>CM077878.1:105966651-107231251 GCA_039720435.1 Amazona ochrocephala
TTTTCAGCACTTAGCTGACTCCCTTAAAGCAGTCACCCATCTTTATTACCTGCTGAAGAGAGAAACTGCAGGCCACAGACAAGGCTTTGTTCTGTATTTTGCAAGTCTCTGTACTGAATGAAGACAAGAAGTTTACAGCAGAAAGCTCTCAGTCTTAAGATACTGCCTCCGTTTCCTATGCACATAAGCAAGGAAGACTTGAGCTTCGTAAACTCCAGAATCCTCTATAAAAGTAAACCTGCAACAGCTACTGATCAGAGAGCTATCTGAACCTGACAATCTGTAGGCTGTGTAAGATAACTCAGTTATAAAACTACACTCTGGGACTGGGTCACAACACCTTCTTATATCAAACTTTAAGCTGCTGAAGCAAGCATTACGTCCACTTACAAAGCAGACTGGTGACCGCTATTGTATGGAAAAGAACTTTGATGGCTCCTCCACTTTTCAGAAAGAACTGAACCACTCCTTCTTCATTCCTAGGTTAAATTGGCAAAGTCTGAGGTTAAATTCCATGGTCAACTGACAAGATGTGTAGCTTCACTCATTTTTACTACTTGTATCAGTCAAAACTCCTGGTCCCTCAGCACCAGTGGCTAGACTAGAGTTGATTTCACCTAAGGCCATCACCCCTTTGCTTCCGTCTTCTGCCATTTGCCAAATACAGCATGCCTAATAATGAATACCACTGAACCCCTCCTTTTACTTCCTCCTGCTAAAGGATGATTTGGAATATTTGTACTTCAGTGACTTCATAACAGCTCAAATTCCCTCCAGAAATGCAGAGAGGAAAAGATGCATGTGTGAAGCTCTCTGGGACATTACTATAGGTCACTTCTTGTGTGAGGAGCCCATTTGGAGTGGAAGAACATGAGCCAGGCCTGCACTCATAGAACTTTCAAAATTTACCAAAAAATGAAAAGGATGGTAGAGGAGAACCATCATTTCATCTGCTCTCATAAGCTTTTAAATCCCTCTTTCTTACTTAAAAAAAAAAAGGAATAAGAGAATGAGCTGGGCTGGAAAACGCTTTAAAACCAGAAAGCCCAACCATTACCCCAGGATTGCCCAGACCACCACTAAACCATGTCACTAAGGGCCTCATCTACATGATTTTTCAACATTTCCAGGGATAGTAATTCCACTATTCGCCTGTGAAGCCTCTTCCAACTACCCGTTCAGTGAAGAAATTTTTCCTAATACCCAGTATAAACTGTCCCAGAGCTTTAGCAACCAGACCCATATTTCCCCCATTGCACTGTAGTCCTAAATGTGACAAGTGCTGGTGGAGATTTGACACGTCACACCCAGTTCAAGAAACTTCTGGTCCCTACAGAAGATGCTCAAAACCAAGACTCAGTTCAGTAAGATTTTCCTAGGAACAGGTTAAATTTACAAATGCTTTTGTGGAGCAAAGGGCAGAGACAGACCGTTTGTAGCAATCTGCAGCAAGAAGGAAGACAAGAAAACCCAAACCCATTTATTCAATGCACATCATTAATTACTTAGTTTACATTCCTACCAAGCAGCATAAACATCCTTCTGCTGCTTCCCATTCCTCTCCCCCAGCCTTTCCCTCAGGAGCTCAGCTGGAGGCAAGGAAGGAGTGGGAAGAGAGGGAAATGGAGAACCTAATTCCATAAACCAATTCTTAGCTCTCAAAAACACCGATACATAATTCTGCCACTATGTGTCAACCTTGACTTACAACCTCTGTGCTCCTTGCAGTCCTCACTGCTGACAGCAGAGCCCCAAATTACTAATACCACATCTCAAGAACAATTTGACTTGCTTGACATTTCTTCTATCTTACTCCTGGAGTTTTCCCATGTCCCTCCTAATTGCATTCTCCCAAATCACTCCTCACCAACAATCCATGCTATTACAATCCAGTACTTTCATGAAGCAAAAGAAAGTAATGTGATCACTGAGTGAGCTGAAAGAGCTCATTCCACACTGTTTCATCGTATCCTACAGTAAACATACTTTCTCGAGGAGAGTGACATTGCAATATAACAAGAACATAAAAGAAAGTGAAACCTTCCCAGCACAAAGGTCTTAATTCTCTGTCCAGGTGAAACCCTCACGAAACACAAAGAAAGGCCCATTTTAACTGGGTGGTAATTGCCTCATTTGCAAATTACACAGAATTTTCTGGTGAGAAAAAGCACTGGCTGTCACCTTGGGAATATATTGCATGGTATGGAAAAAAAGGATACAGAATTAAAACTCTCAGATAAAGAAAGCAATCTTAGTGTAAACTTTAAACACAGAAACAGTACTTTAAAAGGTAAGCCATGCTCAAACAAAAACATTCTCACATTCAGAGATCTAATTTCTTTCTTCACAGACCTCAAATGCACAGTGACGCCCTGATCCAGAAGCCATCATTTACTTCTTCTGTCTAACAGATACACACCTTAACTCAATAGCAACAGTTAAAGTGGTGCAAACATGAGAAACGGATTCAAATCGCTAAACACAACAAGGGTTTGGGGAAAAAGCTGCAGGCTTTCCATTACACAAAACTAATGCCAAAGCACACCAGCATGTTACACAGTATTTGTAAATAGCCAAGATCTCACTGAGTAGGAGAAAAGGGTTTTAGATGGAACTATCTAAACTGCAGTATCCCATTTCTGACTTAAGTTGCAAAGCAAACCAAAATGTGACTTACATTCCTACAGAAGTTTCCCATTTGCACAATGAGCAGACTAATATTCAGACCCCTTTTCAAAATATTTTACTGTCTTTGTTTGACAAACGCAACATTAAGTTTATTCATGCCAGTCACTTCTATCATACTCATTAGCTCTACTTGAAGACATCGCAGCTTTAATAGACACCAAAACTGCTTCATAAATTTCAGTTACCTTATACAAATTGTTATTAGTATTATTTTATTAACTCTTGTGTAATTGCCTGTTGTGCATACAATTACAAAGTTAATATATGTAAATCCCATTGTAGAAGTTCTTTCTGTACCTTTTATCTGCATACCTAGCAGATGTGTGTGCTTACAGAAGTTTTTCATTAGCTGTAAAATCTCCATCCTGAAATTTTCACTGTGTTTATACATACTGCTGCAATTTAGACACTAAAGCATGGCTTTTTTTGTGATAGTGCTTACTTCCAAAGCAGCCATTTGTGTCACTGAAAGAAACAAACCATATTACCATTTTGATATATACAGAAATGCCTATATTTACAGGAAATCTTGAAAGGGAGGATCATATCATTATTGCTTTGATTTTTTTAATGAGAGGAAAACAAAGACAGCTACCTAGTTGTGTCTTAGGTATAATTAACATATCAAGATCCCAAATTATTAATCAACAGCTTTCACTCAGCTGTTGCCTGTTGAGGGCAATGGTCTGCTTTTATAGAACACCAGAGGACTTAAAATACACACTTGTGAGAAAGCAGCTTTCAGTTCTGAGCATTAGTCCAAAGAACATTATTAATTGTTAAAATAAGTATGTGTTCCCTGAGGCAGGGATCGGAACTCTGGGCTCCCAGAGTGACTCACATACTTCATGTGGGAGCCAAATTTCCTTTTTCCCATGTATTACTTTCTGCATGATGACACAGCTTCAATAACACAGGTAACAAGTACTCTGCCTCTCTCCCAGTAAGCTACGGGCTTAAAGTATTCTTGGGTGTAGAGAGATGTGACTTTGAAAGTCATAAGGTTGCAAAGAAAACAATCTCCCGCTTTCTGCATGGTTTCTCTGACAAGGTGATATATGCCATGATGACACCTCCATCTCTTCTCCTACAATGAGGATTCAGTTAAGGAAAAAATAAAAGCTATTTTCTTTTTATGGGCATTTCTCTCAATGAAGAACTACAGATGATATCCCAAATGTTTCCAAATTAAACACTTGAACTCTAAAGAGAGGCAGGATAGATGATAAACCCTTCCACTCCATATTTCCTACCTTTTCCTAGGTTAGCGCTGTCCTGTGTTCAAAACACCGCTCTGGAAGTCATTTTTATGTACCTAGCTTTTCCTATACTTTATTCAAGGAGTGCAAGTGGCATTTGATACAGGTTTCAGACTTAACTCCAGGGACAAGTGATTAAACAATAAAACATTTTGGCATTTCAAGTGCCATACTTCATGGTACTGAATCGTTTTGGTATCTAGCTCTCAGAAACTGATATAATGAAGCTGTACCTACTTGCTGCCTCACAATTAAGAAGCATCTGAAGGTAACACAGCAAGTAGTTTGTTTTGCTGTTTTGGCATGGGTTTTGTTTTGTTGTTGGTGGTTTTTTTTTTTTTTTTTTTTAAAGTGGGGTACAAAAATGGTGCAAACCTAAATTTATGGAAATCAGAAGACCTGTAATATTAGAATAAAAGAAGATATTTCAGGTAAGACTACAGTAGCTTTACCTGTGTACAAGGGTGAGCAGATCCTGTTTAGACTCGTACTCTTCCCAAACAAGTGAATACCGTGGGAGCCACGATGCGTGGCAGTCCTTAAGAATTAGGTTGGAAATTACAAGCCCATGATTGGAAAAGTAAGGAACACAACACATAAAACTGAACAAATCACAGGGCATCTCTTCTAAATAAACATAATGACGATGGAATTACTGTCAAATCAAAATACATAAATTGCAGACCACAAGCTGTAGCTGCAAAGCTGCCTGACTGAGTATTCAACACCAGCCGAGAAGCAGGCAGAGGACATCTCCAGCATATTAAGCAGCTCCTCACCCCACAGCTGTGGCTGCAGCAGCACGGCTAGGCCAGGAGCGAGCTGGGGATGAGCAACCCCGGAGGCAGCTCCATGTAACAGACGAGGTGCTACCTTCAGGTCTTGTTTCTCCGCAGGGCGGTGCAGCCCCTGGCTATGGACGGGATTACCCTGTTGGGAAAGCATTGACAAGGATGATGCGTGAAGCAACGGGCATAAGCACTGACAACGCCAGCGACCTATGTCTGCCTACCACTGCCGTGGCGGAGCAGCTTAGGCTAAGCAAAAACCTTAAGAAATCCGCTCATTTAACCAACAGAGTCAAAACAAGGCAAAAAAAAAACTGAGACCCGGCACCACCTCCTCAGTCCGACGGCTCTGCCTTACCTCAGCCGCGGGGCCGCCGGTCTCCGGCTCCCTCTGCCGGGGCCGCAACAGCCGCTGAAGCGCCGCCGCGCCCGGCTTCGCAGCGGCAGCCCCTCAGTGCGCTCCTTAGCACTGGCGCGACCGTTGGGGCGACCATTAAATGGCCGTTGGAGCTGCCTCGAGCAGCCTCCCGGGGGCTCTGGTTGCGGAGGGAGGGGAAGTGGGGAAGTGCAGGGTGAGCCCCTCGGAGGGGATGGCGGCCTCTGGACGTCTGCCAGGAGGTGGGAGCGCTCGGGGTGCGGAGCCTGTGGTGGGTTTGGACACGCTGTGGGAGAGGGGGCTGGAGCCCTCGTTTGGAGCTGGGGCCTGGAGCGCGGGAGGGTCAGCGGTTGCCGGGAGCGGGACGGCTGAGGGTGGTACCCCTCCGGCGGCAGCGGCCTTCCAGGCGTATGTGTGCAGGGCCCCGGCGCCGCTGTGGAACTGCGGGACGTGCTGAAGGTCGGGAGATCTCTCCAAAGAACTGCCTTTCTGCCCGGCCATCGCTTTGTGATGGTCTTCTAAGAGGTGCTGCTGTGTTGTGCCTTTCACGGTGATATCTGATCAGAGCAAGACGCCTCTCCCTGGGATGGATAAACCACCTTTCTTGTAAAGTTATCTCGTTTTTAAGTTGAATGGTCTCCTTCAATGGAATAAGTTGTTTTTATCATTTATTCTGTCTGTACAAAACACACCAGATTTGTTGCTAGAGATAAAGCTATAGCAAAGGACAATGTTTAACAAAGATATCAAAAGGTTTGTCTCAAAGTGATGCTCAATACACACTTCACATTATTAATACCAAGAAAAGAAATAGATGGCCACTGTAGATCATCCATCTCCAGAGGGAAAAGGACTTTCCACAGCAGTTTTTTATATAAAATTTCATCTGGTGCCTGAAAAGTCCCAATCTGTTCTTTTAGCTATATTTCACCAAGGATCTAGAATAAAATAGTAAACCCTTATATAGGTGACTGCATTAATTTTATGATGCCAACCTTAATATGTTACTGTCACCCATCTGGCTGGGGGCATGGAGATCAGAAAGCATGTAACATTTTGTAGGTTGCTTTCCCCTCTCTCTCTGCTTGCCCAGCAGTTTGGCAGCATTTGCTTGGGAAACTGCAACAAATAATGTGAAAGCAGCAAAACCAAATATTGCCTCAAATTCCGTAACAGTGTGAAGCTCACACTGCATGTCAGTTAAATCTTCCTTTGAGGTCTTGGCCAGACAAACTGCTATTTAACTCACCTACTTTCGTTTTTTAATAAAATTGTCTTTAAAATGTATGAGGTGCATTGGAGGGGACAAGGTGTACAAGGACAGAAAGTGCACTGTCAGCCAAATAAGCAGCCAAATGCAATAAATAAGTAATGAGAGGAAGCAGAAGGCCCTGAAAGATGGGCTCATAAAGATGTGGGAATGCCCAAGAGAGCAGTCTTCTAGAAGCGTGAACAGTACAGCTTTGCTCCCAAACAGCCACCAAGCACATAGGATGTGGAAGAGAAAGCTACCACTGCTCAGGGTAGATGCAGTAAGACTCTGAATGCAGGCACAGGCACTTACAAGGCTAGAAATATTACTGCTTTACGTAGACATAGTCAGACAGATGCTTACTGCAGGTCACAAGCGGAAGGAGAATCAGTTCTTACTTGCAATGGCAAGCGCCATAAGACTGTCCTAGAACAGTGAGTCTGCTGCTTCAGCTCACAAAATATCTATCAGTAATGACTGAAGCCAGTTCAGGGAAATCTGTAATTCTCTCCTCTTCTTCCTTTCCCTTCACCCACCTTTCCCTAATGCCATGTGTCTGGCAAGTCAGAGATGCTGTGCAGGATTTCTAAACCTCTACAGAATAGGCAGTACATGCCCAGGCTGCTTGCTTGTTTATAAGAATTAAGGGGAAAATGGGGATAGAGAGAAGGAAATGATGGATACCTGCCAGAACTGATACAGAAATACAGGGGAAAAATCCTGACATCTATTTGTTGGAAAGCACCACTGTCATGAAACAGTTAAATCCAAGTTGATGCCATTATTCCCAAGCGTTTCATTGATTTGTTACATCGCAAAAAACATTATTAACAGCCCCGATCACTGTGTGCCCTTGGCTTTGTATTTCTCCATTTAAATAGATGGAGACTGGGAGAGATATTTTCAAATAGAGAAGCTGTAAATTTAAGCATTATTTGATTTTCAGAGGTGCTGAGATTTCTTAACTGCCAGTGAAATGAATCAGAGGGGTATTTGTTCAGCACTGCTGAAATTTAGGGTGGTTTTGTTCAGGTAGTGCATTGATTTGAAAATAAAAGCCAAGTTTACACATCCAGGTTGGAAATTTAGGCCATGACTTTTATCAAGCATCAGTCTAAGGCCAAGTGTAAGATCCGTGTGGCACATGGAAAAAATTCCTCATTTCATTCTTCACATACACTACTTTCTCAGTAGCACATGGTGCTCTGGTGATTAATTAGCTTTCTCCATTATGTTAATACTCATGTTCATTAACAAAGTTGTCCTCTTTGGGGCAAGGTGGGGGTGCGCCCTGAGGACTGATAGGTAAGTTTTGTGACACGAGTTGTGGAAAGCCCTTTTATCTGTTCCTTAAGAGTGGAAACTTATAAGAAGATTCGTTTTACCACGAAAATGCAAAAAGGCCTGTGTACATTAATTTTTCATATGGGAAAGAGAGAAACAGGTTGCAAGTTTGAATAATTTACTTAGAAGAGGTAACATCCTCCCTTTTCTGTAAAACTCATTCATTTTTCAAATACAGATGTTTCTGAGGAACAAAATACTACTGGCTCCTGAGCAGCTGGTAGTGGGTGTGGAACCCCAGGTGATAAGCCAGCCCCTAATAGCAGCTCATCACAACACAGCAGGATCAGGCGTAGTAGTGCCTCAGTCATCCTGGTTTCTAGGCTTAAGCTGTATATAAGGAAGAGGAGCCCCTCCCAAACATTTTATATGATTAATACTATGCAGAGGGTTATGAGTGATAGTGCTAAATAGACAGCAAGAACAGGAAATGTTTGAAATGACACCAAAACCATTCAGAATACTTCACCAGAGCAGGAAAATTGAGACTATTTACAGGCAGTCCCATCTTTCAGAAATCTCCATCCAAATATCAGTGTTGGAAGCCTTTCTTTGTCATGAATTCACTTTAGCTAGAGAGTCAGAGAACAAAATCTGCTGCTTTTAACACCTTTCCCAACAAGAAAGAGTGTTACAAGCATAACAGTAAAGTGTATTTTTTAAGACATCACTCTCACATGAGGAAAAACAGCTTGGAAAACACCAGCACCTCAAGTCTCCCGCCATGATGGCAATGACATTAATGAAGAAGCTGGCAGAAGATGAACATCTTAATCTCTGCTGAGTGGTACTGGGGTGTAACTATTCACACAGGTCTTTCTACCATGTGGGTCTTCTAATGAGGAATTAGATCAGTGATCATTGGATCATCTCTCGCTACAGAACAGCCTTTCTAAAGAAGTGTAGAAAAAAATCATTGGTTCCAAAATTCTGCATTGCAAAACCATCTGGCAAATGGCAGCTGACAGGGAATGTTGCTGTTTTGACCTAACTTATATGTCTGAGGAGCAAAGGGCATTCCACACTTGGGATGGATAGTTAAATCATGCTTATACTATTTGCTAATGGTTAGTTTGTGAGAGCTGATTATATTAGATACTAGCTATTTTCCAACAGCAATATGACATCGTGTAATAAGCTCATATCAATCTAATTTTAGATTGCAAACATTGCAGTGCCAAACAGTGAATGCTATGAATGCAGTCCTTCTGCTGAAATTTCTTCACACAAAATACTCAGCGAGTAGCTCTGGGTGTGAGATCCACTTACAAAACTGTTATCTGTTCAGAAACAAAATTCAAACTCAGTGGGTAAATAATTTGCTGCAGATAGCTTGGATAGATTGACAGTGTCAGGCTGGGCATATTGTTGCTGTTCTCCTCCGTACCCCCAAAAAAACACTTGTTAGGGGAGGTGCTGCAGATCAACATAAAGGACAAGCAGAACATCAGGCATTTTCTTTATGGAAAAAATGACTGTGATGCTTTTGTCACCTGCTTCCATTAGACAACATGAAACAGTGGGCAAGAAATAGGAAGCTCTAATAGAACAAAGCTTTTCTAAAGGGCAAGTCAAGCAAGCACTCTCTAAATTTTCCAAAAGAACAAGCACACATTTCGCAGGCAAATCTGCTGTCCAGCTGGATCTGTTTACCACCTGCCTTATCTCAGAGACACAGCTGAAATAATTACAGGCATTTTGATGCTATTGAGTTGCTTAAATCAGGCTCATTAAAAGCCAGGGTGACTTGGGAATGTGAGGTATTTGCTGCAAGATACAGTAGTGTCTGTGTCAGGGGCTGACATGTATGAATGCCTTCATTGCTGACCATAAGCTGGCCAACAATGAGGGCTGTGTGCTCAGGGGGGTTGGAATATGACTTGGTTTCACTCTGAAGAAGGGGCTTGGAGAGGATACAGGTAAAGGGAGGATGGGTATAAATCCAAGGAGCTGCAGATGGACAGCCTAGTCTACATCTGTATCAGTGTTGCTGCCACGTTAGATGGTGGCCAAGATCAGATTTACCCCTCCAGAGCTTTCACAGGGAGCTGGAGCTTCCAGACAGACTGGAGAGAGAACTCCTATGGAACTGGGTACAACACAGAACTTTTCCTGTTTAGGAACTCTGATTAGCCTATTGCTTACTGTGGTTCCTCACCTCGGTGATTGGAAACCTATTTCATGCTGGCCATCGCTGGCTATGATCCCAGTGCACACAGCCTTGATGTGAAGGCAAGTTGGCTACCTAGGAGGGATGATTAGTGACGCCCCCCACCCCCATCACCCTCACCCAGAAAGGAAGGGAACTTCTTTATCTGACCTCAGCAGAAAATCTGAAGTCTCCAGCAGCCATGGCAGCAAGATGAAGTAGGTACTTGATCAGTAGGAATCTTGCTACTGGTATCCCTGGCCACTCCTGCCAGCCCTCAGAGATCACTTGGCTTTTGCACCCTCTAATGAAGACTCGTGCTTTTCTACCAGTTCCTGAATCATCTTTTTGTCATTACAAACATAACACAGCAAGTAAGTATCCACTAAAGCTGGGACATCTAACCAGAACTTCTCTATTAACACTCATTCTGAACCCTTATCCACAAAGGTGAAATATTGGGCACATATTGTTTATTGCTTCCTGTTAAGTAAAACAATTGATTCTTCATGGAAGGGAAGTACTGGAACAGAAGTATCAAACAAAATCTTAGTTCTAACCCGCAACTGTGTTACCATGTGGGAACCAGAAGAATGTGTCAAAGAATCAATGTGCTTCTACCTTTCATTACATGGTAATAAAGAAGAAATTCTGAATCTGTATCTGACTTGCTTTTCTCCATTTTGTCTCTCTGAAGCAGAGCAACAGAACATATATACACTGAGTTACCCAAATCTAGCATTTAAGGCAGCAGAAAACTGATTACTGTGCTCTGCCAGGTCTCCAGAGATCTGATAACAGTTCATAATTGCTAAATCAGCCTCAGAAACCCCAGTGAGATAGGCTGGAGCCATTTTGAAACAGAAGAAAACTGAGACAGAGTGAAAGGCTATGACTTGTGGAGTACTGCTTTAGGAAGACATCTTAGAAACTTGGAATTGCTGCATCAGAGCAGACGAGCTCATGAAGGCTCTGCCCCCAGTTCTCACTCTGCTCCAGAACAGTGTGCCTGCTTAGCTTAACGCTGCGGGTCACACACTGGCAGTTGCTACCACCAAATAAATCAGAGGAAGGTATAAAATCCTGGATCATAAAATCCCATAATTCCAGGCCATAAACTAATCACTTGTATTATAAACACTGTCTCCCTCTTGCTTAATTGCTGCATATACCTTATGTTATTAGCTGTTCAGAAGCCAAGCTTTAACAGGCCAGAGAAGGGTGCCTTCTTTATACAGCTTTCTTTGTGTCATCTTATGGCACTCTCCTGGAAGATAACTGACGGTCCTTTAGATGAAGAAGCTAGAGCTCAGCTGTCCAGGTTTCTAGACAAGCGCTATAACTTTATCTTTTAAAAAATTAGAGGCATCATCAGAACCACAGCATTTTAATGAATTTATGACTGCAGTGCTCAGTGCTGAACCCACAGCTGGTTTTATGAGTTAGGCACTTATCCCTGGTGTCTTCTACATGGGGCCCTTCACCTGTTGTGTTTGGTTCCTGTTTCACCACTCTGGGCATTATAATTCTCAATATCCTGGAACAGGTAAAATGAAGTCTTCCAGCGGCTTTTTGTGTTCCCAGGTTTGGAGAGGCATTGGAAGAGGAGACTGGGTTTGCTTTTGTTTTCTGCAACTCTAATGTCAGACTGAGATGCCTGAAGTTATACACCTGAAAGTCTTTTGCACTAGCTCATATACACTGAGTCCAAATGAGGAAAGAATATTGTACTCTACATTCAAGCTCTGTGAAAGCAGAGTAATTAGTCCTTTATTATGGAACTATCACAGAATAGTAAGGGCTGGAAAGGACCTCAAGATCATCGAGTTCCAACCCCCCCGCCATGGGCAGGGACACCTCCCACTAAACCATGCCATCCAAGGCTATGTCCAACCCCACCTTGAACGCCGCCAGCAATGGAGCATTCACAACTTCCCTGGGCAACCCATTCCAGGGCCCCACCACCCTCACAGTAAAGAATTTCTTCCTCATATCCAATCTAAACTTCCCCTGTTTAAGTTTAAACCCATTACCCCTTGTCCTCTCACCACAGTCCCTAATGAAGAGTCCCTCCCCAGCATCCCTATAGGCCCCCTTCAGGTATTGGAAGGCTGCTATGAGGTCTCCACGCAGCCTTCTCTTCTCCAGGCTGAACAGCCCCAACTTTCTCAGCCTATCTTCATACGAGAGGTGCTCCAGTCCCCTGATCATTTTCGTGGCCCTCCTCTGGACTTGTTCTAACAGTTCCATGTCCTTTTTATGTTGTGGACACCAGAACTGCACACAATACTCCAAGTGAGGTCTCACGAGAGCAGAGTAAAGGGGCAGGATCACCTCCCTCGACCTGCTGGTCACACTCCTTTTCATGCAGCCCAGAATACGGTTGGCCTTCTGGGCTGCAAGCACACACTGCCGGCTCATGTTCATTTTTTCATCAACCCACACCCCCAAGTCCTTCTCCGCAGGGCTGCTCTCAATCTCCTCCCCGCCCAACCTGTAGCTGTGCCTGGCATTGCTCCGACCCAGGTGTAGGACTTTGCATTTAGCATGGTTGAACTTCATCAGGTTGGCATCAGCCCACCTCACAAGTGTGTCAAGGTCCCTCTGGATGGCATTCCTTCCCTCCAATGTATCAACCGAACCACACAGCTTGGTGTCATCGGCAAACTTGCTGAAGGCGCACTCAATCCCACTGTCCATGTCACCCACAAAGATGTTGAACAAGACCGGTCCCAACACCGATCCCTGGGGGACACCACTCGTTACCGGTCTCCAGCTGGACACTGAGCCACTGAGCACTACTCTTTGCGTGCAGCCATCCAGCCAGTTCTTTATCCACCGAGTGGTCCACCTATCAAATTGATGTCTCTCCAACTTAGAGACAAGGATGTCGTGTGGGACAGTGTGGAACACTTTGCTCAAGTCCAGGTAGATGACATCAACCGCTCTGCCCTGTCCATCAGTTCCGTAGCCCCTTCATAGAAGGTCACCAGATTGGTCAGGCAGGATTTCCCCTTAGTGAAGCCATGCTGGCTTTCACCAAGCACCTTGTTGCTTTTCATGTGCCTTAGCATGCCTTCCAGGATAATCCGCTCCAAGATTTTGCCAGGCACAGAGGTGAGACTGACTGGTCTGTAATTCCCTGGCTCATCCATTTTTCCCTTCTTAAAAATGGGGGTTATATTTCCCTTTTTCCAGTCATCGGGAACTTCACCTGACCGCCAGGATTTTTCAAATATGATGGACAGTGGCTTAGCAACTTCATTTGCCAGCTCCTTCAGGACCCGCGGATGGATTTCATCCGGTCCCATGGACTTGTATACATTCAGGTTCCTAAGGTGGTCCCGAACAAGATCCTCCCCCACAGTGAGCCCAGGGTCCCCACCCTCACCGTCCCCGTGTCTGCCTTCCAAGACTTGGGTGGTGTGGTCAGAGCATTTGCCGGTAAAGACTGAGGCAAAGAAGTCATTAAGAACCTCAGCCTTCTCCAAATCCAGGGTAGCCAGTTCTCCCGATAGCTTCTGGAGAGGGCCCACGGTGTCCCTAACCTGTCTCTTATCGGCAATGTACCTATAAAATCCCTTCCTGTTATCCTTAACATCCCTAGCCAAGTTTAATTCTAAGTGGGCCTTAGCTTTCCTAACCTGGTCCCTAGCTTCCCAGACAACATCCCTGTATTCTCCCCAGGCCGCCTGACCTTGCTTCCACCTTTTATAAGCCTCTTTTTTCCTTTGAATTTTGCTCAGCAGCTCCTTATCCATCCAAGGAGGTCTCCTGGCCCTCCTGCTGAACTTCCTTCTAGTTGGGATGCATTGCTCCTGAGCTTGCAGCAGGTGATCCTTGAATATCAACCAACAGTCTTGGGCCCTCCTGCCCTCTAGGGCTGTATCCCATGGAACCTTACTGAGCAGGTTCCTGAAGAGGCCAAAGTCTGCTCTCTTGAAGTCCAGGGCAGTGAGCTTGCTGCACACTCTTCTCACTGTCCTGAGGATCTCAAACTCGACCATCTCATGATCGCTGCAATCAAGGCTGCCCTGGAGCATTACATTCCCAACCAGCCCTTCCCTGTTGGTGAGGACGAGGTCAAACATGGCACCTCTCCTTGTCGGCTCCTCTATTACTTGCAGAAGGAATTTGTCTTCCACACAATCGAGGAACCTTCTGGATTGCTTGTGCCGGGCCGTACCATCCCTCCAACAGATATCAGGGTGGTTGAAGTCTCCCATGAGAACAAGGGCCTGCAAGCGTGAGGCTGCTCCTATCTGCCTATGGAGCGCTTCGTCCAGCAAGTCCCCTTGGTCAGGCGGTCTGTAACAGATCCCCACAATAATGTCTCCCATCGCTGTTCTCCCTTTAACCCTGACCCACAAACTCTCTGTTGACTGCTCACCTGTCCCCAGACAGAGTTCCATACTCTCCAGCCTATCGCTAACATAAATAGCAACTCCCCCTCCCTGCCTACCGGGCCTGTCTTTCCTAAAGAGCATGTAACCTTCCATTCCAACACACCAGTCATAGGTGCCATCCCACCATGTTTCTGTGATGCCTATGATATCATACCCCCGTAGATGTGCACACATCTCTAATTCCTCTTGTTTGTTCCCCATACTACGGGCATTTGTGTAGAGGTATTTGAGCCGAGATCCAATTGAAGCCGGCTCATTGGCTGGAGCAGCTGGAATATCCCTACATTGCTCCGAACGTTTACTATAGGTGCTACTAACCGACTGGGTGTGTTGGGATGGAATGCCGCCCCCCTCCCCCAACACATCTAGTTTAAAGCATCCTTGACCAGCCTGGCAAGCCTCCTACCAAATCCACTCTTCCCCTTCTTTGTCAGACCAGCTCCACCAGCCCCCAGTAGACCTGGCCTACTATATTGAGTCCCATGGTCAAGGTACCCAAACCCCTGACTATAGCACCACCCTTCTAACCATTTATTAACCTGCCCAATCCTCCTAGCCTTTTCAAGGTCCTGCCCTGTATCCTGGAGAATAGACGAAAAGACAATCTGAGCTCCAGAGCCCCTAACCACCTCTCCCAGAGCCCTGTAGTCCTTCTTTATAGTCTCCGGGCTACTGCTATCTGTATCAGTAGCACCCACATGTATTACCAGGAGTGGGTAATAGTCAGTGGGACCGACTAGAGCAGGCAGCTTCTCGGCCACATCCCTGATCCGAGCCCCTGGTAGGCAACACACCTCCCTTGAGGCTGGGTCAGGCCGGCAGATGGGTGCCTCTGTGCCTTTCAGATTAGAGTCCCCGACTACTACGACCCGCCGCTTTTTCCTGGCAGCACCAGTAGTGACCTTCTTTACCAGTGCACCAGCTGGTTGCGCCTGGTGGGAGCGCTGTTGCTCATCAGCCCCCTGCAGGACTCAGAAGGGACGGCGTCAGGAGGACCGGCGGCAGATTCAACCCGGGCATCATCAGCCCTTTCCGGCCCATTGCTGAGGTGACTGTCTCGCGAGAGGAGGCCTGCAGCGCCTGATCGGGAGGGGGAGGCTCGGCGACTACGAGCTTCACCTCGGAGCAGCAACTTGCCCCGAGGGAGCTTCAAGTCCTCCCACCTCTCCTTTTAACTTCAGCTTCCGTGTTTTTCCAAGAACACCTAGAGCTGGAAATCGATCATATTTTGGATTGTTTGCTTTGTCTGAGAGCTACTTATTTTAACTCATCACCCACTAAAATCTTTGGGTCCTTCTCTATCTAAGGGATGAAAAATAAAGTCATTTGGGCAGGTGAGGAGGAGGCATATGCTGGTGTTCAGTTTTTCTTTACCTATTAGAAAATCAGGATGGTCTATTACATTGTTGTAGTGAAAATACAACTCTCCCTTAAAGTCTTCAGAATGACAAAGGAGCTGATTTCAGCGGGTGGTTACATATTCATTTTAATTAGATCCGGGTGAACACTGTGCTGGATTAATGAATTGTCTCTCTGGAAGACTGGAGAATGCTAGTGTGACTGCAAGAGCCTACCTAGCTCTGATATGGCCAGATAATAAGCTTGACTGAACTCAGACCTGCACTGGACACAGACATTGGGTATATCATATTGTGTTCTCTGGTGCCTCAAATAGTACTTGTATAGGCTTCTCATCCCACAAGTTTCCCCATTAAACCTTTTATAATGGAAATTCTACTATAGGATCTCTCTATCATCTCTTATCTGATAGCATTTATGTATATGGGAAGAAGAACAAATATGGCAGCTGAGATCTGCAAATTTGCCAAGCAGTGCAACTGCCACAGCTCAGCGTGCACATTTCCAGTCTTAGCTGAACGCCTTTTGCAAGAGATTCTGAAGATGAAAAACTGTTAAGATATGACTATCAAACACAGTTTCATTCTTGGCTCATTTTCTGTCTCTGATGCTTTACTTATTTACACACAGATAAGATGGGATCAATCTGGAGTAGTGCCTGTCTTCCATTTCCAAGAGGCTTGAGAATGGCCAGGCAGATTTCCAGGGATGTATACTGGGTAGGCCACCTGACACAGAGAAAAATGAACTGGTTTCTCTAGCAGCAGTGCTAAATTAATTAACTGTACTTTGTAATACATTTGACAGCTTGGGCCTTTCAGGTTCAGGAAAAACACCACTTTGGAGGGAAATAACAGTAAATAATTTTTTTGAACTAGCTGATTATGACTACTACTTCTCCACTTCTAGCTCTACTCCCAAGTCCTTGGCTGTCCTTTTTCCCCCATTTATGCACATGATTTCCTTCAGACTGATTTACTGGAAAGCACATTTGCATGCACATTTTGTTTCACTTCAGTTTCTCCTAAAATAAGCTTCTTTGGGATTTTTGGCTTTTTGCCACAGCTGCTGAGTTTTCTCTTTGTTTTGGCTGAGGTACAAAATTTGAGATTCTGAGCAACTTTTCTTATTGAGGTTCCCCTGCTACAACCATCAGAGTGTGTTTTCTCTTGATCAGAGTGCACAAAATTCCTACACATCTCAGGCTAGCTGATGGGTTAGTTAGCCTCTTCTCTTTCTGTCATCAAAAGAAGACTATAGCTTGAATAGAAAGAGGCCATGAACATGGAGAACTGCGCAATTATTTCAAGTTCATACTTTTACCAACTGTTAATCATGCCAGCAATTTCCTCCCACTCTGCTTCATGTGCTGAGCCTCCTCATTTCCTTTAATCATGAATTAGTGCACTTGTCAAGCAAAAAGATTCCCACAAAGACCAAGGCTCTTCTGAATTTAGGGATTATCAGACATGACAGCCTTTCAGCTATGTTTACAGGGCACATTAAAGCAACTCAATTCATGGTGAAAGTCTGTCACCAAGCTGAGATACCATATTGATCCTTGCTGGTTATATTGTGGGATAGCCACTTTCATGACACATAGTAGTGCACCAAATCTTGAGGAAAGCCATCCCAGGATGGAATATACTAGCTGCTTTCTCTAGATTTAAAACTGCAATGAAAACAGGATACTGTGTTTTCTACCGAGAGAGACTACTGTTCTGTGGTTTACATTTGCATGTAACAGACATTTGGGAAAGATCTTTAAAATTTATAATCCAGTCTCTGGTATATAAAAATCAACTTCTTTTTCATTTGCTTGCACAGACTTAAGATTTTTTTTGCCACAGATCTGTTATTTTGCTATCTTACCTGTTATTTTGTCATTGAAATTAGACTTCAAGTTCCTTGAGGCAGGAATCCCATAATGTATTTTGCACTGCAGAGGTGTTTAGAATACATTGAGGTGACTTAAAAAAACACGTAAAAAAGAAGAAAACAAAACATGGCAATGATTCTCAATTTCATGGCCTTCATTAATGCACATCTCTACCAGTTTTACTTTTCATATAAAGGATTCTGGGTTTGACTTAAAGATTGCAGGTAGGTGAACTGTTAGGAAATCCTACAAACATAATACTTTTACAATATTTTATTTATATGGGTCTGCTAGTAGGCTGTCACCCATATAAGTAGAGAGTATTTAAAGATCCCTTTGTTCTGTTACACTCTTAACTCACTAGGCCAATCTAACCTTGTTAGGCACAGGCAGTGCTCCTTCCTGTGTGTCGTGGTTTAAGCTTCTATAAACCCATGCAGTCGCTCTCTCACTCACTCCCCACTCTTTCTTCCCTCCGCTCCTGGAGGGAGGGGAAGGAGAATCGAAAGAATGCAACTCCCACAGGTTGAGATAAGAACAGTTGAGTAACTAAGGTATAACACAAATCACTACTGCTACCACCAATAATAATAATGACAAGAGAAAATACAAGGGAAAAGAATACAATTTCTCCCCATCCAATATCAAGCCTGAGCAAGCAGTGCACCCCCCACCGTGCACCCCCCACTGTGCACCCTCACCACCCTTCCGGGTCTCTGCTCCCCGTTCTACATCCTGGACATGACGTGCTGTGGTATGGAATAACCTCTTTGGTTAGTCTGAGTCAGGTGTCCTGTCTCTCCTTCCTCCTGGCTTCCCCTCCTCCCTGGCAGAGCATGAGACTCACAAAGTCCTTGGCCAGCCTAAACATCACCAAGCACTAACTGAAAACACTGGTGTTATCAGTGCTGTTCCCAGGCCCAAAATCAAAAGCACAGTGCTGCACCAGCTACCGAGAAGGAGAAAAAAAATGACTGCTGCTGCTGAACCCAGGACACTGTGGTACCCAAGTGCCCAGGCAGAAAACTTAACAGTTTCCATGAAGAGTAAATAGAGTAAACCAGGCAATTGTGCCTGGTTTGAGATCAAAAGTCGCTCTGAAACGTGCCTAGAATCTGCACTGGCTGTGCCACTCTGTTGACTGCTTAAGCCAGAGTCCATTTTCCAGGTGACACAGGCCAGCATGAAGCAGAAATAATTTCTGAGAAATCCCTGCATTCTCAGTCTCTGGGCAGTGACAACAGCAGCACAAACTGACCTTATCTATCACTGATGAACACTCCCCATAAATACAAACAATGCAGGAAAGCAGCTGATACTGCAAGTTCTTTGGCAAAACTCTATGATTTAGTATGTAATACACTGGCGCTTACTGAATAACGTCACTACAGAACCCCAGGATTTGCAGCTGTTCACACTACACCAAAACATTGCCAAACACTGTGATTTGTGCAAGGCAGAATTGGAAGACTTGAATCCTGGATAAATATAATGCATTCTCTTTGCTTGTTTTAGCTACTTTATTAGAGCTTTGGTATGTATTTGCAAGTTAGCTTAGAGACTTGGGGAGCTGGACAGAAGAAAGTATTCATGCGTGCTCCTACACTTTTTCATATATACATGTACATATATTCATATATCCATAGGCCTTTTATCCAGAAAAGCAGGTGAAGAGTTAGGCTTATACAGTAGTAGTTGTACAATCAATATCTATAACCAGTTGCTTATTCTCAGAAAAAAACTCTGAAGAGTTTTTTTGTATTTTTTTTCATTACTCTAGTATTCCTATTTTTGTTATCTTAATGCTACCATATAGCCGATGCTTTAGAGGTGTGAAGTACTATTAGTGTATAGGCAATATCTATAAATACTGCATATGCCACAGACTTTAGGCTATACCTTTTCTTGATTTATAGCCTTTGGGAACCCACCATCTGCCTGATTTTGACTAACAGGAGGAGGGAGAAAGGAAGAAAAGTGGATTTGGGGGGTTGAGGGGCAGAATATGACAGCTGTTTGCACATTTCCTGTTTTGAAACCATATGGAAGATAATCCAAAGGCAGTTAAGGTAATAAACTTCTCTCACTAACGTTTGTTACCATTAATTCATCTTTGTTGATGATATGTATACACCGTGCCTCTCAAAATCATGGTGACATTTTCACAGTGTTGCTTTCCAACACCTGATGCCATTGTAATAAGACATTATATGAAACTCCTTTATTACTATGGCTAAGAATAGAAAAACCAAATAGATGTCCAAATGCAATAAATCATACTATGTTGTACTGCTACATGTCTACTAGGAACTGGCTAAAACAACATCTACTTTGGGGATTTGTGCTGTGTTTTGGTTTTTTGTTTGTTTGGGTTTTGTTTTGGGTTTTTTGTTGGGGTGGACTTTGGGGGTTTGGGGTTTTTTTTGTGTGTTTGCTTTTTTTCATCTGGTCTTAATTGGTTCTTTGGACAAGGGGTGTGGTTTTAAACTGACAGGGTTGATTTAGATTGGCTATTAGGAAGAAATTCTTTTCTGTGAGGGTGGTGCAACACTGGAAGAACAGGTTGTCCTGAGAAACTGTGTATGCCCCATCCCTGGAAATGTTCAAGGCCAGGTTGGATGAGGCTTTGAGCAACCTGGTCTAGTGGAAGGTGTGTGCCTATGGCTGGGGGGTTGGAACTAGATGGTGTTTAAGGTCCCTTCCAACCCAAACCATTCTATGCTTCTATGATG
Organism: Amazona ochrocephala; assembly: GCA_039720435.1. Lineage (NCBI taxonomy): Eukaryota > Metazoa > Chordata > Aves > Psittaciformes > Psittacidae > Amazona > Amazona ochrocephala. The sequence continues at coordinate 105,986,884 of CM077878.1, forward strand.
CTTCAGCAGTGGAAGCCATTGCATAGGAGCAGAGTGTTGTTCTTACCCTGAAGCATCGCACTTAGTTTGTGTTTCTCTGGACTCCTTTTTAGGATTTGTTGTCAGCGTGACTTTCTGACTTCTTTGATTCCTGTTGCCCACAGTGAGATGAGCCTTAACCATGCCGATGAACTACTTCTGATCACTTCAGAGAAAGGGGAGGTGTCTTTACTGTGATTCCCTGTGTTTTTCTATGGAAATCATGGTACAGACAGCTGCAGTTTAGTAGGAAGTCAAAGCTGCCTGCTTGCAATAGCTCCCCATTCCTTGAACGCTCCTGTTCAATATGTGATGCCTTCTGTTCACTCCTTGGTGTTTCTGCAGCTTTCAGTATTCAGAAATTCAACTTTAAAAGCCTTTCCCAACTTAACACAGAGTCCTGATGCATCTCTAACTAGGGAGAATAATAAGCTGAACCAGGCACACAACAGTGTTCCATTAAGGACAGCCTCTGTGGCAAACCTTTGAAAAGCAAAAAATAAACTCCCACTGGGAATACACAAAGAAGCAGTAACCATATGGGGATTGTGATGTTGGATATATCAGAGAAATAAAGAAAAATATATCTAAGGATAAGTCAGCATATGGCAGGCATCAGCAAGGCTCGGACACTCTCAGCTTGGGTTGTGTGTTTCTTACACAGGTCACAGAAAAAATGCTAGTGCCAGGAAGAAATATGAAAGATTGAAGTCTGCGCATGAGTTAAAAGCATCTCAACATGTGGGCATAGCAAGTAATCTATGGAGCAAAATGAGCAGCATAATGTATTGCAAGCTGATGCTTCTAACACCTGATGTACCACAGGGGTACAGCCACCTCAGCTCCCCTGGCCTGGTCTTCTGACCACCGGGATTTGCATCATGAAGAAGAAAACAATCAGATCTCATATTGCAGGACAATCAGTCATCACATGAAGGAATAGTTAGAATTTCTCTTTATTTTATACCATGCTGATCACCATGGCTCCTTAAAATGTACTTTGAACAAAAAGTAAACTGTTGGCTTTTAATCATTCCCTCTTTAATCCCAGAATCACTTTCTGACTCTTATTTTCTGTCTAGGACCACTCAACAAGTTGTGTATGTTTTAGAGAACACTTCCATTCAACTGAAGCATTGGACACTAGTCCCTGCCTGCAGCAATACAACTGATTTGACAGAGCAACACCTGGGTGACATCATCTATGCTAGGAAGAGTTTCCTGTCTTTCTGGAAGCAGTTCATACCTTCACAAACTGGTCAAATTTGTTTTGTCTATTAGTCAGTGAAAGTGAGTTAGAAATTTCCAAGGTAGTTCCCCCTATTTCCCTGCCAACAGCTTTGACAGGAGCCCCTGGGGAAATAACCATTAAGCAAACATCTGCGTACTTCCTATCTATCAGCATCTCAACAGCTTCAGAATTGGGAGCTGACATGAAGGACCTGCCAGCTTTACCAGAGCCCAAATTCTGAGGCAGCTCAGATTAGCAGAAACTCTGACTCAACAGCGATAAAGACCCAGAGATATACTGAAGTGTGCAAAGCAGCAAATTGCTGTTTTCCTAAACGTGTTATGTTCACCTTGATACAATATATGTCAATTTTCACAATAAAAATCTCCCTTGAGAACCTGCTGCAGGATTAGTATTGTCATCTGTCTAGTGTCATCTGTCTGGTGATGATACATCATATTGTCATCTTGTCAAAATGATTAAGTGTGCTAAAAAGCTGAAATTTTAGCACTTCCAGGACAAATAGAATGCATGAAGGGTTGTTTCTCTTTGCTGGTATCTGCTGTATTTTAGTAATTTGGCTCTGAAGAAGGAGGGAAAAGGAAAAACATGGTGGGGAGAAATACAGGTAAGGAAAACCATAAATCTTGAGAAAAATAAGACTGCGATCTGCCCATCAACCTTAAGATCAAATTCAGTCAAATAGCAACTGGCAATTTTATTTTCACTTAACAAGAAAATGAAAAATCAACTTGCCACTTCACTTTCTCAGGAGTAAAATTTAACCAATAGCTGTAACCTAGTAGTTTGTACAATAAATTCAGGGGAACAGAATATGCTAGTATTTTCCTTACCATAAAATGGACCAGCCAACACTTCCAAACTACACCTGAAATACATCTTTGCATAGCACTTAGCAGAGAATATTGTCTTCAGTTAGACCACTAGTGAAACTGTGATCTTATGTCACCCTTAATGCTTATTAACAACAGGGAGTCATTGCAAGTAACATTTGTGATGGAGGCAGTACTGTAGTACTACCTAGATGTAGGACTACTAGAGGGAACTGTGGGGTATTCTCTATGGCATCTTAAACTTCTGCGCTTACTGCTATGTCTCGCCCACAACAGCTTGGTTTGTTTGGCATTCCCACTACAGCAGTCAGCAAAGAGAGATCATATTCAATACACATAATAGAGATATCTACCAACTTCAGTGTTCAGCCTACTTCCCTCTGACTAAATAGCGAATCAGGATTTTGCGGCCTTGGAAAGCAGATGATATAAAGTATTTTTGTCATCTTCTGCTCTTAAAAACTCATACAGACACTACACTTACTTGTAGGTCAGTTGATGTGGCATCTCCTTGATTATGGATCATGATAGCCTAAAGTGAAGTACCAGGCCCTTTCATAAGACCCTTCATATATATACAACCAGCCAAAGGACCATTTTCTGAAGATGAATATTTCTTGCCTTTTTCTTCTTTCCTTCTCCCACTGAAAGAATATCTGAAACGCATAATAGTTAAGCTTAGAAATCATTGTGTTTAGGTTATTGGGGCAACCATTTCCCTAAACAGCTACTACTGGGAGCTGTTCAGAGTTAATGCTTGGAAAACAAGACAGGAAATGCCCTAGAGTATTAAGAAACTTAAAGTTTGTGTTTCTGAGGTTGCCAGTATTAACAAGGACATTAAAGCTATAGCAGCATCCTTTTTGAGCAGGTGTTTTAATCACCCTAGTCATGTACTGGAACCCTAAATGTTGGCCAATCACCCAGATAGATTATGTGCAAGTGCAAGAGACAGCACAAGTTCTTAAACACACCATCAGTCAAACCTGAACCTGGCAAATGCCAGGAGATGACAGGATTTGTTGGCTGTAAACCATGGGTCCTAGTCTAGTTTGAATCATAAAGAAATGTCAGTTTAATGCATTCAGATCTCATAAAATATGCAGGATAATATATGTATGCTTATACTATTGCTTCCAATTCCAGAAAAGTGGAAAGAATACTGGAGCTTGCTGGTTGTTCTAATCATGGACTAATACTGATTCATTATTGTGACAAAAATTTCCCCAGTTAGTTTTTAAGACTTTGAAATTCCCAACTCTGTATGCAGTGTTCTCTGCCCAAATACTTCTACAGGTCTGCAGTTGGGAACAATGCTTTTGACAAGAGAGCTACCTACATTTCCTTCCATTCAAATAAACCTTTTCACCAGTCCTGTATGAGAACATGGCCAAAGAAAATGTTTGTGTAGTAATGACATGCTTTATTTCCCTTTCAGCAGATTGAACTTGGGAGTCAGAGAACAGAGCTGCCACCAGTAGAAAGCCCTCCACCCTGGGGTTACAACGTCACAAAGAGAATGAAAGCTGCTGGGACCAGGGCAAGAAAGCAGTACCATTAAACACATGGGAAAGAGTTGAGTGTACGTATTAACTGGAAAGCTGTTCACCAGAAAAATTTGTATACTCGTACTGTTATCTCCTGTGTTTTTGCTGAAAAGCACATTTCTTCTAACAGCGTCAATTGCAAAGGCAGTGCTTTTTTATCCTCCTGGTAGGTTTTAACCTAGACGACTCTATGACAGCATCAAAAGCATAGGTAATTCCTTTTGTCTTTCCATTAACTTCCAAGGATAACTGTTTCCATCTGATATTATCATCAACAAGCAATCAAAATATAACTATAACGTAAGCTTATGTATTTGCAGCAAGCTTCTATTGACGCTGTATAGCTTAAAACATGGCTAAAATAGCATCATGACAAATTTCACTTACATTAATAAAACCTCATTTATCAGTTCATTAATACTGAAACTCTTACCTTAAAAATGCATCTGTAAAAGAGTCACTTCTATTATTTGATGCTGAAGTCTGAAAAGTGCAAGTAGCAACAAAACTACACTATATCAGCACCTTCACAAAAATATCTTTTCACCCAGCAGTTGATAACAGAAGGTGATAATGTGATGTCTGAATTAAAACAAGGATATTTATATTGTGGTCTAATACAGAGCATGTAGCACAAAGCACACGCCTGTCAAAAATCGATCTATTTGTACGAGATTCTCATTTCTTAAAATACTCATCTTCAGTGTTCATTTCATTAGACTTGTTAAAAAACAAGACCTTTCGAACAGTGTGAGTTTGAGATGTTGCAATGATGGATCAATAGTGAACTGCCTTGTTAAACAGAATAGACTTGTAGAACTGCACCAGGAAGCCTCAGGCACACTTAACCAAATTTCTAATACTCTTACCATGCCCCTCATTGGCATCAAGTGTATTTGCTTGTGTGTGGTCTCTTCATACATGTTGTGCCTAATGAAACCATGAAATCAGGCTGCAAAATGGCTATTCATCAAAAATAAATACATCTGAAGAGAGCTCAGAGTTGGTCTCGTGCAGTCTCCAAGACAAGAGCAATTAGGAGTAATTGTTGCTAGAACAATTTTGATTTTTATATGGTTTCAAGCAGCAATCCTGGACTCTGCAGCAAAGCTTTCTATCTAAGAATACAACAGCCCACATTTTCAATGCTCACAAATTCTCTGAATCAAATTAGGGATCTTTCATTAGCAAAGCATGTGTATGAACACAGCTGATTTGCTTGTACCCATTTGTGTACATCAGCTATGCAGAAATATGTGCAAGTATGCATGACCTATAGGCAAAGGCAACAGCTAAAGCATGCAATTTGAGAATAACAAAGGTGCAAGGCAGTAGCTAAGGGCAGACAAGGAAGATGGATGCTCTGGAGAGCAGTTACCTCTCCATAAGGATGAGTAAACCCTTTGGCTATTCCACAGCTACGCTTCCCTGGCTGGGGCATGTGGATTACCTGCATACAGCACGTGCAGGCGGCAAGCAGCTGCTCCAGTCTTCTAAACACCAGACTATAAGTAGTCATGAAAGACTGAATGAAACTGGGGACAGACAAGCAAGTTGCAGGTAAAAGTGTATGTATGACCTGACAGATCCGAAAATGTAAAAGCTATTCCGCAGAGCACAGAGGCATGGGTCATCTGTTTATTCCTCCAGAAACAAACGGTGGGAAAACTCAGGATGGCTTTGTAAATGAAATAATTACCTCACAAATACACTTGGGCCCTTGAAAAAGTCACTGAGCACAAGGCTGCCAATTATCTAGTTTGTATATTTAGGTTTCCAAGAAGCTTTTGATAAGGTTCTTCACAGAACCTCACTCTGCTGTGAGCTACCATCAGACAGGATATCAGAACAGGGAGACTGCTGCTCAGCAAAGGCTCCAAGAAACTGAGCTGCCATAGGATGCAGAATGTCCTCTCATAAAGAAATAACTGTTCAAATAGGAACCCAAATACACTTTTTTATATTCTAACAGTACCTCCTTCTGCAAATTTGATTTTAACACAGAGATGGTGGTATTTCAGTGCTGAGCAATACTACTCTCTCCCTCACACACGTGCTGCGAAACTTCACATTCAAAAAGCACAGGGAGATGTTTGATCAAACAGAGCCACAGAAGGGAACATTTCCACTGACACGTCAGTAACAACCACCCTGCATCCTCTCTGCAAGCCAGTAGGGAACCTGTGCAGCAGTCAGTTTGCTGCTGAGGGGAGCGAAGATTTGCGAGTATTTCAGTTTCTTCCCAAGTCCTGCAGTCTCCAAGAAACAAGCTTAACAATTTAAACATCAACATTCAAATGTAACATCCTAAAAAGCAAGCAACAAGGTGTCACTCTTAAGTGGGACCAAAGTGGTCGCTGCATAGACCAGGCACATGCAACTTCCCAATGACTCAGCTGCATTAAGGGATATTTTTGTGATGCATCCACTCTTATTAAATGGAATATATTTTTGTCTATACACCTTAGTAGTCCTCATGCATTTGAGACAAACCCCACACTTTTCCAGCTATAGAAGGCTGGCATATTACTGGGGAGGAAAAGGGAAAGAGAATGGCAAAGCACAAAAATACAGAGACTCAAATAAGGTCCTATATGATTAGCCCTTTTTTGCCTTAAGCAACAAGGCAACCACTGCCTACTTTCCAGATTTAATTTGCTTAGTGCAGCCTACAAGAATATTTAAGCAGCAGTTATTAGAAGGTAAATTACAAAATGTATGAGTAACAAAAATGTCCTGCTTATCTGCATTTTGCTCCATATACTGAACGTAAAATGACTGCAACTTGATATATATCTGGCCTTTCCACCTCATACTCAAACAATGTGTCATGGCATTTTAAGCTTCCATTGGCAGCGCTCCTTAACAAGTGAGTCCATCACTTAGAATTAGAAATGACTTTGAAATAAATCCTCAGGCTGTACCATTCAAACTGACTCTGTACTCTGCCACTGTTTGGAAAAGAAGCTGTATTTCTACATCAGTCTGCACTCCGTTCATGATCCCTGCCTGTTACTGGTGATTTTACAAGCCTACGCACAAAGACAAACTGGAATCTTACCACAGCAAGGAGAAAGAGTGTTTCTTCTTGGCTTTGCTCTCATCCAACTTTTTTTCCTCCTTGCTGTGCTTTTAAGTGTATTTTTTCTTCTAGTAAAAGATACCAACTTGCTATGAATCGCATTATCTTGAACACAATCAAAATTTTGCCTGAGGGCTGCAATGGAAATTCCCCAAAACCCTCAGGAGGCCCTGATTCATCAAGATCGAGCAAAAAGCGTTTACCATCTTTTAACATGGACACATGGCCTGGGAAGGCAGATGGCTTCAGCTTGTGCTACTTCTCAGTGCCCGGATCATACAATTTTCTGGCTTACATTCAGTCTGTACTCTATTAGGCAAACAGTATTTCCAAGTGAGGCTTCCTTGCATCAGTATTCCCACACCTTTCAAGTGTCACAATTTAGTAATTGAGGTGAGTGGCAGCTTGTGCTCCAAAATCCACATATCCATTTTTGTTTAATGGAACAGCAGGATCTAACATTTTAAAATCCCATTTTACTCTAAAAATCTATTAATAACTGCCAAACTTATTAACTAATGTATGGCTAATCAACACGAAAAAAAGAAATTACATCTAACATTACATTTAATTATATCATAGAATCATAGAATCATAGAATAGTTGGGGTTGGAAAGGACCTCAAGATCATTGAGTTCCAACCCCCCTGCCATGGGCAGGGACACCTCCCACTAAACCATGCCATCCAAGCCTATGTCCAACCCCACCTTGAACGCCGCCAGGGATGAAGCATTCACAACTTCCCTGGGCAGCCCATTCCAGGGCCTCACCACCCTCACAGTAAAGAATTTCTTCCTCATATCCAATCTAAACTTCCCCCGTTTAAGTTTAAACCCACTACCCCTTGTCCTCTCACCACAGTCCCTAATGAAGAGTCCCTCCCCAGCATCCCTATAGGCCCCCTTCAGGTATTGGAAGGCTGCTATGAGGTCTCCACGCAGCCTTCTCTTCTCCAGGCTGAACAGCCCCAATTTTCTCAGCCTATCTTCATACGGGCGGTGCTCCAGTCCCCTGATCATCCTCGTGGCCCTCCTCTGCACTTGTTCTAACAGTTCCATGTCCTTTTTATGTTGAGGACACCAGAACTGCACACAATACTCCAAATGAGGTCTCACAAGAGCAGAGTAAAGGGGCAGGAGCACCTCCCTCGACCTGCTGGTCACACTCCTTTTGATGCAGCCCAGGATACGGTTGGCTTTCTGGGCTGTGAGCGCACACTGCAGTCGGCTCATGTTCATTTTCTCATAGACCAACACCCCCAAGTCCTCCACTGCAGGGCTGCTCTCAATCTCCTCCCCGCCCAACCTGCAGCTGTGCCTGGCATTGCTCTGACCCAGGTGTAGGACCTTGCACTTGGTATGGTTAAACTTCATCACGTTGGCATCAGCCCACCTCACAAGCGTGTCAAGGTCCCTCTGGATGGCATTCTTTCGCTCCAATGTATCAACTGAACCACACAGCTTGGTGTCATCTGCAAACTTGCTGAGGGCGCACTCACTCCCACTGTCCATATCACTCACAAAGATGTTAAACAAGACCGGTCCCAACACCGATCCCTGGGGGACACCACTCGTTACCGGTCTCCAGCTGGACATTGAGCCATTAAGCACTACTCTTTGCGTGCGGCCATCCAGCCAGTTCTTTATCCACCGAGTGGTCCACCTATCAAATTGATGTCTCTCCAACTTAGAGAGAAGGATGTCATGTGAGACAGTGTCAAAGGCTTTACACAAGTCCAGGTAGATGACGTCAACCGCTCTGCCCTTGTCCATCAGTTCCGTAGCCCCTTCATAGAAGGCCACCAGATTGGTCAGGCAGGATTTCCCCTTAGTGAAGCCATGCTGGCTGTCACCAAGCACATTGTTGGTTTTCATGTGCCTCAGCATGCCTTCCAGGAGAATCCACTCCAAGATTTTGCCAGGCACAGAGGTGAGACTGACTGGTCTGTAATTCCCCTGCTCATCCATTTTCCCCTTCTTAAAAATGGGGGTTATATTTCCCTTTTTCCAGTCATCGGGAACTTCACCTGACTGCCATGATTTTTCAAATATGATGGACAGTGGCTTAGCAACTTCATTTGCCAGCTCCTTCAGGACCCGTGGATGGATTTCATCCGGTCCCATGGACTTGTATACATTCAGGTTCCTAAGGTGGTCCCGAACAAGATCCTCCCCCACAGTGGGCCCAGGGTCCCCACCCTCACCGTCCCTGCGTCTGCCTTCCAAGACTTGGGTGGTGTGGTCAGAGCATTTGCCGGTAAAGACTGAGGCAAAGAAGTCATTAAGAACCTCAGCCTTCTCCAAATCCAGGGTAGTTCTCCCGATAGCTTCTGGAGAGGGCCCACGTTGTCCCTAACCTGTCTTTTATTGGCAATGTACCTATAAAATCCCTTCCTGTTATCCTTAACATCCCTAGCCAAGTTTAATTCTAAGTGGGCCTTAGCTTTCCTAACCTGGTCCCTAGCTTCCCAGACAACATCCCTGTATTCTTCCCAGGCCACCTGTCCTTGCTTCCACCTTTTATAAGCCTCTTTTTTCCTTCGAATTTTGCTCAGCAGCTCCTTATCCATCCAAGGAGGTCTCCTGGCCCTCCTGCTGAACTTCCTTCTAGTTGGGATGCATCGCTCCTGAGCTTGCAGCAGGTGATCCTTGAATATCAACCAACAGTCTTGGGCCCCCCTGCCCTCTAGGGCTGTATCCCATGGAACCTTACTGAGCAGGTTCCTGAAGAGGCCAAAGTCTGCTCTCTTGAAGTCCAGGGCAGTGAGCTTGCTGCACGCTCTTCTCACTGTCCTGAGGATCTCAAACTCAACCATCTCATGATCGCTGCAATCAAGGCTGCCCTGGAGCGTCACATTCCCAACCAGCCCTTCCCTGTTGGTGAGGACGAGGTCAAGCATGGCACCTCTCCTTGTCGGCTCCTCTATTACTTGCAGAAGGAAGTTGTCTTCCACACAATCGAGGAACCTTCTGGATTGCTTGTGCCGGGCCGTACCATCCCTCCAACAGATATCAGGGTGGTTGAAGTCTCCCATGAGAACAAGGGCCTGTGAGCGTGAGGCTGCTCCTATCTGCCTATGGAGCGCTTCGTCCAGCAAGTCCCCTTGGTCAGGCGGTCTGTAACAGATCCCCACAATAATGTCTCCCATCGCTGTTCTCCCTTTAACCCTGACCCACAAACTCTCTGTCGACTGCTCACCTGTCCCCAGACAGAGTTCCATACTCTCCAGCCTATCGCTAACATAAATAGCAACTCCCCCTCCCTGCCTACCGGGCCTGTCTTTCCTAAAGAGCATGTAACCTTCCATTCCAACACACCAGTCATAGGAGCCATCCCACCATGTTTCTGTGATGCCTATGATATCATACCCCCGTAGATGTGCACACATCTCCAATTCCTCTTGTTTGTTCCCCATACTATGGACATTTGTGTAGAGGTATTTGAGCCGAGATCCAATTGAAGCCGGCTCATTGGCTGGAGCAGCTGGAATATCTCTACATTGCTCCGAACGTTTACTATAGGTGCTACTAACTGACTGGGTGTGTTGGGATGGAATGCTGCCCCCCTCCCCCAACACATCTAGTTTAAAGCATCCTCGACCAGCCTGGCAAGCCTCCTACCAAATCCACTCTTCCCCTTCTTTGTCAGACCAGTTCCACCAGCCCCCAGTAGACCTGGCCTACTGTATTGAGTCCCATGGTCAAGGTACCCAAACTCCTGACTATAGCACCACCCTTCCAACCATTTATTAACCTGGCCAATCCTCCTAGCCTTTTCAAGGTCCTGCCCTGTATCCTGGAGAATTGACGAAAAGACAATCTGAGCTCCAGAGCCCCCAACCACCTCTCCCAGAGCCCTGTAGTCCTTCTTTATGGTCTCCGGGCTACTGCTATCTGTATCAGTAGCACCCACATGTATTACCAGGAGTGGGTAATAGTCAGTGGGACCGACTAGAGCAGGCAGCTTCTCGGCCACATCCCTGATCTGAGCCCCTGGTAGGCAACACACCTCCCTTGAGCCTGGGTCAGGCTGGCAGATGGGTGCCTCTGTGCCTTTCAGAGTAGAGTCCCCTACTACTACGGCCCGCTGCTTTTTCCTGGCAGTACCAGTAATGACCTTCTTTACCAGTGCACCAGCTGGTTGCGCCTGGTGGGAGTGCATTATGGCATTGTAAGGTTTGCTGTGGTATCTCAGCTTCATCTTACAACCTGGCATCGACTTCCATCTTTTGAGTTTGACCTCTCAACTTTCTAGGTAACAAAGGTTATATACATACATGAAAGGAACAGCATAACATACCTACCTCTGCTTAAAAGATTACACAATAGAGGGAAGTGTTGTTACTGGAGAACGGTCACTGCTTTAGGGCATGAAGTTCTGATATCCAGGCAGGGCTTACAAAAATAGTGTTCAATATGAGAGGCTGATAAGCCAGGCAGATAAACACCTAATATTGACAAATCAAACCCTCAGTGCTCCCACCTTTCATGGCAGTCCAATGGAAATGAAGTGCTAAACACCTCTGAAGAATAAATCTTTTTTTGGTTTGTTTAAAAATAGATTACAAAGTCTCAACATATTTGCCTCCTTTTTATTGAAATAAAGTGAAATACTCATTCCCATGCCTCTTCCAGAGAGCACAGTGGCACATGCTGTTAGCAACCTCTGGCAGCTGCTGGCTTTCCACATTCACATTGCCTCATGGACGCAAACTAGCCTGAAAGTCACTGTGAAAATCACCAGTGTTTTCTATTTTGACATTAAACCCATAGAATTATGAGTTAATATATCATTGATGATGATATTCATTGCCTCACCATGCTGGAAAAAAACACTCCAGTTCTACCAAAACTCTTCTATTCGCACATGCAGTATGTGAGCAGCACCAGATAGGCTCTACCATTATTTTAACAGAACTACAGACAAACAGTTACGCACAAAGGATCACTTTATTTCCCACATCACACCCCTCTCATTCATGAAAAGGTGCACTTCTAATTGTCACTATTTTAAATATACTCTATATTTTCCTGTGAAGTTAAATACTTTAAAGAAAAGTCCCCCCAAGAAATAAATACAAAGCACAACAGTTTCACTTTATGATTTGCTTTGAGCATTGTCTGGTCCTGCATCTGGTCTGGCGAGTTTTGCTGCTCTCTGAAACCCTTAAAAGAGAAATCCAGAGCCAGCCTTCCTTGCTTTCCAGAACCCTCTGCTTATCAGCTGTTAATACAATACTAGAGCATGCACAGAATATAGTTGTTTAATAATTCTATAACTTTTATTACACATGCACACATTGTTACTACGGTTATAACTGTGATGCTTCCTTTTTTAGATGCTCATAGAAAACTCTACGTTACAAAATACTCCTTTGATGATGCGCACGTCTGCTGGTGAAAAGGAAATCGGTACTAACAAGGTTTGCCAGGTTGTTCAGTGGATAACTCAAAAAACCAGACAATTCCCAAAGTTACAGATCAGATCACTGCAGCACAACCTGCAACCATCATTTTACCTGAAACCTAATTAGCCCAAATGGTTGGCAATGCGTATCTGTTGTTGAATAAAATGTTACCAAGGTCATCAGAACATGCCATGTGGGGTTTGTTCTCCTATGAAGAGCAAAGTCCAATACAATAGCTCAGCTCCTGCTAACAGCCAGGAACAGAGTTCTGACGATGCAATTTTTATGAGGGCTGATATGGCAAAAGAGAGGTGAAAGTAGTTCAGTGCAGGCAGTATCATGTTCCTTCAAGGAGCTGAGACCAGAAAGTTGAAGCACTTCCCAAATCAGAAGTTGTGCTCCTGAAAAGGTTTTCTTGAAAGAGGTATCAGTATGAGCCTGAACGGGCACAGCTGTGAATTCATCCCAGTTACACACCTCATTGAGACGGTATTCCTGAAAATGCAATCAGGGTCTGGCAGGTTGATTTCGCTACATACACATGCACCTAAACAACATTCAAAGACTACGATAGTCTGAAGACTTTAGCTGAAATTCATACCTGTTCACAACAAGGTCTGAGGTAGTTTAGTACCACTCTGTTTAGGAAATACCAGAAAGAAGGGATGTAATGCACAAAACTTTCAAGGTGCAATGATAATTGCTACAGAGAAGGGGAATGCAACTGTATAAACTACTATTTGTCAAGAAAGGGGAGCACTGAGATAAATGAGTGAGAAAGTTTATTAAATGCTGAACTTTTAGCCTGGCTCCTTCTATTTAATTCATGACCTCTGAAGGAACAAAAGTAATGTTCACTTTGGAAAGAAAACCAATGAGAATTATGAAATGGAGCAAAGCAGAAAGGGAAGAAAAATTTACAAGATATTGGAGAAGGTTAATGGACATGGGTGCCGAATTTATATTTAAACTTATGTAAGCCTGCACAAAGCCTGACCTACTACTTAACTCAAAACCTCTTACTGATTTTTCTCTCCAGGGTAACAAACAGACTGCAAAGAGATAATGGAAGCACAAGCTCCAAAACGCTAGTATTTCCCATATCCAGAGACAGCCAAATTCAAATTTTGCTCACCAGCACTTGACAAGTCTAGTGGTTGTTGCCTTTAAAGTCTGATGTGAATGAATGGGGATGAGGATATTTTATTCAGCATATGGCAGAGGTAAAAATAAACTAAACCCAAATCCTTAATAAATTATAATTTGGAGGAAAGTTCCAGGGAACACCACAGCAACAGTGCTATGATGCTAGGTAGAGAGGAAAAGAAAGGAAATAACAAGAAGATTGGAGGAAGCAGGTAGCAAAAACTAAGAGCTGTGAAGACTGGAGACAAACAGAACTAGCTCAGACTCCAAGAATCATTTCTTTGCGTTGCTCTTCCTATAAAACTCACTTAAGCTTTGCTCCCTGCTTCTCTTCCTCTTTCTTTTTTTTTTTAGTGCTTCCCATTCAGATGATTTCTTAACAAAATTTCCTACATTAAAAAAAAAGGGCATGTAGGAATACACCTCTGCAGTCACTTCAATTTAGCGAACATACATTTTGCACACATACAGTCTTTCACCTGAATGGCTCCTTGCAACTCCAGCTCTTCCTGTGATACACTTCTAATCTAATCATCTGAGTTCCATAAACATTATATTATTGCATAAAAGCATTCACTCAAAGTATGTGCCTCTCAAAATCAGCGACATAATTCCTGAAATAGATCCAAACCCTGTCCTTGTTATTAAAAATGGCATAAACAAACTTACAGAATGACCAAAACAGGATCCTGACCTGCAAAAGCAGAAATCTGCCCCTATTCTCCAGCAATGAACTCGATTGTTTCAAAACCTGTTTCTCAGCATGACAAATCTCCATGAGAAATCGCTGTGAAGAATTCTACTCTCTCTTAGCAGCTGAAAATAACTAAAAAACCCTTACAGACAGCTACAGATGCCAAAATCCCAATTCTGTGGCCTGACCATGCCTCAAAAGCACAATCTAAAATTTTTATGTACAGACTTAACATCTACCGTTAAACACATTTATTGCATTATAGGTATTAACCATAGATCACCTGGTAACTATAGCTCAGGAGCACAGAGACAACAGATGTGACAAAGTGATATAGACCAAAAGTGATTTCTTGTGTGTTTCTGGCAGGTGTGCAAGCTCCCTGCTTCCTCTACAGAAAGAAGCTGTGGTAACTATTCACTTGGATTACCTGGCACATAGTTTTAGATGCACAAACCCCCATCTGAACAGTAATACTGCCCAACTTGGTATTATAGGAGTCACCTGGTATCTTTTGGATACATAGCATTTGCTGTAAAAGACCATAGAGGTCAGTTTTGTAAATTCGTCAGACTACTTAATATAGACTGAGGTGGTTGATGTATACCTGCCAGTTTTCAGGAGTCACTGAGTAATTCTGAAAATCGTGAGAAACTAGGTTACTTTCTTTTAACTAAAGGATGAGTATCTGCATGAATAGATGTGCCAAGATGATAAATACGAAATATGTTAAGTAAAAGTTCTACTGAGGAAAACCATTTACGTTGTACCAACAGTGCAGCTCTCCTCTACAATAGCCCAGGGCCTGAAGTAAGGTGGAGGCACTGGAGAGGCATGTTTACACCTTTGCAGGGTGAAGCTGCCACTCATTCAGATTTTAGCCAAAGCGATCTGAACTTCCACGACGTTTGGGTAATGAATCAGTTACAGTTTTTTTCAGAACACTGAGCTGAACTCTTCTATTAGGCTGGAAGAAAAAGAAGTAATGCTCTGATGTCTGGCTGGGTAATAATGTCTGATGCCAAGCATGTGCAGAGCTGATTCTTCACTTTCACCATTTGTGCACATCATAGAAACTAAACACAGTATTATAAAACTGGTATGTAGTTGTACTGGAAGTCACTCTATTGGTAAATACCCGCAGTTTGCTTGTATTATTCTACTGTTTTTAATTTGGGCTTGCTTTATTTGAGAAAAGTTGCAGGGTGACTCTAAAACTATTTTTCTAGCAAACATTTTCAAAATTAAATACAGACCCAGATCCCATCATGGAGTATGGGTGGGACTTTGACATAACTTCAGCCAAAGCTTTGCAATGAAAACTTGTGAAGGGCCAACAAAAAGTCTGCAGGTTTTTTTCAGCAGTTCACAAAAATCCTATGAAGGCTCACTTTGTAAGCACTGCAAGCCATAGCATACAAGGTAGCTAGGAGGAATACAGATGTGTTCTTTGGACTGCACCTCTTTGAGATGAGCATTTAATTTGCTCTATTTTATACACCTCTCTATAGTCAAATAACAACTGGGCAAAACCAGCTTTGGACCTGCTCACCCATACCTTGTTTGGACATTTGCATTTTTTAAGCAACCATCAGGTACAGTCAGCATTCCACAACAGCAGCACTGCACACCTGCCTGCATGGATTTTTTTTTTTTATTACTTTTTTCAGTTCTGGAGCCTTAGAAGCTATTCTAAATTCAAGCTAAATAATTAGCTACTAGCTTAATTTTACATAGGTATATATGAGCATTTAGGTACACCTAAAACTTGACACAGGACTTTTTTCTGTATCCTGAGCAAAGCTTTGTAGAGCTCATATATATATACATACTACATATATATATATGTATGTCTGATTTAACTAGTTCAACTGACAACAACAATCAATTCAAAAAGAACTAAGGATTCTAACCTAAATACACCATTAACTAAAATGGGAACCATGCCTCAAGCCTCTTCGGGGATCTAGAAACTATTATTTCTGAAGCATGGTTTAGTCCTCCGGCAACTGGTATCATGGCATAAAATGTTTACTCTTGAACACATTAACTCTTTCTGGCTCTGATTATTTGCTGACTACAAACAGTAAAATTACCAATGCATTCACTTGTCCATTTGACAGTGTATTTACACACCTGTCAAAAACTAAGCCAATTAATACTTTCATAGAGAAATGCAAGGTCTACTTTCTGTGAAATCACATCTAAGTTCTAGTTCCTTATTGAGCATCTCTGAGTGGGTATCACTGTATAACCAGAACCACTAACACAAAACAATCAGACTAGAATGGCATTAACTTTGTCTTCTAATTCTCATACTGACTCTTCTAAATGCACAATACATCACTGAATAATGAGTAGATGCTTGCATGCATTTAGTTGAAAAACTTAGTTTACTTAGAGTGGGACAATTACAGACATCTCTCACTTTCTTTCATGGAAACCAGCTCATCAAATCAGATACTAAACTGAAAACTCTCTAATTTAATGTCATCATTAGTAAAGCTGAAGATGAATTAAATTAATTTGAATTTTTCAGCAATACTGTGAAGCACTGAGCTTGTCATAATAAACAAGAAAAACTGTTAAGCTCTGAAAGAAGAGAATGGCAACAAAGAACCGTTCCTTCTCTAACAAAATGAGTGATTCCTCCTCTGCATTGTCTTTTACATTAGACATGGATTAACTTCTCTTGTAACTCCATTTAACATGCCATTTGAATTCGGTCTAGAGCTGATTGGCAATGGCTGCACAGTTTTTGCTCACTTCAGAAATTTATTTTCCCAGATGTTTGGCTGTACGTTTCCATGAATAAAAATCTTTTAAATGCACTTGGAATAAGTTAATTAAATAAAGATACTTTAGAAAGAGCTTTACTGAGCTCCATGAGTTGAGCCTGTCTGAATTCAACCTATGCAAGAAAAACTGAGAAAACGAGGCCAGGGGAATTTAAAGATATGAAGTATTAAACAGAAATAATGGCTCAATAGTGACAATATAGTTAGCTCCATTATGCAGAAATCTAACAGCAGGTCTACTTTCTAGTTTCTGACTAGAAAGCAATGAATACCTGGTCAGTTCTGCTCTACACCTGTTGAAATAAAACATGAGTGATAACAGTTCTGAATAATTATAGTATTTCATCACTCCGATAAACTCTGATATTAAGTTGTAACAGCACAACTTCCACTGAAGAAAAAAAAGAAAAAAAAATTTCAGAAGAATATACAAGAACTAAATATGAAATTAGGAGTCAGCAAATACAGACAATAATTAGAAAGAATGAGAACATTCACATCAAACCACTAATCAGTTCTGTGTGGTATCTTCCTTTGCCACTAGTAAAATGCTGCTGACACAGTGTTTAAGACAGAGACCTGTATTAGGCAATACAGATATTAGGGGTGTTTGTTGGAGAATAGTGTTAGAAGACCAAGCACAGGTCAGGTCCCTTAAAGATTTCAACATTATTTCTCTGAATAAAAAGGTAAAGGATTCTCACTAGAAAATATGAAGTTTGTCTTAAACGCCTGGGAGCTCTATGATCACATTGGACTCACCCCAGTTACAGATTCTGAGAAGAATAGAAGAAAATAAAGACATTAAGAAAGGCCATGTGTGACAGAATCGGTCTAATACTAAAAATTTATATTCACCTGTATGAAGGGACAATGCACAGTTTTTAAGTTGTGATTGATTTTGTGGGGACTGGAAGGTCAGCAGCACTTGATAGCTTTTGCTTTGGGAATTGCTCAGATCTGTTCACTCAGATTCTAAGCAGAAGGTGAACATCATGGGAAATAAACAGACATTTCAGTTCAACAGTGAGTCATATGACAAGATGAAAAAGATGTGCAGGAGGTTACAGTCTACAAGACTTATTTTTATCATAAATATTAATTCTGCAAAAAGATTACAAGCTGAAAATCCTGTTCTTTCTCCAAAAGCCTGGACTCAGAACAGCTGGCACTAACTTATTAAAATCTTACTTATTTTTTTAAGCAGGTCTATAATAGTGACTACTAAAGACTCAGAGCTAGGAAGTTATGCCCTTTGCTCAAACTGCAAAGAAATGCCACCACTGACATGGAAGAACTTATCTACCAATGACAAGACATGCTCCATGCTTCTTAGTACTTTTAGCATGGATTACAACCAGAAATGAAAACTAAAGCCAGAAAGCTTTTCTAAGCAAAAAAAAAAAAAAGAAATCCAATTTTTTTTGACCTACACTTAAACAAGAGTTGTGCCCCCTGTAACTGGTCTCAATTATTCCATGCTCTAAAGGCTGTGAAGCCATAAGGTAATTAGCGCCCTAGACTAAGAGCTAGCTGGCACAAGCAGTATCCTGCCTCAGAACTCCAGAGTGCCTGAGGCAGCTGTGGCAAATATTCTAAGCTACCTGTAATGCAATGGGCATGCATCTTCACCGACAGACATTCACAAGTCAGAAGACAGCAATGGGGAGGGGACGGTATGCAAATGTTAGAACTCAACTGCGATTTGGCAATGAGAAATAGGACATTATTATTGATAAAGCCTAATCAATTTTATTTGAATCATGAAAAAGGAAGCTTTTCTCCTCTGAAGTTTCTACTGATTCATTACTACCACTTGTTATATTTCTTTCTGGTTTTGCACAACCAGTATCCAACAGGGAAATTCTTTCAAATTAACTAGCGTGATAAATTAACATACTATTTCCTATGTTGATATAATTCACTTTATCACTATGGTTATGCAAAGGAAAACCATATTTATCCTACACTAGCTTTGTTTTCTTCTGATAAGGCTATTTGTCACCACAAGAAATTCCAAGTTCATAAAACTGGACTGCTGACATTTCCAATATAATATATTTTGTGAGGAGTAATAATCCCCCTAATCAATTTAGCCAATTATATCAGCGTTTGTCTTAACACAAAATCACTTTATCCCATACTGAAAGACCGGAATGGAGCTCTTCCAAAAAGCCATGTGGATCTGGAGAGTAAGAGACTGCATTATCATCAATGTGGAGATGCTTAGCATAAGCAAAGTAGCAGGCAATGTAATACAGCTAGACATAGATGGATAACAAATTCTGTGATTGCAAAGTAAATGCCAGATCTTTTACAATGCTGTGTAAAGCATCATATTTTATGGAGATTATGTGAAAGGTTTATGCACACACAGCCTTTGAATTTTTAGCTGCAGACTGTACAACATTTTTTACTTGGAAAAAAGAAGTATCTGCAAATTCTTCTTTTTTATGTTTGAACAACTGCTTGTCAGTGACCAGTTACAGTTCTGCTTTTCTAAACCATTTTTGATGATCTGTTGCAAGTTTTCTTAGAAATACAGGTAAAATTTAACTAATCATCTTCAGGAACAGAAAATGCATTTTTCTTCAAGGTGGATGCTTGATTTAGGAATTCCCTTTTTGAGTGTAATAAATGACAATTTTGTACTTTGAAAAGTCAACTAAGGTCAAGACTAATATAGCATTCATTAATTAGTTTGGTGATATCATGAAGGCTTTTCTTGTCATCCCACTGATGAATGAGGGAATTTTCATCTCAGCAGGTAAACATGTTTGATACTTCCTTAATCTACCGCACAGCATTTGTACAGCCAAAAATAAGAGACATAGTGGAATACAGAGTCAAAACAATTTAGAAAACAGATGACTAGTTACAAAGAATGTGAATGAAGAATAACTTTTAAAAATAACACATATTCTGGACTGATGTGTTCCAAAACATTCTCTTTGCTAATGGAAGCCTTCAGGGAACAAATACTGATTTCATATACCTTTCATACTGCTTGAGTTATTTTAGATTTCCACTGTAGCTCTCCCTTTTTTTTTTCTTCTGTTCTCCTTGCCTTGGTTAGATTAGAGAGGTAGGGTGTTAATGGGGTACTTGATGAAGACTGAAGACCTATTTTCTCCCTCCTCGGAGACCAGCCTGATTTGAACAAATTGAGGAGAATGAAGCACACTCTTCATGTCCTTGGGAAAAGCCTTTCCCATTTCAGCGTTTCCAGCTTTCAGACATGGTCCCTTTTGTTCAAAGAGAGAAAGAAAGAAAAGGTGCCAGCACAAGAAGGTTCCAAGTATCATTTTATGTAATGTCAGCAGGGGTGCTAAAACCGCCTTTCAATCTCCTTATGGTTGGTGAGCATGTGAACGCGAGGTGGATCCAGGAGGGGAATGCAGGGAACTAGTGCTTGCAGCTCGAACAGGGCGAGAAACAAGCTGTTGTCCACCAGTCCCCACCTCTGTTGTTGCCACTTCCTTGCTACTCTCATCCTTGTGGGTACTGTTTTGTGCCGGGCACTCAAAATGCACACAGTGAAACACCTGGAGAGAACAAAGAAATGAAGATAAGACAAAACAATTAAATGCTGGCAAAAGCATGATCAAAGTAAGACAAAGCGTATATGGAAGTATGCAGGCTAGATCAGTGTCAAAGTACTTAGTCAAATTGGAGCGTTTCACCATGCGGTCAAAAACAACTATCCATGGGCCATAAACATATTAAAAGATATATAAATGGAGTAAGAGAAAGCTTCCAAATAATACCAACCTTTACATATGGCACCAAAATTCAGAAAGATGGTTACAAAGCACACAGAGATATTTGTAAATGATTTTTTTCCTTTGCCATGTAGCATAAATATCTACTACGTGGTATCGGATGACAACAACTATTATATTGTCTTAAGTGTATCTTATGATCTAATTACTTCCTCAAAAGACTGAATATTCATGCATACTAGAAATGAAATTTAAATCATCACAAATATGATTCTATTTCAAGATTGCCCTCTGCTGTAACAGCAAAAGTAGCTCTACAGACATATCCTGCAGTATGTAGAAAGGCATTCAGAGCACCCAAGATGGCTGCTGCTTCTTCAGATGAAATACTCAATTTCAACCAGTGATCATTTTCTGATTTTTCAAACAATACCTGAGACCACTGTACAGGTGACTGTGTCTTAGAGTAAAAGGACCATATGTTTAAGCATTTTTTCCAATTTATTTTCTACTTTACTTACTCTTGCTTCTATTTGTTCTTGAAGTGCCTGAGAGAAGAATGAGGAGGAACTCTCTAAAATTGCTACAAAACTTCTTTCCATGTGAATTCTTGTTGCTATGAATTGCACAGCTTTGCCATGTTCTAAACAAATAATTGTTTTCTTACACTAATTTAAAATCTGCTATTTTCTCAGGCATAGTAGTTTTATAGCTAAAGCTTAATGAATATTAAATCCTGAATTTGAAATGTTTTGTTTTAACTTAATTTTGTACACTTTTAGACATTTTCTATTATTCTTCCTGCAAGTAGATCATGTCTTCAAAGCTATTCTCACAAAGGTAATCTTTTAATCTTAACTGCCCTTTCCCAGACCCTTTCAAATTAACGTGTGCAAAAATCAAATACCATAAGCAAGACATGGGTATACTACATATTCATACAAGACTACAGAATTTTATATTTTCTATCCTTTCTGCAATACAACTGAAAACCCTATTATTCTTTCTGACCATCTCCACTCACGCGCACACTGAACAGACTGCAGCAACACATCTGCAATAGCCCCAGGGTCTTTTCTGTGAAGGTAGCTAGTTAATTCCAATTCTGGCAGCATACATGAAATGAATGAAAAAACATATTTAACCATTGGGTTTTTTTTAACCCCATTATATTGTCTTGTGCCTCTCAGTGTAAGAATTCTTGCAGGTTTTTATGTTTTATATACAGATACATAGCAATGTACGTTTATATTTCTATATATAAATACATGCTCAAATAAAGATGTATTGCTATGCCTTTATATATACATATATGAAGAAATTATAAATCTACACCCATACCCACACATAGACATATGTGCACAAATGGTTTTTCTCTGCCTTTTTTCTGATGAGTTTTTTTTCTAAAGCTGAACTGATTTCTACAGTGGCATGAATTCTCTCCATCTGTTTAGTTTTTGAGAAGCTAATGTTTGCATTCAGCTACGTTTCTTCAGAAGTCCCTTTTATATGCATTCCACTCCCATGTAAAGTGTGACGTAAAGTAAACAGCTTTAAAGTAACAGCTATTTTTCCAGCTGCTTGTATCAGCAAGAAGACATGAAGAAAACAGTATTATCTCATCAGTGCCACCTCAGTAAGACACTGCTTTCCTTTAAAGGCAGCACTGCCTAATGAATGTGACGGAGATCTCCAAGTCACAAGATTCTGTGTTTCTACTGTATTGCACAGCGGTAGTATTTTTTATTTAAAACTTCACTTTACAAAGTAATTAATGGTTTTTTAAATACAGTATGGATATAACTGCAGTTTAGCTAACACTAGTCTACAAAGTCTGAAGTTCCTGATTCTCAAATTGTAACTGTTCTTTTTACTGATTCTTTAATACTTAATGCTCAACACAACATTTGGTACATTAACAAGCATGTGAATTTACAACACTGTTTGCAGTTACTCTGCCACCTCAATAAGCAGAGAGTAGTGCTTGTGAAAGAAGCAGAGAGCACAGAAGTACAATTGAGCTCATCTGCTTTATCTAGTATCAGAATTACCTATTTCAGAATGATATTACTAAAACAAACAATCCTGCATGAGCTTCTCTCAAAAGGCAGTTCAGCATCATCTTGTGGTCAATGGCATGGTATACATCTCATGGAGATCTTAAGAAAGGTCTAACAAATAAAGCAGGAAGGCCAAGTACACATACACTGGTGCAGTAATTTGTAAGATAAAGCTCTCATGTCAGCAACTATGTGTCCTTTCCAGGTCAGTAATACTGAAGAGGAACAACAAGATAAAACTTCAACAGTGGAAGTATTAGGTGACCTTTCTGACAAACAAATGATGGCAAGGACTAAGGAAAAATAATCCTTTTCTTTATAAAAGCAGGATGCCCGGAAGCCAGGTCAAAAGAAAAAAAAAAAAAAACTAAAAAAAAATCCCCCAAAACCAAAAAACCCACCAAAATCTCTGAACAACATGTCTTTCAAAACTTGGAAAACCTGGCATATGAAACAGCAAGTTTAAAAGATGAAATAATTCACAAAATAGAGAAATTTTATGGGATTTGTTTTCAATTCCAAAGATCAGCTCTTCCCTTTGGAAAAGTACAGATTGTGCTTCAAAGTTCAAAGGTACATACTAGTAAAACAAATAGCGACTATTTTTGTACCTATTACAGTAAAACTCCTTGATGAGAATATGTTGCCATTAGCATCTACTGCTTAAAACGAGAGTGGTTTGACGTAAAATAAATATAGCCAGCCACAGGTAAGTAAATCTGGAAACGGCTTGTGTTCCTACTGAAGAGACTGCTGAGACTATAGACTCCAGAACAAACCAAGAATTTGGCCACACTGTTATTAGTTAAATTGGAAGTATGAAAAATATCTTGATACTTGATTTGGAAAACAATAATTTATGACAAAATGTTACAGAGCATCTGTTTAATACAAATCAAAAATGTTAATCTCTATTATTTGCTGTGGCTTTACAAAACAAAAGGTCATTTTAAACTTTCCCCCTGCAGCAAGATTATTTATTGTCCTAACAAGTGATAGGACAAGAGAGGAAATGGCCTCAAGCTGTGCCAGAGGAGGTTTAGATTGGATATTAGGAACACAGAGAGGGTGGTCAGGTACTAGAACAGGCTGCCCAGGGCAGTGGTGGAGTCACTGTCCCTGGCAGCATTCAGAAACCGTGTAGATAAGGCCCTTAGTGACATGGTTTAGTGGTGGCCTTGGCAGTGCTGAGGTGACAGCTGGACTTGATGATCTTACAGGTCTTTTCCAACCTGGCTGATTCTGTGATTCTGTAAATCAGTAACAGGTACATGCTGATCATGTTCCTCCTCTACAATCTTTAGGAGAAATAATAAGAAGAAGTGTTGTGCACAGATTTTAAAGACAAAACAGCAAAAGACCTAGAACAGCAGCATCTGTTTATAGTTCCACTGAGCCTCTACATGAACAGCTGTAACCTCAGCTTGCACATACTGATCTTTACTACAGTTATGCAATGCTCCCTATAAATAACTACACAGGAAATATATTCCTTGGAAATAATAACCAATTTGAAATTAGAATTGTGTTTAAAAGCCAATTACTCTTCAGGGCTTAAGACTACCTTTGCGAATGAAAAGTTGGAGGTAATGTTTCCCACAGGCTTATTTTCTAAGTTTAAACACTGCACCTCATTCTTTTTTAATAGAGATGAGAACTTACAGAGACTGGCATGAGAGCAAACTAGACACTCTGTATGAATCAGTAATGGAAAAGGCCTTCTTCATGCGTCTACAACAACTGTGGAGGCAGCTTCTGATTCTGTAGTGTTAAGAACTCACTGATTACAACTGAAGTGTACACTGCAAGAGACAGTGCTTAGTTAAAAAAAGAACTGCCTTCCCAGTTCAGTTGATTGGTCGGCTTCTTTCCAACTGTCTGCTGAGAACTAATGTTCACATCTGGTGAGGCATATGTTTGCAATAATTGCTCTGAAATTGGACATAAGCAATGTTATTTGACAATTCTCCCAATGCTTAAGAATCAGCAACCCCATAATGCTGAATATGACCAGAAATTGTGACTCCTAGAGTTGACAACCTTTAATTACTACAAATTTAAACAGTGCTATCCACAGTTTATTGTAAAGTGTGAAAATACAATTATTTGCGGTGAACTACATGTATGTGATGTAGAGATGCATGCATACACACAGAAGCAGCAGCTTTTGGTGCCTCTTGTAAGCTCAGCATATAAGGTCCAATTTCACAAAGACTTACACACATTCTTAAATCCACATATTGTAAATTGTTTTACTGAAGTAATCAGTAAAATCTGGACTTCATCTGACACAATACACAACAATTACAAAAGACAGAAGCACAAGTAAACAACAAAAGGATGATACTGCACTCGGTCAGTTAGGGCAAAATATTTCTTTTCTGTATAAAATGAATTGAAAAGAGTCTTTTGGCTTGGCAACTACTGGTAAATGATTTACCAGATATGAAAATTGACTATAAGAGAATCTTATGCAAATAAGATGTTCTTATGAAGACTGAGATGCTTCTTATGATTTATTCATTACAAAGAAAATATAAAGGTGAAAGAAACAAATAATCAGAGACTATACACCTTTCTCTAGTGCACTAAAATGGCATTTTCATCATACATCAAGTAAGGATTAATTTAAAACCAAACTCAAGAGGAATGTTTGACAGCACTATGGAAAGGGCAAAGCTAGAAACACTTTACTTTGCAAACTCCAGACTAGCAACAATCCTTCAAATCTGCAGGAAAGATGATAACACAGTTCACAAATACTCCAATACAAAAGACATTCATTATTATTTTGCTAGATCGCCAGAGAAAGAAAAATGAAGCGAGGACATTTTAGAATGCATTACCAATTTCATTGTAAGATACGTAAAACTGTGCTACTGCATATTCATGAAGAATACAGGTTTTCTTAAAAAGTCCTTACCTCATTAGCTGTGTTGTGTGTTCCGACTATTCTGATAAAAGATGCAGGCTGTTTATCAAAAGTGATTGTTTGCCAGGATCTTCAAAAAAATTCCAGAAAGACATACCAATATTAAACACAGTCACAACAGTTTGCAGTAAAATATACAGGGAATCCATTCAAGTGACATTACGTACAATTATTACTTAATAGGGTAAACAGAGAAACACTTTTCATCACCCAAATTTCCAGCATTCCTTCTTTCTTTTTATTTTTAAAGTGCTTTGACTCTGCTTATATGTTTTCATACATACTGTATGCTACTAAAATTTGTATGCAGGAATAATACCCATACTATTGCTCATAGGTAAAAAATGGTAAAAGAAAAAAAGCCTGAATCAAAGTCTAAAATCCTTGACTAATATTGACTTATTAGCTAAACAAAAGATCAGATAAATAAAAGTTAATGCATCCACCCATGAACTACTCATGAAAATTCATCAGACCTTCGTTAAAGAAATTACAGCTCTAGGGAAAGAAAACCCCCCACACCGAAAACCTCAAATAAATTCCTTCTACTCTAAGTGGAGCAGTCGAGGCAGAGGAGCCAAGCTTCCCTTGTGCAGCCCAAGGTCCTTCCAGTAAATTAGAGGTGACATACACCATTCTTTGCAGTTCAGGCTGTGAGGATTTCCCCATCCTGACAAAGAAGAGTGGGGAGAACAGACCAATCCCCAGAGCTGGAGTATAACTTTTTGAGCTAGACTGAGAGCACCAGGAGTAGATTGGGATCACTATAATTTTCCTTTCTCATTCATATTCTTCCAATCTGTGTGAGTTACATCACCTCAATCAGCCTAATACACAGCAGAAAAGGAGCAATTCTTACCATACCTTTGTGTATGACATTCATGTAGTACCTTTACAGAATACACTGAGAATTAAAACAGAGGAAACAAAAAGAGTAGTGGGAACTAGAGGTTTCAGTTTGATGCCAGTCGTCTACTACACTAGATTAGTACTTGAAAACATTAGAATTTAAATTGTTTTGTATTAATTAAACATGAAAGCAGGATACATAATTTAACATTTTTAGCAAAACTAGACTGTCACAGAAGGCTTCAGAAATAAAATGGATAACTTGATTAACTCATTACATAAGAAGAATATGGGATAGTTTTCCTGAATACGTTCAGAACACCTTTGGATGTGTTCATGTAAGAAATAAGGGACCAAAGCAAAACTGGAATAAAACAACACTTGCCACTATCAGACTACACCAAAGCCTGGCAGGATGAACTGCCTGGTCTCTGACTATTTGTCAAGAACTTGAATTTTCCCTTAGTAGGAAAATCTCTGTCACAAACATAGCATTTCTGGGTTTAATTTAGCAGACTATTACTTTTATCACTGCTGTCAGGTTATATTTGCTTAAAGAAGATTATGAGCCCAATCAAGACCTAATTTCAAGTAGTTTACTGGTATTATTGCATGAAGTAATGGATGTAATTAGTGTTACTTATCATAATAGAAAGGTGTAGTCTGTGTCAGGCCTCAGAGGTACAGCAGTTATCTGCAGTTATCTACCTAACAGCATCTTTTATTTACATTCCTTATGCGGCTATGTCCTTCTTATTTTAAATTTCAGGTTGTTTCTTCAAGCTCTAAATAAAATATAAAATAAGAATGAACTATTTTGTTGACTGTCTCAAGACCTGAAAGACTTCTATGCTTTAAACATTTTTTTTCTTTAACACACGAAAATCTCTCCTTGATTTTCCCACTAACATTACAGCCAGGCAGTTTCTCTTCATGGCCAAAGGTGAGTGGCTGGGACCACCAGATGATTGCAACACTACTTCTCAAAAGTACTGCAATAGTGTGTATTATACATATGCTTTCACATTTACACACACACACTTTATGCAAGGAGAGTGGTGATGTAAAAATCAGATTTCCCTATTTATTGATTTGGAAAATACTCTGAAACTATTCTCAATAAAAGAGTTTAAAATCCTACAGAAGCTGGGGTTGTTCAGTCTGGAGAAAAGGAGGTTCAGGGCGGACCTTATTGCTCACTACAACTACCTGAAAGGAGGATGGAGAGGGGAGATGGCTGCTCTCTTCTCCCAGGTAACAAGTCATAGGACAAGAGGTAACAGCCTCAAGCTGTGCCAGGGCAGGCTTAAACTGGGTATCATGAAAAACTTCTTCACCAAGAAGGTGATCGGGTATTGGAACAGGCTGCACAAGGAAGTGGTGGAATCACCATCCCTGGAAGTGTTCAAAAATTGTGTAGATGAGGCCCTGAGTGACATGGTTTAGTGGTAGACTTGGGAGTCTTGGGGTAATAGTTGGACTTGATTATCTTAAAGGTCGTTTCTAACCCAGCTGATTCTATGATTCCATGACACGGTCATGAAGAAGCTACCAGAACTTACTTCTCCCATAAACTGATATTGTTGGTTTTGGACTTTCTGTATCTCTGTGATAAAGAAATACTCCTTATTAGTGAACCTGTAACAAATAAATTTTTTAGGTTTAACTTTTTTAGATATTCAGGCAGTGCTGATCTTTTTCTTGGCTTTCACACGTGTCTTGTTGTTTGATTCCTTTTAGACTTGCTGCTCAATCTGAAGCAGCCCTGGTCATCACTTTCACAAAAGAAATAATCACTACCTCAAGCTGAGGTTTACATCTCTCAAAGACTTGGGACTACCAGCCTACTCAGATTTATACCAGGGTCCTCAAGCTGAAATGCAGCACAAGCTCTTTGGCTAGTAAAGGTCACCTGATACCAGAGCTCCATTTCCCAAGAGAAATGACCCTTGTTACTGTCCTATGGTGTTTTATTTAACACTCGACATCTCACCTCAGCCACCAGACTTCTCTCTCGTTCTGCCTGACACCCCTAAGGAGATGCAGTAATGGATGATTAGCATTCCACAGCCATGCTTGCATCCTGTGAGCCTGTCATATTTAATTACATTTTAACTACATTCGTCTTCTATAATAGTCTGAACATAATTCAGATAATTATCTTTTGCTTTCTTATTCTCTGACTCTGCCTGTCTCACTTAGAGCTCCTTGCAATGAAAGTCACTTTCTCTGCTCAAACACATAAACAGACTCTTGGGCCAAGTGCTTTCATCTCTCCAACAGCAGCAGCTGTCACTGAAAACTCAATGGCTTTGTACATTCCACAATCTCTTCACCATATTCTATTCAGAGGAAGAAAAAAATCATTAGAAACCCCTCCACTTTCATGTTTCTTCCTGTCTTTTTCTTTATTAGGCTATTGCAAGAAGAACGCAAGGAATACTCATGTCCAGGTAAATTGTAACAATAACTTGCTATTGCTTAAGCTACTATAGCTCCAAAATAGCAATTCACCTCTTAAAAAATTTAATGGGTTTTCTCAGCATTTGGAATCCTTGCCTAGTTAGTTCTATGAAAAGCTGCTAACTTTCTAAAGATTTATTACATATAATAGGCTATAAATAGCGACCCTTCTGCACTATTTCCTTATCTTCCAAAAGGAACAAATTAAGAAAGAAGTGGAAGCTTATCTTTTATTGAGGTTTTCTAATGAGCCACTGGCACTACAGAATAGTTCCATGCTGTGGGATCACCACAGCATCACTGATTATAGCTGAAACCCAATTCAGATGTAAGATGAAAGAGAAAGCCACTGCATGTAACTAACATTCAACAAGCTGTAACTGTTCATTCAACAACTGTAATTGCTTCAGACTAAGCATGTATTTCTTATGTGTGCACATTGTGTTTCCTCACTTTCCAAGGTGACACATAACCTCCATTTTCTGTTTCCCACTCCAAGAAGAAAAGCAAAGCAGAGTGGGAAACAAATGTGGAAATGAACACCACACTGTTGATGCAGAAGTCCCGGACACAGCACACAGGACCAATATGATCAGGCTGTGCTAACTTTATTGGGCAGATAGCTCAGTATATATAGGCATTCTACTTGTCTATCATTAACACACACAACTCTAATTGGATACATGCATTGTTCACGCGACTAAATACAGAATAGGATTTGCTCAGACCCCCTGTCCACGCACATAGTGCTCTCCACCGACATTCTACTTGGTGTCCTGCTTAATATATGATTGGTTAATATCTCTCAGCTAAGTGTTAGTAACAGCTTAATGATTGGTTAACTATTACAGCATACGTTTCAAGGTTACAGTTATCAGTTCCTCCTGCACATCTCTCTCAGTAGCTTTCCGTGCCAACTTTCTCAAACTTCTGCACGTACGCGAACTCTAGTAACCTTCAGGCAAGGCCTCAATGCCTGTGGGTTACTACCTTACAATTGTCAAGCAGCTGTCTGGATTGCTCACATGCCCGTTCACAGCCAAATAGCTCTCCACAACCACACCCTAAAAAATGTCAAATATCAACAAGTAACCTCTAATTTACTTTCAAGTATTTTTCCACATATACCTCATTCTATACAGTGACAAAATACTTCTTAGCTTATTTGGATATGAACTTCTTGAACTTGAAACATATATAACATATTTTAAAGAAACACAGCATTTATTATAGACAGCAGTAGCCCGGAGACCATAAAGAAGGACTACAGAGCTCTGGGAGAGGTGGTTAGGGGCTCTGGAGCTCAGATTGTCTTTTCATCAATTCGCCATGATACAGGGGAGGACCTTAAAAAGGCTAGAAGGATTGGCCAGGTTAATAAATGGTTAAAAGGGTGGCGCCATAGTCAGGGGTTTGGGTATCTTGAACAGGGGGCTCAGTTTAGTAGGCCAGGTCTACTGGGGGCTGGTGCAGCTGGTCTGAAAAGGAAAGTGAAGAGCGGTTTTGGTAGGAGGCTTGCCAGACTGGTCAAGGATGCTTTAAACTAGATGTGTTGGGGGAGGGGGGCATCATTCCATCCCAACACACCCCATCGGTTGGCAGCACCTTTAATAAATGCTTGGAGCAATGTAGAGACATTCCATCTGCTCCAGCCAATGAGCCGACTTCATTTGACGCTCGGCTCAAGTGCCTCTATGCAAATACCCATCGCACGGGGAACAAACAAGAAGAATTGGAGATGTGTGCACATCTACGGGGGTATGATATCATAGGCATCACAGAAACATGGTGGGATGGCTCCTATGACTGGTGTGTTGGAATGGAAGGTTACCGGCTCTTTAGGAAAGACAGGCCTGGCAGACAGGGAGGGGGAGTTGCTATTTATGTTAGGGATAGGCTGGAGAGTATGGAACTCTGGGGACAGGTGAGCAGTCGACAGAGAGTTTGTGGGTCAGGGTTAAAGGGAGAACAGTGATGGGTGACATTATTGTGGGGATCTGTTACAGACCACCTGACCAAGGGGACTCAGTGGATGAAGCACTCTAAAGACAGATAGGTGCAGCCTCACGCTTGCAGGCCCTTGTTCTCATGGGAGACTTCAACCACCCTGATATCTGTTGGAGGGATGGCACAGCCTGGCACAAGCAATCCAGAAGGTTCCT
This sequence comes from Amazona ochrocephala, assembly GCA_039720435.1. Taxonomy (NCBI): domain Eukaryota; kingdom Metazoa; phylum Chordata; class Aves; order Psittaciformes; family Psittacidae; genus Amazona; species Amazona ochrocephala. The sequence goes on from CM077878.1 coordinate 106,017,849, forward strand.
TGATTGTGTGGAAGACAACTTCCTTCTGCAAGTAATAGAGGAGCCGACAAGGAGAGGTGCCATGCTTGACCTCGTCCTCATCAACAAGAAAGGGCTGGCTGGAAATGTGATGCTCCAGGGCAGCCTTGATTGCAGCGATCATGAGATGGTTGAGTTTGAGATCCTCAGGACAGTGAGAAGAGCGTGCAGCAAGCTCACTGCCCTGGACTTCAAGAGAGCAGACTTTGGCCTCTTCAGGAACCTGCTCAGTAAGGTTCCATGGGATACAGCCCTAGAGGGCAGGGGGGCCCAAGACTGTTGGTTGATATTCAAGGATCACCTGCTGCAAGCTCAGAAGCGATGCATCCCAACTAGAAGGAAGTTTAGCAGGAGGGCCAGGAGACCTCCTTGGATGGATAAGGAGCTGCTGAGCAAAATTCGAAAGAAAAAAGAGGCTTATAGAAGGTGGAAGCAAGGTCAGGCGGCCTGGGGAGAATACAGGGATGTTGTCCGGGAAGCTAGGGACCAGGTTAGGAAAGCTAAGGCCCACTTAGAATTAAACTTGGCTAGGGATGTTAAGGATTACAGGAAGGGATTCTGTAGGTAAATTGCAAATAAAAGGCAGGCTAGGGACACCATGGGCCCTCTCCAGAAGCTATCGGGAGAACTGGCTACCCTGGATTTGGAGAAGGCTGAGGTTCTTAATGACTTCTTTGCCTCAGTCTTCACCTGCTAATGCTCTGACCACACCACTCAAGTCTTGGAAGGCAGACGCTGGGACAGTGAGAATGAAGACACTGGGCCCACTGTAGGAGAGGATCTGGTTCAAGACCACCTTAGGAACCTGAATGTATACAAGTCCATGGGACCGGATGAAATCCATCCGCGGGTCCTGAAGGAGCTGGCAAATGAAGTTGCTAAGCCACTGTCCATCATATTTGAAAAATCATGGCAGTCAGGTGAAGTTCCTGACGACTGGAAAAAGGGAAATATAACCCCCATTTTTAAGAAGGGGAAAATGGATGAGCCGGGGAATTACAGACCAGTCAGTCTCACCACTGTGTCTGGCAAAATCTTGGAGCGGATTCTCCTGGAAGGTATGCTAAGGCACATGAAAACCAACAAGGTGCTTGGTGACAGCCAGCATGGCTTCACTAAGGGGAAATCCTGCCTGACCAATCTGGTGGCCTTCCATGATAGGGCTACAGAACTGATGGACAGGGGTAGAGCAGTTGATGTCATCTACCTGGACCTGTGCAAAGCCTTTGACACTGTCCCACACAACATCCTCGTCTCTAAATTGGAGAGACGCAAATTTGATAGGTGGACCACTCGGTGGATAAAGAACTGGCTGGATGGCCACACGTAAAGAGTAGTGCTCAATGGCTCAATGTCCAGCTGGAGACCAGTAACGAGTGGTGTCCCCCAGGGATCGGTGTTGGGACCGGTCTTGTTCAACATCTTTGTGGGTGACATGGACAGTGGGATTGAGTGCACCCTCAGCAAGTTTGCCGATGACACCAAGCTGTTTGGCTCGGTTGATACATTGGAGGGAAGGAATGCCATCCAGAGGGACCTTGACATGCTTGTGAGGTGGGCTGATGCCAACCTAATGAAGTTTAACCATGCCAAGTGCAAGGTCCTCCACCTGGGTTGGAGCAATCCCAGGCACAGCTACAGGTTGGGCAGAGAAGAGATTCAGAGCAGCCCTGTGGAGAAGGACTTGGGGGTGCTGGTCAATGAGAAAATGAACATGAGCCGACTGCAGTGTGCGCTCACAGCCCAGAAAGCCAACCGTATCCTGGGCTGCATCAAAAGGAGTGTGACCAGCAGGTCGACGGAGGTGCTCCTGCCCCTTTACTCTGCTCTCGTGAGACCTCATTTGGAGTATTGTGTGCAGTTCTGGTGTCCTCAACCTAAAAGAACATGGAACTGTTGGAACAAGTGCAAAGGAGGGCCACGAGGATGATCAGGGGACTGGAGCACCTCCCATATGAAGATAGGCTGAGAAAGTTGGGGCTGCTCAGGCTGGAGAAGAGAAGTCTGCGTGGAGACCTCATAGCAGCCTTCCAGTATCTGAAGGGGGCCTACAGGGATGCTGGGGAGGGACTCTTCATTAGGGGCTGTAGTGAGAGGACAAGGGGTAACGGGTTCAAACTTAAACAGGGGAAGTTTAGATTGGATACAAGGAAGAAATTGTTTACTGTAAGGGTGGTGAGGCACTGGAATGTGTTGCCCAGGGAAGTTGTGAATACTCCATCCCTGGCAGTGTTCAAAGCCAGGTTGAACAGGACCTTAGATGGCATGGTTTAATGGGAGGTGTCCCTGCCCTTGGTAGGGGGGTTGAAACTTGATGATCTTAAGGTCCTTTCCAACCCTAATTATTCTATGATTCTATGATTATGATGAAATAGTGAGGAGATGCTTGTAAAAGTAGATAACAGGAAAAGAAGAATTGTGTTGTGTTTCCATACATCAGTCTACCACTGTACTGATGTAAACAAGGCAGCAAATAACTAGCAAGTGATGCTGCCAAAGAAAAAATTGCATGCACAGATATACAAGCCAACAGAGACTCGAGAAGTACCATAGTATGTTCTGCATGATGTGAATGATGCTACACCCCTTGGTTTATGAGCCCAGAAACGTGCACTAAAAATGCTATAACAGTTATTGTTATACAGGAGTTTTTCTTTGTAAAATACCAAAAAGGTGTACAGCTACCTTACAAATTGCCTATAAAAAACGTTTTCCACCATAACAGTACTAAACCATAAAGTGAAGCAGTACTCCCTCTCCTATTAAAGTTGCAATTTAACAATTAATTCAGAGTCAGACCCATAAAGCACAGAAGTCAAACTGGGTAGCTGGCTCAGCCTCCACTGCCTTTCCATCCCAAGCCAGAGAGGGAAAATAAAGCATACGGAGAAAAATATTATGCGGAATCAATCAATACTTTGGGTTCTAAATTAAGTAAAATTAAATGCAGTCCTACCCCTGGTCTACTCAACTCAAAACTGAGACCTAAGACTGAGTTTCCATCAATTTTGTTGTCACCATAACAACACTCTCTAAAAAGGTGGCCCATCAAATGTGGCACTTCCAAAGAAGCAAGAAAGGTGCAAGGTAGAAGTAACAGCTTTTTCTCTGCAGTTCTCAGAGACAGAGGTAAAACTCGTGGTTATATTTATGCATCTTGGTTATATTTATGCAAGAGTCCATTGATGAGACAGCGATATATTTTATCCAGCCTCATTAGGAAAAAAAAAAAAAAAGCCAAAAAGTACTTGAAGTACTAACGGCAGAGGTAATAAAAATGGTTAAGAGAAATACACTGAGAATCTAGAATAAATGCGAGAATAAAATAACACTAAAAATCACCTGTCACAACATTTGTTACATAACAACTTCATATATTGACAAGTAAAAATCTGCATTCCTACCTTCTGGGAAAACTCCCCTCAAGTTTCTATCCTAAAACCAGTTCCTATAGAGAACACATAATTCTGAAAGCACCTGAACAAAATTAGTAGTTATTTCTGCCCTATGATTGGCCCCTCCCACCAATTTAAACAAAATACCTGTCCTCCAGAAGAACATTTACTAAGCTGCTATGAATATTTTATTGCATATGATTTACTGTAGAAACCAAATGTGGGCTTGATAAAGCAGACCTACCAGAATAAAAACTCTGACATAAAGAAGATTTAATGAAGTCTATACTGACTTTCTGACATCTTTATGAAGCTTATAGTGTAAAAGATAACTTTTAGTAACTCCTGCTTCATAGCTTCAGTACTGACACTTTTGCCACTTTAGAAAAAATGTTACATAAAGAAAATATTAAAAAATAGTCAAATTAAGCAATGGTAAAACTCAATGTAGTAATTATTTTTCTAACTAAATGTAGTAACCAATTTTCAAATACATCCATATTCTTATGTAGGCAATCAGAAGCACTTTCATACTGCATAAGCTCATATAATTAAGCTTGCTCATACACTTTTTCAAGTTCAAGAGGTGGGTTTTTACGCTTCCAGAAATATAGCTTAAATATCTTGCACAAAATGAAATTATTAGCAGTTTGCTTGCTAATGCCATAAGCAAATTTCTACGCTGCGGCAAGAACTGTACATGTAGTATCTCCACATACATCCTTGGGGGACAGCAGTGGTGCAGATGGAGGCTGTGAACTTAAGTAACTTGACCTCTGAGTTCATGCTACATGCTTTTGTGTATACCACAGCACACATGCAGAAGACAAACCTGCACAATCCTAGAGGTTGAATTAGTTTTGTTATGCTTACTCATTACCAATAGCTATTCCTCCTGATGTCCACAGAGATAGCAAAGATAGGCAAATCCATCCAATGCATTGACATACCCAGCAATACAACTTAGTAGGATGCTTTTAACTTCGAAAACTTCTCCCTCTCCATAATCCTACAACAGATTGTAAGCTATTTTGTTATATAACTTTTCCTACAAATGGAGTAGTTGATTAACAGCAAATATATAAACAATATTTTTAGAGATATGAGACAGAATCATGCTCCCTATTAATCAGTTCCTTTGTAGCGTGTAGTCTAACACTGTATTTATCACACTTTTCTCTTACATTCCCTTGGGTGCGATTTCATGGCCCACTCGTAAAAGCTTCACATTTACAGCAACTGCCCTTCTATTACTGTCGATAACATCTAATTGACATGTCAAACCTCCAAGGAATGAAGTAAATTGAACTGCAGCCTCTAAGAAGAAAAAAACAGTGAAAAAAGTAAATCAGCAAGTGCCTTCTCATAACAGCAATACAAGCATACAGAGGTTTGCGAATGGAAGGGAGGAAAACTGTTACCCTTTCTGCTACCACGCTGAATTATCTATTAACCTCAAAGGTCACAAAAAAAACCCTTGCGACCTCAGATTGAAATTCGCCTAGAAAAAAACCTGAACCTGCATCCATGACAGCTGTAATTTCAGACATGAGACCAAAGTGAACTAAGACAAAAATAACAAATACAACTTTGTTTTTGTTACAGCGTTAGAGAATGGAAAAGATGTAGCTCCCCTCATAATAGCTCCTGGCAAACTAAATTTTAGCATTTCATTTGTAACTCCCTACCTAAAATATTTGTAGACAATATGCTGGGTAAAATTCATAAATAATATCTTAAAAACACAGGAAACTGGACTCATGATGAAAAAGCACAAAATAAAGTCAGGCATAACTTGTCTAAATAGCAAGCGATGTACCAGAAAAAAGGCAGAATGACTTTTTAAACATGTAGTTGAAATGTATGAAAGACATTAAGACAGAAAAATTGGTTTATAAGATACAAGATACGAGAGAAGTAATGGAATGAAATTAGGCAATATGATGCTCAGTACTGGTATTGAGAAAAAAAATTTCTTATTGCGGGAAATCAGTGTGACAAAAAAGCAAAGAGCAGAATGGAAGCACCATCCCTTCAACTACATGAAACAAACTGACAGAGCACTATTCCAAAAAAATACACCACATAACCACATAGTGCAGAAATCCCCAAACCTAAAGATATAATAATTCTTCCATTTTGTGATGCATGGGATATAATCTGTCCTCATAAAAACATTACTGTGAGTAAATCAATGGCTTAAAACTGCATCTATCTCAATGCAGGATATCTGTAACACTAAAGACTGTATCTGCTTTGGCCAGCACAAGCAAATGTGTTCTTTTCAGAGTTTTAACGAAACTAGATGCTGAACATCAAAAATGTAATTAGGCAAAATCTCAAGATTTGATGCATTAACATCTCATTGACCTCTTAACTATACAAGAAGATGTCAACAGTTGCTATATTTAATGGCTTCGCCTGTAGGAAAAGGCTAAAGACAAAATAGTAACTTCCCATCTAGTTCATGTACATTTGGGCATCTGTTTTTCACTGGGTTATTAGATAATCTTATGCAACAATGAATTTCAAAGCAAACAAACATAACTGCAAAACAACAGTTCAAGTATCTGGCATTCCTTTCTTATCTCAGGCAGATAAATGGAAGCATTTCCCATGAGACATCTAGAATTTGGATAATCTGTTTTGTAGCAACATTTACTTATAAACATGCTGAGAATGTGCATGCGTGTGGGTGCCTGTATACATGTCAGTATGTGCATGTATGCACAGACGTTTTCAAAAGAGAGAATATTATGACTCTGTGGAGGTAATCCAACATATTGCCAAAGAATCTTTCCATAATATAAAAGCAGTGATCCTCACTGCTGAGTCCTTAACCAAAAGCTGCAAACTGGTTCTTCTGCTGAATGGAAAAAAATCTTTGCTTAACAGGACGCAAGAGTAGCATTCTTCTCCCAGTAAGAAAATTAGGTTTTATGTTACAGTTGGAAATAGTGAAGACCTCTTAAGATGACAGGCTTTTCTATGATTACTTAATGTTGTAGGTCTAAATGGGACACAAATGTTTATGGGAGGGAATATTTAAGTATTCTTAGCCTGTATGAGCAATCAATCACAGAAGGAAGATGACAGAATATACAAATACCTCAGAGGGACAAGATACACTGAGGTAAAGATGGAGAACAGAATAAAGTTAAGAGAGGAATGAACCTACTGAAAGCAAGTTTTCTTACATTATCTAAGAGCTTCTCTATGGCAAACAACAGAAGCCAGAACAAGTTGCATATTTAAGTGAGGCTGAGCACTGTAAACAATGGTGTTTGTTGTAAGACAGAGAAACAGCCAAGATTCTGACTACTGTTTATTTTATAAGACAAAATCAATGTTTACTCATAAAGCAAAATTTAATTCTGTCAAGGCATTACCTATCAGGTTTAAAAGACACAGTGATCATTTCCTATCACCTTTACCTTTAGCCTGTATCTCCAAAGTAGAATTATACACTAATAAAACTTGCAATGTATAAATCCCCAACTTACTAATCATCTTTAATATTAAAAAGTGGCGACAGCACCATCCAGCAAAATACAAACATGTAGTCACGCTATAACTCTCAAGGAATACATGCATTTCTTGTACCTCTACACTATAAGGAAGACTTACAGACCCAAGATGCTGCTGCAGAAACGAGCTGCTCAGTTATCTCAGTGTCTCAAAATCTGACATTCTTCAATCTCAGCAAGCATTTCTTATAATTAATTATCTTCTTTTCAGATATTTTTCAGCATCCTTAAACTCTTCAAAAGGCAAAAGGTTTCACCTTTCACTAACCCACCCAGGGTTTATCTCATCTACTTTTTCTTTTTTTTAGCCTAGCAGAGATGACAGATTAAGTCAAAAAGATTGGGTACAAAAAGGAGAGGGCAAAGTTTTGCAACTGATCTCAAAAATAAGAAAATGCAAAATCAGGTCTGACAATTTCTGACATACTAAAGAAAAAAAACCCAAGACTGAGAAAGTCACTGGACATTGAAGTTTACCTGAATCTACTCAATACATGTGTGAAACATGCACCAAAAAGCCAATGAAATGGTTGATGACTCAGAATGACAGATTTGGCACAAAGCATCAAAGTGCATGTAAAGTAACTGGCAAAATAGCTTAAAGTAAATTCATACTGACTTTAAGAAAGGGAAGAGAAACTACAACAAAAAGTCTTATTGAAAAGCTCTAGAAAATGGGTACTCAAACAAAATCTCAAATATGTGTGCAAGAAAGACTTTAGTCCATTGCTTAGTGGACAGGGAGTGAGAAAAATCTCTATGTCAGAGAGGAAGGCAATTCTGAGCACTATATGCATGTAAATAGTGCAAAGGACACTTCTGATCAGTCAACCCATGACTTTGTATTGATAACTTCTAAACTAAATGTCGTCAATTAATGCAAATTTGACAAAACAACTGTAAATGCATGCTGGATTAGTATGTTCTTCTAAGTCACAGGCATCAAAACAGGGAATAAGAAAGCCACAGGGAGGCCATGTCTCAAACAGATAAATGACAGCAACAGCTTGGGATAAAAGCACCATGGCACATCATCATGGTGATTCACACAACTTAAAAGGTAGTACAAAATTGCTGATTCTGGCAGGAGCTGGTCTTGCTCAGATTCAGTTGCTACAAGCAGTTGCAGAGATGAAAACATAGATGAAAGAACGCGAGAGCAGAATATGCAAAAATGATTGCAGCAGCCAGGACCCAGATAAACCATATTCCATACACTTTCACAATATGGGGAAAAAAAAAATCCCCTCCTGGTAAAACCAAAGACGCTTTATGACTATTGAACCAGGAAGTAAGACAATCATTAAAAGAATGAATAAACATACAAATAATAAATGTCTGAATATCAGGCATACTTGGGGGTTGATAAAACAATTAAGGCAGCCACTCACTCCCGCAGTAATCTTTTAACTCTTTAAAGAAGAATGAAAATATATTGACCAAAACCCCTGCCTGTGCCTAGCGCTTACAGTAGAAGCAGTGGTTATCCATAAATAGTGAGAACTATCTTATATTTAAATTTTAATCAAGGTAATCCCTTCTAAGAAGCACAACCTGAAATTTTTCTATTTTATCACAGAAGCCTTAGAAATTCATCTGACAAGAAGCAAAAAGGCAAAGCCATTCACCATTTCAAACCCTAACTATTCTACAAGCAATCCAGAAGGTTCCTCGATTGTGTGGAAGACAACTTCCTTCTGCAAGTAATAGAGGAGCCGACAAGGAGAGGTGCCATGCTTGACCTCGTCCTCACCAACAAGGAAGGGCTGGTTGGGAATGTGACGCTCCAGGGCAGCCTTGCTTGCAGCGATCATGAGATGGTCGAGTTTGAGATCCTCAGGACAGTGAGAAGAGCGTGCAGCAAGCTCACTGCCCTGGACTTCAAGAGAGCAGACTTTGGCCTCTTCAGGAACCTGCTCAGTAAGGTTCCATGGGATACAGCCCTAGAGGGCAGGGGGGCCCAAGACTGTTGGTTGATATTCAAGGATCACCTGCTGCAAGCTCAGGAGTGATGCATCTCAACTAGAAGGAAGTTTAGCAGGAGGGCCAGGAGACCTCCTTGGATGGATAAGGAGCTGCTGAGCAAAATTCAAAGGAAAAAAGAGGCTTATAAAAGGTGGAAGCAAGGTCAGGCGGCCTGGGAAGAATACAGGGATGTTGTCCGGGAAGCTAGGGACCAGGTTAGGAAAGCTAAGGCCCACTTAGAATTAAACTTGGCTAGGGATGTTAAGGATAACAGGAAGGGATTTTATAGGCACACTGCCAATAAAAGACAGGTTAGGGACACCGTGGGCCCTCTCCAGAAGCTATCGGGAGAACTGGCTACCCTGGATTTGGAGAAGGCTGAGGTTCTTAATGACTTCTTTGCCTCAGTCTTTACCGGCAAATGCTCTGACCACACCACCCAAGTCTTGGAAGGCAGATGCTGGGATAGTGAGGGTGGGGACCCTGGGCCCACTGTGGGGGAGGATCTTGTTCGGGACCACCTTAGGGACCTGAATGTATACAAGTCCATGGGACCGGATGAAATCCATCCGCGGGTCCTGAAGGAGCTGGCAAATGAAGTTGCTAAGCCACTGTCCATCATATTTGAAAAATCATGGCAGTCAGGTGAAGTTCCCGATGACTGGAAAAAGGGAAATATAACCCCCATTTTCAAGAAGGGGAAAATGGATGAGCCGGGGAATTACAGACCAGTCAGTCTCACCTCTGTGCCTGGCAAAATCTTGGAGTGGATTCTGCTGGAAGGCATGCTGAGGCACATGAAAACCAACAAGGTGCTTGGTGACAGCCAGCATGGCTTCACTAAGGGGAAATCCTGCCTGACCAATCTGGTGGCCTTCTATGAAGGGGCTACGGAACTGATGGACAGGGGTAGAGCAGTTGATGTCATCCACCTGGATTTGTGTAAAGCCTTTGACACTGTCTCACATGACATTCTCGTCTCTAAATTGGAGAGACATCAGATAGGTGGACCTCTTAGTGGATAAAGAATTGGCTGAATGGCCGCATGCAAAGAGTAGTGCTCAGTGGCTCAATGTCCAGCTGGAGACCAGTAAAGTGTGGTGTCCCCCAGGGATCGGTGTTGGGACCGGTCTTGTTCAACATCTTTGTTGGTGACATGGACAGTGGGACTGAGTGCGCCCTCAGCAAGTTTGCCGATGACACCAAGCTGTGTGGTTCAGTTAGTATGCTCAAGGGAAGGAATGCCATCCAGAGGGACCCTGACATGCTTGTGAGGTGGGCTGATGCCAACCTGATGAAGTTTAACCATGCCAAGTGCAAGGTCCTACACCTGGGTGGGAGCAATCCCAGGCACAGCTACAGGTTGGGTAGAGAAGAGATTCAGAGCAGCCCTGCAGAGAAGGACTTGGGGGTGTTGGTTGATGAGAAAATGAACATGAGCCGGCAGTGTGCGCTTGCAGCCCAGAAAGCCAACCGTATCCTGGGCTGCATCAAAAGCAGCGTGACCAGCAGGTCACAGGAGGTGATCCTGCCCCTCTACTCTGCTCTTGTGAGACCTCACTTGGAGTATTGTGTGCAGTTCTGGTGTCCTCAACAGAAGAAGGACATGGAACTGTTGGAACAAGTGCAGAGGAGGGCCACGAGGATGATCAGGGGACTGGAGCACCTCCCATATGAAGATAGGCTGAGAAAGTTGGGGCTGTTCAGCCTGGAGAAGGCTGCGTGGAGACCTCATAGCAGCCTTCCAATATCTGAAGGGGGCCTATAGGGATGCTGGGGAGGGACTCTTCATTAAGGACTGCGGTGACAGGACAAGGGGTAACGGGTTCAAACTTAAACAGGGGAAGTTTAGATTGGATATGAGGAGGAATTTCTTTGCTGTAAGGGTGATGAGGCCCTGGAATGTGTTGCCCAGGGAACCTGTGAATGCTCCATCCCTGGCAGCTTTCAAGGCCAGGTTGGACATAGCCTTGGATGGCATGGTGTAGTGGGAGGTGTCCCTGCCCATAGCAGGGGGGTTGGAACTCGATGATCTTGAGGTGCTTTCCAACCCTACCTAGTCTATAATTCTATGATTGGAAAGTAATGTGTACTGAAATTTTCATATAATAATAAAAATAATTACAATAATGAATAATAATTCATGAAATAAATGTTTGCTTTGATTTTTAAGTAGAAGTCTGCAGCAGATATTTTTCATATACTTACCACTGCTTTGAAAAAATATATAAAAGTATTTTTTCCACATGATATATTATCAAGTAATAATACATACATTAATTATATCGCTAGCTTGACATTTTTCACTAGCCTCTGAAGAGACATTGAAGTTTACAATAGCATGTGAGAAAAATCCAATACCTAGAAGAAACAGGTACTGATAATATGAGTATTATTTGGTATTGCTTATTTTCTCTAAGGCAGAACTGAGCTAACATTCAAACTGATGTAAATTACTTTGATGTTTTCTACACTCTCCTTACAGTAACATGCATGAAGAAGAGCTGAGAACACCCCAGGTGTATGGCAAAAAGAGCAAAGCAAAACAGAGCAAAGCAAAACTTCAGCGAATATGGCACACATGGACCTGAATGGAAATAAATGTATGGCAATACATTCAAGGGAGAGCCTAAGACGCTGCACTTTGCAAGTCCTTGCTACTCTCTTCAAGGCTCATTCAAAAGGTCCATGCATATTTGTGGCTGAAAAGCAACCACAAGGAACTGAAGGTAGAAGTGTGTGTGTGTGTGGGGCTGGGGGGGAGACAAATTAACAGCTTGAAAACCTTCTTGTTATCCTGAATTACGATTAAGAAACATAGCTTAAAAGAAGCTAGATCTTTCTTCAATCAATTCAGACTCAGCTAACATAAAAGCTATCAAATGAAATGTTAGATGCAGAGTTTCCACAGTTCTGAGAGGCACCTAAGACTTTGAAATGGAATACAAATCTGGTTTCTTTCTGTGAAATCTTAATTCTTCGTGCTTAATAAGGCAGGCCTGTGAAGAAGCTGGAGCCCCTTTCTTCTTTGCCTTATTAGAATCTTTCAAAATACAAGCATATAAACAAAAGGAAAAACATGCACTTCAACGCCTCTATCGTTCAGGGCTCTTAAGCTCAATAATTACACAAAATGACCCTTTATATCTGTCTGACTTACTCCAGTAAGCATTACTAGCGGCATAATGAGTGGATTAATGAAAACCCTCAGCTTGTTTTTGTGAAGCGAGACCTGAAATTGAGCTTAACAATGTAGTAATTTCCCAGACATCTTGCTCGTATATGTTTCATCTTTGTATTGTACCACTGTGGATACAGTGAGTTCAGCAACTCTGGAGAAGGCATCTGGATTTCACAGAGTTGCGGTGAAATTCGCTTCATGTAAAAGAGGATGAACTATGGTTGAAATACACTGTTTGACAGAAGAGGTACAAGAAAAGTTTTGCTGTGAAATTAACTTCATGTAAAACAGGATGAAATGTGCCATCTGCAGTTACAAGGAAAGGAATTCACACACTTCAAATATTATCTCTATCGCGAAAGAAACAATCACATTATGACAGGTATTAGCCTGTTTTCACAAAAGTATACGCATAAAAAATATTTCCAAATTGAGTTTGCCTACACTAGCATGGTGTAAAGCAGAAGTATTTTCTCACTTGAAATCCTTGGACAACATGGGAAACACTTTTCTGTACATCTGAAAAGCGATCTAGAACTTTTCAGATGCATGATCTAGATCTCTTTAGGCATTCTTTGATTTATTATCAAAGCAAATATAGCAGTGCTTTAAAACTGGAAATGCACATAGTACATCATAGGATGGAAATACAAAACTGTGGACTAGAGTAGTAAACCTCAAAGTTGAAAACTGTTCTTGAAAAATCAGAAGACATCCACACCCCACAGGGCTTTTCATGTGAAAGTACTAATTACAATCCTACAAAAAATACAGAAAAAAACCTTGAGGGGAACTGAGCTGAGAATTTAGGATTTGGAATAGCTATTATATGGTAAAAAGATAATAAGCAGTAGAAACATGAAATTCAGTTTGAAAGTTTGTAAACATTTATCATGTCAGCAGAATACTCTGAATAACAGTGAGTCCATCAGTGGAAGGAAAAGAAGATACAATGCAATATGTTATAAAACTTCTGAAAACTAAATCATGCCCTTCGTAAAACTGTTCCACACAGTTAATACCAACTCCTGTAAAACTGCCCACCAATAAACAACGTACATTTTCTCCTGAAGTCTACCAGAGTATTAAATCCTTTTTTACTGTTGGGAATTGAACATGGTGTGTCTGCTGCCGACTTAGGTCCATTTCACAGTAAGTACACAAGAGAACTTTAAAGAATGATACTGAGTTGTCAACTGTTGTGATAGCCAGTTTGGTATTTGTCTTTACATGGCTTATTTTATCAAAAGTGTTATTAACTCTGAGGTCTAATTCCTTCTTGGCCTTTTGTATCTTCTGTTTTTCATTTGACTTTCACACTCTATGTCAGCAAATTCCTGTAACAAGTTCAGGTCTCTACTGTTTAATGCTAACATGCTTGAGCCCGCTTATCATAAACGTTTTAAAAAATAGAAGGGAACATGACTGTTTTTCATTACTGTCATACTGTGTAGAGGAAAAACAGCTTATTGTGGAAATAAAAAAAAATAGCCTCTGTAGAGCATTTGAAAATTGTCAATTACACAACCAGCATGCATTAATTGGCTCTCACTTAGGGAAGGTATGCAAGCTTCCCCTGTGAAGATAACAGACATCCAGTTTCTGTTTTCAGCCTTTTAAAACTGGGAGAAGAGGAGGTTAGGAGTAGCCTGTCAGCTCCTGTCTTTGAGCACTGAATTATTAATTTACACAAAATACTACACTGCAAATACCATTAAAACAATCCAAAGCAGCATACTGATAGCTTAAAGGGGAAGTTCATGCTTCAGTAGATTGTCAAAACCAGTATATAATATTCAAACATAATTTAATTTTCTTTCTCATCATTTTGTTTGCCATTTACTGATCATCAAAGGTGTCTGTTGAGGTTTGTGTTTGCTACCTTTACGGTCCATCCTACCCCCTTGTGACAGGGATTCAGCAAAATGATTTGGAGACCTCACAGGACACTTGCGAGACAGCACACAAATGACTTTCACAGAGAGAGGACTGTAACTCCACTGAAAGACAGGGTAGACAGAAAGCCAGGCAGCAAACAGCAAAGGAAACAACTCTTACCCACACGTCTTTGAAGACAGGAAAGTGAACAGAGACTATTACTGGAAAAGTAAATTTTCTCATTGCAAGTATTCTACCTTTACAATTGTGGGCCCCAGTGAAATTCTCTGTATTTTAACTCAATCCACTTTCACTTGCTACTGCAGCATATTAAACACAGAAAAGCAAGTGAGTTATGTTTTCTGGAGTCTACTGCAGCATATTAAATGCAGAAATAGTATCAGAAAAGGTAAAACTGCTATTTCAACACCTTATCAACCACTTAGACTGCACTCGCACCTTGAAAATTCGTAAGAGAAACAGACATAATTCGGAGTATACGTTTTGGAAAGAATTAATTTTAAACTGACACAAATACAAGTATCATGATTCTTAACTGACTACTGCTGAGAGCTACTTGTAATGAAACCAGCAATCATAGTCCCACGCAAGGACATGTGTTCTTCTCATTTTCTTTAAACAAAGACACACAAGCTTAAGACAATTTGTATACCTCTGTAGGATTAGACCCTTATAGGCTGCAATGTCCAAGTATTCATCAAAAAAATTAGAATTTGGCCAAGAGAAAAAATAGTTGCAAACTTTGACCACATTAGCAAAGTATTTGGTTTGTTTCTTCCAGGTGAGAGAGGGCTGCAATATTCCTTAACATACAGAAAACAAAGGTTAGTGTAGCTTCCACCCCATTATGCTGCAGCCTGGTAAAGGGAAATTGATGAATACAGGAAATCTTTAACTGTTTGCCTTAACCTAATGGTGAGACAAATACAGACACAGTGCATGAGTGTGATTCTTGCTTTTCTTTGGGGAGTGCCTGAATGACTTGACTAAAAGGCATTCATTTGCAGATTTCTCTCTGTTGAAGCTGTTTGCACAAAATACCATTGTAATCATGGTTGGAGGAAGAACAGAGACAGGAATCCAGCATTCAGCAGTAGTATCTTTACCATTATACTATGACAGCAAATTAGACAAACTGCACCACCTCTGCCTTACTACAGCATCTTTTAATTTTGGTTAAAATCCAGCTCTTCAACTCCTCTGCTTGTTGTTGATGTTAAAATTACATAAAATAAAATAACTTGCTTGTTTTCGTGGCAAACCCCTACATTTTCAATTTGCTTTGAGCTGGGTTTTTTATAAAATTATAGAAACTAAATAAAAAAAGTCAGCTCTTCACATATTCCTACCAGTGACTGGTTCAATTTTCTTCTCTTGTCTCCATCACCATATTGAAACCTTGCCCAACAATTTTAAATGAGGTCTTCGCACTCAGTGCGTGAGTCACTGAATGATGATGTCTCTTCCATTCTACATTCAACTGGTTTTGAGCACTAATAGCATGGCTTTTTAGGTCCTAGTACAACATTTCTGTATTTTTCATAAAATAAAAGTGGTCCAGCTCTGACGGTATGCAATTATGATCCTCTGTTACTTTACAGACCAGTCCTAACATTTGTAACATTTGGAAGTTATACAGAATTTTATATATATCTAATTTACATAATTAACTTAAATATACATACACTATTGTATACATTTTTATATGATACATATACTTATTTATTTAGCATTTAGAGTTATCTATCTGCCATTACAATTCAAGAAATTTTTGGGCTGAAGTCATTTCAGCACTTCTGCAAATTAAACATATTTGAAACATTTTCTTTTTTGTGGTTGTCTGACTGAAAAAAATACCCCGTCCAATCTGCTGATCATAAAGGGCAAGAGATTTAAATTGAACATGAAAAAGTGCTGTTGAATGCAAAAAAATCACCTGAAAACTGGGAGGGGGACTAAGGGGGCACCAACTTTTTTACTTATCTCAATTACAGATGAGACAGTATTTAAATGCAACTGCAGAGGACAGAAAACTTTCAAAGAGGAGTAAGACATTTTACAAATTGCTGCTTTTTCTTTAATTTTTTCTAGCCCTTGTTAAATTGAATTGTTCTGGAGTCCACTGAGCTTTTGTAATTGTAAACTTCAGGACCAGGTCTCTGTATTTGTTTAGAGCAGGCAGTTACAGACAGCGCTGGGTCACTGTAAATATGTAGACTTCAGGATGAAAGACTGGCTTTCTGCCAGCTGGATGCATGTCTGTCAGAGCCAGAAATTAGGCAAAATACAATTTTCTGATACACATGAAAATAGTTCTTGAAGCCACATCTTAGAGAACTTCCAGAGCACCTGTTTTGAACCAAAATACTGAAGTATACTACGAGGAGGTATCTGTCTTCATTTCAGGGACGCACCTATACTTCTCCAAGGTTTTTCTTTAAAAAAATGTGGTTTGAACATGGTGAGTAGATATTTGAACTGGGCAGTCAATCAGCAATTCCACCTGCACTGTACATACTTAAGCAAGTGCTCCTTTTGACTGCTACAGGCTATTAGTATCAAAACGTACAAGGAAAACGTGCAAAAAGATTCTGGTTCTGAGTCTCTCTCTTTTGTGGCTTCAGCCTTTCAGTGCTCCCACTGCTGTAGGCAGACAAAAAGATAAAATACATCTACTAAGCTGAGTCGCCTTTGAGAATGATTAAATCTCCTTTACTCTTTCTCCACACCTGCAGGCAGAACCAGGGTTTTCTGCTCATCAATACCCTGCCCTTTACAGACAGTGAAAGGACATGTCAAGTTCTTCACCAACTTGTCTAGACAGCATTGTAACCCCTCTTCGAATTGTATTATTTCTTAAGAGATGGAATATCAACTTTAGAAAAATGAGTACCAGCAGCGTTGCTAGAAAGGACTGAATAACTCTCTTGCTCTACGTGACAAACTGAGCTATGTCTCTGAATTTGTGAAATCAATTTTTTTTTTGGTTAGTACAAATATGGGATGGGTGGGGATGTCCCCAAATGAGCTGATGACTTCAGTTTTGTCCCAGGAAGGAAAGCATATATTACGGAAAACTGACTCAGGGAAAAAGAGGGAAATAAGATTTTTATAAGTCTGACTTCCCTGGGGATCAGCCAGGAGACCATATCCTATCAACATTCACTGACTGCTGAGCATACCTGTCTTCGGGATACGTGATGTATAAATTTGCAGACTATCTTTTCAGTCCCATGAGAATGGGATTTAAGTATCTGGGTAATTCTTTACTTGTAACTTAAACTATCAAATGGTTTAAGACGACTATCAACACTGAATTATTCTTCCATACTAGAAGAATAGGTTTTATCAGCACACCAAATAATTGCAGTAAAGCCAATAGAATACATGTGGAGAGTATTCACTCATTATTTCTTCTGATTTAAGTATACAAATGAAAATGAAACAATTTTACACTTTAATTGCTTTTTAAGAAGCATTTTTTCTAAGGAAGGGTTCTGTTCAAAAGTAGAGTGGTCAGTGCATGCAAGTCAGGTACTCTGCTTTTGAACAGAGACAAGGTTAAGCTAAGGTACCTGTTTAATCTGTTATGATTTGGTCCCTACCCTCACTCTCCCTATCCCTTCAAATATCCTACAATACATTTATGTGCTTTGATAAGGGAGAAAGGTATTTGAACAAGAAAATCTTTTACCAAGCATACTCTATTTCCTCTCCTACCAGGTTTCTCAAGGCAGGGTGATTTGACACCAAGGTCACAATAAACATGTGAACTTCAGAGAAACATGGTTTAACTTCCAGTGATCACAAAACCAAGGATATGTGAGGCAGACTGCTTCTGAGAATGAACAATCAAACCGATTGTTTGAAGATCCAGTACTGATGTGGATTTTCAGAACTTAATTCTGATCTGAAAATCTCGATACTCAACCACACTAGAAGCTGTTACCTCTTAAAAGTTCTATTCAAGGGTCTAAAGTTCACGATCTACAGGTCATCTAATGATCATCCTTTTCACAGTCAAAAAGTCATCTATGTAAGTACTGAACAAAAGGATAAATAAAAAAAATCCAACAACCCAAACCCAGCAATAATTTTCAGTTCTGACTTCGTGCAAATAAGCAGAAAAAATTAAACTTACTTGCAGGAAATTTTTGTGCGATCGGCCACCATAGTCCACTGCTGCTGATTTGTTGAAACCTCAATGTAGTAGCTGTAGCTCCGATCATCACAGTCCCAAAGAAGCAACCTAAATATGAAGAAGTTGAGTGATAAGTAAAATAAGCATTAAACTAAGCTGCTTAAGTTATCCAGTTATTTATTTCCTCCTCTTAAAACTTAGCTGTTTCTTTTTTTGAATATGCCTCTAACACTCAGCAAGGTCTTTACTGTCTCTGTCATCTCAAACCTGAGTGTCTCTATTCTTATTAACCTAAGGGAAGTAATAGACTTCAGCTTTTTAATAACTCCCTTAATAACATTAAACTATTACATTAATCCAATTACTTTTCATTTACTTGAAAGACAATTATGAACTAATTTATTTGGCATGTGGCATTGCCTGCTTTAAACCTGAATCAACGATCTGTTTGGAAAGGGCAACTTAAGCAGGGAAAGAAAAAAGTTTTGGGTGACTAAAGAGATTACAATGTCTTTTAAATTGTATTCTCTTTTGTTTTTTAAATATAGCAGAAATATTGAACAAAAATGGCAAGTAGGAAAATCGGAATTCCCAGTCCTGGTTCATCATAATATGAGGAAAAAGGCAATGAACTGTTGACCAAACTGCTAGAAAGACAGAAGAAAAAGGAAGAAAATACGAGGCCTCAAGGACTCATTCCATACTCATTCTAACAAACACGCAGCTCTTCAGGAAAGGCACTAACTGACGTATTGAACAGTCGTCAATTTTCATGCTTGTCTCTCAGAGAGAAAGATCTAAAGCATCAGGGATGAGATTTAAGTGTATAATTCTCAAAAAGCACATCTGGCAAATGTTGTATCTTCTGCTCCTTTTCTCTTTACATGGTGATTATCTCCCTTGTAAGAGATAATCACCATGTAAGAGATGTTTGAAACCTCAACATTATTCCTCAATTTAATTTTCTTTCTCTGGATAAGAATTAAAGCACAACCAAGAACCTTGCCTCTTTCCCTCAGTGGGTGGGACTGAGATATGTGTACTTAAGAACGCTATCCAGCACAGAATGCCATCATTGGCAAAAGCCATAAAAAATTCTATCCAGCATGTTTGCAAATCAATATGGAGCATCCCTTTTTCCAAAAAAGTACCCAGAAATGAAAAGAGGGCTTTTACAAGGGCAACGAACTGGCCTGAACAGTGTCAGACACTTCTGCAATTTGTTTTTTAGAAGCAGTTAAATGTTATCCATATTTTGATCGATAGGGATTTGCCTACATTTTACGTAAACAACTTGTAACTCCACTGATCAGCAGAGTACAGTTCAGAAAAACCTAAGTGCTGTTCTTATTGTTTTCATATAAACTCAATGACAAATGTGATATGAAAACCAAAATCTGCAAAATATTTTCTATTTAAGTTAGAGGTGACTAGAGGAAAAAACCCAGCATGCTGCACTTACCATTATCAGAAATAATGCTCTCTCTCCAGCCTACCCAAAGTTTTGGAATTGCAACATTCTAACTGAACTATCCAGACGAAGCCTGTTCTGGAAAATTAAGGTTTGCTGATTATTTTTTTTTTTTGTTTTGTTAAAACTCTTATTCTCTGAACCCTTACTCAATACAACAATGAAAAATAAATATTTCACTGCAACATACTGTCTGCTACCAACTGCTTGATCCTGAGCAGCTGGTGAAAGGTAGCTAACGCTTACTAAGACTGCTGATTAAGTCTGGCTATTTGTTACAGAAGCAAATGAATCTGCTGCAATTAAATAACTGAAGCATGGCTACCCAAAACAGCTATAACCGCAATGATGACTGAAATGAGAGTAACTACAGCCACAAGAACACAGAATTGCGATAGCCAGGTAATACAGCTAAGTTAGGCTCTTTCTTGAGCTGTGAGGAAGAGCTACCACAGATCTGCATTTTTCAAAGTGCAACAGATAAGCATGCACTGATTGTCAATGAAAATAGCTGAGACACACTACAGACATTTCCCTGGCATAGAGTTTCAAACTGTCTCTCTTAGTTGTCTTACAGAAGAATACCTAAGTCCTATATTATAAATTCCTTTCTTCTAGTTGAGAAAGTCTTTCTTGCTTTCAGCTGCTACCTCTTCTGGGAGGAATAGAACTGCAAAATAAGATTGCTCACTTCTAACTTTAGAAAAACCCAACATGAGAAAAACGACCTAGCCAGTTGCTGGACGCAGAATCCTTCCTCTTACAGATAGAAGGATTTTCAGCTGTCCCACCTTCAGAATTTGGTAATTAAGGACACATGTGTCTACATCTTTGACCTAAAAAAGCAACGCTATTACCTTTTTATCAAAACAATCTGGTTCAGCTCTTTTTCTTTAGGTTTTGGAATCCCAGCATTCAAGGAATTTGGAAATGCTCTGAATGCATTCAATGTTTCAAATGCATTCAAATCCCAGCATTTGGAATCAGGTCTACTGGACATGCAGATTTAAAATAAATTCCTTTGATGCTCTCAACTGAACCAAACTCATTATCAAAACCAATACGCTACCAAAAATAGCTATAAGAAGCAAAAATAAAACACTTAAGCCTTTCAGCACATATTAATAGTGTCTATTTGCAAATTAAAAAATTCAGGGCTGAGTAAACAATAATTGCCCATAGTGTCATGAAAGACTTAAAAAGGAAAAAACTCCACACCACAAAACAAACCCACACAACTTCAACTCATCTCTCCCTGCTTCATCAGATCCTCCCTATTATGCTTTTCTATTGCTTGAAGATCTCTAAATACCGAAGAGACTAAATGGAGTAATATTTTCTGTTAAAAAATAATACAAAAAAGTTTATGGATTAAAATCCTGAATTTGTTAAGTACTAGTAATCAACAAATCCCAAATTAATTTACTATCTAGAAACAAAATCTTTTACATGATAAAAAGAAGGAAATGAAAAACACACGCAAATTTTATTTTTAAAAGGCTATTAAAATGTAACTAATTACATTTTTCGATAGGATTCTTTTCATCATGGGGCTCAGTTCTTGATGCATGTTTTCAAAGCTATGATCAAGAGTCTGAATATCAGAAGCACACTAATGACTCTCATTTCAACCAACGATACTGTAATTAAAGCACAACTGGCTTGGCTTTAGAGCAAAAGGCTAACAGGACATATGTGTTCCTTTTAAGAATGTGAATAATTGAACTCTCCCAAAACAACCTAGCACGAGTTAAATAGGTTTAAAAAACCATACGGCTTAGAATTATTATGGACCAAACAATGAGTGAATTAAAGTTGGCAGAGTCTTTCGCAAAGTGACTTCACGTGAATGCTAAATGTAGATTTTGTTTCTTTGGGGCTTTTGAAAGAAAACAAAAAGTTCTTTCTTCACCTCCCTGCAGTAGCTTTCTTAGGAGAGACTGGGGAGGAAGGTTGGTGACAGAACCTATCTGGTATTTACTCTGCATGAAATGCCTTTCTGGAAAAGCAGTGAAAAACTTTCAGGTGATTACATGAATATTCACCAGTGCACACTGAGCACAAAAGCCACTTTTCACGCCAGCTAGAGTAATCTTTGAAACACATTCCAGGCAAACTACCAGGCTAAGCTTTTGTGAACAAGCAATATTTTGCTAAGATGGATACTAAATGAGAGGAAGGAGAATATTCCACTTTAAAAGTCTGAACTAAAGTCATTGGAAATGCATCTGTCTATAACAAAATTGTCCACGTTCCTAGGGCTTTCAAAATAAGAATAAAAAGCTAAATTAGCTCTTGTTAGTAAATCATGCCCTCAGGATTGAGAAGGAAAAGCAGAACAAAGCTTTTTCCAGCTCATTCCTTGCAACTTTGTTAAACATATTTCTCTCAGAATCATGGAAGAGTTTGGGCTAGAAGGGACCTTCAAAGGTCATCTAGTCCACCACCCCTGCAATAAGCAGGGGCATATTTAGATCAGGTTGCTCAGAACCACATCCAGCCTGGTCTTGAAAATATCCAGGGATTGTGCATCCACCACCTCTCTGGGCAACCTGTGCCAGTATTCTATCACCCTCATTGTAAAGAATTTCTTCCTCATGTCCAGTCTGAATCACAGAATCACAGAATAGTAAGGGTTGGAAAGGACCTCAAGATCATCGAGTTCCAACCCCCCTGCCATGGGCAGGGACACCTCCCACTAAACCATGCCATCCAAGGCTATGTCCAACCCCACCTTGAACGCCGCCAGGGATGAAGCATTCACAACTTCCCCTGGGCAACCCATTCCAGTGCTTCACCACCCTCACAGTAAAGAATTTCTTCCTCAGATCCAATCTAAACCTCCCCTGTTTAAGTTTAAACCCATTACCCCTTGTCCTCTCACCACAGTCCCTAATGAAGAGTCCCTCCCCACCATCCCTATAGGCCCCCTTCAGGTATTGGAAGGCTGCTATGAGGTCTCCACGCAGACTTCTCTTCTCCAGGCTGAACAGCCCCAACTTTCTCATCCTATCTTCATACGAGAGGTGCTCCAGTCCCCTGATCATTTTCGTGGCCCTCCTCTGCACTTGTTCTAACAGTTCCATGTCCTTTTTATGTTGAGGACACCAGAACTGCACACAATACTCCAAGTGAGGTCTCACGAGAGCAGAGTAGAGGGGCAGGATCACCTCCCTCGACCTGCTGGTCACACTCCTTTTGATGCAGCCCAGAATACGGTTGGCCTTCTGGGCTGCAAGCGCACACTGCCGGCTCATGTTCATTTTTTCATCAACCCACACCCCCAAGTCCTTCTCCGCAGGGCTGCTCTCAATCTCCTCCCCGCCCAACCTGTAGCTGTGCCTGGCATTGCTCCGACCCAGATGGAGGACTTTGCATTTAGCATGGTTGAACTTCATCAGGTTGGCATCGGCCCACCTCACAAGCGTGTCAAGGTCCCTCTGGATGGCATTCCTTCCCTCCAAGGTATCAACTGAACCACACAGCTTGGTGTCATCGGCAAACTTGCTGAGGGCACACTCAATCCCACTGTCCATGTCACCCACAAAGATGTTGAACAAGACCGGTCCCAACACCGATCCCTGGGGGACACCACTCGTTACCGGTCTCCAGCTGGACACTGAGCCACAGAGCACTACTCTTTGCGTGCGGCCATCCAGCCAGTTCTTTATCCACCGAGTGGTCCACCTATCAAATTGATGTCTCTCCAACTTAGAGAGAAGGATGTCATGTGAGACAGTGTCAAAGGCTTTACACAAGTCCAGGTAGATGACATCAACTGCTCTGCCCCTGTCCATCAGTTCCGTAGCCCCTTCATAGAATCTCACATGCCACTTCTTTGCATAAAGTCTGAGCATGTTAATCATTTAAGAATGGTACTGCTACTTGCATCACATGTTGACAATACCTCATTACATAAAATTAAAGCTTGTCAAATATAAATAGAATTTCATATTACAGGTGTGGGACACATTATATTGGCTGTTACCTCAAAAGAAGCTATAGTACTTTTTTAACAGTATTTCCCTAATGTCATGTGTTGATTGTTTTGAGAATGATTTGATTGTTCTGTATTGAGAAAAGCATTTTATGCTGTTTCTGCTTGCTTTTTATTCTTTAGAAAATATTTCTGCAAAAAAAAAAGATTGTCACTGTTTAGTTCAGACTGCTATATAACTACGTATACTCAAGGCATTAGCAGAATACAAAACAGTAACAGCCCTACACCTGACAGGATGATACCTGCTTCCTGAATACTGCAAGAGAGTAGTTACCACATACAGTATAAATATTTGATAATACTGTGTTCATAATCCACTTACATACTTATAGAAATAAAAAAGACAGAAACTAAAACATAAGTAGCATAACTTGTGGAAAGATGAGGAAACAAATAAAATCCCAAACTGTATGGAAAGAGGTTTTTTTTTTGACAATTCTTTACATTTTTGCCTCTGGTTCTCTATAATCCCCTTTCATTTCCTGCAGATATTTATGTTTCAGTAGCTATCTTGCAGGAAACCAATCGCACTTCAAGATACTACAAAGGAAACAAAAGTCCTGCATAGTTGCTATGTGCTTATATGACCATTTAGTCTGACTTACGATTTCACTGTCAAGCACAGAAAATGAGCAGCAAAGAAAAACTTCATAAGCAGAAGTGGTATGGAAAATTAGAAACCATAAGAGATGTATATGATGATGGTATAAGCAAACAGAAAACACATTAAAGCTAATTGATATCATTTGTAATTTAAGAATTACTCTGAATATGAACAACAAAACAGTTGGCTATCATGTATTCATATTAGTAATAGTCTCCAAATAGATGAAATGGGCTAAGTGCTTAATCTACTTTTATAAAATGCAAAACACTTCTATTTATTCCAACATGGAAACAACTACGGTCAGAAAAATTCTGTCTCCCTCCACCAAATATATTATAACCAACCTTGTCCTATCTTTTTTTGTTTGGGGGTGGTT
Organism: Amazona ochrocephala; assembly: GCA_039720435.1. Classification (NCBI taxonomy): domain Eukaryota; kingdom Metazoa; phylum Chordata; class Aves; order Psittaciformes; family Psittacidae; genus Amazona; species Amazona ochrocephala. The sequence goes on from CM077878.1 coordinate 106,042,429, forward strand.
GTTCGGGGGTTTTTTTCCCCTTTCTTTTTTTGATATTTATAGGAAAAAACCAACCCAATGAAGTTATCAGTCAAGGACAGTATTACACTTCTATTGCAAATAAATGCAGGGTGAGTTAGACAGCTATAGTGATATGGCAGCCTTTTCAATATTACAGTTTTAGCCATTTAGAAGTTAACTTATGTTTGCTACACTAAATACACCAATTGCTGTTCTTTCTGTTCCTAATTAAATATAACAGGTTTTCTGTCATTGATAAGGGCCTTTTCAGAGGGGAAAAATATCTAGGTTAGTTTCTGTCCAGACTGGCAACAATGTGGAAAAACTAGCTAAAGTAATGATTTCTCTGTTAACTGTTCCAAGTAGGAGTCTTAATAAAACACACCTCTTAAACAGAAAAATGGTTTAATTTCTAAATTGTCTAAAAGACAGTATTCAGTTACACCTATTTTAAAATAAAATCATAGAATAGTTTGGGTTGGAAGGGACCTTTAAAGGTCATCTAGTCCAACCCCCATGTTTTTCAGGTCTTTTTTATGAGGAAATACTACTGAGCATAGACTATCATCACATCTGTTCCAGAATTTCTAAGTAAATTCTGGTGTGGAAGACCATGCTCCAAATTCACATACAAATACCTGAAGAAGTATTAGACATTAACACCACTTCAATATGGCCTCCTATAGCATTCCTGTATCCAAGTGGGGATTTTACAGTTTAGATACATAGGCTACAACACAGATAAAAATTAGCCTGCTTGTTTAGTTCAGCAGATAATGGTTGACAGTACATCATCCAAGTACTGCATGGAAAGGGAGTTCCTCCAAAGTCTATTCTGGGATCTATCCTGTCTAACATCTTTATCAATGACCCGGACAAGGAGATGGAATGGGCCCTTACAAAGCTTGCAGACAACAGGAAACTGTGGGATGCAACTGATAAATTCCAGAGCATGGCTGCCATTCAGGAGGACTGATTACCAGCCTCCAGGAAGACTAATGGCACAGGCAAACAAAAATCTCATCAAATTCAGAAAGATCAAAAGCCAAATCCTATACCTCATACAGGCTAACCCGCTGCAATAGTAAATGCTCCAGTCTGACTGGATACACTGAAAAGAACATCCCATTATGCTCCATCCCTGGTGGTGTTCAAGGCCAGGCTGGACAGAGCCTTGGGTGGCATGGTTTAGCGGGAGGTGTCCCTGCCCATGGCAGGAGGTTGGAACTACATGATCTTAAGGTCCTTTCCAACCCTAACTATTCTATGATTCTATGACATGGGAGTCATATTGAGCAGAAGATGCTGTTAGTTGCCTACCTACCTTCTCAGCAATGAAGGCTAGCAGCATCTGGAGGTATAGCAACAGGAAATGAACCAGCAGAATAAGGGAAACAGACTATTCTCCTCTACTTGACACCTGTTAGATCACATCTGGTACACTGCATCTCATTTTGGACCCAAATACAACATTGATATATCTGAGGAAGTCCATCAGAGGACAATCAAGACGGTCAGGAGGTTGGAGCACATGCACTCTACAAGAGGCAGAGGAAATTGGCTTGTTTGGCCTAAGAAGGGTTGGGGTTGGAGAGGAACCTAACAGCTCTTTTCAATACCCGAAAAGCAGGTTATCAAAAAGACTGAGCCAGGCTCCTTACTGAGATGCAGAATGGGAAAAACAAGACAACGGTCAAAAATTGAAACAGGACATTTCAGATGGACTTCTCTCTAAGTTGGAGAGACATCAATTTGATAGGTGGACCACTCGGTGGATAAAGAACTGGCTGGATGGCCGCACGCAAAAAGTAGTGCTCAGTGGCTCAGTGTCCAGCTGGAGACTGGTAACGAGTGGTGTCCCCCAGGGATCGGTGTTGGGACCGGTCTTGTTCAACATCTTTGTGGGTGACATGGACAGTGGGATTGAGCGCGCCCTCAGCAAGTTTGCCGATGACACCAAGCTGTGTGGTTCGGTTGATACATTGGAGGGAAGGAATGCCATCCAGAGGGACCTTGACATGCTTGTGAGGTGGGCTGATGCCAACCTGATGAAGTTTAACCATGCTAAATGCAAAGTCCTCCACCTGGGTCGGAGCAATGCCAGGCACAGCTACAGGTTGGGCAGAGAAGAGATTCAGAGCAGCCCTGTGGAGAAGGACTTGGGGGTGTGGGTTGATGAAAAAATGAACATGAGCCGGCAGTGTGCGCTTGCAGCCCAGAAGGCCAACCGTATCCTGGGCTGCATCAAAAGCAGCGTGACCAGCAGGTCGAGGGAGGTGATCCTGCCACTCTACTCTGCTCTCGTGAGACCTCACTTGGAGTATTGTGTGCAGTTCTGGTGTCCTCAACATAAAAAGGACATGGAACTGCTAGAACAAGTGCAGAGGAGGGCCACGAAGATGATCAGGGGACTGGAGCACCTCTCGTATGAGGATAGGCTGAGAAAATTGGGGCTGTTCAGCCTGGAGAAGAGAAGTCTGCGTGGAGACCTCATAGCAGCCTTCCAATACCTGAAGGGGGCCTATAGGGATGCTGGGGAGGGACTCTTCATTAGGGACTGTGGTGAGAGGACAAGGGGTAGTGGGTTTAAACCTAAACAGGGGAGGTTTAGATTGGATATGAGGAGGAAATTCTTTACTGTGAGGGTGGTGGGGCCCTGGAATGGGTTGCCCAGGGAAGTTGTGAATGCTTCATCCCTGGCGGCGTTCAAGGTGGGGTTGGACATAGCCTTGGATGGCATGGTTTAGTGGGAGGTGTCCCTGCCCATGGCAGGGGGGTTGGAACTCGATGATCTTGAGGTCCTTTCCAACCCTTACTATTCTATGATTCTATGACTAGAGGCATAGGAAAACAGAAACACCATGAAAAAGAAAAAAAAATCGAAAAGTACACTGTCAAGATAATTAAACATTAGAATAGGCCACTCAGAGAAGCTCAGAAACTTCCTTCCTTGGAGGTTTTCAAGACCTGAGTGAATAAAGCCTTCAGTAGGATGGTCTTTCTTCATAGCTGACCCTCCTCAGAGGAACAGGCTGGACTTCCTCAACTCCCTTCCCACCTAAATCGTTCTAAGATTCAAAGACAATGGGATGACTTCTGCAGAAAACATGCATACAGTAAGATACACTCCTGAAACGGGAAGTTCTTTATGCAGTTCTAATGCATCTTTGAGTACCAAGAGTTCTTCTGCTTTTTTTTATACTTGGAATTTAGTTGCCATGGTAACACATCCTGACTTGGAGGCTTTCCTCAGCAGTATTCTGAAATCTACAGACTAAAAGCAGCTACTACCCTTTTTCCAAAGCTTGTATATTTACTCTGTCTGCTACGAATATATTCCATGGCACACTCATGTCTCTGAACTTAAAAGATATGTACTTTAGTTCTTAATTATTGATTTATAATCCAAACCCACAGGTGAAATGACTCAGTTTCTGGGGATAGAGCAATTTATGTCATTCTGCAGTCACTGTGTACAGCCAGCCTAAAGAAAATGCTCCTGGAAATTTTTTTCTATTAGGTGGGTTGGTGAGATCAAGGGAATTTTAAAGCAAGCAAACCACAGGAGAACAGTCAATGAATACATGTCAATCAGTTGTGAAAGACACTCAGTTCAAAAAAAATCTTCTTTCATTAAGAGAAAATATTGAAGACTTTTTGCCCTAATCTATGTTTATATATAACTTGATTTCTGTTCCAGTCACAGATCTCCTGGTGCTAAATTAAGAGTCACCACTTTTAGCATTGCACAGTACTGGACATGTTATAGACCCTTGACAAAGCTGTAGCTGCCACATAGTGAAACCTCACTTCTGCTCTCAAAGGGGCATCTTTCCCTTGGCTGTTTTTGATATGCTTGTGATATAGCAACAGATGTAGCTGCAACTCAAACCACTAATTCTTCTAGGTAGAACACAAGAAGGAAAAGATGAGATAGCGTTAGCATTTCCATCTCTAGGCAATGCAGGTAGTCTCCTCTGTCAGAAGATATCCTAGATGACAATGTTTCATATTGCTAGTTTTTATGGCAACCTATTAATCTTGTTTGTACTATACATGCAGGAAAGCTCACAAAGACAGAGGAGATTCTGACTGTGTATCAGTACAATGCAATACCACACATCACTAAATGCCTATTAGTTTAAAATTATGTAATACTTGGGTTTTTTTTTTTTAATTGGCCCTACACACTGGCCAATTATGCAATTATCATTACTTGGTAACTAAAAGTTTAGCTCACCTAACACACTATTTAATAATGAGGCTTAATAAAAATCTTCTGAATAAACAGTAGCATAGTTTTTGATATAGGAAAGTAAATATTTTTGCAGTGACCAGAAAATGACTCACCAATTGAAAGACAGCAGAAAAGGGTAAGATAGGAAGACAGAGACTATGACCTAAGTAACTATCCATTTTAGTTAACATATTTTTCTCTTGCTCCTTCCTGTGGCCAACAACTTCTGCTGCTACTTAAATTTAAGTTTAAAGTGACATGAAAATGAAGTAACTGCATTTTCAATTATCTCTTTTAAGAAAACTGAATACTATGTCTTCCTGGTTTTCTACTTGCGATGCAATACTTAATTGAACATTAAAGACACAAACTCAAAAGCATCAAATATCAAGTGTGCCAACTATACTTATTCAATTTGTTTCACACAACAAGAACAATGTCGGACTTGCACTATACATGACATAGCTATATGCATGACTACAGGTAGTATACAGACAAAACAGTACTTTTGTTAGGTCTGATTTTGAAACTTTATCTTCAAAGTTTTACAACTATCATAACAATGCCACAAGCCAAAACCAAAACACCAAGCCAGAAATTGGCAGTTATAAAAGAGCTTTCCAGTCTCACTTATCGGTCAGTTTGAAGAGACAACTCTAACAAGTGGATGACACTGAGCTCATTCCTAGCAACATGTACCCACGTACCTGGTCTCCCGTTGCGAGCCAGTACTCACTGGGGTTTCAACCTTTGTTTCCTGGTACCCTAACTTCAGAAACCTTTCTTTTTTTACCCCATCATCACAGAGAATACAAATTAACTCCCTGACAACATACTCTAAATTTACAAAGAACAAGAAGTCATTAAGATAAGGTTTTGTATGTTTAGATTTTAAGAAACACACCCCCCCCATTTACAGTCAGATAATCTGAAGCTGGCAAGGACATTTTTGTCTTCATGTCTGAACAATTCTGCTCTTTAAACTATTTCCAAGGTTTCTACATTAGCCAAAAGTTTGTTCTTCATATGCATACAGACTTTTACTGGAGAAATAGCCCAATGAACTCAAACCAGATTTAAACGCATTCATAAATCCAACACTGTAAAGCAATGTTCATATTACTGTGCCTTTATTATACACTCCATATTCAAGTAAGAACTGGTGCTAATCGTATAGTGAAAGGTAAACCTATCAGGAGATGATAGCTTTCTTCAATAAATAGGTCTGTTTTCACAATGAGGCAGATACAAGAAACTGCACCTACTTTGACCACAAGTGAGGCTGCAATTAAATTTCTATTTTAATATAAGTATATGCCTTTAATCTTACAATTCTACTGTTACTATTATTATGCCTCTGGAATGTAATATTTTCTGGAATTGCACTGCTGTATCTTGACATATAATTCATACATTTAATTTTTAACATGCCCATAACAAAGAATAAAGAAGTCAAATGACAACGGCTAAACTAGTTCCCTAATTACCATTATTTCCAAATGTCATATGCTGAAGAAAGTAACACAGTAGAAGTTTCACTACTGCCCTTCATTTAGAGAAAAATAAACCAACTTACCGTATTGATCCAATCATGTAGGGCTGTGCCAGCTGTACTACAATTGCTCCGCTCCCAAGCTGATGGCACGTGTACCCAGAGTCCCAATCATAGTTTTTCGTGTCTCCATTCAGTAAGGCGTTGCGACTGCGACTTACACCCTCAATCACACTTGCACAGTCTGCAATTGTTGCAACATTTTCAGTGGGAACTGTGAATTAAAACCACAAAGACAACAGACATACAGTCAGAAAACAGTCAAGCTAACACTGGTCTTCATTTCTGGCAAAGAAGTGGGAAAACAAACAAAAAAACCCAGATGAAAGTATGATCCAGACAAGGAAATTTAACTCTTAATTTAACATGAACTATGAAGCAGAATCAAATGGTATGGATAATTTTTATAGCATTGACCCCAGAATACCTTGGTAAATGAACAGATGTATTTGTCTTAGCGATACGAAAGCACCCTTTTAATACAGCTGGGGGTGGGGAGGGATGGGGTGGAGGGGAAACAATCTTGCCCAGCAAAACTTTTAAAATTTTCTAAACCTTTCTTCCTGTTTCCACGATGAACAGCCCTGCCCCCAACCTCCCTCCCCCCAAAAAAAAAAATAAAGTTAAGAGAAATAAGTCTAAAACAGTTTAAAGCACTGTTCTGGACTGTGGGAAGTCAGGGCTCAGTCTTTTGAAACCAGGGCTTTAAATCTCAGAGCTCAGAAGATTACTCTAACATGTACCTGTTGGTACTTCTGACAGTCCCTCTGACTGTGATCAGAAACCACACCCCAGAATTTAGAAAATTAAAAAGCTTTTTAATACTTAGAAAATCCTTCAATACAAGTACTGGTCTACAGGAGGGAAGGAGAGATAAATAGGTCTGCCAAACGAATGGATCAGCAAGCACAGAAGTAATTCTCACTCAGCAAGAGAAAGGAAAAAGGTATGACTGAATGCTGCAAAAAAGAAATTATAACATCCTGATAACAAAAGAAAAGAAGCTACTTAGAACCCACCCTCTTGAAAAAAGGAAGGTTTGCCCCTTCCCCTTAAAGTAGTCTCCCTCTTCCTTTCAAATCAAATAGAATTCACGGTATAGCTTGAACTTAACATAATTTTAGCAATTTTATCAAAGAGCAAGACACCAGCTGCTTTGGGAGCACGCTGTAAGAAGGAGGTGCTTTTTCTTGTGCATACAGTTATTTTTCCAGCGCTGCTTTGCAAGTGCTTCAACAGTTATTTTTGGAATTAACTATTAATTCCCTTTGTTAGCATGTAATCAAACATGGTACTTTCTTTCTGTTTGTAATTCAGAGAGAATCCAAAACTTTCAGAACTTCATGTTCCAGCAGGATGACAGATGAACATGAAAACAAAAGCTATTTAAGATGTCCTAGTCAGGTCCAGCACTTTCCCAAAAAACTCAGTTTTTAGCTAACCTCCTCAACTTTTCAAACTCTCTTTACTCTTTATTGTCATCATAAATTAATATTAACAAGTCTGAAAAATTATACTCTTTGAACATGTAAAAATCAAGGTTGCCTGCCGAGCCTTTTTTTGGGGAGGGGGATGTTAAAAGCACTGAGGGCTTTATCTAAATGATAACAAAAATTCTTTCAGCACAGGCTGCATTAAAAAAAGCTGAGATTTTGTGTTAAGCTCTAATAAAGGACAATCACCCTCTGTGGTATCGCAACTTAAAAGAGAGAAGAAGAAATAAGTTATCAAAAATTATCTGAAAGACAGGGATTAATTGCCAAATTCACAATATCTCATACCAAACATTCCTGAAAATCAGAAAGAGAACAAATAAGCCAAAACAAGAAGAACGGCACAAACCCCTTAGAAACAGAGAAACCAGCCCTGTGAATATTCACAAGAAAACAAATGATGTATAGTATGAGCGCAAATGTACCATTTTAAGCCCACAGCACAATGATAACTTAATCACATACTTTAACAGTTGCTTGTAAAATACACATAACATATGAAAATGGCTGACGTACAGCTAAGTGAAATTTCAGAGCCAGATGTGAGAGCCTTCAGCACCTGAAAAGGACATAATTTTTCCATAAAGGACTTCAATTTTAAGCATGCTAGTGGTGTCAGGTGGTTAAGAAAACCACCAATCAACTCACCATAAAACACAAAGAGGGAAAAAAGTGCGCGCACATTGCCAAGAGATAATCAAAGTCAGTGGAAAAGCAACTGTCTCTGAGAAATCTACTGCACTACCAAACGTACTATCATCATCTCTGTTTGCTCATTAAAAAAATTGCTAAAGAGACACATTATTATTCTAGAAACCTCTTGATTCCTTATTACTGAAAAAGAGACATTCAGAAATTCCCATATTCTTATGGGGGAGCAGGTGGTAGACATTAAGGTATTTCACTTGCAATGTTCTGACTAAAGTGAAGACTAACAACACAAACTAAGAGTACTGGCATAAAAATTACATTTGCCTTGGTTTCGTTTTCTTCCCCTCTTCCATGGCAGTACAGGAACTTCCTTGAGTATCGGGACATAGCCTTGGATGGCATGGTTCAGTGGGAGGTGTCCCTTCCCATGGCGGGGGGTTGGAACTAGATCATGGAATCATAGAATAGTTAGGGTTGGAAAGGACCTTAAGATCATCGAATTCCAATCCCCCCCTGCCATGGGCAGGGACACCTCCCACTAAACCATGCCATCCAAGGCTATGTCCAGCCCCACCTTGAACACCACCAGCGATGAAGCTTTCGCAACTTCCCTGGGCAACCCATTCCAGGGCCTCACCACCATTACAGTAAAGAATTTCTTCCTCATATCCAATCTAAACTTCCCCTGTTTAAGTTTAAACCTGTTACCCCTTGTCCTCTCACTACAGTCCCTCATGAAGAGTCCCTCCCCACCATCCCTATAGGCCCCCTTCAGATATTGGAAGGCTGCTATGAGGTCTCCACGCAGCCTTCTCTTCTCCAGGCTGAACAGCCCCAACTTTCTCATCCTATCTATCTTCATACGGGAGGTGCTCCAGTCCCCTGATCATCCTCGTGGCCCTCCTCTGGACTTGTTCCAACAGTTCCATGTCCTTTTTATGTTGAGGATACCAGAACTGCACACAATACTCCAAGTGAGGTCTCACGAGAGCAGAGTAGAGTGGCAGGATCACCTCCCTCGACCTGCTAGATGATCTTAAGGTCCTTTCCAACCCTAACTACTCTATGATTCTATCCATTTAATATAGGCATTAAAGCATCTTCAATATATGGCACTTTATTTATTTTTTTTCTTTCTTTTTGTTTTGTTTAGGTTTTTTTTCTTTTTGTTTAGGAAGAGGAAGCTACTTCAATCTTGGATAAAAGAACAAGTAAAAGATGAAGTGTCAAAATCAACGTTCATGCTGAGGCTCTGTGGCATGTTCTGGACAGTCTCTGAACTATGTGAGGCATTAACTGAACACAGTACAGCTCAGTTCATCCAATATCATACCTCCATGCCCTCTGATCATCATCCTGCTCCTTCTCACATTTAGATTTCTGCACTAATTCATGACCTCCTAAGAAGATGTTACCCTGATTAGTCAAACTCCTTAACAACCACCCAGAAACTGCATTAGTATGTTTTTAATATAATTCTGTGGTCTTCCCTACAGTGGTTAATTAGAATGTCATTCTAACTAATTGCAGTGTGCAGAAGGTGCCATACTGTTCCTTCTCTCTAAGAAGGGTCTGCCACTCCCTGTTTTGAATGTTCATTATCATCTTTTATATCTGCTTGATAAATTTATTAAAAATACCATCTGGTAGGAACTCTGTTCTGTTCTGTATTTTCAAGTCTTCTGGTTCTCTTCGTTTTTCCCATTAGGATTTCTGCTTCAATTTAGTTCCCATGTTTACAAAAACATACTTCCAACACCAACTTTCTTGTTCTTATTTTTGCCTGCCTTTTTTATTGATCTTCTTTTTTTCATTCCTCCAGCTATCCAGCTTTTCCAGTAACCAATGTTGTAAGAGAAAACAAAAGAGGGGATTACAAATTCAGAAATTCTTTTTACCACATACAGCAGTTTTACTGTGATAAATTTGATTTGCTTTTATGGAACAGCCAAGATGTGCATTAGCAAAGCATACACATTCTGCAAGCAAACAAAAGAAGAGGATTGAGGTTACAGGACAGCAGCATCAAAATATTTATTAAAACTTTCTTTCCTGTCTCCTAGTCTTACACCACACTATGAAGCGCTGGACAACTTGGCAGTATACTTAATTCTAGGAATAGTATTTTTATAAAGGATTGTCATTTTCAAGGCATGGCCCAAGGGCCAACAATACTGGTGGTATTTAAAGATATGACAGATACGTTATTCAACTGTTCTTAGAGATCCTGCTGGAGAAAAATGTACTAGGAGTGCGCAGTAGTCTCAGTCATATTAATTTATCACTCATTAAGCTTTTTCTTTTTACTTATTCTCCTTAATTTTTAGCATACCTGATTTCCATCGAAGCTTTGTTTCCCCTGAAGTACTCATAGAAAAAATATTCATGCAGCCATTGTTTGGTGGCCTCAATATCTGACTGTAAAATACTTCCTTCCATCTCCCAGTCTGCACAGGACAGGATTTGCTTTCTGCCCATCCCCTTTAACTTCACTGTAATCAACTGATTAACATGGCAGAGTCAGAGGTGGAAATTACAGAAAATCCTCAAATAACTCTTTGTTACACAGAAAGGCAAAACATGGAGTGGATTCCTGCACCAGCTCACAAAACCAGCATTGATGCAAATTAATTCAATTACTAAAATAAACACACAGAGAAAAAGCAGATCTACTAAGTAGTTTCATTTTATAGGAAGGCAGCAACTTAAAGCATTATGGACTGTTTCTACTGCACTCTATGCAAAAGTCAGTCTAAGGTTCTCAGCTCAAATGTAATCATTGCAAAACAACTGTTGATTTTACTGAATTCTCTTAAGGCACTTATGAAATCCTCACCATAAAGAAATAAATTTTCTTTATTATTTAATTTACTATGTTTAATAAGTATAAAGAAACGATTTTTCTCTCATGCTGACATCTGTTAAATGCTTAGCTTTCAAATGCTCCATTTTTAATGGTAAAATCACATTCCTTTTCTACCTGAACATCTACTGAGCTGACAAAAGTTTCCTGTCTAGAAAGTAACAATTAGAAAAAAGCAAGCAGAGAGGAAAAAAAAAAGAAGGCAACAAACCCAAACACAAAAACCCCTTCCCACAACAAAAAAAGTAAGTCAGACATATCCCAGGGTTTGCTTTTATTGTATTAAATAAATTAAAGAATGTTGGGCATTCTGCTTTCATTATTTTTCACACACCAAAAGATTTTTTAAGTCTAATCTTTAATCAATATACAAATTAGCACTTGTTTATTTGCTACATGGTAGAAAATACTAAGTTTACAGACTTTTCAGTTAACTAAAAGTATAGTCACAAAGTCCTGTCTCCTCATCCCCATCCTCTTTATTTTCTTGAGCTGAAACTTGCTGATGACATTGCTATATTTTATTTGAATCTTCAGCCAATAAATCAATCATGAACTCAAGAAACATCAAATTCAAGCGAATATTGACAGTATTTCCACCTGTTTCTGTGAAAAGTTTTCTGCAAGCCATATTTATCTGGAAAAGAAAACCCATTTGTCTATGTCCAATTGTTAGTTTGGAATCAAATAACTTCAGAGAAGGCTGACTTTTCAGTTGATATCTGCTAGAGTTCGTGATTTCTGATCCAATAAATTAGAACAAAGGCATTCAAGTCATAAGAATTGGCCATACTTTTAATAGCCAATCAACTGGCTAGCTACGGGGTTCTTCCATTAAACATTCTGCCTGAAGAACGCTCTCAGAAATAGCGGTTGTTTCAAAAGAGCCCTAGGAAGTACGCAGCCCTCATTGTAGCACTGGAAATGGGCAGAAAAGATAAAGGGGGGGTGGGGGGTGGGGTAAGTAACTGGAACAATATAAACAGATCTCAGTTGAAGAATGGGTAGCAGTAACTAAATCAACCAAGTGGCTGTCCTTTCGCACAGAAAGAGGAAAAGAAAAAATCCCAGCAGTATTTAGATCATCTTCAAATTTTCATAATCTCTTAAGGCTATGCTTGCAGTAGAGCTGACTTACATTGCTGGGTAAACCTACATGGTTTCAAAAGTAGGCTAACCTTTAAAAAAAGAGAAGAAGCAAATTATGATAGCTTTATGTGGCATCGACATTAAACTAGACACAAAAAATAGCATCTCTAACTGCTTCCTTGGAGAGACACAGAACAATTTTTTACAAAGCTGAATCACACACTTGGAAACTGATAGGACTAGCTTCTCTCTTATATATTTTATTAATATTTTTTTAAAATAACTGCCAGAGGTAAAAAACAAGTGAATGATTATTTATTCATTTCATTTTTTCCCTTTTAAAACAAGTTCCAAGGCATTGGACAGCACACAAATGAAGGTTCATAATGATTCATAACTGCTAAACAGCATTCCCCAGAGGATGACCAAGGACATTCCAGTGTTTTATATCAATCTCCTGCTCTTCAGTCATTATTCACTGTTCTCCCTTTCGTGTGCAATGTACAAGATAGTCTGATAGACTGAGACTGACTACAGATAAACACAACTGCATAGAAAAGCTTTTCCAACTGCACTCCCTATGACCTTAACCAGGCTCAAAATAGGATGGTAGGTTGGTCAAGTGACACGCCTGCATAGTCCTTGACTGCTCCACAGCACCAAGTACTGGTTAAAGGACTAAGCAAGGTTATAAATTTTTTCCCTTTGAGGCAGAAAACCAGGAATTGGTTCCTATATTTAGGTGAAAAAAAAAAACACCTCCCCAAACCAAACAATATCACAAACCCCCTTCCACCTGCAAAACCCCTCCCCAAACCAAAGTGGTATTACACAGAAGCAGCCCCTGACCCACTGCTGCAGCTTCTTGTCACTGGGTAGACTAGATGCTTTTACAAAACAGCACATCACTCCGGGTACTGCTTCAGCTTCCAAAGGAGTAAGTCTCGAGCTTGTGAAAATCTTCATTTCTTTTGGATTCTAGATTAAATACTAATGACTAAAGGCCATTCAAAATTTCACAAGTGGAAGTTCACTAAAAGCAAACACTATGCTTTTGAGATTTAAAAAATATTTACATCCCTGGAAAATATAATGGTTACATAAATCTCATGAAACTAGTAAATTATCAGTGCTACATACTTACACATTTAGAGATATTACTATGCTGAAAGGAAAATGACATCTCAACCCCAACACCTGTGTTAGGGAATAATTTCATAGGACTGAATTAATTTCTGTCACCTCATTTTACAAGACAATCAAGGGTAAACCAATACTAGAACACCAGACAGTGCTAGAAAGAGCACTTCCTGCTATGTTTACTTCAAAACTGCTACTCAGCTATCAGTGGATCATGTCAGTACTGCATGCAGTATTGTATAAAGTAACTGTATAAATCATCTTCCATATTAACCTTTAAATGTAATACATCAAGTCAACAACTTGTCATGAAAACCTTATACGCAAAACCACAGCAACATAAAATTGCCGTTATCAGGAAACTGTACTTCATTTTTATTATTTGTTTGCCAGCCTTCTAATCTTCACTTTACAGTGACAGCCATTACATAGATAGTACGTATCAGTAGTAATATATCTGATAAATTACCCTCTTTGTATATACAGCTTTCTGACCAAGTTGAAAAGGTTTCACAAAAATTAAATTAATAACTACCCTTAAATCTCCACATAAGATCCCTAAACATCTCTGCGGCCTTATTTCTTTGGAATGAGGTTTCAAATTACAAACTCCTTGCCTGTTATCTTCAGTGTTGCTTTGGCAGAACTAGGGGTCACAAAGTCCTTCTGAAAGGACCATATGGCCTTCAAGGGCTTACCAACATTTCATTTTTTAATAAAACAGGTTACAGATACAGCAGCTGTGTTTCTTCCAACCTAATCTAATACCACATGTGATACCATCCAGGACAAAGACTGAACTGTTTTACCTAATACTGCGTTTCAAGAGTTGAGGATGAAAGCTTCTACACACAGTTGAGCTTAAAAACAACCTACTTTGACTACTGCATTTTGACATATTTTGTGGAGCTTTCCTAAGTGCTTTCAGTTCACTTTACCCTATCTGATCAGCGCGGAAATAGAAACAAACATTGCAAATCCTCGTTAGAGCAACAAAATAGATCTGTGCCAACTACTCCATTGATAGTCATTAAGATTTTTTTGCAGAAGTGGTACTGGGACAGCCTGCCTGTTCAAGGGAGCTAGACAACATGCTATCTTACAGTAACAATCACAGCTATTTAAAACAAAGCACTACATGGATGTAAGGTCACTTACTTTTATCAGAGCTGTTGAGAATATTTCTGAATAGGTAATACTGATGGCCATAAATTCTGGTGGAACATCCCCTGTGCCCCTGCACCATTACACAACTGGACTGCCCTCAGCTAGCCCCCAGATCTTTCAATTTGCCCCTTTCTCACCATAAATTCTGCAGTGCTATACATATATATCCAACTGTTGCTGCTTTACTTACTATTTGAAGTAGGTCCACACCCCTCTTTCAATTAACTACTCACTGAATTCTCTTTTATTTCCTATTAATTGCATTGGCTACCACCCCTTCAATATAAAAAGCTGTAGAGCCCTACAGGCTCACTTTGCTTACTATAGATCACTTCAAATGACTCACAGATACAACAGCTTGACTGGCCCAAACTGAATGACAGCACAATTCCACTGATCACCATGAACAACAATGGATATTTACTATTATGTAGTCCAAACCCTACTTCCTGCAAGACTCTATAACTACAAAAAAAAAAAAAAAATAAACACAGAAATTTTAATTAAGCCATACAAAGTGTCCATCCCCAGATTACCTTTAAAACACATGAAATGCTGAAACAGATCAGTTTGCCTCAACAAAATGCTCACTAAGCCACAAAATATCATTGAGTACCTGAGACACAAGTCAATTACGGTACAAGTACACTTCATGAACATACACAGATTCACTACCTTTGCCTACTGTTATGACCAAACAAGCAAATATATTACTGTGTCCTAATTTAAGTATTTGGTAAGTAAGACTGATAATCTTAAACCAAATACATACAGATCTATGCACCACTTACTTGCTCACAGGAACTCTGGTTTTGTACAAAGTTTTAAAAAATTCATAGCTGGCATTGATAAATATGAAATTTAGCTCAAAGGTTTTAATAAACTTGAATATTTTGTTTCTGCACTAGCTAGCTTACTAAGGTAGATGCTTTCTTTCAACACAGTTCTTCCTTAAAGCTTATTCTACTTTCTTGTCAATAGCAACTGCAATACTAGCAAACTCCCTAAAAGAAAAGGAAAACTTTCTATTTGCATTATGGGGCAGCTTGACATTTTGGGACTATATAAGATAAAAACTAGTCAAGTGTGATTTTTCAGACTAATTACTCAACCCTTCGTAAGAAAAAAATCATTAAATTACACAGCAAACCTCATGATAGCAGCTGTAACCATACGATGCCTTTGTATAACACAGGGGGCATGGGTTGAAGGAGTTGGTCCCCAGTTTTTCATAGCTAAATATTACAGTTTTATCAGGGAAAAAATTAAAAAAAAAATGAAGGGAAGGGAAGGGAAGGGAAGGGAAGGGAAGGGAAGGGAAGGGAAGGGAAGGGAAGGGAAAGGGAAGGGAAAGGGAAGGGAAAGGGAAGGGAAAGGGAAGGGAAAGGGAAGGGAAAGGGAAGGGAAAGGGAAGGGAAAGGGAAGGGAAAGGGAAGGGAAAGGGAAGGGAAAGGGAAGGGAAAGGGAAGGGAAAGGGAAGGGAAAGGGAAGGGAAAGGGAAGGGAAAGGGAAGGGAAAGGGAAGGGAAAGGGAAGGGAAAGGGAAGGGAAAGGGAAGGGAAAGGGAAGGGAAAGGGAAGGGAAAGGGAAGGGAAAGGGAAGGGAAAGGGAAGGGAAAGGGAAGGGAAAGGGAAGGGAAAGGGAAGGGAAAGGGAAGGGAAAGGGAAGGGAAAGGGAAGGGAAAGGGAAGGGAAAGGGAAGGGAAAGGGAAGGGAAAGGGAAGGGAAAGGGAAGGGAAAGGGAAGGGAAAGGGAAGGGAAAGGGAAGGAAAGGAGAGGAGAGGAGAGGAGAGGAGAGGAGAGGAGAGGAGAGGAGAGGAGAGGAGAGGAGAGGAGAGGAGAGGAGAGGAGAGGAGAGGAGAGGAGAGGAGAGGAGAGGAGAGGAGAAGAGAAGAGAAGAGAAGAGAAGAGAAGAGAAGAGAAGAGAAGAGAAGAGAAGAGAAGAGAAGAGAAGAGAAGAGAAGAGAAGAGAAGAGAAGAGAAGAGAAGAGAAGAGAAGAGAAGAGAGAGAAGAGAAGAGAAGAGAAGAGAAAAGAAAAGAAAAGAAAAGAAAAGAAAAGAAAAGAAAAGAAAAGAAAAGAAAAGAAAAGAAAAGAAAAGAAAAGAAAAGAAAAGAAAAGAAAAGAAAAGAAAAGAAAAGAAAAGAAAAAAGAAAAGAAAAGAAAGGAGAAGAAAAGAGAAGAAAAGAGAAGAAAAGAGAAGAAAAGAGAAGAAAAGAGAAGAAAAGAGAAGAAAAGAGAAAAGAGAAAAGAGAAGAAAAGAAAAGAAAAGAAAAGAAAAGAAAAGAAAAGAAAAGAAAAGAAAAGAGAAGAAAAGAAAAGAGAAGAAAAGGAGAAAAGAAGAAAAAGGAATGTCTTACTAGCATCTTCTCTTTCATTCTTTTTTTGAAAACTGTTTTCTTTTCCAGCTATTATATGTGCAAAACTAAAATCTAAATACATGTTTAAAACCAGCATGAACTTAGAATTTTGCTGAAATTTTCAATTTCATGTCAGAAACTTTGGGAAACCCTCAACTAGACAACTACTGAAAGGGGCACAGAACTCTTCCCAATGAATTTCAGGATCTCAGTTGCATGAGTTTGTATGGAAGAATGTACAGAAATCACCCCGTCTGGACTACTAAAAAGAAGACATTAAACCTTACTTTGACATAGTTTATCATTCAGGATTGTTGGTCTGTTGGGGATTTCCACCTTAAGTAATGCAGCACTATGTAGTGGTACTTAAACAGTATTATATAAACTGTTCAGACCTCTAGAGGTAACAAAGCTCCATCAATGTGGTGCTCTGACAATACAGGCAGCCAATATAACGTTCTGCCATGGTTAAGTGTGTCTATGACTCTTTGGGCGAAAATCAACACCTGAGAGTTTACTTTCAGCAGCTGAAACCAGGCTGTACAGGAGTTTCTAAATGCCCAAATCCATCTTCACTGTAATAAATAGCTCTGGTTCTCCATCCTCATTACAGAACTCAGGCTAACCTAGTGGCAGGCAAGAGCAATGACATGCAAAGAAAAATTGGATTAGCAGCACAGTGTCTCAATTACCAGTGACTTTGTCAGCAGTAGTCGATTTAATTTGAACTTCAGCATTCCTGCAGCATCACTAATTAATCCACAGAACTGGAATTTCAAAGTCACAAGAACTAGCCAACCAATTCTATGCTTACAGCATCACTTAACTCAAGTTAGAGATCTCTGTGCGGGAACAGCAGGAGAGTAAGAGAACAGTGATGACCAGTCTTAAAAGGCAAGCATTCGCAACAGTTCATGTAAAAGGAGAACAGTTTTATCTCTTACCTATCAGACCTTTCTCAAGAGTAAAGGTTTTGTTTGTGAACATGCATTCAAATGCCACAATGTGGAAAACTTTGTTCACTGTGTTGTGGGTCCCAACAATTCGAATATACCTACAGAAAAAAGAAAAAAAAAGTGTAAATAGCACAAGTTAAGCCTGACAAACTTCCATGCACTAAAATATAAACGATTCAACTGGACTGTACTGTGCAGACCTCTACGAACTGAGTAACTGTTAAAAAAAAATAAAAAAAGGAGTTAAAAGCAAATAAATTTCACAGCAAACCTCTATCTATTAAGGATGATGGCTCCAGTATGATTTAAGGAAAAAAATAAATAATTAAAGAGTTGTTACATCTATCAGAAATATCTTTCTGGACTACTTTGCCAAGAAAAGCAAAATGAGGGACCTTCTGGTTCAGAAATGGTCTGTTAGTGCAAATGTGTGCTCATGGAAGCTTTAAAGAACAACAATTCCCTTTGTCAGCTACTCTGCACAACAGTGAAAGATTTCATACAGGCAGAACAAACCCAACAAATCAGTGAGGCTTCTCTGCAGAAGCCAAAAATTAATTCCATTTCAACATGACTGTTTCTAATTCGAACACTGGATGTAAAGGGTATCAATGTCTTTGCTGGTGTATCCTTTATTAATAACAAAAAAATAATTCTGAACAGTCAAGTGTTATGAAACAGAGCTAGCTCTGGGTTCCATTTCTGGTTATATACTTATACTTCTAGACTCTAATTGAAAATCAAATAAAGTTGCTCTTGAACACCTGTTCACCTTCAGTATTACACTGGAGGCTCCACCTTTTATAAACAGCCATTAACCTCTGATTTAGTCTGATTCATCCAATTTCTGAAGAGATCCAACAGTTCTTACTATACATTTTAAAAAATCCTAAATGGAATATTGTACACCATCTCAATAAATGTTGAACAAGCAACACAGAAAACTACCTAAACCAAATATCACTACCCCATAAAATGGGCTACCCACAATGCGGAAAGCTTTGTATTAATTCATTTCAATTAAGAAGTATTAGGATGTATGAACCTTAATCAATAGCTTCAGTCTGCTGTATAAAACAACCTTTCAGTTATGTAATATAATTATAGCTCCAACATAATGGGCATTCACCAACAGCATCATTTTGGCTTGTGTCCTTCATCATACCAAGTTGCAAAGATGCACAAGTTTCACCTGAGTTTTTTCAAGGCAATAAAAAACCTCATAGCTCTTTACTAATGTTCAACCTCCTTCTATACTTCACTTTAGTGCCTCATGAAAGAGCTCTTATAAGCAAGCCTCAATGACTGTTATTACCGACATTCGTTTGTCTTTACCATGCATAGAAAAAAAATCCATCTATTACATGCAAATGACTGCAAGAGACAACTAAGGTACCTGAATATCATCACTAAAACTGCCAATGTTTTTGACCTCTGCTCCTTTTAGCTTATGTAACAGGTTCATTTAAAAAAAACTACTAAATATTTTGAATGAAATTATAAAACTATGTTTTATAACATATAATATATAACATAACTATAAAACTATGTTTTAATAATTTATAATTATCATAGTATATATAATAATTACATTATATCATATATAATATATTTCTATTTTATTAAATATTAATAATTATATTTTAATCTTAAGAATTTAATAATTATAAAACTATGTTTTATAATACTACACTATCAAAATTCCAGTTAAAATATTTTAATTATCATGACTTGAAACAGAGAATGATAAGCTATTCCATATTGAATATTACCTCACAGATTAACTATCACAGTAGAATTTCCTGCAAGTAGGAATGTAGAAAAATTTCTATGTAGAAAAATTAAAAATGGCAAAACTGGAGAAAATATTAATTTTTCATAAAGAAGGTGAAGCTATATTCTAGGGGTAAACCAGAACTTTTCCCTCACTATGTAACTGTGACAAGTGCCTGCAAAGAGCATCACAGGAATCTTTGCTGAAGGTCAGGGACACAGCATTTTTTTCCCCAGACCTGCCCATGTGAGCTGCTGCAAAAGGTTGTATGCGAAATGCAACATTTTGGGATTCACATTATGAAGGCAAAACTCTATCAGCCTCAGCTCTTCATAGCATGCTGAGGTCATTTTGCACTGCTTTTCAAGTGGCACACAGCCAGGTACAGCCATAGTAGAAGCACAGTGGACACACAGGAGCAAGACCCCAAGATTTCTGCTCTCAAAGCCGACCTAGCAAAACTGGCACTGAAAATCCATTTACAAGTTTATAATCAAATTATTCAGGGGACTAACAGTTTGTTGCTCAGAGACAGTTAACCTGGAATTTGAAAGAACCTTTCAGTTTTAGGAGATCTACCAGACATCTTCAGCTGACGTATGCCTCCTCCTTAAAGTTACAGGCACAGATGTATTTCATTCAGTCTTTTCAGATTATCTTCTTTTTGGCAATTCACAAACACAGTAGGAACCCTAAATACACAGGCAACAACCAGGATTCAACAACAGCAAATGTTCTAGTTCTATCCAGTATTATAAGCACAGAATTCAACTAAACACAGGAATAATACTGAACATTTCTAAGCGCATGCGGAGGCTGGCTTGCCATCGAGACTCCCTCATCTTCCTCAGACAAGCAAGGTATTGACTGAGTTGTGCTGCTTGGACAAAACCCGCTCCAGGCTAACCAACAGAGCATTACTAATGAAGATACTCTGACATACTTCAGTTACGCTTCCTTGCTTTACAGAGTTTTGAGAATAAATAGCAATATTAATACAAACACAGGAAACTGCTTCATAATTACTTTTAAAAGCTAATATATTTAGGGTTTTGGGGTGTGTGTGTGTGTGTGTTATGAAATTGTAACACAATTGGTGCAAAGCTCTCGATTGTTTTCGGCTTTTATAGTTTGGGTTTATTTGAAATATATTGAGAAGGTGGAAGACAAGACTGGACTAGTTTGCCATGGGAAAAAGTGTCTTTATCATACCACACACTTAGGTTAAATAACATATCGTACACAGGTTAGCAAAGTTCTCTGCAAACAAGTAGAAAGGCACAAAGCTTATTCTTGTGTGCTAAATAACCTACCAGTTATTTTGAACAACAGGTGACAATGTTTCACATTGCTGGAAAGCTGAAATTTTGTGGCAATATAAAACAAAATCCCACCCATTAAAATAATAATGTATGCATTAATCTTCTGAAGTATATTATTTCCATATAATATTATTGCAAGGTAGAACATAATGGTATGACAAACCTCATCCTTTCTCCCCAGTATGATACATACATTTTATTCTTTGCTTATCTCTCTCAAGGTGAATGATCAGCATGATTTCCTGTCTGAATTTTTCATTCTTCCACTTGGTGGAAATTAAAAATAATGCAATCTTCAAAATTACTTTAAACACCCTAACTTCTAAAATCTCATGCTCAGATTTTGCACAAAATTTGTAGTTTATTATTCTATTTAATGCAAGATACTAAAGCCTCCATAGCCTGAGACTGTAGAGATAAGGCAGAACTTATTGGAAATGCCTAGTACCACCAGGTAAACAAGCTATAACTGAACTTCCAGAATCACCAATGAAGAGTAATACTGAATGTACATAACCTGTTTCAAAAAAGCTAAATGAAGACACTGTAAATACTGTAGTAGTACATCTTAAGGAGAAGAACACTAAACAACAGGCTGAAAAAAAAGTTGGCTCAAAAATAAGATTGTGAGAAAAAACTGCAATGTGGAGAACTTCAATATAGAATCATAGAATCATAGAATAGTTAGTGTTGGAAAGGACCTCAAGATCATCGAGTTCCAACCCCCCTGCCATGGGCAGGGACACCTCCCACTAAACCATGCCACCCAAGGCTATGTCCAACCCCACCTTGAACGCCGCCAGGGATGAAGCATTCACAACCTCCCTGGACAACCCATTCCAGGGCCCCACCACCCTCACAGTAAAGAATTTCTTCCTCAGATCCAATCTAAACCTCCCCTGTTTAAGTTTAAACCCATTACCCCTTGTCCTCTCACCACAGTCCCTAATGAAGAGTCCCTCCCCACCATCCCTATAGGCCCCCTTCAGGTATTGGAAGGCTGCTATGAGGTCTCCACGCAGCCTTCTCTTCTCCAGGCTGAACAGCCCCAATTTTCTCAGCCTATCTTCATATGGGAGGTGCTCCAGTCCCCTGATCATCCTTGTGGCCCTCCTCTGCACTTGTTCTAACAGTTCCATGTCCTTTTTATGTTGAGGACACCAGAACTGCACACAATACTCCCAAGTGAGGTCGCATGAGCAACAAAGTCTCAACTCAAAGCATACAGATTTCAGAAATTTAAAATGCCTGTTATAGTTCATGACATGCTTGAAAAAATGCAGACTTTCCTAAGCAGTTTTCAGACAGACAGAAATGCAACAGAGTCATGATTAAAAATAAAAGTATCCTTCAGGCAATCAAGACTATGTGCACCATATATTTTCTTTTGAGCGATTTGTTAGCTGGAATGTAAGAGTACAGGCAACAAAATTAATATGAACAGTTATTCAGCACACACAACTTTGATAAATGCCTAAAATGAATGAAATGTTCTGTGTGATCACTCCAGTTTTTAGAACGTACTGTAGTGGTTTTGGCTGTGATACAGTTCAATTTCTTCACAATACCTTGTAAGGTGCTGTTCTGTATTTTTGCTGAAAACAATGTGGATAACACTGGAACATTTCAGTAATCCTTTTGTCAACTTGCAGTCCAAAGCTGCAACCCTTTTCGGCAGAACTGCTGTAAATACCAGTGCTGATAATCCCTCTTTATGTATCTGTTCTTTCAGGCATTTGATCAGAAAGAGGTTGAAATTCAACTCCTTTTTTTAGTAGGACTTTTGGGAAAGGTCCCCAGCTACACGGAGCAAGGCTAGACCGTGACACAACATTCTCTGTTGTCATGTCATGCATGGCAGACAAGATGTGAGGTGACTGGGTGGATCAGAAAAATGTATGCAACAGCTCTTTTTTCACCCAGGAATCACAGTTTATGTCCCATACATTAAAATAGTTGTAGACTGAACACTCTACCCCCTCCCAAAGCCTCTTATTATGAAATCACTAGAAGACATCATTATGAGATCAATGGATCTTAAGATGGCAGAAGCGAATAATTTCAGTAACCGTATATCTTTCAGAGTCCAACTTTAGAAGTTTACCTGTCTTAACATTTGCTTTCTATTTATATATTTATGCATTTTAAAGTACTAAAATCTGAATTAACTACCTGGGTTGATTAATTAGGCACCCATGTGGCAACAGCCCTTATCCATCCCTGTTTTTCCCCAGAGTAATTCTTCACCTTTGCATGAAGCTATGACTTGAGCACTGGTTCTGACAACAAAGAAATTTCTAAACAACTACACTAGGTTTTACTTCTCTGTAGATTTGCACAGCTGACATATATAATTTGGATAACAGCTGCTGTTGAGCATACCACTAATTCAGCCATGGATACCCTGACCTGAAGGACTACCAATACCAAAGTTTGTCTGCCTGCCTCAGAACAGTACGTAGGACATATGACTCATGCATAAAAATATGCATACTCTGGGATCCATTTTAATCCTCCATTATAATAACACCACAAAGATACAAACTCTGGAATATATTATGCACAGATTCAAATCCCTGGTGGATATTAAGAAAGAAGACTAAGTAAGGAGACGTACAGGAAATTAACTGATATTTTGCACTGATATCCACTCCAAGTTACTATTAAAGCAACTCAGAAGAGCAACAGTGAACCAAAATAACTAAATCCAGTATGTGCAAGCCCGGCTCTAAAGAATTTGGCATTTAATGTTCCTTTGTGGAGCATTTGGTACTATCCACCACTGCTAGTCCTACATACTTGTATCTCCTCTAACTGCTTGGCAACTGCTAACATTCACATTCTGATCACTGCCACTGAGATAAGTGAGATACAGCCCCCCACACAAGGGCATTAGAAGATGTTCTGTTTCTCTTTTAGTGGAAAAGGAAACACTGCTATTCACCACCATCTAAACCCCATTTATTGACAACTCCGTAAAACATATAATCCTTCAGACTCACACAGCTGAATCAACAGATGCATGGCAACAGGACAAAAAAAAAAAAAATTAAAAAAAAATAAAGCAAGGAGGGAAAAAATCAGATTTATTAAATCATGTAGAAAAACAGTGGCCCTAAGTAAATAGAGAAACTAAACAATTAAACCAGAACAAACATGGAAAGCATTCCTTTTGACAGGAGACAAATTTTCCAGCATTTAGATGAGAAAGTCTAATAGAGATTATTTCATACCAAAGGAAATCAATGCTGCAAATATAGAAAACAGTGATAAATCAAGCAAAACACACAAGATGAGATCAGAGACTGATCTGGGTTGGAAGTGATCTCTAAGATCATCTTGCTCCAATCCCCCTGCCACAGGCAGGGACACCTTCCACCACACCAGGTGGCTCAAAGCCCTGTCCAATCTGGGTTTTAACACTGCCAAGGATGGGGCGGCTTCTCTGGGCAACCTGTGTCAGTGCCTCACTGTACTCATAGCGAGCAATTTCTTCCTGATGTCTGATCTGAATCTGCCCTCTTTCAGCTTAAAGCCACTCCCCCATGTCCTGTCACTACAGGCCCCCTGCAGAAAGTCTCCCTCCAGATTCCCTGCAAGCTCCCTTGAGGTACTGGAAGACTGTTACAAGGCTCTCCCTGGCGCCTTCTCTTCTCCAGGCTGAGGAAGCCCAACTCTTACGGACCTCTAATAGGAAAAGCATACACCTGCAAATCTCGTACACCTTTGCAATTCATGCAAATACAAGAAACGGCGTAGCAGTTTGAAAGCAAAACCTCTGTAATTTCTAAAATGTGTATCTAGGTATTCTATGCTTCAGCATTCAAGAAGTTAAAACTACTGATATACAATAATTACACAGTATATATAATTGCTTGTGTACTGTATATAAGCAACATACCAACCAAGCAATCAACGCTTCTGAACATATTTAACCGAATTAACACTGATGTGCACAGGAACATAAGTACCATTTGTATGACGTGATAAAACATTTTGTATTCCATATGCATGAATGAGTTTAAAAATTGTAAATTTTTTCATTCCTGCTTTTTTATCCCCCCCCTTTTTTTTTTTTCCCTAGAAAACCCCAAATTTGAGGAAAACTTGCTTGAATCTGAATCTTTATATCATGTGCCTATAGTTCCATTCAATTTCTCAAATCTGAACTGGGCTCTACAGGTTTTGTTTCAGGTCAGATCTCAACCCCAACCAGTCCAGAATATGGGCAGGAATCTGTAATTTCACCTGATCTCATAATAGCCTTCCACCACATAAATTCCATACCTGGTAGAAGAAGATAGTAAGATTTTGATGCTATGGAATCTGTAGTAACCCTCTCTCTGATTCTATTTTGCAGTCAAACCCAACTTAAATATCACCTTTATTTATCTTTATGCTATCTCTGTTGAATACACAAAATTGGACCCTAATAAATTAAATTAAAAAAAATAGAAAAAATAGCTCTTTAAAACAGAGAAATAAGCACTGTTCTTCAGGAAGTCTGGTTCTAGCACAAAGTGCACACAGGATGTAGAAAGCAGACATGAGTTTGCTCTCCTACCTTCCAGGCTGGTGTGACATGAAGCCACATTCTTTTCAAAATGCACATAATCTTCAACGGGACTTGTTTTCTTTGAATCACAGCAAACCCTGATATGGTTTCATTGCGTTGGGTAAATTTAGCTTAGGATTCATTACATATACACATTGTAGCCTCCACACTTTAAAACATATTGAATAAAATAGAGAAAAGTTCTGTTCAGTGAAATCCAAGACCACTTTCCATTTCCCCCAGTTTCTTACATTCCACCAGTCTGTGAATTTAACATGCAATAATTACTTCTTGGTCCAAGGACACCTCAGTAAGAGCTGTGTAAAACTAGGCTGGAATCAGACTATATCTAATATGACAAAGAAACACTTGAGAAGTATTAGAAAAATGTTGTCCTGGGACCTAGAAGCAAGCGTGTGTGCTCAAGATATCAACCTTCATTGAGGTATCTCAGCAAAGAAATAACTGGTGTTTTGACCTACGATTTAAAAAACAAGGAATTTAATTTTTTTCCTATAAAACTGTAGTGAAGATATATACAGAAAATTGTATTTAGCTTTGCTGTCTCAGTTTCTGACACAGTGCTACAGAAGGGTGAATTTTTTAAGAGGATGAAAATGATAAAAAAATAGAGAGGGCAATTACTGAAAGCACCCTTTTTACATAAGGTTTGTTTGGATGAATCGTTATTAATCAGAAGTACAGCAACTTTAGGTATTTGAGCATATAAGCAGAAGAGAATAAGAGAAGACCTCCGGGGCTCATAAAACGGAGTCACATATGCACATGAAGAATGCTAAGGTTAAAATGAATAAACAAACAAGCAAGAACAACAACAAAACCACCAAACACCCCCTCCCCTCCCAGTATGACTTTCTACTTATTGAGAAATATATCCGAGGATATATGCAAGGAACCCTATTATTTTTTTATGTTAAAATTGTATCAGAAAAGTGCCGAGCAATACCCAAGTGGAATTAGCTATATACTAGTAGCGTAAAAATGACCAGATACATCTTTTTCATCCACATTTTTATGATTTGCAAATTTGTACCTGAAAACAACTCCCTATAGCTGGAGGTGGTCAGAAAATCAATGCAAAGTATTGATGGCTCAATTTTAATTTGCTGTATGAACAATTTTGAAATACTGAAATGTGTGCTAAGCTGAGAGTGAAGCAGACATTTAAAACATTTATGATAAAACATTTACTGTTAATATTCAAGTGTTTTATATCTGAGTCAAGGATGGCTTTGTTAAGTGGTATCTTAACTAAAGATATGAACATACAGTTATTAAGATCCACACGCAGTATTCAATGGAGCAATGTTTGCAGGAGAAAACCCCCTAAAAAATAAAGAACAAAAGTAATGCCCTACTTAAACTAGCGGAATGTCAGTTCTCATGGCTTAGGTGTTTTTTTCCTAGCTTAATTAAAGTGTGTAACACCTGTTCTGCTCCTGACAACACACAGTTTAACCAAACTCTTATTCATGATCACTTGTTAGATGCATTTTAGACCTTATGCAGTGAAGACTCAGATTCTCATGCCAATCAAACACTACAAAATGGAGGAGAAGACTCACTGGAAATTATGTTTTTCATATTGGTGAAACAAATGCCTGATGTGAGACTGGTCAGTGAAAGACCAATTTCTAAATTCACTAAGTTCTACATTTTATGAGAAAAATCTGACATGGTATCAACTGGCAATATCACATACTACACGCATATATACGATTGCTACCCCAGCTGTTACTTTCCAGCATATTCAAGACCTAACTGCTAAGTACTGCAGGTTTGAACTGAGCTATAAAACAAAGGAGAAAAGAAATATTTACGGAATTGTTCATCAGTAATGGACAGTGCAACAGATTCAATCTTGTAGGCTTCATAGGTCTAGTTATTTTTAATTTTGGTTTACGGGAAATAACATGGTGAAAACAGATCATAAATTCGGATTACAAGTAGGTCTACATTTCACCTGCACAAACACCCCTACAAAGCTCAGCAGCAGTGAGATGGTAGACAAGACTTCCAATATTCGTATACAGATAATAAAGATTCCAGAAACTCAAGTTTCTGTAAGAAGAGCTGAATTTTGATTATTTTAAAGACACAGCATTTAAGAGAGACATCTACTCTAACGTATTTTTTGTTCCTGCTGCTTCTCTTTTTCTGCTTTCTTTTTTTGTGATTTGTTTTAGCTGTAGAGTAGAACCACATTTATCATACACAACTTGCCACAATTCTCTTGCTGATTGATTTAATAAGCAATCAGGAGAACTGTTTGATTAATTCCAAACAGCGCTTTGCAACACTGCACCAATTCAACTGATTACAATGGATATTAGCTTTCTGAAACACTACCATCAGGCTGAGGCAGTACATTGGGTGCCACAGCCCAAGAAAATTTTATCATTTCATTAAAACGTAGTTCTCGATCTCCTACAATATGAACGTAATTTATGTTTGACACGTCTATGAACTATGCCACTAAAGCGTGTGAGCAGGTGAGAGGACCTGCAGAAGACAGAAATATATTTACTGAGCTATCGAATTCAGGTCTCTTCAACTGGTTCTTTAACCACAGAACAATTTCATTTAATAACCAGTCATTTAATTCCCTTCACATGGTAAAACATCTAACAATAAGAAACTGTTTTAAATCTAATGTCATAAACCTTAAAATAAATTTGGAGGCAATGGAAGAAGAAGAGAACAAATGGTAACCAGAAAAATAAAGTAAGACTTTTCTTCCAAAGCTTATTTAAGTATCCAAAATTTGCTCAATACTGAGCTGCAGACAGGTTCCTTCCAGGGGACACTTATCCATCATAATATATAAGCACCTGAAAATTACCCATGAAGTTTCATTCTGTTGAAACACACTAAGTCTAACAGTTGGAGTTGCAATGTTTTTCATAAAATGATCAAAATTATTACATTTCTGGAAATCAGCTTTGTTTTGTGTGCTCTTTGGCCCACACCTTTACTGCACTGGCATAGTTTGCTAATGATGCTGGCTCAAATGAAAGACAACTGAACACCTTTATCAATGCCTGAAATAAAATCAAGGTGCAATAAATCAAACTTTTGCATGCATTTCTATATTACCGTTAACTCCTTCAACCGTTTATAACAAGGTTTCCACTATTTCTGCAGCTCAAGCTA
This sequence comes from Amazona ochrocephala, assembly GCA_039720435.1. NCBI lineage: Eukaryota > Metazoa > Chordata > Aves > Psittaciformes > Psittacidae > Amazona > Amazona ochrocephala. Next base: position 106,070,759 of record CM077878.1, read on the forward strand.
TGTAAGACTAGCTGGTGCCAGAAGTACCTAGGGAAGAGGGCTGAATGAAGGAATTACCTTTCACTTTGTCTCAAGATATTACATATTTCCACTGAAAAACTAAGAAGTTAGGATGCGTTTATGTTCAAACAATGTTTCCAGTTATAGGATTTTTACAGGAAAACCAAACCAGATTGTCACCCATTATCACCTGTACCAGTGAAAGAAGTATCTCTCACTGGGGTAAATGAAGCAATTTCTCATTTATACAACACCTTCAGGTCACCACAGCTTAATGTAACAGAACACCAACAACACAATACACTCAGTCTGCTTTGCAGTGAAGGGCATTACCACTGTGAACACATCTACAGAGAGAATTCTATGAAAGTAATGAGCACTGATGGAGAGGATCATATCCAGTATTTATATCAGCAGCAACAAATCTGCCTTGATCTTCCTTTGTAACATTGTTCAAATACTTAACAACAGATGCCACAGCTTTGAAAGAACGTAAAAGTCAGTATTTGCCCATGCACAAATATTTCTAACAGGTGCAGGATGACTACTTCTGCAGTGAAAGAAGTTTTATGACCACAGGAAAAAACCCTAGAGTAATAACTTTCATCACTATGAACAAAGAATCTTTTATTTGGGAATCAAATAGAGCTCTGCCTGGATACCTACTTAGAGACAGAATGCACTAAGGCATCATCCTTTTAGCTATCTATTTATTAAGGAGTGCCAGAGAAGGTTTCACCAACTGTTTCGAAAAAGTAACAAACACACTACATATAAAAATTGTGCTGAAATTGCTGCAGATTGCAAACTGATAGGCTTGGAGCCAAGTTATGACAAAATAAAGGCTCCTTTAATAACTTTAATAGTCTACCTAGGATTCTCTAATATAACAAACTTATTCCTTTTCCATAAACCTCTTTCTTTTCCAGTCCCGAAGACAGGTAATACTCAGGAAGGATAAGCCTTCTTTTACCAGTTTAATGCCATCACTGAACTATTTCCATTACCCACGAAGGTATTGTATCGTATTGCTCCAATTTGAGGAAAAAAAAAAAAAAAAAAGTATTTTCAATAGTCCCTATCCTGCACAACAAGTGACATAGTGAGAATGAAATCAGTGATTTAGGATATTGGCTCCCACAACCCACCATAAACCTGCAGTTACACATATGTGCTGGAAAAAGTGCTGAGCTGGTGTATTCATGTGCTTGTTTCACCATACACACCATCTGACATCAGACAGCTCTCGATTGTTAATACCTTGTACCTAGCCTTCCCAAAGCGGCTATAAACATACACAACTCTCTTATATTCAAAATCCAGTTAGATCATTACACCATTACACTGGAACAACTGCCGTTAGCTTGTATCTTCAAGAGGATTTTTTCCTCTAAATAACATGAATCTTGTCTCAGCAGTGACAGGAATACTCTGTGGTAAAGACTATCCTTCAATAGAATCATACCACGCAGTTATGGTAATCTTGATTCTGTAGACATAACCTTTAATAGCATATCAATTCAATTTATCTGATTGTGCTATATTACCTTTTAAACCATCTATTTCACCTTATTAACTTGATAATTTAAAGTCAGTACTGCATTATTTTGATAAAAAGTAGTTTATGCATTTTATTCTTGTGTACTAATGTAGTAAAAACATGTTTCAGGAAGCAGCTCTTCATTATACTTCAGTGCATTATTCCTAACTGTAACTGATGTCTGTTATGACCAGGAAGCTATTATCAGGCTAAGACTATCTTTTCCTCCATAATGTTATTATTATTCTCAGTATAATGACATAAATCTCTGTTTGGAAATAGAGGCAATCAATATTATTTATTGTTGTATTTTCATTAACTAGAAATTTACAGGGAATACAGGACTGTGACTCATTTTTGTCCTTCACAAAGCAGAACCTTTGAACTTCAGAACTAAGGTTCCTCTGTTGCATGCTCCCCTGGTCTTCCTTACCTATGCCCAAAATCAAATTTTCACATTTCATCTCTTTTATTATACCCCCTCCTCTCAGCTCATGCCCACTTTACTGCACCTTGGCAGAGCATTCAATGAGCTATTTCCCTTCTAGGTCACGTATCCTCAAATAGATATTTTATATATTCAGAATGAATCTTTATATACTTAGAATATCACCTCCAAATTTTAGTTGAAATCAATATCTACCCCATGTACCTCTCACCATAAAATGTTCAAGAACCCTACTGCCTCCACATTTAGTAGGTAATTGTGTTATTGATTAATGTGATGTATAACTTTAGTGTACACCCTTATCCATCTATTTCATACATGATTGTAGAGCTTTCTTGACTTCCTACAACTCCCAATGGCTCAACCATATCAACATGAGACTCAAAACTTCCTGATCATTGTTTTTATATTATTTTATATTGCCTTTTTTGTTTTTTTAATATTACTCCAGAGAAGGCTGCTCAGTGTTTCTACCTAAACACATAGAGCTGACTTTCAATATCTCACCTTCAGATTCTTAATACCAACTCAGGAAAAGAATGGATAAGACAAAAGGAAGCGGTGCCAAAATGTTAGTGAAACATTGTTTTATAATGACCTTTTAAATTAGTTTCAGGGAAAAGAGTCCAGGAACATGCTTGCAAAAGCGCCTGAAGCATAAGGAAACAAAGTCATGGTAGCTTTAATGCCACAGTACCATTGGTTTTACATCACATATTGTGGATTAAAGTACCTACAAGTCTTACAAAGAACCTCCAGAATCTCAGTAGCTGAAACCTGCATCCGTACAACTTACCTGCTATTATTATCCACAGTAGCTGAAGTTAAAATGTGCATGCCCAACTGTACTACATGCACATACCATAGAAAAAGATTTCTATGTGATCAAAATGCATTTAAAATTATCTCTTATACTCAGGGATTCTACTATACTTGCTGGTTTTCCACGAATAAGTAAGGGAAACAAAAATACTGTGGTTGGACACGAACAAATTTCAGCTCTAATAATGTTATATAGCTGGAATACTAAAAATCATTTGCCCAAAGTCTGATTCCATTTTCTATATGCAATAATCACATCTATATACTAACCACTATGTGAAAACATTACAATTAGATACTACTTAAAGATGCATGTCTGTACACAACAACCAACTTGGGCAACAAACATAACAAAATGGGTTTTGCCAAGAGAAGATCAACTAGCATTAGAGACTTGACATCTACTTCTGTTTCAGGAAAGGTAATTAAGACATAAAGCATAACTAAGGAGTAGAAACAGTAGGAAGAGTGAGAAAAAAGAAAAGAGAAAACGCAGCGAAAATAAATAGGCAGTTCCATCTTATCCATACTTCATCTTTCAAAGGAACTGCTTTAAAGTAGTATTTAACAATACAGCAAAAATAACACACAAAAAATTTTCCCCTACAATGAGATCTCTTAGCAAATGACATCTCTTAGCATATTTAGCTTCAGACTTTAAATTATTCACCATGTACAGTGAAGGTAAAAAAACCTCCAAAACCAAACACCTTTCAGCAGCATCAGTTATATCCCTAGCACAACAATCTTATGTTTGAGTTTACATGGTTGGGACCTACCTGTGCCCCACCAGGCCATTATGAAAAGCATAAAGGAGCATTACAACACTTCCTGTATTTCTTACGATACAAAACTTTGCTCTCCTTCACAAATGCAGCATAATTTCGAAAACATCAGGTGTGCATTGCCAGTGTTTATTTGCAAGAATTCAAAGACTATTTTTATGATAAATAATACTTTTGTTGTAGAATGTCAGTATTCTAAAAGTGCACATGCTTTTAGTTCCACACCTACAGCTTTGGCTTCACACCTCTGTTTCAAAGAAATAATGTTGCACATGCAAAAAGATAAAAGGACATGTACAATGAATAAATAAAGTGCAAAAGTATATTTTATTACACTGCAAAAGGATAGAGCTGTAGCTGCACTCATACCATGGCCACGTTTTTTTTGCATTCGTGAACTCTATGAACATGCTTATGCTACACCAAAAAATTCAACCTCAGAATGACTCACATTCTCATAAATACTAATGCTAAAGGCTTAAGACACATTTAAATTAGAACTAAAAGTTAAAACTTCATGACTTTTGAAATATTAAACCATCATCATCATCAAAAATACATTCTTAGAGGTATTACATAAATTTTGCGCTGTGATGCCCCTTTCCACAAAGGAAATATTCAACAAAAGGTTTGGATTATAGACTGAACTTAATTCAAATAAAAGGCTGAGATTGAAAAGCTGGTGGACCTTTGGCCTGGAAAGCCTTGTTTTTTCAGGAAACATGGTTTCACACAAACACACACACACACACACACACACACACACACACACACACAGAATCACACAGAAGTTTGAGTTGGAAGGGACCTTAAAGATCATCTCATTCCAACTCCCCTGCCATGGGCAGGGACACCTTCCACTAGACCAGGTTGCTCAAAGCCCTTCCCAACCTGGTCTTGAACACTGCCAGGGATGGGGCAGCCACAGCTTCTCTGGGTAGCCTGTGTCAGGTCCCACAGGGATGAAAGTCTTCCTAGTATCTAATCTAAATCTACCCTCTTTCAGTTTAAAGCCATTCATTCCCCTTTGTCCTATCATACATGCCCTTGCAAAAAAACCCTTTCAACTACTCATTTTTGACAGTGAGTTCATATGTGGCTATCATACCCTTCTTCTTTTAAAAAAGAAAGATTACTAGAAATATTCTGCTACAGATTTTTTTCTATATTTATACACAAAATATTCTTTGTGCCATAGGATCACAACAGCTCTGCACCAGGAGATCAAGAAAGCCTGGTTTTCCTTACTGTTAATAGATTAATGTTAATGGATTAGAGGGACTCTTCACTAGGGACTGTAGTGATAGGACAATGGGTAACGGGCTAAAACTTAAACAGGGGAAGTTTAGGTTAGATATAAGGAAGAAATTCTTTACTGTAGAGGTGGTGAGGCACTGGAATGGGTTGCCCAGGGAAGCTGTTAATGCTCCATCCCTGGTGGTGCTCAAGGCCAGGTTGGACAGAGCCTTGGATGGCATGGTTTAGTGGGAGGTGTCCCTGCCCATGGCAGAGGGATTGGAACTAGATGATCTTAAGGTCCTTTCCAACCCTAACTATTCTATGATTCTATGATTCTAATACTCTTCGGCTCTAAAAACAAACAAAAAAAAAACAACAACAAGCCTGTCTCACACTGTATGACCATGCAGCTAGCAAGAAAACCCCAAAACCCCTTCTGTATCAGTGAAGATAAAAATGATGATACATCATAAAACATGCTATATTTGGGGCAGAAGTCACCAGCACTAGCCATCACTAGCACGCTCCCTATACAGACGGCAGAAATGTAACAATTCTAACAACCACCTTTGAAGTCCCCACACTTGATTTTTTTTTTCCAAGTAGAAAGAGTTTGTACAACTCCATGTGAAAACTAACTGCTGGAGATTCCTGAAGAAGAAACAATTATGCCAAGAAAGTGGCATCATAAAAATTTCCACTCCTCCCACCTAATACAGGATACATAATCATATTCATGGGGTTCCCTAAAGAAAATTAAATGGTGTATATATACACGTATATGCACTGGCATGCATCTATGCCTAAAATAACTAAAGTGGTCAGCACAAATCTAGTTAACAGCTAGAATGGACTTCAAATGGTAGCTCATGAGTTTCAAATTCTAAAATAAGTTGTTTTAACATAGCACTCAATTTCAAATATCCAATAAAAATGCTTTAAAAGCTCGAAAGAATAGGATCATGCACCTCATCTGCTCAAGGGCAAGCATAAGCTAAAGGATGCTCATGAGATGAAGGTTAAAATGACAACATGCAATTGATGATTAAAGGAACTTTATATATACTCAGGCTCCCTGATGTTTTTGAGGTGGAACGAAGGGAAGGTTAACCTCCACAGAAATGTGGGTCAATAAAGTAAAACTAAGAATATCAGATATAAAGATAAATCACACTTGGTGGATTATTATTATTTTTTTTTTACAGAAATATCTTGACTCAGAATAAGTTCATCCTATAAAACAATGCATTACCCTCTTTCAAGCAGAAAAGAGGTGTGGAAGGGACATCTGGCATGTAATTAAATATCAATAATATTGCCAGTTAATGTTCACATTCATCAAATTTGTAAGTTAAAATATGGAGCAGGCAACTCTCTTTTAACACTTCATGCAAGATAAGTCCAAGTTGCCAAATATACTGGTCTTGATAAGGCCAAAACTCTTATTGTAAAGAAATTCTTTCCCTATTAAGGACACATACTCAAGGAAATAAGAGATTTGCCAGAATCATAAAAACTTCATCTTATTTAAATCTTCAAGCATATGTCAAACTTTCTAAACCTACCAGCTGACAAGAACTATGTATTACAACTATTTACTACAGGCTTGTGTTTTTTAATCCTCCTCAATTGGAATGAATCGTTATATGAAGGTAGGCAGCCTATGAGCTTAACAGCACAGAATACAATAGACAGATTAAGTACCAACATGAAATTTCAAAGCAAACTGCCTCCTCCAAATACCTACATTACATTGTGCAGAAATCCTCAGACACAGAAGCAGCACCAGAAATTACCCAATTTAAAGGACAAATTAGAGCAATCTTGTCATTCTCCATTACATGCAAAAAAGAACATGATAATGATTTAGTACTTCTTAACCTTACAGAGCTGGGTTTTTTTTTTTCCAATCTTAAAATATCAATGTAGCTCTTATTCAATTCAAAGTCTTCAGCTCTTTCCCCTCCCACTCCCTTTATAATCCTTGCTCTGCTGATTTTAACTGCTTTGGCAATGCCAGAACACTGCCTGATCCTAACAGGTCATCATTGATTGCTTTAAACCAATTGGTTCCGTCATTACAGAGAAAATGAAGTAAAGCAGAAAGGCAGGTGTGCTCTTGCACAGTCAGCTGGACTTCAGCTTCTCTTGCTCCTCTTCTCCTTCATTAACTAGCAACCAATCGATCAGGATCCTGCTCAGAAACCACAAAACCTATTCATCACTTCTGACATGGAATGGTTTTAACAGGTCACTAAAGTAAAGAACATTTGAGGTATCTATCTTTAGAGCCTTTAGAGCTCATACGGTTTTAAACTGACATCCAAGAGAAAGGAAAATTGAAACGTTACACTCCTATATAGTTCTAGTTTAAACCTTGAATCCAAAATAAAATCTCAGTTAGTTATTTGCCCAAGACAAGAATCTGTGGTGTAGGTTCCCTAATTTTAAACATTCTCTATTGTGAAGAACTTTGATGGATTGACAGAAAGACCACAGCTGGGAGAAAGAGAGCAGTGGGCCCCACTCCTTGCTTTCAGATAATTCGCTTTTGCACTTCCATGGTCTTTAGACAAATTCAAAATGCCAGTAAATGTTCATCCTAAAGCTTTGCACATCATTTTTACCTTCACCTTTTTAAATATTTGAACACTGCTTGTATTTTCAACCATTTCATATCACTTTTTCCTAAAAGTCCCTTTCCTATCAAGCTCCACACTTCATTTGCCCATACAATTGCAACAGAACCCCTTTGCCTCATTTTCCAAACATTACTATGTAATATAACTGTTCAAATTACTCTTACAAATTATTCTTCTTCAAAAGTTATCAGTACTGATTAGCTCTTATTCTAGTCAGTTTATTCATGTTGTTTCTTTTCTTTCTCCAATATTAAACTCTAGGGAATAGGCCTAGATTAGATTCCCTAGATCTAGCGAACAGGCCTAGCATTATGCTTTATTCACTAAAACAGGTTTGTAATTTCACATTCCTATCAGTTCACAACACTGACACCAACGCAATTCAGGAGAAGAAATCAAAGAGATGCTGTAATAAATACATAAGCAGGGAACAAGACAGTAGATAGGGCAGAAAAAAAAAAAAAAACCAAACAAAACACCTCAAGAACAGAAATTAATAGAGCATAAGGGAACAAGAAATTAACAAAGGGATGAGACAGCAGACAACCAGACAACAAACAAACTGGGTGAAGAAACAAACGAGAGTGGCACTGCTTTGATTAGGAAAAAGAAAATTCCAGTGAAAGATACTGCATAAAACATCGCACACACCCCACTAAAAGAACCAGAAAAGAAAAGCAGAGAAACAGTATGTCAGTTTATGGTACAAAGAATGGGAGGAAAAATTTTAGAGGGCATCAGAACACAGAGATGCAATCCTTCTACTTGCAAATCAGGTTAAGAGCCATTTCTCTCCAGTTATGCCTCTCATCTCACAAATTAAACAGTTTAGATTATTATTTTGAACAAGTCCATGGAAATGAATGAATCCATTGAACACCATAAGGAAAATCAGGTATTTCATCTGTGTTCTGTGTTTTGTCCTGCGAAGCAAATCAATTTACCAATACAGACACTAAGTCAGCAATTCAGATTCTCCTGAGCTCCAGAGGATGTTTCAAACTCCTTGGGTCTTGCGGGGTCACCCTTTGTCACTGAATCATACACACACATTCATGAAACATGACACATGTAACTGGACAAAAATTAGATCATTACATCTGCTGCAACTATCTGGCAACACATAGTCATACAGACGTCAAGAGAGAAGTATGAACATGCTCAACAACTATTTTAATGACAGTATGATACGGGAACTTAACTGATCATTCCCATAAATAACCAGAAAGTATCTCCTAACGGTAAAAACACATCGCAGCAGATTTGTGGCAGTCTTACTTAAAAAAAAAAAAAATTAAAAAAAAAGAGTTTGACATCCTACTGCAGGGCCATTTTTCCATTGGCAGTTTAGAAGTCAGTTAAATCACGGGTTTCCAAATTCTTTGGACAAGATGACAGTGACAAATCCTCCACACCTGCTTTTTGACTGATGTGTGTCACAGACTTAATTGGTTTTGATACATGCAAGCTCCAAATCACGTTTCTCCAAAACGGGTATTTTTAAAGCTTTTTGCCGTCTCTGTCTGACACTTTCTTGAAGATCCTATGATGTCTCAATAATATTTAGGCCTTTTTCTAGAGGAGGCATTAACGAAATCTTTCCTACAATTGGTGTCTGTCAGTATAGACTTAATTTCTACATGGAACCAGGCACGTACACTACAAAAGAAATGTGCCTCACCATTCTGTATCCCCACAAACAGTAATCAATAAATTACAGTTTATATACCATAGGGCTAGATTAACCCATGAATCACTCCCTACTCATGCGCTGACAACCAGAATGCAGAAGGAATATAAGCTTTTAAGAAACTGGATAGGCACTATTGGCCATCATGCTGTTTTTACTCACATTACCAATTGGTGCCACACATAACCTAGAAATAGAGTCCAGAACTTATAGAAAAGAAAAGGCTTAAAAGAGAATTTAAGGCATCATTTAGTCCACCCCTCCTGTCACAGTCACAAAGGAAGATCAAATCACATTTACTACACTCCAGACAAATATCTAACCCCTTGTTAAAACTCTCCACTGAGGAAGCTTTCACACCTCCACAGACAGCCTGTATTTAGCCAGTGTGACAGGGTTTCTTAGTGACAAATCTGTTGCTCTAATTTATGCCTACTACTTTTTGTCTTACTCTTATGAAGATGAAGAATATGTTAATTTCTTGTTTTATACAAGTTTTTTACCTGGAGGTTTTTTACGCGTCCCTTCTAACCTCTCTAAACCAGTCAGTTGCAAGTTTGCCCACCTTTTACTCTAGGTCTAACTGTGCTGGTTGTTGGAGTTCCCTTCTAGACTCTTCCCACACTGCTTCTTCCAGTATGAAATGGTAATTTCCTCAAGGGTCCAACATTAGAAATTCAGATATGACTGAACTGAATGAATAATGTAGTTTCATATTAAATTCTATCCTCCTGTATATAGATTCAAATATTATCTTTTGCAACAGCCAGTACTGTCACATGTCCAGTTTAACATCCACTAAAAACTGCAGACCCTTCTGATGCTGAAGTGCTATTCAGCCATTAGCTCCTCACTTTCATTCTTTACATCATTATTTTTCTGCACATGCATAGATTCTTGCACTTAGGAAAGCACATTCTATTTATTTAGAGTGTGCCTCCAATGTGTCAAGACCCTTTTAACTCGAATTTACCCTTTCACGTAACTGCATCTCCTCTCACAGTTTCATGCTATCCTCAAATTTTAAGAAAATATGGTGGGGTTTTTACCATCCAAAGTATTACACATGTGCTGAGTAGCATGGAACTCAAGAAAGAATCCATAAAATCCCATTTCTTATATATTTCCATTTTCCATTTCCATATAACTATGATTACAACAGGTGCTACTTCGGTTTTATGCCCACTTGACTATATTTTCATTTGGACTATGTTCCCCTTGCTTGCATACTGAAATACCATGCTAGCGTCAAAAGCTTTACCGAGGACAAAGTATAACATGTCCTGATTTATTTCTTATCCATACCCTGTTTTTCTGCCTCAGAAGGAAGCTAAGCTGACTATCTGTTTAGGTCAAATCCAGTTTAGCAATCGGTAATTTTTTTTTATCTTCTAGTACCTACAAACAATTTGGTTCAATTACTCTCTCCAGTATTTTTCTGGAAACTGAAGTTGTACTGTGTGGCACAATTCCTCAGCTCCCTCTTTCTGTTCCTTTTTTTAAAGATAGGAAAAGAAAAAATTTGGTGCCCATTACCTATTTTCCACGAGTTCACAAAATCAATATTTTTTCCAAGGTAATAAGTATAAATTACAACTGCCACTTCAAAAGCTGCTTTCTGGGGATTAGTAAGCAAGTTATATATTTACATAAAGAAATAAAATTGGAATTAGAATATAAATTACACATATCAGCAGAACAACTTTACTTCTTGTTTTACAATTACTAATTCTTATCTGCAGCTATTAGTGCCTAGAAATTGGGGGCTTACATGATATAAATTCTCAAGGACAATATCTGATCATTAAAGTCTAGCTTATTAGTCATATTTCCCAATTTGCATAAACTTTTATGAAAGATAGAATAAGCATTTCCCAACCCCTAGCACTGTGATTGCTTCATACAGATTCACGGTAAAATAAATATGGAATTGTGCACGTCATGATACTGTGTACAGAAATAAACAAACTTCAAAATAGAAGAGGAAAATTATCCCCTACTAAGTAATATTCTCTAAGGGGTGCAAATCTAGAGCATATACAAAAAGAGGCAAACAGCGACAACACATTTTTATCTATTTATTTATCAAATAATTTGAAAACATTTTTCAAGAAAGACGTTTGTTGAGAATATTCAGCTCTGGTGGTAAAAGGTGAACATAAACCATAGATGCCAATAGCTCTGATCTCTAATTTAGTATGATGCAATAGTGTCCTTAATGATACACCACCAAGAGCCTTGCAGAGACCTCCACTGGAAGGAAAAGGAGGAAAATCGTAAGTGAGGCACTGACTTATCCTAATCTAGCCTTCCAACAGAAAGAACTCAAGATAACTTTATTATTATTCTCCCCTCCTCGCCGCAACCAAGAGATAAAGGTCTCCCTGATACCTACTCCATGGAGCAGAAAAAAACAACAACCAACCAAAAAAATCCCCAAGAAGAAATACCACAGCTTTCTGACTTCTTGAGAAGATTCCACTTGAGAAAATCCTCTGCAGGTGAGAGCTCATCTTACCAGAAAAGAACGGAAACTACTGTTCAACACACCATGACCTAAGTTTTATACTTTTGAAACGCAAACCTACCTTATGTTTTCATTGAATGACTTAAATCACTAAAAATGTGATATCTGATCTGCTGGTATCCACAAAGTGTCCCTAAGGATTATCCATTGTTCTCTACCAAAAATCTTGAGTGCTATAGAAAACTGCCTTTCAAAGCCTGTCTCAGCATACTGTATATGGAGGTTAAAATAAAATTAAGAAAATAATTAAGAGGGGAACTACTTAAAATAATTTTTTTTTCCCTAAATGTAAATTGAGAAGGCATAACAAACCGAAAGAAGGCAATTAGCTCTGTCTTGTTCTTCCACTGTATATAAAAAAATAAGGTTGAAGCAAAATGATGTGGAGTTTTTCTTTGAAATAACTGTTTGTAACTTGGCTAAATGGGAAGCAAAGAGGGATAATCTACTGTGTTTGTTTCATGCAAATATCTGCATGTTATGTATACAATTGTTTCAAAACTCAAGGGCCCACAGTATGCGAGTAAATAGTTCAGCTGGGTAAATAACAACTCCTTACATGCTTTGCAACAAAGAACTGAGTGAGAGCTGCCTTCTCACTTTAAGTAAGTGGTTGCCTGTTTTAAAACGCTTTTTACCCTTCAGTAACACCAGCCTATGGTGTTGGTAACAGATCAGCATATTTCATGTTAACATTCTTAAGATTATTTAGATGCAGGAATCTGTGAGACATTCTTACCCTTCTTATAGCATGTGTGCCCTTCTGGGTGCATTAAGTGGTTATTTCCCATTCCGATTCAAAACAGGAGGAGATGGCTATATCTCACCTTTGATAATGCACAGCTTTTAGCCAGCAAGGGGATAGACTCCAATCAGCTCATGCCAAGGCACCATGATCCTGACAATATGTCAACAATTGAGGGTAAGAAAGATCCTCTCTTTCCCATCTACCTCCTGTTAAAGGCGAGAGAGCGCATTTGGCACTTGTGATCTATCTCATTGCTTATACCACAGGACGATTCAGACAATTGCAGAACACTTGCACATTATTGATACAACAGGGTAGAGAACAAGAAAATGCTTTAGAGCAGGCTTGTGCCCTGAAGAGCCTCCACAAGATGCTGAGCATCTTCGACAGGGGGCCTGCAACTTCCATCAGAACTAAGAGTTCTTGAGGGTGCTTCTCAGTGTCATTTGTGTCCAAAGAAAAGGTATTGCTCCATGTTTCCTTCTGAATGCAGTAGTGAGGAGAATTATTGCATGAGATCTCTCCAAGTAGTGAGGGTCTTTCCTAGGGCCTGTGCTTCCTAGGAAAGGGCTAGAGGTAGAGGTATTGCTGTCTGGGAGAAGACTGAGATGAGCACAGCTTTTGCATTGGTACTCTTTCCCATTTTTGCAGCCATTTAGGACCTGGGTGTTAATTTCCCTCTCAGGAAATTTTGTATGGAGTATTTTCTTCTCTCTGAAGTAAGACTTAATTTCATTCGTGTCCTGGCTTTTTAGACACTTGACAGTGAGGAGTATGACCCTCGTGAGACCTCACTTGGAGTATTGTGTGCAGTTCTGGCGTCCTCAACAAAAAAAGGACATGGAACTGTTGGAATAAGTCCAGAGGAGGGCCATGAGGATGATCAGGGGGCTGAAGCACCTCCCGTATGAAGACAGGCTGAGAAAGTTGGAGCTGTTTAGCCTGGAGAAGAGAAGGCTGCGTGGAGACCTCATAGCAGCCTTCCAGTATCTGAAGGGGGCCTATAGGGATGCTGGGGAGGGACTCTTCGTTAGGGACTGTAGTGATAGGACAAGGGGTAATGGGTTCAAACTTAAACAGGGGAAATTTAGATTGGATGTGAGGAAGAAATTCTTTACTGCGAGGGTGGTGAGGCCCTGGAAGGGGTTGCCCAGGGAACCTGGGAATGCTCCATCCCTGGCGGTGTTCAAGGCCAGGTTGGACAGAGCCCTGGGTGACATAGTTCAGTGTGAAGTGTCCCTGCCCATGGCAGGGGGGTTGGAACTACATGATCTTAAGGTCCTTTCCAACCCTAACTATTCTATGATTCTACGATTCTTATATTTTGAGTAGAGAGCTACTTACAATCCTGTTGGGTAGCTGAAGTTACTGCCCCCCCAAGGAAGTTAGACAAGATTGAGACAATAAAGTACATATGTTTAGTATGTAGGTGTAAAGTAAAGGAAACTATGTTTGCTCCTTTAGACACACTATATATTTCCTGACAACAGCTTCACAAATAGCAAGAGGCTACATAAAATCTAATAATACACCTCAGAAAAAAATCTGAGTGCATTAATAAGTAAATTTTTAAAATTATTATATCATACTTTTATGACCATGATCACTTGAAAGAAAAATAAGCAGTATTCCTCATGAGGCATTAATTACCAGCTCTTCTTTTTTAAAGCTCCGTTATTTTACATTTCATTTTCCTCTATGTAACACATAAATCTTAAAAGAAACCAACAAAGCATATGATGATTTTAAAGTACTATTTCAAAAACTCTCAGTCTGAAAAAACAGAATCCAAAAATAGATGAAGTTAGAGTTGTGCTGAAAACATTTCTATGTTCTGATCTCATGACCTCAAAGATACCTCAAGTTCTCCTCTTGGCATTGAGTGATGGGCCTGCCACAGAGACAGTGCTTGGATATTATTTTCTTTGAGGTATTCCAGTCCTCCTAATAAGGAAGGATGTTAGGAGAGAAACAGTAACAGAATGAGAGTGCAAGTTTTGAAAGACGGCAGGAGGAAGAGGAACAGTTTCCTTTTCCACCGAAATTAAATGCATTATCTAAAATTTCAATAAATATTTTATATAAATTATGTACTGATAATTGTGGATCATACTGAACAAGTATTAAGCTAAGTCTTAAAATTAACCTTGAAGTACACTTCAATTCTTAATTTTTTAATATTAGATCTCTCAACAGCAGTCATACATCACAGTTTCTATTAATACCCACGTATCAAAAATATAACCACACATTACAGATTTTTTTCTCTTATTATTAAATTGCATTATAGCAAACCATGGCTTAGATAAAATCAAGAAATACATATTCTATGATTTATTTATTTATACGGAATACCAACCTATGCATAAACATTTTGCTCTTCAATTACTCTTCCAGTAACTTGGTGAACATGGTCAAGAAGCATCAGGAAAACTCCCAGCCAAAACAAGCATTTCTAACTAGGGAGCAGAACTTGAATGTAGTGTTTGGAAAGCATGAGTTTCTTTACTGAAAGACCACTAGTATCCTTACTTTAGAGAAAAGGCAAATTCTTTCAGTAGTTGTATAATTAATATCGTTTCCAACATTAAAAAAGATAAGGAAGCAAGGATATCTGTATCTTTTATTACATTCATTCCCATTTTATTTTTTTAGGGAATCACCCCTTGCCTGAAAATTTTGCTTGTAGCAGCTATTGGCTGTTTCTAATTTAAAGGAACTTACTGTATCTCAAAACAAGAACACCATAGTGGAAAATGACCAATGGCTACTCTGGGGCCTAGCCCAGATGCAGCTCATGCTAAAGAACAACTGTTTGCAAAACCTGTCCCAAACCCCAATATTACTACTGGATCAAGAACCAGTATTGCTGAAAGAATGACACAATTTTGATTTTAAACAAAAGAAATTAAGTAAAAAGATTCAGAAGTAGTACTCAACTCTCAGTAACTTCTGTTCCCCATCTTCCACCAAGCAGATTAGCCGTACTACAGACTTAAACACTACTAACCCACTTCTCTGTGCTGCTTATTGAATCTAACACAGTTTGTTCAATTCAAGTACCCCAACACATAAAAGCTACTATACAGCTTGCATATACTGGTGTCTTCCTGATACTGAGTCCCAAATAAAAGTCCCAAACCTAATTCTGCACTCAGTGTCTTGGCATTGCAATTCTGGAATTGTGACCAGGAGAAACTACAATGTGGGAAGAGCATTACTATCTTCCATGCAGATTTAACTCAAGTCCATGTAGACTGTTCAGCTGATATCCAGGCTAACTTCTGCAGGGTTGCTCAACCCTTTCCCACACAACTTTATTACACTGGAACAAGCTCAACATATTATAAACAAAACGAAACAGAAAAAGATTTCTATTGCAGCAAAAGCAGATAAAAATCCAGGCACTAAAGAATGTTATCCATGATATAACTGCACCTCCTATTTTCCTAATTGACAACTGCACTGTAACTGTAAGCCAAGGTAAGGGCATATTTGAACTCTCAAAGGAAAAAATTATGTCTGTCTCTTTCTCTGTACTGATGTACTTTAATTCACTATAAAAAATAAAGTCTGCACAGTGTTAGACATAACAGCTTTCCTTGCCAACAGGCTCTTCAAACTGTAAAGTTATAGTAACAGTTTTCTAGCTTCAAGGTTTCATCTTCCTCCATTTTAGACAGACTGTTAATAAAGTTTAGTACTAGAATTTCAAAGACTGAACATAGCCATATCCCATTGAGGAATTTATGGGATCTATTTTTCAGGTCATTATGGAGAAGAACACTGAAATGAAAGTCAAGACACTCTTCCATACATAATTTTCACCCTGGGATCACACTTTCATTTGTAGGAAATCTCTTCACTATGAATTCAACCAAATCAGCCACACACATCTACTTATCTTACTATCCTGCTATTAGTTTATTCTCTATTTTTAGTACATACATATACATTTTTCTGAAAGTAGCATGCTGTTTCCCGGTGAAATAAAGATGAGCTCTTGCCTTTGATTGCAGTTTACCAGTTGACAGTCCAGCCAACAGAGTTAAAATACAGAAGACTACCTAGACTATTGTTGAACTTTGAGATGTTCAGTGCACTCTGGATATTACAGAAGGGTCCCGACCATCAAAGCTTCAGTGA
This sequence comes from Amazona ochrocephala, assembly GCA_039720435.1. Classification (NCBI taxonomy): domain Eukaryota; kingdom Metazoa; phylum Chordata; class Aves; order Psittaciformes; family Psittacidae; genus Amazona; species Amazona ochrocephala. Next base: position 106,087,346 of record CM077878.1, read on the forward strand.
CCATAGCTTCTTTCATGACTTTAAGAAAAAAAGAAAGTAAAAAAAGACACACAACAAACCCTGGCATTACAAAACTAAGAATAAAAAAATGCTGTGAAAAATCAGCTGCAACTTATTCTTTTTTTCTACTTCATTGAATTTTTTTAGAGATTAACAAGAGATGGCAATCCAACAAAACTGTCCAATTTAAAGAAAAAAAAACCCTTAGATTTCAAAATCAGCATTAGCTCCTTTTTCTTAATATTTCAATCAAAAAATGCAAATTACACCAAGTGAAGCATATTTGCTTCATACAAAGTGAGAATTAGTTATATTTATTTAACAACTCTATTGAGTACATTTCTAAGGCCTTCTCTGCTGCTGCTCCTACCACCCACCACCTTCAAAGGGTGGTAGAAAAGACATCAGCAGCAGATTCAGTATTGCTTTGCTAGTTACAGTACTGCCCTTCTGTTTGAAACACAGACTCTGGGTTTGATGTGATAAGAGACCATGTAACAATTAATCAGTTCAACCTTTGCTTATCTCAAAGATTAATCTATTCTGCCCATTAAAATACTATCTTACTGATCATACAGATGCAAGAATAAAATCAAAGATAATAAAACTCGTTCTGCAGCTTCTAGTCACAGTACTTTATCTCCCCAAGTACTATTTTCAATTAGTTGAATTTTTTCGGAGACAGTAGAAAAGAAGCAGGTGGGCAAAAAATTTTTCCCATCAAGCCTGTTCTTGACACTTGATACATCTAATGTATTTCCAGATCAAAAAAACATGGTTTCTAAATTCATTCAATGGAATGTTATCATTCCAACTTTCAATATGTTTATCTCCAAAAGAGAAGGATTCAGAGCAATCACCTCAAATACATCACTTTCCTTATCACACAGTCCTCAGCTGGGAGTCAATTTTGGTGATGACATAAAAGTAAAAGATGATGTTCTAGCAGCCTCAAACACTATTGACTTAACAGGAATGACAATTACTCCAATACACTGGCTTCTTGGAAAAAGAAGATAAAGGTTAAAAACAGAGATGCAAAGAACACAACAGCATTGCTACCCAGCTCAGAAAACTAACACGGCTAAGAGGTTTGCCCACTAAGCATAAATGCCTAGCTTTGAAAATATATTTAAACAATTTTTAAGCTGAAATGGATGCCTTACGGCAAGATAGAGATATAAAATTTATTTTCAATTAAATTCTCTACATACCACATGGTTACTGAATCAGGAATATCACATGGAAAGAATATTTTTCACAGAATACATTAGATTCTGAAAGTATCAATGCCAATCAGAAAGCCAAAACAAACCCCCTTCCCCCCATCTGTCAGAAAAAAAGGTAGGACTTTGTTAAAATGATTTATCTTTTTCTAAAGAAACTGGATGCTCCAGCAGACGTAGCAATAGTCTGCAATACACACAGAAAAAATTCCTGAATTCACCACATTTAATATTACTTTTGACATATTTACATTTCTGCTCTCAATGTCAACTATACAATAAACCAAACTAACTATTCAAAGTGTAAAGCTTAAAAATGTGTTTAAAACACATCATTATTCACATTGCTAACAAAAATTTTCAAGTAAAACTATTTCCATTAAACTGTAGAGTTCTCCATTTACAAAGAATATAGGAAAATTAAAAATAATCCTCTGAAAGGGTATGGAGTATCCTTTGTTTGCTAGAACATTAGCCTGACCAGCACAACAGTACTTCAGAACATATCTTATGTATGTCTGCATACAGAAAAGAAGAAAATCAAACCCAAACTACACTTCTGACCAACGTGTCTATACCAGGGAAGAACTGTGGAATAGGTGTAACTGCCCCAGCAAAATATTGTTAGGAAATTAGTATAATATGCAGAAAACAAATATTTGCTTACAAACCTGTGATGGTGGTATGTTTACATCGCAAAGTGTTAAAGACCCAAACCACTAAAATTTACTTGTAGGGTTAAGCAAGAGTGATGGCTACTTGATTTCTGTATGACAGAATCATCAGAGTGATTTAAGATTCTTATCTAATATTTACCACTCTCTCACACTTACACTGATTCATTATGCAGTACTCCTGGGCCATTCCCATGTTTGTGCAGCCTGAGCAGGAGCTTTTTACACCCATCATAAAGGTTACTTTACCATACCACATCCTACCACCTGTCACTTAAATTCTGATAATTCTCCAGCAGCCTTACACTCTCTTTTCCTCTTCTCTTGCACAGAAGAAGGTCCCGCTATTGCCAATTCTATTTCTAATATACTGCTTATACATAGCTGTCATTCATGTTGAGATTCAAGTCTGAAGACTAGACATATTAGCAATGTTATGTCATTTTATTTGCAGTTTCTTCTGGCTCAATGGATTCACAGTGGGCTCTTCCAATATGCTACATTATATGAAAGTCAGCTTAAGCCACAACAAATTACCAGTCAGTATCTTTATCGTGAAAATTGTGTACAGGCCTGGTTTAAAGCTGTGAAAAACTAATTTCTGCTGTCCTTAGCACCACCTTAGCCTGCAAATAAAGGTGAACAGAAGCGCTAAATATCTGCATTGCACATAAAAATCCTTGAAGTCCTTCATCCTTACCTGAAAGATTCCTGTGCATATGATGCCCATATACCTTGGCATACTGTCATGGGTTCAGCAGCAGCAGTCATTTTTCTCCTTCGCAGTAGCTGGTGCAGTGCTGTGTTTTCGACTTTTGGCCTGGGAACAGCACTGATAACACCAGAGTTTTCAGTTACTGCTTGGTAATGTTTTGGACTTTCTGAGCCTCATGCTCTGCCAGGGATGAAGGAGAAACGGGAGGAAGCAGAGACAGGACACCTGACCCAAACTGACCAAAGAGGCTATTCCATACCACAGCATGTCATGCCCAGGATGAAAAAAACAGAGGGCAGAGACCCAGAAGGGTGTGGGGGTTCGCTGCTGGGTCAGGCTTGGTATCGGGTGGTGAGTAATTGTATTCTTTCCTTGTATTTCCCTTGTCATTATTATTATTGGTGGTAGCAGTAGCAGTTTGTGCTATACCTTAGTTACTGAACTGTTCTTATCTCAACCTGTGGGAGTTGCATTCTTTCGATTCTCCTTTCCATTCCCCCAGGAGCTGGGGGAAGAAAGAGGGGGGAGTGAGCCAGCAAACTGCCTGAGAGGCTTAAACCACGACACATATTCAAGTAAAACTCATTCCTGTGTGTTCCACGTTCCAGGGGTTAAGTACACACAAATTCCCCATTCCTGTCTCATCGGGTTACTCATTTGCCTTCCTCCACAGAGCCTCAAGGGCTTCCACTTCTTCTCAATACCCCTCTTCCTAAGACATATGACACTTGTACTTCAACCATTTGCTTCTGTACTAAGAGGGGTAAAGTAGTACTCTAAAGGGCTCAGAGTTCATTCCCATCCTTTCCCATACATTTATTCATGTTTATGCCTTTCTAGAAACAGCAAGAAACTGTGCGTATCCATACACATATATGAAACTTAGCCTTTTTAGATGTCGTCATGGGTTCAGTTGTAACAGTTTTCTTCTTCTTAGTAGCTGGTGCATTGCTATGTTTTTGGCTTTAGTCTGAGAACAATGCTAATAACACGATCGATGTTTTAGTTGTTGCTAAATAATGCTTACCCTGATCAAGGACTTTTCAGTCTCTCAGGCTCTGCCAGTGAGGAGGGGCACAGGAAGCTGGGAGGAAGCAGAGACAGGACACCTGACCCAAACTAGCCAAAGGGGTATTCCATACCACAGCACGCCATGACCAGTGTATAAACTGGGGGGAGTTACCTGGAAGGTCCAGATCGCTGCTTGGGTCAGGCTGGGTATTAGTAAGAGGGCGGCGAGCAATTGTATTCTCTCCCCTTGTTATTTCCCTTATCATTATTATTATTGGTGGTAGTAGTAGTGGTTTTGTGTTACACCTTAGTTACTGGACTGTTCTTACCTCAACCTGTGGGAGTTACATTCTGCTGATTTTCCTCCTCATTCCTCCCAGAGCAGGGCACCAGAAGAAGGGATGAATAAGGGAGCAGCTGCATGGTTCTGAGTTACCGGCTGGGCTTAAACCACAACAGATGTATAAGCCAGATGGTCTGAATGTTCTAGACCATCACCTAGATGATAGGCTACTGGACGTTGTTTTAACTTGCATACAGAATTTCACAGAAAAACCGAAGATGGAAATACGATTCAAAATTCTGCAAAAACTCCAGCAGCGCAGCCAAAGCTAAGCTAGTATTAGCATCAAACTGTGCCAGTATGATTCTTCCTCCTTTATTAAAGTTTTTTTAAAGTATTTATAGCCCTTCTGAAAAGCTCCAACTCAAGAAACCCAGCTAAAATGTCAGTGGGCAACAATTTGAAATCCACAGTGAAAAGACATTAAAGCCATATTTAGTTACGTAATTCATTGCTGTCGCTTCAATATGCAATGAACATGGCAGTAAATTGGAAAACATATCTACAATTTGTAATTTTTTTTAGAGAAGCTTTATAACAAGAACAAAGAAAAAAGCTACATATTCTACTGAAACTTGTGAGACATTAACAACAGCATTTTATCCTATAAAAAGGCATTTGCACATCAGTTGTAGGGTTTAGAACTTTCATGGCATCTGCATAAAAGAAAACACCCAGCAAAAGTACTAACAAAATGTTAAAGTTGTACTTTTAACTGAATGAAGCCTGAAGTATTTAATTTGGAATCCTCTTAATAATGGCAACTAATTTTCTTTATATGTACTATTCATTTCACTTACGAAGATATTCCATAAAGCTTTGGGGACTCATAACACTAGACATACACATGCACACAAAAATCAGTAAATACCATAATCTCGACTATGCTTTAACCTCAAACATACTTTCAAAATTAAAAAGAGTCTTTAAAACAAGATTTAAGTCTCTAACGTATTTAATGCTACAAAATGCTCTTTTCCCTAGCTAGAATGGCTAATTTGATGCTTGCAGTGTGATTTTGAGCCTGCTAGGTTACCCAAGTTTATCCCAAGAAAAGGACCATTCATTTGTCAAAATGTGATGCACACTTCCTGGTTCCTCAAAGCAAAATATAAGTCAGCAAATGATGTACGCATACAGTTAAGGCTGAGAAATCAGGCCAGCACATTAAAAGAAGTGTAAGATTGACTGCAAGACAACTGCTCCATTATTGCTGAAGACAGAAGTACAGAGTACAAGATGAACAAGAGTAAAGGAAATAATAGAGGAAAGTTGATTGTTTCAGGGACTTGAATGCTGCGCTGCTGAACGGGGCACACTCCCTTCACAGGCTGCAGAGTTCTGATGTGATGCCCAAAACTTCAAATACAACAGGCTTTTCTCAAGTACCCATCAAGTAGGTTTCCCCACAATTTGAGGCCTGTGGCTTCACCTTACGTTCAGAATTGTCAACTGAGATCAAGAGAAGAATATGAAATGGCAACTACAGCAAATGCAATACTGTATTATAAACAAATTTAAGGAGCACAAGTAAGGTCATATACATCTGTCTATCATATATACCATATGACATAACACTTTGATTTGTCATGCAGGCTTGTTAACTATGGTTAACTAAGAGCAATGAAGAACAGCAACAGATACTCCTTCTCCACCCTCATCTTCAGTACAAATGAATGGCATATTCAGCAAGTCACAAGGATATTTGCTGTCAAAAGAGGAATGCCAACATTTAAGAATTCTTGGTGCTATTTTAAAATCAACCGGATGAGGGAGACGGGAAACAAATCAGTCGCATGCATCTTGGGTCTACTCCTACCCAACCTTTTCCAGACCAGCACCTTACTTGATTAAAGATTCTGCTTCTACTTCATTTACTTATGCTTACACATGCTTCAGATTTGGAAAGGTGAGATCTTTTTAGTTTGATTTTTTAAGTTTACTTTGTGTTTTTAAAATATTTCTTCGTGTATTTTAAATTAATATACATGCCTGGGAGGACATCATCAAGAAATTTACCATTAAACCAATTAAGATACACATTATCCATGTTGCTAATTTTAAACTGCAAACTAAAGGTAAAAAATACCACCATCCCTGAAATACAAATATCTGAACTTCATACTGAACTCCTTACATCTGCTGTGTCAGGGGCAATAGATAACGGTCTGTGGTGAAACACAAAGATCGAAAAGTACTGTTTGTCTGCTTTGGCTCCTCCCCAGAGAGTCCTGTTTTGGCTGCTCCCTGGAAAGTCCAGGTTTGGCTCCTACCTGGAAAGTTCCGCTTTAAAACTCCCTGGAAAAGCCTCGACCCTTGGAGACCTTTCCAGATATTGCTGGCCATTTCTTCAGACGTAGGCTGGCCCCCTGCGTCAGAATGAGTGTGCATTTTTGTCAGTATAAAAGCCCGAGCCTCACGCGATGCGAGGGAGGCAGAACCTCATACCACCCAGGTCAACGCTGCCTCCATGTGGACGCCCGCTAAGGTTGAGCCTGCCACCTCGCACTGCGATGATGATTCTCAGAGCTGGTTTCCTCATCTCCTTCACAGGGTCCTTGGGGTTGGTAATACATCCACTATTCAGAAATATCCTTTACTGTATCCTTTACTATCTCTATATTTTGCTATACTAATAAACTAGTTGAGAGTTCTCTATTTGTCTCTTGTTTTCTCTCACCTGGAATCCTCAAACTCTGGAACATCTGCTCATTGTGTTATTAGGCCTTTGAATTACTAAGAACCAAAATGAAATAGTGAATGATAATAAACAGGAGGACCAACTGTGTTACGTACATCTTCATCTGATAACAAAAGATGAAGTCAGTACAGTTGACAGGTAAAATATTTTAAGACAAGACGAAATACAGTAAATTTGTTCACACTATCAATACAAGATAAAACAAATTCTAGAAATCTTACTAAAATACCTTTTTAAATAATATCGATTAAAATAGGCAAAAGCCTAAGTTGCTGTTCACACGTCAATGCATATCCTGACCTCTAAGGGCTAACAGGAAAAAAAATTACCCGAACTATCAGTAGGTTACTGCACAGCTAAGTACAGTGTATAATTTTTGTGTTACCTTCCAATACCTAATTTCCAACCCATCACTCAGAGACAGGATATTGCCTGGCTACACAGAGCAAAAGCAGTTGCTCTTCACTTAGAAACAGCACGGGAAGTGTAAAAACAGATGAGGAGGATGGAAGTATCTGTGACTTGTTTATTCTGAACGCTTCAGAAGCTTGTCCTAGAGAAAATTTTTCTCTTAGTGCCATTCTTATGAAGTCATACTATACTACAAAATGAGGAAGCAGATAAATAAGGAGGAGAGTATGGTTAATGAAAAGTCCTCCATCGGCTTCTTAATCTACAACATCACATGGAAGCTAAACATCAGAATAGCTTCTTTCTTAAGAAAAAGGTTCTCATGGTAGGCTCTTAGGTCAAGCCCATGAAACCGGCCCACAGAAACGTCTTAGATGTGCACTGTGAATTTAACTTTTAAAAACTTGCATGCAACACACCTCTGTAGTTCTTGCAAATCACTTAATGAAAAAGAAGAAAGAAAATACATGCGAAGTTACCTGAACAGGTAATTGAACTTTCTACTGCTGACACTCTGAATTATCCTGGTCATAAATTCTCATCTGCTACTCTCAGAATAAAATTATTAAAACAATTGAGCTGATATAACAACTTCTCTACCATCTAAAAGGGGAGATATTACTCCATTTCCTATTTTATTATTTTAAGCTTCCTATCACTTTTCCTACTTTCAGACAAGGAGTCCCACCTCTTTCTTTGAAACACTTCTCATGCTTACTCACTTAATGAACTCAACTCATTAAGAAGCAGAAAACTATCCTGTCATGGATCAGTGAGTTGAAGCTGTTCACGCAAAGGCCAGACATATGCCAGAGCCAGCACAACAGGGAGAGGTGACTATGTTCGCCCAAGAATGAGGAAAAACTTCTCCCATCCTTTTCAACCTTCCAAATATCCAGCTAAGGATTATACTTGCACATACAGCTAACCTATTTTATGAACCAATTAATCTCCTAAATAGCTTCAAAGTAGCAGGAAACAAACATTTCCTCACTACAGAGAAGAATTACTCCAACAGTCAGCATCTCAGGAGTTTAAGTGAGGAGACACTATTCATCTCACCAACTTCATGCACTTCCCACAGCATCACTTTGAAGCAGAGAATGAGCAGAATTCATACGGTGAAGCTGCTGTACCGATATATCTGAATGATAAATGACATACTTGAAATCACATCAAGTCCCTAAAGCAGAGAACTGTACCCAAGACACTTAACTCCCCTGGTAGCGCTTCAAGCAGAATAATTTGGCATCTTCCTAATGAATATGAAGGCAATGAGTCATCAACTGAGACCTCACAGATGCAACAACATGACTATCAGAAGCCAGGCAGCTGTCCTTCCAAAACCACCTTACTTAGGCCACCAGGTCATACTAAGCTGCAGAACAGCTGTCCTGGATGGAACATCACATGTATGTAACATGCTTTCCAATATTTAAGCTACCGTAGCTATTTCCACACATCCCTATGAAGTTTAACCCACATAATCCTCATTAATGAAATTTAATAAAATGATACATGACTTTGTGAAACCCAAGTAAACATCAGAATCCTTAAAACAAGCATTGTTTTTCAGATACATTTTATGTCCTTTCCCTTTTCCTTAAAAAGGGAATAAAGTAGGCATTTCTTTCCACAATTGCTAAAATATAAGAAAAATTACAACATAAATGTATCTGAAGCAATGAAACACAAAGCATTAAAATATATTACTAAAGAAATGTTTAGCTAAGAAAATTATCTGTTGCCAAAAATTTAGTAGCAACATCCATTAGTTCTTTCAAGAGGCACAGCTGTTCTTATTCATACTATGCTATTTCAGGTCTAATTAAAATACAAAATCTCTTTAGGAAATGACACCACAATTTTATTACACCACAATTTACAGCTTATCTGTCAAACTGTGACAACACTGTATTTCTTACCGAACAACCTGTATGTCATCTATTATGATGTATGAAAACTCACCCTAAAATAACTTCACAGTTGTCAGAGATAATTATAAAATTAAAGAAGTCCATGGTTCAGTAAGAAATGCATTGAATACATATAACAAGTTTGTACTGAGCTGTATCATGTACCTGTTTATTGTAAGACATATGGCAACATTCACTCTTACTTGTATGCGGCTGACTCAGAGGGGGCGGCGTCAGGAGGACCGGCGGCAGATTCAACCCGGGCATCATCAGCCCTTTCCGGCCCATTGCTGAGGTGACTGTCTCGCGAGGGGAGGCCTGCAGCGCCTGATCGGGAGGGGGAGGCTCGGCGACTACGAGCTTCACCTCGGAGCAGCAACTTGCCCCGAGGGAGCTTCAAGTCCTCGACAAGGCCTGCCCGGGAGCCTGCAGCTCCGCGGAGGCGAGCGGCTGACTCAGAGGGGGCGGCGTCAGGAGGACCGGCGGCAGAGCTGACTGGTTAAAAAGCTGCCCCAGGGAGCGCGGCGAACAGGGCGGGCAAACAGGACGGGCTCGAAGCAGTTTGCGCGGCAGTTCGCGCGGGCAGGCGAGCGGGGTGGTGAGCGGGATGGTGAACACTCGCCGTACGGGCAAGGCTCGGTCTGGGAGCTCTGCTCTGGCTGCGCCGGTGGTGGCCAGTGTAGGCACCCAGACGGAGCCGATGGGAAGGGAGGCTGTAGTGCAGAGCTCGGGGTATCCTAAGGGAAGGGTGAGCAATGGGCGGGGCTACACTCTGCGTTCCCTGGTGGAGGCCCTCCTGCAGCAAGTGGCTGAACTGCAGAAAGCTGTTACCAGGATGAAAGGTGTCAGGGAAGCTGAGGGGGAGCAGCACTGCTTGCTCCGGGACCAGACTGTTCCTGGGCCTCGGGTGTCTACTGTTGCCCATGCAGGAAAGGAGGCTGCTAACCCAGGAAAGGAGGCTGCTAACCCAGGAAGCTGGGAAAAGGTAACAGAAAAAAACAACAAAAAAAGAAGGAAGGGGGTAATTAAAAGCAGGGGGCTTCCTCCTACATCTGTTGTCCCTACCCAGAACCGCTTTGCTGTCCTGCAGGGGGCTGATGAGCAACAGCGCTCTGCTATCCTGCAGGGGACTGATGAGCAACAGCGCTCCCACCAGGCGCAACCAGCTAGTGCACTGGTAAAGAAGGTCACTACTGGTGCTGCCAGGAAAAAGCGGCGGGTCGTAGTAGTCGGGGACTCTAATCTGAAAGGCACAGAGGCACCCATCTGCCGGCCTGACCCAGGCTCAAGGGAGGTGTGTTGCCTACCAGGGGCTCGGATCAGGGATGTGGCCGAGAAGCTGCCTGCTCTAGTCGGTCCCACTGACTATTACCCACTCCTGGTAATACATGTGGGTGCTACTGATATAGATAGCAGTAGCCTGGAGACTATAAAGAAGGACTACAGGGCTCTGGGAGAGGTGGTTAGGGGCTCTGGAGCTCAGATTGTCTTTTCGTCAATTCTCCAGGATACAGGGCAGGACCTTGAAAAGGCTAGGAGGATTGGGCAGGTTAATAAATGGTTAGAAGGGTGGTGCTATAGTCAGGGGTTTGGGTACCTTGACCATGGGACTCAATATAGTAGGCCAGGTCTCCTGGGGGCTGGTGGAGCTGGTCTGACAAACAAGGGGAAGAGTGGATTTGGTAGGAGGCTTGCCAGGCTGGTCAAGGATGCTTTAAACTAGATGTGTTGGGGGAGGGGGGCAGCATTCCATCCCAACACACCCAGTCGGTTGGTAGCACTTATAGTAAACATTTGGAGCAATGCAGGGATATTCCAGCTGCTCCAGCCAATGACCCAACTTCAATTGGATCTCGGCTCAAATGCCTCTACACAAATGCCCGTAGTATGGGGAACAAACAAGAGGAATTAGAGATGTGTGCACATCTACGGGGGTATGATATCATAGGCATCACAGAAACATGGTGGGATGGCACCTATGACTGGTGTGTTGGAATGGAAGGTTACATGCTCTTTAGGAAAGACAGGCCTGGCAGACGGGGAGGGGGAGTTGCTATTTATATTAGGGATAGGCTAGAGAGTATGGAACTCTGTCTGGGGACAGGTGAACAGTCAACAGAGAGTTTGTGGGTCAGGGTTAAAGGGAGAACAGCGATGGGTGACATTATTGTGGGGATCTGTTACAGACCGCCTGACCAAGGGGACTTGCTGGACGAAGCGCTCCATAGGCAGATAGGAGCAGCCTCACGCTTGCAGGCCCTTGTTCTCATGGGAGACTTCAACCACCCTGATATCTGTTGGAGGGATGGTACGGCCCGGCACAAGCAGTCCAGAAGGTTCCTCGATTGTGTGGAAGACAACTTCCTTCTGCAAGTAATAGAGGAGCCGACAAGGAGAGGTGCCATGCTTGACCTCGTCCTCACCAACAGGGAAGGGCTGGTTGGGAATGTGATGCTCCAGGGCAGCCTTGATTGCAGCGATCATGAGATGGTTGAGTTTGAGATCCTCAGGACAGTGAGAAGAGCGTGCAGCAAGCTCACTGCCCTGGACTTCAAGAGAGCAGACTTTGGCCTCTTCAGGAACCTGCTCAGTAAGGTTCCATGGGATACAGCCCTAGAGGGCAGGGGGGCCCAAGACTGTTGGTTGATATTCAAGGATCACCTGCTGCAAGCTCAGGAGCGATGCATCCCAACTAGAAGGAAGTTTAGCAGGAGGGCCAGGAGACCTCCTTGGATGGATAAGGAGCTGCTGAGCAAAATTCGAAAGAAAAAAGAGGCTTATAAAAGGTGGAAGCAAGGTCAGGCGGCCTGGGGAGAATACAGGGATGTTGTCCGGGAAGCTAGGGACCAGGTTAGGAAAGCTAAGGCCCATTTAGAATTAAACTTGGCTAGGGATGTTAAGGATAACAGGAAGGGATTCTACAGGTGTTTTGCAAATAAGACAGACTAGGGCCAACATGGGCCCTCTCCAGAAGCTATCGGGAGAATTGGCTACCCTGGATTTGGAGAAGGCTGAGGTTCTTAATGACTTCTTTGCCTCAGTCTTTACGGGCAAATGCTCTGACCACACCACCCAAGTCTTGGAAGGCAGATGCGGGGACGGTGAGGGTGGGGACCCTGGGCCCACTGTGGGGGAGGATCTTGTTCGGGACCACCTTAGGAACCTGAATGTATACAAGTCCATGGGACCGGATGAAATCCATCCGCGGGTCCTGAAGGAGCTGGCAAATGAAGTTGCTAAGCCACTGTCCATCATATTTGAAAAATCATGGCAGTCAGGTGAAGTTCCCGATGACTGGAAAAAGGGAAATATAACCCCCATTTTTAAGAAGGGAAAAATGGATGAGCCGGGGAATTACAGACCAGTCAGTCTCACCTCTGTGCCTGGCAAAATCTTGGAGCGGATTATCCTGGAAGCCATGCTAAGGCACATGAAAACCAACAAGGTTGTTGGTGACAGCCAGCATGGCTTCACTAAGGGGAAATCCTGCCTAACCAATCTGGTGACCTTTTATGAAGGGGCTACGGAACTGATGGACAGGGGCAGAGCAGTTGATGTCATCTACCTGGACTTGTGTAAAGCCTTTGACACTGTCTCCCATGACATCCTTCTCTCTAAGTTGGAGAGACATCAATTTGATAGGTGGACCACTCGGTGGATAAAGAACTGGCTGGATGGCCGCACGCAAAGAGTAGTGCTCAGTGGCTCAGTGTCCAGCTGGAGACCAGTAACGAGTGGTGTCCCCCAGGGATCGGTGTTGGGACCGGTCTTGTTCAACATCTTTGTGGGTGACATGGACAGTGGGATTGAGTGCGCCCTCAGCAAGTTTGCCGATGACACCAAGCTGTGTGGTTCGGTTGATACATTGGAGGGAAGGAATGCCATCCAGAGGGACCTTGACACGCTTGTGAGGTGGGCTGATGCCAACCTGATGAAGTTCAACCATGCTAAGTGCAAAGTCCTCCACCTGGGTTGGAGCAATGCCAGGCACAGCTACAGGTTGGGCGGGGAGGAGATTGAGAGCAGCCCTGCAGTGGAGGACTTGGGGGTGTGGGTTGATGAAAAAATGAACATGAGCCGGCAGTGTGCGCTTGCAGCCCAGAAGGCCAACCGTATCCTGGGCTGCATCAAAAGGAGTGTGACCAGCAGGTCGAGGGAGGTGATCCTGCCCCTCTACTCTGCTCTTGTGAGACCTCACTTGGAGTATTGTGTGCAGTTCTGGTGTCCTCAACATAAAAAGGACATGGAACTGTTAGAACAAGTCCAGAGGAGGGCCACGAAGATGATCAGGGGACTGGAGCACCTCTCGTATGAAGATAGGCTGAGAAAATTGGGGTTGTTCAGCCTGGAGAAGAGAAGGCTGCGTGGAGACCTCATAGCAGCCTTCCAATACCTGAAGGGGGCCTATAGGGATGCTGGGGAGGGACTCTTCATTAGGGACTGTGGTGAGAGGACAAGGGGTAATGGGTTTAAACTTAAACAGGGGAGGTTTAGATTGGATCTGAGGAAGAAGTTCTATACTGTGAGGGTGGTGGGGCCCTGGAATGGGTTGCCCAGGGAAGTTGTGAATGCTTCATCCCTGGCGGCGTTCAAGGTGGGGTTGGGCATAGCCTTGGATGGCATGGTTTAGTGGGAGGTGTCCCTGCCCATGGCGGGGGGGTTGGAACTCGATGATCTTGAGGTCCTTTCCAGCCCTTACTATTCTGTGATTCTGTGTGACAAGAAAAACAGAAGAGTGTTGCAGTGCCCCAAGCACCTGAAAAATGGAGTCAGGCGGCTGTACCATCACTACTGCTCCTAATTACACTAAAGATTACAGTGATGACTCCAAAAGGAGCTTCAGTAAAGAGGAATTTGAAAGAATTCTCATTACCACAACTTCAAAAGTAATTAAAACTGAAACAACAGACCCTATGCGAAGGCTTATATCAACATTTCTAAAAAGGCAAACAAAACAGGATAACAACTTTTAAGGTCAGTTTCATGATCTGGTTGAAGGGGCTAGAAAGCTGAGAAGGACATATAGCATACAGGCATTTGACCACTGAGGGAAATGCATAAAGTGGGAAAAATAAGGGGAGTGTGGGCTGACATACTGTACTTTAAAAAACACATATCAAACTTTCACTTCACTAAAACAGACAACTAGTTTTCATTTTTATTCAGGGGCATGCCCAGGTGAGGCACCCTAAAGCTACTCAAACTGTAGTGATGAAACATGCAATTATTTCTGCCCCTCCCCAAAAAAATAAAATGACCAGTACTTTTCTGGCTGTACCTTCATTGGCAATAATCAGGTTGGGGAGCAATTTTTTTCCCTTCCAACTGTTATAGCTACGGACTCCTGGTAACAAACTACTGTACTTGCGAGCACTCACACAATGCAAGATTGAATTCCAAGTAAGAAAAGCAGCCAAGACTCTTATTCTAGAAGTTGTTTAATTTCAGTAAACCCAAACCTTTAAAAACTGCACAATAAAGTAGTTTTGTACACCTTTATTAGCTGAAGCTACACCAAACAGCAGGATCATCCCTGATGAGATTTCTGAGCTTGAATGTTGAGGTTTTAACTTCAGCAATGGGAGACAGGAATTCAGGTACTACCACTGTGTCAGGTAAGTCAACATTTTAGCCCTTTGTTTGGCAATTATACTGATTTTAGTTTTTCAGCAAATGCAACATTCACTTCTGCTCAATGGAAGAATCATAGGAATTAAAAAAGCCTTTAGAATTGGTCTGCAAAATCAAGATTTAGCAGAAACAGCATTACATTGAATCAGCACTTGCTTCAGATCTTGTCTATGAGCTTACTGAAAAAGAAACCCTGGAAGATGTATGAAGAAATATAAAAATGAAGAGAAGAAAGGAAAGAATAGACCCATTGTAAGAAAATACTAATTTTAAAAAAGAAAACCCATTCTTCAAAACTATGTTTACCTTCAAACTTTCCTTCCAAGTAACGTCTCACGAACCTGACGGCAAAATATGAACAGGAAAGTCTTAAGGTCTCAGGGTGTTGCTTTTCTTTTTTTCTTTGTTTTTCTTTTTCTTTTGTTTTAAACACATGTAATTAAATTAAGGCTAAAAATGCCAAGCAGCATCTTGTTTTGATCAAGACAAATAAGGAATTACATAAATTTGCATAAATAACATCAACAATCTAAATAGAACCATAGAATCATAGAATAGTTACAGTTGGAAAGGATCTTAAGATCATCCATTTCCAACCCCCCTGCCATGGGCAGGGACACTTCACACTAAACCATGTCATCCAAGGCTCCGTCCAAGCTGGCCTTGAACACCACTAGGGATGGAGCATTCATAACTTCCCTGGGCAACCCATACCAGTGCCTCACCACCCACACAGTAAAGAATTTCTTCCTCAGATCCAATCTAAACTTCCCCTGTTTAAGTTTGAACCCATCACGCCTTGTCCTCTCACTACAGTCCCTCATGAAGAGTCCCTCCCCAACATCCTTACAGGCCCCCTTCAGATACTGGAAGGCTGCTACGAGGTCTCCACGCAGCCTTCTCTTCTCCAGGCTCAACAGCCCCAACTTTCTCAGCCTATCTTCATACGGGAGGTGCTCCAGTCCCCTGATCATCCTCGTGGCCCTCCTCTGCACTTGCTCCAATAGCTCCATGACCTTTTTATGTTGAGGACACCAGAACTGCATACAATACTCCAAGTGAGGTCTCACAAGAGCAGAGTAGAGGGGCAGGATCACCTCCCTCGACCTGCTGGTTACGCTCCTTTTGATGCAGCCCAGGATACGGTTGGCTTTCTGGGCTGTGAGCGCACACTGCCGGCTCATGTTCATTTTTTCTATAGACCAACACCCCCAAGTCCTTCTCTGCAGGGCTGCTCTGAATCTCTTTTCTCCCAACCTGTAGCTGTGCCTGGCATTGCTCCGACCCAGCTGTAGGACCTTGCATTTGTCATGGTTAAACTTCATCAGGTTGGCATCAGCCCACCTCACAAGCGTGTCAAGGTCCCTCTGGATGGCATTCCTTCCCTCCAATGTATCAACCGAACCACACAGCTTGGTGTCATCGGCAAACTTGCTGAGGGTGCACTCAGTCCCACTGTCCATGTCACCCACAAAGATGTTGAACAAGACCGGCCCCAACACCGATCCCTGGGGGACACCACTTGTTACTGGTCTCCAGCTGGACACTGAGCCACTGAGCACTACTCTTTGCGTGCGGCCATCCAGCCAGTTCTTTATCCACCGAGTGGTCCACCTATCAAATTGATGTCTCTCCAACTTAGAGAGAAGGACGTCACATGAGACAGCGTTGAAAGCTTTACACAAGTCCAGGTAGATGACATCAACTGCTCTGCCCCTGTCCATCAGTTCCGTAGCCCCTACATAGAAGGCCACCAGATTGGTCAGGCAGGATTTCCCCTTAGTGAAGCCATGCTGGCTGTCGCCAAGCACCTTGTTGGTTTTCATGTGCCTCAGCATGCCTTCCAGGAGAATCTGCTCCAAGATTTTGCCAGGCACAGAGGTGACACTGACTGGTCTGTAATTCCCCTGCTCATCCATTTTCCCCTTCTTGAAAATGGGGGTTACATTTCCCTTTTTCCAGTCATTGGGAACTTCACCTGACTGCCATGAGTTTTCAAATATGATGGACAGTGGCTTAGCAACTTCATTTGCCAGCTCCTTCAGGACCCGCGGATGGATTTCATCCGGTCCCATGGACTTGTACACATTCAGGTTCCTAAGACGGTCTTGAACCAGATCTTCTCCTACAGTGGGCCTAGGGTCTTCATTCTCACCGTCCCTGAGTCTGCCTTCCAAGACTTGGGTGGTGTGGTCAGAGCATTTGCCAGTGAAGACTGAGGCAAAGAAGTCATTAAGAACCTCAGCCTTCTCCAAATCCAGGGTAGCCAGTTCTCCCGATAGCTTCTGGAGAGGGCCCATGTTGGCCCTAGTCTGTCTTATTTGCAAAACACCTGTAGAATCCCTTCCTGTTATCCTTAACATCCCCAGCCAAGTTTAATTCTGAGTGGGCCTTAGCTTTCCTAACCTGGTCCCTAGCTTCCCGGACAACATCCCTGTATTCTTCCCAGGCCTCCTGTCCTTGCTTCCACCTCTTATAAGCCTCCTTTTTCCTTTGAATTTTCCTCAGCAGCTCCTTATCCATCCAAGGAGGTCTCCTGGCCCTCCTGCTAAACTTCCTTCTAGTTGGGATGCATCGCTCCTGAGCTTGTAGCAGGTGATCCTTGAATATCAACCAACAGCCTTGGGCCCCCCTGCCCTCTAGGCTATATCCCACGGAACCTTACAATAAATAACTTACAATAATTGTAAATATTGTAAATAACTTACAATAAAGACATTACTGTCATTCAAACAAATTTCTACAGTTATGTAGCATGTTAAGTGTAAACTAATCTGCCATTTGAAGAGTATCAATCATTTATCTGTTTAATGTGAAGAAGGAAAGATGGAACTGGAGAACTTTTTTCTGGCAAGAAAAAATTTTAGTTATTACATAGCACTCTCTTGTGGCAAAAGGTGTTCAAGTCAACTAAGTCTTTGCAGCAACTCTGACTAAAGAATTTACTATTTAAATTATATTACAATTTTATGTGCCAATATACATCTGTGTTTCTTACTTTGGAGGAAAAAATATGGTTATTTGGGAAAAGTGCTTGTGTTTGTGGTGGGGTTTTGTTAGTTGTGTGTTGTGGGTGGCTTTTTAGCTACTTTACTATCTCACGCAACTTTTTGCACAGCAATGTTTCAAATATCTTCATGAAGACTACTGAAGCTGAATCTAGTAACATTTCAAGCTTTCTTTAAATTATGTCCTTTAATTCATATCTTTGCAGAATATTCCATGAACAACAAAATAGGAAGTGTTCGCATAACCCTCCATTTACATTCTCCGACTTCATGCATAGCCCATAAGTACAAAAGACTCGAAACTGCTTGAGCAGTTTCCACAGTCTGCATGTATATTTCTTGAAGAAGTGTATTTGCACGAGGTTGATGACAAACAGATTACAAAGGCAGATCTGGATACCCACACATGTAATCGAGTTGCATTTTACATATAATAAATTGTACCTAACACATATAAAGACACAAATAATCTATTTCCATCAACCTGCACAAAAATTACGTGTTGTAAAAATTACAAGCGATAATATCTTATATTTTTTAAAGTAAGTAGTTTTATTTTAAGATAAATACTAGTTTTGTGCATATCAGCACACATTCACTTACCTGTCAACTGTGAACAAAGACATAAGGTTTGTATCTACGAGAAGCACAAAGGCACTTAGTGGTCATTCAATCAGCTTACTTCCCACCTCCTCTTCTAACAGCAAATTTTCAATTGGATCTTTATGCTCAACAATGCAGATTTCCCATTATATTTGTGATACAAGCAAAAAACCCCTTTACATTATTTTTCAAATGCAAGATTAACTCATTTCCATGTTCACTAAATTCATCTGAAACTCAACTGTCTGAAATGGAACAAACCACACCTTATTATTTAATAACTCAGAAAAGGCTGTTTCATAAACTTTCATTGTATTCTAGAACTTCAGCACAAACCTATTTCAGCTTTCCTTTCCGGGAAAAAGCATTTTTTTCTGACAGATTAGTAAAACGCTAACTTCCTGCTAGCAATAGAACAAGCACATAAGCACAACAAGCACATAAGACTGGCTAATCCGTTTTCATGACAAAATTATAGAGATTGTTAATAACTGTCCATAACAATCCTGAGCAATTAAAAGTGAAGTTACGTTGTACATAAAAAAAATCATTACAAATATAAACATTATGAGCAACTGACTTACAATATACTTTGTTATAAAAGAAACTGCAAATCAAGATTAAAACCCTGAAGACAGAGGTTTTTTCTTTTCCTCTTTTTTTAAACAAGATGTAGGGATTAGTTTAGAATAGATTAGAATTATGGTCAGAGCTTAGGGGCTGTAGCAATTTAACATGTTTGTAAGTTCGTTGCTGTTTAAAGGGTCCATTCTAAAGTATAATCACATGCAAAATTATGCTTTCTAAACATGACTTTTACAAAATAAAACAAGTTTTAACATACTTTAATTATTCAAGTCTATTTGGGCCTACTTTCTATCTCATACCCAAACCTCCAAACAGAAAATCAGAGATCAGCTGGTTTGGCATGGCATATTCCTGGACAGGCTCACCAGTACTTCCATCAGCTGGGAGCAAACAGCGCACTGCAACTGCTGGCAGCAAGGGGCCAGGCTGGCTTTCATTAAAGCTAACACAAGCCTTCTAGATAGAAAGAACAATTACTGAGTATTGCATTATGAAAGCATTTGTTTTAAAAAATTGTTACATGTGGCATCTAGCTAATCAGACATTCAATATTCCCAGTTTGACCTTAATTGTAAGCAACTTCCTGAATTGTGTTGGATTACATGTATAAGCTAAGTACTACACTAGCATACAACATGAATTTAAAAAAATATATCGATTATATTTGTAAGGGACCTTTATTTAATCATCCCAGGAGTAGTATTAAAATCCTTCTGTATGGATTTATGTGTGCGTCTTCATGTATAAATGGATACATAAATGTGTGTGTGAATGTGTGTGTCCTTTATACTGCCACCAGAATTATTGCTGTGAAATACTGTCAAAATCCTAAGGGCACAACCAATTATACATCTGCTATATATTCATAGAATCATAGAATCATAGAATAGAATAGTTGGAGTTGGAAAGGACCTTAAGATCATCAAGTTCCAATCCCCCTGCGTGGGCAGGGACACCTCACACTAAACCACGTCACCCAAGGCTCTGTCCAAGCTGGCCTTGAACACCGCCAGGGATGAAGCATTCACAGCTTCCCTGGGCAACCCATTCCAGTGCCTCACCACCCACACAGTAAAGAATTTCTTCCTCAGATCCAATCTAAACTTCCCCTGTTTAAGTTTAAACCCATTACCCCTTGTCCTATCACTACAGTCCCCCATGAAGAGTCCCTCCCCAGCATCCCTATAGGCCCCCTTCAGGTATTGGAAGGCTGCTAGGAGGTCTCCACGCAGCCTTCTCTTCTCCAGGCTCAACAGCCCCAACTTTCTCAGCCTATCTGCATACGGGCGGTGCTCCAGCCCCCTGATCATCCTCGTGGCTCTCCTCTGCACTTGTTCTAACAGTTCCATGTCCTTTTTATGTGGAGGACACCAGAACTGCACACAATACTCCAAGTGAGGTCTCACGAGAGCAGAGTAAAGGGGCAGGAGCACCTCTCTCGACCTGCTGGTCACACTCCTTTTGATGCAGCCCAGGATACGGTTGGCTTTCTGGGCTGCAAGCGCACACTGCCAGCTCATGTTCATTTTTTCATCAACCCACACCCCCAAGTCCTTCTCCGCAGGGCTATTTTATTACAAGACAACAACAGAGAAAAGAGTAAGGGAATCGGCTCTTTATGTAAGAAAATCAGTTTTATTCAACTCCTACTTTACCTTAAGTCAGCAAGAAGGCTTGAAATTAGAATTCAGTACCCTATGTGGGGTTAAATGCATCAGACATTTTTGTTTGCTACTCAAAGAAAGACGTGACTATGTACCTTCCACATTAAATGTTCTAATTACTGTAAGGATGGAATAAATAGTTTTTCACATGCATATTGGCTTTTGCTATGAAAACACACCATACATATAATACAGTTCACATACGTTTACTTCTCCAGTATAGTGTCTGGAACTACTGTGCAGACTAAAATGTCCAATTTCTTGCTTCCAAGAGCAGCTCTTACAGGATTTTGAAAGGAACAGGAATTTGAAGTGTTAGCTTGGTGTCCAGGAACTGTGACTACATGTAGTATTTTGCTGACATCTTTCCTTAGCATCAAACAAATTGACATTCTGCATATAAACTGTCAGAACAAAAATAACTTGAGATTTCCTGCTTAGATTCCCATCTTAAAGCTGATCTGCCTCTGCACTGCAAATTTTAGTGTAACACTGAAGCCTAAAGAGCTGCATTTTTCCAGTCTGGTATAATTGTTATCAACAGGCAAGCAATATAAACCTAACAGTTTTCATCCTCCATCCCTTGCACTCCTTCCATGTGAGAACGCAAATGGCCTCAGTTCAACAGAAAACAGAAAAGTGTCCAACAGTGGAGACAGAAACCCCTTTTTGGGCCCTTAATGAGGTCTCCAGAGCCCAAGACAAACCAATGACAAACTGTACTTTCCACGCAGTGGGAAGTGGGAGCTGTGAAGGAGGAGAGGAAGAAAACCCTGGTGCTTGTCATCTGAAATTAATTGAACTTAGCCATGCTGGTAAAACACTGGTAATAAACCCTGCCCATCTAAATAAAGGTTTTACAGCACACACACCAAAAAAAAAAAAAAAAAAGCAGTCATTTCATCTCGTTTTTTTTAAGAAGAGCTCGATGTTTTTCTTGCATTCAGTAGAAAAATCCCAGAGGAGCAATGCAGGCAGCAATAAGGCAGACTTCTAAAAAGGTATCACTTAATTTCTCACTCCTTCCCTTGCACTATTGCTCCTCTTCCACTTTTATTTAACTTGAGTATTAACTCTATCACTGCAATATGCTACCACAAGGTTTCTCATTCTGTAAAGGTAGTAACACTCATGCTCCACCATTCCCCTGAGAGGGTATTAGATCTCTGCAGGTTCATCACTTGTTCCATCATCCTAAAAGCAGGCCAGAGATGCAGAACAATGTGGGAATATCAAAATGCCATCGAAGACCAAAACCAGAAAAGATTTCAAAATATTAAATCTCAACTTGGGCCAGAGAGTAACTTTCTATGCAAGAGTAACTAACATTGCACTTTTTATTCCGTACATACTGCAGAAACAAAGCGATCTTGGATTTGGCAATTGCTGAATATGTTTTGCTTCACTCACTTATGTATTTTACATCAAAAAAAAAGCAACTAATATTTATTGCATCTATTTAACATCCAGCATCCAAACCTTCATTGAAGCAGTAAAAATAAAACTCTGCAATTCTAGTTTGTTCAGCAAACAAAAGCAGATTAGCCAATTCCTTTTAACTTCATTTTTCTCATTTGTAAAAGGAAGATAACTACAAGCAAAAGGATTTTTTAAGACAACCTATATTAAGAAATATATAATCCATGCACTCTACAAGACCTAAAGAAATTACCAGTGACATCCTTTACTGCTCCACTCTGTATCATAACAAACCAAAAATATCTATACAGCTCCCACATATTGTGTCATTGAACCACTTACACTGAGATACTTCTGGCATGTCAGAAAAATGACAACGGAAGCTCTCCAAATCAATCATTTAACAAGTTAAACCTCACACAAAGAGTTTTCACACTCTCTGTTTTAGGGAGTGTTCAAGCGAACTGAAGCCAAACCTTTAATGAACCCATCTTAGGTCTGCTACCTCCAAGCTATTCTCCTGTTCTGCACAGCAGTGATTGTGCATAAAAGCACAGGAAAAACTCTCCAGAATTCAGTCTTGAGATTACTCTGGCTATACTGTTTGTTCTTAAGGCCATCTGAACATGGAAGCAGACATTCTGTCTATGCTGTGACAAGTGTTAGACCTGTCCCTGGCATGATTCCAGTCTAGAACAACCAGCAGTCCCTTCTCAAGCAATGCTTGAAGGAGGGTGCACATGGGTAGAAGCTATTCCTCCCGAGGGCAATGAGGATGATCAATTCATTCTGGAAGCTGAAAGGAGTTTAACAGGATGGATGTGACCAAACTGTGACAGTTCATTACAGGACTAAAGAATGGACACAGCAACTATTTAGTTCATTAACTTTCAGACGCTGTTGTAGGCTACTTGAAAAGGTTTCAAAAGTTTGTTACAGTAGTTATTAGAAACAAACACATTTTTTAGGCAGAATTATTAATTAACTTTTTTCAGCATTCCTAAGCATTCTTTAGGCTTGTCTCGCACGGCGGTGTTTCTACAATTCTGCATATGATGTGCTCAAAATCCTGTCTTTCATATACAGCTTACTTTGCCCTTTGGCTAATACCCTCAGTTTAATAGGCTTTCTTTACTTTAAAAGTTTATCCTCCCATTCCCCTCTTCTGTCTGGGCTTTCTGAACCACTCTAATCTCTTCTGAGACTCTCAACCTACACAATTCTTAAGACCTTATTTAATCCCCTTGTCAGGCTAATACTGTATTTTTAGAATCATAGAATAGAATAGTTGGAGTTGGAAAGGACCTTAAGATCATCAAGTTCCAATCCCCCTGCGTGGGCAGGGACACCTCACACTAAACCACGTCACCCAAGGCTCTGCCCAAGCTGGCCTTGAACACTGCCAGGGATGAAGCATTCACAGCTTCCCTGGGCAACCCATTCCAGTGCCTCACCACCCACACAGTAAAGAATTTCTTCCTCAGATCCAATCTAAACTTCCCCTGTTTAAGTTTAAACCCATTACCCCTTGTCCTATCACTACAGTCCCTATTGAAGAGTCCCTCCCCACCACCCGTACAGGTGCCCTTCAGGTATTGGAAGGCTGCTATGAGGTCTCCACGCAGCCTTCTCTTCTCCAGGCTCAACAGCCCCAATTTTCTCAGCCTATCTTCATACGGGAGGTGCTCCAGCCCCCTGATCATCCTCGTGGCCCTCCTCTGGACTTGTTCCAATAGCTCCATGCCCTTTTTATGTTGAGGACACCAGAACTGCATACAATACTCCAAGTGAGGTCTCACGAGAGCAGAGCAGAGGGCAGGATCACCTCCTTCAACCTGCTGGTCATGCTCCTTTTGATGCAGCACAGGATATGGCCTTTTAAAGAAAGTCTGGAGAAAGCTGCCATTACCTAGGATGAAATAACCATTTTGTTATGTCATGGGTTCAGCAGCAGCAGTCATTTTTCTCCTTCTTGGTAGCTGGTGCAGCACTGTGTTTTTGATTTTGGGCCTGGGAACAGCGCTGATAACACCAGTGTTTTCAGTTACTGCTTGGTGATCTTTAGGCTGGCCAAGGACTTTGTGAGTCTCATGCTCTGCCAGGGAGGAGGGGAAGCCAGGAGGAAGGAGAGACAGGGCACCTGACCCAGACTAACCAAAGAGGTTATTCCATACTACAGCACGGTCATGTCCAGGATGTAAAGACAGAGAGCAGAGACCCAGAAGGGTGGTGAGGGTGCATGGTGGGGGGTGCACTGGTGCGGGTGCACTGTGTGGTCAGGCTTGATATTGGATGGTGAGAAATTGTATTCTTTTCCCTTGTATTTTCTCTTGTCATTATTATTATTGGTGGTAGCAGCAGTGATTTGTGCTATACCTTAGTTACTAAACTGTTCTTATCTCAACCTGTGGGAGTTGCATTCTTTCGATTCTCCTTCCCATTCCTCCGGGAGCGGAGGGAAGAAAGAGTGGGGAGTGAGTGAGTGAGCAAAACTGTGCGTGGCTGAGAAGCTTAAACCACGACTTGTTATTTCAAGTAAGAGCCATAAAATTGGGATCAAGGCAAAATAGTGTAATATTTGTTTCCCTTTAAAGATAGTACCTACAAGACTAATTTTCTGATAATACCCTTGAGAACTACATTATCCTGCATTTATGTATTAATCCAATCATCCAAAGATGCAAGAGATCCAAAACAACTTTACAAATATTCTCCACTACCTGCCATGCATAGCTGTCGTTCATTTACCGAAACCGTTACAAATCCTATCTATCACAAATATCACATCATTTTCACACCAACAAAACTTCTTTCCCAATTCTGTGGACACTATTTGACCCAGTCTGGTCCACGGACTGACCTGACCAGCACTTTCCGGCTTGCCCAACAACTGGCCTGTAGACAGTCACTAAGGGACTGAGCTGAGGATGAGAAGCATATTCATGCTTAGCCTAAGAGTGTGCTTTCCTCGGTTAATTACTAAGCATATGAACAATAACTGTTCTTCATTCACAAGCGGGGCATGATTCTGCTGACAAGCATCCACAGCCAGTAGGAGATACCTAACAGCAATCCAAAATTTTAATGACTGCACCACATATTTCTACCACTGTGAAGAAAGAGGGGTAAAGGCAAAAGGGAATCTCAAGCTTGATCCTTGGAGCTCCTGTCTATATCTAATTCAACGAATGGTTTTTCTTTCAGTAAGAAGCTGGCAGTTTCCACGCATACTCAAACACAGGAATACCAACTCCCAGTCCAAGCATAAGAGATTAAGAGAGGAAAGTGAGAGTCTCAGCCTCAAAAGGTCCACCTCAGTGCTAACATTTTGCTTAGGGCAGAGGACAAGCAGCAGAAACCACCCATCAACATCCAAGCCTTATGAGAGAAGATGACGTAGGGATAGCATAGCATAAGGGAGTTGTGTGTTAGTCACTAATCCAAGAAACCACCTGTATTAACCAAAATGAATCACCTACAATTCAGCCCTGGTCTGGAAAGAAATTTAAAGCTTTATACAAGGAATTAGCAGTTTGTCTATCTATAAAGATCTAAAAAAAGAGGAGAAATGTGAGGATGAAAACATTGTTAATGTGCAAGTGAAAGCTGAAGTTAACTTGCTCAACAGAAATTGCAAAGAGGAAAACAGACTGAAAAATAAAAATACCTTTTAGCTGCAGTTGATCAAGTATGCCGTAACAGGCACTTGCTCCATTTGCACTTTTGGAACTTGTCAGAAACTGTGTTCCAGAAAACAGGCTGCAAAAATTACTCCAGTGAGAATAATTTACTCAGACCCTGGAGTAAATTATTCATCAAAGGTTCAATGTTAAAGTAACTACAAATGACAATTCTTCTAACACTAACGTGTGGCCATAAATCTACAGAGAGTAAAATTTTCAAGTTAAAAATTTTCAATTTTTAAGATCAGCAAATTTTCAATTTTTAAGACCATCCTCCCCCCATACCTCCAAGTATGATGTCAATCAAGCTCAGAGCATTTCTTGCATATTTCCCTCCTGTATCTTAAAAGAAAAAAAAAATCTACTCAAAGCAAAAAAGCACAAATGTATTTCAGAATATCTGGATAACAATACCCCATTTTTGTTCTTGATATTGGTGCTTATTGTTCTATTTTAGCTACCC
Source organism: Amazona ochrocephala (assembly GCA_039720435.1). Classification (NCBI taxonomy): domain Eukaryota; kingdom Metazoa; phylum Chordata; class Aves; order Psittaciformes; family Psittacidae; genus Amazona; species Amazona ochrocephala. The sequence goes on from CM077878.1 coordinate 106,113,402, forward strand.
ACTGTAACTCCCACATCTAGTAACTCTTATGTAGAACTTTAAAAACATCCATTTATAATTATTACTTAAGAAGTCCACTCTAAACCACCACATCTGAACAACACCTGAAACGTCACGAACAAGAAAATGTAAAACACAAAAAAAAATTTCCTTCCTTCCCCACAGCGATGCCAATTTATACATATTCCTCATTTATAACAAGTCTTGCATCATTAAGATGAGACACACTATTCCATCTTCATGGAACTTTTGCTTGCTCAGTGCAAGAGTATTTTAGCCTGCTTCTATGAAACCACTGTATTACCTACACTGGAGCTTACTCATAGCTGAAGAACTGACATGTCTGTCCATAACTTTCTTGACCCATAAATCAAGATAACTACGAAGTCAACATAAAAGTTCTCCTTATAGGACTAGGCTGGTAGGAAAGCTCCACAGTACCATCAAATCACTTCCTCTCGCCAACCTCGGAAGTAGCACTGACTGATTCTGAAAACCAGAAGCTGGAAGGAGAAGGAGCAAGGTGTAGGAGGAATCAAACCAGAAGATTTTCAGACCTCAGAAAAAAAACTCTTTTCTCTCCTTTAAAAAGGCCGCTAGAAGTAGAAAAAACACTGCAGAGAGAACTAAAAAAGTTCAGTCCCTTCCTATCATCCTGATCTGACACACCCTGTATAAAAGCACTCTCCATTGTTTGTGACTCCTGTGGTAACCTCTGCTTTCACTTAAGTACTGCAACTACGTCAAGTAATTTCCATGGTAACCACATACAGCTCCCGATTTTAACCCAAAACAAATTCTTATTAGAACGAATGAAATAAAATACATAATTTAGCTCCTTATGCAGATATAATTCAACAGAATCTAAAATGAACAAAGATATTCAAGTGCAGTTATGCCTGAAAAAGAAAAGAATGCAATTTTCTGGTTTTACATCTGCTTTCGGAATTCTGCCTGAAGAATTACACTTGGCAGTTACTCAGCTGCAAATATTACTTCTATTCCATAGATTTTGAATACAAACTATTAAATCTATTAGATCAATAGTAATTCCTCCCACCTCCACTTAAGAAATTGATATAATGACCATAACATTTCCATACTGAAACATTCCCTTTCCAGGTAATAAAGAACAAATATATTCAACTTTTTTAACAGCATTACAGCAGCTGCATACAATGTAAGACATGAAGCTACATAACAAAGATTAGATTACTAATTTCACCAAATTGACAATTTAAAATCACATACCACCAAGCTAACCTTAAAATAAAATGGGATAACAGGTGTTATTCAGTGCTTCCCCCTGCAATTATTTCATTTTATTTTTAAATGTAACCACTGAATAAACTCAGTGGTTGGTTTCTGAACAGCTCAAACACTGGTCATCCGCAGTACAAAGTGTGTCAACTAAATTCAAACAGTGAATAGTCAGAGAAGACATATTTTAAAATCAGTTATATTTTAAACATTTTTTAAAAGATACACCAATGAAGTCCTCCAAATGCACAAGAAGCTGATCAAGAAAAATACTTCTCACTCTCCCCACCTGCTACAAAAAGTGTTTAAATGCCATCATTCCAAAACACGCAGAAAAATGCATCACATTTTTAACTGAGGTCAAATAGTTGCTAAGCTAATAGAAGAAACAGGCTAACCTGGGCAGACACTCAGTTTGCATTCTGTGCATTGCTTTAAGCAATTTTCCTTAGCCTATGATTTGGAGGTTTCACTAAACAAGCTCACAGCACAGAATAAAATCTTCAGTCAACTTTTCAGTTCCTAAATGCCTTTTCAGATTAATTCTAGACAATAAACTAATAATGTGTCTAAAATGAATGTTCTGAGAATTCCTACTTCGAAATTTTTATTTAATTCAACAAGCCCAAACATTTCATTAAAACTCAGTCATAATTCAGCAACTTGTAATTAAAAAATTCACAAAAAACAGATTCTCTCCAAAATTCAAGTCCCTGATCTCAGTCACCTTAGTTGTTGCAATGACAAATACAAAACAACCACAATACAGAAACAAATGCCAGTAAAATATAGACTGTCCACTGCCCCTTGAATAAGAAGTACTGACTCATTAGCATTTAAAAGATGAATTCCCTTTATCTCCCCAGTTTACTAAACACAAAGCTCTTTTGTCAAAGCACTCATGTTTTCTTTCACACTTGCCTTATCTAGTGTTGATGTTTGATGTACAGAAATGCTAGGAGATTATCCAAGCAGAAAAGCCATGTCATCTATCTCCTCACCTACATCCTCTCTACTTCATTTATACCATTTCTATCCCCCTCAAAAGTTCAAGTGATGCATATCTAATTAAACCCGGAGCACTGTTTCTGAAAATACCTTCCAGAAGTACTTTTTCTGCAGAAATCAAATCAAGTAGTAATTTCCTGAGCATTGGCCATACCTGCACCCTGTCCTTATATTAAGATTGATCAAAAATTAGTATTAATCACTTCCATCACATGCATTATCTCCATAACATGCAGGCACCCAAAAAGAAACAATTCCCAAAGAACTGTGAACCTTTCAAGGATGTCTCATCCTCTACAAAATGCCAACAGACTGTCGGTCAGTTATGGAAACAAATTATCCTAAATATGTTGCTAACACCAAACCTTATTAGATCTATTTCCAGACACCTATGGCAAAGACCAGTTAGATGCTGGATGTGATGGTGCCAACACATGTCCACACGCCAGAGGATCAGCATGTTCCCATAAATCAGGTGATGCACAGACCACACAGATGAGGCACAGGTAACAAAAATTTTCCATAATACAAAGGATAGAAAGGGTTTAAGATGTCTGAAAAAAATAAATTTTCTAACAGTGAACAGCAAACTTCTGTTAAAATGATGAATTATACACTCTTCTGTGTAAATTACATGAGCGCACAGTGACCCCCTTTTTCTTGACTGTAATTCAGTGCTCATCAATGTGTCTGACTACTGTTGATGATACAAGGAACATTCTCTTATTACTAATCTACATTATGTCAATCCATACCAAGAGGATAAAATACATTTATAGTTTCTAGTTTCACCCAAGAGTGAATTATTTCAATTTCATTCATGTTCACTCCAAAAAAATAATATAGATTTGCCATACTGAAACAATTTGTTTCTCTTTCATTTACACACTTATCTATGAAGGCAAGATGAAATATGACACAGGAAGTCATCTCTCTTTACAGCTGTTACAGATGCTTCATAATTTACTACAAACTGGAATCATCAGCGCTGTCTTTCAGGCCTTCACACTATTTTGATCTACTGAAGTTTTCAAATCAGTTTTCATCTAAATATATATTAAATCTTTCCCTTCAAAAAAAAAGGGTGGATGAAATACAAGCTGCATGGGAGAAGTGTCTATGCATACACATATACACAATGTTTTACTCAGATTTAGTTTTCCTACCTATTAAAGCAAAATCAAGAATACTCTGAAAAGAAAGAAAAAAAAAAAGGCAAGAATAACCCTCACCAAACAAAACATTATATTGCTATTTCAACCAGAAAATAAAATAATTATAATTGTCCAGCATCGATTAAAATCTTCATTAATACTCATTTACACAAAAAATTATCCTTCTACTGAAACCATAATAAAAAAAAACAACAAACAAAATACCAAGCTCAGTAGTTCTACGAATTTTATCAGATAAGGAACTTATTAATATACACTGAAGAATTTAACTGCTGTATGAAAACACCCTAAAGCACAGTTAAGATTGACTGCATGCCTTAATACTATGTACTCCTAATTTACTCCTAATTTTTTCAAATGTCCAAACATGTGACACTTAAACTCTTAATTTCTAAACTCTAAAAAGCCTTTTACAGAAACCGTAACACATTACTCCAAGTTATTTGCTCTTCTAAATAGTTACTTTCAAATTCTATTATCCAAAGTTTGGTTGCCCAGGGAGGTTGTGGATGCTTCATCCCTGGCGGCGTTCAAGGTGGGGTTGGACATAGCCTTGGATGGCATGGTTTAGTGGAAGGTGTCCCTGCCCATTGCAGGGGGGTTGGAACTCGATGATCTTAAGGTCCTTTCCAACCCTAACTATTCTATGATTCTATGATTCTATGGCATAAAAAGAGCACAGGTGTCTGGTAAGCTAATATGAAAAGGTACATGTAATGTCAAGTCACATGGAAAGTTAGTACAAATCCTCCCCCCACCCTGAACCTACAAATTTGAAAAATCAAGTCTCTCAGGAAAAAAATGAAATCAAGTTCTTCAAATTCATAAGAGCTTTTTGGGATTTTCCCAAGTCAATTTAATTGTAACCATTTAAAAATATATCTGCAAAACAACCAAAATGTCCCTGCCGCAACCCTACACAGGAGGATGTGAAAGAAAACACTGGTGGGGTTTTTTTCTGTTTCGCTCACTTTAAAAGACAGCATTTCTAGTCAATATTTCACATCCCTAGTCAAGTTTAATTCTAAGTGGGCCTTAGCTTTCCTAACCTGGTCCACATCCCTGTTTTCTTCCCAGGCCGCCTGTCCTTGCTTCCACCTTTTATAAGCCTCCTCTTTCCTTTGAATTTTCCTCAGCAGCTCCTTATCCATCCAAGGAGGTCTCCTGGCCCTCCTGCTAAACTTCCTTCTAGCTGGGGTGCAACACTCCTGAGCTTGTAGCAGGTGATCCTTGAATTTCAGCCAACAGTCTTGGGCCCCCCTGCCCTCTAGGGCTGTATGCCATGGAACCTTACTGAGCAGGTTCCTGAAGAGGCCAAAGTCTGCTCTCTTGAAGTCCAGGGCAGTAAGCTTGCTGCACGCTCTTCTCACTGTCCTGAGGATCTCGAATTCAACCATCTCATGATCACTACAACCAAGGCTGCCCTGGCGCATCACATTCCCAACCAGCCCTTCCCTGTTGGTGAGGACGAGGTCAAGCATGGCACCTCTCCTTGTCAGCTCCTCTATTACTTGCAGAAGGAAGTTGTCTTCCACACAATCGAGGAACTTCCTGCATTGCTTTTGCCAGGCCATACCATTCCTCCAACAGATATCAGGGTGGTTGAAGTCTCCCATGAGAACAAGGGCCTGCGAGCGTGAGGCTGCTCCTATCTGCCTATGGAGTGCTTTGTCCAGCAAGTCCCCTTGGTCAGGCGGTCTGTAACAGATCCCTATAATAATGTCACCCATCGCTGTTCTCCCTTTAACCCTGACCCACAAACTCTCTGTTGACTGCTCACCTGTCCCCAGACAGAGTTCCATACTCTCCAGTCTATCCCTAACATAAATAGCAACTCCCCCTCCCTGCCTACTGGGCCTGTCTTTCCTAAAGAGCATGTAACCTTCCATTCCCACACACCAGTCACAGGAGCCATCCCACCATGTTTCTGTGATGCCCATGATATCATACCCCTGTAGACGTGCACACATCTCTAATTCCTCGTTTGTTCCCCATGCTACGGGCATTTGTATAGAGGCATCTGAGCCAAGATCCAACTGAAGCTGGCTCATTGGCTGGAGCAGCTGGAGTATCTCTACATTGCTCTGAAAGTTTACTATAGGTGCTGGCAACTGGCTGGGTGTGTTGGGATGGAATGATGCTCCCCTCCCCCAAGGAGTACATAGTATGTACAGGAGGTACAGAGAAGACCGCCTAAAATCATAAAAGCAACAGAGTAGATGGATCCAGAGAGGAGATGGTTGAGGATGCTATGCCTGACATTCACAAAATCTTAATAAGAGCAGAAAAGACGAATGCAGTGTTGCTATTAATCAGATCCCACAATACTGGAACTGGAAGACACAAATTAGTAAAAGAAACAGATAAAACTATCTGCTGCCACTAGAAGCTGGGAAAGCAGTTGGTAACAGCCCAATTACAGAAGTACCTCAGATAAATGAATGGACAAAGAATCTATAAGAGTATACTAGCAGGCTCAGATGAACATAAGGAGAATGGAACACACAGGATGGCCCATCATGCAGGCTCTCCCTGACCAGCACTTCCTGCTCTTGGGGTCAGAGACAGGACACAGGGCAAGGTGCCCGCTGATCTGACTCAAAAGGGCACTTAGGTTGTTAATGAGAATGCAGCTCGATTAGCCAACTTTGCAATTTGCCATTAAAGGAGACAGGATAATTGAATTGAACAGAATACCGATTTAGAAATCAATATTTAATACACCTTCCATCACTGCTATTATCCCCCAATACAAACAACAAAGAAAATGGTGTGGAGAAGAGTAATGAAGCCACTAGTATACTGATCACTAATGATGTTAGTTAAGATTTCCAAGATCTTTATTACATCTCCAGTGAAGTACAGAAATATTTGCCCCAATCTTATAAATGAAAAACGAGCATGAAAGTATAAAGCTGCAAAAATTGCCTTGCGATGAAAATCAAAACCTAAATGCCCGACCTGGTGCTTTACAAAGATTCCTCTTTCTCTCATTTAGAAGACATCACAAATAATAAAGTAACTGCTTCCACTAGCAGCCTGAAAATGATAAATCACATGTGGCTGTCTATAATTATCCCCACTATAATGAAAAAAAAAAAAAAAAAGACAAACAAAAACCTACCTTTTAAAACATTTTTCACTTGCACTGATTTTTTTTCCCAAATATGTTGTATTTCCTTTGCATCATCTCTCTTTCATGGCTTTCGTTCCTTCACTCACTCATTTCTGTCAGTTAAAGGTACTTATGCATGCTTTCACATATCTTATTTCCCATAGATTTGATCTGCCACAGCACCTAATTTGTTTATTTTTACTTATAGGTCTTTTCAGCTTGATTTTTCATTTTCAACTGTTTGTGCCTATCTTCTTCCATATTATGGGGTGAATATTCCTTTTGCGGAGCAGAAAACAATTTGAAAGCTGCACCAAATGGAACCATTAGCCTAATCCTTCTGAGTGAAACTGAGACGAGAAGGAGCAAAGTACAGTTCAAGCTCAAGAATCATTCATCAGCTCAATAAGCTCAAGACCAGCTCCACTATCTTCTTTTGAGGAGAAAAAGGACACTGAATAAAGAAATCTGCTTTAGGCTTCCTCATTCATACACTGATTTATACCTTTACGAAGTGCTACACAGAAGACAACTTGATGTTTGTGAATGAAGAATAAAGTTTAACCACTGAAAAACCTGCTTTACTATAAAATTTTTAATGTCATCCAAATTATTCCACAACTGAGATTGGCCTAGTGTTGGTTGACAGATGGCTTTATAAACTTAGAAACTGCAAAACAAATCCACGGAAGTGTATTACTTGGGTTTATGTATACAATTTGAATATTTAACATGTGCAACTGTAAGTGTGATACAGTATTTCAGATAACATCAACAAAGCATGCCCATTATCTGCTGAGGGAAAAAGAGAAATAATTTACACAATGGCATCAAACAACTTCAACAGATGGCCATCAATCATAGAATCATAGAATAGTCAGGGTTGGAAAGGACCTTAAGATCATCTAGTTCCAACCCCCCTGCCATGGGCAGGGACACCTCCCACTAAACCATGCCACTCAAGGCTCTGTCCAATGTGGCCCTGAACAATGATCAACAAACTAAAATAAATCATAATTCTTACAAATCTGGCAAAACAAGATTTCTTTTTGTAAAAGCCTGTCTTTGTAAATATACATGGCAAGTTTTCAGTTAATTCTAGCACTTGGAGTGTAACAGAAATCACAGAAGAGGATTTAAAGAGTTCTGAAGACGTCTTTTAAACACAGATTTGTCTCATGCAACATTAACTTTAAATACAGCTTGCTGCAGAATTGTTATGAATAATTTGGTAATTTAGTGTTTAGGTGCATCTTTCTCTATCACTGTCAAGCTGAATAATTACAGAAAGTTTTCATTTATGTCAGATCTCTTTTATAAGGTGAAACCACTTGAAAACAAACCTAGAAACAATTTTCACTTTAAGAAACTCAGAATCAATACAAAGTTCATAACACACAGAAATTCTATCCATACTACAGAACCAAAAATGCTTATGATTATTGCAAACATAAGGAATATGTAATCTAGACCTCTTAACGTTAAATGTTTCTTCTAACCTATAAACGAAAAAATAAGAAAAGATTGTATTATACTTTCTTATGATTCATATCCAACAAAATGGACTGGAAGGTACTCTCTCACACATAGGTATTTCTGTACAAGCTATATTGACCCCTCTACACACACTTCTTGAGAGAAATACTAATTTTCAGAGGATGAGCTTTCTGTCCGGTTATCATCCACAGTGTAAAGGCACACTAGCTTTTCTGCCTTTCCTGAAGGGTAAGTTAGGTTAAGTTGTTAGGACAACTTAAATTGCTATGGCAAAGACAGAGAAGGAATCAGAGAATAAAAAAGCTGCCTTGATAAATTTCTTGGCAAAAAATGTTATTGATTATGCCTGTAGAGAAATGAGCTTCAATATCACTAGGACCACATCTGAAGCTGAAATTAGAACCGTTAAGCTTAAGATCAAAAGTATACATAATATGAAATGAAGAAAGGGATCTTTTAAATCAATAAACACTCCATCCCAGACAAGGCAATAGCCTTCTTGATCCCATGCAGATGACCTGCACTGTTTGAAAAATCCAAGACTATCACTTTATCTTAGGAAACCTAAAAAATACAGATTGAACACATACTGGAAAAAAAAAAAAAAACAAAAAACAAAAAAACAAAAAACAAAACACGGATAGATAAAAGATAATCAAACAGCATCTAAAAGGGAGACCTCAGGAAAATTTTCTGTATTTAACAAAGTTAAAGAGGAAACACGCCAATAAAAACTCTTCAATGTGGTCACCTTCTTCTAGAAAGAGTGACAAGCTTTTCACCCCACTCCCCCCCCCAAAAAAAAAACCTGCATGCCTGCAGTGAAAAATGAGTTGTGAAAATAATGTCAGTGAAAACTCTCAAAGGTCTGGGTGACATTTCAAAATTGCTTTCTTTAATAATATGTTTCTGCAAAACAAACCAAGATAATTTTTACTTATCTCTGGAATTATGTTATCACTGTATTACATACAGTATTAGAATTTGGAAAAGATTTCAAGATTTCAGTGATAGACTAATGAAGAAAAGCTAATTTGTATTGTGCAGCAAAGTGTTGGGGTTTTTTCCTAATCTCTGAAACATCAGCATACCTGCATTGTTAAAAATAAAATATTTACACAACAGTCAATGCTTCCTGAAGCACAGTACAAATATAACAACTAATCAATGTGTTGCTTATGTAACCACTCGTATTTCTCATGAGCAGTAACTAAGGTAAAGACGATTTCAGTTGCCCAAGTTTTATCATTCCATTACCAAGAAGTCCTCTTATAAGGTTAGTAATGACTTCTCAGTGAAAAATTTTTCAAATCCTTTTCAGCCTTACCAGAGCCCCTGCCAGCACCTCTATGTTTTTCATTTGGGTCAGTGATATAGAAAGGTTGCATTTTAAGTCAGAACAATGCTCAAAAGCCTCTTTAGGATGTCTGTGAACTTTTTCTGATTACCACAATTCTCTGCTGAGGGAGGAGAGTGAATCTAGAACTACCTGCTTAAAAAAGCCAGTGCTAACTTAGATCCGCAGACATTGCTTTCTTTTCAGTTTATTTCAACTGGGACCATGCTTCTTCTGCTCCTTCCTCAAGAGTCAACTCCTTACTTGTTTTAACATCTTCATAAATTTAACCATATCTGGAATGATCTTTGGCAAATTATTACCCACTAAGTTTCCATCAAACACAGGAAAACTGTAAAACAGGTATCTATTATTCCTATATGAAGACAGACTGAGCAAGTTGGGCCTGGAGAAGAGAAGACTCCCAGGAGAGCTTTATAGCAGCCTTCCAGGATCTAAAGGGGGCTACAGAAAAAGTTGGAGAGGGATTTTTTACAAGGGCCTTTAGGGATAAGACAAGGAGTAAAGGCTTCCAGCTGAAAGAGGATAGATTAAGATTAAAGAAGTTCTTCACTACAAGGGCAGTGAGGCACTGGTACAGGTTGCCCAGGGAAGTAGTGCATGTCTGTCGTGGTTTCAGCCCAGCCATAAATCAGCCATGCAGTCATTAACTCACTTCCACCATTCCTCCCCCACCCCACTCCTGGAGGGACGGGGAGGACAATCAAAAGAATGTAACTCCCATGGGTTGAGATAAGAACTTTCCAGTAACTAAGGTATAACATAAACCACTGCTGCTACCACAAATAATAATAATGATAAGGGAAATAACAAGGGAAGAGAATACAACTGCCCATCACCCACTGATCGATACCCAGCCTGATCCCAGCAGTGATCTAACCCTTCAGGGTAACTGCCCCCGGTTTATATAGTGGCCATGATGTACTGTGGTGTGGAATACCTCTTTGGCTAGTTTGAGTCAGGTGTCCTGTCTCTGCTTCCTCCCAGCTTTCCCTCCTCCCTTGGCAGAGCATGAGGCTCAGAAAGTCCTTGGTCAGAATAAACATCACTGAGTAGCAACTAAAAACATCGGTGTTATCAGTGCTGTTCCCAGGCTGAAAGTCAAAAACACAGCACTGCACCAGCTACTAAAAAGGAGAAGAATGACTGCTACTGCTGAACCCAGGACAATGCCCATCCCTGGCAGTGCCCAAGGCAAGGCTAGACAGGGCTTTGAGCAATCTGGTCTAGTGGAAGGTGTCCCTGCCCATGACAGTGGGCTAGAACTAGATGATTGATAAGGCCCCTTCCAACCAAAACCATTCTATGATTCTATGATAGTTCTATGTCAGAGACCTACTGGTAAGGCTGAAAGTGAGACATTGGCACTTAAACAGTAGCTACTTCCAATGAACGACTCGCCCAAGTGGAAAATATGATGACTGCACCATCACCAGTACAATGCACAGGTATCTGAGGCTGCCTAACCAAGAACAGAATTAAAGAAAAAAGTTTTGTCTAGCCTATATATTAAAATCACATCTCTTCACATGTCACTACCTGAAAAATAATTATGTACAGCTACCAACATTCATGAGTTTAGAACTGTGTTAGTCCTGAAACATTTACTCTTGTTACATTTTGTGTTTTTCAACACTCAGGAGACCGGATCTACAATTTAATTTGTCTGCACTCAGGCAGAGGATTACAAATGGTGTAATCATTAGTAGCAAAAACTATTGAAGCACTGAACAAAAAACCCACCCCATATAATCACTGTTTAATAAAAGGAAAGGCAAGAAATTGTCTCTGCACTGATAAATACATTTAATACACAAGTACGCCTTCTAAAGTGATTTCTACACCATGCTTTCTATAGCAGCCAAGTAGTTTAAGGGAAACATGGGGCACTTTACCATTACTAATACAACCTATCAGTATTAGAAAACCTTAACATTTTTCAATTTAGAACAAATTAAAAAACAGGAGAAAGTGTATGTTTAAAACATTTCCCACATTTACAGCATTATTCTATGGGCATCTATCAGCTCATTTAATAGAAACACGCTTAAGGACAAAAAAATTATGCAGTAATAATTAATTAATATTTCCCTTTAATTAGTCACATTATAATATCTAAAGAGGAGATAATAAAATAAAACAGTAGCAAATGCAGACTAAAAAAAATGACCTCTGCCCTCTCATTATAATTTTCAAATTCTGGTATTGTGGCAAAATAGCATTACACTTCAAATTATAAATTGGTCTGGTTAGGTAAATATTCCCTCAGTTAAAATTCCACACCATCCTATGTCAGATAAAACATGGAAAATCAGTTGAGAGTTTCCTTCTGATTTAATGTACAACCTCTGTACCTGCTCTCTGTAGCACAACCAGCAAAGAGAATGATTCTGTAAATCTGGGAAGCTTGGTACACCAGTACAACACACGCTAGGAGTAACAGTTTTACTAAAGGAGTTTAAACAGAAAGAAATTCCTAGATGATCTTAAGGTCCTTTCCAACCCTAACTATTCTATGATTCTATGAGTCTATGAAATTCAGCCTTTTAAACTTTTGCTATAGTGACACCTTGTGGCTACACCTGACTTACTTTGATACCTCAAAATTTTTCATTTTCTTGCAATTGCTTTAATGAAGTTCTTCAAATTTGTGGTCTAGGACAAAGTAAAATGATGAAGCCCCAAACCAAAAATGAAAGTATGAAAAAAGAGAGATGGATAAAACAGAAAACAGCCTTGCTGTCCTGGGTTCAGCCATAGCAGTCATTTTTCTCCTTCTTAGTAGCTGGTGCAGCGCTGTGTTTTGACTTTCAGCCTGGGAACAGCGCCGATAATCCCGATGTTTCTGGTTGTTGTTAAGTAATGTTTACTCCAACTAAGGACGTTCTCAATCTCATGCTTTGAGAGGGATAGGGGAAAAGCAGGGAGGATGCAGAAACAGGACACCGGACCCAAACTAGCCAAAGGGGTGTTCCCTAGAACAGCATGTCATGCCCACTATATAAACTGGGGGTGGGAAAACAGCCAGTGAATTCAACTGTATGCTGTTGCCTGCTGTATAACACATTCACAGCCCACCAACTAAATGTCTTCAGGTCACCAGCCACTGACCCTGACTTCCCTTTGATCATCACCCCAACAAAGAATGAACTTTGACAAAACCGGATGAGCTCAGCAGGGGCCAGAGGAGTTCGTCAGTGTCATCAGCGGGCAACAGTCTAACCCTACACACCATCTCTCCAGCCCTGAATGACTGTTACAAGAGATGGAGCCCGACATCATGGACCAGATGAACTCAGCAGCTTAATAGGGATTGGTCCGTGGACTAAGGAATGACATCTCTCTTTGTGTGCGTGTGTGCACGTGTATATGTATATATATATATATATAAAAGTTGGGCTGGGTATCAGTCAGCAGGTGGTGAGCAGTTTTATTCTCTTCCCTTGTTATTTCCCTTATCATTATTATTACTGGTGGTAGCAGCAGTGGTTTGTGTTATACCTTAGATACTGGATAGTTACTGGACTGTTCTTAACCCATGGGAGAATGAACTATTGTTGCTTCTGCATATTAAATCTGTTATCCATATTAGTTAGGAAAAATACCATATAAGCAGCTCTCTTACAGTTTTTATCACTTATTTGTTGAAACACATGACAATCCAAACCTTCAGCACTATGGACTAACTGCTACATAGGTAGGACAGAGCTACTTTCTTAATATAATCAAGAAGACTATATTCATTTTGGCTTATATAACTGGTACATATTGAAAATACTCAGAAATAGGAAAGAAAAATATTCACTTCAAAAATTAGTAACAAACTGTACAAGGAAAACCAATACACGAGCATTCTCTTCCACACAGCCACACTGTTAAGAAGGAAGGTGTGACCAGCAGGTCGCGGGAGGTGCTCCTGCCCCTTTACTCTGCTCTCGTGAGACCTCACTTGGAGCACTGTGTGCAGTTCTGGTGTCCTCAACATAAAAAGGACATGGAACTGTTAGAACAAGTGCAGAGGAGGGCCACGAGGATGATCAGGGGACTGGAGCACCTCTCGTATGAAGATAGGCTGAGAAAATTGGGGCTGTTGAGCCTGGAGAAGAGAAGGCTGCGTGGAGACCTCATAGCAGCCTTCCAATACCTGAAGGGGGCCTATAGGGATGCTGGGGAGGGACTCTTCATTAGGGACTGTGGTGAGAGGACAAGGGGTAATGGGTTTAAACTTAAACAGGGGAGGTTTAGATTGGATCTGAGGAAGAAATTCTTTACTGTGAGGGTGGTGGGGCCCTGGAATGGGTTGCCCAGGGAAGTTGTGAATGCTTCATCCCTGGCGGCGTTCAAGGTGGGGTTGGACATAGCCTTGGATGGCATGGTTTAGTGGGAGGTGTCCCTGCCCATGGCGGGGGGGTTGGAACTCGATGATCTTGAGGTCCTTTCCAACCCTTACTATTCTATGATTCTATGAAGGTGGTATAACTATGAACCTGACATTTGTTTCTAAGTTTCGCAGCAACCTGCTTACATGACTATTTTCTGTCTGCTATCTTCTCTCTAAAGAAAGCCTTCATCTCTACGTGAGAATTGCTATGCAAATGCAAACACTGAAACCAGGACCAAAAGAAACACTAAAAAAACCACACCAGACCATACTAAAAAAGAAACATTACCCAGTAATTGTCTCTTACTTGCTTTTTCTCTTACTTGCTTTTTCTGCATAGTATATAGCAGTTCAATGCTTAAAGGTGATGGACCCATGTCTACTAAAAGTATTTAAAACAAAAAATAAAAATCTAAAATTCAACTATGGCAATAAAAAGCCGAGGTATTATACCTAGCACTTTCTCTCACGAAAAGAAACCCAAGCAAAATCAAACACCGAACCACACACACACACAACACCCCCCACCCAAAAAAACAAAACAAAACAAAACAAAACAAAAAAAAAAAAAGAAAAAACCCACACCCCCCTCCAATCCATTAAAAACAAAACAAAACAAAACAAAACCAAAAACAAAACCCCCAACTCAAAATATTGCTACCCGGTCATCTGTTAGGCTTAAATTCAATGCCTAAGACATAATCTTCCTTGTACAAATTAGCTTGTATATTTAAATCAGGGATTACATTCTACAGATAACAAATAAATTATCTCTGTGTGTGAGACAGCATAAATAATCTTCTCATTTCCTATTTATCATAGAATTTCAGAAGTTTTTGGTTGCTGCCCTTCCATTTTCCATCTACTCATCTAGAAAAAGGTTATGGCTCCGAAAAGTTACTCTGAACCCATTAGACATAAACTGGAACATACCAGTAAGTAACAGGAAGAAGAGTGTAAAGAAGAATGTAAGTCATCTTTGCACACTACTTAATTGATTCGGCTTAATCAGTTTAGATGGCTTTGCACATGCTTTGCCAAGTACATATTATCTTTCAGGGGAAGCACAACAATGCCCCTAACTCTAACACTATTGTGAATATTCAACAATGCTCCATATATCAAAAAAACCTCCAAACTCACGATAAGACTATGACATATAATACAATAAATGACTTGTTAAAGAGACTGAATAGGTCTTACTACATTGTGGTATAAATTACTTTTATTTAACAACTAACTTCCAGAAAGCTGCATTTTTCCATTCAGATAATGTGAAAGAGGCATTGATTGTAGATTTGAAAATAGATATATTTAAAAGGGAAAGGTTTTTAAAAAACAAATCAACCTACATACCTGCAAATCAAATACACTCCCATAAATTTTTATGTCCATGAAAATGGTTGAACGGCTCCCTAAAAATCAGGTGAACACATTAGTTCAGCCCTTGACAGCTCTCACCTTGCATAACTAATATTTATGTGAAAGGTAACTAAAAAAGGCAACTAACCTTGTCTAATGTTACAGGGCTCACATTCCCTTTATAATCTACGTATGAACAATTGCTCTACTGTATCAGATGCAAACAGGCTGTCCTTCAACAATGTGTACAGAATCTAGTACATTCTACTTCCTTGCCTTGAAAAAAGGTGTCTGAATAAAAAAAGCTAATAGCCCTAGTCTCCAATTCCTTGTTGCTCCTCAAAACGTCATCCTATACACCGATGCTGTGAAGCCCTTTGAGCTAAAATAATTTTTTTTAAGAAATAAAAACCCTCAAACATCACCGTCTCAAACCTACACCAGTAAGAAACTGCACTGAGAAAGATACCATCTTCTGCTGAAAATGCATGCAAACCTTTAAAAAATTTCCGCCTGGTTCCCGAAGTGGTTGCTTGCAAAGAGATTACGATCTTCATTAGTAAGACAAAATGGGAATAAATGATAAAACTAATGGCAAGAAGACAGACCAAAGCATGATGCTTGCAACACACTCCCCTCTACTGTTGCCCACAAACAGAAAAATTCCGGCACCAGGACTCGTCGCACTGACTCGAGAGTACAACAGAAGCAGTGCTGAGTAATACGAAAACAACTAGCTTTGAATGTAAAGAACGTAGTGATTAACCTAGTGCTGGTAAACGCAAGTGATCTGCTGAGTTACGTTATAGTCTTCCTTTACAAACAGGGCAGGCCTTTACATTTTCAAATTAAATAAATAGGGTTTTTTTTAAATTAGCTGCTGATAATCTGTTAATAATTTATTTCTAAATGGCATACAAACCACTTAAACCTATCTGCCCTTAGATAAGCATGCATAACTTATCTGTAAAAACTTAAATATTAGAAGAATACATTCTGACATAATCTCATATTAGCTCATAATAGTACTCACAACACTGGAAATCATCTCTTTTTTAGATGACAAAAACTGCTATGTAATTTAGGATTTCTGTTTTGAGTATGTCAGTATGTCATGGGTTCAGCAGCAGCATCATTTTTCTCCTTCTCGGTAGCTGGTGCAGCACTGTGTTTTTGATTTTGGGCCTGGGAACAGCGCTGATAACACCAGTGTTTTCAGTTACTGCTTGGTGATGTTTAGGCTGGCCAAGGACTTTGTGAGTCTCATGCTCTGCTAGGGAGGAGGGGAAGCCGGGAGGAAGGAGAGACAGGACACCTGACCCAGACTAACCAAAGAAATTATTCCATACCACAGCACGTCATGTCCAGGATGTAGAAACGGAGAGCAGAGACCCGGAAGGGTGGTGGGGGTGCTCCGGTGAGGGTGCACGGTGGGGGGCACTGGTGGGGGTGCACTGCTTGCTTGGGCTTGATATTGGATGGTGAGAAACTGTATTCTTTTCCCTTGTATTTTCTCTTGTCATTATTATTATTGGTGGTAGCAGCAGTGATTTGTGTTATACCTTAGTTACTAAACTGTTCTTATCTCAACTTGTGGGAGTTGCATTCTTTTGATTCTCCTTCCCATCCCTCCAGGAGTGGAAGGAAGAAAGAGCGGGGAGTGAGTGAGAGAGCGGCTGTATGGGTTTATAAGCTTAAACCACGACACAGTATCTTACAGACAACCAGTTTAACTCACTTAAGTGAATAAAACTACTTCAAATACATAATTGCAAACCCCCCAATTTAAAGACAGAAAAAAATTACACTCCTTGTTTATTTCTTTCTAAACAGAATATTAATTAAAGCCAGATAAATAGAAGTCTCAAATACTAATACAGATGTGTGCAAAGCCTCCCCGCACTCAAAGCCTCTCTTCTGGAGGTCACCTGGTTCATACCCCTAATCAAAGCAGAGCCAACCTTTGTTAGACCTAACTATTTACATTCATATAAATAAATAAATACAAAGTTCTTGAAATGGAACTCTTCAAAAAATTGTCTGCAATGTTAGGTTTCTTATTACATTTAGAATAGCTTTTTCTTCTTATTTGCAAGAAAAGAATACATAAAGAGCAGTAGTAAATTATAGCCATGGTACTTTTACTTCTGACTAGCAAATGCACTCTTACTATAATGTAGGCTACAATTCACTGATGTAAAGACAGATTACAGAACAACCTTATCTAAACTACCCTGAATTATCATGTTGACTCACAACTGAGAACTCATATTGCCTTAAGGTTACTGCTCTTTATTAAGAACTCATAAATTTAAGCTGCTACATGACTTTCTCTTTAGCTCCTTCACCCACTCTTTCAAAGTAGCTGCATCTCCAGGGAATTCCCCACCACTCTGTGGATACGATAACAGGGAACAGAATTTACAGAAAATAACAGGCTTAATGGGGATCATTGAGCAGAACTGGAAAAATCAGAGGCATGAGGACTGTTTGATAAGGAAGTCTCTGCTGTAGCTACCTGGGCAACTGTATATTTCACATACCTGCTAAAATAAAATTGCAAAGGGAAGGCTTTCAGGTGTGTGTGCGTGCGTGTAAGTAGAAAATATACAGGTATGTATACAAAACCACCACATGAAATAAGCTCACTCCTGTGCTCCTCCAACAGAGGGCAAGTCACCTACAGAGGATTAAGAGATCACCGGAGTGCTAGAACATACAAGATTTCCTTCTGTGACAAAAAATTAGTAAGCTACCACCTAAATCTCTGGAATAATGTACTCCCCACCACTCTTCTTTCTGAGCACTTTCAGGCAAGGCTACAAAGAGCTGTCACCAATACAGAACAACGATGTTCCCAAAATGTAGCAGACTCACACACACAGATGAAGACAGCTGAAGGATTTATGACAAACAGATAAACTGGTGTTGAAGTAGAAAAATCACTTTTGGACAAGTCTTTGGAAGAGGCCAAAGAACAGCCGCCCTTTTGAAAAAAGATTCAGGAAGTCCCACCATAACACCCTAGACCTCTTCAAATCTTCTTGTTAAGATGACAGAAGTAAAAAAAAGCTGTGCTCACTAGAAATCCATCCACTTTGCACCAAGTTAAGGTCATACACACAAAAAATAACTCCAGGAAATGTAAAACACACCGACAAACTCCAAGAGGCATTTCACCATTGCTAGGTGATTTACCATAGACAACAAAATTTGTCAGATATACACACAAAGTAAGGTGCAATGCCAACCATTTCAGAAAGAGTAAAATCAGAACAAAAACACTTCTGTGGAAAAGGTGAGAATGTATTTGTTTGTATCAGGAAAAATAAATTTCAAGTCAGTTACATTCAGTATGACCTTACTAAAAGACAGGAAGGCTGAGATAGAGTTATCTGAGGACAGACACACACATGACTCACCAGACTTTTCACACAGACTACAACTGCTTGCCAGCAAGCCCATGCTGCAGAGCAGTAAAGATCAGAGACAAAGGCCATTCTTTGGAAAAAAGAAAGCACTTCCCCTCCTTGGGGATTTCAAGTGTTGCTGTGCCAAATAAAAAGTTTGTTTCTACAGAAGATAATTATCACAACGCAGGGCATTTTTTTTTCCTCTTAGGGTCTGTGACCCAAAACCTAATGATGATAACATTTTGGAATCTACAGATTATGGCCTCTCTACAAACAAGCTTCATTCAGTTTTTGGGTAAGACAGGTTCAATGTGATTATAAGCTTCTTCCAGAATTCCCAGCATCTACAGTAAAAAGACATCATCACCTTAATAATGATTGAACCCATCTAGCTGCTTTGGTTTACACAAAGCATTGATCGAACCTCTTTAGCCCTAACGCTCCCCTTTCACAACTACCTAAAACACTTTTTCGATACAACAGTAGAAAACATATAAAATACATTAAAATACATTTCCAAGTTCTACAGCAAGTATGTAAACACATTTTAAACATTCTGAAAGCCAAGTAATTACGTTTACTAGTGAGTGAAATAAACACATCAGCTGCAATAGGAAAAGTGAGCATGACTCAAAAAAAAAGGAAAGAAAGGAGAAACAGATCCGTAGTTAGACATGGAAGCACCAGATTTTTGAAACACGATGCTTGCAATTTATCACCTATATTTATATTTAAAAAGCATCCATGAAAACAGACACATTTATTTTAAGATACCTGATGAAAGTTGTGTATCATACGTTTTGAGATATACATAATACAGCAGCAAAATACAGCAACTTATTCTTGCATCTACATTATTTAGTGATAGCTATGCAACATTAGAGTGAAGAACTAACCTGCAGACACGGGCAGGAAAATACAGGTTCTGCCAGGACCGACAGAGGTATTTAGAGTGATCGATAACCCGAATCCAGTCTAACTCATCCATGGACACCTCAATGTAGTAGGAATAAGACCTATGGATTGTCAAAAAACACTGGTGAGAATGCAAGCAGCCACATTTTAGGTATTACATTTCACGCTTTCTTCTGCATTTCCAGCTGTGCTGAAAAGAAGGCTATCTGTTCCTATCCACAGACCTGTACCTAAGATATCTAAAAGAAATCCCTATTTTCAAAATAGCTTTGAAAGTAAATTAACATGCAGTTTATGTTAAGGGATGTTTTCAGAATAACTTAAAACATCCTAACACTCACAATCTGCAGTAATTAGATGAGACTATGCAATGAAGACTTTCAAATCAGTCATAAAAATAATCATTTGTATTCCTTCTGCATGGAATAAATCCAAAACACCAGTGATACAGTTATTATTGCTACTGCCATATCAAGAAAGAAAAACCAGAAAACATACAGCAGATCAAAAACACAAATTCAAATCCTTCACTTGAAAAAAGTTTACTTTATCATCATTTGCTCATTGATGTTGTCCTTCTCTTCTGACTCTTTCAGTTGTTTATGATACTTTGGTAAGCCTTAAACACCCCAAAATTACCCCATTAAAAACTACAACAAAAACAAAACAAAAGAATCACCAACAGAATCTGTGTCTTCCTCTCAGTTATCAATTATGCTTAGCTTATAGTTTGCTGTTAGGAGAAAACAAACTCAAACTAAAACTTCAAAGCCACAGCTATTTTCATATTATACCTACAACAGTGCTATTTAAAATTAAGTGGCAACTTCGCTTGTGGATGAACAAATTGTGGAATATGTGTTTCAGAGTATTTTCTGTCTCTCAGTGCATTAGTCTGCAAAGTTCATAGGCATTTCAACAGCACCATGTTTGCATTTATCCCCCTTTCACACTCATTTCTAAGAGTTCCTCTTCCAGAGTTTTTCATCTACTTTTTTTTTTAACATTAATGCCTTTGTTAATATTTCCAGCTCTCTGCTAACTACTTAAGAGGAGTAGATGTCTGAAGTAGTATTTTTTCAAAATTCTTAACATTGTTAACACCAATTTGTGCACTTAGAAAGGCAATGCAGAGTCTTTAAGATGTCAATTGCATAATCGGCTTCCACATTCACACCAACCAGACGTGTAATATTCACGACCCATATAAATACAGTGTTTTAGCAGCATTATTATTACTAGCCTAAGCATATTTGACTAAGATAGGCTCCAGCATTTTAGAGTTTGAGCAGTTTAATGCAAAAGTTACTGTCTGTCCTCTGTGTGGTGCGAATTCAGGGATTCTCACACCACCATTGCTAGACTGATGTAAATCTGTAATCAATATAAAACATGCTATTTTTTTTTTGTTTCTGAAGGTACCAAGCAAAGAAAAATCGTCTCAGAAATACAATTCCATTACCATACACAACACTATGCCTTTTATTTTTCTTAAGGATCTTTCTTAGGGAAAAGCATCTTTTTCACAGAAGTTGGACACCTGGACTCCTTAGCACTTTTTTATCTAAATTTCATCTGTTACTTAACACTTCTAAACTAGAGGTACAAACCACACCTATTAGTTTGTATCTGGTTTTATTAAGAATGCAAATTCTGAAGAATCCAACAGACCAGAGCATCAGTTAAAATTAATTAGCAGTTTAAAAAGATGCTCAACAAGAAGCCACCATGTGTTTGTACAGCTGCTAAAGCATCTCTTTTGGAGATGTTATTCACGTATCCCGCAAGAAAGATGCAGGTAAGTGGTAGGCAATTCTTAGACTAAAAGATTATATAGGTCGGAAAAGACCTCTTGGCAAAAGTGAGGGCAATTTCAGAGAAATTTCCTTAAGGTTTTGGCTGGTGAAGTTCTGCACACCTCTAAGGCCTGAAATGCAGAACCTCTCTGGGCAAACTCTTCCCAAGTTCAACTACCCCATTATGAATTCTTTTCCTAATATTTAATAGGAATTTAACTTGTTGCTTGTGTCCATTGCTCTTTGCCCTCTCAGAACACATCCGTAAGAGGAGTCTGGCCCTGTATTCTCTATACTCATCCACTAAACTGGCAAAAACAGCAATAACTTCCCTTTCTAAGCTTTCTCCTCTTAAAACAGGAATTTCTCTCAGCATTTCATTGTACGTTGTGTGCTCAAGCCCTCATCATCAGTGTCCTGCTGAACACACTCCAATATGTCAGTATCTTATAGGGAGGAGCCCACAACTGGACTAAGTACTCCAAATGCTTCCTTTTCCATTTCTCTTAAGACAATTAAGATACTAGGGGGAAAAACTTGACATTTCAGGTACTATACTTGATAAGAAGCAAAAGAAAGTCCAACAGTAAACATTCGTACAAAACCAAAAAATTCAAGATGACACAGAAACTAAATCCTAAATCACTGTACCCGCAGTATCATGTGAGGACAAGAAAAACCTCAAGAGGTCCATCTTGTCTGACATTCTGCCCGAAACAAGTCTGTTCTACAAATTTCCAATGAATGGTGGAGGACATCAAGCAACAGACAATGTTTTTAGTTAGTTGTCCCAAGCAGAAGAGTTTTTCCTGAGTTTCAGCAGCTGCTGATTTATGCCTTGCAAATGAGGGACATTTTACCAGACACAAGCTATCTCAAAATTGCTAGAGAACTCCACATTATTAATATCTAATACTTTTTCAAATTTTATAAAATTGGTTGATCTTCTGAGACAAGTTGTATAATATTGTATCAAGTACTTCCTTGTACCTTCAAAGTTTTACTTTTCAATCTTTCTAAAAGGAACAGAGAAGCATAAGTTTCACTTGAACTGAATCAGGAGAACTTAGTTGAAACAAATAGCTAAAAAATCATGCAGTTTGGTTTGGATGATTAATAACTGTAATTTATATTTTAAAAATAATGAATTTACAAAAAAAAAAAAAACAATAAAACATTAGTACACCCTGTTCTAAAATAACACAGCTCAGTTAAGAAAACAAATACAATTGATTTGCAATTTTTAACTGTTAGTCTGGAAGTGATATAAAATGAATCTTTTACCAGAAAGGTAATAATGTGTTACAAGTATAAGTAGCTTGTTTTATTTTATTTATTAGAAAATTCCTTATGAATACCTCCATGAGCTGTCAACTACACTGTAAAATTTTTGTCATGGCAAGTTATAAAATTAATATATTTAATTTGTCAGGTAAAACAAGCCCTGCAATTTTCCTACTTAAGCAGTCATTACACTGTTCAAAAAGGCATACTTTGAGCTTTTATGCATTCCAGAATAATCTCAAGTAGCTGAACATAAATTGGCTGAGGCATCCATGATAGTTCATGCTTCACTGTGAAGTGGCTTCTAGTAACTACTACTGTTAGTTGGTAATTCGTATTCTAAATAAATTTTACCATCTCTGAACTATTGTCATTATAAGTGTGCAATTTCTTAGAAATTTTGAGATATTGAAAAAGTCTGAACATTCCTTCAGTGTTTGGAATGTAAATATGTAAAAAACCTGGTTTGTGCTTAAGAACTAAAATATTGTTCTTCAAACTAAAATAAAAGCCACTAAAAAGTAAGTGGCAAATAGAAAACAATTTAAGTTATATAAGCTTTCATTGGTAATATAAACTCATTTTGTGAAGACACAGAAAATTCACTGAAATATTGAGGTCGTTCAGTATCACAAAGTATGGCCTGGCGTGTAATTAACCAAACTACATTTAAAAAATAGGTTGTTTCAAAATAAAACTTGCCATTGTCATCTCCAATACTGTATTATGCTGTTTCTATAAAATATTTAATGAATATATCAATGTGAAATATTATCACCAGTACAAAATGCATTACCTTTCCTTTTTATGTCTACTTGGCACCTACCGGCTATCTCTGTCCCACAGGAGTATTCGTATGTGGTTGATTATTGATGGTTGGCCTAATTTAATTTCAATTCCAGAACGACAGTCGTCATCGATTGGGTGTCGAGAGAAGCCATGATCCAAATCATAGTTCTGAGTATCCCCATCTAACAAAGCGGACTTCAGCTCCCCTTTTACAACTTGTGCTCCATACTTCATTGTTGCAATATTCTCCCCTGGTACTAAGAAGAAAAGGAAATAATTGCTTAATTTTTACACTCCTACACTGCAAATAAGAACATCAACCATATTAGGTCAGAACAAAGAATTACTGCCAGTGTCCTTTCTTGGCCACAAACACATGCTCAAGGAGAAAAAGAAATATATACAAAAAGAGAGGTATTTTAGAACTTGTCCTTCTTCCACTTCATTTGGTAATGATGGTCTTTCATGGTATAAAAATAAGTAGTGATAACTTACACATATGTTGCACCTATGTTCTTAGTCCTCCTCACGATTTTCCAGAATTCTAGTGCACCTTCCTCATTCAATCACCACTTTCGTTCTGGTTTTAAAGCTTTGGCCTACTCAGTCTCTTTTTTTTCCTAATTAAAATTTAATTATTTTTCTTTTTTTTAATTTGAGGGAAAATAAAAATCCCATTAAATGTTCAAGATGTGGATGCATCACAAACTTGCAGAGTGGTACAGCTATACAAGCTATTTTAATAGCTACATGGGCTTCCAGTACTCTGCAAAGCTAAATGAACCTGGGCAAAATACGAAACTTTGGACTACTGACCCTGGCCCTTTACTCTGCTCTTGTGAGACCTCACTTGGAGTATTGTGTGCAGTTCTGGTATCCTCAACATAAAAAGGACATGGAACTGTTGGAACAAGTCCAGAGGAGGGCCATGAGGATGATCAGGGGACTGGAGCACCTCCTGTATGAAGATAGATAGGATGAGCAAGCTGGGGCTGTTCAGCCTGCAGAAGAGAAGGCTGCATAGAGACCTCATAGCAGCCTTCCAGTATCTGAAAGGAGCCTATAGGGATGCTAGGGAGGGACTCTTCATTAGGGACTGTAGTGAGAGGAGAACGGGTAACAGGTTCAAACTTAAATAGGGGAAGTTTAGATTGGATATGAGGAAGAAATTGTTTACTGTAAGGGTGGCGAGGCACTGGAATGGGTTGCCCAGGGAAGTTGTGAATGCTCCATCGCTGGCGGTGTTCGAGGCTGGGTTGGACAGAGCCTTGGGTGGTATGGTTTAGTGCGAGGTGTCCCTACCCATGGCAGGGGGGTTGGAGCTAGATGATCTTAAGGTCCTTTCCAACCCTAACTATTATATGATTCTATGATTCTACTTGGGCTTTGAACCAACATGCTCAAAGCAAGTTTTTTATGTCACCATTTCACAGTAATAAACATGTTACGTCCTAGCAACAGATCCTACATCAAGATACCTGGGGATAATGATCCCTAACTCCAACTATAAAACAACGCAATGATGAACCACCCTGTTAAAAATACGTTTTTAACAGTCTTGTTTGAGAAGAGACCCTAGTAAACATGACCTGAAAGCTGAATGATGAAAAGCTGCCCATGAACTTTTCATGCATGTTGGCGACAGAAGTGTGAATTTTAACAGGATGTTAAACTTAACAGCTGAAGAACAGAACTGGAAGCGGTACAATTTTAACTGTACTGTACTACTACTAGAAAAAAACAGCAAATGCACAACTATGAAGTTCAAGTGGTCATCAATGTCTCCACAAACAGAAAAAGTCGCAAGAGCCTGAAGCAGTACTAAAACAACACAAAAGTTAAACTATCTAAAAATCTCGGATTTGGAGAAAGCTAGGAATTCTGAGATTAGAAGCATATTATTATTGAGACAGAAATATGCAGAAAAAGAATACAGAAAACACCATTCAACTTCGTCAAATATTTCTACTGCACTGTCAACAGAATGTCTTGCATAATCAAACTTTTTCAATATCCTAATATTAAACTCATGTTTAAATATTAATATCTGTAACTTCTAAGACAGAACAAAGGGGAGATGTGGTTCTGAGAAAGCAGTTATTTTCAGGGCTCATCATGCATGACTGAGGCTACAGTGCAAGCTCTCAAAGAACATTTAGCTTTATTCTTTGTTGAGGCAAACACTCTATAAATCATACAACAAACAATAGACAAACTAACAGTATCTTTCTAAAGCTCAGTGTTAGATATTCTTGTTGAATTAACAGAGAGCATAGACAAAAGGCTTCTCACACTTTTTAGGCTTCCACTAGTACAGTTTTGGAAGACTTGTTTATACTCTTTGAGCAAATATGAAGAAGAATATGTTGACTGATACTGAGGAATAGAAATGGCAAGAATGGTACGTAACAAGATATTTTATTATTATTATGCCTTTTAAAACATGTAATAATAGACAAAACCTCAAAGCACAAATTAAACACATCCTCCAGAGAACTACAACCACTAAATGAGAAAAAAACAACCAAACACACAAAAACCCTAACACTCACTTAACATGCCCCTGTAGTTGAGGTCCATGTCCCGACTCTCTGAACGAATCTTAATGGCATCTAGGATGGCATCGGGTGACAACAATCCAGAAGGTCTTACAACATTTAGTAGTTCTGTTAGGCTCATTAGTGGTAAACGTACTGCTTGCATGATTTCAGCATGGTTTTCCTTGGGGTTATGTTTACACCAATTCATCAAAGCTTGGAAAATGTCCTTCTCAGGAGCTGCAAATGAGTCCCTCAGTACAATACTTAAAAGAGCAGCCTGGAAAAGAAAAACAAAACAAAAAACACAAACAGAAATAAAATTTATTTTAAAAAAGGAAATTAAAATAGGAAAAAAATTAATGGGTATGTTAACTTGTTAAAAATAATCTCCAATGGAGTGACTACCTGAAACTGTAGCTTGTTTTAGTTTCGTATGCAAGAATAACTGGATCTATCATGTAAATAATAGGTAATATTACAAAACCACAAGGAGAAGTAAGTCAGAATTGAAATATGGAAAACTATTCAAATCAATGTAATTCCAGTTGCTATTTCAAATTTACTTTGGAATATAGAAGTGATTTGGAGATTTGACAGTATAGTTCAAAGCATTCCTTTAAAATTATAGCGGTATAACAACACTGATGGGAACAATGAAGTGTGGCTTGGAATCACCTTTTTAAACCACTTTTAGCTACTTGGGATTCCCTCCCTCCCCCGACATTCCCCTCTCTTTTAGTACCAACTGAAAATCACCAGGTGAAAACTTCAGTGGTTCTTATTCACACAGAAAACCCACTGACTGCAAAATGAGAACAAGAAGAATTGAACAGCTGCTTGATTTTCACTTAGCTAGCAGAATAATTAGGAGTTTGCCTAAAAAAAGGATAAATCTCATATATACCAAGACTGGCTATACCAAAGATGTCAAAGTACGTGCTTCCTCATGACTAATGTCTGCCAATTTCTTTATCTCTAATATGCTCTCAGAACACAGATTTAACAAGCTGCATGTGACAAAATTACATTGCCTGCTCCCATCCTGGTAGAATACTCCATCAGGTTTACTATATTTAGCTATAGTGACTGGTCAAAATTAAATACCTAAACAATTCAGAGTGGATCACCAGGATTTTAAGTTAAGCTTGGCTTGAACATTCCCAACGGTCACAGTTTCAGTAGTTTAAAATGAGACCTGTTAACTAACACATAAACTTGTATTTGGTGCCCCCATTAGTATTTTGTCATGAAGTGGTACACATATCAAAGTATATTCCTGGGGAAAAAGTGCAAACAAAAAGATGTACCTTAGAAAGTGACAAGAAGCCTTCGCTGGAGAGCACCTCTTGGGCATTTCTATCCATGAACATACAGCACATACAAGTTAATTTAGGAAGAGAATAAAGACTGGCAACATCAAATGTCATACAGACATTCTGAATATTAAGTATTGTGCAAAGATACTCAGACGTTGAATCCTCCAGTTCTGGGAACCCGTATTTATGCGCTAGGCTGAGGAAGTCAAGGAGAACCTCCTCTTTCTCATCTCGTAGTGTTGCACGACCAGTGTAAATATATTTCAACAGCATGGTAAATGCTTCTGCAGTGGTGTCCTGAAGAGGAATTTCTGCTTCGGGCTGAGATTCTCTCATTCCACCATACAATAATGCTCTATAAGGAAGATAAAGTTTGAGAAATTTATATCATGATATAAACCAGGCAAAAAGTAGAAAGAGAAAGGATTAAATTACAATTTACAGCAAGAGCAATACAAAGAGGATACGGTTTAAGAACTTACAAAATAAAACCCCTTATATTTGGCATTTGAAGCACAGCTCTGCTCTGAAAGCAGCTGCAGAATAATATTCTAACACATCATGTTTTCATTCTACACAACTGCTCCATCTCCAATTTGAACAATAGCCTGCGAAGCAGAAATTGAGATATGATTCTCATGCCTTTGTTTTTTTAAAAAATATGGTGCTATCAGCGAGAAAGAAAAAAAAAAGAATTTCTTCCCGAGCAAATAAAACAATTTGTTGGCCACTATAACAGCAGTGGCAAATTAGCAAATCTCAAGATTCTTGATCATCTGTTCCTTAACTCTAAACCTAGCACATGGCAACTCTGATGAAATCCTGAATCTTGAGAAAAATCTAAGTACTCACAATGATTTTTTAAAAATATGATGGACAGCTTGAACACAATTTGCATTCAGAATTTAATTATTAGCTTATCCCTCTGACAAAAATAACTGGGCGAATATTATCACAAAGTTCTGTTAATTAAATTTAGAATGGAAAATGCGCATCTGTTAAAAAGGTGGATTAGTATTATTCCTAGTTTTAAAACACATATTCTAACCTGTATTGGCCAGACATCTTTGAATATTTAATTCCAACACATTGAAATTAAACTTTCTAATCGAGAATATTCCATAGAAGCACACTATCCATACTCCGGAAAAGAATCAAAACAATTTTACAGCAGAACTTTTCTGTTCTGAAGTTCTTTTTCTCTTGAACCTGTGAAAATACCTTCAAAATCCAATTTAATGAAGGTCAAAAGAGTAACATTGTGACATGGTATTTATCTTTTTATATTTGGACACAGTGATTTGATGTGCTGGGAAACATTCTCACAGAAAAGGTCACACTCAATGGACAGATGATTACACTCTGAAAAGTTCATAGAGAAATAATGTTTATCTTATCTGCATGAAAATTTCCTGTGAGCCTGACACAAAGCTATACTTCACCTGAAATAATGGCACCTAGCAGCCAGGATCACTCTGTGCGCCGGAAAACGTTTCTTTTCTACAATAAAGGTAACGTCACTGTATTCTTCCCCATTCATTAGAGCACCAATATGCTCTGACAGAATGTGAACGTGGTCAATCTCACCCACAGCTGTGTAAGGACGAAGCGGGTGGCTGTTACTCATCTTGGAAGGATGGTGATACGGGTAGCCTACAGGGAAAAAGAAAATAACCAGCATTTTAAAGGGCACAAATATTAAAAAATTGCTAAGATCAAGCTGTGATTATGAAAAAAGTGACTGTGCAAGTTACCATATATAACAAGAAAAATTAATCCAAGAGACTTTCTATGAAAGTTCATTTACAACAGGAGTCAATGCTGCTTGCATTAAACAATTCTAGCCAGCAGAAAAAAAAAAATTAGAGAACTCCATCACCCAGTTGTTCTGTAAATTCATTTATTTAAAGTAAAAATCTTCCAATGAAAGAATGGAAAATTAAACAACTGAAGTTACCATTAGAAAGCAATTTTGTCTGAATTAAAATGCACATAAATTATAAAGAAATAAATAACTTGACCAAGTAAGTATAGCCTTAACTCCCAAGCCTCTACTAAAATCAGTAAAAACATCAGTGTTTTTGCAGAATTCCAATCAGCTGTCCAGAACTGGAGAAAATAAACAATCAGAATAACTTTTAATAAATAACAGACAAAGAGCAAAGCTTTGAAATATACAGTTCAGTTTTCTTATCCTTTACACTCAGTTTCTTTGATGCCTTCTTGTTCCCTAATACCCTCTCAGTCATAAAAGTAGGAGTCTGCACATTAATGTACAATATAGTTGCATGTGTTAGTCATACCTTCTATGGAATTATTTTGTTATTTCTTAATTCACAATAGGTTTTAGTTTCCTTGGGGTTGGCTTACTCCAGAAACAGAGGTTCTCTGCAGCCTCAGTGGCAAGAGCATCCACCGGGAAGTTTCAGTTTCTATTGTTACACATTGGTTTGTTTTTAAATAAAAAGAGTCTGTTTCAGGTCATGACCATCCATATTTTCAGAGACACCTTCTGAGCCCCAATGACTAGCCACTTTTCAAAACAGGAACATACTTAGTGCTGAAGAATCACAGTGTACAAGAGGTAGGAAAATTAGGAGGTCGTACCCTGAATGTGGTTAATACATTAGCCTTCCAAAAGACAATCTTTCATGACATGAAAACATATTAAAGCTACACTTAAAAACTATTATAAGAAAACATGCATCTGTTTCCAGGCATTTCTACCCCATCAAAGAAAAGAAAATGCACACGGAGTGAAAGTATTATTTCCACTTGTGTAGGATCTGGAAACAACCCAAAATCAAGATACTGTAGAAACACGGTCCTGAAGAACTTTAAACTAAACTAGAAAAAGTGACAAAAATGGAATATAAGATTTGAGAAAAATACAGCTTACTAAATTGGCAATACAAATCACAGCACAACTGGGAACAAAAATGCAGCTTTCCTCAGACTCTCTCCCATCCTTGATTTAGAAGCTGTGTGCCCGTGTAGCCATTAGAGCGTGGAACAAGCAATACTGGCCAAGATACTGGAGGCAGCCTAAACATGGGAACATATAACACTGTAAAGGCGTTCTTCTGACACATGTGCTAGTGGCAGCTGTGCTGGGTTCAGCAGTAGCAGTCATTTTTGTCCTTCTCGGTAGCTGGTGCAGTGCTGTGGTTTTGACTTTCAGCCTGGGAACAGCGCTGGTAACACCGATGTTTTTAGTTGCTGCTCAGTAATGTTTAGTCTGACCAAGGACTTTCTGACCTTCATGCTCTGCCAGGGAGGAGGGGAAGCAGGGAGGAAGCAGGGACAGGACACCTGACCCAAACTGACCAAAGAGGCATTCCATACCACAGCACGTCATGCCCACTATATAAACTGGGGGCAGGGACCCAGAAGGGTTAGATGACTGCTTGGGTCGGGCTGGGTATTGGTCGGCGGGTGGTGGGCAGTTGTATTCTTTTCCCTTGTTATTTCCCTTATCATTATTATTATTGGTGGCAGCAGTAGTGGTTTGTGTTATACCTTAGTTACTGGACTGTTCTATCTCAACCCATGGGAGTTACATTCTTTCAATTCTCCTCCCCATCCCCCCAGGAGCAGGGGGGAGGAAGGGGTGGGGGAGAGTGAGCAAGTGGCTGCATTGCTGATTTGCCGACTGGGCTTAAACCACAACGTTCCTTTTGGCACCCAATGTGGGGCATGAAGGGTTGAGATAATGACAGATCTGACTAGAGTGTGTCTAATCATATTTGTGATAAGCATTCATTGTTTCGGATTAATAGTCACTCGTCACAATGCTGATTTATTGGCTCTCAAAGTTGTTGCTCTTGATCTCACGGTTTCAGCATGTCATACCTTACTTACAGCTGGTATTTGCTGTGTTAGTGTTTATTGGCTGGGGTCTTGGGCTAAAGCTCTTGTTTTATTGTACTTTATGGTAATGAATTATAATGCAATAGAATCATTGATCATGAAACTGACCTGGCTTGCATTCCCAGTGTGGTCACCACCTCTGTACTTTGGGAGGTATATAATAGAAGTGTTTAGAAATTACACATCTTTTTTCCCCTCCTCAGGTGGTCAACCCGTGAAGGAGACATTCCCTTATGTTCCCAGCTCCCCCACCAGATCATTTACAGCATCATTTGAGACTTCTGAAGGTTCTGAATGGCCTTTGGGTACCCTTGAGCCCTGCCTGCTGATTGTGATGGGGATCACCATGTTGACACGCATACAGAGCGTGTTTCACCCACGACCATTTTGTCTGATCTCGAGAGTTAAGCAGAGTTGGGTTTGGGCCTTGTCTAGGGTTAGACAATGATACAGGAGGACCAAGAGATTTTCCCCGAGGCTGTACAGTCATGAGTGGCAGGGTGTGTGGGATAGTATGGGCAAGTATCTAGGCCAGTGGGCCCCTCCAGTGCTTTGGAATTCCACCACTGAACAAGTGCAAAAACCAGAAAAATTAGTAAAACACTTAGATGAGATGAGTTGTCATTACGGTCATACCAGAGAGGGACAAATCATGGCAACGTGCAGGGGCTTGGTCTATGCTTACAGAGCCCTGTTCAACACTATCCAGCACCTTCAAAAGGAAAAAAATATCCCTGGATCTGCTGCCAAAGCAACAGACAGTGCAGCTAAGGCAGCTCCAAGCACAGCAGCTACACCAGCCCCAGTAACAAGTACAGTAGCTACTCAAACTTCGACTGCAACAGACAGTGCAGCTACTCCAGTTCCAAGAACAGCAGCTACGCCAACCCCAGCAGCAAGTACAACAGCTACCCAAACCCCAATAACAGCTACTGCAGCCACTTCAACCACGATGATAATCACTGCAGCTAAACCAGAGGACTAATGCATGCCAATAGCAGTTGCCTCTGTACACAAGGGGAAAAGCAAAAAAAAGACAAGAAACATGAAGAAACAAGAAGAAGAAGGAATGGCAACACACTTACTACCTGGGACAGCATCTGATCAGGAGTCATTATCACATGAATCGGAGGAAGAAGAAGAAGAGGTGACTTCCTGACCTCAGACCTCAACCGAGCTATGGAATATATGAAAAGATTTTACCCGTCAGCCAAGGGAGCACATCATCACCTGGTTGCTCCGATGCTGGAACAATGGTGCCAACGGTCACGAACTAGAAGGTAGGGAAGCCAAGCAGCTGGGATCACTTGCTACGGAAGGGGGAACTGACAAAGCAATTGGAAGAGAGAAAGAGTCCCTCAGCCTTTGGAGGCAGCTCTTGGCAGCTGTGAAAGAAAGGTTTCCATACAAGGACGATGTTGTGAGTCGTTCTGCCAAATGGACTACTCTAGAGAAAGGCATCCAGTCTCTGAGGGAATCAGCCATTGTGGAGATGATCTATCACATCAAAGCCAAATGCCGGGGATGCACCCATCGATCCAGATTAAATCAGATGTACACGACTCGTGGCGGAAATTTACATAGAATGCACCCTCATCATATGCCTATTCATGCAACAGTAACCTGGAATGACACAGTACCACTAACAATCTCACCCCTTCCATCATTTCAACTGTGGAAAAACTGTTCCAGGACCTCAAATAATTGAGAGACAATCTATCTGATCTATCCAGCTCCTCACATGTATCAACACACATCTCAGTTATTAACAAAAGGCATCCTACTGCTCGAGAGAGAAGATAGAGAAGGTACATGCCACTGGCCACCCTACGGTTTTACCCACGGGATCACAGAGAAGACATGAGGAAGTGGGACGGAAAACCTACCTCAGTTCTGGAGGAACGGGTGCGTGAATTGAAGAGGAGAACAAAGGTCAAGGATGATCATCCCATGAAAGCTGCAGCGTCAGTCTCTGGTGAGCAGGTTCCCAGATGGAGTGGAAGAGCTGATTTTACTCCAGCTCCTGTGATAAAGAAGACTAATCCCTTTCTACAAGACTTAAGTGTCCAATACTGTGATGACTATTAGAGGGGCCCTGCCTCCAGCCAGGTGGAGGTAGGGGACAATTGGATTTACTGGACTGTGGATCAGATGGCCTGGCACATCAGTCCCACAGGAGTATAAGGCTCTCGTAGATACCGGTGTACAGCGTACTCTGACGCCATCAAGCTATCAAGGGGTGGAACCGACTTCTATTTCTGGAGTGACAGCAGGCTCCCAAGAGTTGACTGTACTGGAGGCTGAAATCAGCCTGACTGCGAGGAAGTGGCAAAAGCATCCCATTGTGACTGATCCAGAGGCTCCATGCATCCTTGGCACAGACTACCTCAGGAGAGGGTACTTCAAAGACCCAAAAGGGTACCAATGGGCTTTTGGTATTGCTGCTTTGGAGACAGAGGGAAATTGAGCAGCTGTCCACCTTGCCTGGTCTCTCAGAGGATCCTTCTGTTGTGGGGTTGCTGAAGGTCGAAGAACAACAAGTGACAATCACAACCACAACAGTGCACCGGCAGCAGTATCACACCGAGACTCCCTGATTCCCATTCATAAGCTGATTCATAGACTGGAGAGCCAAGGAGTGATCAGCAGGACCCGCTCACCCTTTAATAGCCCCATATGGCCAGTGCGAAAGTCTAACGGAGAGTGGAGACTAATGGTAGACTATAGTAACCTGAATGAACTCACACCACCCTTGAGTGCTGCCATACCGGACATGCTAGAACTTCAGTATGAACCGGAGTCAAAGGCAGCCAAGTGGTATGCCACGATTGATACTGCCAATGCATTTTTCTCAATTCCTTTGGCAGCAGAGTGCAGACCACAGTTCACTTTTACTTGGAGGGGTGTCCAGTACACTTGAAACGGGCTGCCCCAGGGGTGGAAACACAGCCCTACCGTCTGCCATAGCCTGATCCAGACTGCACTACAACAGGGGCAAGCTCCAGAACACCTGCAATACATTGATGACATTACCGTTCGGGGCGATACAGCTGAAGAAGTCTTAAGGGAGGAAAATAATCCAAATCCTGATGAAAGACGGTTTTGCCATAAACCAGAGTAAGGTCGAGGGACCTGTGCAGGAGATTCAATTTTTGGAAAAAAAAAAAGCAAGATGGACGTCACCAGATCCCCATAGATGTGATCAACAAGAAAACAGCAATGTCTCCACCAACTAATAAGAAAGAAACAAAAGCTTTCTTGGGTGTTGTGGGGTTCTGGACAATGCATATCCCGAATTAACAGTGTGATTGTAAGCCCTCTCTACCATGTGACCAGAAGAAGAATGATATCAAATGGGGCCCTGAGCAACAACAAGCCTTTGAGCAAATTAAATGGGAGATAGTTCATGCAGTAACCCTTGGACCAGTCCGCACCGGGTCAGATGTGAAAAATGTACTCTACACCACAGGCAGGGAAAATGGTCCTACCTGGAGCCTCTGGCAGAAAGCTCCAAGGGAGACTCAAGGTCGACCCCTTGGCTTTTGGAGTTGGGGATACAGAGGATCTGAGGCCAGCTCTACCCCAACTGATAAAGAGATACTGGCAGACTATGAAGGGGTTCGAGCTGCTTTGGAAGTGACTGGCACTGAAGCACAGCTCCTCCTGGCACCCTGGTTGCCCATGCTGGGCTGGATGTTCAAAGGCAGGGTCTCCTCTACACATCATGCAACCGTTGCTACATGGAGTAAGTGGGCTGCACTAATTATACAACAAGCTCAAATAGGAAATCCCAGTCATCCAGGAATCCTAGAAGTCATCATGGACTAGCCAGAGGGCAAAGATTTCGGAATGTCACCAGAGGAGGAGGTGATGCGTGCTGAAGAGGCCCCACCATATAACAAACTGTCAGAAAGTGAAAAGCAATACGCCTTGTTTACTGATGGGCCCTGCCATATTGTGGAAAAGCACTGGAGATGGAAGGCAGCTGCATGGAGTCCCCGATAACAAGTTGCAGAAACTGCTGAAGGAGAGGGTGAATCGAGTCAGTTTGCCGAGGTGAAAGCCATCCAGCTGGCCTTGGACATTGCTGAACAAGAAAAGTGGCCAGTACTCTATCTCTATACTGACTCATGGATGGTGGCAAATGCCCTGTGGGGGTGGTTTCAGCAATGGAAGCAGAGCAACTGGCAACGCAGAGGTAAACCCATCTGGGCTGCTGCACTGTGGCAAGATATCGCCACCCAGGTGCAGAACCTGGTGGTGAAGGTATGCCATGTAGATGCTCATGTACCCAAGAGTTGAGTCACTGAGGAACACCAGAACAACCAACAAGTGGATAAAGCTGCTAAGATCGAAGGGGCTCAGATGGACTTAGATTGGCAACATAAGGGTGAATTATTTTTGGCCCGGTGGGCCCATGACACTTCAGTCCATCAGGGCAGAGATGCAACATATAGATGGGCTTGTGATAGAGGGGTGGACTTAACAATGGACACTATTGCCCAGGTTATTCATGAGTGTGAAACGTGCTGCAATTAAGCAAGCTAAATGGTTAAAGCCTCTTTGGTATGGAGGATGATGGCTGAAGTACCGATATGGGGAGGCCTGGCAGATTGATTATATCACACTGCCACCAACCCGCCAAGGTAAGCCCCATGTGCTTACCATGGTGGAGGCAACCACTGGATGGCCATAAACAAACGCTGTGCCACACGCCACTGCCTGGAACACGATCCTGGGCCTTGAGAAACAGATTTTGTGGCGACATGGCACCCCAGAGAGAACTTAGTCAGACAATGGAACTCATTTCCGAAACAACCTGATAGACACTTGGGGCAAAGAGCATGGCATTGAGTGGGTATATCACATCCCCTACCATGCACCAGCCTCTGGGAAAATCAAATGGTACAATGGGCTATTAAAAACTACACTGATAGCCAATGGGTGGTGGGACTTCCAAACATTGGGATACACATTTACCAAAGGCCACCTGGTTGGTCAACACCAGAGGATCTGCCAACAGGGCTGGCCCAGCCCAGTCAGAAATTTTACACACTGCAGAAGGGGACAAAGTTCCTGTGGTGCATATAAAGAATTTGCTGGAGAAGACAGTCTGGGTTATTCCTGCTTCAGGTAAAAGCAAACCCACTCATGGGATTGCTTTTGCTCAGGGACCCCGATATACTTGGTGGATAACGCTCCAGTTACTGTCTACATAAAACTGACAGACTAACAATGCTAAAGATAAAGGAATTATATGAGCTGCACACTTTGTTTGCTTCCAGTAGCTGTGGATGTTGTCATGTGCCAACAGGGTGAAGAGTTCAAGGGAAAATTGTTTCTATTTCAGGTTAAATAAATAAACAAAATCAAAATAACACTTCCCTCTCCCTCTCTAAACAAGAATCTGTGTACAGAGAGGGCAAAGCCTGAACTGGTGACATGTGGTAATAAGTCGATCACACCAGTCCTTTTTGACTGACAGACACCATCAAGACCTTGAACGACAGCAAACAATGAAAGCAGAAGTTTAGAAATCCCTGTGTTTAAGATGCAAGACAAATTTGTTTCAACATCTAATGCTCTTCAAATTGCTGGTACAATGCACTACTCTAAATTGTCAGCTTCAAACACAAATAGGCTGAACACTGGGAATACAGGATGTCTACAAGCCTCTGGCTGAGGAGCTTTTGAAATACTTGAATGACATGAAGTGTTGGAAACCAGCGACTTCATGAAACCATGTACGTACCTCACATGCTTTCTGTGGGCAGCACTAGCATTGTAATACTACTACACTATAATACTGTGGGCAACTACTGAAGAAGCACTCAAACCCATTTACTTGTTCAGTACTACACATTTCCGAAGCAAGTTTTGTCTGTATTGCGGATTTTCCATACAAAGCAGCCCAGTGAGAGCAGCGACGCCTTCAAAAGATAGCACCAAATAACATGACTTCAGATCTTTCTAGGCTGAATTCCTTAATGGTACGAATTCAGCCAACCCATGAAGTGATCTGCATAGTTTTTGTTTGAGGAAGTAAAAAGTAATTTACTGCTTTAGCTGTGGCAAGTTGCTAGGAGTTCACAACTTCCCTGAATAGCTAAACACGTGTTTTTCTAATTGTAACTTGATTACTCATCATAAAAAATCTTCTATCACCTTTCAAAGAATACAGGTGTTTACTCTTCCTGGCAAAGAACACTCAACCACGTTCAGAATAAAAGACCAGGCTGTTTATGAGCCTCTTGCCAGCGCCATAACCTATTTCCAGGAGGTGTTCAGAGCTAATTAACTGCTTCAGGAGTCACCTGCAGCTTTGCTCATGACACAGAAATAAATAAAACAGTCTTCTCGGTGAGTCTGAGGCACCATTAAAGCTGCAACAAACTCAAAAGGCATCTGTTAAGTCAGAAGGCCTATAGACCACTTCTAAGACCACACTGGAAGACATGCTTCTTGGTGGCCATCTTCAACACTGAGCATGTGAAAAACATGGCCTGGTATTTATTACATAAGGTAACATGCAATATTACACAATGTGTCATGGCTTCAAAAACAACCACACATCCCCCTCCCTCAGTTTTTAGATTGCTACATTTCTTTCTAGTAAGTAATCTGTAACATGTTACGGTGTATAAAAACATGAAATACAGTAACAACAGCAAAATCCCAATGACATCTTTACTAAGCAACTTTCAAACCAGACCTGCAATAAAGGCCGGCATTCAGTCACTTCCCTCCTTCCCACTTTTGGGCTATCACTAAAGACTCCTCTGAAAAGCAGTCCTGTTTTAATGAAACATGCAAGAGTTGGTTTTATACCATGTGCAGAAAAAAGAATTTAAGAAATTGTTCATGAACAATTTGTTGGGTTTTTTTCATATAACTGAGTGAAAAATGTTTACATAACTGATAAGCCAATTGAAACTTTAGAAATAAATGTAAGTAAACAGACAACTGCTAGAATTAAAAATTTTATTATTTCATACTCTTGAAAGACTTAATTCCCTCATCATCTAGCTTGTACTTTGCAAGATAATACAGATTCTCTTACATGGCTATTTTATCTAGAAATAGGAATTTGTCCTCAGTTGATTGGAGGGGATTTGAGTAGTATTTCAATTATTTTGCAATTCATTCCTTCATATAATATTTTGCTTCAAATAAATTCCAGCAAAATACTACTTTAATTATAATTTCTATTACCATATATTTGAACATGGTAAGTGTGACAGTAAAGTTACTGTACAAACTCACTATTGTTCCAAATAATATGGGGGTTTTCATTCTGGGGTTTTTGCAATGGACATAAATATCTTTTTATACAAAAATATTTTGTGCTCATAAGTTCTGGTACAATAAGCTGACATACTACAAAAGAGAAATTTTTAGTAAACATTTCAACATACACAGAGTATAACCCAAGTAAATACTTTGATTTTGTCAGAACCCCCACTATAGAAGCTCTTTTGTACTTCTAAATAACAGTAACAAAGTTGACTATGAGTGAAAACTGTTACAGAAAGGGAAAAAAAAAATAAATGTTCTGGCACTTACTATCCAATAAAAAAAAAATAACACTATCAACGTAGTACAAATTTATAGACACAGGATATGAAAGATCAAGTAAATTAAATTCACAGAATTTTTTGGTCTCATCTCCAACACTTCTGTTGTGAAGGGATTAAAAGAAAAGCAGATGTTAACTCTCATTAATGATAAATAACCACACCATTCAATTACAGCATTCTAAACAATAATTTAGTACCAAAAATGTTTTGACTTAAAGCATACAGGAAGTTATGCACTGCTCATCTTCAAACACATTCCCCATACTTAAGTGCTGCAGTGCTAATGTTTCATGTTCTGCTCAGAGACATATCCCTCTGACAGCAGAGAAGGAGTAAGCCTGGCTAGGTACAAAGAACAACATATTAACTGCAGCTTGTTTATTAACACATCCATAAAATAGGTCTTAAGGCACTCAATACAACCCAGTTAAACTGGCATACTACTAAACTCTCAAGTCAGAATCTCAAGGAAATGCATTGGTCCACTCACCAGTAAAGCTGTCTGAAGATCTGCAGTGGACATAGCCTGTAGGCAGATGGCCAGCTTCCTGAAAATTAGGGTTC
The DNA here is from genome assembly GCA_039720435.1 of Amazona ochrocephala. Lineage (NCBI taxonomy): Eukaryota > Metazoa > Chordata > Aves > Psittaciformes > Psittacidae > Amazona > Amazona ochrocephala. The sequence continues at coordinate 106,152,621 of CM077878.1, forward strand.
TTCGCCATGCTGAACAGACAGATTGAACAGCAAGCTCACAGAAACATGATTCAGTGACATCCAGCTGCGCAGCAACAACTGTATCATTTCCTGAAACAATGCATGAAATAATTCCCATGAGAAACTGGGGACATGTAGCCTATGGCAAAAGTGAGCAAGATGCATATTTCTCAGTTAAAACTTTTGTGGAAATAAATTCTTTAAAAAAACCCTCAATTCTACAGGAAAACTACTCATAGCATTAAATGATAGCACTAGAATTTTTATTTTTTTTTTCAGCCATCATCAGGGACTGTAGCAATAAGACAAGGGGGAATGGGTTTAAACTTAAACACGGGAAGTTCAGGTTAAGACATGAGGAAATTCTTTATTGTGGGTGGTGAGGCACTGGAACGGGTTGCCCAAAGAAGTGGTAAATGTTCTGTCCCTGAGCAGTGTTCACGGCCAGGTTTGACAGAGCCTTGCGTGACACGATCTAGTGGGAGGTGTTCCTGCCCATGGGGGGGGGGGGTGTGGGGAGGGTGGAACTAAATGATCTTAAGGTCCTTTCCAACCTAAACCATTTTGTGATTCTATGAATTATAACGATTCTATTTTTTAACCATCAAAGAAGGTAGTGATGCACTGCCATTCATTTGTTCATTATAAGCCACAAAAAATTCATCCTGAAAATTTCTTACTACAGCATTAACGTTTGTGAGAACACCATCTTCCCACATGGGTGTCCTAGTTAAACTATGTCTATACAAAGCACACCACACACAGTTTATTCCCTACACATCCAAAGTTCTCTTAAATGCTCTTGCCTAGCTAAAGGATATAGGGGTTTTGTCTGTGTTTTGGTTGTGGGGTTTTATTTAAGGCAGTTGCAGATCTTTCTCCTGTGCAAGCTTTTAATTTTACAAACAAGAAAACAAAACTGTAGGGTGAGGAAATACAGGAATATAGAGACTTTATTTGTTTAAATACATAGCTAACATAATGAGTCTCTCTCAACAAGTGCAAATTATTGTTATTCTTCCCACCATATATGCCATCAGAAAAAATAAACTGTGTTTAATTTACTAAATAGATGATACCTTCATCTATGAATGCTCTCCCAAAAGACAATCTAACCTTCTTTAAAGTATATGTTTAAAAGAGCAATGGAGAAGAAGAAAATAGTATTTTTAGGTAGTTTCAGGGACTGGAAAGTAACCACATTCCAATACAGCAAAGAAGAACTCTTTGTTTCGGAGAATAACATGTAATACATAAATATTTGCCCCTACAAGTGATGTAGATTATCAAATTGACTTGTATTATCAAAATCTAATCAAAAGCCATTTATGAAAATTCCTGTGGTTTTGGTTGGTTGTTTTTTTTTTTTTAATAAACATGAGTGAACAGACCCCAATATGACACTATACTTCAAGTGCCCAATTTAGAGTTCTAATAGGAAACGTGCAAAATATAGCTGCTTCGTGAGCAGGCTCAAACTGAATCTTAAAACACATACAGAATTAAGTGGTCCCAGCACGGGGCTTTGGGAGGGGTCTATGTGCCGAGCTTTAACAACACCACAAATGAAGAACATTGCTGGGCAAGCAAGATTACAGGCATATTGCTAACAAGTTAACATCGGTTGTTTGAGGTTTTTTTTAAGCCTGATAATATGATAGCTTCTTCAAAGTCAAAAGGAATTTCAGTGAATCACAACAGTATGCAACTTCCAAGAGCAGTTAAGTACTAAGACCCTGTGAAAATACTGTGTGTACTACCAAAGTGTCAAAATACTGACTATTAAAAACCCAAACAAAATAAAACCAACCAAACAAAAACAAACCACAAAACCCCAGCACACTACCAGAAGGAGCAGGCAACGGGGTGAGCGAGGAGGTGAAGCAGGGACATCGCCCCCTCGGCACAGGAGAGCGGCAGGGAGCAAGCGATCCGCCCAAGGTCGCGCCCAGGAAACCGGGGCCTGGGCCGCCGCGGCCCTTGATCCACGTCCAGAGCCAAGAGGCATCCCCCCGCCCAGCCACCCCCTCCCTGGCCTCCACAGAAAGGCATTTCAGGTGCGGCCCCTTCGCCGCCGAGAAAGCTCAGCTGCTCCCCGCAGCTCTTCCTCGGCCCGCTCCCTGATCAACATGTCCTCACACGGTGGAAGCCACCGCCGGCCCTCCAAGGCCCCAGAGCCCGCCGCGGGGAAGCCACACGACCCGCTCCACAAGAGCAGAAGAAGCACAGCCACCACACAGCACCCACGACCGTCCCCCAGACTCACCAGCCCGGCCACCGACGAGGCCTCCACCCCCTGCCCCGCCGCCGTCGCTACGCCAACCGGCGCGCTGACGTCACCTAGCAACAGCAGCCGTCCTCCAGCGTGCTGACGTTCACGGCACCCGCGGGAGCGGGTCTCGGTCGCGGCGTGCGGCGTCAGCGGGCTCCGCCGTTCCGGGCGCTCGGTGCCGGGTTTCCTTTTCCGGCCACAGACCAGGGGCAACTGGCAGCAGAGCAGCACCCACCGGGCGGGAGGGGCGATGCGGCCGGTGAGTTGGGAGAGCGACCGTGGCGGCGGCGCCCACGCCCGCAGAGCGTCTCCCCTCGAGGGGTGAAGTCGCGGTGCGCCCGCGAGGCTGCCGGAGGCTGTCATAGCCGCATCTGTGCCACGGGAAACAGCTGGCCTGGCGGGAGGGCTTTAGCACTCTGTTCGGTGCTGAAGTACCCAGCCCTTCTCAAACAGTGGCTGATGTTTGACCTTCCCCGCGTTCCCACCTGCTGTTGCTCGGCTACATTCAAAACTCACGTATTCTTTGGTTAAGCGGAGCGGGGTGCTTGCCCAGCTCTTGCCATTCATTGGGTATTCTGCTGTCCTGAATAATGGAACCTCTTACTGGCTCTAAGGAGAACATGGGCTCCTCTCTGCGTGACCATTATATTAATTTCTAATGTAGTTCACATGGCTAAATTTAGGCTCTCCCAGTGGCAAAGCACTGCATGCTACATAATTCCACACTTTATTTGGCAGACAAGTTACCTTGGAAGAAGTAAAAATAGCGTTGTGTGTACTCAGTAAAAACGTTGAAGAGTTTCAAAAGTTTTTACAGCTAAAATCTTTAACATCTGTTGCGGGCTGAAAGAATAATCAGTAAGTGTTTTTCTTTACTAGTTTATTGTTGGATTTTGTAACTGGTAGTACCGGGGTTAATTAGTTCTCAGTAGGGCAAGCAGCAGTAACTTTAAAAACAAAGTAACACCAGACAACCTAAAGCCATAGCGTGCCCACTTCATGATACTGCTGTAATTAGTTTGTAGAGGCCAGTGTTGTTTTACTAGTTTCCTTTTTATTGCTTCATCATCTATCAAAATGGCTATGGCTTAGCCAAGCACTTAAACCCAGGGACCATTCCAAGATTCGAAAACATGTTTAGAGTGCTCTTATTTTAATACTAACGGGAACCTTTGGCATAGTCTGCTTCCCCTCGTGTAGTTATCAACTGACCTATGTATGCACACCCTCTGACTTATTCATCAGATTTTCAAACTATGCCGGTTTTAATTACTGGATTCCATACAATTGGGTCAATTGCTTTTCCAGTCACACCTGTGCTTTTAAGTACAGTGGAACAATTCTGAATAGAACACTAGGTTGTTAAAATAAGAATCAAGTTAAATGCTTGTAAAAAAACCTGGTATTTTCCTTGCTACCCCCTTGGTCACAAAGCTTTAGATGACACATGTACTCACTGAAATAAAACTCAATTTTAGGCAACTTCATTTAGAGTTTTTCTCATTCCTTATTCCAACACCTAAGGCTCCAATAACGTATATAATCTATTTCACTCATTTTCTAAGGGCAAACATCTTTGATTAACTTTTATGAATTACTTCTCATGTGGAGTTCTAAAATTACTGAGTTCACATATGCTATCTAGTTCAGACAAAGCAGACAGAATTAAGGATTTTTCAGATGAGACAGGACAGCAACACTCAGCATTTAAGTCATTAACATCTATGTTAGCATAGTAGAAATCAAATGCAGTACTTTCTACATTTCTGGTTTAATTTATAAGCCAGGGAGTTATTGACTGTTATTAATTCTGCACATTGCCATTAACTTAATAAAGCATCCTGCCAAGGAAGTCACAGAGTTATTTTCACTACCATACTCCCAATTTCTTTTATGACCAGATTTCTTCTCAAGTAAGAATCCACAAAACAAACCAAACAACTTTTCAGGTATCTAGGATTCCAATGATTAGCAAAGCAACAGGTCATACTGCTTTAAAGTGATGTCATGGTTTAAGCCTCTATAAACTCACGCAGTCGCTCTCTCACTCACTCCCCACTCTTTCTTCCCCCAGTCCCGGGGGAATGGGGAGGAGAATCAAAAGAATGCAACTCCCACAGGTTGAGATAAGAACAGTTTAGTAACTAAGGTATAACACAAACTGCTACTGCTACCACCAATAATAATAATGACAAGAAAAAATACAAGGGAAGAGAATACAACTGCTCAGCACCAGTCCCCAGCCCGACCAAACAGTGCACCCCCACCAGTAATAATAATGACAAGGCAAATACAAGGAAAGAATACAATTGCTCACCGCCAATCCCCAGCTCAACCAAGCAGTGCACCCCCCACCCTTCTGGGTCTCTGCCCTCCCTTTTTACATCCTGGACATGACGTGCTGTGGTATGGAATAACCTCTTTGGTTAGTCTGGGTCAGGTGTCCTGTCTCTGCTTCCTCCTGGCTTCCCCTCCTCCCTGGCAGAGCATGAGACTCAGAAAGTCCTTGGTCAGACCAAAACATTACCAAGCACTAACTGAAAACACTGGTGTTATCAGCGCTGTTCCCAGGCCGAAAGTCAAAACCACAGCACTGCACCAGCTACCGAGGAGAAAAATGACTGCTGCTGCTGAGCCCAGGACAAGTGATTTTGTAGTTTTTACCAATGCTTTATTTGGAAGTGAATTGCAATGCCATTACACTAATTAGTCATATAACCAATTCAAGCCATTGTAAGACAGGGAAAAGGTTTTTTTTTCCCTTGAAGGAAGGAACAGGATTTCAAAACCTGACATGGCCTACATTGTTCATAACAGGAGGAATAGCAATAATTCAAATATTCTGTGCAACATATGCAAATGTTACATGTTTTCCTACTGTTTACAGGTACCATTTCAGTAACCATCATTCCTTTTGAGAGGGCGCTACTGGTAGGAAGCTGTTCTTTCAGACACTTTTTTCATTTCCTAATGCAGAATGCACACAGCATTTAAATTAAATATAGGCCCAAACTTTCACTGAAATAAAAATAATGAGCAAGCTCTCTCTAGTATTGAAGAGACAAGAAGGAGCAAGGGACAAGAAGTTAGCAACTATGAGACCTCTTATCTTGGCTGTCAATCAGCAGCCAGAAGCTTAAAGACTGAATTTTTTTCTGCTGGACTGATTTATTGCCTCCACAGAGTTTGTTCCAGGCAAGGCTGCTTAAGGCTGCTCCATAAAGAGTTCTGCCTGACATAATACAAGTAAGATAAGGACTTTCATAAACATATTAGTACACGAGTCAAAGTTAGTCTAACATTTTATTTCTACATTTTATATTCTACAATATAGTGCATGAAGCCTTCAGGATCTGTTGACTTCATTAAAAAAAAAATATTCTGAAGGTGGATTTTTTTTTTCTTCCTTGTTGAAGCTCATCAGTAGCAACAAAGGATTTTTTTTTTTTGTTGTTAGTTTAAGGGTGTGAGACAGTGAATTTCTGGTCATGTATCTTTTGATGGGGCTTGGTGAAATATTAACATAATCAATGTTCAAGAAGAGACTCTGCATAAGAGTTTTTCCAAAAAAATGGTTGAGTATTTGTAATTGGGAACAAATTGCAGTGGCATCACAGGACAGGAAGAAAAGAATCCAAGTACAGCAAGGTCCCAGGGGATAGTTTTAGGAGACTCTGAACACAACTGATTCCACTCCATTAAGTGAGAATTTCATAAACACTGCTACAAATTTTCTCCAGGGGACTGAAAGTGAGAGTCTCATATAATATACTTCATTAGAACTAAGTGAGAGTCACCATGTGATTGGGATTCAAAATTTCAATCCAGTAGCCATCAGGATCCTGAACAAATGCAAGTCCTTTCATTTTACCTGTTAGGGGGAAAAGAAAAAGGCAACAAGATGAAGTTAAGACTACATAACTAGTTCTTAATGTCAAATATGACTACTTTGAAAAATTTTCCTTTTTTTTTTCCCCTTTTGCATAAAAATTAGTTCAAATTTAGACAGCTAAGTCTGAAATCAGTTTTTAATCAGCAATAGATCTTTGTATGCTGAACTGTCAATCCACAAAGCTGTAGTTTAAAGTCACTTTGAAATTCTTTTCTCGATTGCCCTTGTAAGTATTCATCCTCTAAACAGCATTTTTGTTCTCCAGGATGTTTTGACGTAATTTTCTTGAACCGGCTTTGCCAGTATAAAATCCTGTGTTCCTTTGCCCTGTTCATCTCCCACCATCCCTGATCCATACTGAAGTTCTGTTTCTGGTTTTTGTTTGTTCCCCCTCCCTCCCCAGTGTGGCTTATAGTACACAGTTGCATCACTTCATAAAACAGAGAAATGCAGGACAGGAATGCTTTAAGGTTTACTGTTTGGAAAAAAATATCACAGATTAAAACAGGGTCCCCAAAAATTGTTATTCAACAGTAGATCAGGATAGCACAGCTTAAGATGTTATCTGAAAGTGTTAGCCACACACTTTTAATTATGCTTGCTCTATTAGGCTATTTACTGTAACAGAACCAACCTAACTCTCAAGATATTCTAACTACAAAAACTTCTGAGAACAGTAGATGTTTGGTTCAGTAATGTTGGGGAAAAAAATAACATTAGGTCTCTTAGCCTGCTCCACAATGAATTCCAAAACTTCTTCCTCCTCGGCATTTGTTGTTTTGATTTTATTTCTTCGTATTAAAACACAGCTTTTGCTTTCCCCCCCACCTCACCCCCTTGACTGCCTTAGGTGTTCTTTCCTGTGATTTATTCCATTCACAGTGTAAGCTTCCCCTCCTATATACTTAGAGCTGTGCAGAAATACAGAATCAAAATCAGGATCTTTCATGTCAACTTTCCCAGGGTTCAGCAGGTGCTGAACAAATTACAAAGGGCTCAGAAACTTTAAAGTGCTGGGAACATGAGGTTCAATTCTTATATCAAGAAATCTGTGTTCAAGTTAAGTTTTCATCTATGCTTGTAACATTTGCTTCAGCTGAGAACACAGTGAATAAGATGAAAATTGCTTTACTTGTTCTTATTCCTCTAGCAAGGAATCCAGATCAATTCCAATACATGTGAACTGAAGCTTCATGTACTAATGCTACTTTCAATCTATAAGCAAAATAAAACCAAACAAGAGCCAAACAAAACCCATCACAACCCACCTTTACTACAGGCAAATGTCTAGTTTCTATAACCAGAGAGAAATATTTAAGATTTATACACATGGCTAAGTACAAAATGCCCATTTTGGAATACTCAGTCCTAAAACTCTCATAAGATCTCTTCATGAAGAAGAATCCAGTTGAAAAATGCAAGACTTCTCACTACTAATTTCTGCATTTTAGGCTTTTGAAGTAGACATTCTTTGTTTATGTACTCTCTAGACATTTGAGCTAAACATTATGCATTTTTTACTAAAAAGTTGTACCAGTCAAATATGATACAGACTAATGAGGCTATTTCTATGAAAGTTGACAGAACAGTTAAAATGCTAATAGCTAGTAAGTGGCATTAAATAAAAATAGGTAGAAAAGTCAGGAATTACTCAATTTTAATGGTGGGAGTAATTACATCTTCCAAGTCATCTTATTTTCATATGATAATTACCAAACAGATGTGATGTGTGAATCTGGTCCATGGTAAATTCTGTAGTAGCTCTAGTCAGAAGTATAAAGTATCAGCTATTTTACTGAAGGTCAGACTAGATGCAGAAGGCACATAGCTATACCTATCACAATTTTTACCAAGATGGATCTATTGTCAGTTTTGCCCAGTGTGTAAGAGGGTGCCAGGCTAACTTGTTCTAGCACCTAAGAGTGACAACAACTGAAAACATATTACCCGGTTTTCAAGGAAGATCTTCTAGACGTAATATATTAAAAACAAAGGAAAAAAAATTACTTCTATTTCTGATCAAGACTTACCATCATCTGGTTTCTTCACAAATTTCACTCCTAGCTCTTCAAACCTCTTACACGCTTTATTGACATCAGGAACAGCAATTCCAATGTGTCCTGTGCAACAAGATAAAAAGAGAGAAGTTCGCTCTAAGTGTTGCTGAATGTTCCAGGAAAACAGTCTGCTCACCATTTCACCTTCTGGAAAAAGTTCCCATGCTGTAGTTCAGGTAAGATATAGAAAACAAACATTGCTTCCAGAAAGGAGCATTTAGGATATTAACATTATACAACTTCAGAAAGTTGTCTTTTGATAATGCCTTTTAAAATAGGAACTTTAGAGTTCAAGTAGCTCATATTGTTTAGATGAGATTATCTAGAGCAGGAAAAAATAAGGTTCTTGATCACTAGTTTATCTGTATTTCCTTTCCCAAAGCATGACCACATAACAGGATTTTGTTGTATTTGCTTAATTCAACAGGACAAGGAGTCTATCTTTAATGTTGTATTTGTAGAGACTAACACTATGCAAGGCCTAAGCTTACAAATCAATTCAGAAGCTTTAAATGTCAAGTGGCTAGATGGAGTACCAAACTTATTTCACAAGCCAATGACCTTTCAAACACTCAAAATATCAAATTGAACCATACAAATACTATCCTCACTACTACAAGCAAATGGAATTCTCCTTCCAGATTAAAATGGGTAACTAGTGGATTATAAAATAGAAATCCAAATGTAAATCAGCTTAAACACGATGATACTCTGACTAGAAAAGAGCAATTACTATTCTTCATTTTGTAGTTACTATTAGCATGGTTTGCTTGCCAAAGGATTAGATTCATTATAAAAAGTGTAACTGTGGATTATTACTCTGAAACAAATTTATCCACTTTCACAATCTTTCACAGCATACATGCTGGAAGAAGATAGATAAAGGATAAGATGCAAGTCACCTTCTTTCTCTCTGCTGGTATGTTTTCTTAAAGGAACCTACTAGTAGTCTTTTCATCCATACAAGCTTAGAATATTTTCTCTACAGCTCACTTAAGGAAAAAAAAAAAAAAAAAAAAAAAAAAAAAAAAGCTACAGCATGCACAGAATTTATGAAATTCTAAAAATCATTTGAAGTTCCATTTTTTCCCAATGCACAAGAGAAAAAAAACGTAATCACAATAAACCAAAGCTTAAAAACTACAGACACAAAACTAAAGACCTACCGAATCCTCGGGGATCTGAATTTCCATTGTGGTAAGACTGATTTTCATCATTTTCAGTACCCCAGTTGCTGTAAGAAGTAATTATTACACACTGAAGAAAAGCATCAAAATTAACAAATCCTAAATGTTCAGCTTCCTCAGGAGGGTAAGCTGTTTCTCCTGAGAAACCAGAGAATTTCAGCTGTTGGCTACATTCATTAAACTATCAAGATTTTCCCTGGTCACAGGTCCTAGGGATCCAGTCCTAATCTAATCATGTGCACAGCCCTAATATTCAGGTTCTATACCTGAATGAGTCAGAAACTCTCCTGTCTCATTCAGATTAGAGAGAAGGTTGCACTGCGTGAGTCAGTTTATCTAGCCATTGCTGGGGAACAAACAGTGAGGGCAGGTGGTCCTGAGGTTAATACTCATGGAGTATTTGGGAGATTCTTCCTACACAATTACAATGATTAATAACATTAACCAAATTGTCCCCTTTATGGGAAGTGTATGTTTTGACTTAATACCTCTCTTGGTTAAATTCTGTGACTTCCCTACACAGATAGTATGCATACTCAAAACACAGCAAGCTCATATTTATGTACCACTCTTCACCCAGCAGTTCGAAAGAGCTCTGAAAAGGTAAAGATTAAGCTTGCCAAGTATCCAAGATCTCAGCCATACATTAAAGCTATACAACAGTGAAGATGTTTCCACAGTAATGATTACATTTTTTTATTCACTCCAACAGGATTAATCACTGTTTAATCACTGTTAGCTAGATGTTATCTCCCACTGTACTAATACTTACTGTGTCAATTCAAGTGTAGCTTTTCTAGAGAAGGTCCAAGCTGTTCTCGCAGTTTTGTCTTTTGGAATATCATTTTTGTCTTCATATCCCAGGAAATAGAGTGAGAACTTCATAGTAGGAAAGTCAAATTTTTGAAGCAGTCTAAATAGCAAAAAAATATTTTGAAATAGTGACTTTAAAAGGCAATCAGATAGCTTGCAAATAAACCAGGGTGCTTCCCCCATGGAACAATTTTGTCATGGGCTGTTTTTTTTTGTTTGTTTGTTGGGTTTTGTTTGTTTGTTTGTTTTTTGTTGGTTTTTTTTTTGGTGTATTTTTTTTTCTTTTTTTTTTTGGCTTTCTGACTGTAATCCACATCTTAAAACAGTTACATTTTTAACTATAAAATAGAAACAATCTAAAACATACTATAAACCTATTAAAAAGTAAAAAAAAAAAAGAAAATTTGATGCTTAAAAGCAAAACTATCAGTAACTGAATCTCAAAGCCAATACAAAAGCTCATATCTTGAGGTTGCCACTGTTATTTGCCTGTATTTCCTCAGGAAGATCTTTGCTTTGCCCCTTTTAAATACTACCAAGGAATAAAAATATTTGCTTTGAAACTGATTGAGTCTCTGGAATGGACTGGCATCAGACAAAGTTTAAGAACACAGCAGGATTAAAACACAAACATACCTTTAAATTAATTATTTTTACAATTTCAATAGCTAGGTACAATGATAAAATCCATTTCATATGTGACAATTTTATCAACTAAAAAACACTTGTAAACATTTTTTATGTAGGATATTTAGCCAGAACAATTAGACATGCAAAATTAATCTTTTTTTTTTTTTTTAGCTTCATTTTTATTTTCTCACACTCACATCTCCACTAAAGCGGAAACATTCTTTAACCTGGACTCATTTCAGGATGTTTAAAAATATGCTAAAGTTTTGATTTGAAATAGCTCATTTCAAATGTCAATACTGTGCAAAGACAAGCCTAGCTTAAACATATTAGGGTACTGCAGGGCATCTGCCTCCCAACAGCTTTCTTCAAAAGACTGAGTTTGGACCTTGTCTCCAGCTTCCACTGCCTTACTGTCTTATGACCAGAACTGATCATAAACTACCTCTGAGAATGAGCATAAAACTTAATTCCAGGATTTACAGCAGTGATTGCAATTGTAAGAACTGTCATAAAAGTTACGAGTTAGCTGCAGGTTCAGCAAGGAGAAAGTAATCAAGTTGTACACTGATAATTAGTGACCTATTTAAGAAATTACTTGTCGAGGCCAATATTAGTTCATCTGCAGCTTAGGCATTTAACTGTGTTGTGCTCAGAGATTGCCAGACTGTCCAATTGAGCATCAGCTGATAGGCACTACTGTTTACATAGTGAGACCAGTTAATATAATTACATCAAAATAACAAAAGCTTCTCAGAAGAACAGTAGGAAAACCCAAACTTCCTGTGGCATGCAACTTCTACTCACGTCATTCCAAGAATTCTTGTATAAAAATCAAGTGACTTCTTAGGATCCTTTACTCTTAACATTGTTTGCTGGAATAAAAAATCCTGGGGAAAAAAAATATTTGTTATTTATACATCAACCAGAATTTATTTATGGGCATTAACAAAGATGCCAATTAACAATGAATCTAAACCTAGCAGGTTTAGAAGTAACAAACAGAGTGCCACATTAGGTGTAATAAAACCTTTTGTCCTGACCCTACGCATACAGATTTGTCTTGAAACGATATGCCTTTGTAAAATAATGCTTAAAATAAAACTAGTAGTGATATCACTCAAAATATATTATCAGTGTTATAAAAAAGTATAATTCTTTACTATTCGTTTATGGAGCTGTACTGCACATGAACCACTTTATGCGAGGACAGCTGGCACATGCATATTTGACATGAGGCCTCACTGCAGACAGAGCATTTAAATAAATGCTAAACTCCTGAACTCAGCATTTTTATTATATCATTGCACGGATGTTGAATTTTTGTCAAGCTTGATGGCAGTCTTGGCCTCAAAACCTGTCTGCACTTCTGTGAGGGTATTTTCCTCAAGCCACAGGATAACTTTATGTACCAAGGGCTAACAATTTAAGTAGATGTACAGCAAACGGTAGCATAGCTAAAGAGATGTATTTAAAACAAACAAGAGAGATGCAGAACACCTTAAATGCAATTACAAGGTATCCTAGTAAAAAATGAAAATGTTGGGGTACGTGTTTAGTTGGGCCGGCAAACCCCGGCCGCCCCTTTCTCTCCCCCATGCCGCCTCCCATCCACCGCACGTCCGCCGCGCAAAGAGCAGGGCAACAGCACAGGCACCGTCGGCACGGCCGCAAGGCCAGGCGCCGGCAACCACGGGGTACTCTGATTCCCCCGCTCCCATTCACCCCACCTTCGTACTGGCATCCGGCTCCGAGCAGGCGGCGTAGGCTGCCTCTTCGCTGAGGCCGCCAAGCTCTGCCGGCACCGCCATGTCGGAAGAAGAGTAGAAGGAGATGGCTCTCTCGGAAAGGCGGTGCTCTGCTTCGCTCCGCCCGCCTGCATTTGATCGCTGCCAGGCGCGGATGTGTCCGGTCAGGTCTACGCCTGCCCGTTCGTTTCCGTAAGTCAGGGGGAAGGAGCTTCCCTGGCTGCAGAACTAATTGGGTGGAGAGTGGCTTGAGACCATGTGTCCTCCCACGCTGGCTTGACGAGGGATCCCTCCAGCTGCTGCTCGCAGGCTGAGGGTGCGGAAGCAGGGCCTGCACAGGCGCCGCTACCGGGTGCAGCTCCGATGGAGCGGGGATTTGTGGATGTGTTGGTTGGAAACTCGGCCCGGCGCATACAGCCCCCCTTGTGCGCTCGTTTTGATGGCGCTTGGTATAAACAATTGCTCCCTGTCTAAAGAATCTTTCTTTCAGAAAACTCCACCAGAAAAACGGGATTGAACACGGGGTTGGGGGGAATAAATAAAAGTCCACCTTCCTCTAATAATTGAGGCGAAACCACCTCTGCAATGCAGAATCTGGGATGCGTCTCTCGGTAACTTCCACAGGCGCATCTAAAAACAACCCCGCCGAGAGGATTCACAGCACCGGACTGCGCTAAGCTCTTCGCTGCCCGGAACGGCCAGCAGGTCGAGTTTTGGCAGGCCGGGGCCGGTGGGAAGGGGCCTCGAGCCGCGCACCCGGCCCAGCGCCGGCACCTCCCGGGGGCGGGGCCGCGAGCTCTGGCGTGGCCGTTACGGGCTTCCGTTAACGGCATCCGCGCTAACGGTAACTCATCTGGCCGGAGCCCTGCGGTAGGCGTTGGACCGCATGTCCTGCTGTCTAAAGGGGCAGCGGGCGGCGGGTATGCTGTTGGGGGGGTGCTCCCCTCTCCCGCGTTGTGAGGCATAGCTCTAGCCAGGTCGGTGCCCCTCCCGCCTGCATATCTCTACCAAAGCAGAAGTGCCGGTTGAGGCACCTCGGCTTTTCAGAAGAGAGCCAGAAGTCAGTATCCCTCATGCTCCATACTTAGAAATCTTCCACTTCCCCTCCTGGTCCTCCTTCTAAGACTTGTCCTGGAAGTCAGACTTGCTTTTTTTGCATAAACAGGTCCTGGAGGCACATCTGCTATTATAACTGGGATAGGGAGCCAGCTGGAGTGCATGCCGGTTTTTGGAAAGTGTGAAAACCTCATATGAGCCACCAAGCATCTTGAGTACAGGTGTTTAAAGAGTCAAGGAGGATACCAGTATACAGTGTAGTCTTTGTTTTTAATGAGAGTCCCACCTCTCTCACCTTGGGCTTTAGGAGAAAGTGTCAGCTGCAAGAGAACCGGTTAAAATGCAAGATTAGTAACCAAGGTATTCCAGGTTGAATGTTGAGATGGAAAGTACCTCTGCCAACCTTAGAGATGACTAAGCCAGTCAGAAAAACATGAAGGAAAAGAAAGGAATTAATTAATTTAATTTTAAATTTTCCTTTTTTTGTGACTTTCCTAAGGTTTCTTTTTTTATTTCTTAGCATTTTTACTTCAAGAGATTAACATTTTCTGTAACAGGTGTTTGCATGCCAGAGTTCAGAGAACCATGCTCACTTAGCTGATTATGGGCAAGAATAAGGAGCTAATAGTTCAGCACCAGCAGCCTTTTCATGTCTACCTCACTTCTGATTTTCTATATCCTGAATCAAGCAATAGCATCTAAGAGAGTATATAACACAGTTACATGTATATTAGGCTGCCCTAAGACTTCTTAAGAACTACTTGGTAGTTCTTGATGGTTACTTTAATCCTTATGGTAATAGTACTCTGAATAGAATAGTGATTGTGCTTCTGTTTTGGCCGTTATCCTAGATACAACCTTAATAGTATATCTCAACATTTGTTTCATAAAATGCTTCTCCCTTATAACATCCCTGTGAAACTCAACAAGCTACTTTTTGAGGAAAAATTAGACCTGAAGTAGGCATTTCAGGTATCGCTGTAGTGATTACAATGCTTTAAGACTAGTCTCTCAATCCGTGTGTAGATTTGAGCACACTGAATAACACATTTAAGTTTTTTTATATGTATGTATAGATAGGTAGACTTGAGAAATCTGGATTGTCGTAAATGGTTTTGATTTGTTGTTTTTATTTTGTATTTCAGATTTCAAGATGGAGGGGGCACGAAAAAGATACGGAGAAAGTTTGAACACTGGAGAAGGGGCTGGGCCTATTCCCAGTGCAGAGAGTTTTATGCTAGAAGATACTACAGCCAGATCTCTTCACCTTAGTCGAAACCTAGCAAGCTTTTCCTCTTCCCTAGACTCTTTTTCTGCTGCAAGCCGAAAGTTGTCTAGATTTTGCCGGAGCAGTGGTGGATCTCTGTCCTTGCAAGAAATTTTAAAAGAAAAACAGGTTTAGTATTCATCCATAGGTCTTTAAATAAATTTCTGGTTCTTTTCTCAGATGACTAAATTCAGTTTATATTTGTTGTTTCTTTTTCTTTTTTTTTTTCTTTCTTTTTTGTTTATACTCAGTTCTTTTATTAAATGATTTCTGGTAGAAAATGAGTCTTTGTTTCCAGTGTTTGTAGTATTTTAAGGTTTTATTTTAAAGTAACAGAGAAAGGAAACAGGAGATATTAACTGAATAATTTGCCCTGAAGCAAAGCTGTACCCAGCTTAGTTCCTGCAAATATTTACCCACTCTAGATGCTTTGGCTTTAAATTGATGTTGCAACCTTTCTGGATTAGTATAATAAATCAAAATACTGATTGTGAAAAATAAAACTAGTTAACATTTCACAAAAATATCTTAAAATCTAGTTGTAGTATATTTAATGTTTGCTTTTCTTTGACATACCCTCAGAATTGACTTTACATTTTATAATAATTCTTAATAAATAATTCTTATATTAATCTCTGAAAATTTAGTAATTTTTTAAGAGCAGGGCAGTTAAGTAGTCTACAAGACAGATTTTAGCGTTAGTTACAAGTTAAGTAGCAGGTCACTCTTGTGGTGACTTTGTGTATTTTTAACTTGAAAGATGTTTTTGATGCTTTAGGCTCAATACAAAGAAGCAAGAGAAAATCGCAAAGCGAAAGTTGATGCTTCCTATAAATACATATTTCAAGTTCTCAGTATCAGGCTAAGTTTAGACTTAGAAACTGTGGAGGAAATGATTTTGGATGCCCCTTCGGTGAGTCTGTCCTATATGTTTGTTGATATACTTACACAACATAGAGATGCTCTAAGTGTTGACAATCAACTAACATTTCCTTTTTTAACTGTTGCTAAATGGTATATAGTTTTAGATCACCTTAACTTCATGTAAAATTGCTGTTCTATGCAGGTTGACTAATTCAAACACTTGAGAATCTTTGGGTTCTTAGGCCATTTTTTTTCTTTTGTTTTGGGTTTAGGTGTCTTTTTTTTTTTTTTTCCCCTGTCCTGTCACCAGGACCATCTGAAAATTTTTATGTTTGGAAATTTTCCAGTTTTAGTTTATTCATAATCAGTTTAGGCTGCTGAGGCTGTGTCAACATTGTCCTTTAACAAATTGTCATTTAGTAAATTCCCAAATACAATCATAGAATCATAGAATAGTTAGGGTTGGAAAGGACCTTAAGATCATCGAGTTCCAACCCCCCTGCCATGGGCAGGGACACCTCACACTAAACCATGCCATCCAAGGCTATGTCCAAACCCACCTTGAACGCTGCCAGGGATGAAGCATTCACAACTTCCCTGGGCAGCCCATTCCAGGGCCTCACCACCCTTACAGTAAAGAATTTCTTCCTCATATCCAGTCTAAACTTCCCCTGTTTAAGTTTGAGCCCATTACCCCTTGTCCTATCACTACAGTCCCTAATGGAAGAGTCCCTCCCCAGCATCCCTATAGGCCCCCTTCAGGTACTGGAAGGCTGCTATGAGGTCTCCACACAGCCTTCTCTTCTTCAGGCTCAACAGCCCAAATTTTCTCAGCCTATCTTCATACGGGAGGTGCTCTGGTCCCCTGATCATGCTCGTGGCCCTCTTCTGCACTTGTTCTAACAGTTCCATGTCCTTTTTATGTTGAGGACACCAGAACTGCACACATTACCCCACGTCATGTCTTTGACATCCATGAGTTAAGTTTTACTCTTTAAAGCATTAGCCTGTCTCTGTATTCAGACAGTGAACCATGTGGGCTGAAAGCTATTTGCAGAGGCAGTAGACACAGGAACTGCTCATGTCTTGCATCCTGTGTAAAAACATATAAGGCCAAAAGTTACTGTTCACTTTCTCTCCCTCTCAAGTTGGAGTGCTTTTTGTAGTAGTGAATCTTTTTCTGATTTTTGTCACTGCCCTTTCAGCAGTTTGCCAATTCTTCTTTTCTGTATTTTGGGAGGATTTTTTCTGTACTTTTCTCAGCTTTAACCGTGTTATTCACTACTGCCTATTGTTATAAATGATCAAGGCCCAATTTATAAAAATAAAGTAATTTATTATAATTTAATACAAAGAGGCAGTAAGCAAAGCAGTGCTGGGTGCAAAGCAGCACTGGGTGCGCGGGGAGTCTCCGCTCCACCAACATGCACACCGGGGGGGTTAATTTATTTATTACACAAGTGGGGATATTACAATTAGTTCAGGTACTCATTATCATAAGCTACCTCCTCTTTTGGCACTTGCGCGCTGTCTTCCGATAATTGTGGGCCAGGGTCTTCAAGATGAAGTAAGAAATCTTCCTCTTGTGGGCAGGGGTCTTCAAGTGGTCTTCATCAGGCTGCACTTTTCACCTTTAGCAGGTTGAATGCCTCAGTTTTCACAATTAATTAAATATCAGCCATGTCTGCAAGTTTCTGACAGTTGGCTAAAATTTAGAGCAGTGTGGTTGTCAAACAATTGATAAGCAAACCAGATGTGCGGATGAGGAGAACACAAAGTTATCAGATTTACAGAAGACACTTTTTAGGGGAATCACTAGATCTCATTATCACAACACAGAATTACAGCACCAACATTGTTAAAAAGGGCCATTATCACTTCACAGACTTGTAATATTGTAAAAGGGCTATTTCCACTTCACGGCCTTGCAGCATTGCAAAAGGGCCACCTCCACTTCACAGCCTTGTAACATTTTTCTCTAAGCTAACTGGCAAATCAATCATTCAAGTTTATTACAATTTATCATTATTACAATTTATCAGCAAATTAACTGTTTACATTTATCACACTATTAACCAAAGTGAAATCACAACATGCATTTCTATAGCTGGCTTGCTTTTAGTTCTTTTATATTCACATAACATTGTCTTCTCAAAAGAATAAGTTTAAATACTGTCCCACTTGGGTGTCACTCGTTTTCCTAACACCATTCATGTTTCCACACTAAAATCCCTTAGTGTGATGTTACTCCTCTTTTATAAATTCATCTTTTATATTGAGGGGTAGAGTAGCAGTAGCAGGGTATATCAAGTCCTGCAAATCTGCTGTGTGTATTTCTAAGTCTCTTGCGACTAGTTAACTTTCATTTGATACTTGAGACTTACAGATCTCTTTGAGTGACAGAATATCCTTCAGTGCCTCTGCACTACTGGAGAAGACCATAAACATTAGTGTTATTAGGAGCTAGGCCACCTTTGTGAGCAAGATCGCTACTTGAAAGCAATATTTGGAATAACTGTTATGTTGTTTGTAACTCCTCACAATAATTGAGGATAAACATTACATGCCACTAAAACTTTTAACATTGGAATGGTCAAATTACTTTCACTTGTCTTAAAGGCACATAAAAATATTCTGAGTAACGAGTATTCACTTTTTGATTTAACAGTTGGAAGCCTTTAGTTCTTTTTTTGCCAAGAAAGGAAATAAAACATTAAAAATTTTCTATCAAGAAGGAGAAGCACCAGGAATAGGTAAATTTTTAATGATGTTAACGCAGGCAGATATAATTCTGTTTCATGTTTCCCAGAATAAAACCTGTTTTTTGTTTGTTTGTAATTTTGCAGCCTTTTGCAATGAGGACTGACAATTCATATTTGAAATGTTTGCTTCAAGTCAAGTTGTTTAAAAAAAATTCAGTCAATTTTAGCCATTCTTGGAAAGAAAACTATGAAAAGAAAAGGTCTTCTAAAATTTTAAATTTATTGTGACTTTTTCTCACAAGGGATATGCCCCCGTTCATTGGAAAGCACTTTGATAAAACCTGTATGAATTTGCATTTATTATAAATAAATATTTGAAATAAAAATTTGAAATTTTTTCGTTTTCACATGATCAGTAGAGAATTAGAATGTAATGTCTAAAACCACTAATGATTATCAAAGCAATTAATATGCTGTTCCCTTACCTATTTATATAAAATGATGAAATTGTATACAGTGATCCCCAGAGGCCCCGAGGTATTTCATATTCTCTTGTTTTCTTGCTTAGGCATGACATCTTGTGTCATAGGGTGCATGTGAATAAAAAAAGTACCTCAGTCACCAACAAGTTAACCCAGAATGATGCACCTGAGCGTATTCCCATTTCAGTGCAGTACAGTGCACCAGATTTACTTTGTAAGACATTACATATTTGGTGTAGATTTTTAAATGTGTGGTTGATCGCAGCCATGAATTCTGCTGGTTTTGGCTCTCTTAGACAAGAAGAAAATGAATTATTTCTATGTTGAATTTTTTTTCACTATGCTGATTTAATAATTTTATAGTATCCTTGCTTTTAAAAGTAGTAACATGTATTAAATGCTTTTCAGAATGTGGTCGTACAATTCCAGGAGTTGCAAAAGGAAGTAAAATGATGCAATTGTATGTGGATGATACACCAGACAAATTCATAGGAAAATGCTTTTTTTTTATTCGTTTCAAGAATGACAGACCTATAAATGTAAAAACTATACATGAGGTATTCTTTCATACATTTAATAAATGTAAATACTTTAAAGGTAGCTATTTTGTTTCATTATTTGTTTCACTACTGTCATATAACTAAAGTTTCTGGTAACTGTGTTTTTTGAATTTTAAGCTATTATCATGCTCTTTGCTTTTCTTTTTGGGTAGACAGCGAATAGCTTTATTACCTCAGCAAATACTCAGGCTATCTTGTGAATTCGATGTTTTACAGGACTCTTGCCAAGGAAGTCAGCATTTAGGTTAACTTCTCCTTGCTGTTTTTGAAGAGTTTAATGCTGCTAAGTACATTTTAGATGTGATCAAAATCTTTAAGGTAGAAGGACTCACTGAGAAGGCTTTCTTGCAAATACCAGGAGAGGAAAAGTTTACTTGTCCCTTTTTATTTTATGTGTCTTTGAATGTGTGAAATGCACAGTTATCATATATAAATTATGTAGCATGAGTTTTTCTGCTTTACAAAACAAATTCTTAGATGAGCATGGGCTTTGTTCTCAGTTATAGCTACACATCGTAATACTTGTGCTGAAGGGATTGTAAATTGATTAGAATCAGTCCTGTATATGTATCTTCTAATTAATATAATTTTAAATTCTTCAGACAGAAAAGCCATTATTCATTTATATACTTTATATTCTATATTTTATATTAAAAATATTTTATTCCTTTTGGAAGCTAAGGAAAGACTAAAGCACTATTAGAAGTAAGAGATAAGATCTGTCTTTATCAAGAATCTCAATATTGGTCATAAATATTACTCTTCCATTAAATTTGTTGCTGAAGTGATGAGTATATGTTTAGGAAGTTTGTTATATGAAGTATGTTAAGATTTGCTGACTTGAAAGGCAGTTAAAGTGTTGGAATATTAAATATAGTTAGAACTTGTAAAGTTTACTTTTGGAGAGTAGACAATAATTTAATCTGATCCATAGCAGTATACCTTCAGTTACGTAATAGCTTTCATACTTTCGTACATACTTTCAGATATGTACATTCAGAGCATTTTTGTTACTTATATCTCGTTACTCAGTTCCTAATGGTAGATGGGGACATTTAGAATATTTTTAATTGTTGTGTACTATTTTAAAATTTCCAAACTTCTGTGTGATAGGGAAATAACTAAAATTATGAAATAATAATGAAATGATGAAAAGATAACCCAACAGCATTTTATAACTGTATTAAATTATTGTTGGCATACATTTTTTTACTGAAAACAGAATCTTATGGTCATGTGGTAGGTATCACTATTTTGAAAAGATTTTGTCACCTTAAGTTAGAGTTTTGATTGTCACGTTGGAGTGCCTTTATAAAAGAAGAATACACAGATTTTATATGACTCTTTCAATCCTAAATTACTGCATTACTAACAATCATTTGGTTACAATGCAGGATATATTCTTTGGTGTTTTGGATGCCACTGAAGGACTCCTACGTGGAGTTAAGAATATGATACAGAAGATTTTTCTCCCTGCCATCCTCAAAACAAGTAATTGGGGCGCTTTAAGTCAGAGCAAACAGGATACAAAAACCAAACAGAACTTTGTGGAAACAATTAAGAGATACATTTCATTCCTAGAGGGTAAGCATTGCATTTAGGAAGTAGCCAAACTAGAGGAATTCTGCTTAAGAATTTCCATTTAAAGGCTGTAGCACATAGGTATGGAACTTCTCACATTCTGCAAGGAAGAATTAAATGATCAATTACTTGCATAATAAATACACGGGTAGATTATTTACTGAAGAAAATAGTGATATATTGCTTTTAGGAGAAAACCCCAGATATATAGTAATTTTCTGCTTTATATGAGTCCAGTAAAATGGCTGTTATGTTGAAATAACAGTGACTGCAGAATACTCCCAAATTTTGATTGCTTACACAGGTAGAAAATAATTTTAAAGTCTTAATTGGTTTGGCATTGCAATAACTTCTTTTTTTTTTTTTTTTTTTTCCCCCAGGGGCTATGATAAGCATTGAAGGAACTGTTGAGTTGGAAATAATAGATTACGTTAATTTTTCTAAACTCCAGTCCTTTGAGAAAGTAGCTGCAGCAGCTAATAATCCTGATGAGGTTCACCAGCTAGAGGAAGTACTTATGATATGGTATAGACAAATTGAGCAGGTAGGTTGTTATTTTAACACTTCAATATGAATAGAGATAGATATTTATATGAGACTTGCTTGAAGTTAGATGGAGGCTTCAGCTGCATTACCACCTGAGTAAGACAAGTGCTTCACTGGTGTGCATAAGTAGGTAGTCCATAAGCCCTATGAACTTACAGTCTAGCAAGAATGAGAGTTTCTGAACAGCTGATACACAAATAGTAAGAAGAAGAGAACAGAAGGATGCAGGAGTTATAACACTGGTGAGGACCACACTGTATGCAGTTGGGTATACTCTACACATATTACCTGTAAATTTCCTACTGCCAGTCATAGTATGTGATACTACTCTTAAGAAGATCTTTGACCAGGCCCAGTAGGGCATTTATCCTGAGTAAATCTTCCAGTGAGGTAATGTCTCAGAAATTCCTGTCTGAGACTTCTGTGATAAATCACAGAACCCTTTGTCAAAGTACACAGTCTGTGTAGACTGGGACATGCTCTACTTATAAAGGTATACTATGTTTAGTGTTTTTAGCTCATGAGAATATAAATGTAAAAGACATATAATGCTGTCGTGGTTTAAGTCTATAAACTCACACAGCCGCTCTCTCACTCACTCCCCACTCTTTCTTCCCTCCGCTCCTGGAGGGATGGGAAGGAGAATCAAAAGAATGCAACTCCCACAGGTTGACATAACAGTTTAGTAACTAAGGTATAACACAAATCACTACTGCTACCACCAATAATAATAATGACAAGAGAAAATACAAGGGAAAAGAATACAGTTTCTCACCATCCAATATCAAGTCCGACCACACAGTGCACCCCCACCAGTGCACCCCCCACCGTGCACCCTCACCACCCTTCCAGGTCTCTGCTCTCCGTTTCTACATCCTGGACATGACGTGCTGTGATATGGAATAGCCTCTTTGGTTAGTCTGGGTCAGGTATCGTTTCTGCTTCCTCTCTGCTTCCCCTCCTCCCTGGCAGAGCATGAGACTCAGAAAGTCCTTGGCCAGCCTAAAGATCACCAAGCAGTAACTGAAAACACTGGTGTTATCAGCGCTGTTCCCAGGCCCCAAATCAAAAACACAGCACTGTACCAGCTGCAAAGAAGGAGAAAAATGACTGCTGCTGCTGAACCCAGGACAAATGCATTTCTCAACATACAAATGAATACGGTTTTGACTTTGATATGTAATGTTTTTGTTAAAATAGTTCAAGTTTTTTGCATGTGGAGTTATATTTAGAGCATTTCGTCCATATATTCTGATTAAAGAAAAATACGGGTATATGCAGAGATTCACCCTGTTAATGACATCAGTTAAGCATGCATATTAGTCTCCTTTTCAGTTTTAGAATATAATTAAGTGCAATTCAGACTTTGGTTCCAATCTGGAAAAAATATCCTTTTTCATTTGTCTGTAACTGCAAATATGTTCCTTTTTAGCATCCTTAGTGTTTCATTTTTTCTTTATAATGATTTGTCTGTTATCTGTAGTAGACATTTGGATTTTTTTTTGTTTTTCCAAATTGGTTGTAGGTTCTAATTGAGAGTAAGCAGATGAGGAGAGAAGCTCGTAATTCAGGTCCACTGGCTGAACTACAGCACTGGAAATGTATGTCTGCTAAATTAAATTCTATTATCGAGCAGATCAAAGGACCAAACTGCAAAGCAGTCATTAATGTGCTGAATGCTGGACATTCTAAAATACTACGGGTAATTTTTTTTAGTGTTGTTTTTTTGCTGTAGTGGACAAAGCTTGCAATATTTATTTCGTTTCATTGCATCTTAGAGAGGTTTCCTGAGAAGAATTGAGAGGAAAATTTAGGGATGATGCTGGTGTGCATAATATACTAAGAGAAAGAACAAGACATTCAGACAAAATTATCATAAATGAAAGTAACTTTTATTGCCTGGTTTGACAATGCATTTTAAAAATTAATTTACCAAGATTTACTTCTGGCAAATCAGTGCAAGTTAAAGATATAGTTTGAGGTTTTTTACAGTACTGTTTTCCCTTTAGATGTGGCGAGAGTTAGAAGCCAGAATCACAGATGCAGCAAATGAAGCAAAAGATAATGTGAAATACTTAGGCATACTTGAAAAAGTTTGTCAGCCACTTTATAACTATGACCTTGTAAGTATGTCTTTCATCATTTTTTAAGCATAGTTTAGGTATTTGCATAGAATGCCCTGAGCTAAAGAGATCTTGTTTGTATTTGCTTGAATTTTTCTCATGTCACTTTCTATTTTTTCTGATTTTTTTCCAAACACCTGCTGAGCCAAATGTTAAAGCATTGGTTTATTGTGCATTACAGAAAATAGGATATTTTAAAATATGTATTAAATGTAAACACGTATGATTTCGTAGTCAGTCCTGCTGCCAGTATTATTTTTAATATGAGCTAAAACAGGTACGTATTTTATAGTACAAGAGTCTCAAAATATGTCTTTCAATGAAAATTCCATATGTCCATGAATAATTACCCAGCTGTAACCAAAGTAGCAAAAATTTGGTATGTAGAAAATAATGAACCTGATGAGGTCCCAAATGAGTAAAATAATATTTTGATTTTAAAAACAGTATTAGGTGCTTCTATTTGCAGAAGAACCAGCTAGTCAGAAATTAAATAATTGGTTGCCCATGTATATTAACAACTAATTATTATAAGAAATATAAATTTCTAATGATTGTTGCAGAATAGGATGGAAGGAGGAAATAGCCTAGGAAAAGTGGCATGTTCTGCTTTAGTTTTTAGTACTCCATATTTTGTCCTATATGCCTCCTGTCCTCTGTCAGGAAGTGTTGAGTTTCTTCTGTATTTCGGGCAGTTTAGGATCCTACTACAGAATTTTAACTGGGGGAAGCAAAAAGACTGTGATACTATATGACGTAAAGCTGATACTGCATGGAATAGTAGAAGAGGGGAGAAAAAGGAGCAGTATTACTAAACTGTTTACCTTCAGCTTTTCAGAGTGTCACTAGAGGGTGCCAGGTACCAGGCCATAGTGATGAGCTGCTTTGTAGTTGTTGTGAAGATAAAACTTTTCTTATCTTAAACATAGACAGATGTTTGGAAATGCATTAAAAAGTTCATTATGTTACTAATACAGGATAGTTAACTATAGTTCTTGATTTAGTTGGGGAAAATTTTGATACATTTGTATTTCTGTTTCATCTCCTGAAACATTGTTCCCGAGATCAAGATAATTTAGGTAGGATTTTCTATGGTATTCAACTTGAGAATAATTATATACAAGTTAAATGTATTCTGTTTTAATAAAGAACTACATTTTGGATCAAGTTGAATTTAATATCTGATGTTGAAAAGTATTTTAAATATTAGGGGTTTGGAAATGGATTAAATGCAGATTTAATATGATATTTAGTATGTGCATAAATACATCATTCAGTGAATAAAGTATCACACATAGTCACATTTGTAGCTGAAGTGGGTTACTATATGAAAATTTTGACTGGATGTTTAAATTGTGGCTTTGAATATCTATAAAGTCCACTATGCAGGTGTTTGGGTTGGTTTGGTATTTTGGTGAAGAATAAAAAAAGAAAATCAGTAGACTCAGGCTCTCCTGATTCCATTTTGGGAAGTGGGGTGATGGACACTGAGGGTTGTTTTTATACCTTTCTTTCACACTCTTCTGCCAGATGCAAATGCCTGCTGTATCTATACGCAGTACTAGTGTGCTTTATGCAGCCAAAAGTTAATCCCAGAAGCTTGGCTTCTCTGAGGGGTGACAATCAAAATTACTTTTTCTTGATGTGAGAGCTGCAACTCGGATAAGTCCCTGGTAATGAATTATCATTTTTAACTCTGTGTTCCTCTTCCAGAATACTTTGGAAGTGGTTGAATTATGCAACACTTAGAATCATAGAATCATAGAATAGTAAGGGTTGGAAAGGACCTCAAGATCATCGAGTTCCAACCCCCCTGCCATGGGCAGGGACACCTCCCACTAAACCATGCCATCCAAGGCTATGTCCAACTGATGTCTTCTAATACTGTGGTTTGATTTTAATAATGTGAACAATTATTTCATGAAGTGTGTGAAAGATTTAGATGTTTCATATGTTGACTGAATTAGGTACTCTAGTGAAATTAACATTGTGACAATTACTTCATGAGTTCTGTGAAATGTTTGAATGCAACATTTTATGTTATGATTGCTATCGCAATGTGATAGCATAGAGTATATTTAACAGCTGTTCTTGAAGTAAAATAAAAGTGTGAATCACAACCACTGTCATCTGCCAGAAGACTACTTCTTTTATAACAAAAAATGGAACTTGTACTTTTTGAATCAGTTTGATTTTGATCATCAAAATATCACATTAAAATATTACTAGCAATGCCTCTTTATTTGATTTCTCACCAAATCATCAACAAGTTTTATTGTTCTTATTAGTTGAAGTTTAGAAATATATTGAGTGTGATTAGCTGCTGGTTTTTGGTTTTTTTTTTATTTTTTTTTTAAAAACAAAACCTTTTGGTAAGATGCCATGGCATTTTGAAGATTGGTTCATGTGATTTAGGGAAAAATGTAATTTAGAAGTTGTCGATAGAGTAGAAATACAGTTGCTAAGACTAGAAAATAATTTTTTTTTCTAAAAACTCTACTTTAAGGTGTCAATGACACATGCAATACCAAACTTGGTAAATGCTATACGAATGATTCACCGTGTTTCAAGATATTACAATACTTCTGAGAGAATGTCATCATTGTTTATAAAGGTAAACATATTAGGTATAATATTCATCATAAAAATGTTGTTTTTTTTCAGGAAACAAACTCATTTTGTTTAAATCAGTAGGACATTTGATAAAAAATGGTAAAAAGTAGTGGGTGTCTGCATGAGAAATGAAGTATGTTGGTCAGGAGAAGGTTGAACTTGGATCAGAGACTTGTCTTCTGGAAGGAATTTTGGTGTTATTCTTGGTTCAGCAAAATTAATTTTTTTTTTTATGTTCTGGATTAATCTTTGGATCTGAATTAATCTGCTCAATTGTTTCCTAAATCACTGAATCCAAAAAGATTCTTTCACTATCTGCCTTGAAGACTTAATTGGGCCATCAGTCTGTCTAGGCTGTTACTCCAAAAGGTGTGAAAGACAAAAAGTTCCTGTTTCCAGAAGCAAGTCATACTTGAATAGTTAATTAAATCTCAGATCATAAACTTTGCCACCTTAAACAGAAAATTAAGACCATCTAGGTATTTATACCAGTGTCTCTTGTGGAATCCAGGTATTCACTGCAGGAAAAGATTGTTTTTGTAATGGTTTTAGAGCAAAGAAATCCTACATTACTGAAAGACTCCGGTAAACACAGAGGGGAAATTCATAGTAGACCCTCATTACACCACTTTTTTATGGGCTTTTGTGAGGCTATATTTATGCGTGGCTTTGGCTGGTTTGCCATCATCTGATCTTGGTTATGGATTGTGCAGCGGTGTTTATATTGCCTTTTACATAATAGTTTTTATGTTTGCGTATTGAAGTCTAGTAGACTATAGTCTATGTAATAGTCTAAGGCACTGAGCATTTTACTACAGAGTCTAATAACAAGCTGCTTACATGAAACTGTAGAAAAGAAATATCAAAGGAAAAGCTCTATTCTAATCCAGTGGTTTGAGGTCCCCCTTAGTGTTTGCTTCCATTTAAAGATCATGAGAGGTGATGCTGGAGGTCCTATCTGCAACTTCACCAGTTCTTGTATTACAGTGTGAGGCTGCCTTTGGTGCAGCAGTTTTCAGTCATTATTCAGTTAGGAATTCTTAAGACCTGCTTACAATAATCTCACATGTCAGAAAAACTGTTTTGAATTGTTGACATTATTTAGTAGCCAAAATAGATTATCTACCTGTAGCTATTCTCCAAAATATATTTTCTGTATCTGCATTCACTCCTTTCTTTCTCTCTCTGTCATTACAAACTTTGGATTTTTGTGGTTAAGTAGAATGTTCTCTCCTTAGGGTGTTTGTCATGTATATTACATATATTAGCCACTCTTATTGCCATTATTGAAATTTATCCAAACTCTGATAGTACTAAGACAGGCATGTGGGAATTTTGTTAGATTTTGCAAAATAGACATATCTACTTGTAAATTTGAGACCTACTTGTTTTTGTTTGTCTGTGTTAGGTTACAAATCAAATGGTAACATCTTGTAGAGCATATATTACAAATAGTGGCTTGATTCATGTCTGGGATCAGGAGACATCAACAGTCATTGGAAAAATGAAGGTTTGTATTTGGTATTTTATTTTTTACCTCTCAAACCTATTGATTATCTATCAATATGCACAAGGAAGCCCATATCAATATGTATCAAGTATTTCACATCTCTTTGCTGCTTTATTTCATGATGCTTTGAGTGTTTTCCCATTTTTTAGCCCACTGGCATTTGTTGAAATTAGAATGGCCTCATCTATATCAGGGTGGTCTGTCACTGACCTTGAAATTGTCATCTTCACCATATGTGTCAGCAAGGAATTTTGTCATCCTGCATAATCCACATTCCTTCCTCTTTATGGTATCTGATATAGTACCGTCTTCCTCTACCATGGGGAACCTGGCATCTGAATAGACCCCCATTTGTTTAGTAGTAGCTCCTTTCAAGTTTTCTTTAGTATACCATGAAAGCTCAGTGCAGAGATTCTTCCTTTTTTCAGCTGATGGTGACATATTAAGAACAAATTGAACATATGCAATACACCATGGCAAAATATTTCTAGCTGTGGGGTTACTGATTGCTAATGCTGACCCAGTTTCCGCCTTTTCCTTTCTTAGACCTCAGCTACTGACTTCCTGTCTTATCCAGAAAGGCATAGAATTTCAGTCCTTTAAAATTTACGTTCTGAGGTACAGAAGAAAATGTATGAAATATATAATAGAACCATAGAATCATAGAATAGTCAGGGTTGGAAATGACCTTAAGATCATCTAGTTCCAACCCCCCCGCCATGGGCAGGGACACCTCCCACTAAACCATGCCACCCAAGACTCTGTCCAACCTGGCCTTGAACACCGCCGTGGATGGAGCATTCACAACTTCCCTAGGCAACCCATTCCAGTGCCTCGCCACCCTCACAGTAAAGAATTTCTTCCTTATATCCAGTCTAAACTTCCCCTGCTTAAGTTTGAATCCGTTACCCCTTGTACTCTCACTACAGTCCCTAATGAAGAGTCCCTCCCCAGCATCCCTATAGGCCCCCTTCAGATACTGGAAGGCTGCTATGAGGTCTCCACACAAAGTTGTCTTCCACACAATCGAGGAACTTCCTGGATTGCTTGTGCCAGGTCATACCATCCCTCCAACAGATATCTTCTCTGACCTTACAGAATTATATGATTCTGATAATTTGTCTATTTTATTGTCACCTTGTTATGCAGCAAGTAAACCCTCCTTGTTCTATGACAGAAATATAAGCCCAGTTTCTAATCATGGTGATCAGTCTTTGTTCTGGTATATTAAATATATATTTATAATATTTATATATTCTTGAAGATCTGAAAATTCCTTTCAATTAGGACCTTTTTTCATTTCCCGTAATTCATAAGCAATTGTTGTATATACCTATATATTCAGATAATCTGATAACTGTGGAGAGCCATTTGGCTGTGAACGGGCATGTGAGCAATCCAGACAATTGCTTGACAATTGTAAGGTAGTGACCCACAGGCACTGAGGCCTCGCCTGAGGGTTACTAAAGTTCGTGTACGTGCAGAAACCTTGGGAAAAGTTAGCATGGAAAACTACTGAGAGAGATACGCAGAGAAGGAACGTTAACTGTAACCTTGAAGCATATGCTGTCATAGTTAACCAATCATTAAGCTGTTACTGAGTGAATCCTGTTTGGTATTTAGCCGTGTGAACAATACATGTATCCAATTAGACTTGTGTGTGTTAATGATAGACAAGTAGAGTGCCTATATATACTGAGCTATCTGCGCAATAAACTTTGGCACAGCCTGATCATATTGGTCTGTGTGCTGTGTCCGGGACTTCTGCGTCAACAGATAACTGTCAGTATATTGTGGTAGAATCTGCTTTCTGTTTTCCAGAGGCTGAGAGAAGATTTTGTATCCCAATGATTATATAGAGTTTACACTTCTTCCCATTTATGATTTTTACATCTGATAAAGTCTTAGTAATTTAAGTCAGTAATCAAGTGAAAAAGATTATTTTTCAATCTCACTTTAACTCTTGTCAGCATACACAAAGTTGTATAACCAATTTCCTCGAAGTCCCCTAGGAGTTCAAAGCGGACTACACTGTTATGCCAAATTCCATTCTTACCCAGGGGACAGTCTGTCTGACCATTCTTAATTAAGCTAATGGCTTTTCTTGATATTTAAATGTCTCCTTTAGCACTCTTTACTGGCCTTTAAACCACTCTTTACTTTAAGAAGAACTAATATTTTCCTGTTTATTTTTTTGTGACTTACTTCCTAGTGTTGAAACTTTCACTGTACTGTACTGTTCTATGTTGATAAGTTGCAAATATTTGTAACACATACTGAAAGAAAACCACTGTATGTAAATCCTTATGTGCTCTTGACTGAAACTAGATTCAGTGCTAGTTAACCACTTTGGAAATACAGTAGGTTTGAGTTCTGCAGTCTTTTACCCATAAACATAGCATAATGAATATGGTATTTATTCCCTCACTTTTTAGGACTGCACGTTTCTATTGAAAGAGTATCAGAAATGCTTTCATGAAACAAAGCAAGAGATTTTGGAAACTTTAGGAGAAAAGTCATTTGAAGTATCAGAAATGTACATTTTTGGACAATCTGAAGCTTTTTGTAGAAGATTGGAAAAAGTGAGTATATTATGTGCTGTTATTATCAGTAAAGAAAGGCCTCTCCAACAGCAGTTTACAAGGTGGATACCTGTCAGCATACATGCTCTTAATCATCCTGTGAAGGAGTTTGTAACTCTTTATTGAGAGAAATTAGGCACTTACACAGAATAAGTCATTCCAATACTCCAGGCAATTACGTCACAATGTCCTTCTGAAATTGTCAATTTCTTTGTATTATCAGGGAGAGAGAACCTATCTGATCTAGACTTAGATCACTATTTTAGGAGATTTAAAAGTATGTGAAAAATAACACACTTTACTCTTTTGAATGGTGTTCAAAGGTATTAATAATCCTGTTATTGCCAAAGACTGTTCTTCAGATGATTCTGCTGCTTTGTGTGGTCTTAACATTTGGCTTGCTAATCCAATGAAAGGATTTTAATCTAGTATTCATAGAGTGAAATCAATAGGAAGTGCTTCTTGGTGCACAATGAGGTCAGACAGGGATAAGAGAATAATGGGGCAGTCATCAGACGGTAGGAATTTTGTGAGTTAATGATGTTTTTCTTTATCATGCAGTATAAATAGTAATCTGTGTGGGCTTTTTTTATTCTCTGAAATCTGTGTCATCAGCGTGCAAATGTCATGTTTTAACTCTTTTTTCATATTGCCCTGCTGAATCTAATAGTCGAATGTAAACCAGAAACCTTTCACTATCAAGAAAAATAAAGATGATTTTACTTTGTATTGGGTTGTAGTGAGAACTGATGTTGAAAACTGAATTAACCATGCTGTGTTGAAAATACTTGACTTAGAAGCTCAGAAGCAACACGTTTCTGAATGCACTAATTAAAAAAGTGGCTCTTATATATTTTATTTTACTCAGGTTGCAGTTTATGGAATAAGTAGCAAATAATTCATTGTGAGTATGAATATAATACTTATATTTCAGATTACAGAGATGATAACTATAGTACAAACTTTTAATTCACTGAGTCTGTCTACCATTGAAGGGATAGATATTATGGCAGTAGGATTCAAAAATATCTGCCAAAGTGTTCAAAAGAAACAGTATGACATTCTTGATCCACGAAAAACAGACTTTGATGTGGATTTTGTGGACTTCCTCACAAAAGTTGAAGGTTTAGAGGTAAGTAATGCTGCTACCTATAACTTATTTAGGGAAGAATGTCATCACAACTTATTAGTATCTCCCTGTCTGTTAGTGAGACTTTGGACTTTGAATAGGTTACACTGATTTTCTTCCAAAGAGTTTAAATTTTGGGGTTTGGTTTTGGTTTTGTTTTGTTTGTTGGTTTTTTTTTGTTTTTTTTTTTTGTCCAGAGAGCAGCTTTTTCCATTCTTTCTTCTCCTTCTGAAGTCAGACATAAAATATACAGTCCTCACTGAAAATCATCACTCTGCAGCCAAAATGTCAAAAATTAGAGACCTGACAGAATGATTTATATGGAGGTGGTTTATAAGCCTAGAGACATGCGGTTAGATTTTGGGCATAATAATGCTACAACTGTTCTCAATATGTTATTTGATTCTTTGCTAAAACTGTGCAGTATTTTAAGAGATTACTTGAGTGACACTAGCTATTTATTGATTACATTAAGCATAAACCAGTAAAGGCTGCTGTTTTGTGCTTTAAGCAGTCACAATTTCAAATGATACTATGCTAAGAAATTATCAAACATCAAAATACTATTATATGACCACGAAAACTATACTAAGTTTTATATTTTTAGATGCAGATACAGACATTTATGCATACCTGTTTTGGGAGAATTTTGTCTTCACAACATGCGCTTCAGTTACTTCAAAGGTATTGGCAATCATGTTTTAAAATATTTTAAAGTAACTTCAAAGTATTGATTGGCACAATTTAAATAACACAGCTAATTTTAGAACAAAGGGCCTAATAAGCAATTTTTTATTATTGGTGTTCTGCACCATGTAATCATAATAAAAGATGTTTTTTTAGCTTTCTTATAGGAATCAATATATTCTCCTGTTTCTTAATTTCATTACAATTTATTTTGTGTATACAAGAAGATGCTAAAGTAAAAACCTAAAAAAGCCACATCGGTAACAGCAATAAGAAAACCCACCAGGGCAGAACTTCTCAACTTGCTTAAGTTTTCTCAAAGAAAAAAAAAAACAAACATTACCAGATCCAGAAGCATTTCCTTGATTTATATTTTGATGTTATGCAATGTTCTTGTACCCCAAAACAAAACAAAGAAATTATTTGTGATTTAGAAATATTATTTGGTTACTTATTTTTAATACAGGTTTCAAGAGCTGAAATTGACATGCCTTCAAGAAGAAACAGTACATGCTGTTGGTTGTATTCTTCGACATTATGTAGCAGAACTTGAATCTACTGAAGAGGTATTTAACTTCTTTGCAATAAATTTTAAACATTATGCCTATTTCTCTATCTGACTGTCAGTGCTCAATTTATCATACTGCTATTTTCCTGTTACAGAAAGCAGACATGAGTGTAGGCAAATACAGTATACATGCATTTGCAGGCCAATGTGTCATCACAATTTTACTTCGAAACCCAAAATCATTTCTATTATTCCTCCATCAATTAAAGAAGTAAAATAGTGGTTCTTATGTAATGCTGTGATAAAATAGATATAAAATGTAGGTAAATTGCATATATGTTAATTATAAGGTAATTTTCCATGATTTATGCAGTGTGCTGTGACTGTAGCATAAATGAGAATTAACTTCTGGTGGCTGTTCATATCATTTGACTTTAAACCTTTAAAGGGGGATTCTTCTACCCTGACTTTATATGTCTGGAGGAAACATCTGCATCAGAACTAGACATCCATACTCCCTTTCTACTCAAATAAGAAACCAGTATTCTAGAGTCAAGTAAACTGATCTATTTGACATGTTAATCTGAAGATTTAAATCTCTTGAAATGGCCATTTTTCTTTAATAAGAATAAAGGGAATCTGGAAAACCAGAGTGACAGAAATGTTTTATTTAGAGATGTTTACATTTTTCAGATGAATGACATGTTTGCACAAGGAGCCAAACATCTGTAAACTCTGCACTCCCTAGAAAGTGATTCTTCCAGTGACTTAAAACTGTAGTTTAGCATAATTACTCTGAACCAGTCTTTTCCCTGTCTAGTGTATGTGACACTTCCCGAACCTCTAATTGCTTGATTTGATGAATGTATTTCCAGCAGCACTGCCTGCTTGATAAATCAATAAGCCCACTGCTGGCTGCTTTTTCCCAGCCAGAAAAATAGGCATGTTTTCTGAGGGGTTTTCATCTAGGTCAGTTCCTCTCTTAAGTTCACCACGAAGCTACTTAAATTTCTTCTGAGCAGAGACTGAAGGAGGATAAAGAGGACATGCCAGTAAGTGAAGAGCTATGTGTCTGCTTAAGCAGTGCTACTCTTTGTGTTATCATGGCAGGGGTGATCTCACTTTGGAGGCAGGTAGCATTAGAGATGGAGGTGTGTTTTTGCATTGAAATGTATTAAAATGCATTATAATGAAGCAAAGTTTACACAAAGGACAGCATTTTGTCAAAAGATGACAGACTGTTGGCTCAGGGTAGCAATTATGCATGCCTAAATTTGGGTGGATACAAATACTGCTTTTTCTTCTCTGGAAGAATGTCACCAATATACTGGCTAGTTGTAACAATTTGTTTGATATTAATGGATTGCTTTTTATCTTTGCCAAGAAAGTTATTTCTTATAAAAAATTGCTCCTGCTGCAATACTGGGTCTAAAGTGTTGGCATAATTTGTCAATGCAAATTTGGTATGTGATAATTTTAGGCCAAATTTTTCTTGACTATAATGCAGCCATTTGCCGCATTAAAAGGCAAGACAATCTGGCATAAGATAAACCCTCTTGCATTCCAGCGATTCCTCAGATGTTAGTGAGGGTGGGTGCAGCTAGGCTTAGATTCTGAGTGGTGCCCAATTTACCACTATCAGTCTGGTCACGTTTGATATATTGAACAATCACGATTCTGGATGCACTAATAGTGTTCTGCACCTTCAGTCTAATCGTGCTCATGAACTAACACCGCCACACTGAAGGATTTGGTTGCATTCAATGAGAAACTTATGATTAGCCACTTAAATAGTGCAATTTATTAAAGCGACAGATACAGGTTCTTATGGATTGCCAGTGATAAATACACTGTCTGCAAAAACACGTGCAAATAGTAAATTGCACAAACGCGCAATAAAGTTATGAATAACACAGCCTGACTTTAAAATGTTAAATTAAAAAATTAAAAGTAACTCTGTATAGAGATTCCAGATTTTCCCAGAGAAACACTTAATACAGTGCAAGTCTTACCCAAAGACATCCCTACTGGGGAGGAAGAAAGGTCCAGCCCGTCAACCAGTCCCAGGAGTCAAGGGTAATCTGCTGATGGAATTTTCCTCAACTCGTCCACGATGATATCCTCCCCCAGTAATCCCCCTTTGTTGGGCCATTTTATACTATTTTTCACCTTCAAGGTGGAGCTTGAGTGACTCTAGTCATACATTCCTTTGTTATTATTGGTGTAAAATTCTCTTGCTTCACTTTTAAAGGTATATACCACAAAGAATTCAAAGAGCATGCTCAAAGAGGGGTGATCTCACTTTGGAGGCAGGTAGCATTAGAAATGGAGGTGTGTTTTTGTATTGAAATGTATTAAAATGCATTATAATGAAGCAAAGTTTACGCAAAGGACAGCATTTTGTCAAAAGATGACAGACTGTTGGCTCAGAATAGCAGTTATGCAGCTTATCAATTTCTAGTACCTCCAAGTTCCCATGTCTGATGGTGGTAGGACAGAGCGTGGCTGCAGAATCTCCACTCTGCTCCATCCTCCGTCAGTGTTGCCACAGGAGCCACTGTGGAGTGCGCATTCGTGGCACACGAGGTGTAGCTGCATCTTCCCCTGAAAGTCCATTTTTCCTTTATGTGTGAGCAATGCCACATTTGAAGTATATGTTTAATTTCTAATTGTTCCACAACATTTAGTGAGTAGGGCCTCTTTTTTTCCTCAGCTTGGGCACAGATAAAAGCATGGGATGTGTACCCAGGAGTCTCTATGTGTATATTGATGAGAAATTAGTAAAAAAGAGCATATCATAGAATAGTAGATAATCCTGAGTTGTAAGGAACCCACAAGAATCATCGAGTCCATCTCCTGAAATGTTAGCTATTAGTCAGATGTATGTGTTTGAAGAACAATGTTGACATTTCTATTCAGGTGAAACTTCTCCATTAACAGTATAGCTTAGGCCATTCCTGAGAGGAGTTGCCAAGGAAAGGAGGAAACGCCACAACACTTTCTTAAACAGCTCGATTTCACAGCCCATGGCTCCAAAGCTACACAGGTACACCTGTATGGCTTGGCCTTGAATACTGGCTGCTCAGCTACTAGGTTTGCAATGGCTTTTAGTGTACTCAGGGCTCTGTCGTAAGCCCAGCTGAGAAATGGTAGAAGATAATGAAGACAGGAGACATACCAACAGTGGTATCCATGTGCTCATCTCGGAAGCTTAGCAAAAGGGGGAAACAATACATTTTTCTCACAATGATCTGTTGTGTGACTCTACACAGATTTGGTCTATTTGGAAGAGGAAGAAACTCTGGTACCAGAGGAAAAAAAAATTTGCATTTCAACAGATTTATTTTACTTTTTTACTCCATATGTTTAATGATGATGTTCTTATCGTAGCGTTACCAAATTCAGAAAAATGACCCTCCTCTTGGTCGAAACATGCCACCTGTTGCAGGAAGGATACTGTGGGTGAGACAGCTTTTCAGAAGGATAAATGAACCAATCAATTATTTCCATGTAAGTTGATGTGAGGAAAAATTAGGTGTTTTGTGTAACAGTGAACTGTCTTACTTCGGTAGAGTGACTGTGATGTTTGTGGCTATGATGACAGTTCTCATATGCTAGTCAACCTGTTTATTTGTATATGAATATCTAGTTAAAAAAAAACATGTTCTGTAGAAACAGCTGTTGTGGATCCAGGATGTAGTGTTAGAATAGAATAAATTATTTCAGTTGGAAGGGACCTACAACAACCATGTAGTCCGACTGCTTGAGCAGTTCTGGGCTGGCCAAAAGTTAAAGCATGTTACTAAGGGCATTGTCCAAATGCCTCTTAAACACTAACAAGCTTGGGGCTTTGACCACCTCTTGAGGAAGCCTGTTCCCAGTGTTTGATCATCATCTTAGTAAAGTTATGCTTCCTAATGTCAAACACTTTGCATAAGTCCAGGTAGATGACATCAACTGCTTTGCCGCTGTCCATCAGTTCTGTAACCCCATCATAGAAGGCCACCAAATTGGTCAGGCAGGGTTTCCCCTTAGTGAAGCCATGCTGGCTGTCACCAACCATCTTGTTTCTCATGTGCCTTAGAATGTCTTCCAGGAGAATCTGCTCCAAGATTTTGCCAGGCACAGAAGGTGAGGCTGACTGGTCTTTAGTTCCCCAGATAATCCATTTTTCCCTTCTTGAAAATGGGGTTACATTTCCCTTTTTCCAATCATTGGGAACTTCACCTGACTGCCATGATTTTTCGAATATGAGGGACAGTGGCCTAGCAACTTCATTTGCCAGCTCCTTCAGGACCCACGGATGGATTTCATCAGGTCCCATGGACTTGTGTACATTCAGGTTCCTAAGGTCGTCTCGAACCTGATCCTCTCCTGCAGTGTGCCTAAGGTCTTCATTCTCCCAGTCCTGCATTTGCCTTCCAAGACTTGGGTGGTGTGTTCAGAGCATTTGGCAGTGAAGACTGAGGCAAAGAAGTCATTGAGAACCTCAGCCTTTTCCAAATCCAGGGTAGCCAGTTCTCCCGATAGCTTCTGGAGAGAGCCCACATTAACCCTTGTCCATCTTCTGTTTGCAATGTACCTATAGAAAACCTTCCTATTATCTTTTGCATCCCTTGCCAGACTCGATTCTAACTGGGCCTTAGCTTTCCTGGCAAATACAGTCAATAGTTGAATTGAGAAAGCCCCAAATAATTTTCTTCTGATATGATTTTAACTTGAATATACTGTATTTTCATAGAAAAATTCAAATATCTTGGCAAGTCCAGAAGGTAAAGCAGTTGTTCAGTTATACAACAAAATTGCCTATCTATTGGTGGAATTTGAGGTAGTCTATCATGACGCGTGGAAGAAAGAAATATCACAATTACAGTATCGTAAGTAACTAAATATATACAAGGCACTTTTTTAACTGTTATTAAATGCTACCTTTACGCAAATCGGATAATTTTTTAAGCCTCATTTAGCTTTAAAATGTGCAAATTAATCATGGTCCAATAAGCAGGCCTAAGGCTACAAATTTCTGTCCCTTCCTGGCCTTGAACACTGGTTTTGATACAGAGGATTGTAGACTTGGTACACTGACAGATGACTAGAAACAGTAGTGAAATAAATTTAATGCACACAGTTGTTCTTTTTTTTGTTGTCGTTGTTCTTTTTTTCTTTTTTCAGATTGTTTCTGTATATAATTTAATTATTTTCCTGTTTTCTTTCCACTATAATAATTTATACAGCTAAATTATCCCAATGCATACAAAAAATGTTTGATAATCAAACTTCAGTACCTTAAGAGTAAACAAGGGCAGAAGTTTAAAAAAAATCATGTAGACTGTAGTTACTCTGTGGGCTTCAAAACTAAGAGTAGATCTCTAAGAATGGGATGTCATACAGTCAAGACAAATTTTTGTGTTGGTGTTTGTGTTTTTATTTTGAATTTTTCCAATATCACTATTTGAGCATTCATTCTCTGGGTTAACCAATTCCTGTAAGATACTGAGTATCTCATGAAAGTATTGTGCTTTCAGATCCTTAGGAAGTGAATTAGAAAATTTTGGAATTCAAGCTAAGAGAAAATGTGCCACAAATAAGACCTGATATGATGCTTGTTTAGCTTATGAAGAGAAAGGTTATATGAAAGTAATGAGAAAGTAATATGGTGAAAGTTAGCTGTATATTTTCTTTGACTGAAAACAATGTGAAGCTATTTCACAAGTGACCATACATATTTAATCACTATCTAGTAATATGAGAAATCTGTGTTCTTTAATACTTTAGATAACAGAAACAATTGTTTGTCTTAAATACTGATATAAAAATGTCTTTACAGCCTTACAAGCCACAAT
Organism: Amazona ochrocephala; assembly: GCA_039720435.1. NCBI lineage: Eukaryota > Metazoa > Chordata > Aves > Psittaciformes > Psittacidae > Amazona > Amazona ochrocephala. Next base: position 106,191,273 of record CM077878.1, read on the forward strand.
ATTTCTGCACCATCCTAGAACTGGGAAGTTCCTGGTTAATTTTGATCCCAAAATTCCAGAGATTGTCCGAGAAACCAAATGTATGGTGAAGTTGGGTCTTCAAGTACCAGAGCAAGCAATAAAGATAGTAAAAATAGAAAATAAACTGATGTCAAACAAGTTGCGTTTAGAGGTAAATTGAAAAATTATCATGACTGCTGTTTAAAAAAAAATCTTATTAACCTTAGAAATTTTTCTGTGGTTAAATAAAGATTAAAGCTGGGTAAGAGGTAGTTTAAGCTATATTCGTGGAATCCACAGGTGGACATAAAGGCTCTCATTTGAAGAACCTCTGCTAATTGCTGTGTAGGCTAATGTATACTTCAATATAACCATATGTATTTCTTATACCACATGGTATGTTAAATATATTTTGGTGATGAAATAATTAAAGCTATCCAAAAAGTGTTCAGTCTCTGAAAATCAGTAAAACACATTTTTACAGAATTTTTAAGAAGCAAAGAATGGAATCCTTCTGGATTGGAAGATATGGTGAGCCACAAAAACATCAAGAATTTTGCAGGTTACCTGCCAGAGAAGTCAGATTTCTGATAATCACTGTAGTATTTGCTATTGTTATAGTATTTTGAGAAGCTTATATTTTGAGGATAGGTGTACCATGCAAGGTTTTGTCTCTGTGTGTGTGTGTGTGCGCAAAGCATATGACTAGGAAATATTTTAAAACTGAGTTTATATGTGACTTTAATTATCTAAGGCATATGATAAACACCTTCAAGAGGGTATTACAAGTTATGGTCACTAAAGCTCAAGCTGTCTTTAGCTCTTGAGAAGGATCATGCTTCATTTAGCTTTGTGTATAAAGCATGTGATGCGCAAAGGCTGCTTTCATTCTTCCTTATATAGCATCATACAGATTTATCACATTCCAGCATTCCAGAAATGCTGTACATAGGTATGTAAGGTCTGTGTAAAATTCTACATTTTTTTTCAAATGTAGCCTTGCACTTTCTGTTTTGTTTTTTTTTATGATGATTTAATTGTGCAAGAGGTAGCTTGTTTCAATAAAAAAAGCACCTAAAATATACTTCTTGATACTATCCTTTTGAATAAATAACAGGGTCTTCTCCGATGTTATGAAGATTTGTGTCAAAAAACACCAACGAGTTTCGTAAATCTCCTGGCACCAAAAATGAATAAGGTTGGTATTGCTAAATGCACTTCAATATACTTCAGAAGTTAGAATAACTTACCAATAGTTTATAATTTAAAAATATTTAGATGGGTTTTCATATTGGGAACTTAACAAATTTTACTAAAACCTTTAAGACCAAAAATCTGCTCTTTCCATCTCTCATACAGTGCTCAAATAATGTGTGCTGCAGTAATCTTAGTGCTTATGAGATGTAAACCCAGTAGAAGAAAAAAAATTATTTTGTGGGTCTGTTTATCTATACAATTCTCTGGCTTTGCCATGGAAGTATATTATCACTCATTTCAGTTTTAGAGGTTTTCATAGCAAGTTGTGTTTTTCCTTTAGCTGAAGTGGTGAATGTCATGATCCTTGTCTTTGCTCAGAGAGAATTATTAGCCTTGTGAATTAAGTCAGTCTCTTAAGTAATGTAGAAAGGCTATATTCTACACTAAAGGTACAGTTTTATTTGAGATGCAGATTGTTTATCCTACAGGCCATTTTGTTTTGGCAGACACTTCCAAGTGTATAAATGTGATTGTTCTACATAATACTTCCCCTTTTGGTTGTAAGTGATAATATTAAAAGGTTGCAGGGTTTGTACAACTACTTAGTTGGCATATGCTGAAGTGCAAGAAACAAAAAGCTGCTTCTGGCTCTCTTAAGAGTTTAATAAAAGAAAAGGTGACTGTAATCTTCACTTTAGTGATACTACTATAAATATGATTATATCATAGAGGGAATCATGCACTTCTGTATTTTAGAGAAAACAACCGGCAAAAGAGAAGGATGAGTATTGTACAAACAACTGAAGATGAAAATGTTTTTTGAAGAAGGGAGAGAAGTCTTTGATGTATAGGGAAAAAAAAAAAAAAAAGAGGAAAAAAAAGAAAAAAAGAGGAAAGCAGAAATCCAAAGATGGAATGAGCAGATCTAATCTAATGCTACATTGATGCCAGAATTTGACAGAAACTCATGTAGAGCCTTAAACTGCTTCTAAATTAGCTGTATTGGTTACCAGGGCAGTACCATCCCAGCATTGCGAGGTTAAATATGTTCCCTGAAAACATATACATCAAGGTGATAGTAATGGCTGTATTTGCAAATAGCTGTGTCTCTGTATAAACTGAGTTCATTATTTTAGTTGTTATGTAGACATAACAAATGAAGGATTAGGATGAAGAGAGTACATGAGGTCCAGGCAGTGACTTGGTAGATGTTAGATGAAAGCACTGTTGTGATAGATGGCTATTTAAAATTAGATATGAGAGGAATCAGTTCAGAGTTTCTCAGCAATAAAGCAAAATGAAAATTCCGTCACTTCAAGGATGATGGGGATGACAAAATTAAAAATTATGGTGACTGTATATTGGAAATCAGTGACATCAGGCAAAAAAATCATGTGAGCTCTGTGAGAGAGTCTGGAAAGGCCTGGTGGTAGTATAAGACTTCCTTTTCCTCAGTTCCATCTCCTTTGAACATACAGGATCTGCAATGTAATGTCTTTGGTGTAAATCAGACAGTGATAGGGAAATGATTTCAGGTACTTGCTGAAAATCCTAAAATCCAGAAGAAAGACCATGGAGAACCAAGAGTTCAGTAAAGGAAACAGTACGGAAGACAGTATTTAAAAAAATAGCATAGAGGTTATAACAGAATTTAGATAGGATAGGTGTGATTCAAAAAGGCATGAATGAAAAATGTCATTAGCTAGGTACATGAGGTTGAAAAACAAGTAATGATGCTGTTGAGAGTGACTGAGGTATATGTTAAAAGAGAAATTGTAAGATCAGTAGTGGACTAGATTTAGATTTTGGGAAGCAGTGGAAACCACTAAAAGACACTGTCCAGGAGAAAACGAAGGGGAAGGTCCTTGCAGCGTATGTGCACTTGACAATTGTAGACAGAGGCTGTAGTATGCACTACCTCTCTTTTATCGCATAAATTGCTTTGATGTTTCCCTTGAAAACTTGTGACCTTCTTTGCAAAACTTAGACACAGCTCTTGCTTTCATCAAGGACCTTAGTGATTGCAATAATTGTGGAATTTGCTTTAAATTGTCTATTTATTATTTTTTTTTAATTCTATGAAGTTATGTTTTTATGTTTAGATGGAAACTGTGTTGAGGCAAGGACTTACCATGTTGACTTGGTCATCTGTGACACTGGAAAGTTTCTTTCGAGAAGCTGATCAAGTTTTGTGTATGTTTAAAGAGTTTTTGAAAAAGGTATACACTTTATCACTATATAAATGAAATTAAGAGTTTAGAGAAATTATTTCCACTACATTGATCTTCATATTGGAAATAAATCTGTGCTTATTTTTATATCAATTGTAATACTTAGAAATTTTGATTGCTTTTTAAAGTATGTTCTTATTTTGAAGAATGGTGTACTCAATGATTCTCCCATTATTATCCTTAAATGTTTGACCTTTGCTTCTGTTCTTGCAGTAGAATGTATTTCCATTTGTCCTCAGATTCTGTCACTGCCACTCTGATTTTCAGTTGATCTCTGCTTCTCTTTGAGTGCTTGTTCATTAGCACAGTTTCACACGATACCTCCACATAAACGCTGCCCAGTGGAGAACTTTTTAGCATTAACTGTATTCATAGCCAGCATACTGTGAAACTGTTTCCAATTTGTGCAGCTGATAAAATGATCAGTGGGAGTATGCTTTTCGCTCTGCATGTTGGCTGGGTCTGTACTTTTTTACTCTCTTAGTGTTTGCCACATAGTTTCTGAATTCTTTTCATGTCATTAACATGCTTAAGGACCTGTATTAGTTCTTTTTCTTTTGAAGGCTTTACCTTGATAGTCAGGTCATTCAGCTCGACAGTTGAACTGTATGGCTGTGATCTCTCCAATGAATGTTTTAAGTTGTGCCTCCTGTTCTAGTGGATTTTTAGCCACTGGTGGGTATATCCACTTATTTTTCTGTATGTCAGAAAATTGTAATTACCATCAAATGCTCTGTTTGCCACCAAAAAACAGATTGGCTGTTGAAGAAATTAACAGTTCTCTGAGCCTAAGTTATCTGAAATAACGATGTCTTTTGTAGATACACTTTATTTTCCTTAAATATGTAGATTGTATACATTTCGGACTTTCTTACCCCTCCCATATCAATGCAAAAAAAATGTAAACTTAGAATCATAGAATCATAGAATAGAATAGTTAAGGTTGAAAAGGACCTTAAAATCATCTAGTTCCAACCCCCGTGCCATGGGCAGGGACTCCTCACACTAAACCGTGTCACTCAAAGCTCTGTCCAACATGGCCTTGAACACCGGCAGGGATGGAGCATTCACAGCTTCCCTGGTCATCCATTTTCCCCTTCTTGAAAATGGGGGTTATATTTCCCTTTTTCTAGTCATCAGGAACTTCACCTGGCTGCCATGATTTTTCGAATATGATGGGCAGTGGCTTAGCAACTTCATTTGCCAGCTCCTTCAGGACCAGTGAATGGATTTCATCAGGCCCATGGACTTGTGCACATTCTGGTTCTTCAGATGGTCTCGAACCTGATCCTCTCCTGCAGTGTGCCTAAGGTCTTCATTCTCCCAGTCCTGCATCTGCCTTCCAAGACTTGGGTGGCATGTTCAGAGCATCTGGCAGTGAAGACTGAGGCAAAGAAGTCATTGAGAACCTTAGCCTTTTCCAAATCCAGGGTAGCCAGTTCTCCTTGATTAGACCTTTGATTACTGTGAGTGGGATATTGTAAACAACTACTGAAAAAGTGATGTAAAACAGAAACATGAGTGATATTTGTAAGAAACAAGATGGGTTATCACAGATGCAGAATATTTCAGGTAAAAAATTAGAAATTGTACAGATGTCAGTTTTGTTTGGATTTTGCTATGATAAAGCCACTTCTCTGTATTTGACTGAATACTAATAGTGCTGTAATTTTGAATAAAAACCAGTGAAAATCTATGTTGACTAAAAGAAGGACTGAAGACTAACCCATCAAGCAAGTTACAGCAATCTTCCCCTTGCCTTGCAACTCATGGCCAGTAAGACCATGAACAAGAATCTAAACATATTAACTTGTTTTGTTACTCTTTAATGTAGCAGCAGTGTATTGTGCATAATTGGAATGATTTGGGGTCTGACTTACTGCCTGTCTTCTAAAACTGTTGTTAAAACAACAAGGATACTTCAGGAGCCTAGTATCATGGACAGTGTCATGGATCAAGAGTTCCTTTCTGTTCCATCACTTCCTAAACTTGCAGGAAAGAAGAAAAATAAGTTTAAAGAAGTTACTTCTAGTCTTGGGACCAGTTTCCAAATGGTTTCTTGGAAAAAGGAGATAATTCTTTCCATTGCCACTCATTCAACCAGTCTCCAAGGCTGATCATATCAAAAGCTAGCACGAAAAACCCATTCAAAAATTATTAAATCACTGCTGTTATGGTGCAAAAGTAGTCTTGGCTTATACTGTCTGTGAATTGATTTCATTTGTGCAGTGAATTTAAAAATATGGTGATGATAATTAGAAATCGGTGAAGAAATAGGTGAAACCACTAAATTGCTATAAAGATTTCGCTTTCTCAAGGATTCATATGTCTTGGTTTGCCACCATGGAACCAGTGCAGATACTTAAGAGCTACAAGATCTTTTTTTTTTAAAGGACTGCCTGGAATGAAATTGTGCATACTACTGATCTTTTTAGATTTTGTTATACTATGCAAGATTTAAATACCTACACTCTGAGCAATTGAGTTCCTGTTTTCTGTGGCAATAGTAACTGAATGTTTTCCAGACTTACATCTGGTCTTTCATTGTTCATAGTCCGCAATGGAACATGTTAACAAAGACTAAATTTTTTTTAGGGTACTTGTCTCCCTAAATTCCCTCTGTAGACAGTAGAGAAAGAAGATAATTCACGATAAAAACAGACTGAATTTAGCCTTTAAAATATTCACCAAGTTACCGTAACTTGTGAGGCACTGCTGTGCTTCTTTGTTTCTTTGTTTCTCTCATCTTGAAATTTTCGGTGTTGGTGCTTTTACTCCTGTTTTTTTTGTTTGTTTGTTTTTTTTGTTTGTTTTTTGTTTGTTTGTTGTTGTGATTCACATTCTTAGAGGATTTTCCACTGTGTAAGGTTCTTGTGTTTTCACTGGGCAGAGAGATACAATTTTTGTTTTTCTGCAAAACATTGTATACCTGTTAGAACTCTATAAAATAGAATACGTTATGCTTTAAAGATAAATGTACGGTATTAATATGATTTTCTCTTTTTAGGTTACTGATTTCAGTGAAGTGCAGATTTTTTCAATATTAAGAGAGATATCAAATACTCTTCTAATTGTATTACCAGTAGAGGATCCTATTAAAGTAGAGGATATGTTGACCTCCAATGAAGTATGTGCCACTTTACACCTTTGGATTTGAATTCTTGAGCATATTAGAAACAATGCCTTAGTAAATTAATATAAAACTAGGAAAGAATTTTTCCAACTGTGGAAATACATTTTTTTTTTTAATAGTTAAAATATTTTGGTTGCAATATTTTGTATGACGATAGATTGGTTCTTAAGTATTTGAGGTGCTTGAGGTGTAGTATTTCACACATGATTTTTATCTATGTAACTGCTTCACATTTAGATGAGATGTTTTTGTATGAAGATACTCAAACATATGCAGCCTTTTTTTCTCCTGTTTTTTCCAAACTGTTTTTTTTTAAAGGATAAGGCAAAAAAATACTTTCTAACAGGTATATTTGAGAATGTAAGGGTTTTATTGATTCCAAATGAGACTAAAAAAAGTTAGTCTTTTTTTTTTTTTTTGTATCCCTTAAAAATTTTTATTTCCAACAAGCCTACCGTTATCTCTACTCTGCTCTTGTGAGACCTCACTTGGAGTATTGTGTGCAGTTCTGGTGTCCTCAACATAAAAAGGACATGGAACTGTTGGAACAAGTCCAAAGGAGGGCCACGAGCATGATCAGGGGGCTGGAGCACCTTCCGTATGAAGATAGGACGAGAAAATTGGGGCTGTTCAGCCTGCAGAAGAGAAGGCTGCGTGGAGACCTCATAGCAGCCTTCCAATATCTGAAGGGGGCCTATAGGGATGCTGGGGAGGGACTCTTTGTTAGGAACTGTAGTGTTAGGACAAGGGGTAACAGGTTCAAACTTAACCAGGGGAAGTTTAGATTGGATCTGAGGAAGAAATTCTTTACTGTAAGGGTGGTGAGGCACTGGAATGGGTTTCCCAGGGAAGTTGTGAATGCTCCATCCCTGGCGGTGTTCAAGGCCGTGTTGGACATAGCCTTGGATGGCATGGTTTAGTGTGAGGTGTCCCTGCCCACGGCAGGGGGGTTGGAACTCGATGATCTTAAGGTCCTTTCCAACCCTAACTATTCTATGATTCTGTGATTCTGTTTAGTTAGCAAATTAGTGCAAGTAAATGAAATTGTTCAGGACAGTTGGAAGAGTATTTGGGTAATTTCACATTCGGACTGTGACCTCTCTTCAGTAATCAGGATCTTCTTCTGGCCCTTAAAAATGCAGTTGCATTTCAAGAATGAATATTTGAAATTAAAAGTGTTAAAAGTGTAGTGATAACAGAAGATATTTATATTTTTGAGTAAAGATTTTTGATTTGGTTTGGTTTCTCAGTTTTCTTTTTAAAATGTTGCTGTGTCACTGAAACAGTCTCATTACGAAGAATGCAATGTTCAGGGAAATGTTTCGGCTCTCCATGAAGAGAGAAACAGTAATAAGATAATCAGTGATGCTAAGAGAAGTCATTGATATTTTTATTTAACAGGCTTATACTAAAGATTGTGCTGAGTTATTGAACCACAAAAGCATGCACGTTGAAGATGCTGTTCAAGAACTAATATCTCTATTTAAACAGAATTATGAAATTGAATATCCTAAGAAAACCTCAGAAAGCCCCATTTTAACAGGTAGATAATGTTGATTATTTAAATAAAAATCTGTCCCTCGTTGTGTTATTTAGCTAGTACGTATCAAAATTTAATTGTTTTAGCTGACTTTCTTCAGACTTCTCTCTCCCACTATGATCTGATGTGTGTCACAGTTCTGCCTTCAATTACCTCTGTTAAACTAAACCACTAGCGTATGAAATACAGAGGTAATTCAGTGTTTCAGTATTGGGATTTCTAGGATTAAACTCTGTCGTTTTGTTTAGATTACCAAGGTATTTGCTCTAGAGGAAGAACATTATGGTTCCATTTCTCTTAGTTACTCATAGTATTATACCACACCTCCCCCCAGTGAAATCCAGTGTTTCTCTTTTCTCAGCTCTATGGGGTATTTGATACTGTCCCTCTTTCTGTGACTTCTCTGTCACAGTAAAATTGTATCTCAAATACCAGTGCTTAGCTAGCTATTCAGTTTAAATTAGTACAGTTTTTTGACAATCAACTGCTAGCGTATGAGGCTCACAGCTCATCCATATGATTGGTTCCCACTGCTCTGGGATGTGTTACAAAAATTTTAGGAGTTGCTATACCATTATAGGCAAAATAGTTTTTAGCTGAAGAAAATGTTTTTAAGAAAAATGTATTTTGAGGCTTATTCAGTAACGGAGCTCCTTTTCTTACACAGGATTTTCCCCTTCTGGGTTGTTTCCTCCAGATATAGGAGCATAGTTGGGTTCAATGCTCCAGGTATTTCAATACCATGCAACCAGAAAAACCCGATGAAAATATACTTCTTTGTATTTTGTTAACTTGTTTATCTTAATATAACACACACACTCCCTCCCCCCCCATTTCGAGCTGATATGTCCATGTCTGCCTAGCTATCTTTAATAACATATCTGTAGTGCATGGTGTCTCTTAGGCTGAGGCTTATAGGCTGGAATATTAACCAGATTCCTGGTGTAAGAAAAAAAAGTTGTGAAATAAAAATAATTGGCTGATCCAGGTACTCCTAAAATAAAAATCAGTATTGTTTTGTTTGTGAAGAGAGGGAACAGCATGGTTCAAAGCAGAACACAATGTTCATTTAACAAGGTTTTAGTTTTTGTTTTCTGATTTGTTTTTTTTTTTTTTTTTCATTTACAGTAAAAGAAAAGCGTATAATGTTTGGAGACAATGAAAATGAGAGCGAAAAGAGTACTTCTGCACCTTCTCCTGATAAAGAAGATGAGTTTGAAAAGGTATTTTGTAATCAGAAAGGAATTTTTTTAGACCAATCATATTAGTAAATAGTATCTTGAGTTTCGGTAGATAGAAATCTATTACAGAAAGACATCACATAGAGAATATCAAATGTAATGTAAAAATTACAAAATAGTTTCCCTACAAAGTGAGTTTAAAATAGATTGCGCTTTCTAAAGTATATTCCATGTTATTCTAGTTATCACCTTTACTAAACAAATTATTGATATGTAAGTGGGAAGTGTAAAAGTTTGGAGAGAATATTGTGCCTAAGCCATAACACAGGCTTTCCTTCTTGGGTGGGTGAAAACATTCATCTTTCATGTCTTCTTCCAACTTCACCACCTTTGTACTCTTTCCTTAAAGTATACAATCTCTTCGTATTCAGCAGAGAAGTGGAAGTAGAGGACAAACAAACTTGCAAGCACAAATGCAGTAATTTCATAAGATTGCATTCTGTTGCTTCGTGCTAGTGATTATTACTTGTTGCTGTATTTTTGCTCTTCTTCATCAAGTGCAGTGAGATTTTACTGTGTTTGTCTCTTATTTGAAAAAAGTACATATGTAGGAATACTTTTGTGTAATTCATGGTGATTTTGCAGAGAGCTTTTCTGAAGGAGTATGAGACTTCAGCCAAATCTCAGTATTCTGTCTCTGAATAAGACAAATTGAGTTTCCTCAGATACTATATTATCTTTTTCATGCAGCTTTTAGTTATTTACTTACATACAAGCTATTTTCCCCCCAGCTTCTCCCCTTGTATTTTTCATGTAGCTTGCAGTATAAATTCCTTCAGACAAAACCTAATATGTTTGACTTAAAACCTTTTGAAATAATATTCAGGTTCCTGTCTGAATACAATATGGGTTAATGTGCATTTTATTTATTACAGAAATCTAAAGAGTTGGTTGCCTATTTTAGTTACCAGCTGCTAGACAGCCTCCAGAAAGCCACCCAACTGTCTTTGGATAGTCTTAAAAAAAGAATATTTGTTTCAAAGTAAGTTGCAAATGAAAGGTTCTTTCAATAGTATTACCAGAACAAAGTTATTTCTGTATTATTATAATAATTTAGGTATACATTCTCACGTGTAATAGTAGATGCACATGTATCATTAGTCAAACAGTCCCAGACCTCTTGGTCTTGGACTTTTTACCTCAAGCAAAACATGGAGAGCATTGACTTTAGGTTGCAGTGATGTTTTGGGCCACACTTTTATACTTCAGTTCTTTATGTTGCTAATTATAGTCTATGCACTTGTTTTTGTGCAGAAAATGAAGTTTATTTCTGGTATTGTTTCCCCTCTGCCTGCACCTTTTTTTATTCCTGTATGTTTTTCCTTGGGATTGCTTTCAAAATGCTGTTAGTACAATTAGTCCAACACAAATGACTAGAGCTTAAATGATCATTCTAGATAATATATTGTAGTGTGCCTATATGTTAATCTCATTTGAGATTATTTCACCAAGCATGGCTGTGCACTCGAAATTGTTTCCCATGGGTTAAAGATCATCTATGCACTCTTCATCAATTCTACATGATAACGTCAAGATCCATACGATTTTATAATTCTCCTGTACCCAGTATAATTTCTATAGATTCTTCCTGCTCAAACAGACATACACTTCAGAGACAGAATTGCTTCAGTATAATATGTTGTATATTGGAAAGTCTACTCAGAATTCTATTAAGAGAATTAATTTTAAGCAGGTGAACTTGGTGGTGGTTTTTCCTTAATGTATGTTGAAGACAGTTCTTTTTCTGAGGACATCTTTCATAGAAAATGTATTGAAATCCCAATCTTATTTAAGTCAACAGGAATTTATATGGGTGTGTCCTTTACGTTTGTCTGTGATATCATATTGTTGAATTCTCTCTTTTTTGGATAGGATGAGAAAGTTGGGGCTGTTCAGCCTGCAGAAGAGAAGGCTGCGTGGAGACCTCATAGCAGCCTTCCAATATCTGAAGGGAGCCTATAGGGATGCTGGGGAGGGACTCTTCATTAGGGGCTATAGTGAGAGGAGGAGGGGTAACGGGTTCAAAGTTAAACAGGGGAAGTTTAGATTGGATATGAGGAAGAAATTCTTTACTGTGAGAGTGGTGAGGCACTGGAATGGGTTTCCCAGGGAAGTTGTGAGTACTCCTTTGCTGGCGGTGTTCAAGACCGTGTTGGACATAGCCTTGGATGGCATGGTTTAGTACGAGGTGTCCCTGCCCATGGCAGGGGGGTTGGAACTCGATGATCTTAAGGTCCTTTCCAACCCTAACTATTCTATGATTCTATGATTCTATGTGATGTCATGGCATTTAGAAATTGTAATTTGTACTTTAGTTTCTAGTTTTGAGTGGGTTCAGATCATGTGTTTATAATTTTTCATTAGCTTATCATGTTTGAAAGTGTTTTTTTTTCTGTTCTGTTGAATGATTATCTAAAATGTAACAAAGCAACTTTTACTCTTGATAGGTTGTTGCATGAAATGGTCAGTAAAACCTTCTTATGTCCTAATCAAAGCGCTGGTAGAGTTCCATCATTAAGGCATTAAGTTCTGTTAAAGCATCAGAATCCAGAATCAGGAAATATTCTGGTTAAAAAAAAAAAAATCTGAAAGCAGTGGCTGCATCCAAGTTAACCTGTGTCTGAATGATGGAGCTCTGGGTATTATCATTACCGTTTAAACAAGAAGCTTCTGTAAGTTTTGTCAAGTAGTTCATAACTTAGTATGAAAACTTCATGAGGGTCTGCCCAGAAAAGGTAGCTCAAAATTGTATTTCCAAGATAACGTGAGGGGATTTCGTTGTGAAGTATTTATGACATGTTTCAAAATTATTTTCAGCAAAACTACATTTGGGAGAACAAAGCTTTCTGCCCATTCAAGCAAATCTCAAGAGGTGGCTGCTTTTCTAAAAGTGGAACTACACCTTGCTGTTCCCAGTGTGGTAAGTTATGAGTCATATAGGTAAGGTAAAATACACTGTCTTATAGTTATCTGTGTACTTGCCTAAGATCAGGATGTGGGCACACATCTACTGAACTGGCATCCATTCCAACATAGAATAGTTGCTCAGGCCTTTAAGTGTGCTGAGAACACTGATGAAACGTGCTAACAGTCCACGTGTTCCTGATTTCTGTCTTAGTGGTACTTGCAGAACCTGGCCTTTTATTCTTCTTGTGTGTTTCAGCAATTATATTGCGATCTGCCTATGAGTATTCTTTGCAGAATTATTGCAGTTCTCCTTCATATGTAGGAATTGCATTTCTGGAATAGACTTTTCATGTTTGTTTTTTTTTTTTTTAAACTGTTTTGTTCCTTGCATGATTTAAATACTTAATTGAATTGAAAAAATTAACATTATCTTTGCTCAGATTGGTTTTGGTCATCTCAATAGGAAGTAAGATGACCAGAAGGAGAAACACTGAACAAAAATGAGAAGATTCAAACCCAAAAAAGCTGTGGATTTCTGTGTGCAGAGGACAAAAAGACAGCTTGACTGCAAAGAACTAATGCATGCATTTGTTTGTGTTTTGTAGAGTAAGATAACTCTGTGGCAGTGATACATGTGGTATTTTATTTTATGCATGAGAAGGTAACTTAAAATCTAGTTGCCTTATGAAGACTAAAAGTTTTATATTCCTGAAAATATAATGCAAGAAAGGACTTTTTTTAAGGTGATTCCTTTGCCATTGAAACAGTGTTCATACTGGCATTATCTTGTACATTCACACTTTTTGTACATGTGGTATATAAGGTCTGTCAAAGTGTAGAATTTTTACCTTATTGATATTTACCTAAGCATAAAGCCCCAAGCTCCACTCACTGCAAAGGGAAGTGCATCTATCTTTCTTAACCAGTTCTCTGAAATGATTGACTGATGCAGGGCAGCAATCAAGTAATGCTGGGTAAAATACCACTTTGCTAATGCTGATAAAATTTTTGCAAGATCCTTGCTTTTATGCATGTAACTGCTCAATCCATGAGACTGATTGGTTGGTTTTGGGACCGATCCTGTTCAACATCTTTGCCAGTGACATGGACAGTGGGATTGAGTGCGCCCTCCGCAAGCTTGCCGATGACACCAAGCTGTGTGGTTCGGTTGATACTTTGGAGGGAAGAAATGCTATCCAGAGGGACCTAGACACGCTTGAGAGATGGGCCAGTGCCAGCCTCATGAAGTTCAACCATGCCAAGTGCAAGGTCCTACACCTGGGTCAGAGCAATGCCAGGCACAGCTACAGGTTGGGCAGAGAAGAGATTGAGAGCAGCCCTGAGGAGAAGGACTTGGGGGTGTTGGTCGATGAGAAAATGAACATGAGCCGGCAGTGTGTGCTCGCAGCCCAGAAAGCCAACCGTATCCTGGGCTGCATCAAAAGGAGCGTGACCAGCAGATGGAAGGAGGTGATCCTGCCCCTCTGCTCTGCTCTCATGAGACCTCACTTGGAGTATTGTGTGCAGTTCTGGTGTCCTCAACATAAAATGTCATGGAACTGTGGGAATAAGTCCAGAGGAAGACCACGAGGATGATCAGGGGACTGAAGCACCTTCCGTATGAAGATAGGCTGAGAAAGTTGGGGCTGTTGAGCCTGGAGAAGAGAAGGCTGCATGGAGACCTCATAGCAGCCTTCCAATACCTGAAGGGGGCCTATAGGGATGCTGGATATGCTCTCTTCATGAGGGACTGTAGTGAGAGGACAAGGCGTAACGGGTTCAAACTTATACAGGGGAAGTGTAGGTTAGATATAAGGAAGAAGTTCTTCACTGTGAGGGTGGTGAGGCCCTGGAACAGGTTGCCCAAAGCAGTGATAAGTGCTCCATCCCTGGCGGTGTTCAAGGCCAGGTTGGACAGACCCTTTGGTGATGTGATCTAGTGTGTGGTGTCCCTGCCCATGGCAGGGCGGTTGGAACTAGGTGATCATAAGGTCTTTTCCAACCCAAGCCATTCTATGATTCTGAAACATTCTATAACTTTCAAGCAGTTTGTATCCCAGTTGTGAACACTCCTGTGGATGACTGCAGCTTTTCAGAACAATGGCTGGCATATGAAAGCTATGAGATGATTTTCTAAGGACTGCATTTGAGGATTAAGTATATCACGAGAGTGACCTTTTTTCTATTCTTTCCTGAGTTACTGTCAGATAGGCTTTTCTTTCTGCTCAGTATTTTTGAGAAACTGATGTGTGCCTTTACTATACCTTATCCTACATAGAATTATTTTCAAACATGGACAAGAGAGTCATTATTGCTGTCAATACAGTTCAAAAAGTTTTGGGTTCAGGACTTTATGGCCATTTGTGTAGTACTAAATGAAAGAGGCTAGAGGCTGTTCTTTGACCTGAAAGTCAGCTGATGTGAAATGGTGTGTATCCACTGTAATAAGTGTTTATCTTCCTGACCCCAGAAGTTTGCATTCAAACCGTGTGTTAGGAACAGCTCCTGACATGTTTTATGCACCAAACTCTGCCTGATTTTTTTCTGGGAGAGTTTTTTGGGTTGTTTTTGCTGTGCCATATTAGCATTTATGCAGTATGTGATGGCATACCAGAGCCTGGGGTTTGACCCTTTTATGTTAGCTAGTTGTTCTTGATTCAGAACAAGAATTCTTGTTTCCTTTTGATTCCTTTTATCATGTGCTCCAGTAGTTGAATATGAGTTCTCCTTTTCTTCTGACTTGGTATTAGTTTGCTTTCAGAATTACGATACAAAATCCTTGCCAAATATACAAGTTGACATTTTCAGGGCTGCATGGAGTTCCACTACTTTATTAAATACTGTGTTCTTCCAAAAGTTTCTGAGGTAATGAAACCTGTGGGAGAAAAGAAACTGTTTGGGAGAAAATAAATTATTCAACTGAAACTTTTAGCACTTTGATCCAGATGATTTTGTTTGTCTGAAATTACCCACAGTATGAATACATGTATAGAAAAGCACTTTAAATGAGAAGTTCTATAGCTGTAGATCTTTAAAATAAGCTGACTATATGTATTTTTATGACTATTTCTCTTACAGTTCTCTCTCTCAGAATTTAGTGGTTAAGAACAACAGAGAGGAGGATCTTGGCATCCTTTTCTAATGCTTCTAGAATGCAGGAAACAAGGCTTGCGACAAACTATAGAAGATCATTATAAAAATGCTATTTAAAATGCTGTAGGAATTGTAAACATATTGTCAAAAAAAAAAAACCACTAATAAATCCAGCTACTTCTACACTTGCTTATCATTTTAACCAAGCTATGACTATGCAAATAGGTAACAGGTCACTAGAGTATGTACCAGTTATTTAGAGACAATTCTGAGCCAAACTGTTACATTTCCCAGCTTGTCTCCTGGGGTAAATTCCACAATTCACTACGAGTGGAGTAAAACTGAGAACTTAAAAAATGACAGTCGGTTGCATTTATTTGAACAATGTTTTAAATGTTTTAAATAGGTAATGGTTCCCAGTTTAGATGATATACAGAAAGCTATCAATCGCATGATTCAGTTAATTCTGGAAGTAAATCGTGGAGTTTCTCACTGGGGACAGAAGCATTTGCAAAAATCTAGATTAAAACCGGAAGCAAGCAAGCGGCAATTATCCTCAGCAGGATTACCAGGACAAGTGAAAAAAAAAAGGGAAAGTGAGTGGTTTGAGTTTGTTTTTCTTTTACTTAAGTTTTGTTTTTAATTAAAGTGTCATGTATAAATATTTATGAATAAGCTTACTTTCCTTCAAAAAGGCCAACTGTGGATTATCTTGCATTAAATTGTTTGTTTTCTTTTGATTTATTTAGCTGTATTTTCCAGAAATACCTTTTCAGGCTTATGTAAGTGAAACTCTGAGAAACAATAAGTGAAGCAATCTTAGAAAAGTTGCTACATTCTGAATCTCCTGTTTAATTTGAGGCCCAGTAAGCTTGTTTATTTTTTTACCTGCTTACTGTGGAATGTAACTAAAATGATATATTTAAATCATAAACAATGACTGTAGATGAGCTTTCATTGGAATTTTGATAATAGAACAACAGCCAGTTTAATAATTAGGTTCCAGTAAAGATTTTAATTGCTGGCTGTATTTTTGGAATGGATTGTAAGACACTTCAAGTCTTTGTTCATGTGAATATTCAGTCTGTAGATAGACCAGCATCCACTTTATTAAGATATTTTTTACCATTGTATTATTTCTAAACATCTCTCTGTATGCTTTGCAAGCATATACAAAAGCCCAAATGTATTTTTGCCATGAGGTTCTTTTACCTGCTTGGCTGAGCCATTGATCTGCAATGCAGTTGTATATTTGTTACGATTCCTTTGGATAGTCTTTAACATCTTGGGCAGTTTCATGTTTCCATAGTCCAGAGCTGGGACTTTGTTCTTCTACAGATGTGCTTTGTATGATTTTTAAGGTCTTTTAATGGGCTTCAAGCAGGGTGGTAGGAAACTGTGGTCATCAGTCACAGCCTTTTTCTCTGGTGTTATCAAAATACAACATCAACAAGTAACCATTTTCATCACCTTTTAACTACTAATCAGCAGCACCTGGAGGTGTATGTTAATGTTTGCTCAATGAGATCTATAGGAGTACATTGGCAAGGATGGATCAATCTGAGACTTTGTTTCCAGTGACCAGATGCCTGAAAAGGTCTTCAGAGTAAAAGAGAACTTGGAGTTGCATTAAATCCCCCATTAAACAATGTAGGTTGTAGGAAGAGTGGATTTTATTTCTCCATTCTCTTAAATCTGCTTCAGAATGCTCAGAAATCATTATGGAAGAATGGACTTATTAGCTCTCAGGGATGTCAATGTCTATATTGGCCCTGGTTGTCTCAGCAATTCATCAAAGATGGAGGGACATGATTAAGTCCATTTTATTTTCCTTCTATCTGAGCTTAATTCTAGTTCTTAATGGAGACAGGGCTTGTCTTTCAACATCAACAGTGCGACTGGGGCAGCAGCTACCAGTGTCAAAACTGCCTTTGAAAGTATTTGTGGAGGCAAGAGGTTTATGAGATGTAGGAAAATCTCTAGATTGTCCTTTTCTATTTCCCTGCCCTCCCTCCCACTTTTTTTTTTCTTCATTCAGTTCTACACTCTTTCAGACAAGACTCAGAGTACTTTGAAATTAGCAGTTTGCAAGACAAGAACAGCTTCAACATATGACAAACATTTCTGCACTTATTTACATATGACTTGGAAAAGCTTAGCATCTTTTTTAAAACCACTGAATAGAATGACAAGGATTTATGTATTTGAAGCATGCTAGAGTTAAAGAAACTTACACTGTTTTAAGGGGGTTATACAATTAAAACTCTCTATATTAATGTTTAAAGAACATAATACAGAATGTTTATGAAGCTTTGTTGTGCTCTGGTTACAATTAAATTACAGTGGAGAAAATCAAATTTGTAAATTAAGACAACTGTTTTCTTTCCATTTGGAAACATTCACTCTGGATGGAGTTTTCCCTGGCTTTATAGAGCCTGGCTGAACTAGCATTTAGTATTGTCATATTAAGCAGTCATACAGACATTTGAAGAAGGATATTCAGCCTTACTGAAGAGCATCATTACTTTAACTTGGCATGTATAGGTTTAGAAGAGAATTCTATTCAGACTTTTAATGGTTCATTCATTGACATATAATTTTACTTTACAGAAGGAGCTGAAGGTGTGCTTGCCAGAAAGCTAAGAAATTTTTACTCAGGTGTTGCAGAACATGAAGATGTTTCTAAATTAGTTATGCTTCTCTCTTCTTCTGTGAATTCTCTAAGAGAAGCAGCTAGTGAAGTTCTGAAGGACTTTCAGAAATATAAGGTGCTATGGACAGAAGATAGAGATGAGAAAGTTCAGGTGAGTTTAATGATGATCACCTACAGGACTATTCTTCATTAATCCTATTTTTTGAAATTAGAAGAAAAATGAGGGAAAGCAATCAAGGAAAAAGATGTAGAAAACACATTAACAGCTGAAATTGTTATTTTGTTTTTCAGTAGTGGCAATGTGTTTCCTAAGCAGAAGGAATGTATCCACCTTATTTAACCTGGCATTAATTGAGCTTTCTATGCTTCTATTTTCTGTTTAATAGACTGCATTATATACACACAGATCCGTGAATATCACATCACCTATTTACTACAGGAGCACTGGTATCTTTTGACTGTTGCAATGCACGTTGTGCAGTTTATATAGGCTAGGAAAACCCACTTTATATGCAGAACTGAGAATTTACTGCTAGTCTACTTAAAATTTGAAAATCTAATCAAATAAATATTATTTGTTTGATCTAGTTACTACTGAAGAAAACAATACTGCTACATAGAAAGCCTCAATAATAATGCAGTTCAGCTTTTTACACACATGCTATAGTTTCTACATTCTTTCTTTAGCACTATGCTAACCCTTCCACTGCCTGCCTGGGTACTCTCAGACAAAAGAACGGAAGTGGGAAAGAGCTTTCATTATTTATTACTTGTCCATGCCACACAGGCGTATTGAGTACAGCTCTTGCGTAACATTTCTGAACTGCAGATTTTCAGAATCACAAAACTTTTCTAGACTTTGAGTTCTGCTTATGGAAGGAAAATGTGTTTTATTGTGATTATTTCCCACATGATTGATCTAACAGGGTAATCTTTCTGTAAGTGTGGGCATGTATTTTTTGGTCTCTATTTCATCATCTGTTTTCACAGAACTGTTAGGCTTTTTACATGTCTTGGATATCTGTTTTTCTGCTAAATTTGATTGGAAATTCCCAACAAACTTGAGAGTAACTGATGCAGAAATTAATAAACATGACTGCCTTGTCACATGCATTTTACTCTGTTAGCAAGGTTACAGAGGCTAAAACCAGTTTTATAAATTTTCAGTAATTCCTGAATTATTGTTGATACTTCTTTAATGAAAAATATGAAAAAGGATGTTTGCTGATTGACACTTTAAACTACACACAGCAATTTTTTGCTAGCTGTCCATCTCTGACTGAAATTAAAGAAGAAATACTTTGCTATGCAAAGTTGGAAGAAGAGATGAAAAATTTAAACCCTACTATTCCTCTTGGTCCAATTGAATTGCATACAGGTATGACATTTTCTTATCTTTGCATATACAGTAGGATAATGAATATAATAGTCACTTTATTTGGTTTATTCTTGGAAATAAATGCTTATGACATGAATAGATTACTGAAGAGACCTCCCTGACTGATCAGCCAGGCCTCACTCAGACCCATCTAAGAAGTCTATCTTGAAAAAATCTTCCATTCCCCTTCTTTTCTCCTCTTTGGGGTAGCGAAATTAAATTCTGTCATGGCTGTGAAGTTTTCGTGGAGGCTTGATCATCACTGGCACTCATCTCTGGCATCAAGTCAGTCAGTGTTTTTGAAGTGCATTGGAACCATAAATCACTTTCTTTGGTATTGGCATAAGATTAGCACATTGCTGCATCAGTTTTTTTTTTAGTATCAGTTTTTGGCTTAGCGGGAGATATGCCTACTTAGCCATTCTCATGTTTAGCACCCATAGCTCTCAGAATATCATGTGTTTTCCTGTCCACCTCTAGTGTCTTTAAAGGTAGAGAAGCTGGCACTAAGACCTGGATTTGGAATGCATTCCCTCAGTTCTATACTGCACCATGCTTCAGTACCTGGCCTTCTGTGGTCCTTACAAGCTGGTGCTCATTGATCAGGTTACTCTGAAGAACACTCAGATGCGAATGATATTAATGACACATGCATTCTCTCTAGGCAACTGCTTGTTGAAGAATTAAGCGGTTTGTTCTGTGGCAGAGAAGCTAACATGTCTTCTCAGGACCAGTGTCACTGTTTTACGTTGTTGTTTGTTTGTTTGTTTTACTTTGTGGCCAATATTGTCATAATTGCTATCTAGGTGCAAGTAGTAATCGTATCCCTTTCTAAATATTAAAATATTAGTAAGGCTCATTTCTAATGAATAACACCCATCTTCTGAGATTTTATATTGTTTAGGTTGAGAAATTATCTCTGTACAATCTGTCTTCCTTGTACATCAGAGAAAACAGAAGCTGCACCCTTTGATGACTAGAGTTTGTTGCAGAATCTTGGTGGCATGTTATCCCTAGCTTTCTTTCAGTGAATAGGCAAAAATGCCAGACTGCTAATTGCATATCCTCATTCCTTGATGCAACTTCTTATTAACAAAACCACTCTGGAACCAAGTATTTCACTCTGAATAACTCTTGCTGTCTATTATTAACATATAATAGACATGGAATATAAGAATATGGAGTTTGTTGCTGTTCACACTACTCCCTCATCTGTCACCACTGCACCAGAGGGAGCCACATCCTTTAAATTCAAGATCAAGGATATTAAATGGTTTTGTGATCTGTGGAAGCAGGTATTTTTCTTGGACTCAATTTAGTTTTGGAAATTGATTTATTATCATTTACATATTCTAGCTTCTGGACAGGGTACAATACTTTTCTTGAATTACCTCTGACTTTCAGGAATCATTTTAATGATAACATTATTAAAGAAGAAACTATATCTGCTGTAAACCAGGTTATACGCTGCTACCAGAGTACAAAATACTGCCTATTAAAACCTTAATTTATTCTGATAAGAAATTAGAATTCAAATGATTGGCTTTTCTATCTCCTCACTCTTCATTTGTGTTTATATATTAACTGTAAATGATATGATGAGACACCTTACAGTTTTACTTAGGAAGTATTCAAAATCCCAATATTGAAATCCCAAGATGCTATTTCAGGTATAAACCATTTGCACAACACTGATCTTACATATATATATTAACATTTGGTTAATACCTGAAAATCAACATTAATCAATAGGCATTTCCTTCCTCTTTTGTCTTCTCTATATATTTTATTAGGTAAGCTTACCAATATGTTTTACAGATACCATAATATACGGTGCATGAACGGAAATAGTTTTAAGTATGAATTGTTTCAAAATGCAGTAGTTGGATTGCCTGTGTGCTTTTCCTAATTGCTGTTAAAAAATCGCAAGTGATGATGTGGATTTTATTTTTACAGGAAAAAAAAATTTTTTTTTTTTTTTAATTTTTTAAATCAGGACCACTGCAAACAGCTTTAGCAATTGAAGCCAAAACCTGGAAGATGCTCCTCTGTCATTATTTAAATGAGAAATATAAAAAGAAAATGACAGACATGATGTCATTCATAACTGAATATTTAAAGAAAATGTCTCGACCTCTGCGTGACTTAGATGATGTCAGATTTGCAATGGAAGCTTTATCTGTCATACGTGATACAGAAATAGAAGTAGATATGACTCTGGGACCTATTGAAGTAAGATGACTTTTTTATCTTGATTAATAATAGTATCCAATAGGAGTCTTAAAAATCCTGAGAACCCAAACGATGAGTTTACTGTCCTAAAGGACATACAGTGAAGGTGGGAAATGAAGTACTATTTTTGTTGTTACTTTTATTATGAATTACTAATTAGTATTACTTAGCCAGACACTTTATAAATGCAGAACAAAAAAATATTCTCAAATTATTATATAAATACAATATAGGAGACAATATGCGGAAATAAGCAGATGAGAGCGCAAGATAAGGGAGCAATAGTCTCCCTCTTGCTGCATGCTTGGCCATTAGTCTAAATCCTCTTAACTTTTCTGTATCTATCAATAAACATCTTGATCATGTGACCTCTTAAATATAACCAAAAGATATTCATGGAGCCACGTATCATTGTATGCTGTCAGTAACTTGCAGCATTCTTTTAGTTTTCCCTATAAGAAAGAAGCTAAAAGAAGCTCATTATTCTGTTATATACTTGGTATTTATTATCACACTTTGAAATGGTCAGCTTAATAGAACACATTTGTGTTAAATTGTTATCCACCTTTTGGAGGAGGAGTTGTATTGCTGTAGGGTAACATTTTCTTGCTTGAAGACTGTTAGCAGAAAGAGGATTGTTGTCATGATAATTGTACTTATGTTAAATAAACTGAGCAAGAGGAACTGAGTTCAGCACTATCTATTTGTTAGCTTTTAGATGTGTAGGAAATTATGCAAAATTTATAAATAATTAAAAGATATAAAACCATGAAGCATTAACATTGGTTGTTTATTTACAGCTGCTCCTGGTACCTTGATATCAATATTGGGTTAAAGGTTCTTTCCCAAACCACTCATGTTCTATACAACTTGCAAGCATTTACTCCCTTTCTATATTAAGATAATGAATTCCATTAATATCAGTAGGGCTAGTGATGTTACCAAGTAAGTCTTAGGTATTTTTAATGAGATTTCCTTACATGATGAAAGAATATAGGTCTGATAAAATAAAGACATATCTATGAGTATAGAACAATGGCAACTGATTGGTAATTTCAGTGTTGTTTTTTTGTTCTTGGCAGATTTAATTGGAACTTTGTTGATGGATTCATTAGTCTTTATATTTCTTACTAGAACATGATTGAAGGAAAGAGAACTTGATGCAAGGGAAAATATGACACAAAGGGGATTGAACATAGTCAATGTTGATTAATCAAGGGAGAATCATGCCTGATCAACTTGACTAGGCAATCTCCAGAGGCCCATTTCAACTTCAGTGGTTCAGGGAAACTATAAAATATGAAAATGATCTTTTTTTTAAATAATGCCATGAGTGTAGGAGGAGAATAATAAGCAGAAGACAGGCAAACACATTGTTAACGAGAACAAGTGTTAAAAAAGGTTCATTCTGTAACAGATACATAAGCAGGCATTTGATAGTTTGGCAAACAGTAATAAATATTTTATAGGTGATATGGCAAAATATTTAAAAATGTATAGTTTAGTGAGCATAATTATTCAGAGTTAGGAAAAAATAATCAACTTGTACATTCAGGTGGAATAAAAATACCATTGAGATGATAAAATTTTATGTATTTCTCATGTTAAATTTATGGTGTTTGTATACTATTTTCTAGCATTTCAACCAAGGCATCTTTGAAGAAATATTGTTGCTGTTGTTCCCTAGTTCTTCAATCATCATCTGTACTTAAAAAGAAACAAATAAATATTTTATGCCTAAATTACATGACTAGACTTTCTTTGAAATGTTTCTTACAAACTTGTTCTGTGTTCCTGCAAATGAATTTAAAATGCATTCCTAAGGCTTTTTACTTTTTTTCTCTAGGAAGCATATGCCATTTTAAATGCATGTGAAATTAAGGTTACAAAAGAAGAATTGGAAGGAGTTGACTCGCTCAGATATTCTTTTAAGAAATTACAGAAAAAAGCTGTAAGTGTATAAACTATGTTATTTTCCATTTGTCTTCACATGCTTCTTTCAGAGCATAAATGACAATGTGGGACCAATTGTCACTCCACTCTGTCTTCTCTCTTGGCCTCAATTGCATACTAGTGTCTATTAGTATGTTAATTTTCTAATTTTACTTTTATAGAACTCTTTAATACTTAGATATTACTATCGCTTTTAGGTATATGCTTATAACCTGCAAGAAAATCAGAAATGTATTATGTCTCTCTGGTCTTCCTGCTCTCCTTTATTTCCAGATTTTGTGTCATTCTTGTCTGATTAGGGAGTTTACTACCTTTTGATTCCCTGGGGTTTAAGAAGTGCATACCCTGCTCCTGCCCCTACCCTGAAGTGGTGATTGCACGTTTGCCTTTACTGTTTAAGACAGACTTATATATCCCACAAAAGCTCAACATTCATTGAGTATTGAGAAGGTTAGATGGAAATATGTAGACACTTTGTTGGAGCTATTAAGTTAGAAGCTGTCCACAGATTAATCACTCTGAAAAGGACTCAAGAGTATGTTTTACATTTGCATTTCACACAGCTCTTGGTTCATCTCAAATTTTTGAACGAAGAATGAGACAATTTTTAAAGAGAAATCTGAGCCATCTGTGAGGAAGAGGACACTAACACTTTGGCTTTTAAGTTTTTTTGGTGGGAGGAAATGAAGATAATAGCATCTTTTTCCCCCTTTTCTGTGTCCTTTTGTTCCTTCACCCACTTATAATGAAACATGTTCATGTAAAGGTGGTGAAGAGATTTAGTTATGTTTTTTGGTTTTTCTCCAATTTTCATGTGAAAAATCAAACAGCGAGTGCCATGAAAGGAAAAATATCTACTTAGCTTTAATTTCTGTTCAGTATTTTCATACATTTATTTATAATTTTGGTTTATATGTAATTCAGATATCTGTTCCTGATTTCAAAAGAAATAATTTTGATTTTAATCTTTGCATGTCAGACCAGAGTTCAAGATGAGTTGGTTCAAGTTCAGCCCAAATTTAAGACTAATTTGCTAGAATCAGTCACAGTTTTTCAGAAGGATGTGTCAAACTTTGAAATATCATATGAAACAGTAAGTGAATTTAGTAGTTACATATAACACTTGACTTAGTTTTCCAATATTTTTGTTTTGCGGCTGTTGGTTGCTGATATTTTATACTGCTCAGCTATTGGATGTTCGATGCCATGGTTGCTAAAGCAGTCAGCATTATAGGTCAAATTTTTCAGTGTGAAGAAAGGGCAATGCACACAACTCTGTAGGGGAAGAAAAGAATCCCTGTGGTATAACTTGCCATGAAATATTAACCTACAAATTAGCCAACTTAGGAATTAAGTTATGAATTGTAGCACACGTGGCATCTTTGCTCTCACATCAACATTAGAAAAGATGGTCTTGGGCCACTCAGTGTTTTATTTTCAGAAGAACAAAATATGAAAAATGAAAGCCTAGTTCTATTGAGTTTAATTAAGCTAAAGAATTTTTAATTTCATTAAAGTTATATTTTCTTAGATTTGCCATTGTAAGTATTGCATTACCAAGAAACATAACTTTATTGGATTTTGACTATCATCAAAAAAATGTGCATTTTGTGATGACCTGTAAATATAAAATGTCCTTCAGTCACTTTGAGAATTGATATTCAGTTTTTGTTAACTGCTTGTTTAAGGAAGGACCTATGGTTCCAAATATTCCACCTCAGGAAGCCAGTAATAGACTACAGATCTTTCAGGTATGAAAATATGCTATTGAGTTTCCAAATAATTAAAATTAGGTCTGCTATTGCTTATCCCAGCTGAACCCAGGACAGACACATTTACGATTTTTGGTAAATGTGTTTTGGTGGTTATTCTCTGTATTATGTCAACTGTACTTTAGTTTCTATCAGGCAGTATTTTCCTTAATGTGGAAGGATTGATTGATTGATTGATTGATTGATTGATTGATTAATTGATTGATTTATGTGTAACCTTGCTTCACTGTATGTTTTGTGAGCAAAAATTGTTAAGAAGAGTATTAAAAGCAATAGCAGAGGGAAGTCAAGTATGACAACTCCATAATGGCTGAAAAGAAGCAAAGTTACATCAGTCACATAACCCAATCTTTTAATATTTTAAAGGTCATCTTTTCCATTAGATAACTGTCTTTCAACTTGATATTTGTTTGTTATGGACCGTAGTTCATGGGTCCAAAACCAGTTGTCAGTCTATTTTTCTGCAAGCCATAGGAACTGGAAGATTTTTTTTCAACAGGACTTCTGTCAATCTCTTACATATTGTATAGACTTGTAAAAAGTAAATTCAGAATTTCTGAACAGCAACAAAGTAAATTACAGAAGGTCCTTACACCTTCTAATGCATCTAATATGTACTGAAAGTTGAATGATTTTGGTTGAATTTGCAGTGTCTTGTCAAAAGCGTGCTTTGTACTTATGGGCACTATGTCAAAATCATTCATCATTCCATTTTTCTGTGATGATCATATCCTTTGGACAGTAGTTATACTTTGAAAGTAACTTTATTTTTTGGCCTTCTTCAGTGCTTTATTTTCAGACTGTATATTTTGCCATCTGATAATTTTATTATTTTTTTCCCTTGATGATGTGGAATTCATTTCACATCCCATTTTTATAAAATGGTTCTTCAAATTATTTGCTTTTTATATAAACTTTCACTATTTGAATTCAATATATGGGTTTGAGTATTACGTTACATAAGAACTGTTCAAAATTTTAGGTCTAAAATATTTTCTATTACAGGCACTTCTAATGGAATTATTTTAAGACAAATTTAGAACTGTTAAATGATGTATTATTAGACAAGATTAAATTAAAATATCTTGCAAACATTTTTTCATTTTGTCTGTATTAAATCTAATTTTATCAGGCTAACTTTGATGACCTGTGGAGAAAGTTTATCACATACTCCTCTGGTGAACAGTTGTTTGGGTTGCCTGTCACAGAGTATCCAGTTTTGCATAAAGTGAGGTAAATGTGGAAATACAGCTGTCTTAGGTGTTTATTAAGTATGTTAGAAAGGTTTAGGGTACACCAAAGAGGGAAATGTAACAATATGGAATGTTTCCATTGCCTTCAATTAAAAAAAAAGAATATTTTAGATGTCTAATTAATTTGCCAATAAAAAATAATTTTGTTTATTATGGTAACAGAACCATCAGGAATATTTTACTACATGTAAATATTATACAAAAGAGCAGAATACTATGTCCTAGAAATGTACAAATATAAATATATATCAGTAGATGAGTATAGTATTCAGTATTAAGTTACGGTACAAAGAACAAACAAGGAAAAGACAAGGACAAGTCAATGTATCACTTTATGAAAGACTACATTTTTTGAAAAGCTGTACAAATGACAATCAGATCCTAAAGTTTTTGCAACAGCCATTTCAATTATTTAATGGTGATTCACAGCAGATGAGGATATAACCCTTTCTGGATGTTTTTTAGATCAGCATTTTTATTCAGATTCAGAGAGCGGTGCCTCCAAATAGTCCCCCCTTGCCATGCTCTGCTTTGCACTGCACAGCCAGCTCAGAATATATAAACTAAGTTCCTTTTGGATGAATGGAAGTTTTATAGAACTAGACTAAAGCAAAACTTCTCCCTGATTTATTTAGTGTGGTATTAGGTCCTTAGCACAACTACCTGCTCTTTTTTGTGGATTTTATTCATGAAGTGTTCTTGTCTACATTAAGAAATATTATTTCTTAATTATTATTGTTTTTTGTAGTACTAGTGCATATACCTTTTATTTAACTGTTGTGAGATATCTGAATTACTGACCAACATTATTGGAATGTTTTGGGTGTTTTTTTTTTTTTCAGGAAGGAGTTAGGCTTGCTTCAGAAATTGTATGGGTTATATGATACTGTAATAAATAGTATCAAAGGTTATTATGAGATACTTTGGACAGATGTAGATATTGAAAAAATTAATGCTGAACTTCTAGATTTTCAAAACAGGTATGTTCATAATATTAATTATAACTGATGTTAGACGCATAAAAATTCAGGTGACTTCAGTAAAGCTATTAGATCTATTTAAAATACAAAACTTCCATGAATAAGATTTATCATAATGTAACAAGATTCTTCAAGGTAGAGTGGAATAACACTAGATTTTTGTTAATCAGTCTTTTGCCTATAGTTCTGATAACTGAAGGGCATATGATCAGTTGAAGAGTCAGTTGTCTTGGCTAAATGAGCCAAGGGGCTAGGAAACCTGAAAGTTTATTTGTAAGTGGTGTGTCCTTCAACTAGGAGGATTAACCCATTAATCTTTAAGTCCTGAATGCAAGAACAGCATTTCTGAGGTTTTTAGACTATTTTAACCTTTTTAAAAAAAGCTTTTCTGCCATTGCCAATATATTAACAATGCCGAGTGTCTTAAATAATATGGATTTGTAAAAATGTTGAATATTTCAGTAATCATAGAATCATAGAATAGTTAGGGTTGGAAAGGACCTTAAGATCATCTAGTTCCAACCCCCTGCCATGGGCAGGGACACCTCCCACTAAACCATGCCATCCAAGGCTATGTCCAACACAGCCTTGAACACTGCCAGGGATGGAGCATTCACAACTTCCTTGGGCAACCCATTCCAGGGCCTCACCAC
Organism: Amazona ochrocephala; assembly: GCA_039720435.1. Lineage (NCBI taxonomy): Eukaryota > Metazoa > Chordata > Aves > Psittaciformes > Psittacidae > Amazona > Amazona ochrocephala. Next base: position 106,219,489 of record CM077878.1, read on the forward strand.
CCTCACAGTAAAGAATTTCTTCCTTATATCCAATCTAAACTTCCCCTGTTTAAGTTTGAACCCATTACGCCTTGTCCTCTCACTACAGTCCCTCATGAAGAGAACGTATCCAGCATCCTTATAGGCCCCCTTCACCTACTGGAAGGCTGCTATGAGGTCTCCACGCAGCCTTCTCTTCTCCAGGATGAACAGCCCCAACTTTCTCATCCTATCTTCATACAGGAGATACTCTGGTCCCCTGATCATGCTCGTGGCTCTCTTCTGGACTTGTTCCAACAGTTCCATGTCCTTTTTATGTTGAGGACACCAGAATTGCACACAATACTCCAAGTGAGGTCTCACGAGAGCAGAGTAGCGGGGCAGGATCACCTCCCTTGACCTGCTGGTCACTCTCCTTTTGATGCAGCCCAGGATACGGTTGGCTTTCTGGGCTGTGAGCGCACACTGCCGTCTCATGTTCATTTTCTCATCGACCAACACCCCCGAGTCCTTCTCCACAGGGCTGCTTTGAATCTCCTCTCTGCCCAACCTGTTGCTGTGCCTGGGATTGCTCTGACCCAGGTGTAGGACCTTGCACTTGGCATGGTTAAACTTCATCAGGTTGGCATCAGTCCACCTCACAAGCATGTCAAGGTCCCTCTGGATGGCATTCCTTCCCTCCAGCGTATCAACCGAACCACTCAGCTTGGTGTCATCGGCAAACTTGCTGAGGGCGCACTCAATCCCACTGTCCATGTCACCAACAAAGATGTTAAACAAGACCGGTCCCAACACCGATCCCTGGGGGACACCACTTGTTACTGGTCTCCAGCTGGACATTGAGCCATTGAGCACAACTCTTTGCGTGCGGCCATCCAGCCAGTTCTTTATCCACCGAGTGGTCCACCTCTCAAATTGATGTCTCTCCAATTTAGAGACAAGGATGTCGTGTGGGACAGTGTCGAATGCTTCGCACAGGTGCTGACCAAATGCTGAGCCTTACTGGCAGTATCTTTGTTTAAAATTTTATCTCCTGATTCACTAGACTGAGTAACAGGGCTCCTGGCTCTGGAGCCTGCAGCATATCATTCAAAATCTTCCTCTTTGCTGCTTGTGATTACTGTGTCGCAAATTGTTGAACCTGATGTTAGCTTTTTACTAATGAACGAAAAGATGGCTGCAAACAGAAAAGAAAGCCTGTGAGTTTTATGAAAGTCAAAACTTCACAGTAGTCCAAAATCAGATGCAAAGTACTTTCCCCTCTCAGGGAAAGCAAGGCAAGTATTAAACATTCTGTTTGGCGGCAACCAGGGAGCTAATCAGCATGAGTCTGTTGACAGCCACACAGCACCAACATAGTTTGAAACCAGACACAGACTGCTGTATTGTACCTGATATGAAGAAAATATGAAATTATATCTGTGGTAGGTAGAGGCTAAGTGACAATGGATGCACACCCAAGGGAAATATGAGCCAGGCTTTATTACTTTTCCTCCAAAGAATATACTTAGTAATTTACATTAATTATATACGTATAAGTACATATAAGTTACATAAAGGACATTCTTGTGATGGGTCAACTGCTTCAGAATTGCTTTTTAGCGTGTAGTCTCTGTAAAAATGTGGTCAGAGAGGTTATTATTCGTTGAAGTGTTTTGCTGGGGTTTTTCCACATTAGAACTATATAATGTTCATTTTCTTAGAGAATAGTTTCAGGACCACTAACAAAAGTAGACAAGAAGGTGGTCATGTCTTTCTTATTTTTACATGTATCTCCAAAGTAATGTGTTAATATATGCCATGTGTATTGCTGGAACTGTAAATTGAAGTATTAGATATGCACAAGGATTGCATATGTGAAATTTAACTGATTTTGCTTTGGTTTTTTGTTTGCGCATAAAGAGTTTGTGATAAAAAGCTGCAGGTAAGCTATGTTTTAATGCAAACTGTTATTTGGAAAGACCATATCAGTGTCTGAAACTGTTAAATATTATGTTTTGTTAGTAGGGCGTTTGTGTTATTTTTTCGTAAAAAGGTAGGCTAATTGACACAAGTTGGAATTTGACATAGAAACTGTTGACCTCAATACAAACTACTTTATATCTCCTTGACTTTTTTAATAATGTTTAAGCAATTCTGATTTTGTTAAAAGAGGCATTTACTACTGTATCAATTAAACTTAACTGCAGGTGTCATAGACTGCCTGAAGGACTGAAACACTGGCAAGCATTTTTAGATCTCAAGGAAAAAATTGATAGTTTTAATGAGTCTTGTCCTTTGTTGGAAATGATGACCAACAAAGCAATGAAGCAAAGACACTGGGATCGTATTGCTGAAACAACAGGACATCAATTTGATGTAGAATCGGATACCTTTTGCCTTCGAAACATCATGGAAGCACCAATTCTTAAAAATAAAGATGATATTATGGTAGGTACATGCATTTTTACCCCCTCGTTCATTTTCCATTGTCAGTAAAAATAGCATGAATACTTATAAAATTATCACTTTTTTTAAAAATATGTTTTAATTTGTTAAAGCTCTTGAGACTCAGTCAGGCCACAGCAGTTTAAAATAATTTGTAATTTCTGTAGAAGTTCTTATCCATATGAGTGACAGAGGTAGCAACTGGAATCTTTGGACAGTTATTTCTACATGATCTTTTCACATTCTTCCTGGCCCTATTTTCTATGAGATTTTTCACTGTTTTTAAAGGGAGGGTGGGGGGGAACAACCAAACCAAAACCCATAAACATCAAACAAAATTTCCAATGATCCTGGTCACTATTTTTTTAACTCTGTGGTTGCTTTAACAATTTGTAAACAAATCATAAATTTTAGAGGAAGGTTCCATGCTTATTAATATGTAATATGATTACTTTTCCATATCTTTACTTACTTTTCCAACCCAAACTGTTCTTGGATTCTGTGGTTCTGTAAATTGAAATGTGATAAGACTGAGAGCTCATCTGGTGATGAGTCTACATGACTAGTCTGAACCTTGTAGAAATGATGATTCAGAAATCTCATTACACAGAAATAACAAATAAGCCAAAGAAATGGTATGTCCATGCATTTCCAAGTGTGCTTTTTTTCAGTTACTCAAAAAATGTAATTTAGTAGTAAAATTAGTAGTGTGTGTCTGTAGTTGTGTAACACATTTCTGTGCTATTTAATAATATTAGTATATTGTTTTAGATATTCTATTACTAGTTGTGTAATAATAGCAAATATTTAGTTTCTGAAGATTGAAGGTTGTAAAAAATTATTTTCTCTTTACAGGATATATGTATATCTGCTACAAAGGAAAAGGATATAGAAGCAAAACTATCTCAAGTAGCTGAGATTTGGGGAAGCCAAGTTCTAAGCTTTTCACAATTCAAAGGGAGAGGAGAGTTAATGTTGAGGGGAACCGAATCATCAGAAATTATAATGTCGATGAAGGATTGTTTAATGATTCTTGGCTCTTTACTGACTAATAGGTACTTTTAAATTTATTGTGTATGGTATTTTCCGAACTACACTGGTGTAGCAACTGTACTATGATTAGGCTAAATTAGCAGTAATGTTTTTAATAAAACCTTATTTTTTAATGAAAAAAATGTTACGTCTAATGAAAAACTTACTCAAGTGGATGACTTCCATGTGTTGGTAGCAAACTATTATCTCAATATGCTTGAATGTAATCAAGGTGATAGAAGCTTTCCATGAGATTTTTCTTGCTTTAAGTGAAACAAGTGTTGTTTGGGTTTGGTGTTTTCACCATTGTAAGCATTTATAATAGCTTTATTTAGAATTAAATAATTTCTGCTTTTCTTCCTGCTTTAGATACAATGCTCCATTTAAAAAGGAAATTCAGAGCTGGGTTTATAAACTAAGCAGCTCTACAGACATAATTGAAGAATGGCTGGTTGTGCAGAGCCTCTGGGTTTATCTTGAAACTGTTTTCGTAGGAGGAGATATTGCAAAACAGTTACCCCAGGTAAACTTTACAATGTTTGCCTATTACTGTGTATTAAAAGCTATCTGTGTAATAATTTCCAACAGGCTATGCTGTGAAAGTGCTCATTTTTTTTGCTATGTATAGGAAGCAAAGCGGTTTCAGAATATTGAGAAATTATGGATAAGAATAATGCAACGAGCTCATGAAATCCCAAATGTAGTAGAATGCTGTGTTGGAGATGAGACTATGGAGCAATTTCTGCCTTATTTACATGAACAGTTGGAATTATGTCAGAAATCACTTACAGGGTATGAATTGCTTAATTTTTAATGCATTATTATATTGGAAATAGTTTATACAGAATATTAATTGTATTTCAATCTTTCACCCTTATGTAGAAAAAAAATTGAAGACCTGAAATATTCTAATAAAAATCTTGTTCAATTTTAAAGGTATTTAGAGAAGAAAAGACTACTGTTTCCTAGATTCTTTTTTGTTTCTGATCCTGTACTTCTTGAAATTCTTGGACAAGCAAGTGATTCACATACAATTCAGGTATGACCTTAGTGATCTCTTCTGCTTAAAACAAAATAAAAAAAAAAAAGTAAAACCATTTAATAAATTAAAATGTTACCCCATTTTCTTTGTGTAAACTGCTTGAGAAAAATTTTCACTGCTTCCTGTTTAGGCTTTAGCAAAATGTGGAATCGATATTTGTAATTTAAAAAAATCTTCAGAATTCGGAACACTTAGAATATGGTTCCATCAAGTGCTTTTCTGTTGATTCCTTTAACAAATAAATAAGAGAAGGGGCCCTATGAGCCTTTTCTGCTTTGCATATTGGAAAATTTGTCTAGCTAGTCTGGATTGTAACTGAGGGTTGATTGAGATAAAATAGTTGATCTCACACAATAGATGATCTCTGTTCTGCTAAGTCACCTCTGGAAACTGTAGAAAACTGCAATGAAGATAAAATCCTACACAACCATTACCTCAGTACTGCAATCATCTGTAGATTCAGATGAATCTTTGCAGAATAACATTGTTTGTGATTTTTTTGTTTGTTTGCTAATTTTATGTATTTACATTGAATGACTTCTGAATTATCCTTACAGCCACATCTTCTTTCCATATCTGACAATATAAATGAAGTAGAATTTCACAAAAAGGATTATGATCGCATGCTGGCAGTCGTATCAAGAGAAGGAGAAAAAATTCCAGTAATTCTTTGAATATTTTTTCCAGAAATGTTTTTAATAGATAAATAATTCTATTATTGAACATAGAAGTATATATTAAATTCAGTTATTCTTAACTGCAAATTAGCTTTTTAAGGATTAGTGTAACAAAACTGTAATAGTTCTTCATTAAATAAATTTCTAGTATTTTTACGAAGTCTGTAATTGTCTTGAAAAGATATTTAGTGACTATTTAGTAGCTAACATTCCTTGTTAGTTTGGTACCTATGTTCTAGTTTGTACTTTTTACTTCCATTAACTTTTTAGCTGGACACTCCAGTGATTGCAAAAGGACCCATAGAACTTTGGTTGCAGGATTTATTGCGTGTGCAGCAGATGTCGTTGCATGGCATAATTAGGACGGCATTTTACCAAATTAGTGACCCGGGATATCACTTGCTGAATTTTATTAATCGATTCCCAGCACAGGTGAGATTACAGGATGTATATTTGCATGCAGTCTGGGTTTGTGTGTGTTGGGAGGTGGGATGTACAGAGCGTATAGGTTTGTCTATATGAGGAAGTTTTCATAATGGAAACAATGTTAAGGATCTACTCAGTAGAAGGCCAATCCTTAATTACTTTAGTATTGGTACCCTATGTATAGCATAGTATTTTTCTCATAATCTACTTTAAAATTACATTTTCCTTCTCATGAAGAATGTAAAGTAGAGCTTATATTTTCTGTTCTATTCTGGATATTGAACCCCTTTCAAATGCAAATGAAATTTCATGTGCAGTCTGATTTAGTTCCCGTAACTTCAGATTGCAAGAGCTATGATTATGATTGTTTGTCTCATCATATACAAGGTTTACCTTGTAGTTCATATATTTGTCACTATGAAAATGCAGTCTTGTAGAAACCTATCATCTTGGGGGATTCTAGTTTGCCTAGAAACACCTCCATCTTCTTGATAATTCGTAAATTTCATTAACAAGTAATGAATTATTACCCGTTCTTTACAAATTCTGACTGTAATTTGCTTATAAATATAGTAGTGGGTGTAAATTTTTTTGATAGAAATTCTGCAAATATTAAAACTGGCCAATACATTGCCAATTAAAAATCCCTAACCAAAGAGTACACTTAAATATTTAATAGAATTATCTTAAATTCTAAATTATTAATAGATAAATTATATGTATTTATGACATAATTATGTATAATCTCAGCAGTATTTATAGAAAGTCTACTACTTTTCTTTAAACAGCAAAGGACTGTCTTGTTTGCATGTCAGGCATTTTGAAGTGGCTGTGTTACCATCTGCAAAGATTTTCTTTCCCATGTCTTGCTAATCCAGATGTTTCTATTTTCAAAGAATTGTTTGAGTTAGAAGGGAGGGGGTTTGGGGAAAAAAAGAAGAAAATGGACTTTGGCCAAGAAATTTAGAGTACACAGAAAGAAGAGCTATGTTATAAGACAGAAAAGAAATTGGGCTAAATACTAACAAATATTTTAAATGTTTTATTTCATTCGAAAGGTCTTTTACTGTCTCAGAAGCTTTTGTTACAGGTAGCATGAAAAGACATATCCAAAGATTAATTTTTTCCCTCTTACTAATCAGTCATTCTAAAATAAATTTAGTTTAGAATCTGCTGACTACAAGTATGGGTAGTAAAAAAAGTAGAAAGTGTGGGTAAGTCAAATTTTTAGGTCTTAGTGCTTTCTCAATGCAGAAGCGTGGGGGAAAAAAGTTATTGATGCAGTTGTCATTGACCTTGTTTTGTTGTGGGTATTGTAAATCAAAATCAACCTGAGACTGTAGTTTACATGCAACATCCTTTAACTCTTGATTTATTTGGAGGTCAAATAACTTGAGTTCAGTGTGTTCTCTACTGCTCTGCAGCCATGACATGTTAGAAAGATGGCAATCCATCCCATATTGAGTAGAAATGGATGGCGTATTTTTAAAAAATGTTCTTTAATTAGCTACAAATTGGCAATGGGAAATTTTCAGAAGGATTTCTCCCTACAATTTAGCACCTGTTTATGTTTGTGATGCTGCACTACACTGAGGGATTTTAAGTGAAACTGAGACTCATCCTTAATTTGTGTGTATCTCAGTATATGACAAATTTTCTTAAAAGTATTTTAATGTTTTCTCAGGAGTTTCCAGTATCACAGCAGAGCCAATTAACTCAGACACAGCGTTGTGGTGAAATAGCATTATGCTGGATGTAGTGATAGTTTAGGACTCTCTACACTGTTACTTATTATTATTTATATAACTTTCTGTTACACAGAAGTCTTCCGTAATAGGGCTATTGTTCAACAAGTGATTCCTGTGGGCTTTGTTTTTTTTTGTTTTGTTTTTCCGCATATTGTATTTGTAGGTTGGGTTACTGGGAATTCAAATGTTGTGGACAAATGATTCAGAAGAAGCTCTACAGAATGCTAAAGAGGACAGAAAAATTATGCAAATAACCAACATGAGATTTCTAGAGATTCTGAATATGTTGATTCACCAGACAACACTTGATCTTTCCAAGTATGACAGAATGAAATATGAAACGCTTATTACCATTCACGTGCATCAGCGTGATATTTTTGATGATTTGGTAAAGTATAGATTTTGATTTCTGTTGTAATAATTTCTCTTAGATGGGGTAACTTCAGTTACACATATGTGCATGTGTTTGTAAGACAGAGATGTCAATAATCTCACCACACTAAAAATAGTACATTTTTACTTAAACTAGAATAAAATCCATCAATTCTGCCATATAAATATTTGCTCCAAATTTTTACACTTTTCTTAGAAGATTTCAATTTTCCACTTCTTCCTACACAATTGTTTTGATAGACAAAAGAAGAAAAACTTTTTAGTATGCCCTTTCTTTGAAAAACTGTAATATTGCTTTGACTTGCATAACTAAAAGTCTGATGAGGGTTTTGTAGCTTTATCATCATAGATAATTTCCTCATGACTTGTTACATCTCAGTAGATGGCACTAGGCTGTACTTTATCTCTGCCTATTCTAGAGTTACAGCAATGATAGGAGCATTGATCCGTATCTTCTAGTTTATTGTTTCTGTCTCTCCTGCTTCTTCGGAGAGCAAGATATTGTGATTCCTATTCTGGTTCCTGACGAGAATATGTAGAAAACAGACAAGCAGAATATGCTGCTAAAATCAGCAAATAATGCCAGTCCTGTACTTGAACTTTTTAGACTGTGGTAAATTGTTTATGTTCCCTTATTCTTTGAAGAATGCCTTCCCTCAACGCTACCTCTCTCATATTTTTACTGCTGATGACACAAGATGATTAGATCCAACACCTTTTGCTTTCCATGCCTCAGTCAGTTCCTTCCTTCATCATGCACTTTGTTCCAACGTGTTTGGTGGAGTTAGAAATGTGCTGTTAATTTAACTTGGAGGGTGAGCTGCACTACCAAAGCAATGTAAGATTTATTTGAGTAACAAAAACAGATATTGTTAAGGTTAAGTGATCAGGGTGCTTTTTAATACCAGTTTACTGTACATCTGAAAATGTTATGAGATGCTTATATGTATTTCAGTTTCCTTATGTTAGAACTTTAACCTGAGTAATGTTATTCTTTATTCATTATTTTCATGCAGTTATCTAAGACAATAAACATGGATGCTCAGTCTAACATAAACGTTTATTTACATTCTTTTAAGGTAAAAATGCACATCAGATCACCAACTGATTTCGAATGGTTAAAGCAGTCTAGATTCTACTTTAAAGAAGATTTTGATCACGTCATAGTATCCATTACAGATGTTGATTTTGTTTACCAAAATGAATTTCTGGGTTGCACTGATCGTCTGGTTATAACACCTCTTACAGACAGGTTAGAAAAACAATTATAAAAGATGAATGCTTTTAAAATATGTAGTGCATATTTAACGTATATCTTCAATCACACAGGCACATTCTGAATTATGTCCTATGTGGGCTAGGTCATTCATGAAAATCTCATATGTTTGCTTAATCATTCTCTTTTAGAAAAGGTAAAATAGACTGTCACTAATTTGTGCACTTATCATTCCTAGAAAAGTTTTATGACTGTCCAGTCTTAAAAAAAGTTATACTAACAGAAATGAACAATTTTAAAGTTATGTAGTAATATATAGTTTAGCAGTATTTCTGTACTGAATAAAAGATTAGGTCAAATATTTCAAATTTTACAATAAGGGATTCTATAAATATAGCAATGTTTTTAAAAGTCTTAGAGAACTAGTCAGCGTCTGCTGTCTTAATAATACTTGGAACAAGTTTCAATTTTTCCATACAAATGTAGATGTTGATAAAGTCCCAGATGTATGCATTCACCTGCCATTCTTCTGCAGTCAAGCAAGAAAACAACCATTAATTTTGTTTCAAATATAGCTTAATAGTAAGAATTATTTTTAATTTTTCCTCTTGGGAATTTCTTGGCTCCTTTCTAGTGAAAATGCTTCCTCCATTTATTCTTTTCTTGAGGTGTCTCTTTTGACCAAATGAGAAAATAGAAGGTCAAAAGATAATTTACTTGCAAAAAGATCCCCTCAAGAACCAGAAATCATTTACTTTGCTACCTATATGTAATATGTATGTATACAGCTTTTTGAACACTTTTATTTCTCCAGAAGAGGTGGGGCTGCTATTGGGACATTATGCAAAGTTCAGTGCATTTCTGCAGTGAACTGTACTGCCCTCAACTAATTTTTTTATGCAAAATGTTAATTTCCACCGCAAAATTTACCTTGACCCCAACCGAACTGTAGAATTGAAAACTTTATGTCACTTTAAAATTTCTTATTGGTTAGAAAATATCAAGGTCCCTGAAGTGCAAATTTGGCATAATGTAATGATTCAAGCTAAACTGAATGAACTAGTTAGTTATTAAACTCTGTTCAGTTATAGATTTAAACCCAGAAATACTTCAGTTAGAAATGCATTCAGTGTACATTGAGTGATTTGAGAGTGAAGATAGATACTCTATCATTTGTACAGAAACTTTGTCATTTAATTCCTTTAGCACTACTCTACCATATCTTACTATGAATGAAAACCATAGCTAAGACCACGTAACTAAAACAAACAGTAGTCTACACATTTTAAGACTTAAAAAAAAAAAAAGTCAAAATACTTTTTCTCTTAGAATTGTAAAAGTCTTTTACTCGTAATTGCAAAGAGGCCATATATCCTTATTCTTTCAGACTTGATGATTTAGAGAAAGGTAGCTAACCTGATGGAAGGTATACATATTAAAATAATACAGAATATAATGAGGTGGCAGAATTCAACAGTAGCATCTGCTCTTTATAGCTGCTAAAATAGTTAATGACAATTAAATTCCTTTACCTGGTGTGCATGAATTTTTTAGCTTGTGTAATGTTCGCAATTCATAACAAAATAGATTAACAGCGGATAAGTTTTTTTGCTTTTGGAAGTAATATTTAAATGCTGTATTTTGTGACCTTTGCTACTCTTAATTTTCCACACTTATGGAAATCAATGGAACTACTTTATGAAGAAGTAATGTTACCACCTAAGAGCTGTAGAATCTATTGATAACTCATTTTTATGTCATACATACACACATATATCTTTCATGTGATTTAATAAATTAATATGAATTAACATTTTTAGGTGCTATATAACGTTAGCACAGGCTGTGGGAATGAACATGGGAGGAGCTCCAGCAGGGCCAGCTGGAACTGGTAAAACAGAAACAACGAAAGACATGGGAAAAGCTCTGGGAAAATACGTAGTAGTCTTTAACTGCTCTGATCAAATGGACTTCAGAGGTTTGGGTAGGATTTTCAAAGGTAAGACTTATTCACATAGGATAGAAGAGGCCTCCACAAGTGATTTAGCAGGTACAGTTAGAGCAGGTTGCTCAGGACCTTATACGTGTTGGGCTTTGAGAACCTCTAGGAATGGTTGTTACATAACATCTTTGGGCCCCTGTTCATGTTTGACTATCCTCATGGTTACATATTTATACTTCCATTGACTTGGAATATCCTTCAATGAAACGTGTCCATGGTCTCCTTCTAGTGTAACTCTGAGAAGAGCCTGGCTCCAATTTCTCAGTGCCTTCTGTTAGATAGTTATGAACAACATTTGACTTTCCCGTTAGCTTTGTCTTCCGGCTCAACAAATTATGTTATCTCAGCCCCTTCCTCTATGTCATGTCCTTCAGCCACTGACTGTGATGGCAGCCATCTGCTAGACTCATGCAAGTATATCGATGTCTGTCTTCTATTGGTAAACCCCAAACTGAATACAGTACTCCAGCTGCTATCTCACAAGTACAGAGAAGAGGCAAAAAATGGTTTTCCTCAAGCTGCTGCCTACACTCTTGTCCAAAATGCACCTGGCTTCATTTGCTAGAAGACCGGAATTCTGATTCATACTCAATTAGTTGTCAAGCAGGACACCAGGTCATTTTCTGCAAAATGACTATGTAGCTAGTCAGCACTGAACTGCTGCATGGAGTTATTCTGTTCCAGATAAGGAACTTGAACTTCATGATGTTTCTGTCAGCTGATTTTGCAGATTTATGGTATTGTATGTACTGAGAAGCAAGGGATGAAACTATTTTTTTTAGCAAGCAAATAAAAGTGCCTTAAGGTATGGGGTTATGAACATATTGTCCATTTGAAAGTCAAGCTGTTAAAATAGTGAAGAAATCTTTTGAGTATGTGACAGAATCCCTTTAAAGTGGTTTAGCATTAACTGTGTAACAAAAACATACCCTGAATGGTTTGGATAAATTTTTCATTTTTAAATAGATATCTTTCAGTTATGTGAAAGAAAACCACTGTCCACTGGTACTTTAATATAATTGGGAGAAAAAATGCTGCAGCAAATTTTCTCATAAAATGTTGCTAAAGGAGCAACAATTCTCTTGCCTACTACTAAATACATGTTACTTTTCCAAACTGAAATCAGGCAACTGTGAAATCAATCCTTTATAAAAATGTCATTGTTACTAATGTAGTGCTTCTAGATATCTCTTTTGATTTCATTTTCTTTCTTTGTCTTCCTGTCTTTCCTTCATAGGCAAGTTCACACAGAGCATTATTCACACTTTTCATGTTGTTAATATGCTGTACCATACATGAAAAACTTGTAGTTTAATGTGGACTTACAATGGTAGTGCTTATGTGTAGAGATATATGCTCTAAAATTAATATTTTATGCCTTGTGAGATTAAGAATTTTATTGAATCCCCTAATTAGTACAAAAATAATTTCATTTTTGAATTTGTCCTTTTGGACTTGTAAGGGACAAGTAAAAAGTAATTTAAAAGCATTGTGAAAACTGGAATACCCAAATGAAAATAAAAAAAGTGGATTTTGTTGTTGTTGTTGTAACACCTAGGGCTAGTCTTTTGTAGCTCTAAGTCACTTATTTTTAATTTTTTTTTAGATTAACAGTACAACTTTTTGCAAATAATTAAATTGCTGCTTTACACTAAAGTCTACATTCACAGAAAGATCTGGACAAAAGATATACCAAAAGCTCTAAGTTATCAAAATATTATTTTCCAATTTTGACTCACTTTTAAGTATTCCGTATAAATCAACTGTTAATTCAGATCGATATGGAAATGGTAACGTGAATGAAGGAATATAGGCCTTGTCCACAGGGCAATAAATAAAACTAATGTTGCTTAATTATGTGAAGGAAAAGTAATATAATTCAGATATCTCAACTATGCATGAAGAATAATATAATAAATTTTTCTGTGCCTGTTTTAGGTCTTGCACAGTCTGGATCTTGGGGATGTTTTGATGAATTCAACCGAATTGAGTTGCCTGTCTTGTCAGTAGCAGCACAACAAATCTTTGTGGTTTTAACAGCAAGAAAACTAAAAAAAAAGCAATTCATTTTTTCTGATGGAGACTGTATGGATTTAAATCCAGAGTTTGGAATTTTCTTAACAATGGTAATAATTCCAGAGAAGTGACGATTTATGCTAAATGCAAGTTAATTAAATGGCAAGGTGAAAATAACTGATTTTATTAAGTGATGCTGTTGCTGTAGAATTATACTAAACCACTGGAACATAAATAATCTGATTATTCATGAGCTGCATGTCTTCATTTTTACGGGAAGGTTACTGGAAAAGTTCATAATTATGTCCTTTCATTGTTGCATTGCAATTCATTATATAAACTAAGAGTTTGGCCAAACTTCAAGAATTCTCTGTGCACACTGAGAGGACTGAAACACTAATATGCTTTAATACCTTAGCTCGAAATGCTTCAACAGTATTAGTGAGAAAGACACTGTAGGAATAAAAAAAAAAAAAAAAAACAACAAAACCAAACAACCCTGAACATTCACTTAAAGCAGGAAATACGGGAAAGATATTTTGCAAGGGCATGTGTCTTGTCTAATGGGTACTTTACATGGATATAGAAAAAGAATTCTTCAAGATGATTTACAGAAGACAAGTGTGATGATTCTGGAATAAAACACTCTCCTTGCACTGTGGTGGCAGCAGGTCTTTTCAAAACCTGTGCAAAAAATTATCAGATTCTTTTATTTGTTGATACAGTATGTTTCTAAATTGGTAAATGAGATGCTGGATGTCTACTTTTGGCTTTCTGTAGCAAAGAGGCCCGTTCTGCTCTGTGTGTCAAATCTGGAATTGAAGCAGGCATTAAGACAGAACTGTGCTTCTTATCTCTTGAAGTTCTTATGGGTGGTATTTGAGATACATTGTTATCTTTCTTCTAATGACTACTTGTGGAAAAAAAACTTGCAGTACATATGCATCAAAGTTAGAATCATAGAATAGTTAGGGTTGGAAAGGACCTTAAGATCATCTAGTTCCAACCACCCTGCCATGGGCAGGGACACCTCACACTAAACCATGCCATCCAAGGCTATGTCCAACCCCACCTTGAACGCCACCAGGGATGAAGCATTCACAACTTCCCTGGGCAACCCATTCCAGGGCCTCACCACCCTTACAGTAAAGAATTTCTTCCTCAGATCCAGTCCAAACTTCCCCTGTTTAAGTTTGAACCCATTACCCCTTGTCCTCTCACCACAGTCCCTAATGAAGAGTCCCTCCCCAGCATCCCTATAGGCCCCCTTCAGGTATTGGAAGGCTGCTATGAGGTCTCCACGCAGCCTTCTCTTCTCCAGGCTGAACAGACCCAACTTTCTCAGCCTATCTTCGTACGGGAGGTGCTCCAGTCCCCTGATCATCCTCGTGGCCCTCCTCTGCACTTGTTCCAACAGTTCCATGTCCTTTTTATGTTGAGGACACCAGAACTGCACACAATACTCCAAGTGAGGTCTCACGAGAGCAAGAGTAAAGGGGCAGGATCACCTCCCTTGACCTGCTGGTCACTCTCCTTTTGATGCAGCCCAGAATACGGTTGCCTTTCTGGGCTGCAAGTGCACACTGCTGGCTCATGTTCATTTTCTCACCGACCAACACCCCCAAGTCCTTCTCCGCAGGGCTGCTCTGAATCTCTTCTCTGCCCAACCTGTAGCTGTGCCTGGGATTGCTCCGACCCAGGTGAAGGACCTTGCACTTGGCATGGTTAAACTTCATCAGGTTGGCATCAGCCCACCTCACAAGCGTGTCAAGGTCCCTCTGGATGGCATTCCTTCCCTCCAATGTATCAACCGAACCGCACAGCTTGGTGTCATCGGCAAACTTGCTGAGGGCGCACTCAATCCCACTGTCCATGTCACCCACAAAGATGTTGAACAAGACCGGTCCCAACACCGTTCCCTGAGGGACACCACTCGTTACTGGTCTCCAGCTGGACACTGAGCCATTGAGCACTACTCTTTGCGTGCGGCCATCCAGCCAGTTCTTTATCCACCGAGTGGTCCACCTATCAAATTGATGTTAGGTTCCACAAATGAATGGATAATCTGTACAAAAAATATATGCAAGGCAGTGCGCTGACTGTTACCAACCATTATCCAAGGGAGAAACGCAGGTCCTGGATTTGGAATATTAACTTTCAGAGTTAATGCTGTCTTGTTGCCTAGGGTTCCTGAGGCTTCATAGCACTAATTCCTATAATCTCCGGGGCAGGGAATTTTGTGGTGTGTTTCATAATGCCAAGGTACATGGCAATCCAAGATGATTTATGCAAAATTAAAACCGTCATCTGCATGTTCAAGTGCAGGATAACAACTGCAGAGGTCATGAATATCTTTTGACTACTTCTAATTTCTTAAACATCAGCTGTTTGATGTTTTGATGTCAGAATTATTTCCCATATGTGCAGCAATTTTCTAGAAATCTTCTATTAATCAAACTCTCTTGTTTTAATGTTGACTGTTATTTTTACTATACTTTTGTACTTTAAGGTAAGCCTTTTAGGTACAAGAAATAGAGAAAGGCATCCTAATATTATTGTTGTTATTACTGTATTTTTGGCTCTTGCTGGACACTGAATTTTTAATGTGTTACAAAACCTACCTGTTCTGCAAAATGGTGATGAAAACTTTATTTGCATTGGGAATACACTAGAAGAAATTAACCCACTAGATTGTATTCCATGACATTTTAAAGTTCTTTGATTGCAGGCTTGTTAGGATAAAGAAATTAAGTTACTACTCTGACAATTATGAATAGGTTATTAAATTCATAGTTATGGTTGAACATTTTTTTCACATTTTAACCATTAGTATACAAGAGTTATAACTCTGAAGAAATCTAGGTATTTATACATAAATTTATTTTTATTGAACTTTTATTAAAAGGATGTTATTTTGACTTTTGTAAATAATGCATTATGTTTTCCTACACAGAATCCTGGGTATGCTGGACGTCAAGAACTACCAGAAAATCTCAAAATGCAGTTTAGAACTGTTGCTATGATGGTTCCAGATAGACAGGTTACTGACTGAACTGAAGGAAAAAAATGTATTTTACTTTTTCACCTGTGTTCCAAAAAACTAATAAAATTTCTAACAAAATGTATTTCAGATAATTATAAGAGTTAAGCTAGCAAGCTATGGATTTATTGATAATGTGGTCTTGTCTCAGAAATTCTTTGTTCTTTACAAACTTTGCGAGGAGCAGCTCACTAAGCAGGTAGTGTTATGTATTCCCTTAATCTTTGTCTTCATATTTACACAATACCATCCCTTAGGTTTTTGGTTGTGCAGCTTGTTTTTTATGTTTTTTACAAAATATTGAAGTAGTTTAAATATAATTTGAACAAATATCTCTAAATTTTTGGAACAAATAACCATGATAATTTGTGTATGTGTAGTCACGTCCAAACGTTTATTTGTTAAGGAATGATAGCTTGTATTGTAATTGCATGAGGGTCTCTGCCTAAACGTGACAGTCAGTTAGAAATTAACAGGGTGATTTAGCTTTCCTGTAGGAATTATCTATGGCTTAAAAAGTAGTTGGAAATTGGTAACCACAGGAGGACTGTCTCAAGTTTGATTTAAGTTGCCCTTCTTCCCAAAGCACTACTTTAATATGAAGTCTCAGCTTTAAGATGCCTTTGTTGGAAATTCCAATGGAATGGAACCATTATTTTTTTTAGAACCCTGCTATACAGGTTTCTAAATACATGCTGAAAAAAAAATCTTATATGGCGTTATAAATGGTGAAGACAAATTTTAATTGGAAGTGAAAGCCCTTATCTGCCCTCCCTCTCTTGAAAATAACCTTATTTACTTTCACTAATTTTTATAGAATAATTCCAAAACAATAGCAACAATAAGCCTTTTCCCACACTCTAGGTCCATTATGACTTTGGTCTGAGGAATGTCCTTTCAGTACTGAGGGCTCTTGGAGCTCAAAAGAGGGCCAGGCCAAATGAAAGCGAACTAAGTCTTGTTATGAGAGGGCTAAGAGATATGAATCTTTCTAAGCTGGTAAGAATCTAATTTGATATTTAACTAACATGTAGACTATTTCATGGAGCTTCATAAAAGAATATAAAAAAATCTCAAACATCCTTTTCTTTAAAAATGGCAACAGTAATCATTATCATTAAACAGCAACGGGAATTTATTGGACTTGTAAACAGTGCTCAGGGTGCAAAGGTTCAAATAGGTTAACAATGGCTTAGTTGTGAGTATCATATTTTATATACTAACTTTTGTACAGACTACTGTACTATATGTAAACTGCATAATTTGAGTATCTAATAAATTAGACTTTTAAATATTTCTTTCCAAGTAGGATGTTCTTTCCAATACATGCTGGAATGTTTTACAAACCATTTTTAGAAATGGATTCCAGTGTCTTAGTGGAAAATTTCTTTCAATTTTGAATGTATTTCTTGCATGGCATATGTGTGACATTTTCAAAATGCTCTTTTTATAGTGACCTGTATCTGACTGTTTATGAATGTAAGCTTCTGTATTTAGAAAATACAACCCTACTCTTTAGTGCTTTAAAACAGAGATTAATTTTGGTTTGAGAACATTCTTTGATAACCATGCTTTATGCACTTACTTCACTTTTTTTGTTTCCTTCAGATAGATGAAGATGAGCCTTTGTTTCTCAGTCTTATCAGTGATCTCTTCCCCGGCTTACAGTTGGACGGTAGTACCTATGTTGAGCTTCAGGCGGCAGTGGCTAATCAGGTTGAAGAGGCAGGATTGATTAACCATCAACCATGGAATCTTAAACTTATTCAGGTAAAACTTTTTTTTCCAAAACATTTTTAACAAACAGGAGTCAGAACGCCATGTTAGTAGTTAAACCACTGTTTCACTCAAGGGCCTGTGCTTCCAATATGGGAAAAAAAACAAGGGTTGTGTGTACACCACATTAAGGAAGACCAATCCAAGGGACTCAAGTTTTTACTTCTTTAAATAATACAGAAGAAGAAAGGAAAAAAAAAAAAAAAAAAACAAGCAAGCAAGCAAACAAAAGATCAAAACAAATAAAAAATACCCAAAGAAAGAAAAACCACAAATAAAAAAAGCAACCCCCAAAAACCCAAACAAAACCAAACAAGAAAACAAACAAACAAAAAAACCCAACCCACAAAATCCCAAAAGAAAACCCAAACCTTAAAACATTCTGTTAACCCAGCCTTTTCCAGATATGGTGATGCACTTCCAAGTGCGTCTATGTTATCTGAATGAAGTAGCAAAGCATCTACATGGTTCTCTAACATGAGTTTCTTAGACTTAGACGAGTATGTATTTATGACTTAAATATGTTTCTCTAATGAAGAGCCCTCATGACAGGTTTGAGCAGACATAATTAATTGTTTTCATTTTTTCATTTTTTTCATAAAAGTTTTGAGAACCTATACACTGGTTGGGTACTCATCCAGCTTTCCTGTATTGAGTTGAAAGAGTTAAAGTATAAGGATGTATAGAGCATATATGTCTTAGCATATGCATTGCAAGCTTATGGAAACCTATAACAAGGCTAAGCATGCAAGTAAACATGCATGTAAGCACTGTAAAATGAAAGAACAAAAAAATAGTGTCAGTAACAAGAATGGCACTGCCATACACTGGGAATTGTTTCTCTCAAGGATGTGTGTGGTTGAAGATTTAAGCAATAAAGAGATTTAAAAGCTTTCTAGACTACAACAATGTGAGCAAACCCACCTACTGTCAATTAGTAGTGTTCAAAGCTAGCATCTTTCTGAAGTGCATGGCCCCCTGAATACTGTGGGAAGGCCTGACCTACATGGAATAGGTATCCCTCTGTTACCTTCACACAAGAGTTCTAGTGAAAATGAGTAAGAAAATACGCAGAATCAGAACGAATGTGTAGCAGAAAGTTGTTACAATGTTGTGTGCATAAAACAAAAAAGTTGCCTACTTTTGACATGAAAAAAGCTTGGTTCTTGGCGCTGGAGGAATAGCATAGAGCCTGTGGGCTGGCAGCTTGTGAGGTGTGTAGTATGTTTTGTTTAGTTTGTTGCAAGATTTTTAGACTTAAGTGTGCTGTTACTGAAAAGTGAAAGAGATGAAATTGTTAAGGTGTTGCAGGAAATTATTTTGGCTTCAGAATATTTGTAAGACATTATGTTTAGTAAACTAATGATTTAATGATTAAACTGTAATTTCGGATTATGGAAATTCGTGATTAGTGACAGATAATCTTTGTGACGTGTAATTGATTAATGAATATGTAGTTATGTAATACAAAGAAAAAAAGATGCTTGCATGGCCTTTTGGACCTTTACTCCAATTAACATTTAAATGGGTGACAGTTGTATTTCTGACATGAAATCATGTTTGAAACTATCTTTGAATTGATTATTAAAGACAGTTAACTCATGTTCTGATAATCTTTATGCCAACATACTTGCCTATACCCAGCCTTCTTTAAGGAGCAAACTCAGCAAATGCAGCAGCCTAGCAAACAATGAGACAATCATTAAACAATTAAAAGTCGACAAACTAGAGAGGTAACTAGAGCATTGTTGCACTTTCGTCTTATTCTACTCTTTTCTTTTGAGTACACACTTGAATGAAGACAGGCTCAGGAAGTTGGGGCTGTTCATCCTGGAGAAGAGAAGGCTGCGTGGAGACCTCATAGCAGCCTTCCAATACCTGAAGGGGGCCTATAACGATGCTGGGGAGGAACTCTTCATTAGGGACTGTAGTGGCAGGACAGGGGGTAAGGGATTCAAACTTAAACAGGGGAAGTTCAGGTTAGATATAAGGAAGAAGTTCTTTACTGTGAGGATGTTGAGGTACTGGAATGGGTTGCCCAAGGAAGTTGTGAATGCTCCATCGCTGATGGTGTTCAAGGCCAGGTTGGACAGAGCCTTGGGTGACCTGGTTTAGTTGGAGGTGTCCCTGCCCATGGCAGGGGAGATGGAACTAGATGATCTTAAGGTCCTTTCTAACCATGACTATTCTATGATTCTATGATTCTAGGATTGTTGATAATGATGTTTTTAAACTAATGACCTTGTCAATTTCCCATGTTTTCTGATTCTTTATTTCTTCTGCATGCAGGCAACAAAGCCTGTTTCTTGGAACACCGTGCTTTTTAGTGATCAACTTTAGCTTATTAGCTGTATTATTTATTAAGATTGAGCTTGCAGCTCAATTTTTATTAGTGAAATTGATTAATTCTTTTTTAATTCCCTTAATTGATGAAACTGAATTTTGCTTTGTAAAATTTGTCGGCCAGAAAAGAACTATGCTGGCTTCTAATTTTCATATTTTGCTTATCCCTACTTTTTGCGTGATTCTTAAACACTGTTAAAGGTGAAGACTAATAGCCCTTGCCATTCCTAATGGCTGAAAACTGCATCTCTCTAGAAGCATATATTTGCAATTTTGCTGATTGTCAAGTTGAGAGTATAACTATAACACCTGACATTTAAGGATATTTTACCTATGGAAATATGTTTTCCTTGAGCACAACATCAGAATAGAGATTATCTGAAACTAAAGTCCTTGAAGTGCTAGGCTTGTTCATTGGCTGTGCAGTCTTAAACTAGAAACTACATCATTGCCTCTTATGAACTATCTTAGAAGAAGCTAGGCATCAATCAAGAAAGGAACACTGACTTTTATGCTTATTTCTGAAAACATCCAAACTTGTCTATTTTAAAAAACAAAAAACAAAACTGGTGATTTGTTGAATGAGAGCAAGAGAAACAGTGCATTAGAGTATTCCACAAAGTATAACGTTCTGCCTTATGTTACTTCACAACAACTAAAATATCATGTCTCTGTCATCAAACCAGAGGTATATTTATGGCTTTGCTCAAACTCCACCTAATTTATATAAGATTTTGTTCCACATTGTGCAGGCTGGATCCATATTGTCCTTCACACATCTTCACAGTGATTACCAGCAGAATTTTTGTGTGGGAGAAAATGCTTATGACCATCTTGCTTAAAATCATGTTCAGTATTTTATTCATGGTTCAATATTTCTGGTTGCCAAACTGCTTATAGGAGGATTGCTTGTACCTTAATAAATTTCACCTTCCACTGGGAATAAGAAGTTTGAAATTTTCAAATTCATGGTTCACTTTATCTTAGTTCAGATTTGCTGTGACTGTAGATCTTCCTTCTGGACTGATGCAGGCCTTTATTCAGCTTGCAGAGGAAGGAGCTAAATATGCTTCTCCTTGTAAGGTTGTGTCACTCAGGAGGCCTATCACTCTAATGTTCCTTTCAGTTGCTACTTTTGTAGGCAGACTATGCCACTTCCATAGCAAGCCTAAAGCTAACATTAAAGGAAAAATAGAAAATGCACTGAAGAGCTTTCCTGAGCCTAAGCCCATCTACAATCCTGGGGAATGTGTGGCCCCTATGTTTATTTCATGTACTCAGCTATTTTAGTAGTCTAGTGTTTAGTCATTCTTCTGTTGCATTAGTGTTTTGCTACTATTCATTTTTCCTTTTGAATAATATAGAAAATATTTTTTTAAATCTGGTAAAACTATTTTCGGTTGCTTTAAAAAATTTAGGCAATATTTAGTTTTCTAAACTCTTTTGTAGCATATTTCCTTGGTGCTTAGAAGATTAAAATGTTATGTACTATTCCACAAAACACTCAAAATCCCTAAACGCCTGCTGATTTCAATTCTGAGCATATAATTTGTGTGTCTTAACAAATTTATAATCACTGACTGTTAAAAAGAAGCAAAAATCTTTCAAAAGCATATATTCCTTAATTTAATTTTTTTATTATTTTTTTTTATAGTTGTATGAAACTTCTCTAATACGTCATGGGTTGATGACACTTGGACCAAGTGGATCTGGAAAAACAATGATCATAACTATATTAATGAAAGCGTTGACAGAATGTGGCCAGCCTCATAGAGAAATGCGTATGAACCCCAAAGCTATTACGGCTCCTCAAATGTTTGGAAAACTAGATGCTGCAACTAATGACTGGACAGATGGAATCTTTTCTACATTGTGGAGGAAAACACTGAAAGCTAAAAAGGGTATGTAATCACTTTGTGTGTGGCATCATAAAAATACTTCCTGAATGCTCTGCTGAAAAAAGCATCTTGAATTTGCAAATGTGGTAATGTTCCTTCTTGGGGGAAACTATAGAGAACATAGATGAGTATACAGTTCACTTCTCAAGAAAAGTAATATATCTGCATAAAGATGGTGCTAATTTCTTTGCTACTTCAGCTCGACTGTGCAGATGTGTTATTTGGAAATTTGATAACTTATAAATTAGATTTACTTGTACTAATTGTACTAGCTTTAAAATCAGGTCTTTTCCATAGTTTTTCATCTGTTGATTACCCATATTTATATTATAGTATTTTAGGATTGGAATACTGAAATTCCTATTCACAGTGATTCATTTGTATCTGAAAAAAAAAAAAATAAAATTATTAAAGAAAGGGAATTCTAGAGAATCTTCCTAGAAGGAGGTTCTTTTTAAAAGAAAGCTGAACTTTCTCAATTAAAAGGTCTATACTTTCTCTATTGGAAAATTTCTATATTGAAGATAGAGAATTTTAAAATTTGATTGCCAAAAATTTAAAATTTAAAATTGCATTTTAAACTATATATATGTTTCAAAATAAAAGAAAAAAGTGAAACAAGAAGATCTTCACAATTGGTGAGTGATAGTTTTCCTTAACTTAAATGGCATCTGTGAATATTCAGTGCCTTTTTTTAGTTGCCCAAAGAACCCTTCTTTTAGC
This sequence comes from Amazona ochrocephala, assembly GCA_039720435.1. Classification (NCBI taxonomy): domain Eukaryota; kingdom Metazoa; phylum Chordata; class Aves; order Psittaciformes; family Psittacidae; genus Amazona; species Amazona ochrocephala. The sequence continues at coordinate 106,242,227 of CM077878.1, forward strand.
CACAAAATGCTAAATTTTCCATTCCCCTTGTGCCCCTTGGAATGGTGGGGGAGCAGGGGGAGGAAGAGTTAGATCAGGTTGGTGTCACAAAAGTTTGGAAGGAAGAAGCTGAGTCTGGAGAAATGAAAATGGGTAAGGAAAATTTAGTTTAGGTTTTTGTCTTTGTTTCTCATCATCTGAGTCTGTTAATTTGCAATAAATTAGTTTTCCCCAAGTCCAATTTGTTTTGCCCATAACAGTAGCCAAGTGATCTCCTTCTTGTTACCTCAACCCACAGACATTTTTACCTTATTTTGTCCCTCTATCCAGTTGAGGATAGGGAGGGTGAGAGTGGCACAGTGTCTGTCTGGTATCCAGCCAAGGTAATCTCACCACAGATGTTGAACATTATAAAGTTGTACTTGTGCCCTCATTTGCTATTGATTGTTTCAAAAATAGTTCATTAACTAAGTATGCCATTTATACAGTAATGAACATCTCTGGACATATCAGAAATTACAATAAATTAAATACATTTTTATGTATTAGCCAAGTTCTAGACCATCTTTTGTAAATTTATTTTCTTGCTCTTTCAGTGCAGTGATATGAACTATATCTCTTTTAATTATTTTTCCAGGTGAAAATGTGTTTCTGATTTTAGATGGTCCTGTAGATGCAATCTGGATTGAGAATCTAAATTCAGTTTTGGATGATAACAAGACCCTAACTCTAGCAAATGGAGATCGAATTCCTATGTCTCCTACATGTAAACTGTTATTTGAGGTTCACAACATTGAGAATGCCTCTCCGGCAACAGTTTCTCGAATGGGTATGGTCTATATCAGTTCTTCTGCTCTCAGCTGGAGACCAATATTGCAAGTAAGATTATAATTGCTGGCTACTCCTAACTTTACCATGTTATACATTTTATACAGAAAAGTAATGTGGATGTTTTACAGGCATGGTTGAAAAAACGTTCTTCTCAAGAAAATGAAGTTTTACAAAGTTTGTATGACAAAGTCTTTGAACCAGTGTATACATACATGAAACTAAACCTTAATCCAAAAATGGAGCTTCTGGAATGTAACTACATTATGCAGGTAAAGTAGATATTGTGTATGCCTGTATGAGTTGACTGACTATAGTAAGCATCCAGAAATAGCAAAGAGAACATTTGATAGCAATAAAATTTAATTTGGAAAGATTGTTTCCTGATAAAGAAAACCTCAAACTCAATATTTGTTCCTCAGGCAATATAAGAGGAACTGTTACAGATGTGCAGAAGAAAGTTTTACTTCTCTTTATTGCTTCATGTATAGGTTAGTCTTCTGTTCACTGGAATTTACAGGCTTCAGAAAGCTCATAAGCATATGTTTAATAAGCTAGTGGTCTTACTGAGGTTCTTTTAATACCAAGCAAATTGTGGTGAGAGTCAATCTAACCCTATGGGTAGTGTCAGCAGAGAGAAGAATCATTCTAATTATCTTTTTATCCTCAAATGTAATAGCTATGTTTGTGTCAGCCAACTCTGTCAAGGTCAATGTGCCTGTCCCTTCCTATCAGTTGGAATTCTACCTTGAATGAAGTCCAATCTTTATCAGTGATTTCTTAATAATAGAATTATGTCTTTGGCAGATTTTGCAAGACTGTCAGTCCTACACTACAGGGCTCCAGCTGATTTGTTTATGAGTCTGTTGCCATCTGTGGATTCTAAGTCTCCAGACTTTCCATTTGTCCATGTAATCTCAGTTTTATATTGAATAAGAGGCTAGACAAGATAATGTTTTGGATAACACCTCAGTTTAATATTAAACAAGTCAATTTGCACCCAGTATCTCTTTACTGTTCATTAGGGATTTGGCTTCAGATTTTCAATAGCTTGAATATTTTGCTGCAAATTAATAGCCACAGTAAATGCTGTGAAGTTAAGTATGCAGTACTAAATGGAATTAAAACATCTATAGAATTGAAATACGCAGGCAAGAACTGTGTAACTTGCCGATTTATGATCATAGAATCATAGGATCATAGAATAGTTAGGGTTGGAAAGGACCTCAAGATCATCGAGTTCCAACTCTCCTGCCATGGGCAGGGACACCTCCCAATAAACCATGCCATCCAAGGCTATGTCCAGCCCCACCTTGAATGCCGCCAGGCATGAAGCATTCACAACTTCCTTGGGCAACCCATTTCAGGGCCTCACCACCCTTACAGTAAAGAATTTCTTCCTCATATCCAATCTAAACTTCCCCTGTTTAAGTTTAAACCCATTACCCCTTGTCCTCTCACCACAGTCCCTAATGAAGAGTCCCTCCCCAGCATCCCTATAGGCCCCCTTCAGGTATTGGAAGGCTGCTATGAGGTCTCCACACAGCCTTCTCTTCTCCAGGCTGAACAGCCCCAATTTTCTCAGCCTATCTTCGTATGGGAGGCGTGATGATAAGATGGATATGCTATACACAAGATTTTTTTTAGAAAGGTAATATTTTTTTCTTCTGCATTTGCTATCTGTGAAACCTCTGGCTGAATTGATGTCTTCATGGAAAACATTTATTGGGACATATAGCTTTCTATGTTATTTCTGAAGAGGGCTTGTTACAAAGTGTGAGCAAATGAGTGTTTTACTCGTACTGCTTGGTCTGGGAAGTATTTACCTGATTTAACCTATATTGTGTCTTTCTTTCTGTGAATAAGAATCACTAATAAGTTTCTGTCACAGGTGTGACAGAGTAATTACCCCTTAGTGGATCTCCATGCTGAGGTTTAACTAAAAATCAGTGAGACCAGAGCTTTTGCTGTACTTCATCATTTCACAAATTCAGTTCCTCACTTGCTTCCCTCCTCCAGTGTTACTTTTCACTTAGTCTTGATTTCTCTTCCCAGCATGTATTTCTTTCTCTGTGTGGGAAGATAGGGCAAAAAGATGTGTTTGTTTCTGTGCTGTTCAGCTTCTTACAGCTGCCAGGATTGGGCATTACTTGATAAGGTTTCTTGGAATCATCTAGCATTTGTCTACATGCCTCTCCCTGATCTCCAGGATCTTACCCCATTTTCAGGATCTTTCCTCTAACTAGGATCTTCACCTCCTTCTTTTAGGGGCCTTTTTTTTTTTTTTTTTTTTCCTGAGACCACTTCCTTCCAGAACCCTTTTTTCCACACAATCTCTTCTTTCCAGAATTTGTTTGTCATAGTTTAAGCTCAGCTGGTCATTCACAACCACACAGCCACTCACTCACTTCCCCCCCCCGCCTCGCCTTCCTCACCCTCGCTCCTGGAGAGATGGGGAGGAGAATTGAAAGAGTGTAACTCCCATGGGCTGAGATAAAAACAGTCCAGTAACTAAGGTATAACACAAACCACTGCTGCTACCACCAATAATAACAATGATAAGGGAAATAACAAGGGGAGAGAATACAACCACTCACCACCTGCTGACCGATACCAAACCAAGACTGAGCAGCGATCTGGGCCTTCCCTGTAACTCCCCCCAGTTCATATACTGGGTAACGATGTACTGTGGTGTGGAATACCCCTTTGGCTAGTCTGGGTCAGATGTCCTGTCTCTGCTTCCTCCCGGCTTCAACTCCTCCCTGGCAGAGCATGAGACTCAGAAATTTCTTGCTCAGAGTAAACATTTGCAGCAACCAGAAACATCGGTGTTACAAGCTCTGTTCCCAGGCCGAAAGTCAAAACCACAGCACTGCACAAGCTAGTAAGAGGAAGAAAAATTACTGTTACTCCTGAACACAGGACTACCCTAAGATTCCAGTTTTGCTGAAATACTCTACATGCAGAAGCACTGTATCTTACCAGCCTCCTGACTGAGGGCTCTGTCTTGCATCTCTTTATTGTGGGACTCAAGATGTGCTGCTTTTGTTTAGTTCAGGCATTTTCAAAATTTACAACAACCTCAAACCAGTTGTGTTGAGCAGATAGCAGACTTGTACTTGAGTGCTAAAGTTCAGTTTTGGATATTCACCCAAACATGCACTCATACCCAAATATCTGCTATTTGTTAGCATTCGCAATTTCATCTGTTTTTTGTATCTACAACAGCTTGGCAATGATTTTATATAAAAAATGATCTCACCTTTGCTTTCCTCCTTGTAATTTCCTCTGACTTTCTAATTGTTTACTCTTCTCTGGACCACTTCATTAGGTAGATGAATGTAATTTGCTTCAAGAGATTCAACGCAACTTCTGTTTAGGGTTATCCTGCCTTGTAAGCCTATTGGAAAAATTAATAACCTTGTAGCTAAAGGACATCTGGTTGATATGGTCTGCATGAAGAAACAAAGGTGTTTGCCAAAGTTCTTTACCAGGGATTTACATGGAAGCTAAGCAGTCATAGCAGAAGATAGAAGGTTCATTTCTAGATAAATAATTAGAAGGTAGGAAGTGTGTGACTAGCATATCAGTTGTTAGAAAAGACAGAGGATACCACTGCTCCTGAGGTGCCCTTGCTGGAACAATGCTGTTTAAAATATTCATAAGCAATTTGGAAAAGTTTTAGGTGAAGTGTACTGATGCTACTAAATTTCTCAGGATAGTAAGGACAAAAGAGCTAACCATGAAAAACTGTAGACAGACTTTACAAGACTGAATGTAATAGGTAATAAAATGGCTAATGAAAATCAGTGAAGATAAGCATGAAGAGATTCACACAGCTGAAAAAAAACTGTGCAATGTCATAGATGACAGACCTATAGAACATCTTACCAAAGGGTGGTATAGACAATAGAAGTCTATGTTGGTTCAAGACTAGTCTTGATTTTCTGAGAGTGAAAAAATTCTTAGAGGATTCCTAAACCCAGAAAAAGTGTATTTGGTTCAGAAAGGTCCAAGATGAAAAAAGTACCTGCAGAAAGTACCACCCCTAGTACAACCATAAGCCAAGAGTTTTTTCTTTTTTTGACTCTTCTCTAAGTGTTCACTTTTGCTCACTATTGCAGATTAGCTGCTGGACAAACTGAAGTTTTCATCTGATTTGCTGCAAACATTTGCATGGTTTATTACTCATTTTATTTTTTTTTCTGTTTTCATTGTTCAAAAACTTGTTACAGAATATTGCCAAGACAAAGAGCACCATTCTATGGGAAATGTTGAACTTGAGCTTGTATTTGAGGGAACAAAAAGATTTTATTCAGATAAACTGTGACACAGCCTGTCCTGGAAATAATTAAATACATCAATTCTCTTCCAAAGAAAATAATTGACATTATTATAACATTATGAATTGTAATTAATGCTGTCTAATCATTTTTTAACTGAATTCTGAAGTAATCGAAAGTATTATATTTATGTCCTATTGGCTGCATAAAAATATACGTTACTGCATTACTTCCCACTTCAAGCATGAGATGCATGACAATATAAAGAATACTAATTACAAGATGATTGCACATGTGCTTCACTATTAAAAAGACATATTTCTAAACAATGTGTTTGACACTGCCTCGCATAGAAAGAGAATATGAGTGATGTTATGTAAGACAGTCAAATATCTGGCTTCATGAGTGTCCTGGTTTCAGCAGTAGCAGTCATTTTTCTTCCTCTTACTAGCTAGTGCAGTGCTGTCTTTTTAACTTTCAGCCTGGGAACAGCGCTGATAACACCAATGTTTTCAGTTGTTGCTCAGTAGTGTTTACTCTGACCAAGGACTTTCTGAGTCTCATGCTCTGCCAAGGCAGGAGGGGAAGCTAAGCCGGGAGGAAGCAGAGACAGGACACCTGACCCAAACTAGCCAAAGGGGCTTTCCATACCGCAGCACGTCATGCCCTGTATATAAACTGGGGACAGTTACGTGGAAGGGTTAGATCACTGCTCGGATTGGGCTGGGTATCGGTTGTTGGGTGGTGAGTGGTTGTGTTCTCTTCCCTTGTTATTTTCTCTATCATTATTATTATTGGCGGTAGCAGCAGTGGTTTGTGTTATACCTTAGTTACTGGACTGTTCTTATCTCAACCCTTGGGAGTTACATTCTTTTGATTATCCCCCCCATCCCTTTGGGAGTGAGGGGAGGAAGGGGTGGGGAATGAGCTAGCTGGTGCTTGGTTCTGAGTTACCGCTGGGTGTAAACCATGACAATGAGCCATATCGCCAAATTGTCAATAGCAAGTTGCTAGATTTCTGGAACACAGTTTATTAGAAACAGAGCAAATCAATAATAAAATAGTATATTTTAATCTACTTTTTAAAACACAAAATAGAATTTAATGTGCTGCATGCATTAACTGACCAGAATTGAAATAAATGTCAGACAGATGATGAGAATTCTTCCATACTTAAAGATGGAAATGGCTAGGCCCCACCTGCTTTTAGAGTTGTGAATCATAGAATCATAGAATCATAGAATAGTTAGGGTTGGAAAGAACCTTAAGATCATCGAGTTCCAACCCCCTTGCCGTGGGCAGGAACACCTCCCAATAAACCATGCCATCTAAGGCTATGTCCAACGCCACCTTGAACGCCGCCAGGCATGAAGCATTCACAACTTCCCTGGGCAACCCATTCCAGTGCCTCACCACCCTTACAGTAAAGAATTTCTTCCTCATATCCAATCTAAACTTCCCCTGTTTAAGTTTAAACCCGTTACCCCTTGTCCTCTCACCACAGTCCCTAATGAAGAATCCCTCCCCAGCATCCCTATAGGACCCCTTCAGGTATTGGAAGGCTGCTATGAGGTCTCCACGCAGCCTTCTCTTCTCCAGGCTCAACAGCCCCAATTTTCTCAGCCCATCTTCATATGGGAGGTGCTCCAGTCCCCTGATCATCCTCGTGGCCCTCCTCTGCACTTGTTCTAACAGTTCCATGTCCTTTTTATGTTGAGGACACCAGAACTGCGCACAATACTCCAAGTGAGGTCTCACGAGAGGAGAATATCTCACTAGATACTATAAAATGCCTTAAAAAGCTGTTTTGTTATCCTAGCTCTTAAATTACATTTTTATATAGGCATAATTTAAGAGGACAGTTGATGATCAGATTACACAAGTAGTTTTGAAAAATTTATCCAGTTTCATATAGGTATCTTGAATCCATTTTCTTGTGTTTGTCATTCTAAATTTTATTTTATTCTTCAGTAACCTGTATTCAGATTATGATTTAAAGTTTGCATACATATAAGTGATGCATGTGCATATATGAATAAAAGTGAAAGGTGATTATGTAATACTTTCTTAATGTATAGTATTTTAAAATCTTTTCAGTCTATTAATCTTCTGGAGGGTTTGATTCCATCGAAGGAAGAAGGTGGTTTATCAGCTATACCTCATCTGCATAAATTGTTCTGCTTCGCAATAATGTGGAGTTTAGGTGCCCTTCTGGATTTGGAAAGTAGAAATAAACTTGAAGCCTTCATTAGAGCTCATGATAACAAATTAGACTTACCAGAAATCTCGCCTGGTACCAGTGAAACAATGTATGAGTTTTATGTTTCTGGTCATGGTAAGAAAAAGCATTAACATCCTTTTTTTATAGTGGCATTTTAAAACTGAGTATGGCTTCTTTGAAACTTGAAATTATTCCTAAGAGTCCTTCTTATACAGTGATATGAACAGAGCTTTTTGACAACAGTGTAGTGCTAACACAAATTCCATATGCAGCAGCTCTGTGGAGTGAGAAGTCAGAAACAAGGGATAATGTGTTCATTGGTAACATTTTCTTATTTCTTTTGTTTTTAAGTTAATTCTTATGGATTTCTTTTGTATTAATTTAATCAACCTACAGTTTTAGATAATTTATGCTTAGGCTGTATTAGTCTAAATTAATACAATTTTATATTGAATTTTCTTACAGCTAATATTTTTTGTTTAAAAATATACTATGATTTTAATTCCTCTTAATTATTTGTATTTTATAATCAATAATGAATCTTAATATTTTATAAACTGTAAGAATAGTTATTTCGAATATTGCAGCTATTAATATTTTGCATAGTGTAAAGTTTTCTGCAATTAATAGTTTAAATGATACATGCAACCGCTGTCATAAAGAACTTACTGTTCTTTCAGAGTGTCTTTTCACATGAATACATCTATTTTTCATGTATTCAAATTCATAATTTTTTGACCGGCAATATTGTTTTAGTGTAACACATACACAGCCCATATTGTCACATTCTATACTTCGCCAGCAGTGTGCGAATGATTTTCTAGGTAAACATTCTTTGGATTTTTTATTTAGATAGCTACATACAAATGTAAAAAATATGTATATATTTGGTAGGACTGTAGACTACTTAAAGGTCATGACTACCTATATCTTTTGTTATATATGGTTTATCTAGATTTGAGAAAATTTATGCCTCTTTTTTTGTCATTTCAGGTCACTGGGAGCACTGGAGTAAAAGAGTTCAGGAGTATGTTTATCCAATAGACAGTATCCCAGACTATGCATCTATTCTGGTTCCAAATGTTGACAATGTCACAACTCAGTTTTTGATAAACACAATTGCAAAACAACAGAAAGTAAGTACAGGATTAGTTATTTAAGTATATGCCTACTATATGAAATAAATAAAAAACTATTATAATGTATCTGGGGGTTGCAATCATTCTCCATCTTCTCTGTCTCTACTCACTGCCTGCCAGGTGCATCATTATTTGCATATTGCTCTATTTTGATTATGTTAACATGAATACTCTATACTTACTTCTGTGCTTGGGCAAAATGTTTGAAATACCCTTTTTAGATTCATTTTTTTTTTTGTCATTAAAGTTTAGTCCCAACAACGTATTATCTTTCTCAGACAAAAAGAGATAAAACCTTGTGCTTAGTCTTTACACCATATTAATTTTTCTGATTTGTGCTTTCTGGAAAAAGGAAGCAAGGAAAATAAATTTCTCAATGTACTTCAATAAAACCATGAATGTCCTGACTTTTTTTTTCCTCTTATTAAGAAAGCAGTAGTTAATAGCAACTATTAAAAATGAGAAGGCACTACTCATAGACCTTTAACCAATAAGGACCAATCTGGTGTCATGGCTTTTGACTCAGGCATCATTAAACTAGAGTTATTAGAATATATATATAGACTTGTTTTCAAACAGTTGAAGATCTGAAAAATACATGTTTTGCTTTAGTACAATGCTTTTAATAACCTTAGCAACTTCCAATGGAAATTTGTGTCAGCTTGTCAAATATAAACCAATGTGTACTCCCTTTTTAGTAGATGGAGACAGTATTAGAAATACCACCATCTTATGAGTCAGTGCTGGAACTTGTTTGTCGTAGTTTAAGCCCAGCTGGTAACTTAGAAACATGCAGCCACTTGCTCACTCCCCCCACTTTTTCCCCCTGCTCCCAGAGGGATGGGGAAGAGAATCGAAAGAATGTAAATCCCACAGGTTGAGATAAGAATAGTCCAGTAACCAAGGTATAACACAGACCACTGCTGCTACCGTCAATAATAATAATGATAAGGGAAATAACAAGGGGAGAGAATATAAAACTTAAAGGGGAAAAGGAAAACAATAAACACAAGTGGTGCACAATATAATTGCTCACCACCCGCCAACTGATACCCAACCCGATCCGAGCAGTGATCTGGGCCTTCCGGGTAACTCCCTTCAATTTATATACTGGGCATGACGTGCTGTGGTATGGAGTACCCCTTTGGCTAGTTTGGGTCAGGTGTCCTGTCTCTCCTTCCTCCCGATTTCTCATGCTCCTCCTCACTGGCAGAGCATGAGACTGAAAAGTCCTTGATCAGAGTAAGCATTACTTAAAAACAACTAAAAATATTGGTGTGTTATCACCGTTGTTCTCAGACTAAAGTAGAAAATGCAGCACTGCACCAGCTGCTAAGAAGGAGGAAAATAACTGTTGTGGCCAAGCCCAGGACACTCTTTTTTCTATAAAGGTACAGGATTTTGACAAAAAGTCTGTTGGGTGTGATGAAACTGTCCAGAAGCCATCACGTGGCTGTGCCTTTGATGAATCTTATGCAAATTGTGGAAACATGCAAAGTCTTTATATTTAGATACTGTCTAGCTATTTAAAAATCTGTTACAGGCAGTTTTACTCATAGGAGAACAGGGGAGTGCAAAGACAGTCATGATTAAGGCATATATGAAGAAATACAACCCAGAAGAGCATTTGTCAAAAAGTTTAAACTTTTCATCTGCCACAGAACCATTTATGTTTCAGGTAAAAGTATAGATTTTAAGTAATTTTTGCATATAATTTACTTGCTAAGTATTTAAAATGTACTTAATTCTGATGATAAGGGAAGTGATTTAGAAATAAAATCTAGAGGACTTTTTTCCTCTGAGTCACCTAAACACTTCAGAAAACTCCATTAAAAATAACCTTGTAGATCAGAATAAAATATAGTCACTCACATAGAGATACATATATTCATGATTGCTCTATGCTTTTTCATTATGGAATTCCAAGAATCCATTTACTGCTGAAGACCTTTCCTTTTCATTCTAGATTAATGAAAATTTCTAGTTACGCTTCAGTTTTTTGTTGATTCTTTAGTTTATACCCATAATGTTAATTTTTCTTATATAAAAATCAGATTTCAACTTATAGATCCTGTAAGTTCAATTGGATTCATTACCAATTCAGAGCAATGACTTCATGGTGACAGTCTTCCAGTAGGATTAAATAATCATTTTGGGATATTTCGTGCTCAATGGAGAAGGTGTTACAAACTCACAAAGTCAAGCACCTTTTTAAGAAGCTAATGGAAATGTTATTAAGAAAATGGTGAAAAGTCATGGCTTAAACATCTATTTTTCAAAGTTCCAAACTCACGGAATATCTGCTGAGCTTTTATGTTATGCATAAGATTTCTGGCCATGGTTTATATCAAACAAGCGAGACAGAATAAGGCAAGCATCCTTTCATGCATGCAAGATTAATTGATCAATCAGTATATCTGTCTCAGTATCCTTTACTTAGTGTATTATAGGTCCCTAGAACTTTACTGTCCTGAAAACAAAACACAGACTTCCTTGTCGCTGGTACAGAGTCTGTAAAAGATCTTACCGTAGCTTGTCTCTGCTGCAGTCCCACAGTACCTTGGAAGAAAAGCTCTTTCTCTTCCTCCAGCTAGCTGAATGCATAGCTCATGCTGCTGATTTGGAAGAGAGAAATGTAGCAGAAAAACAATTTAAATGCTTCTAAACACTTGATAGAACCACACTCAAAATAGTCTTTTCAGTCTCCATTCTGAGGATATGTGAAAGATTGTGTAATTTTGGATGTGTTAGATATGCTACAAAGTTCTTGATTTCTTATCAAATTGCTTTCTTTCTCTTACCAGTTTCATTTTTTTTTTTTCATTTTCATTACATATATTCTACATGTTTTACCTTAGAACACTCAGCTAATTATTTTCTCTTGTGAAAAAAAGAAAAATGGGACAAAAAACACTGGACAAAACTTGTATCTGTTTTCTGTTTCAAAAATGCTATTAACTCTTTGAGCTTTGTGACAGCATATGCTACATTACTCATGTAGGATGATATCATGCTTGTAAAATGGAAAACTAATTTATCTAGGGAAAATATTTGCTACCATCTTGTAAGGTTTTTTTCTGTCATGGTTCATGTTCCAGATATCTTTGAAAGATTGCAGAGCTGTAGAATTCTGAGGATACGTTTCAATTAAATATCCATGTCTTATTTGTCTATTGCACCCTGATTCTTATTTAGTTAAAAACAGTCTTAAAAGATTATTGACACCAAAATATTAAAATGCTGCATTTCTGAGCCTACAAGACATGTAGAAAATAACTGGAAAAGAATCTAAGTGGTTTGCTGTTCTAAGAATCTATGGTTTGCTGTTCTACAGCAATATATAAATTCATATTTAATATAAAACAACTGAACTCAGCTAGGGAAATTCAAATCATAATCTTCAAGACTGTGCATGAAAAGCTCTCTGAAATCAGATTCCTTTCCTCTCAAGAGCTACCCTTTGGAAGAGTGATTGTTAAATGCCTTTCTAAGTAAGTGCAGTATGTATAAAAATTATGCTATACACAATGAAACTACTGTTTGTGCTTGTTGATATTCTAATTATTGCTCATGATTAATACAGTTTGATTAATCTTTCATTTCTCAAATTGTGTGTGCTACCTTCCCACTCTCACTGATTTGAGAAGCAAGAGGAAAAAAAGTAGCAATGCAACAGAATTCGAAACTTCTGATCTATTTTCTTTTCTTTTAGCAATTTCTCTTGCATTAATCTTGAGGTATTTGAAGACTGAAATATAATTCACAAGAAGATGTAATATTTCATATGGACATAATGCATCATACCAAAATTAATGTAATTCCAGTTTGATGACTTCATGATAATAATCTGCTTCAATGCAGATAATTCAGTAATAATTTCCATGTCTGAAAACTTTATAAAAATTTCTCTGGTAGCAGAGACATAGTCCTAAGGCCAGAGAATTGCGTGGGAATAAGTGTCATGAAAAGGACAATTCATCATTCCTTAATGATGAATCAAAGATAAACTGCTAACAAAAAGAGGAACTCATTGGAGAAGTGCTTTAGCAGAAATCAATAAGTAGAGCATTTTTTAGCAATACATTTTTAATATTGTTGCTTTAGATGCAAAACAAAAATCCTGTTTACTTTTTAGAGAACAATAGAGAGTTATGTGGACAAACGTGCTGGAAGTACTTATGGACCTCCTGGGAGCAGAAAAATGACTGTTTTTATTGATGATATCAGTATGCCATTTATCAATGAATGGGGAGATCAGGTAAAATATTTTTATCAAATATGACATTCTCAAATTGTGATGCTTTTTTTTATAGACATGGGAATCAGTGAACTTCCTCAACAGTATAATTAAGTATTGGAAATGCTTTCTATTATGGTACACTGATGAAGAAAAAAAGAGAGTGAACTAGATTTACTGTAGAAACATATATGATAAACATGTCATATATTACATTATCTCCACTTTCTCATATTTTTATAAGACTAAATGAAAAATGTCACTGTACTAAAGTACCATATTGTTGATTTCAAGACTGACATTAATTTGAGCGCACCAGTAAGCAAACTCTTTGCAAAAGGTAAACGTGACACCTTGGAAAAAGTAATAAAGACTATGTCCAAATTCAAGGGTAACACATAGGCTTGAAAACTGGATTGAAGTTTTTTGCCTCTTGGTAAGCCCATGTACAATTTGGGTGTGTAACATTCATATGTCTATACAGACCCAAAATCAGGCAAAAATACCTCACAATTCCTTCCCTTAGTAGGTCTGAAGAATTTCCACTTGGTGTGTATTTAAGTGGCATTATGGATACAAGTGAGTCTATGTAAACTCAACAGTTACTCCTGTTCACTTCAGAAAGCAGTTTTTGTCAAAATGCAAGCCAGGCATGTGTTTTCAATGCCTGAAGTGGAACGTGGCCTTCTACCAAAATGCTGTATCTCAGTGGTGGTTTGCATCATTTGTTCTCACTTGAGATTGAGATAATTGAATGATGAATAACCCACAACACTGAGCTGCTTGACCATAGTCTAGAACGTATGAAGTTGTCTTTGAGGAAAAGCTCTCACAGGCCAAGGCACTGTTCAATAATAGGAAGGATCTCCCCTATAGAAGGACCTCCAGTAGGTCATCCATTATAGCCTGAAGACAGTGCTGAAATGTTTTTAATAGGATGATGGTCTGTGATCAGTGCCCTGTCTTGTGGCTTTTTATGTGAGCGCATAAGGTTTGTTGAATATCATTGGAGTAGTCACTATGGGGACAAACTCCGGTGCCTCCTGATTCATACAGATACTATAGAGTGGAATGTGGAATCAATAACCTTTTCAGAATAAACAGCTTCCTGTTTCAGAAAAGAATTAGTTGTTCTGTTTCAAAGGAGGCCCAAGGGGGAACTGAAAAGCATAGTTTGAACATCTGGAGCTGAATATCCAGCAGCAAAATATGGAACTTTTTTTTTTTTTTCAGTTCATTGCCTTTACTTCACATAGTTTAAAGGAATATCAAGCACATTCTGTTGATATTGGATGTTAGTACAGCCTGAAAGTTTAATCTGAGTTTAGATTAAAGTGAAAACCTCTCTCTAGGGATTGGTGGTAGAGTTACAAGATTTTCTTTTTTTCATGTTTGAATTTCTAATTTGTACAAGTCATGTAAACTTACAGGTAACAAATGAAATCGTTCGTCAGATGATGGAAATGAAAGGAATGTACAGTTTGGATAAACCTGGAGACTTCACTACAATTGTAGATGTTCAGTTAATAGCTGCAATGATACATCCTGGAGGAGGTCGCAATGATATTCCCCAGCGTTTAAAAAGACAGTTTTCTGTATTCAATTGTACATTGCCATCCAATGCATCCATTGACAAAATTTTTGGTACTTCTTCCTTGTTTTGATACTTTTTTTTGTCGGGTGTTTTTTTTTTTTTTTTTCATAAATTATTTAAAATGTGTAAAAATTTGTTCTCTTTCCTACTTTCACTATGTAAACTCGGAGTACTTCCAATGAAACAACTGAACCTGTACTACAGAACAATAGTGCTGTGGGGGAGAAATTGACCCTTTTGAATGCTTGTCTTTCTAATTTTGGATAAGCGATATAATAAGAAAGTAATGGCATATTCTGGAATTAGATGAGCACTGCTACTATTTTGTAGGTTACCATTCTACCTCTGTACTCTCTGAAGTGTCCTCTGTTGGTAAAGTTTTCAGTTCTGTTAACTTTGTCAATACAGTGTATTATTAAATGCCAGCACTTACTGCCAGTTTTTTCTAGTTCAGAAAAGTTCAGAAAAGCCATGGACAGGAGAGACAAAATAATTTCATCTGTAATTTACAAGCAAATTAATGTTTTCAATAAGTACTTATATATCTTGCTCACTACCTACCTTATTATAGCCTACAACTTGAGATCACTTGTATATTGAATTTTATCTTTTCAGGTATTATTGGCTGTGGATACTTTCATTCCTGTAGAAATTTCAACCCTGAAGTATGTGACATGGTAGAAAAATTGGTCCCAACAAGTAGAATATTGTGGCAGTGGACAAAGGTATAAATTACAGGGAAAGTTTTATTACAATAAACTAGGAGAAAGATGGGCTAAAAAGATTTGGAGCTACAATCTGGAAAACATCTGATTTTGGTATACAAGACAGATGAATGAAACTATCAGACCATTTATTCATCTAGATTTATTCATGTTACTCAAAGTTTTAGTCACTATAGCTAATGAACAGGGAGTGAATTCTTTCTAAATTATAATTTTTAATTTACAAAGCCCAGAACAACATATGAAATAATTACGTGTCATAAGAGTTGGGGTTTTAGATTTAGTATTAGATCCTGCTTCTAAACAAATAAGATATTTTTGATGACTTCTTAGAAAGAGTTTGACCACAGCATTATGCATGAAAACTAGTAGTTTTGTTATTTTTATATTTTATGTGTGAAATTAATTATAATTTTATATTATTCTTGAGTCCTTCAGAACGTTACCTATTTTGAGTATGAGCAATATTTTTCTTTAGGCAAAGATGCTGCCTACACCATCTAAATTCCATTATATCTTCAACCTTCGAGACCTTTCTAGAATTTGGCAAGGAATGTTAAATATAAAGGCAGAACAATGCAACAGCACCAGTGTTCTTGTAACACTTTTTAAACATGAATGTACCAGAGTGATTGCTGACAGGTATATTAACTAAAGAATTTTACATTTAATCAGTTTAGCTATTTATTGCATTTATGCTCATACATTTGTATAACTTCTTGTTATGATTGACCTTATTAGGCTGATATATAACGTCTTATTTTACATGCCGTCTGCATTGTGATATTATCCCTAGAAATGTTGTGCTATATACTTATAGATTTCTCAGTAATTGGATGGGCATCTCCAAAATATATTCTTTGTTCTAATCCACATTTTTTTTCACTTAACTTTGGTTACACTCAGCCAGTTCTTCTGTGAAAAAAGAGGATTGTACAATGTCCTAAATTTATACACAGAAAATAATTTAACATTGCTTTGAGTTCCTCACAGAAAAATGTCTCTCATGCTTGTGATTAAAAAATGGCCGATCTCTTCTAAATCCTCTTTAAAATATTCACAAAAGATATAGCTATGAGCTGTATGTATTAAAGATTCAGTAATATTTTCGTACTAAGAGTGTTAGAGTGCTGAAACTATAGACAAAGCAACTATTATAATTTCATTACCATTTCAGGTAAATGTTAGAAACAGTTCCAAACAAAACGTAGACCATTGTCAACCAGTTTTGTTTACCATCCCTACCTGTATTTATAGAATCATTCATTTTCTTCCATATAAGCCCTGAATCAGCTGGCAGTTGCCTTGTCATTTTCCCCAGGAAGGTGCAGTAATAAACTTCAGTGAAGAGCCAAGGAAGTGAGATTGCTATTATGCCCAGTTCTAATATTCCAGAGGAACTCCAGTTTCTCGTTGACCAACACTCCCAAGTCCTTCTCCACAGGGCTGTTCTGAATCTCTTCCCTGCCCAACCTGTAGCTGTGCCTGGGATTGCTCTGACCCAGGTGGAGGACCTTGCACTTGGCATGGTTAAACTTCATCAGGTTGGCATCAGCCCACCTCACGAACATGTCAAGGTCCCTCTGGATGGCATTCCTTCCCTGCAACGTATCAACCAAACCACATAGCTTGGTGTCATCGGCAAACTTGCTGAGGGTGCACTCAATCCCACAGTCCATGTTGCTGACAAAGATGTTGAACAGGATCGGTCCCAACACTGGCCCCTTGGGGACGCCACTTGTTACTGGTCTCCTGTTATACCTTGAGCCGTTGACCACAGCTCTTTGCGTGTGGCCACCCAGCCAGTTCTTTATCCACCAAGTGGTCCATCTATCAAACTGTTGTCTCTCCAATTTAGAGACAAAGATGTTGTGCGGGACAACATCAAATGTTTTGCACAAGTCCATGTAGATGACATCATCTGCTCTACCTCTGTCCATCACTTCTGTAGCCCCATCATAGGAGGCCACCAAATCTGTCAGGCATGATTTCCCTTTAGTGAAGCCATGTTGGCTGTCACCAACCACCTCGTTGGTTTTCATGTGCCTCAGCATGCCTTCCAGGAGAATCCGCTCCAAGGTTTTGCCAGACACAGAGGTGAGGCTGACTGGTCTGTAGTTCCCCAGCTCATCCATTTTCCCCTTCCTGAAAATGGGGGTTATATTTCCCTTTTCCCAGTTGTTTGGAACTTCACCTGAGTGCCATGACTTTTTAAATATGATGGACAGTGGCTTAGCAACTTCATTTGCCAGCTCCTCCAGGACCTGTGAATGGATTTCATCAGGTCCCATGGACTCGTGCACATTCAGGTTCTTAAGATGATCTTGAAGCTGATCCTCCCCTACAATGAGCATTGTATCACTGGAGGAAAAAAGTAAAGATGAAAATTTTTTTTTGTTTGTGACCGTCGGCATTCCTTTTTAATGTGGTTAAGGTGGTTCTTGCCTTTTATGTTTACTAGTTGCTACTGAGTATCATCCTGGATTGCTTCTCAGTTAATCACAACCACAGATAATCAGAGTAGCCAGAGATCTTGATCTGTATTAAAACCATCTTGAAAGTATCAAGGGAAGCAGATACAATTGTTTAAACAATAAAATGTAGTCATTAGTATTTGTGTTTGCAGACTTCATTTTATTTCAACCTGCATGACTCCCTCTACCCCTCCTGCCACCTGCAGTGTTTTTCTCCCTATGTTAATTACAAGTTTTTGAGTAAGAGGGATTGAGAGTTAAGTCAGGTTGTAGTAGCATATACTATCTTCCTTTCACTATTCCTTATATCATTGCACTTTCATAGGCAGTACTATGATAACTAGATTATGATATTCTGCTTCAGGTTGAAAGATGAAAGGGTGATTTAGTAATGGTTATTTGGGAAATCATTCAGCCTCGTTCATCTGAGATGTTAAGTGGTCTGTCATTGCCTAGTTCTAAGTGAAATTTGGGAAGTCAAATTGTATTTTGTTTAACTGTTATGCTTTTGCGTATGGAAGCATTAAATTTCTGTGAATATTGGCTAATCCATTTTTGTGATGATTGTATAATATCTGTTGCCTAATATCTATTTTTCTTTGGAATGTTACAAGGGATTTTTCTCATATTTAATGATCTGATTTTCTTCCTATGCATTTTTTTTTTGTTTTGCC
This sequence comes from Amazona ochrocephala, assembly GCA_039720435.1. Taxonomy (NCBI): domain Eukaryota; kingdom Metazoa; phylum Chordata; class Aves; order Psittaciformes; family Psittacidae; genus Amazona; species Amazona ochrocephala. The sequence continues at coordinate 106,260,381 of CM077878.1, forward strand.
TGTACTGATCTATGATTTTTAGATTTGTTACTCCTGAAGATACAGCCTGGTTTGATAAAACTATTATTAAAGCAGTTGAGGAAAATGTAGATGCAAACATAGCAAAAGATCTCCAAGCTGAACCATATTTTGTAGATTTTTTAAGGGATATTCCTGAACCAACTGGTGATGAACCTGATGACTTTGTGTTTGAAGCACCAAAACTTTATGAGAAGGTATTTAATTTTGCACCTAAAATACTAGACATTGAAGTTTTACTTTATTAAGTATGTTATATTGCTTAACTCATATCTTGGAGGAAGTTTTGTTGAATACCTATCATGTTTTTTGTAAAGATATAGCTAGAATTTTCTGGTTTGTATGCAATAAATTGTTCTAGTGATGTTAAAGTCACTAATCCCATAAAAGTGTAGTTTATTCATTCCTATTCTCCTTGTACCTTTTTTCCCCCCTTAGCAGAAATTTTCTGATTAAATACAACTAACTCACTTCAGTGAATTAACAAGATAATCTCATTATGCATGGCAAATACGCGAACTCAAGTTTGTGTAAAAATGTCAGTGCAGTTTTAAACTGTGAAGGAGCACACTAGTGTTGTTACTGATTTTTATTTTTTTTTCCAGGTTCCAAGCTTTGAATTTCTTTGTGAAAAATTGCAAATGTATCAGAGACAATACAATGAATTTATTAGAGGATCATCTCTTGATTTGGTGTTTTTTAAGGATGCAGTGACACATCTTGTTAAGGTTTGGGGTTTGTTACTTTCTTTATTTGTTTGAGTTTCTGTGTATTCAGGTGTATGAAGATTTTCCTTGATAGAAAAGGTGAGGTCATAAAGCAGCACATTTATATATTGTATATAGAATGATTTAATTATTTTTTTAATCCTTAAGAATTCAGAGAACACTTCAGAGGTATCTGTACGTGACAGATGACCAAAACAGCATGAAGTAGGATCTGAATGGATAAGAGACATGAAATATAAATCAGGGCTGCAGCAGAATCCATCAATATGTAGGGTAGAGGAAAGTCCCAGTTTATAGTCAGTTGCACCCCTAGTCATAAACTAATATATAAGGAAAGAATTAATCCAAAGTCAGAATCTGACTCATGGAGGGGTGGGGAAGAAGGCTAAGCATGAGATTTGTTTGAAGTACTGTGTCTCAGGTTTAAGAAGTTGTGTTAATTATCTAAGGAATTACTTTAACTTGATGATATGTTCACTGGAAGACACATAGAAGCCACAGTGAAATCAAACCGAAGATGTTTGCTTTTGCTTTAGTTGACCTCAACTGAAGTAAATGATTGTTTGCTTTACATTTAACCAGAAGAAAATATATTTTTTTAAATATAGTTCATGCAACGTGTTGAGGTTTAAGCCCAGCCAGTAACTCAGAAACATGCAGCTGCTTGCTCACTCCCTCTCCTTCTCCCCTGCTCCCAGAGAGATGGGGAGGAGAATTGAAAGAATGTAAATACCACAGGTTGAGATAAGAATAGTCCAGTAAATAAGGTATAATACAAAACCACTACCTACTACCACCAATAATAATAATGATAAGGGAAATAACAAAGGGAGAGAATATAAAACTAAAAGGAGAAAAGTAAAAGAAAACAATAAACACAAGTGATGCACAATGCAATTGTTCACCATCTGCTGACCAATACCCAGCCCAACCCGAGCAGTGGTCTGTTCCTTCTGGGTATCTTCCCTCAGTTTATATACTGGGCATGATGTGCTGTGGTATGGGATATCCCTTTGGCTAGTTTGGGTCAGGTGTCTTGCCTCTGCTCCCTCCTGGCTTCCCGCGCCCCTCCTCACTGGCAGAGCATGAGATTGAAAAGTCCTTGATCGGGGTAAACATTACTTAGCAACAACTGAAAACATCAGTGTGTTACCAGCATTGTTCTCAGACTAAAGTTGAAAACACAGCACTGCACCAGCTACTAGGAAGGAGAAAAATAACTGTTACAACTGAACCGAAGACATGATGCTAGGTGAATTTCAGAAGACCCTGAAAGTCTCTCATACTTGATTTCCGTTAGCAAGATTAAGCAGAATATCTAGATAAAATGTGTTTTTATTTTATGTTTTCAAGCATGTTCAGGAAACATAAAATAGTGCTCAAAATGCCTCCCTTTATGTATTTAAATCCCATTTGTAGCTGATTATAAATATCCTATACGTATATAAATGAATATATATGTATGTGCAGATTCTTCATTAGGTACACAAAATTCCTAAAGAATGTACATGTGTTCTTTCAAGAGGAAACATTTTCTGCAAGCAACCTTTTAATAATCTTTATGTTGTGCTATAGTAAATAAAGTGTAGAGTATAATATATTTTTAATTTTCTAATTAAGATTTTAATTTTAATTTATTAATGAACTTTTCTTCCATTTTGTCCCATATAGATTTCCCGAATAATTCGAACAGCATATGGAAATGCTTTACTTGTTGGAGTTGGTGGTTCTGGAAAACAAAGTCTTTCAAGGTTGGCCTCCTTTATTGCTGGCTATAATATATTTCAGATCACCTTAACCAGGTAAGAAATGCAAGAAATATATAAACCCAATTAACGTTATTGCTCTCTCTTTCTACAGTCATAACCATATGTTTTAGCAGCTTTGTTTGTGGTTTTGGTTGTTTTTTTGTGTATTTGTTTGTTTGTTTTCCCCTCTTCTTTTTGTCACCATTTAAAAATGTGGAAAACAATAAATTCTTATCTGGTTGGTATACAACATTGGATTAAGTTTGAGCTGAAAAAGCTGGAATGTGTGTTTCATATTCCTGAGTCAAAATATGTGTGTTTACAAAGGGTATTTGCACTATCTTTTATAAAACTACAATCCAAATATAAGGGTAGTTCCAGTTGTTTTGAATTCACAGGTAATGTTTATTATTCCTCCTAGAGCCTATAATGTAACCAATCTTTTAGAAGATTTAAAATTTTTATATAGAACAGCTGGAGTGGAAGCACAAGGTATCACTTTTATTTTCACTGATAATGAAATAAAAGAGGAGTCATTTTTGGAATATATAAATAATCTGCTGTCTTCAGGCGAGGTAAGAGTCTTAATATGGCGGGAAATGTACTATAGAAGCAGGAAACTGTAAAATTTGCTCCCACTAATTCATTTCTATTTATTTTGATAATAAATGGTAGAGTCAGTAATGATAACTCTAAAATATCTCAACTTTTGAAATAAAGAGTGCTCTTGGTATGGAGTTCTTTTATCTCTGTTTCAGTGTAAGTCAGGAAAAGATAAGGAGCTGTAATGGGTACTTTGGTAGCTTTTATTGAGTTAAGATTCACTGGCCAGTCATGATCTGGACTCTTCCTGGCTTAGATTTGCTAGTTTTTGATGGTGTTACGTAAGTCTAAATCATAGATAAAGTTGTTTTTTTTTAATCTGTCTAAGCAGTGTATGTGCAGAGAGAGGTACAGTTGTAAACAGACAAATAATTATAAGCTCTGTAATAATTACACCAATGCTATTTATTTTCTTATCCATCTTAATTTTATAAAAAGATTTCAAATTTAATTCCTCGGGATGAAATGGATGAAATCACCCAAGGATTAATAGCTGAGATGAAAAAAGAGATGCCTCGGTGTCCTCCTACCTATGATAATCTTTACGAATATTTTTTAAGTCGGGTAAAGAAGAACTTGCATGTTATCCTTTGCTTTTCTCCAGTAAGTGTTTTTCTTCATATCTGTCTTATATCCATTAGTAAACTATCCTACAAGGTATGACAGGATTATTCGTGCTTTCTGTTTTTAAGGAGATTTAAAGACACATAAAAATTTACTTGCAACAAGAATTTAATGAAAATTAAAATAATTGAATTTTTTTAATATTAAGAAAGATTTATACTTTTCATTAACTTTTTTTTCAAATTTCATAAAATACTGAATGTTGAAAATTTAGCAAAACACATAAAAAAATTGTGCAAGATGTTCCAAGAAGAAAATTAGCAATAAAAAAATTGACTATTTAGCTGTTTATGTGAATTAAACATTTTGATCAACCTAATTAAATATCATAGTGTAAATTGACAGTGTTGCTTTCTTTAGGTTGGTGAGAAGTTCCGTACACGTTCTTTGAAATTTCCTGGTCTCATATCAGGGTGCACAATGGATTGGTTCAGCCGATGGCCCAGGGAAGCTCTTGTAGCTGTATCCAGTTACTTTCTTTCAGAATTTAACATGGTCTGCTCTGCATCAGTTAAAACAGAAGTTGTGGAAACCATGGGTCTCTTTCATGATATAGTTTCAGAAAGCTGTGAGGATTATTTCCAAAGGTAATATTTTATACAAATGTAATAATTAATCCCAAAGGTGTTGCTACTGATAGTGTTTCTTGAACTCATTCTGTTATTGAAGCAATAAGTGCTTTGAAAGGCTAATAGATCTGCTATATCAAGGTACACAAAGGCCATGAAAAGTAATTACTATTATGTTGCGAAGTCATAATTTTCATTCCCACTGTTCAATAATGTGCATAAAAGCAATGTAATTGGAAATAAGCATTTGAATTATGAAGACATTTGATTTTGACTGAATTTAAGACTTGATTTATATAATCTTCTGTTTCATGGGAACTAATGAAATGGCTGTATATATCAAAAATATGTACTAAATTGATGTTGCCAATATACTATGTTTTAGGTTTCGAAGAAGAACCTATGTAACACCTAAATCCTATCTCTCTTTCATCAATGGCTACAAAGAAATTTATGCTGAAAAGTTGGAGAGTATTAATGACCAAGCAGAACGTATGCAAGTTGGTAAGCAATATAGGGATAAAAGTGTATTTCCATGTGTGGTCTCAAATGATATTTATTTTTAATATTAGACTTCTTATCCATGATCGCTTAAAATCAGATCTGTTGGATCACAGTCCAAAACTGGTAGCATATAAGGACCATTTCCAAGCACTCCAGATAACACAAATTCATAATGATTCTCTTACAAAAATGACTTGAAGCTGCCGGCTTAATTGTTCATCTCAGTGTTTTTAATTTTAAACTTTAATATTCCCAATTAGCACTCATAACAGAAAGTAGCACCAGAAAATCATAGAATCAGAATGGTTAGGGTTGGAATGGACCTTAAGATCATCTAATTCCAACCCCCCTGCCATGGGCAGAGACACCTCACACTAGACCATATCACACAAGGCTCTGTTTGGACATGGGCTTGAAATGTCCAGAGAGAGCTTTGATTTACTAGTGTAAAGAGAGGTAGCTCTAAACACAGTTACTAATTTATTTCTGGACTTGTCTATGGAAATTCCTGCTGAAAATCTGAGTGCTTCACAATTGGTTTATTTCTGATTTCTGCTGTAGAATAAGTAGCTGTTACTTGTAATAATTTTCTAGCTAGGAATCTGAAATATATAAAAGTATAATTGAAAGTCCTTCTAAATTTGGATATCTTTTTCAAATTACCTAATTTTTAGCATTATATTAGTTGTTAATGTTCTTAATGTTTCAGAGTACATTTGAAGTTTCCTTCTGTTAGCACTTAGACATGCTTTTGTAAATTTACGAAGGCATCTTAACACCTTAGGAAACTTTGTCTTTATGGGAAAAGATCTTGTATATCAATCTAACAGAATAGAGAATCCTGTGACATCACGACACAACATATCCTAGGCATACCCTCTTTTTAAATTTTTTCATTTTTTCTTTTTCATTTTTTTTTGCCATTTTTACTTTTGTTTTTACTTTTTTAATTCTACCTTTTTTAATATTTTTAACCTTTTTTTACCTTTTAAACTTTTTTTTTTACTTCTCTTTCTTTTTAAAAAATGAAGTCTATATAATCATGGAATCATAGAATAGTTAGGGTTGGAAAGGACCTTGAGATGATATAGTTACAACTTCCCTGCCATGGGGAGGGTCACCTCACACTAGACCATGTTACCCAAGACTCTGTCAGACCTGGCCTTGAGTACTGCCAGGGATGGGGCATTTTGTAGGAATATACTTATTATGGGTAATATTCCAACTATAAACTTTGGCTACTCTTTACACCTATAACAAAATAAACCTAAAAAGTATGGACTTTTCTTTTGATGAATCAAACTTGTTTAAAATAATTTTGCACCTTGTGAAATTATTTGTATCCAGTGTTTGACGATGTCCCACACGACATCCTTGTCTCTAAGTTGGAGAGACATCAATTTGATAGGTGGACCACTTGGTGGATAAAGAACTGGCTGGATGGCCGCATGCAAAGAGTTGTACTCAATGGCTCAATGTCCAGCTGGAGACCAGTAACGAGTGGTGTCCCTCAGGGATTGGCATTGGGACCGATCTTGTTCAACATCTTTGTGGGTGACATGGACTGTGGGATTGAGTGCGCCCTCAGCAAGTTTGCCAATGACACCAAGCTGTGTGGTTCGGTTGATACGCTGCAGGGAAGGAATGCCATCCAGAGGGACCTTGACACGCTTGTGAGGTGGGCTGATGCCAACCTGATGAAGTTTTAACTGTGACAAGTGCAAGGTCCTCCACCTGGGTGGGAGCAATCCCAGGCACAGCTACAGGTTGGGCAGGGGAGAGATTCAGAACAGCCCTGCGGAGAAGGACTTGAGGGTGTTGGTCGATGAGAAAATGAACATGAGCCGACTGCAGTGTGCGCTCACAGCCCAGAAAGCCAACCGTATCCTGGGCTGCATCAAAAGAAGAGTGACCAGCAGATCGAGGGAGGTGATCCTGCCCCTCTACTCTGCTCTCGTGAGACCCCACTTGGAGTATTGTGTGCAGTTCTGGTGTCCTCAACATAAAAAGGACATGGAACTGTTGGAACAAGTCCAGAAGAGAGCCACAAAGATGATCAGGGGACTGGAGCACCTCCCGTATGAAGATAGGATGAGAAAGTTGGGGCTGTTAAGCCTGTAGAAGAGTAGGCTGCATGGAGACCTCATAGCAGCCTTCCAGTACTTGAAGGGGGCCTATAGGGATGCTGGGGAGGGACTCTTCATTAGGGACTGCAGAGATAGGACAAGGGGTAACGGGTTCAAACTTAAACAGGGGAAGTTTAGATTGGATCTGAGGAAGAAATTCTTTACTGTGAGGGTGGTGAGGCACTGAAATGGGTTGCCTAGGGAACTTGTGAATGCTCCATCCCTGGCAGGGTTCAAGGCCAGGCTGGACATAGCCTTGGGTGGCATGGTTTAGTGGGAGGTGTCCCTGCCCATGGCAGGGTGGTTGGAACTAGATGATCTTAAGGTCCTTTCCAACCCTAACTATTCTATGATTCTATGATTCTGTGAAAATTGCATAGTAGGGACCAACATGACACTGTGACTGCTTACACCCACTTTCTCTCCTTTACACGAACTTAAATAGAAACACAACGTACAAGGCATTTGGGCTACAGAGCTAGACTGTATTATATAACCAGGAAAAAACAGTTTTAATTTTTCTGAATTTTATCTTTTATGTAATAGGTCTGTCTAAGCTGATGGAGGCCGATGAGTCTGTTGCTAAACTCTCTAAGGAGTTGGCACTTAAGGAGGAGGAACTAGGTGTGGCAACTCTTAAGGCAAAAGAGGTAAGTATTTGAGTGTTGAATAGCAAAAGGCAGAGGTTAGCACCAAGATACTTAATGGGGTAAAGTGCTATTGCAGAATTTTCTCATAATTTGTGCAAGCCAAAAAATGTGCATAGTGGTCTAAAATGAGATTCCAGTCCTTTTTCTTTAGCATGTTGGTTCAGCTTTTGCTTCTTAAAGTGAGGCATTTTAAGACTACTTCAGAGGTTCAGCGCCTTCCTTGTTCTCCTCCCATTTCTTACCCACACATATAAGAATCGGGTTGCATTTTTTGTTTCATGTTTTTTTTTGTTGACATTTATTAAATTTTAGGGCACAGATGCACTTATTTGCAGATAGAAAGTTAACATGATAGTGGGACTTTACCATTTCAAAATTGCTTTAGATAAAGTTCATCACAGTTCAGTTTCATATTTTGTCTTTTACATTAACAATGTGTCTGTGTGTTCATGAGTTTGGTTGTCTGGTAGAAATCTAGTTTCCAAAGTGACTTACTGGAAAGGTATGTTAGGGAATGTATTAATATAGGCATTCTGTTTTCTGAAAGATGCCATAATGCTATGGTGGTGCATATTTAATATACATGGGAAAGCAAACTTTGGGCCAGTGATGGCTATGGTACTGCCTGCATTCTTCAAAGCCTTTAACCTGATGAGAGAGAAAATTATGACAGAAAGGAATGAAATTACACTTCTGACATGTCTGGAGTATAATAGATAAATTGGTAGAGTTCACTTTGTTTAAAATTTATGTTTTCTTTGCATTTTGAAATAGCTCTTTGACAACCATTCACATAGCCTCTTAGTTGTCAACTTTTCAATAGGTCACTACTTAAGAGTCATCAAAAGTAAAAGACATGCACAAATAATAAAAAAACAGATATTTATTTAAACTACATGTAGTATTGTTCATTTTTTATATATTTCTTTCTTTCCTTTAGTACTGCATACTATAGAAATCAGAATTGAATTTAAGAAAAAAAAAAGATTTAGGGATTTTATCTGTGGTTGTTTTCTTCATGGATATTTGAGAGCATTATATTTGTTCTTGTAAATGTGTACAGACTGCCTTGATCCTATAGCTGATACTGGTCAAAAAGCTAACAGTATGTTACACATTCACAAGAGATTTGAAAATATATATACTGAAGAACCAGACATAAATGCGTAACTTCATTTTGTGAATATATTTATATAATGCCATATATAGTTTGGTTTAGCTTTATATTTTTCTGTATAACAGCCTCTACATATCTGTTGTGTCTGATAAACATTTGTTTCACCATTTTGCTTTATATATTTAATGGTTTATTATCAATTCCAGGTGCTAGCAGAAGTCACAGTGAGTACTGAAGCTGCATTTAAAGTAAAAAATGAAGTACAAGGTGTGAAAGATAAAGCAAAAAAAATCGTAGATGAAATTGATGTAGAAAAAATGAAAGCAGAGACTACACTGGAGGCTGCTAGACCAGCATTAGAAGAAGCAGAAGCTGCCCTGAATGTGAGTAGAATTCTTATATTTTGATTAGTTTAGTACTATTTCAGTCACCTGTGAAAGAAAGACTAGAGGCACCATCATGCAGTTATTACCTGGTTTTGACTGCTGTCACCAGCTCTTCACAGTTAGTGGTCATGGCTTTGAATATTTATGGAGCTCATGTTTTGCCTTAAACACATGGAGATTGTTTTATAGGAGTTATTCTGCTTCCACTCTAATACTTGATCATTATAAAGGTGCAAATCTTTCCAAAAGTTACACATGCCTTTAGAATATCTTTTCTTCTTAATTCAAGAGAATACTTCTTGTGCTAAAAGAATGGCTCTATTTTCATATTTAATTACCAATATAGAATCATAGAATCATAGAATAGTTAGGGTTGGAAAGGACCTTAAGATCATCGAGTTCCAACCCCCCTGCCATGGGCAGGGACACCTCCCACTAAACCATGCCACCCAAGGCTATGTCCAACCCAGCCTTGAACACCGCCAGGGATGGAGCATTCACAAGTTCCCTAGGCAACCCATTCCAGTGCCTCACCACCCTCACAGTAAAGAATTTCTCCCTCATATCCAATCTAAACTTCCCCTGTTTAAGTTTGAACCCGTTACCCCTTGTCCTATCTCTGCAGTCCCTAATGAAGAGTCCCTCCCCAGCATCCCTATAGGCCCCTTTCAGATATTGGAAGGCTGCTATGAGGTCTCCACGCAGCCTTCTGTTCTCCATCCCCAACTTTCTTATCCTATCTTCATACAGATACAGCCCCATACATTCATACAGCCCCAACTTTCTCATCCTATCTTCATACGGGAGGTGCTCCAGTCCCCTGATCATACTTGTGGCCCTCCTTTGGACTTGTTCCAACAGTTCCATGTCCCTTTTATGTTGAGGACACCAGAACTGCACACAATATTCCAAGTGAGGTCTCACGAGAGCAGAGTAGAGGGGCAGGATCACCTCCCTCGATCTGCTGGTCACACTTCTTTTGATGCAGCCCAGGGTACGGTTGGCTTTCTGGGCTGCGAGCACGCACACTACAGTCTGCTCGTGGTCATTTTCTCATCAACCAACACCCTCAAGTCCTTCTCCACAGGACTGCTCTGAATCTCTTCTCTGCCCAACCTGTAGCTGTGCCTGGGATTGCTCTGACCCAGGTGTAGGACCTTGCATTTGTCGCAGTTGAACTTCATCAGGTTGGCATCAGCCCACCTCACAAGCGTGTCAAGGTCCCTCTGGATGGCATTCCTTCTCTCCAGTGCATCAACCGAACCACACAGCTTGGTGTCATTGGCAAACTTGCTGAGGGCGCACTCAATCCCACAGTCCATGTCACCCACAAAGATGTTGAACAAGATCGGTCCCAATGCCAATCCCTGAGGGACACCACTTGTTACTGGTCTCCTACTGGACATTGAGCCATTGAGCCCAACTCTTTTCATCTTTCTTTTAAGATGACTGAGAGGATATCTCTTCCTTCAGCAAAAATGTATTTAATTTGGAAAGAAACAGGAACCAAAAGGGATTCAGGGCCATCAGAATCAGAGTTAAGAAATTTGGAGGCATTACTATATTCTACATAATTTCATTATTCTGCTCTGAGCAATTAAAAAGTAAAGAAAAAAAATCTGAAATTAGAAATCAGTGATGTATCATTTTTTTAATACTTAATGTTCAGGTACCAGAATTTATGTGACAAGAAATAAATACTGAGTGGAGAAGACCAGAAAAGAAGCATTGTTTGCTCTTACACTGACATTTAGATAAGATAAATGAAACTTCCAAAAATGGTCACAAAAATCACTTATAAAATATATGGACTCACACATTATCCTGTGGTGTAACCACTCCTTCTAGACAATTAATGGCATATGTTTTGTAGGCACAAATTAATATGTTAGTTTTGAAGTTTACAATAATTTATAATTTTTGTTTTGGGTATTAAGCTAAGCAAAGTGTCAGCGATGCTGCTAGAAAATGAAGTAGTAGTATCTCGTCCCTATAATAAATTAAAATCCAACAAAACCAACCAAAACCATCTTAGAATAAATAATGACACTTAATCCTTAAAAATCCGAAACAGTATTTTACCAAGAAAACTGCGTTTAATTAATTCCTATGCAATTTTTGGATATAATTATCTTCATTGAGTTAATGCTGCTGTTCCATGTATTTAAATTTGATTTTTGAGTGATGTCTTTAAAATTGGGAAAATATTCTTATCGAATAGATATTAATTAAAATTATTATATTTCATGAAACTATGACATTGATTAAAGCCCTGTTAGTCACTTTTTTGTATGTACTTAGTGCAAATTTACCTCAGAGAAAAGTATGACAAATAAACGTTAAAATCAAGATATTAAGTGGGAAAATAGAATAATGGTATTGATGCAGGATTCCGTACATTTTTCTTCAATTAGACCATCAAACCAGCGGATATTGCTACTGTTAGAAAACTTGCAAAGCCTCCTCACCTAATTATGAGGGTCATGGACTGTTGTCTGCTACTGTTCCAAAAGCCAGTAGATCCAGTTACCATGGATCCAGAAAAGCCTTGCTGCAAGCCATCGTGGGGAGAATCATTAAAAGTAAGTAGAGTTTTCTGTGTTTCTCAAACATCAGAAATAGCAAGTTGAATATCAGAGAATTTATGATGTTTATTTAAAACAGGATAGAATTTTGCAAAAGGCAAATGTAGGGTTTTAAGATAGGCATAGTATATAAATAGAATTTATTTCATAGCAAGTAGTAGGTGAATTGTTTAGAGACTTCTGCAGTAGGGGCCCTAGATTTTCCTTGTCCTTGGTCCTGGCATATGACCTGATGGCGTATAAATAAATAATAGCAATTCTTGTCAACTATACACGAGATAAGTGCATTCTGGAAAAGACCTCTTCCTCTTTGGGAACTCGTAGGTCCATATCTAAACAGTCTTTCCTGATCCTCCCAGACTCCTTGATTGAAAGATTATTTGACTGACTGAGACGTAGTAGCTTTTCCCATTCTGCGTTTCAGTATCTCTGGCTGAAATTTATTGGTTGGCAAGCCATCTCTTCCTTCTGGACTTTGGTCTTCTCTCAGAATACTCTTATTTTCCTACCTTCTCCTGCCATTCTTTAAATTCTGTTCTACCTCTATTAGTGTATTAATTTGCCAGTAGGATTACCTTAATATTTTTGTTATGCAAATAACAAAAAGTAAGGTATTTTTGGATATGAATAGAGGTCTTGCTTTTTATTTAAGCTCTTTCAGAAATTAAGAAGTCATCAAAACTTTATTTTCTGCCAACATTATAAAAATGGGATAAGCAGTTACTTCATGAGTTCCCTTTAATGTGTTAAACATTTCTTAGAAAAAAATTTAAAACCAATAATTTCCCTTTCCAGAAGAATTTAGGTCACATTTCATATATGCATAAGCCATTTTCTTGGCATTCTTTAGGTAAGTTACAAGTGTATCTCTGAGGCTTTATCTTAGTTAATTTCTTTTACAAAATGCTGCTTCTCAAATGCTTTTTACATGACAACATGGGAATATGGAAGATGAAAAGTACATCAATAACTTTCAAGCCTAGTTATTGGACTGTAACTGCTTAAAACTCCAGGCATGTAGGAGTTACAACTGAATAGCATACTTACAATATTAACTGTATGAATTACCTCATACTTCAGAACAATTTTAGGAACATGTTTTTACATAGTCATCTATGAACAAGCTTTTGAATGTAAAATGTGCAAATAGCTTATAAACATCATGTATTGTTTTTTGCAGTTTATGAGTGGCCCATTCTTGCAGTGTCTACAGCAGTTTACTAAGGATTCAGTGAATGAAGAGACAATAGAATTACTCCAGCCTTACTTTAACATGGAAGACTATACACTAGAGCACGGTAAAAAGGTGTGTGGTAATGTGGCAGGACTTCTGTCTTGGACACAAGCCATGGCAAGATTTTATGCTGTTAACAAAGAAGTCTTACCTCTTAAGGTAATACATTGTCATTTGCTTTGTGTTTTCTTTTTATGTAATTCAATTCCATTTACTTTAGTAGTAGGATCTTAAAAATATAATTAGATAGCTTTATTCAGAAATAATTGCCTGTAGGCTTTAGTTGCTAAGAATGATAAAAGCAGAAAACCCTCATATTCTTGTCTTGACTCTAGACGGAACACTAAACATAATTAGTCTAAATAAATTTTATTTTCTCTGGTTTATTGTATGCAGTGGATGGTATTTTCAGTCTCTGTATTTATTATAACTACCTTATAATTGTTTTCAAAAAGTTATACCAGGGTCTTTATTCCCTCTCTAAAGAGTCTTGCAAACAGAGGTTTGCAGCTATTTTACCTTCTTTGTTTTCACATGGTAACTTTGCGGAAGTAAAGGATTAATATCTTGCCCAAATACTGGCATTATGGGGAAACTGAGGGCTCACTTCAGTAAAGATATCATGTTGCAATAGTGTGAACCAAACTGAGTAAAACATTTTTAAGACTCATATTTAACTTAATGTGGGTGTTCTTTTTTGACATTTGTGAACATTTAAATAAAAAATTAGATGTAAAAATCATTTAGAATCTCAAAGGCATTGATTGTTGCTTTTTGAATTCTAAACGAGGTAGTTAATCCCTACATGTAGCACAGTTTACAAAAGAAATTAAAAAAAGAAGGAAGAATGTCAAAGGGGAAAGTGTCTGAATGGTGCTTCCAAATCTCCTCCACATTTTTTTGTCACTGGTAGAACTGCTACTTACGGAAGTAACAGTATTGCAAGTGGATTATTTAAAAAAAAAAAATAAAAAATTCCTGTGTTCAGCATAAATATCAATTTAGGAGCAACAGGAAAATTCATTAGTTTAGGACCATGGTTTTCTAGTGGGTAAAGCCTATATTGTTAGCTAATAAAAGACCAATATTGTGGTGTTGTGATTGTTGGTTGCTACTGAATGTGCAAACAAAAAAGAAATAATAAAGCATATATTAAGCAAGAATATGGAATGATTTTTCCTCTAGGCTAATTGATATGTACATACAGATCAGAAACCTGACTTCCTTAACCAGTTTCTTCAAACATTTTTTTTTTTAAATATAAATTTGACAATATATAGTAGGAACCTTGAGTACTACATTCTTCTTTAATTAAAGAGTAATATTTTTAGTCTGTGACAGTATTCAGATTAAATATTTTAAATACTTATGTAAATATTAATATGAAAGCTATTTTATCTATTATTGTCTCATGATTACCAACTAACGAGGCTTAAAATAATTCATCAAATTATATTCGATCTTGTGTGATTATTGTCTTAATATTTCTTCTCTTTGCAGGCTAACTTGGCAAAACAGGAAGGCCGCCTGAAAGTAGCTAATGCAGAGTTAGCAGAGGCTCAGGCGGTTTTAGATCAAAAACAAGCTGAATTGGATAAAGTGAAAGCAAAGTCTGATGCAGCAATGAAGAAGAAAATGGTGAGATCAGTCTTTTAGTTTTATGAAAAATGTTTCCATACAATGATGTTATGTAATCATGAATTGATACAAACATGCATTTAGGACCTGCTACCTTGAATGACATGGAGGAGGTTCAGGTATAAAAAGATGTTTAAATCTATGTTCCCTCATATTTCTTTCTTTTTTGTGAATAGGAACATGTTAGACAACAGGTGCACCTAGAGTTCTCAAGAGTGATTTTCAAATAAATAGAATAGTCATATTCTTTACTGTAAGGGTGGCGAGGCCCTGGAATGGATTGCCCAGGGAAGTTGTGAATGCTTCATCCCTGGCGGCATTCAAGGTGGGGTTGGACAGAGCCTTGGATGGCATGGTTTAGTGGGAGGTGTCCCTGCCCATGGCAGAGGGGTTGGAACTAGATGATCTTATGGTCCTTTCCAACCCTAACTGTTCTATGATTCTATGATTCTATAAATGCAATAGAATGAAAAAAATATATAAAATAACTCATTAATTTTTTGCATTCTGTTATTAAATTATGTAAGACATTTTTCCAATCTTAGGACTTACAGAATGATGCAAAAACATGTAGAAGAAAGAAGCAAGCAGCCTCTACGCTTACAGATGGACTACGTGGAGAGAGAGATAGGTGGACTCAGCAAAGTAAAGAATTTAAATCTCAGATTAACAGGTATGAAATTCATTGGAGAAAAAAAAACCCAACCAACCAACAAACCCAAAACAACAAAAAACCTCACAACAAACCAAAACCCCAAATAAAACAACACTAATTATGTGTAAAACCTGAATAGCTAGTAAGCAATTTAGTAGCTTTAGTAGTTGTACTTTTTCCTGCTGGAGATATTTATATAGTTAGACAATTAAGTGAAGTATCCTGAAATGTGGATTTCCCTCACATAAGTGAATATCTGAGTGTTGCTTGCTTGTATTTAAGTTCAGACTAATACTTCTGCTTTTGGGATTTATTTCCAAAGGAATTATTTCCAGTGCAGTTATATGCCTCTATTACAGCTTTCCCTGTCCCTCTTAATGCTGCATCTTGTTCAAGTGTTACCTGGCAAAGTGTAACCTTCAGGTAGTCAGGAGGTAGAGATGATGTAAGCCTAACTCTGGGAAGGAAAAAGGAAGAATTTCTAGCTTAATACTGGATAGTTTGATACTAGTTATGGCATATTTAAGTAAAAGAGCCCTAGAGATCAGACAGTAACTTTTATCTTTATAGTCTGTGCATTGAAACATTTGAAACACGAGGTCTTATTCTAATAAACTTGGAAACTTGAAAGTCTCCATTGTGTTGCTATCCAAACGACAACACGTTGAGCAGTGTAGGAGCTAGAGGTTCTAGTTGTCTAGAAAATAGGAATGCTGTCAAAATGGTTGTTAGAGGTGAAGAGCCTGGAAATTTAGAGTGGGCTTGTATGGAATGCTTCTGTTTCCATAAATTTCTTTTAGGAAAATTTTATATGTCTATTGAGGTCTGCTCATTCCAAGAGAATTAAGCTTGTAACTTTTGATAAATATTGTATTGCAGACATATTTTTAAAAAAGAAACCAATTTCTTCCTTCAGTTATGAAAGAAGGAATAGTCATCTGGGCTTTATTATGTTGTAGGGTTGAATATAATGTTTTCATATTATGCTACTCTGAAGTTTTGCCAAAAAAAAAAAAAAGAATTTTTTTTGAAACATAAAAAAACTATTTATTGTTCTCAAAAAGCAACAGCTCCCTCCTTGAATTGTCCTCAGAACAGAAATCTTCTGGTATTTCAAAAGCTGGTTTTCTAAATCTATAGAAATTGAAATTCTATATCACCTTTTAATTATTATTTTATTCCTTTTCTAGACTTGTGGGAGATGTACTGCTCTGCACAGGTTTTCTTTCATACTGTGGACCTTTTAATCAAAACTTCAGGGATTTTTTGCTTGAAGATTTATGGAAAACTGAAATTAGAGCCCATAAAATCCCCTTTACTGAAAATTTGAACCTGATTTCTATGCTGGTAGATCTGCCAACAGTAAGTTCTTGGTGCTGCATGGGTTTCATTTCAATGTCAATTAATATATTCTGTGACTATTAGCCAGCATTATGCTTGCTTAGAAAGGATCTATAATCCCCAGTATTGCTGTGCAGTGTAGTTCTGTGGTTTCCTAATGTTCTCGGCAATTTCCACTAAAGATCTGAGTGCTGAGCAATGTTTAGATGCATGAAAATGTTACATATTATAAACAAGTGGCATACAATTAGACAAATGCTGTTATGATAACGCACTTCCAAGTACCCATAGATATCTACTAAAACAGTGGGTTTGGCTATTAGGTTTTTAAGGTTCTGTCAATATTATCTTAGTCTCGTTTCAAAAATAAGTTTAATATAAAAAATACATTTAAAAAAGAATGCATGAAGTCTTTTCATTCAACATGAATGAAGGAGAAATCAAACAGAGAATGATGCCAGTGTCCTTCAGTAAATATTAAGCCTCAAAAACTGTTTTAGCCTGGTTTTCTCTTAGAATCATAGAATAGTTAGGGTTGGAAAGGACCTTAAGATCACCTAGTTCCAACCCCCCTGCCATGGGCAGGAACACCTCCCACTAAACCATGCCACCCAAGGCTCTGTCCAACCTGGCCTTGAACACCGCCAGGGATGGAGCATTCACAATGTCAATTTTTAATTTGGCTGTCCAAGTCCCTTTTGTCTTTCTTACACTTTTAAAATTTTTTTTTTTATAATTAAATGCATCAATAAAAATAAAATCCTGGAAATATTTTTCCATCTGCGTTAATAATTTTTCAAAAGGCTCAGATATGCATCCATTTGGGCTTGATGTTCCCATTATTTCCTAGAACAATCGTAATTGAAGGATAATACAGTGAGATTTTATTCGAAACTACTCTCTTTTTTTCTTGTTGTTTCATTTTGTATTCTCCAGATTAGTGCATGGAATCTTCAAGGGCTGCCTGGAGATGATTTCTCAATTCAGAATGGTGTCATTGTCACTAAATCAGCTAGATACCCACTTTTGGTAGACCCACAATCTCAAGGAAAAACATGGATTAAAAAGAAAGAAGAGGATAATGACTTACTGGTGAGCAGTGTTCTAAAAATATGATGTGCTAGTCTGTATTCCTTCAAACATCGTTGCTTTAGGTTGTGCCTGCATTTGAGTCAGTGTAACTATCATACATACATGTCTGAGAACTGTAGCTTGTATGGAGACTGATAACAATGTGGATGCATCAGCAGGGAATTTGACAAGAGTTTTTGAATCCCAGTTAAGGACTAGGAAAGGATTATATAATTGGAATACTGGTATGAAAACTGTCAAAAAGTATGAAAGAGAAGGAGGTAGCCTTATATTCAAAATTGGCATGTTCTCTATACATAAAGAGCAAAGTAGTGAAAAGTATAGCGTAAGAGTATAATATGAAATTATTTATTGAGAGTGAACTGGGCAACTAATAGTAAGATTACAGACAGAGGGAGGATAACTTTGAAAATGTAGGCAAAGTACTTTAACTGATGGAGTCCAGAAGTTGAACTCAAGATGGAATTCATACATGAAGTTATTGCTACAAAAGTAAATTGAAGACAACCAGTTGAAATGAGATCTAAGACAAATTCATGTATCCTGATGTTACTGCAATTGTAATAGCTCTTTTATAGCTTAAGCCAATGAGGTTAAATACGTGCTCATGAAATATAATGCAGAGACATTCACGTGACACCTGTAATTTGCATCACAAAAGAATTTTTCACAAATAAAGTAGCATGGGAAAAGGAACTTACATTTTAAAACCCTGCGAAAACTCATATGTCCTCCAGAATCTCAATAACTTTTCAGCATTTTAGGATTTCTAGATTTTGAAGATTAGAAGTCTCGGAGCAAAGTGAATGTGAAGTTCTTGCTTATCATTCTACCATTAATAAAACAAACTGTGAGAACCACAGAAAAGTTGAAGTTGAAAGGGATGTCTGAAGATCTAGTGCAACATCCCTGCTCAGAGCAGGATTTACTAAAGCAGGTTGCCCAGGACTATGTTCATTTGTGTTTTGAATACCTCCAGGGATGGACACTTCACCACCTCTCTGGGCAGCCACCACCAGCAGTGTTCAACCACCATCACAATAAAGTTGTGGGATTTTTTTTCTTATGTTTAAATTGAATTATCTGTATTTCTAATTGTGCCCATTGCATCTTGTCCTGTTACTGTGTGCCAACCACACAGCTTGGTGTCATTGGCAAACTTGCTGAGGGCGCACTCAATCCCACGGTCCATGTTACCCACAAAGATGTTGAACAAGACCGGTCCTAACACCGATCCCTGAGGGACACTACTCGTTACTGGTCTCCAGCTGGACATTGAGCCGTTGAGCAGTACTCTTTGCGTGCGGCCATCCAGCCAGTTCTTTATCCACCGAGTGGTCCACCTATCAAATTGATATCTCTCCAACTTAGAGCGAAGGATGTCATGTGAGACAGTGTCAAAGGCTTTACACAAGTCCAGGTAGATGACGTCAACTGCTCTACCTCTGTCCATCAGTTCCATAGCTCCTTCATAGAAGGCCACCAGATTGGTCAGGCAGGATTTCCCCTTAGTGAAGCCATGCTGGCTGTCACCAAGCACCTTGTTGGTTTTCATGTGCGTCAGCATGCCTTCCAGGAGAATCCACTCCAAGATTTTGCCAGGCACAGAGGTGAGGCTGACTGGTCTGTAATTCCCCTGCTCATCCATTTTCCTCTTCTTAAAAATGGGGGTTATATTTCCCTTTTTCCAGTCGTCGGGAACTTCACCTGACTGCCATGATTTTTCAAACACGATGGACAGTGGCTTAGCAACTTCATTTGCCAGCTCCTTCAGGACCCGCGGATGGATTTCATCCGGTCCCATGGACTTGTATACATTCAGGTTCCTAAAATGGTCTCGAACCAGCTCCTCTCCTACAGTGGGCCCAGGGTCTTCATTCTCACAGTCTCTGCGTCTTCCTTCTAAGACTTGGGTGGTGTGGTCAGAGCATTTGCCAGTGGAGACTGAGGCAAAGAAGTCATTAAGAACCTCAGCCTTCTCTAAATCCAGGGTAGCCAGTTCTCCCGATAGCTTCTGGAGAGGGCCCACGTTGTCCCTAACCTGTCTTTTATTGGCAATGTACCTATAAAATCCCTTCCTGTTATCCTTAACATCCCTAGCCAAGTTTAATTCTAAGTGGGCCTTAGCTTTCCTAACCTGGTCCCTAGCTTGCTGGACAACATCCCTGTATTCTTCCCAGGCCGCCTGACCTTGCTTCCACCTTTTATAAGCCTCTTTTTTCCTTCGAATTTTGCTCAGCAGCTCCTTATCCATCCAAGGAGGTCTCCTGGCTCTCCTGCAGCACTTCCTTCTAGCTGGGATGTATCGCTCCTGAGCTTGCAGCAGGTGATCCTTGAATATCGACCAACAGTCTTGGGCCCCCCTGCCCTCTAGGGCTGTATCCCATGGAACCTTACTGAGCAGGTTCCTGAAGAGGCCAAAGTCTGCTCTCTTGAAGTCCAGGGCAGTGAGCTTGCTGCACCCTCTTCTCACTGTCCTGAGGATCTCAAACTCGACCATCTCATGATCGCTGCAATCAAGGCTGCCCTGGAGCGTCACATTCCCAACCAGCCCTTCCCTGTTGGTGAGGACGAGGTCAAGCATGGCACCTCTCCTTGTCGGCTCCTGTGTCAAGTGCTCCAATCCCTTAATAATCTTGGTGGTCCTTTGCTGGACTCACCTCAGTGTTTTTCTTACTGGGGAGCCCAGAAGTAGGTAGATGACTCAAAATATGTGTCTCCAGGACTGAGCAGAGGGGAAGAATTGCCCTTCTCAGCATCCTGGTAATGTTTCTCCTGTTGCAGCCCAGAATGCTGTAGGCCTTTGCTGCAAAGGCAGATTGCTAGCCCATGCTCACCTTGTCCACCGGGACCCCAAGATCCTGCTCTGCAAAGCTGTTTTCCAGTAGAATGGCCCTACTTCATACCTGCAGAGAGAATCTTGAAAATAATATAGGAACTTTCTGAAAGTCAAAATCTAGGCCGCAAAACAAAACTAGTTAGTGTTTTATTTATTTGCATTTTTTTTTATGATTTCATACATTATGAATTCCATTGAATGATATTTCTAACCTCTGGGTTCATAATATTGTAGCAGCAATTAATTTGTTACACTGAGTTCGGGTTTCCAGAAAGAATTTCTCAGAACTTCGAAGCTAAAATTAGAAAACTTAGTCCTCAGAACATAGAACAGAAAATTGAAAGTTGGGTGTTTGTGTTTTCAAAAATATATGTAACACCTTTAATTCCCAATGAATACTGATAATTGGTACATTATTACTCTCATAATTAAGTTTCTTAGATTCTATTACAGCCAATCTTTTAGTTCACCTTTTAATGGTATTTTTTATTGTATATGCAAGAAGTATTTCTGCATAAATTGCTGTATGGTCAATGTTTATTACTTCATTTGAAACGCAACTATCAAAAACAATGAAAAAAGTTTTAATTGTCATATCTGTGGTTTTCATGTAAGACTTCGAAGAAAAATTTTTGTCCTTACACCAATTTATAATTTACTTTTGAGGTAACAACTTTGAATGACAAGTATTTCCGTACACACCTAGAAGATAGTCTTTCACTGGGACGATCACTCATGATTGAAAATATAGGTGAAGAGTTGGATCCAGTCCTTGATAATATATTAGAGAAGAATTTCATAAAATCTGGAACTTCTTTTAAGGTTAGTACTCAAAAAAAAGACTTGGAATAAGTAGTTTGCTTTGTCATTAATGATATTTCATCCTTTTACCCAAACCTCTGATGAATCAGGTAAATCTTATATTCAGTAGGGCAGTTTGAAGAATCAAACTGAAGTAACTAAATACAGGGGACAGAACCCCAGCTGAGTAGTAAGTTCATGAATCTAAAATTGAATTTAACTACTGAAGTTGCTACTAAAGATTCCAAACTGGAATGAGTTATGTTTATCATGTTGAATGTTTGCAATATTTTCTATTGGTTTTTGAGCAATTTCATTTTACACCATTTAAAAGAATTAATAGAATTGAAACTATCTCTCTTTTCCTAGTGTGGAGCACTGATTATAGCAACTGCAGAATCTATACTTTGAATTAGATCTGTTTTCTGATTGAACTAGCCAAAAAGCACAGTTTTATTAATAATATTAAGTATATTCACAGTCATGAAAAATTATGAATCTTTCTGACCTTCGTTAGGTAAAGAAATTACTCCCAAATTTAAAAACACATCTCCTTCAAACATGCTGAAATAAAATGACGGCACATGCTGTATATTTCCATATGTATTTTTCTCAAATAACCTTAATTAACTGGCTGCGATATGAGAGACATGGGAGACCAGATTGTTGATGATATTGAAAAGAAAATAATTACTATTTTTGTAGAGTAGTTTTATTTTGAATGTCAGAGCAAACAAAGGAGTCATTTGGTCCTATTTCCTCTTGAGCCCGGTATTTGAAATGGCCTTGAAGACTCATACACAGTGATCAGATTTCCTTATGCACATGCAGCTTTCAAGTTAGACTGCTGATTTAGAATATTTTAACTTCTCTAAAAAACAATCTGTGGAAAACTCTGAATAAATTCCTAGTTCCTTTAGAAATATTCTTTAAGATCTGCTTAGTCTTAATAAATATAAAAATAATTTCTAACAATTTATGTTCCACTGTTGGATAGAATTTTTTTTTCTTTCGTGAACACACTAGAACAATGATTTCTCCAAACATATGTAGTTTTTGCCATCTTCCTTTGAGGTGTGATTAGAAGCACAGAACCTAAACCAAATAGTTCTGAAGACATGAACTAGACAGTGGAGATTATCCCTATATTTATCTGGAGGGGAATGCTACTTTTGTAATGTACCCTAACTTCACCTTTGGTCATTGATTGTTATTTTCATAACAAATTTGAATTGTGAAATGCACTTCCTCTCTTTGGCATTTCAAATAACATAATTTTTTTTTTCTGATCAATATTATTGAGTCAAATAAAACTCATTTTCCTCTGCTTAATACTATTCTAACTTACTCCACAGGTGAAAGTTGGTGATAAGGAAGTAGATATTATGAATTCATTTAGACTGTACATTATTACAAAGCTACCCAATCCTGCTTTCACACCTGAAATTAATGCTAAAACATCGATTATTGATTTTACTGTTACAATGAAAGGACTTGAGAATCAGTTGCTCAGAAGAGTAGTCCTTACTGAAAAACAGGTAACCTAATGGTACACACAAACCATAGTGATGGGGGTATTTTTTGTTTTTTAATTATTTAACTGGTTTTAGTATGTAGGGAAAAAGAAATGTTCAAATAGAAAAAAGACATCAGCCATTTTCTGAAGCTTTATTCAGAGTCAGTATAAAAATTTCCAAATAACAAAAATGCATCTAGAGGATCTTCTGCATATGACTGTCAGCATAGCACGAACACTTACGTACAAGTGTTTGGCGTTGATAAGATACTTCATAAGATGCTGAATAAAGACTGCTTTAAAAAAAATGTTATAAAAATATGATTTAGATACCTGAAAAAGTAAAACGCACATTTCATGGCTGCATCCAACTCTTCACCTGTATCTTCAATCAAATTTCAGGAACTTGAAAAATCAGCAATTGAATTTTAAGTATGACTCATAGATACAGACCATAAAATATATTGTCATTTTCTTGTTTTTTAATAAGGAACTAGAGGCAGAAAGAATTGCACTCATGGAAGATGTAACTTCAAATAAGAGGAAGATGAAAGAACTGGAAGACAATCTTCTGTACAAACTAAGTGCAACCAAAGGTTCTGTATCAAAGTATTAAGAGATTAGACAGGTTAAACTGATTCACATAAGAAACTTTCCATGCAGAATTTTATTTATGCATCTAAGATACAATAAGAGAACATCCAATGGTGGAAATTAGAAGTATGGTGACTTACTGGAGCGTGAGGGATTTGGTACTATAGAATTCCACTATATACAACCATAGACACTAAGTATTTTTAACACCTAAACAAGTTTTGTGGAAGATGTCTTGAGAGCTTTCAGCTCCTCAAATGAGATGAAAGTATCTGATCATGGGCAAATCCTTAACCCACAGAAAATGCAAGATAAAATGGGCTAGTTTAATTGGTGTTGAAAATCTTTTGTAGTGTATTAGGAACCTGCACATGATCAATTACTTCCTCTTTGGTGGAAACAGAATGTGGTGCCTTCTAGCAAATCAATCATTAAGTACTTGAGATGCATGAATACTGTTGTGTGACCATTGCCTTTAGGACCCTAAATCTTTTTGACTTTGAGTGTAACAATCAGTAGACTTTAAAATAATTGAAGTACTGTGTATGAATGTATGTTACGTGCATAAGAAAGTTGACTTCTCCAGTACATGCTGCAAAGCTGGTGGTATAGATACATTCATATTGACAGAGGCAGAATGCATTTGTTTAGCATGTTGAGTATAAAAATAATTTTAGTATTGCGTATCCTGTTTGGTCTCCACTTTAAAATCTTTCTGCAATTCAGTAAATAATTTCCATTTATTATAAATAATTCCTGTAATTTAGCCTTTTGATTTTTACATATATGAAGCAAAAAAGTTGTTATTAGAATGCCTTAAACATCAAATATTTTACTTTTTAGGTTCACTAGTAGATGATGAATCCTTGATTGGTGTTCTGCAAACAACTAAGCTAACAGCTGCTGAAGTAGCTGAAAAGTTGGCTGTGGCAGCAGAAACTGAAGTGAAGATTAGCACTGCTCAGGAGGAATATCGACCTGCTGCTACACGTGGAAGCATTCTTTATTTTCTTATTACAGCAATGAGCATGGTCAATAATATGTATCAAACCTCACTTGCTCAGTTCTTGAAGTTATTTGATCAATCCATGGCCAAGTATGAAGGCACAGATTTTTCTACAATCCAGATATGTGTCTTTCCAATGTATTTGCTGTTATTAACATGCTTTGTTTTTGCTTCATTTCCATTATTCAGATCTGGGAAGTCTCCTGTACCTCAGAAAAGAGTCTCAAATATTATTGAGTATCTTACCTTTGAAATTCACTCATATTCTGTTAGAGGCTTGTACAAAAATCACAAATTACTCTTTACCCTTTTAATGACATTAAAAATTGATCTTGAGAGAGAATATGTGAAAACCAATGAGTTCCATACATTCATTAAGGGTAAGTATCATTTTTTTGGCTACATGGTTTCTACCAATAGTTTTGTGGGAACTACCTTTGTCCTTATCCCTGCTGTGGTCCAGTGAAGTTAGATGCCAATCTCTGTTCTACCTCCACCATTTAACCATGCTGTGTTCTGTCCTGAGATTAAGATTATAGTTCTGCTTCTCTCCATCAATTTGCTTAATAATTATGTATTTTTGTATTATCTGTGTATCTTTATTTTTATAAATTGGGTAACTTCTTGCTCCTTTGCTTCACTGTTGAATAAAGCTATCTTCTAAATTGCCAGAACAGATGCATGTAAAATCCAGGAAGTGATAGAGTTTTTTCTTAGTTTAGCTAAATAGGGAAGTATTGCATGTATTATTTGGGATGCTGGAACTTTTCACATATGCTTATGAATGGCAAAATAAAAACTAATGAAAGGAAAGGCATTACATATTTAACTCATTAATATAACAAACGACTAACCATAAGAACTTAGCTGGATTCATCAAAAAATTAGGGATGTATATTAATAAGAATATCAGTGGCTCTATGATTCTATTACAATGAGAAACACATTGTTTACACTTTTATAATTCTCATTCTTAATCGAATAAATCTGCCTCAAAAAATTAAGGTTTAAATTTTTTCCCAAAAGCAAAAGCTTCCCTAAGATCTGTTTACTGTCCACTCACTGAAACTTTTTGCTTTCTTTTGATGTTAATTTTTCTCATTGGAATACTAGTGTCCAGATCCAGCAAGGTGATTCTTGTCTTCTTACTTAAGAATACTCAGGTAGCTAGAGCAGAGATTCTGTTTTGTGAAAATCATCCCTGATAAAAAAATAAAATTCTTGCATCCTTGAAGCATGCAGGAGAACATCACAAAGAATTAACTCTTTCCCTGTAAAGTCAATATTCATTATAACAGTGATCTACATGAATAAATGATCTTAGTTGTGGAGACCACTGAATAACACCCACTAGTTTTCCCAAGAAGTGACATTAATTTGTGAAGGATTGGGAAGAGGCAACTGCAACAAGAAGAAAATTGTGATAAAAAGTCAATTATAAAAAAAAAGTTAAAAGTTAATCTGTTTAAAATTGTATTGCAGTCTTATCCCAGAGGTGCTCCTTTGAGTTTCCTCTTCAATTGCATATCAGCAGATGTGAAACGTATAAGTCCAGAGAGCCATCGTATATGCTATTTAAAATCGTTTGTGCTTGATAGGCTGTCTAGGATTGACTGATTCCATCAGTCCAGAGTTTCTTTCTTTTCTTCTTGTGAACCTGTGAAAAGGAAACGAGATTATTAAGATTTTCCAATACTTCAGATATAATCAGTATCATTGTATGAACTTTTAACAACAAGCTATATGGAGCACGTGATCATAGATGAGGGGCTGAGAGAACTGGGCTTGTTCAGCTTGTCAAACACAAGACTTAGGGAGAGACTCGGTAGTAGTCTTCCGTCACCTGTGAGAAGGCCATTAAGAATACAGAGCCTGGCTCTTTAGTAGTGCACAAGAAGATGAGAGACAACAGAAATAAACTGGGGAAAAAAAGAGTGATTCACAGATGGATGTAAGGGTCAGTTTTGTTTTTTTTTTCATTATGAGAACAAACAAACATTAGAACTCATTGTTATACAGTCTCTATCCTTGGAGGTTTTTAAGGTCAGACAGGATATAGACCTGATTTTATCGCAGCTGACCCTGCTTTGTACAGGTTGGACTACAGACCTCCTGAGGTCCCTTCCACACTAAATTATGATCTTATGAAATAAATGCAGAGTACACTGGAGTGCAATTAGCACCCCAGTGAAAATTACATGGGCCAGAAAACATAATTTAGAAAGAAATACCAAATATATCTTGACCTGTGGAATGCCATGTGTATTTCATCAGAATGTTTGTATCTACAGGAGGTGCAGCACTGAATCTACAGGCTTGCCCACCCAAACCATTCCACTGGATTCTTGACATGACATGGCTAAACCTAGTGAAATTGAGCAAACTTCCACAGTTTGCAGAAATTTTGGATCAGGTGATATCTACTAATTGTCTTTTTAGTGTTAATAACCAATTTCCTAATCATAACTGTGTTCCTATGTTTTACATTTGGAGTGCACAAGAGATGTAGTTAAGAACAAGGCCAAAGAATACAGCATAAAAGCATAGAAATGAACAGCTAGGTAGCGTGAATGGAGGTATATTTATTTGCTCTGGGTTTTTTGTCTGTTTTATTGTATTTTGTATTATAGTCATTGAGGTAAAAAAAGAAGAGAACAGGAGCAAAGAACTGGTAAAAAAGAAAGTCATTGAAAGAGAGACAGAAATAAGGAGAAAAGATTAAAAAGTAGAGGTATCAAAAAGGCTGAGAAAGTTAATCTATGGGTGTCAGGTTTTAAGTTACAATTCTTTATATCTTGAGTCTGGTAGATTTTTACTAGTAAATTGTTTGCTGCTTGTCTTTAAATACTCATTTCCATTCCAAGGTTAACTTGTTATTCAGATATGATGAGCTAGCTTAAAAATACTATTTATTGATACATATATGAACTTATATGCACATAATCTTGTGACATTTACTTTAGTAAATTTCTCATTTTTTAGTTTAGCTAAAACACTCCCTAAGCATTTATCTTTCTGTACCTTCTAAGCACTCCTTGTTATTCAGGCTGGTAGCCAGGACATTAAGTTCTTCTTGCTGTTACAGCACACTGGTCATCCAAGTTCATTTCGTGATGGCATTTAGTGCCCTGAAGGGTAGCAGAGATTTTCTCTAATTTTTGTACCTGGAAGTCGTCATGGCTGTTTCTTAACTCTGCATCAAGGCAAGATCTGGATACATACCAGCTGATTTCTTCCAGATTTTAGTTTGTGGACTTATCAAAACAGAATATTGAGTCAGGAGAAAGTTGGATGAATTTTAGTTGGGTCTTCATATGGATTAGGGCACCAGAACCCAAAATGCATGCCATATCACACTTGCTAATGCTGTTTAAATTTAGCTAATACTCTTTCAATTTAGCTATGGGGTTATGAATTATGCATTTTCTTTTTAATTTGTAAATTGTAATGGTTCTGTTGTAGCACTTTTCTAAAATTGGTGCGAACAAAATTTTAGACTCCATGTTATCCCAAAAAGGCCTCCTTTTTAGCTTATCCTTTAGCACTGACTTAAAATTTCTATGTATTTGTAAGTTGAAATGTGACAATTAGAGGATTTAATAATACATAGAGATGAAATCTGGGAGGTTGCCAACTAAGATATCAATTAAAAATGCATATATGGAGGTAACATCTTTTTAATACTGATCCCTATCCATTAGATATGCTTTTCTATTTAGATCATCATATTAAATACCACTGTGTCATTATTCACTTAGAAACAAACAGAAAATTATTTAAAGTAAGAAAAAGAAAGCTTTAAAATGGTATGCTCAGTTCTCAAGACATTGCCTGTGTTTTTCTTATTTTCTTGCCAGTTACAATTTTTTTGTCCTCTAAAAATTAAGTCCTCCAGTCCCAGATGCCTAATTTAACCTAATAAAGACATATTCCTCTTTAAACATTTAGAAGACCCTGTTTCTTTTCACACTGCTACTACTTCCACTTGTGGTTGAGAGGTGGTACAAAGAAATACGTAATGAAAGCTTAATGATTTCACTGAGTCAACTGAAGTCCCTTTAGCTCTGTCTGTGGCCTAGCTTTGAAAAGGTGCCTCTTCTGAATACACTTCTAGCATGTGCTTAGGTTGATGACTGTTGATGTAGAACTGAGCTATTTGCTTATAAGGTTGTTTTTCTCAGACATGGATTATAGTTCAGAAGGGGATATTTGGTGTTTATTGATCTCTCTGAATTTTATTATAGCAAATATGTGGTTGGAAGGTGTCCCTGTATGTTCATTTCTCACTTCTCTCCCAATCCATGATTGGTATAGGTTGTTCCGAAACTATTATCTGAAACCAAGTCAGTCAACTGGACAGAGCTCCTTGGTTTATAACAGGCATATGGAACTGTATTTCAGAACAGATGGTATCACTGTACTCCTTGTTCTCTTCCCAGTGATCTGAGAACATTGTGGTAGCCGATTCTTCTCAATCACTGCATTAGAGGCTCAACTGCATAGCGATTTTCATTATGTTCTGACCACCAATGTCCTTGTCCTATTAGAGCCTTGCTTTTGCAAGGTGCCTGAATAATGATCATATTCGTAGTCAGATTTATTCTTTCACAAGTGAAAAACATACTAGAGTCTGTTATTTTTCATTTGTGATTCTTTGGCTGGCTGGTCTGCACTGGGACAGATTTTTCTGTTCCTCTTAGTACTTTGTGATCAGAAGTAATGAGTTAATCACTGTATGATCTTCTGTAGTATAGAATCTTTCTGCTAATTACTGCTTTTTCTCTAAGTAGCTGCGTGTGTCTGGGAAGTAAATCAGTGGATAATTGATAAGCTTAAGAGCCTACATCTTAATACTAAAATTTCTAATTTAAATATCTTAATAGCAATTTGCACTGCATATGTCTTTAGTGCTAT
The DNA here is from genome assembly GCA_039720435.1 of Amazona ochrocephala. Lineage (NCBI taxonomy): Eukaryota > Metazoa > Chordata > Aves > Psittaciformes > Psittacidae > Amazona > Amazona ochrocephala. Next base: position 106,289,669 of record CM077878.1, read on the forward strand.
AGACTTTTAATGTTATTTGTAACATTATTCTGATATAATAACAGACTCTCATTAAAATGCACATTTACAAAGGGATTTTGCTGTGGCTGAAATATATTTATATGTATCTTAATGTGATAAATTTAGGTATCCTCTAATGAGAAGCAATGGAAAAGCTGGTTTGATAAAGATGCTCCTGAGGAAGAGATTATACCTGATGGATATAGTGATTCACTTGATATCTTTCGCAAGCTTTTACTCATCAGGTGAGCATCTTCAGAAATTTGGGAAATAACACACATGGTTGCATCGCATGTCTTGGCCTATCCAGTGTGCTATTATCATAATAAGGTAATTTTAATTAATTTCTGGGTGACTTGAATAGTATTTAATTCACACACCTGAAGTACGATTTAATTCACTCACTTCAGAGATACCTTTTGAAGAGTCTAAAAAATTTATTTCTAGGAAATATATTTATAGCTTTGCTTTTATGCCATGACAAATGGAAACTGGGAATCACATTGCAGCCTTCTCCAAAAAGTCACTGAAAAAGTAGAATCATTCAGATAGTTTTAAAAATTATTTTATTTCTTCATTTCTTTTAGAATGAGCTATTTTAATTAACTTAAAATATCTTATAATAATAATATTTTTTTAAAAAATAGACTTGTGGAAATGCAATACAGGTGTTTCAAAGTCCCACGTGAAAAGTGTGTGATTGTACTGAATTAGGTAAGATCTCTGTGGCAGGCCTTGGCATAGAATGGATTTCCCCAAAGAAGCATTCAGCTGCCTTATGCATGAGATCATATCTTCTTATGTTCATTGTATACTTTCCAAGTGCTGCAACAATTAAATCAGAGGTGCTTCATTAAAAATAAAATAAAATAAAATAAAATAAAATTAAATTAAATTATTAAATTAAATTAAAAAAAAACCAGCAGCATTAATTACTAGACCAAGATTTTTCTTTGGAGGAGATTCAACCTGTGCAGTAAAAAGGCTAGAATCTCATGGAAGAAGTACAATATGCCTTTGAATAAGAATCTAGAAATCACTTTTGACAAGTGATATCTTTTATCCAAAAGTAACAGTTTGGTTTTCCCCATGGGAAAAAATAAAAGCTCACCCCCAACACAAACACAATCTGATGCAAAAAAGTGAAGTCTGTACCCTAAAAGACTAATAAACCCAATGAAACATCTACAGAATTCTCCTAAAGGACAAAAACAATCTTACACTTCCTTACTTGTGTTCTCAGATACAAAATCTGTGTTTAAAATGAAGAATGTCCCAGACTGATAAAGGTACCCAGAACAGAAAATCACAGTGCAAATAGGTTACTTACGGCAAAATTGTTCGCAACTGAAAAGTACTGAACTGTCATAAGCAGAGGGGAAGACCACCAGCTCTGTCTATTGTTATATCTGTAGAGACAAACCTACAAACATATATGCGAATGTGTATACACATATAAATGCACATTATGAAGCAAAAATTTCTGATAAAAATAGAATTTCTAATTTAAGTCTGGTCTTTGCAACAAGAAGAAGCAGTGAATTAGTATCCTGGCATATATGTTAATTTCTAGGTCTTGGTGTCCAGATCGAACCCTTTCCCAAGCCAGGAAATATATTGCAAATTCCTTGAGTGAGAAATACACAGAGCCATTCATTTTGAATTTAGAAAAAACATGGGGAGAAAGTGACACACGGTCACCTCTCATCTGTTTCTTGTCTATGGGATCTGACCCAAGTATGCAGATTGAATCCTTGGCTAGGAAGCTTAAATTGGGTAAGTAAGCAATTATTCATTGTCATGTGATAAGATATGGAAGTATAACGTAAGTAATTTCAGGTTTTGGTTTTTTTTTTTTTCTCTGAAAAGTATTTCTTAAATTATGTTGCACTATTGTTCCTGAACTTTCATCTTAGAGATAAAATAATATTTTAAGTAAAAGATGGTATGCTGCGAATCATTCTGTGTGCAGTTGAACAGTAATGTTTTCAGAATTTTTTTTCCTCAATTGCTATCATCCTTCTGGAATGGGTTGCCCAGGGAAGTTGTGAATGCTTCATCCCTGGTGGTGTTCAAGATGGGGTTGGACATAGCCTTGGATGGCATGGTTTAGTGGGAGGTGTCCCTGCCCATGGCAGGGGGATTGGAACTTGATGATCTTGAGGTCCTTTCCAACCCTAACTATTCTATGATTCTATGATTCTTTGATTCTCAGTGATGATTTTTTTAATCCCTATCTGTAAGATGATATTTACAAATTTTGATTGTTTGGTTTGTTGGAGATAATTTTTATTGTTGTTCTGGCATAGTGACTATACTGTTATTTTGTTTTTACTTTTAACTGCTGATAATGCGAAAATCGGTAATCTGCTTACAAAAGAAGCTAACCAAAAATACCTACAAGATCAGCATTTGTATATTCTGGATTTTATGTCTGCATCATATGGAAAGTTTGAAGAACTGTGCATATGAACTGAGTTAGAAGTAGGAATATATATTCTTATTATTAGTCACATTAAAATCTTTGAATATATTACATGATTTGCTTACTTACATGGCTTCATTATCTATATTTAAAGAAAAATCTGGGTTCATATTTCAAATGCTGTAGCTCGCTTCATTAAAATTTGGCACAGTGTTTCACTTCTACAAACACTGTAAATATTGTGGATGTATATATGAATATTATTTTACAATGATATGGTGTTTAGGAAAATTACATATAGTAGTATAATATGATGGTAAAGGGATTCTACTTTCATATATTTTTCCATTAAAAATATATGAAAGTATACAATATGTATTTTTGCATTTGAAAGAATATATTTTTTCATTTAAAAGAATATATTTTTTGCATGAAAGTGTGCTTAATTGTGCTGTATTTATATCACTGTTTTGGGGAGGTGAATTGGAATTCTTACTTTTTCTCAAGAATGTAAGTTCATTAATCATATGTTGTCAAATATGTTGCAGAATGTGTGACCATCTCTATGGGTCAAGGACAAGAAGTTCATGCACGCAAATTCATACAGGCATCAGTGCAACAGGTGGGAAAAAACACTGCAATATAAGTTGACTGTTTTAGTATTCTTTTACATATCAATCATAATGAGGAAATGCTTCTTTAGACTTCTGCAAAGTCCTGTCCCCTTTATCTGATAGACAGAAGTGCTTCAGAGCCATTCCAGGACTTCCTGTCTTTCATGCAGAAAAAAGAAAAGGTCAGGCAGTATTAGTTCAGGGAATTTCAATTGTATTATAGAATCATAAAATGGTTTGTGTTGGAAGGGATCTTTTAAGATCATTTAGTCCAACCCCCTTCCACAATGATCAGGGACATCTTCAACTAGGTTGTTGTCTACCATCTGCGATAGCTTCATTTGAGGAGGGGGGAAAAAAATCTTGTCAGATGATGTTTATTCATTTGACCAGTGTACAATCTGCTTAATTTGTGGTTTTCTGTCATGGACATACATGTATATGTCTGTAGGTATATGGCCTTTACTACACGCTTTCCAGATACTATTGTATAATCCAAGGTTCTCTAGCTAATGCAGCCTGGGTTATGGAAGTTCTCTATATTGTATCTCTTTTGTGTCCCAGTAACCTCTGAATTCCTTCCAAATGTTGTGACACCAGTACTGGAATATAGATGTACACACTTTGGAAAAAGAAAAAAAAGAAATCCACTGGTAACAAATTCTGAACTAAATGCCTTGGCAGTGCCCACATTTTACAGAAGGGGGTATATGTGAACATCAGATCTGAAAGAACAAAGCAGAATTAATGAAAAAAAAGACAAATCTCGTGTTTTTTTCCTACCTCTGGCTGGGAGTATATAATATGATTAAAACTGTGGTGCTGTATTGCGTGTAGATAATTTTCAAAAAATGAGCCTGACTCATTTAGAACTGTGACAAACTGATTAAAGATCTTCCTCAAAAAAAGTGGATCCCCATAAAAGAAGAAAAAACCCTCCATAATTTAATTTTTTTTTAACATCCATCAGTTCACCATGAATATTTCGATTATATTTTGTCACCAAATGTTAATTATTTTTAAATGAGTTAAAACAAAATTGCCAAAATGAAATTGCAAGCAGTCCACACATCACTGTTTAGAACTGATTAAATAATATCCCATTTTAATATCAAGCTTCTGATTTATCAGACTTCTAAAGGGATGCTACAAAAGCTGATAAGTTTCAACTCAGAAGCAAAAATACAGAGAGATAACAATCAAAATAAAGCTTTCATGCAATTTTAGAGTTGAATAAGATCAAAATTAACATGCAGAGGCTGAATTTCATGCAAATACATTTATTTCAGATTAATTGCAGTTAAAAAGTTTCGGAGTCTTGTTACTGTCTCTTTACACTTAATTGTTTTATTAAAAATAAGTTTTTAGAAAATACATTCCTTAGATTTCAGCTGTTACTTTTCCACTCACATTCTTTTGGATCTGATAGCAGGATTACTTAATACTGGTGTTTTGCTGAGAGAGGACAGGAATTGCTTCTTTTTGCCACTAGGTAGCACTGATACTTTACTTAGAATATTGGCTCCGGTTATGTTATTTTCATTGTTTACAATAGGAGGTGGAAATAACTGTTGCACTAACTTTTCCTATTTGCTTTAGCTGTGCCAATATCAAATCAAATCGTAATACAAATTCAGGAGCAATCCAAAAGTAAAAAAAAAAAAAATTATATATATATATATATATATAAATGCAAGACCAAAATTGATTCTAGTATAGACAATTGGGTTTAACATGATAAATAACTTACTCTAAATTTTATATTGTAATAGTCTATATTCTTATTTAGGGAGGCTGGGTGTTACTTCAGAATTGTCATCTTAGGCTGGATTTCATGGATGAACTACTGGAGACACTTCTTACTGTTGAGATACGGAATGAGACGTTTCGAGTTTGGATAACTACTGAGCCACATCCTAAATTCCCAATTGCACTACTACAGGTTTGTTTAAATATGTAATTCCAGTACCTCAAGCCATCAAGATTATGCTAATTAAGTTTACAAATTGAAATTATATTACTGGGGAAAAAAAGCAGGAAAAAAAGACCAAACAAAAACAAGACCCAAGAAAAAATGAACCTACCTCACAATGCAAGTAACACTTTAAACAGGAAGGTTACTTACCAGTAACTGGAAGTTCTCAAAAATGCATTATGTATGCATGAGTTCACACTAATTCACTACACAGAAACACTTGAATCAAAATGATCTCTTTTTCCCAACCCAGCCTTGTGAACAGAGTAATGCCTGCAGCTCTTCTTAGACTCTTCAGTTTTCCATGTCTGAAATAAAGGATAAAGGGGATGTAACATCTCAAAGAACATATTCCACCAAGAAGTAACCTGTTTTACTTTGGATAAATGATCAGTGGTTGTTCTGTAGATCTCAAGGAGACATTTTCATCAGTTCCAGGAAAATTGTCTAAATTCTGACAAAGTACATTTAAGTTACTTGTGATGGTTTCTAGCTCTCTCACAGTGGCTCATAATGCTAGTTAATATCTAGTGTAATAGCTGTGTGTTAACATTTCTGTATTTATAGACCCCTTTCCTTTAAAAAAACAAACTGGAAGTCTCCTTAGTGGCTGTCGTTATCTCTAAATAACAGTAGATACCATAATTAATACCTAGGATGTGAAGAAAGAGAAGGGTTCCTTTCTTGAATTAATCTAGGAAACAGCCTTCAATAAAAAATGTATGTCACCATGAAAAAGCATTGTGTATAGACAACTAGTTGTATGGACCTACATTCTCTTGTGTTTTCACAACAGAAAATAAATTCATTCTGCATCTTTAAGGGATTTATGAATTGTGAGGTATCTAAACACACAGTTTGCTGAAAGTGAGATGAGAGAACTGAAGAGGGTTGCTAGATGAATTTCATCACTGCATTTATCTCAAATATCTCACATGTGATTTCCCACTATATAATATCACACTACACATTAAAATATTAACATATTCAGGGATTCCAGAAGATTATTAACAGAGAAACCAAAAGCCAGCTCCTTCTCAGAAGAAAGGAGAGAATAATTTCCTCTTTTTATATAAAACATGCATCAAAAATTGAACAAAATGTCTTTTGAAGTGTGGAAAGACTGGTTAGCAAGTGTTCCCATTCTGTCCAACAGTCTAGTGTGTTCATGTGCAGATAGGTTTTTGCAGAAGACTGGAGCTTATATCTGAAACAGCATGTCTGGGCTCTGCAGCCCAGAAATAAGTTTGTGAGACTGAAGTTGAAAAGTCATTCCTTAAAAATAACTGTAGTTTTTTACCACAAGTATGGAGATGGTAAAACTGCCATGTGAAGTACATATTCATGAATGTCTTCCATTAAGTGTCTGTCAGAAGTAGAAAGAGTTCAGAGCCATACCTGCATTCAGCTCAGGGGCAGGCATGTTAGTGTCCTTTCAGTGCATGCTACCATGTTAGCCAAGCCAACCAGCCAAGTATTTACTGTGGGAACAGAAAAATACTTAGTTTTCATTTGGGTTCCTCCAGCATTTGAAGGTGTCTCAAGGAATAGAGATTCTAGTAAGGCCAGTCTGTGTCTGACGTGATAGATTCAAGTGTGCCCTATGAACATTACCCAGCATTGGAATGCAGTAGTACATAGCAGTAAGTAATAGCAACATTCTCTGACATAAAACCCTGTGCTAACTAGTGTTCTTCCAAATAATTTGCAGCTGTGGTTTGACAATTGAAATTTTGTAGCAACTATTCCTATTAGGCAGTCAGCAAGAAACAAAGGGGGTGTATTCTGAGGGGCTGTGGCAGTTTACTACCGCAAATGCCGATTCCATGCCTGCTGACCAGAGTGCCTAGGGACATTCTCAGGTGAATCTAATTTACTTGTGCAGACTTAGCCACAGAGTCCTGATTAGCCACTGTGAACACAAAGATCTGAGGAGAGGTGAGACTTCTTTGTATTTACTGTGAACTCCTGGGACCAGAAATACAAGACATTTCATCTACTCTGGATAGTTCTCTTCCATCATTCAGTCATTGAATTAGGGGTAGAAAACCATATGATGCCTTCTGAAAAGCATGGCAAGTATTTCTAGGTTGTTGATGAAAATTCTTGGATATATGGACAAGTGTCCGTGATGGGTCTTCTGACCAACATAAACCAAAGGTTTAAAAAAAAAACAACTCAAAATCTTTTGAGGCCTGATCTTGTATGTGCTCCTTTTATGTAATTTACAGTAAAGCTACATATCAACTTTGTATCTACAATGCTTTAGCTATTTGAGTTTTATTTATAACTAATAGTTGCAACATTTTTGCATGTTGCTGTTTTTGTTTCAGTAAATGAATCAAATTCCTTTATATTTTTCTCATGACAGATTGCTATAAAGTTCACAAGTGAACCTCCCCATGGTATACGAGCTGGATTGCAAAGAACATTTTCTGGAATTAATCAGGATCTGTTAGATGTTAGCAACTTGCCTATGTGGAAACCTTTGCTTTACACTGTAGCTTTCCTGCATTCTGTTGTTCAGGTACTAGTCGCAGAATTTTCAGTGTTATAATAGATGGAGTCACTTTAACAGAGGTTCCTGAAAGTATGCATTCTGAGATTTATTGTAGCATCATGTTGCAAGGCTGAAACTTTAATTTCTTTTCTCTGTATTTCAAGATTCCTTATTCTTTAATTTTTTTTTAATAAATTTTACACAATTTTTATACTATGGGTATTCAGAATGAGGGTTTTTTTCTCGTCTGACTTTAGCTGTCCAAAAATTGTTTGGTGTAAGGGGGAAAAGCTATCCTTCTAGATGATAGAAATAGATAAGCACTCCAAAAAAGAAAATCGCTTATCTGTCTTAGCTGTCCCTCTACAAAAAAGATAAATAATTTTAGAGATATATCACTCTTTCTGTCTGTTGATTTTAAAGGCAATCCAGATGCCTAGATTAAAGTAGCTGTCTAATTTCTAGATGGCTAAATAAAATAAATAAAATTAAATAAAATTCTATCACTTAGTGTCCTGTTTTTATAATATTTTATCTGTGTCAGTGTGTTTTCTACATTAATTCCAATGTGAGCATAACGGCATCTATACTTTGTACTTTAAAGTTATATAGAAGTTTTGAGATCACAATAAATACCAACATTTTGATCTCTCTGAAAACATCTTTTTATCAAGGATCTCAAAATAGTTATTAAACAGTATTTAAGCCTTAGGCTCTATTGAGCTGCTCATATTTTCAGTGTAGCAAAGATGGTGAGAGGAGGACAGTTTGTTGGAGGTCCCCATTAAGATACAATATTCCATATTATTTTCCTCCTTCTACCTTTTTATAAGCAGTGAGAAAGTTGTTCCATGTATTGCCTCAGGATTATACTGCTCTTGTGGAAATAGAAGAGCTAAGCTCTTATTCGACCATCAGTTCTTTTAAAAACTATTGTAACTATTCATCTGTTCAGAAAATGTATTTAGGGATTGCCAATCAGTAAGCAATATATATGTGTTGCCCTACCTTTAAATTGACCAATTCTTAATATTCCTTGGTGACAAAATCTCCATGATAAATATAGCATAAGAAGTAATTTAGAGAATTTGGCAGAAAATCATTATATGTTTCTGCAGAGTATTACTGGTTAATGCTGTCTCATCTGCTTATAAACAATACTTAATTTTGAAAAAATTAAAGGGTTATTTTCAATTCTAATTATTTTTAGCTATTGTAGCTAAGGTACCTAAATGTTGCTTAACTGTGTGACTATCAGTCATTCTTGACTTGGTAATTTAAACTCTAATAAATATGTTATCATTTAGCTGATTTTAGTTATTAGTAACTTTTAGATTAAATTATTTCTCTCTTACTGCAAGTGTTAAAATTTTATTTTTAAATATGTATGCAATAATAAATTCAGCTAATGTGGTGGCAGCCTTATATAGTTGCAAATTTTGAAAAATGTTTATTAAAACAATAGAGTGAAACTATAAGACAAAAGCGGAAACCTAGAAACCTATGGACAACTGAGCATTAATACAGGAGCTTGAAAAACTAAAACTATCATTATTAGACAGTATTTGTGGAAAAAATAGAAAAACTGTAGAACTCTGAACTGAGTGTGCTGAAAATGCAGATATACAGTAATTCTTTAATTACTTAATATAAAAAGCTGATCATCCACACAGGCATGAGATATTTCAAACATATGATGATAAATTGATTAGTAAAGGTAACAACAAATGAGTCTGTTGCTTTTTCTGTAAATATTTATCCCTCATGGCATAACTTAAAAAGAAACTTTGCCTATTACTGATGTGTATGAAGCACATAGCCATTTTCTAGGCTAGCTTTCTTCTTCAGTTCAATTCTTTACTCCACTACTGATATTATTAGTGTTGAACTTTAATAATGAAACAAAACTATCTGTTGTTTCATAACCCTGTTTGCTTCTAATTGTATTCCTAAGGAACGACGCAAATTTGGACCTTTGGGTTGGAATATTCCCTATGAATTTAACTCATCAGACTTCAGAGCCAGTGTTCAGTTTATACAAAATCACTTAGATGACTGTGACATCAAAAAGGTGAATGCTAAAATTTGCTTACAGTGTATTTGATTGCTTTGTTCAGCATCTGTAATTAGTTTTCCTTCATGTTACTATTTATAATAGTTTACTCATTGCTTTTCTTTCAGTGCGGCTTCTAATGATCAAAGTATCAGATTCTCTGTAAGATAGTCTAGCCAAAATATTTTGTGTGCTATCATCCATATAAAAATATGTAATAGTTAAGAACTGCAGAATTTAATCTTTTTTTTTTTTTTTTCAGTACCATATCTAAAATGTTTACATGTCTATACAATATCTATTTTGAAAAGGGAGACAAAATTTACAGAGTTTGACAGAGCAAATCAAACTTCTCTATGGCTACCATTTGGTCTATTATTTATCAGAGAATAATGCGACAGAATAGCCATTCCTTGCAAAGCAGCACTTTGCCAATAGAGAAGGATGAGAATCTAGGGAGGGGTGGGAGAGAAGAGGCAGTAGCAGTTGAGAGCGATTTCAGGTCACACAGGAAATAATGAGATATGTTTCTAATAGCAGGACCAAGCCCAACTCTACTATAAAATTATAGAGCTGAGCTCAGAAAATAGATACAAAATAAGCAATTATTTTTTTCTTCCAACAGTGAACTTCTCAGTTTACATTTCAGAGCCTTATGAGCTTCCAATGATATTGAAATTGCAGGCTAGATACCTTCTCCTTACATGTTACAACTACAATCTTTCATTTACTTTATTGTATACAGGGGATATCATGGAACACAGTACGCTACATGATTGGAGAAGTACACTACGGAGGCCGAGTCACAGACGACTTTGATAAGCGTCTTCTTAATTGCTTTGCAAAGGTAGGAGACCTTGAAAGTACACTTATTTGTCATATTTATTGCAGCTGCAATACAGAAATCAGAAGACCTTTGTATGAATGTGCACTTCTTCACCAGTTTATAAGACTCTTCAGGGTAAAATGAATTTTTCAAAACATCTTTGGCAGTGAGGTTTTCTCCCTTGGTTTCTCTTTAGTGAGGAACAGAAATTATTAAAAAGACTTAGCTGAAGCTCTAACTTAGAAGACATAACTCTTAGCAATTTACTTGTGTATTCAAGTAAATATAGATGTTGTAGCGAAAATAAGAACTCTAATTTTCCAAGAATAAAAATGAGATTAAAAAAAAAAAAAGCCCGCAAAGTAACAAAGTAATATTTATTTTTTATTCCCCATAGGTATGGTTTAACGAAAAGATGTTTGACAGCACTTTCTGTTTTTACCCTGAATATAAAATTCTAGTGTGCGAAACCCTGGCACAGTATTTGGAATGCATTCAGTTACTCCCTGCAATGGACAGTCCCATGGTCTTTGGTCTTCATGGCAATGCTGATATTATGTAAGTAGTTCAACATACTGAAAACAGAGACCGTTTCTTTTGGTATTTGGAAACAAGTCCCTGTGAAATGCTTAGGTAAAGCATATTTTTCATAGGAAACAGGATTCATGTGAATTTCACTGTTGAAATGGAACACTTGGTGTGTATGTATATGGTTATGAATGCAGTATCTTCAGCTCCATTTTACATGTTCTTTTAAAGCAATTGGAATCCTTATTGCTTACTCCTCGTGGTATTAGGGTTCTTTGTTATTTGAACGAATAATAAAACTTTTATATGAACATATAATGCAAGGTTCTATATAGTTCAACTAGAGAAAGTTTCTAATATTTGCCTACTGTTCTGTTGTGGTTTAACCCCAGGCAGCAACTAAGTACCATGCAGTCTCTCCCTCCCCCCCTACCTCACAGTGGGGTGAGGAAGAGTATCTAGAAAAAAACAAAGGTAAAACCCACAGGTGGAGATAAGTGCAAATTAACAATTAAAGTACGACATAATACTAATAATAATGAAAAAATGCAATAAGGGAAAAAAGAGAGTGAGAGAGATGAAATTCAAATTAAAAAATTGCAAACAACAGTAATGCATGATACAATTGCCCACCATTTGTTGACCGATGCCCAGCCTCTCCCCGGGCAGTGATCAGTAGCTCCCAGCCAATTCCCTCCAGTTTCTATACTGAGCATGATGTTCAGTGATACAGAATATCCCTCTGGCTAGTTCAGGTCATCTGTCCTGGTTGTGTTCCCTCCCAGCTTCTTATGCACTTCCTCACTGGTAGAGCATGATACACTGAAAAGTCCTTGGCTTAGAATAAGCACTGCTTAAAAACAACTAAAACATCAGTGGGTTGTCAACATTATTCTCAGACTAAATCCAAAATGCAGCACTGTACCCGCTATGAGGATGAACATTAACTCTATCCCACCGAAATCAGGACATATTCCAAGTAGTACATTGCATACCTGTGTGTATTTGTTAAATGATACTCTGGATTGTCATTTGGTTTACAAGCATGCCTTTGCATGTAACTACAATCATTTGTTGCCATCAGTCCTGTCATTTCCATTATATAAAAGAGGCTTTTCAACTGCACTAACTCTACTTAAAATTTTATCTTTGACTCAATTCACTTTTTCATTCCAAACAATGTAACAGCTTAACTTTTATTTCCTTCTAATGTTGTATGCCCTGTGAAAGGATATGAATCATCATCATATTGTTTTCACTGAAGTCCTTAATAATTCTGCCATGAATTATTGCATTTTCATTATGTCCACATGCATTGTTTCTCAGCATATCTTTTTGTAATTTTAAACAGCAAAAATGTTATTCAAATGCCCAACTGCTGTGGAAACCGAATATCTTCCAACATTTTTGGACTAAACAATAATTTCCCACAATTTTTCAGTCTCTGATTTGAAAGATTGATACCCTATCAAAAGCTCAGTATTCTAAGTATGCTGTGAGAACAGTACACAGTTCTGTTGTCAGCTCTGCCTAGCACCTACCATTGTAACTATATATTTCTGAAGAAAAGAGTCTAAGAGTAGATTCTGTTTCAAGTCATTCTCCAATACTTGCAAGGCCTCCCTTATAAAATTGATCAAAGAAGAGCCGAGATTTAACAGAGAACCAAAGTCCTGAAGAGAGACATGCTTCAGATCCAAAATCAGGCTTGTAGGAAGGTTAGTTTATAGGAGGAAATGAAACAGAGTTGGGGGATCTTAATGAGTAGGAGCAGCTCTTCCATTTCTCTCTATTGCCAAGTTTTTCTTCACCTTGGTACAGCAGCATATTCCTGCTAGTTTAGTTCTTTTTCTGGAGATTTTCCTTGGTAGTTATTTCTTTAGGGTTTGGGGAAAATATTCAACAGCTTCATATTTATCATAACCTGTTATGGGTAACTATGCACATGTACTTTCTGCCCGAATTTTGCCTTTAACATACTACATCAAACATATTAGCATCCCATACAATGTAAAAAGTTGCATTCAAATTCCTCTTAAGGTATCTCACCAAGTCAAATCCAAGCATGCAGAAGGCTAACTGCTGGAATTGGAACCCTGAGACGTCCAGGACCTTTCCACATTACTTTTACTGAGGACAAGAAAGACCTTGAGTCTCACTGGTGTAGTGGGACAGTTTTGTGGTTCAGCCAAAAGCTCAATCCCCTGGTTCCAACTGTAAGACTTCACTGAACGTCAGAACTTTGTCTACTTGGGATTAAGACCTGAAGTCATTGTGATCAGTTTTAACTTTCTGTATGAATCATAGGTTCTGCAAAAGCAAGGCAGGTATCTGAGCAGGCAAGGAATATTCTTACAATCTTCTACAACCCCTTCTGCAATTGGTTGCATCCTGAAGCCTTAAATCTAACTGAATTTTGTAATCTACTACAAGCAGTTATTAACCAGCTGAAGATAGAGCAGGATCTCCCATTGTGCCTTGGTGAATGAAAGGTTTTGAATACCACATTGCAGTAGAGACTGCTGTTTTTCACACAAAACTGAGGTAATACTTCTGTCAAACTCCATTTGTTCTAGTTTTTATCTCCAGTACAGAAAATTCCTGATGGCACAGACTTCAGCTATCAAGCTATAATAGGTTGTTGAATCCAAACTCTGTAAGAAAATATTCTTAATATTGCTTTTTCAAGCAAAAAAAAAAGTTAATATAAAAATCTTTTCCTCTTATGACTGACATTTGCTTTGCCATACTGCTTCAGGTAAAAACTAATATAAACAGGTATAAACTGCTTTATCTTACATACTCGCTTTTAGGCAACGTTGACACTATAAATGAGATTCACTTAATGTTGCTTTACCTTTCTTTATGTTACTCAAGACTTCCTTTACTGTAATAGTAAAAAATAGATCCCTGTAAAATACAGTTCCTCTGATCACAAACCAGACAAATAAAACACATGAGCTGAATCATGCTTCTTTGCATTACCTGTAAGGGCAATCTAGGCAAACAGCTGTTATGTAGGCATCTATACTTAGATGTTTAAATGTGATTAAGGACACCCCATTGCATATATCTGATTTCCTTCCTAGGAGCATGGTGCTTCCTCTACAAATCTGTGCAATCTTTTTTTCGTTGTTGCTTGCATCTATACTTCAACATTTTATTTGCAATATAAAGGAAAGTCAGGTTTTCCAAATTCCAGAAATATTGGAAGAAGAGTACTTGCAGTGTCAACAGGAAGGTTCACATCTCTCTTACGAATGAAGCCATAAGACAAGAGAAATTTGATTTTGTCCAACTTTTCTGCTCGTGTGTAGTCTTGAATAGATCTGTCACTCTTTAAATGGGGCCATAACTGGAAATAAGCTTGAGAGTTTTGAATCTAAAGTGAAGGGTTATTAAAAACTGTGAAAGCCCCACCATTTCTACATTAAGAAGCAGAAATTAGATCCCCTGAGAAGCAAACTGCCAGTAGGATTTCTTCTATTTTTCTGATTTATAGTCTTTATAATAGCATTCACAAGCAGTTTATGTTGAAATGCTGCAGTATCTAGCTTCTCTAATCTTATGATACTATGCTTTGGATGCTTTAGGAGTTCACATGTTCTATCCTTTAGCACAATCCTTGGTTTCATGGCTTATATAATTATGTATGACAAAGTAATAGAAAAAGAATGGTGTCGTATGAGGTTGAAAACAAAACTGATGTGCAAAATTATGCTTTGAGTCAGGACAAATTTATTTTCTGTGTCACTCATGCTGTATGTTCCTTATGTCGCTGATTCTATAAGGAAAATGTAGGCAACATGTACACTGCTATGTTTTCATTCTTACTGCTTCTCATACCTTTGTGCCACCAGACAGCATTGTAGCAAAAGTACTTCTGTAATTCTGCTTATATTGAAGGACTGATGAGGTCTTTTGCTGTGAAATGCCACATGAATGTAATTTACTTTTTTGTATTGACGCAGAACATAAATTTACATCAGCACTGCCAATGCTCTACTATGGAATAGAAGGTTTTGATCTCCAACACTGTAAATCTATCAGCTTCTATCATTAATACTAAATACCTCAGAGCAGAATGAATTTGCTAATTAATAAAGGAGCAGTTTGCAGAGTAATGCCTCCACCTTTTCCTTCTTCTGAATTCCACTTTTAAGAAATAATTGAGTGACATATTCTTCCTTGTTAAAAAACTTGAGTTGCTTCTTCCCAGCAAATAGCTGTTTAGATGTCCTTAACAAGCATATGGCATTTTCTCCCTTTCCACAGAATTCCCAGAAATCATATGATAGATTTTTCTGATACCCCACATTCTCAGCTTGTAGAACTCCTTCTTAACCCTGAATTAGAAAAACAGCAAGTGTATAACAGTGCGTAGAGGGAAGTTCATATTCTTTACAACCATGGAAAACCAAAATAAAACTCTTGGTCAAAAAAAAATTAAAACTCATGGTCAGTGTGTTCAACTTGGTGCGGGACACAAAGAAAAAGAAATTATTGGAAATTTTGATTTAATCTGATGCCACAGTATGTTTTTTCTCAAGTTTCAAGTTGTGTGTTCTCCAAAGTATCATTTAACTATTAAAAAATCCTATGTAATTTATATGTATTTCTTATCCTCTCAGATACCAAAGTAATACAGCAGCTGATGTTTTAGACGCTATTACCAACATTCAGCCTAAAGAAGCTGGTGCAGGAGCTGGAGAAACTCGTGAAGCAATTGTTTATCGTTTAGCTGAAGACATGCTAGAGAAACTTCCTCCAGATTACATACCTCATGAGGCAAGTTAATCTTAGTTGTTTCCTTACTGTTCTCTCTGTTGAGTTTTCACAGAAGACATTCCAAAAAAGAAACCCTGAATGGTAAAGAAAGATCAAATAGCTAGTAGCAGATTCAAGCAAGGAACCAAAATCTTAATAACTATCAGCATGAATTGATATGAGGCTATTTTATTTAAAATAAAGACCTCTAACAATTGATCATGGAGATGTGTCATGGAGACTATTCCTGGACTATCAAAGCTGCACATGAAAACACAGGAAAAAAGTCAGTCTTAATTTCTTGTGACAGTATTCTCCTGGGCCTTCTGGGTGAAATTCTATTCTAGCAAAGTCATGAGTAACTTGGTAGTATCAGACAAAAAATAAAAATAAAAACTGCAATAGTTTGTGGGATAATTGTTAGTTGAAATAGATGAAGTACTAGTCTGCTGTTTACTTTTCTGATCACAAGAAAGTAAAAACGTCATATTATGACAACATTATTTCAACAATTCAGTTTCAGTTAAATTCCTTCTTCTGTGCTCCTATATTTTAGGTAAAAGCTCTTTTAATTAAAATGGGACATCTTAACTCTATGAATATTTTTCTTCGGCAAGAAATTGACCGAATGCAAAAGGTGATCACAATAGTCCGCAACAGTTTGAATGATCTTAAATTAGCCATAGAAGGAACTATTGTTATGAGTGAGGCAAGTAAAGCATGTTTACTAATATTGAATACTGGATTTTAAATTATTACCTTAATTGCTTTAGTTTATGTGTTATAATTTCATTCCTTCAGAATTTGAAAGATGTACTTGATAATATGTTTGATGCTCGAATTCCTCAAGGATGGAAAAGAGTAGCTTGGGATTCTTCAACACTTGGCTTTTGGTTTACTGAACTTTTGGAAAGAAATACTCAATTTTCTACTTGGATATTTGGAGGAAGACCAAATGTATTTTGGATGACTGGATTCTTTAATCCACAAGGTAAGGATACTGAAAGGATTTGAGTAATAAAGTATTTAATCATAGCTTAATGGGTTTTACTGCATATCTAATTCGATATTACACCTAGAAAAGATGTTTTCATCGCTGTCAGAATGTGTCATAGAAGCCAAGATAATAAATGGGTTCAAAAAAAGATTAGATAAAGTCATGGAAAACAGGTCCAATGGCAGCAATAAAAATTACTGTCCAAATTTAACCTTCAAGTTGGGAGGTCCCTCAGCTCCAGATTGCCAGAAGCTGGAAGAATATAAAAGTGAAAGGATTTATGTATCATTTTGCCTGTTGTAATATTATTTCACTAAGCATCTGCCTTTGTCTAGTATCAGAGACAGGATGCTTTTACAGATGTTCTTTTAGTCTGACCTGTAAACACACTTTTTGTATTGCAAGAAGGAAAACATGTAGTTAATGAAATGCATTATCTTGTTGAGATATTGTGGCATGATATCACTTCTAAAGAAAGTACTCTTTTCCTGTTGTCTTGAAGTGTTTAACACATTCCAAACTGTAAGCTGATAGCATGGAAAAGCTTTAATCTGGAGCAAGATGTTATTTTTATGCTGTACGGTAGCAAAAGAAAGAATTTTTTTAGTGTTAAAACAGTCATTTACTAGAACAACCTCCCCAGGGACACAGTAGAGTCCCTGTTGCTGGGGGTTTTCAAGATACAATTGGATAGGGTGCTAGTTAATCTCACCTAGGCTCCCTTTCTCACAAAAGATGATCTTCCGAGGTCTTTTCCAAGCTGGGCTGTTCTACAATTCTATGGACATGCAACTATATCAGAATTCATAGCAGCTACCTATGTTTCGCAGAATAATCAAACTGCAGTTTCCACAGTGTTGCCATTTCACAGGTTATTTAATGAACAGTTTGTCCAAATTCACCAAAGATATACTGCAAAGTTCAAGTAAACATTATCCATCATTATCTGTTATAGCTTATTGTAGCCATCATTATGAATTACAAAAACCTGTTACCTTATTGGTGCATGTTCATACAAGAACCTCATTTAGCCTACACAACTGTCCATACAAAATTCTCATGAGAAACTTCTCTTATGTAACAGTTATGTTTTTTTTTTTCATTAGTATTAACCTCTGAAATACTTGACTATTTTATGAGTTACCTTTACTTTCTAATGCTTTATTCTTTCTGGCCTTTCTTTGACCAGATCTGTAAAAATTACTAATATCAAAGTCTTTTTTGAAGTTACTTTCAGAAACAGTTGAGGTGCCTGAAGCACATTCGGATTATCATTAAAAGATAGTATTGAGATGCCAGTTAAAATATCATTCAACTTGTATCAAAAATGGTGCAGCTGATCTCTGGTTATTCAGAAGCAACACTCATGGTGGTGTAAAAGAAGATAATGCACCAGATTCTTTTGACCAAATAAAATATTTAGCCTAACAATAAATGAACCTGAGACACACATGTTCTTGAACTTGGTGATTGCTTCAACCTCTGTGTTCCAAAAAAAATAGCCCTGTAGATGGAGAAAGAAGTGTGCTAAGCGCAAAGGTTTGCTATGGCTAGGGGTGAGGTAAGTGTAGTTGCTGTATGTGTAATACTGCTCACCAGAAAATTCTGAGTAAATCAAACCATGCTGCAATGTTTAAAAAAATTGACTGTGAAGCAAATCAGAAATTAAACTACCCTGTGCTGCCATTGAAGGAAAATCTAAACTAATTGCGCTAGTGAATCAAGCTCTAAATCTATCATAGAATTGGCAAATACATTATAATATTAAAACATGAGGAATGTATTGTATTGGTTCAGTGGAAATAATCTATTGATAGTATTATAAAGTATCACCAATAATTGTATTTAAACCTCTTGTGATCTTTTAGCATTATCAGTGTTTGTCTCCTATAAATATTTATTAAGGAACAATGTATGTTACTGGTGGTGCAATATTCCATTCAGCAGACATGGTATTTGGGATGAACAGGCTTATGAAAAAACAAATATCATGTTATAGAGATATAATTAATTTTTAACAAAATTTGAAGCCTAAATAACACTGTTTTATTTTTATCAGAATACATAGTATTTGAGAAATGAATACATGTTCATTTCAAGTGCTGCGTTAATTGTATTTACATCACATATAAATATGTTACCTGTGACAAATCTCTTAACTTCTAATTGGCTTTATCCTAATTAGCATGTTAAACCACTCATATCTTGAAATGTTGTCTTCTACTTCATGTCCATGTACTTTCATGGTTTATTCCCTGGCTTGTCAGTATTTTATTAGATGGTTTCTCCTCCTTGTAGACACTTGACAGCCAACAAAACACTAGTCATATTCTCCTTTACGCCGTATCAAGAAGGAACTGATGCAATTTCATCTTTAAGTCTTTACAGTAATCACATATAATTATCCAGTTCTCTATTGTTAATGTTTCACCTAATCTCTCTGACAACTCCAACTAGTTCTTCATCTGGCAGCATAAAATAGTAGCTACTGCATTGTCATTTGCCATTTAAAAATATTTTTCTCAGTGTAATGCATTCTAGACCACTGTTGTCATTTGTTCCTGTTTTGGCCCCAAAGCAAAGTTTGCTATTATTAGTCAGGGTGCTCAATTTTAACAGAACTCTGAACATCCATCCATAACATTCAGTGCAGAACCAAGCACATAACTAAACAAATTTTATATATGTATACATATATATTTATTTATTTATTGTCATGTGAGATATATAATAAATCTCTGGCTTAATGTCTCAAGGATTCCTGACAGCAATGAGACAAGAAGCAACTCAAGCACATAAAGGCTGGGCTTTAGATACCGTTACAATACATAATGAAGTACTAAAGCAAAACAAAGAAGAAATCACAGCACCTCCTTCTGTATGTATGACATGCAAAGATGTTTCAGTATTAATTCCAGTATTTAATTTATATAGTGTATCATTCAGTCATTTGTATTGGTAGAGGCAAAAGGTACTAATGTCTTCACCTCGCTGTTTTTGCTCAGCATACAAGACAAATAACAATAAGTATGAAATAAGTATATAAATATACAAGTTTTTATAAATGTATAAAAGACAGACAAGGACAATGTAGGCCATCTCTGAAAGCTATCAGGAGAAGTGGCTACCCTGGGTTTGGAGAAGGCTGAGGTTCTTAATGACTTCTTTGCCTCAGTCTTCACTGGCAAATGCTCTGACCACACCACCCAAGTCTTAGAAGGAAGATGCGGGGACGGTGAGAATGAAGACCCTGGGCCCACTGTAGGAGAGGAGCTGGTTCAAGACCATCTGAAGAACCAGAATGTGCACAAGACCATGGCACAGATAAAATCCATCCGTGGGTGCTAAAAGAGCTGGCAAATGAAGTTGCTAAGCCACTGTCCATCATATTTGAAAAATCATGGCAGTCAGGTGAAGATCCCAAAGACTGGAAAAAGGGAAATATAACCCTCATTTTCAAGAAGGAGAAAATGGATGAGCTGGGGAATTACAGACCAGTCAGTCTCACCTCTGTGCCTGGCAAAATCTTGGAGTGGATTCTCCTGGAAGGCATGCTGAGGCACATGAAAACCAACAAGGTGCTTGGTGACAGCCAGCATGGCTTCACTAAGGGGAAATCCTGCCTGACCAATCTGGTGGCCTTCTATGATGGGGCTACAGAACTGATGGACAGGGGTAGAGCAGTTGATGTCATCTACCTGGACTTGTGCAAAGCCTTTGACACTGTCCCACATGACATCCTTCTCTCTAAATTGGGGAGACATCAATTTGATAGGTGGACCACTCGGTGGATAAAGAACTGGCTGGATGGCCGCATGCAAAGAGTTGTGCTCAATGGCTCAATGTCCAGCTGGAGACCAGTAACGAGTGGTGTCCCTCAGGGATCGGTGTTGGGACCGGTCTTGTTCAACATCTTTGTGGGTGACATGGACAGTGGGATTGAGTGCGCCCTCAGCAAGTTTGCCGATGACACCAAGCTGTGTGGTTCGGTTGATACATTGGAGGGAAGGAATCCATCCAGAGGGACCTTGACATGCTTGTGAGGTGGGCTGATGCCAACCTGATGAAGTTTAACCATGCCAAGTGCAAGGTCCTACACCTGGGTCAGAGCAATGCCAGGCACAGCTACAGGTTGGGCAGAGAAGAGATTCAGAGCAGTCCTGTAGAGAAGGACTTGAGGGTGTTGGTCAATGAGAAACTTAACATGAGCCAGCTTCAGTGTGTACTCGCTGCCAAAAAAGCCAGCCATATCCTGGGCTGTATGAAAAGGAGTGTGGTCAGCAGGTCAAAGGAAGTGATCCTGCCCCTCTACTCTGCTCTCGTGAGACCTCACTTGGAGTATTGTGTGCAGTTCTGGTGTCCTCAACATAAAAAGGACATGGAACTGTTGGAACAAGTCCAAAGGAGGGCCACGAGGATGATCAGGGGACTGGAGCACCTCTCGTATGAAGATAGGCTGAGAAAGTTGGGGCTGTTCAGCCTGGAGAAGAGAAGGCTGCATGGAGACCTCATAGCAGCCAATACCTGAAGGGGGCCTATAGGGATGCTGGGGAGGGACTCTTTGTTAGGAACTGTAGTGTTAGGACAAGGGGTAATGGGTTCAGTCTTAAACAGGGGAAGTTTAGATTGGATATGAGGAAGATATTATTTATTGTAAGGGTGGTGAGGCACTGGAATGGGTTTCCCAGGGAAGCTGTGAATGCTCCATCTCTGGCAGTGTTCAAGTCCGGGTTGGACAGAGCCTTGGGTGACATGGTTTAGTGGGAGGTGTCCCTGCCCATGGCAGGGGGGTTGGAACTAGATGATCTTAAGGTCCTTTCCAACCCTAACTATTCTATGATTCTTTGAAGATACTAATTTTTTATTTTGCAGTTATGAAAATATTTTATTAAAAGAACCATTTCATTGCATCACCTCTAGATTTTTAAAATTTATAGTAAACTTTAGATCAAATTTTGTAGTGTATGGGCTTCATTAAACAACTTTCATTGCTATTCATTTCAGTAATATCTTCTGAAATAGGATATTATTTTAAAATTATGTGGTTTGAAAAGATTCAATGTCAGGTAGTACTATAAAACATATATTCTTTTTAGTAGTTTAAGACACTTATTTTACAAAACAGATTTTTTATTTTGTGTATCTGCTTATTCTCCACACAGGAAGGAGTATATGTATATGGGCTATACCTGGAAGGTGCAGGCTGGGACAAACGAAATAGCAAACTCATTGAATCTACACCAAAGATACTTTTTATTCAGCTGCCTGTGTTGCATATATATGCTGTTAATACAACCAGTCCTAAAGATCCCAAGCTCTATGTTTGTCCTCTTTACAAGAAGCCCAGGAGGACAGATCTGAACTATATTACAGTGATCTACTTAAGGACAACCATGACTCCAGACCACTGTATATTGAGAGGAGTGGCTCTCCTTTGTGACATCAAGTAAACTGTTTTTCGTACCGCAACTGTAACAGGATATATGGCACATGTAACAAAGTACATGTGTAATTTGTTCTACTTCTACTGCTTTTTATTTGGTGGCCACTGGTCATTATACTAGAACTTTCATTTTGGCTTAATGATTTTTTCTCTGCTTCCAGTAAATTCAGTTGGTCTCGGCTATTTGCTGATAATTTCAAAGTAAAGTTTTCAAAATAAGTTTGCTGATTGTAGTCTTTGATGTTTCCATTATATTACTAAAAAAATTAACATTTGCTTTCATAATGCAATTTAAAATAAAATGTTCTTAAACCTTATAAAAGAATTTATTCACATTATTTTAGCTGGTGTTTCAGTGATGTATGGTGACAGCAGGAGACTATACAGAATATAAATTTAATTTCTCTTAGATACAAGTTTAAAATATTTCATATATTTAAAATATATGAAAAAACAACCCCCCCCAAAAAAATAAAACAAAACACCAAACAACCAACAAACAAAAAAATCCCCAAGCAAACAAACAAACAAAAAAACCCCAATCTGACTGATTGTCAGATTTTTTGCTCCAAGTAATCAAAACACTGAAGGCAGTATTTGTGCTGGGTTGAGCATAACAGCAGCTAAGTATCTGCCCAGTTGCTTGCTCTCTTCACCTGTTTCAGCAGGATGGGGGAAAGAATTGAAAGTGCAGAAACTGAAAGCATATGGGCCTAGATGAAGACAGTTTAATAAGTAAAACAAAGCTGCATACACAAGCAAAGCAAATTAAGGAATTTATTTACTGCTTCCCACTGGCAGGCAGATGTTTAGCCATTTCTGGGAAAGAAGGGGCTCAGCTTGGATAATGATTACTCGGGGAAACATACAATAAGCACAAATGTCTGCTTTCCTTCTGCTTTCCCTATGCCTTTGGTGCTTAACAAGACCTCATATGGTATGGAATATTCCTTTGACAGTTTGGTTCAGCTGCCCTGGCTTTTTCCCCTCCCATGTTCTTGTGCATTCTCGGTCTACCCACTGTGTGGGCAGAGGGAGAAAAAGTTCATATCCAAAAACCAGCACAACAACTGTAGTTTATTCATTCTTTAATTTTTTTTCTTAGTCTGGACTTTCAGCTTAGTTGCAATGGGGAAACAATGCTTAACCCTGTGAATGCCTCCATGGGTGGAACATGTACACTGCCACATTTATAAGTGAAATTTTATATGGAAAAATACTGGAGAAGGTGCAAATTAATAATGTGCTGAGTTAGATAATTTACACCAAAGAAGATTTTTTTTCTCCATCCTGTAAGAACAGAGATAAATAGTATATTGTTGATCTCAACTATTTCATATAATGTGAACAATTTGCCCAGGGTGGCATTTAGTAGATCATAGAATCGTTTAGATTGGAAAAGACCTTTAAGATAACTGAGTCTGACCATTAGTCCAGCACTGCCACGTACACCACTGAAAAAGTCCCCAAAAGCCACATCTATAGGTCTTCTAAATACCTACAGGAAGGAGGATCACTTCCCTGGTCCTGAGGGCCGCAATATTTCTGATATAAGCCAGGATGCTTCTTGTCCTTCTTGGCCATCTGGGCACACTGACAGCTCATGTTCAGTCAGCTATCGCCCGGTCGTTTCACACTGGGCAGCTTTCCAGCCACTTTTCCCCGAGTCTGCATGGGGTTGTTGTGGCCCAAATGCAGGACCCAACAAAGTCCAATCTAAACACTCCCTAACATAGAGGGCTACCCCACCTCCTCTCCTTCCTTTCCTGTCCCTCTGAAGAGTTTATAGCTATCCATGGCAGCACTCCAGTTGTGCCAGTCATCCCACCATGATAGCAATCATGTCATAGTTTTCCTGCTCCACCATTGCTTCCAGCTCCTCCTGTTTGTTACCCATGCTGCGTGCATTGGTGTAGATGCACTTCAGTTGGGCTGTTGATCCTGCCACCTTTTCCTGGGGAAAAGTCCTAATCGCTACATGACCATTCTCAGGCACATCAATAACCCTTGTGTCTTTGCTGCTGCACTGATCTCCATCTATCATGGTGTAGTGTACTATTTACAGCCAGTGGACACCCTGGAGTTGGGCTGCTTATGGTCTGCTTTACAAAGGCATGAGTCAGCCTTGTTTTATCACCCTGCTTATGACGGGGGGATTGGAACTGGATGATCTTTAAGGTCCCTTCCAACCCAAACCATTCTATGATTCTATGATATATTGCATCAGAAACTTGACAGCATCTCTTTTCTCTGTTTGTCAGAGTCCGCTATTTCCCATCTTCTCTGAGCCTGTCTAGGGGGTTGTTCTATTCTGTTTCCTCAATACCATGCATGAGCTTATTACTTCCCATTTAAAATGGAAGTTAATTTCCATATAGCTTTCTTGTCAGTTTACTGGAAATAACCTGTTTTGTGACAGCAACAATCTACCATCTATTCATAAGGCTCCTTTTTTGTCTCTGTGCTTTAAGAATGTTCAATGTATTTTTCTGTCCTAGTCATATGTGGGATAGTATTCTTACAGTGAGTCTGTTTACAGCCAGCTCTTCAAACATCTAACAGCATTTTAGAACATCCAATACAGTTAATTACTTGATCACAAGTCGTTCCTCCCAGTTGACATAATCTATAGGGATTCAAGATCTCAGGACTCTGGGAATGCTCTATATGTTGACAATGTTGTAACAAGCTTCAACTTCCTACATTAACTCTAGTATAGTTTTTTTCAAGTCACTAGAGAGGTTACTTTCTGAATGCTTTTATGCGCATTTGCCATGCAAGATACTGCTATTCAAGTTGTGAGGCACCATGGTACTGCCTGAATCGACAAAGACAAGAATGACATGTCAGCAAAACACAAATATGTAACAGATGATAAAAAAAAAAACACCAAAGAATTGAAATAGGACATTCAAGTAGTCTCTGTGAAAGCAAGGCCCTGACTCATGAAGATCTGTGTTTGAGAATGTAAAGAACATGCCCAGAATTAGCTTAGAGAGTGCATCCATAGTATGTATTATTCTTTCCTCACTCAGAATAATCACCCAGAAGGATTTTCCTAACCATTTCCTCTGATTTTCAGGGGCAAGTTCAAGCTGGTAAAACAAGGGAAGGCATACGCTTTCCCACTGTTTTAGAGTGGACACATTAACTGCGAGTAATCTATTTGCTAACATGTCAAGATAGAATCATAGAATCATAGAATAGTTAGGGTTGGAAAGGACCTTAAGATCATATAGTTCCAACCCCCCTGCCATGGGCAGGGACACCTCCCACTAAACCATGCCATCCAAGGCTATGTCCAACCCGGACTTGAACACTGCCAGAGATGGAGCATTCACAGCTTCCCTGGGCAACCCATTCCAGGGCCTCGCCACCCTCACAGTAAAGAATTTCCTCCTTATATCCAATCTAAACTTCCCCTAAGTTTGAACCCGTTACCCCTTGTCCTATCACTACAGTCCCTCATGAAGAGCCCCTCCCCAGCATCCCTATAGGCCCCCTTCAGGTACTGGAAGGCTGCTATGAGGTCTCCACGCAGCCTTCTCTTCTCCAGGCTGAACAGCCCCAACTTTCTCATCCTATCTTCATATGGGAGGTGCTCCAGTCCCCTGATCATCCTCGTGGCCCTCCTCTGCACTTGTTCTAACAGTTCCATGTCCTTTTTATGTTGAGGACCCCAGAATTGCACACAATACTCCAAGTGAGGTCTCACAAGAGCAGAGCAGCGGGGCAGGAGCACCTCCCTCGACCTGCTGGTCACACTCCTTTTGATGCAGCCCAGGATACGGTTGGCTTTCTGGGCTGCAAGCGCACACCGCCGGCTCATGTTAAGTTTCTCATCAACCCACACCCCCAAGTCCTTCTCCGCAGGGCTGCTCTGAATCTCTTCTCTGCCCAACCTGTAGCTGTGCCTGGCATTGCTCTGACCCAGGTGGAGGACCTTGCACTTGGCATGGTTAAACTTCAGGTTGGCATCAGCCCACCTCACAAGCGTGTCTAGGTCCCTCTGGATGGATTCCTTCCCTCCAACGTATCAACCGAACCACACAGCTTGGTGTCATCGGCAAACTTGCTGAGGGCACACTCAATCCCATGGTCCATGTTACCCACAAAGATGTTGAACAAGACGGGTCCCAAGACCGGTCCCTGAGGGACACCACTCTTTACTGGTCTCCAGCTGGACATTGAGCCATGGAGCACAACTCTTTGCATGCGGCCATCCAGCCACTTCTTTATCCACCGAGTGGTCCACCTATCAAATTGATGTCTCTCCAACTTAGAGAGAAGGATGTCATGGGAGACAGTGTCAAAGGCTTTACACAAGTCCAGGTAGATGACATCAACTGCTCTGCCCCTGTCCATCAGTTCTGTAGCCCCATCATAGAAGGCCACCAGATTGGTCAGGCAGGATTTCCCCTTAGTGAAGCCATGCTGGCTGTCACCAAGCACCTTGTTGGTTTTCATGTGCCTTAGCATGCCTTCCAGGAGAATCCGCTCCAAGATTTTGCCAGGCACAGAGGTGAGGCTGACTGGTCTGTAGTTCCCCAGCTCATCTAGTCAGTCCCACTGACTATGGCCCACTTCTAGTGATCCATGTGGGTGCTACTGATATCGATAGCAGTAGCCCGGAGACCATAAAGAAGGACTACAGAGCTCTGGGAGAGGTGGTTAGGGGCTCTGGAGCTCAGATTGTCTTTTCATCAATTCTCCAGGATACAGGGCAGGACCTTGAAAAGGCTAGGAGGATTGGCCAGGTTAATAAATGGTTAGAAGGGTGGTGCTATAGTCAGGGGTTTGGGTACCTTGAACATGGGACACAATTTAGTAGGTCAGGTCTACTGGGGGCTGGTGGAGCTAGTCTGTTCAGAAAAGCTTTTGTTCTTTGGTGATGATTCACAAGAAGTCTGGAGCATAACCGTATGGTGAGCTTTTATATAACAAAGGTTAGAGTTCATAAAAACCTTGGAAAAGAGCTTGCAAATAGGGGACAGGGAGAAATCTGTTTTCTGGTCAGATTGCTAAATCTCACAAAACCACTGATTGGAATGAACTTGTTCCAGCCCTTATGTTCCAAGAAGGTAACATTTCAGCTAAACTTTAACATTGTTAATTCCATAGAATAATTTTCTTCATCCACATCCTCTGTTTCTGCCTCTAGATTCTTGTTGGTTGTAACAAAAATTTGTTCAGCAGAGATTCAAAATGTTCACATTTTATGGAAAGACCTACAGTTTTCTGTTCGGTCATTTTGTTAACTGGCCATATATATTCTTAATATTTAAACTAATTCATTATTTTTGATAGTCTGGCAGAATATTTGGCAGCAGTATAGTATAATTCTGTTGACACACATACTGAAAATGTATAAAATGTGCAAGCTACAGTTTCAAGTATATTGATATTTCTACTGGTTTTTTTTTAATGTTTAAGTGTAATTGCACAGCTATGACAAGTGTCATGATCAGATCTCTTCAGAAACCTCTGTTTTTATTTATACTAGTAGGGCAGACATCACACATTGGAAGATCTGTCTGCACTACACAAGCAGGGTACTCCTGAGGCAAGTCTAGATGTATTAAAGCCAAAAGAGAAGCCTTTTCCAGTGATTAATACTGCCTCCAGAGCACAAAAGAAACATGTATAGATTAGAAATTAGAAATTCAGGGAAAATTTTTTTGTTTTACTTAGCATTAGTCCATGACAAAGGGCAAATCCAGAAACAGACTTTGGAAATAGAAATACCACATAATTCTTACATAGGAGAGATTAGCATGGGGAAATAAACAACTACTATGTATGTCTTATTTTTATGCCTCCTTATTTCCATTGCAATTTCTAATTTATTAGATATAAATATGCAATAATAACATTGTTAGGGATATCTGAACAATCTCTGACTTACTGCATTGACTATTTAATAAAGGAATGACTCAACCAAGGTATGTGTTAGTTAGATGACTAGTAATTAATGGATATTCAGAAATGCAAGATTCCACTTATCTAACTTCAACTATTTTCACATTCCCAAATGTCTAAAAGGATTAGTGATTGTGTTCTGACAGTTAGAAAGCCCATTTAACTGAATTCTTATCTTATCTTGCTGATAAATTCTATATTTAGTCTTATATTTTGTATTCTTTATTACTAATCAAGACAGTATTTACAGCATCCAGGTGAGGTTCAATCAAAAATTATTTTATTTCAATTAAAAGATTATTTTATCATTTTTCATAAATACTGAGATCTCATCCAAGATTCATGTCAGTTCCAACATTTACCTTAATTAACATATAGTTATCAGTATTTTCTCCCCCCTCCCTCCCCCTACCCCCCCCCCCCCCCCGCCAGGCCTCGTTCAGCTCCATGGAAATGTGATTCCATTCCCTGGATATCAGGAAAACACTACTTTTTATTCTTTCTAGGACAAAAATGACACATATGAAGACAAAAAAGGCCCTCTTTGGCACCCTGCCTTCTTCCCCCCCCCCCGCTTGCTCCAACTCCTGGACTTCCTCTATGGATCTGCAGCTTCTAATGTCTTACAATATCAACAGGTTGACTCCTCCAATTCACCTTACGCTTCATTTTTCCAGTGCAGTCTTGGCTTGTCTTAACAGATAAATATCTGCAGCTTCCTGCATACATTCACTAATCAGTAATACCTCCTACCAGTGTTTATATTTGATATTCAGATTAGTCGAGTGGTTGTTCAAAAGGTTAGCTAATTAAAAATCCTAATATTAATTTCTCAGTCTGCTGGCTAATCATCAAGGCAGGATTTCTGCGAAATCAGATACTCAAAGGCAGAATGATTATTTGCCTTACAGACACAGCATTTCAGAGAACTGTGTTAAACAGATAATTGCCCTTAATCCTTGCAGCTTCATATGAATTATGAGCAGGCAGCTGTATAGTGATGGAAATGGATGATGGTTAGGGTCACCTTTTCTTTTTGGGGGAATGTTTATGATGCAAAAAGCTATGGCCTCTAAAGACACTGCGATTAACAACAGTTTGTGATCTCACTGGACACATGGGCACAAAAAGTAAAATTAATGTAAATGGCCATGTAAATAGCAAGGATTTAATCTGCACATTTAGAAGCTAAAGAATTTAATCCAAACAGTACTCTTATCTCTCCCTTCAACTGTAGTCATGACAGCACATGGAAAACCTAGGAAACGGGTTCCCTGTCTCATTCATCCAGGGAATATTTTTTTGATACAAAATGCTAGACTATAAAATATCACCTCTTTCTGAAAACCCCATTAGATGCTTCAGACAAGCTACTAAATGCTTGTCTTCGCATTTGGGAAGCCTTTTACTGAGGGAATCCATGTCCTACCTGCTAGACAGCTAGCAGCAGAGTAGGCAGAAATAATCTCTGTCTCTTTGGAAAAGACCACTGTTATGATCATTGTACAAGATGTATCTCAAACTGTAAGAGGCAGTTTTCCTTTTCTGTATCAAGGTTTCCCTTGGTGGGAAGTGATTTTCAAGTAATTTCCTCACAGAAAAGAACTACCACTACAGAAGAGGGAAAGAATAATATTTCTGTCAATTTTACTTAGTAAAGAATAATTTGACTAACTTCACTCTTTCCTTCCTTTGTTCTCTGATTCATAGCTTCCTACTTTCTTCAAGCAGAGAAACTGAATGCTTTACTGAGTATTCCGTACCATGATTTCCTTTGTACTAGCATCTTTTCATTTTGTTCATACTAGCAGCCTTCTGCAGCCCAAAATACAATTCTTAACAAAACATTCTTGAACAGATTTTTCATTAGGAAGTTTGAATTTAGGAATCAGAGATTGTAATAAGAAATTAAAATTGTAGTAAAAAGTTGTTTCCTGTTATATTACATGACTACAAATAACCTTTACATTGACACATCTAAGATTTTTAAATATGGGAATGTCTGGGTCAGATTCACAAGTTACTCAACACAGCACCACATGAATCCTTCAACAACATTTTATAGAAATGACTGAGAGCAATTTCTTCTCTGCAAGTCAGAGAATGTAAGCTTTGTATTGAAATTGAATACCTATCTATCTAAATCATTCCCTCCATACAATCATTACACACAATAAATTCCACAAGGCAGCTAGACCCCATAAGTTTTGCACTCATTTATATGTTGTCATCAAGGAATACATAGCCCAAAGTGTACAAGCCATACTACTTTACAGCTGAAAAATGGAGCTGTCTGTTTTGCTCAAGCACTACTTTTTCTTTTCATGTGTTTCCATAAAATAAGCCCTTTTTGTCCGGAAATGCAAACTAGCAACAGCTTCGGTACACTCATTCTGAATATGCATCTACAATACTACACATGATAGAAAAGTGGATGATTTCAAACCCTGCACTGCAGGACTGGATAGTTACCATGAGATATTTCATGTACTGAGCACATCCTCCTGCATGTGAGCAGGTGACTTCAGTAACAGAACAAATAGCGCTTATGGGCACTAAACTAAAAATAATGCATGTAGCCATGTTCTGATACGAAGCACTATAAGATCAATTTGAGTATTACCAAGAAGTGTAAATTACTCCCTTCCCAAAGTTGAGGTTTCAAGGTACAATTCGGTTTCTCCAAAGCTATTGAAGTATACATAGCTCCAAGACAAGATGATCTCCCTTCTAAACATCAATGTGCTTGTAACTGCAGTTGTAGCTTACGTGTTTGTAATTCTCATTTGCATAATACTGCTCAGAGCTAGCTACCTTTTCTTTTTTCAAGGAGGTCTACAGAAGGATTCAGCTTAGATGAACTTTTATTTCAGCTAAGTAGGTATCTACATGAATTAAAATTTTACAAACACCATCCACATTCCATAGTTCAAGACTTCGATCCTTCTGCTTCTTTTCCTAAACACATATTTCAAATTTCTAAGTGATTTATTTGGATAGCTTCATAGGTTGCTCGTCCTCAACTCAGAGACTTTAGATTTTATTGAGCTTTCCTGACACTTCTTCTTAGCTTTGTAAAGAAAAAATTGAGTCAAAGCAAATTCACTGCTACAGCACACAACAGTTACAAAACACAAGATCAAATAGCTAACAGCTTTTCAGGCACATGGGCAGCTCCTACATAGCCGCCATAAAGGGCAGCAACTCCCCCATTTCTCATATAACTCACCAGTTTAGGTAAAACACTTCATTCTCCAAATCTCAGCAACCCTGTACCCTGCAACTTCAATTATACATATACAAGGTAGAAAGGAATAAAATTTCACTGAGTTTAGATCTATTTTCACTTCAATCATTTCCAAGAATTGCATGTCTCTGTCCCATAAAACTTACTATAAAAGACATTTATAAAAGTGAATAATTACAGGTCATGGAGAAGCATGAAGTGCATAACTTGCACTGAAAACAGATTAAGAGTCTTTGGCATTAACAGTCTTAAGGCAGCTGACGAAAATGTCTGTTACTCAGCAATGTCACAGCAGAACCATGCAGTTTGTCCATGAAACAAAGTTTCAGAGACAAACCATTCAGTCTTCATGGGACAGGGATGTTGCTTTCTCATATATGAGGCTAATGTCCTAGTTTCAGGTAGCAGTGAACACAAAGCCTTGCGCAGGCTTTGTCTCTCACCCATGGGAGCTTCCCATGGTAAGCCACCAGTTACACTGCTCCTGCAGAAATGGATTACCAGGACAGGTTATTAAAAGAGACACTGAGCTTTTCCAAAATGCAGTTTGCCTTCAAAAATATAGTGAATCACTTCAATAATGATCAATGGTCGTAAGAGTAAAATAATCCCTGTGTTGCAGTGTGACTGCAAGATAGCTTCTCCTTCATGCATCTAAGAGGTTTGGTCCAGCCTAGAGGTAAAGGAACATGAGAGAAGTTAAGAGTCCTGCCTTTTAAATAGCATTTGCAGTCCTTCAACTACAGGAAAAGAGGTGTTTGCCTCCACAAATAAAATTCTTATGTTGAACAAAGCTTCAAACTGTTATTTTCTTACATTAACACTGATAAAAGATCAAGTTCAATTTTAGTATTAACAGAACCATTAATAAATATAACAGAAATCCAGCAGCCCCAGGGTTTATAGACAACTGTCATCAGTATTTCCCCCCAAAAGAGTTTACTTTCTTGGAAAAATACCTTCCCATCTTTAGGAAAATGACTTCTCTTTTATTACAGTGATTTAAGTCAACAGGATTTGTTCAGTCTGAAATTTTATAATAGCTTCTTAAATGGGCACGATGAAAACATGTCTGTTCAGAGTTCACTGCGATCCATTTTTTTCCCTCCAAAAACATTCATGTATGTAACACTAGTGTATGATATCGTCATACTTAAAGTGTTACCCTTGATTATTTATGGAAAGCAGAATTTTCCCAAAGAAATATCTCTGCTTCCAAAGTGACATATGTCACCCTCGTAGCCCTGATAAGGCTTTACAAGAGAGACATGAGCTTATTAATCTCTTGCAGAAGCAGCTGGCCCTCTGCTGCACACAGGTGCTGTGAGTCATCTTGAGAGCAGAAGTCCTAACTGGAAAACTTAATTAATACGTCTGGTGCCGAGACAGCAAACAGAAAGCAGTAGAGATTTGCATGTGAAGAAGGTGCACCAAGCTAAGGCTGGTGGAGCTATCCAGGTGGAAGAGGTTTCTTTCTCTTTATCTAAAAGTTTCCATTTCCTGGCCTAAAGGAAGCTGAAAAATATCTTGCTCAGTTGCCTGGTGTTTTTGTTGGTTTGTTAAAGACAGATATAACGTGTACTCTTCAGGTGCTAGGAGGTAAGGTCAGCCCAGAGGCACTTCCAAAGGGGACCAGGTGTTGGGCTTCAAGTGAAACATTCCTGTGAGGTGTAAGCAGGCTTGGGCAGGGGCCTCTCTTAGCCTTTTGGGGGAGTCAAACCACATAATGGTAAGTTAATGGCCAACTGTTAGTTTTCCTAGTCACATACTTCAGCAGTCTGGTATTGCAGATGCTTTCTGGTTGCTTCCTTCAAGGATGTGTGATAACTGCAGGTAACGGAAAGGTAGGCCTTTTACAGAAGTTTCTTGTATCTGTATGTAATTTGTCTTAGCACACACATGCATGAATACAGGTTCAGGCAAAATAAGCCGGCTTTTCTCCTGTCTCATTGCCTTCATCACATTGAGTGAAGCATTAAGCTTGCGTTAAAATCTTCGAAATCCAAGAGATCGGTAATTTCTTTAAAGATTACAGTGTCTTTTCATTATTCCAGATGACGTTGCTGTGGTTAGATGTGCTTTTTCAATTAGATCCTTTCTCATTTCTTCTCAGTTTTCCCTAAGTCCTCAGCAATGTCTGTAGCAGGCGTAATTATTCTACAGGACAGAGTATTTATTTTACTGGGATAGTAAAAAAAAAAGTTCCAATGAGCAACACAAAAAACCATCACCTGAGGTTTCAACTAAATTAGGGTGCTTGGGATCATCTCTTGTAACAACCCAACGCACATGTTCTTCCTCTCCTCTCTGGGAGTATACAACTTTTTTCCTTTAACCTTTGTTTTTCTCACTTTACAAAAGTTGAAGGAAATATCTTTTTAACTTTCAGTCAAGAAAACCCCCGTAACAAATTCTTTCTGCCCAGAGTTCTCTGTTGAGATGTAACTTCTGTCCTGGAAATTTACATGCTGAGGTATTTCATGATCTCACAGCATCAATGCTCTGACTACTTACATTCCCGAAGCATCAGCCTGATATTGTGTTGTATTTGAAATTAATACATATCATTAATATTTAAGCTATTAACTTTTTTATATTCCTTTAGCATCTAACAAACCAATATCTTTTTCCCCAATTTAGTTTTGAGCTTTTCCTCTGAATCTGTTAGGTGCTATATGCTTTCTTTTTCAAGGTTCTGGTGTGTAATCTTGCCAAATATATGCGATTTAGTGAAGGTTTACTAGTGAGTGCAAAGTGAATCAATAAGAACAACAATAAGATTCTACCACAAAGAAGATTCAGAGACTTCCTCTGCTAGGCAAATAAGTATTCTAAATCCTCCAAATTTACACATCATACTGCTGCTAGGACTGACTTGTGCCCCAACTTCAACCTAGAAGCTAAGCTCTGATCTAACGTGCAATTCTGCAAATTCATGTTATTGTGTGCAGTTCTGGTGTCCTCAACATAAAAAGGACATGGAACTGTTGAAACAAGTGCAGAAGAGGGCCACAGGGATGATCAGGGGACTGGAGCACCTCTCGTATGAAGATAGGATGAGAAAGTTGGGGCTGTTCAGCCTGGAAAAGAGAAGGCTGCATGGAGACCTCATAGCAGCCTTCCAGTATCTGAAGGGGGCCTATAGGGATGCTGGGGAGGGACTCTGTTAGGGACTGTAGTGAGAGGACAAGGGGTAATGGGTTCAAAATTAAACAGGGGAAGTTTAGATTGGATATGAGGAAGAAATTCTTTCCTGTAAGGGTGGTGAGGCACTGGAATGGGTTGCCCAGGGAAGTTGTGAATGCTCCATTGCTGGTGCTGTTGAAGGCCAGGTTGGACATAGCCTTGGATGGCATGGTTTAGTGGGAGGTGTCCCTGCCCATGGCAGGGGGTTTGGAACTAGATGATCTTAAGGTCCTTTCCAACCCTAACTATTCTATGATTCTAAATAGGGAATCACACATTCTGTTATTAAAAACTAATAAAACGTGGACGCCATGAACAGTGTGAAGGCCACCACCGTGCCCAAACTTGGACAAAGATTAAAATAAATAAAATTAAAAAAAAAAAAAAGTTGGAAAGACGGGAACAGGATTGCAAAGGCGTTTTCTTGGGTTTATTCATGGGTTTTCTTTCCCTTCGTCCTACTGCACCTGGTGAAGCGACCCCCCGCGATCCCGCCGGGCGGCGCGGAGTCGAGCCACACCGCACCTGGGCCGGCCCCGGCCCGTCCCCGCCTACGCCGCCGCTACAAAAGCGGCGGCTGGTGCACTAGCGATCGGTGCTGAGAAGCCTGAGCAGAAGTCGGAACCTTGTTGGGGCCCCGCGCATGGGGGGCCGCCCTGGACATGCCCGTCTACCCTCCGCTCGGCTTCGCTCTCCTGCTGCTGGCGGCCGCGGGAAGGACCCTCCCCGTCAGACAGGTGAGTACCACCGCCGTCCGCCTAACTTACGCTGTCAGCCGTCCTTGTCTGGTGGGTTCTCTCTTTCCCCAGTCTGTTCCTGCCGCTGGCGCCCCGCGGTTGCTCCGCGGTCCCCCGCAGTGCTGGGGCTGAGAGCTGCTGTGTCCCGCGGAGCGGGGATGCGGCTGTGGGAGAAGCTGCCCGTGGTGGCCGGAAGCGCCTCGGGGCGGAGTTAGCAATTAAATCCGTTACTTTTTGGGTGCCCGCGCCAGCACTCGTAGCTGCGGGAGCCGTCGTCGCGGCGGCGGAGTTTGTGCGCGGGGACTTTCCGCGGCAGGGGCCCGGGGCGGCTTCAGCGCCCCCGCGGTGGGTTCCGGGAATAAGTTTGGGATCGAGGCGTCCGGCCGGGAGGGAGAAGAGGAGAGAAGGGAAGAATGGGCTGATACGGGGCATGGCACGCGGGGGGCGCTTCCTCGCACACGCAGGGAGATAACACGGGACAGACGCGGTGCCGTGGGCAAGTCGGAGCAGGGTCGCGGCTGTGGGCTGTGGTTGTGAGTGGGAGCGAGCCGGGCGGGGACACGGCAGGCACAGAGTGGGAGAGAACGGAAAACCAAACCAACCCTTCTGCTGACGCCAAGGGGGGGGGGGGGGGGGTTGGCGAGGGCCGGGATCTGCCGGGGCTGCTCGGTTCAACGCTGCTTCCCGGCGCGCCAGGGGAGTTACGGTGCCGCTGCCTCTGGCCGCGCCAGGATGAGGCAGCTGCGGCCGCCTGGTTTTCCTGTTCCGTGGGACCCGCGGGTGCGCTGGAGCACGGAGCAGCAGGCGCAGGAGGAGGCGGCACAGGCGGGGCTGGGATGGGATGGGGGGAAGATAAGTATAATTATTTATGAAGAGCAGCGAGAGGTGGTGTGGATGAAGGAAGGGGCAGTGGATAAAGAAGTCTAACAGCAGTTTGGGGGTATTTGGGGCAGAGGGGGCAAGCGAGATGAGTGTGTGAGTAGGTGTACAGCGTTGGAGGTAGCAGGATGAGTGCTGCTGCTGTAGGGACAAGCAAGGACAGGCTCAAAGCTGGTCTTATGGGCTGCAGAGGTGAAGGAAGGGATGTGAAGCTGATGATGGGCCAAGTTTACTGTCTGTACAGTTTCTTTTCAGTTGCTAAGTTTTTGAAGCTACTGCTTTATACAGAACAGCACTGGGGTAATCTATTTGGTTCCCATCTAGGTCTGTATAGCTATGTTAGGTACTGGATTCTGGTTTTGTTTTCCTTGCTATGGACATTAGGCCCTTAAAAGTGCAACAAGTGCAAGTTTCAGTGGGAGAAATTCCAGTCAGGAAAATCTCTTCATGTGAAGATGATCAAACACTGAAACGGGGGCACAAAGAGGCTGGGGAGTCTCCACCTGTGGAGGTGTTGGTTGTTTGACAGGGTAAGGCATTGAGCAGGTTGAGCTTGTACCACTGAGTAAACTGATGATGAGGCTGGCAGAGGATCATTCTCAGCAAAGGGATCTCCTTTAGCTGGATGCAGAACTGCATGGAGGATGGAAAGAGAGAGAAGGTTGTGTGGTCATCCTTTGACTTCAGTCTTGCAAGAAAATGTGTACCTTTATAACTTCTTCTGACACTAGCGGGTCATATCTGACAACTTGTCTAGAGTAGCGATTGTGCTTGTTATATGCTGAGAAAATGTACAGGATGCTCAGTTGTAAGCATACAAAAACATGGGACTTTTGCTGTCAGTCTTTTCTCAGGTTCACTTCAGAATAGCGTTAAAGGCGGTATTTAAAGTAAGCTGAAAATAGTATTGCTTAGGAAGGAGTGGGTAGTAAAATCTAGGTAGTAGCTATCGGCTGTGAGGTCTTCTGGGCAAGACAGTGAGGAAGGCAGGATGATTTGATACAGAGTTGGGGGAGGAAGTATTTTAGTGGTGCTGTAACTACTGTTCTATTTTGACCTTCCCTTTCTCTCCCTCCTATCCCCAGTCCCTTAAACAAGTGAGAAATAGGAGAGAGACAAGAGAAAGCTGAGAATTTACATAGAAAGAAGGAAAAAAAAAAAGCCCAGGACTTTTATTTGAGGTGGTGCTGCTTACTTGCCATCATCTTAAACACAGTGTCCCTGGAAATTGCTTAATAAGTGTCTAGATCTTCCTTGCTGCACTGATGGTAGTAAAATGACCAAGAGCTGGTCATGGCTCTTGGTCACATGGCTACACTGCAGAACCATATTACTCATGACAAGCCTTGTCCTTTCCCTGCTTGGTCTTTAGCAGCAATGTCCTGCTGCTGTCAGAGCTGGCACACAGCTGGCTGCTGATTCCCTGCCTGAACTAGATGTTCTCTCTTGGATTTGTATTTCTACCCGTAGTTATGCTCAAAGGTTTGTTAAGATAATATTGAAGAAAGTAATTTAAATATCAGTGAAGAGCAGAGAGGAGCTGTGCCATAGTTCTTGATTGGGGGTTCTGTTTTTCAAGCTACCCTGGTGCTTTTGTTCCACAGGTGAATGTATGAATAATACTGGCTCCTGGGTGAAAGTACAAACAGTTGGATTCAGTTAGAAAGTTGTAGGTATTTTGCTTTCCTCAGCTTTTTTTTTTAATTGCTGTTGTATAGGGAAAAATACTTGCATTAATAACAACATGAATTAGAGCATATGGTATTTCAGGATGTGAATGTTTTTGATGCTCTTGATTGCTATTGTGTTATTCGGGCTTATTTAGATGCAGTTGTGTTGTGGTTTACACCCAACTGTAACTCAGAAGACCGCAGAGTCTCTGTCTTGCTCCCCCCTCTTCATCCCTCCTGCTCCCAGAGGGATGGGGAGGAGAATTGAAAGAATATAACTCGCATGGGTTGAGATAGAAACGCTCCAGTAACTAAGGTATAACACAAAACCAATACTGCTACCACCAATAATAATAATGATAAGGGAAATAACAAGGGAAGAGAATACAACCACTCACCATCAGCTGACCAATGCCCAGCCCAACCCAGCAGTAATCTGGCCCTTTTGAGTAACTGACCCCTGTTTATATACTGGGCATGAGGTGTTGTGGTATGGAATACCTCTTTGGTTAGTTTGGGTCAGGTGTCCTGTCTCTGCTTCCTCCTGGCTTCCCCTCCTCCCTGGCAGAGCATGAGACTCAGAAAGTCCTTGGTGAGGGTAAACATTACTGAGCAACAACTAAAACCATCAGTGTTTTCAGCGCTGTTCCCAGGCTGAAAGTCAGAAACACAGCACTGCACCAGCTACTAAGAAGGAGAAAAATGACTGCTACTGCTGAACCCAGGACAAGTTGCTCTTCTTTTCTACAAATCAACAGTCAGCATGACTTCTTAGGTTGGGTGTTTTAGGGGCGCATATAGTTACTATTTGCTCACCCTTTTGAAGCTGGTTCTAGTTCTGCAGCATCTGTTGCTTTAGCCTTGGGTATCTTGGATTGGGTATTTGTCTCTGAGAGTGCTAGCTTTGAATCCTGGTAAGCTATAATAAAAGATGCAGTGTGAAGTGGTGGTCTTATTTGTTTGCTGTGCTCTGCCCTTGACAGCAAGCACAGAGGTCCCTGTGTTGTGGTCCCTGTGCTGTGGTCCCATGCCTGTTTTGACTTCTTGTCTTCTGTTGTATATCCTAACACTGAGAAATCTGAGGTAAAGCTCCTCATTTCTGCTGTCCTGTGGATTTATGTTCTTTAGGAGTTGTTAAGGTGGGAAAATGGCTACAGAGTTTGGCTGAAAAGCAAATAGAAAAGTAACCTGGAAACTAGTGACTCCATGCAAGGGATGGAGGCTTGGACTTCATTGTGATTAGCTGGGTCTTCACCTGTGCGAAAGGTTGGCTGCAAGTTCCAAGTTACTCATTTTGTTTCTCTGTTTTCTTCCCCTAAAAGCTTGCGCAGAGATGGCTTCCTTATTGCCTGCACTCTGAAAATCAAAATGTGCCAGTTCAGTTGTCTCAGCAGCGCATGCTGACAATGGTATGGAAAGCAGGAGGGGAAAGGGTGAACAGACAAGGTCTGACACTGTGCCACCTTGCTGTAACTATTACAAAAGGATACTTGACTGGCTTCTAGGTATTGTACTTCTTTACCAGGAATATGGCCAGGTTCTTAAAAACTTAATATTTATAGGCTACTTAAATTCATGCCTATATTAGTGTGGTGTAAACCTTTGAGTTACTTAATAGCACAATCATCTAAATTAATACAGATTAAATTAGTGACCCAAATTACTAAGCCCTTTATGTATTCAAAAATAATGGGTGTGCGGGAGAGGAGGGGTTGTTGTTTTGCTTTCCTTTTTTTGAAGAAGCAACTTTAATTTTCTGGAAACTTCGTAAAGCTAATGACAGTGCTTGTGTTACAAAGCCAGGTGGCCTAACACAGCAAATCTGATTATACAAGCTAAAAAGAAGATACTTGTTATAAAATCCCAAGCTTAACTGTATGGAGGGAATAAAAACGTTTGAGGCTTAAGGAGTCTAAGGTTATCACATCTCCAAGGGCAAGAAAAAAGGACTGTAGTTTACACAGCGAAACAATGACTTGGCCCTTGGCATGGTTTTAAAGCCCCGATGTGTGGTCTGGGCAAGTTTTAAGTTAGTGAAACTGGTGACAAATCTTTCTACTTTCCCTCTATTTCTAGTGCAATTACTGCCCTCCCCTACCTCCCCCCGCCTCAGCAGCAGCCTGAAAGAGTTTGTGCAAAAGTACTTGAGATGAAGTCTACCTGGACTTGTGTAAAGCCGTTGACACTGTCTCACATGGCATCCTTCTCTCAAAGTTGGAGAGACACCAATTTGATAGGTGGACCACTCGGTGGATAAAGAACTGGCTCGATGGCTGGACGCAAAGAGTTGTACTCAATGGCTCAATGTCCAGCTGGAGACCAGTAACGAGTGGTGTCCCTCAGGGATCAGTGTTGGGACCGGTCTTGTTCAACATCTTTGTGGGTGACATGGACAGTGGGATTGAGTGCGCCCTCAGCAAGTTTGCCGATGACACCAAGCTGTGTGGTTCGGTTGATACATTGGAGGGAAGGAATGCCATCCAGAGGGACCTTGACATGCTTGTGAGGTGGGCTGATGCCAACCTGATGAAGTTTAACCATGACAAGTGCAAGGTCCTCCACCTGGGTCGGAGCAATCCCAGGCACAGCTACAGGTTGGGAGAAAAGAGATTCAGAGCAGCCCTGCAGAGAAGGACTTGGGGGTGTTGGTCTATAGAAAAAATGAACATGAGCCGGCAGTGTGCACTTGCAGCCCAGAAAGCCAACCGTATCCTGGGCTGCATCAAAAGGAGTGTGACCAGCAGGTCGAGGGAGGTGCTCCTGCCCCTCTACTCTGCTCTTGTGAGACCTCATTTGGAGTATTGTGTGCAGTTCTGGTGTCCTCAACATAAAAAGGACATGGAACTGTTGGAACAAGTGCAGAGGAGGGCCACGAGGATGATCAGGGGACTGGAGCACCTCCCGTATGAAGATAGGCTGAGAAAGTTGGGGCTGTTCAGCCTGGAAAAGAGAAGGCTGCATGGAGACCTCATAGCAGCCTTCCAATACCTGAAGGGGGCCTATAGGGATGCTGGGAAGGGACCGTTCATTAGGGACTGTAGTGATAGGACAAGGGGTAACGGGTTCAAACTTAAACAGGGGAAGTTTAGATTGGATATGAGGAAGAAATTCTTTACTGTAAGGGTGGTGAGGCCCTGGAATGGGTTTCCCAGGGAGGTTGTGGATGCTTCATCCCTGGCGGTGTTTAAGTTGGGGTTGGACATAGCCTTGGATGGCATGGTTTAGTGGGAGGTGTCCCTGCCCATGGCAGGGGGTTTGGAACTAGATGATCTTAAGGTCCTTTCCAACCCTAACTATTCTATGATTCTATGAGGTGTAGGCAGATACAAGTGGGCACAGAAGGACGTGTTTCATGGCTGTACCAGCAGTAAAGCATGTGTAGCTCTCCTCCATGAGAAGAAAAACTTGTATTCTCAAACTGATGGAAGTGACAGAGCTTTGCAAAGCTAAGACTCCCATCCTCCAAAAGTTGTAGCTCTATAGCTGCAGTAAAGTTCAGTGACACTAGGCCGGAGAGATTAAGCATAAACAGTTCTGTTGGCTGTCAAACAGATTTTTTCAAGGTATTATATCCTGTTTCTGTTAGCCTGTCAAACTAAACTGAGCTTTAGTTTGCTGAGTTGATTGATCTCCAGTTACTTGAGAGGAAAAAGCAGAAGGATCTGTTATCTCTGAAATCACAGGGCCTTTGAAAGTTTATAAATTGTAGAAGTTCTTAGCAAAACTGATTGCGTCCTCTGCAGTGCTGTGGGTGAATTGAAAGCTATTATCTTTGCTTTCGGCTTCTTTCATTTTCTTTCATTAAAAGCTCTTGTATTTCTTTCTCTGTGGTAAACCAGTGTATGTACTGTCACCAAGGTTGTCTGCTCATGTTTCCTTTGCACAGTACATCAGTTCTATTAGTCTGTGTCTTGACAAAATTAAGTTTATACAATAGCAGATATGTCTTTGCTATGGAAAGAAGTTGTCTGCTCTGTAAATAAGGGACCTTCTATTTAAGCCCTACAATACCGTTTTCTTGTGAGGTGGAATTAGAGCATCAGGCAGGAACTCCTTTAATTAAATCAATTCTCCCTAACCTAGCTACCCGAGAAGAGAGTTTAATGTTGGCATCCAATACTTCCCATCAGAAGAGTGATGGATTAAACAGTATCTAGGGATCCCTAGCTTGCCAAATGGAAGATAGCCCCTTCAAATGTCATATTTTTATACAAAATGCAGCAAATTTGAGCTTGTGATAGGTGAATGTAGGTTTGCTGCTTGTGGCTGAATACTGTTCTTTGCCTCATTTTGTTCCATTTTGGAAACTGATGTTTGTAAATTGTAGCTACGCTGGCCTATGATCTGTTGCATTCCAGTGGTCCTTTGGAGTGAAGGTGGAGGAGCTCGTGAAGTGTGTGTCAGCCCTCACAGGTAGGAGGAGAATCTCCAGGCAAGGTTGCATAGTCATCATCATTGTGGTTTGTAAGCATAAGCATGGAAAATCCACCTCTTCTGCTGCTGAAGAAAAGCAGATTACTTACTGCTGTAAATGTGGATCCACGCAAACAAAAACTCCCTGCGGTTTTCTTAGGACTTCAGTAAGCCTTACAGACAGCATTCCTGGGATACAGTGTGGCAGATCTTTGTGGAGAATGAGGGTAGATTTCCACCAGTTATCTTTCCCTTAATCTTTATGGTCTTTCTTCTTAAAGAAACAAACAGCCACTGCCCCTCTGATGTACGTGAATGAATTGGTACACCTTGCTAAGTGCAGACATGATAGTATAAGAATGTCTTTCCCAAAAGCTTGCATGAAAACCTTGTGAGCAAACGCTCTGCCCTAGGTTCAAGTATTACTTCTCAATAGGCTCATAAATACTGCAGCTATGTATATAATAGACACAGGCTTAATTTAATTGAATGAACAATTGAAAAATGGTAACAAGGTAGAGGAAATTGTAGTTTACACATGTGGAAAAGAATAGTTCCTTCATCTGGTTGTTTTATTGGCTACATCTTATTGCTGTTTCACCATAATTGATTGTTAATGGATTGCTGTCTTGGTGCAGTCTGGTATTGACTGCTATTTTTCTTGCAATTGATTGCATTTCATTTTTAATTCACTCTCTTGCCATCTTTTTCCGAAGTTGTTTGTCGTGGTTTAAGCTATAAACCCACACAGTTGCTCTCTCACTCACTCCCCACTCTTTCTTCCCTCCTCTCCTGAAGGGATGGGAAGGCGAATCGAAAGAATGCAACTCACACAGGTTGAGATAAGAACAGTTTAGTAACTAAGGTATACCACAAATCTCTACTGCTACCACCAATAATAATAATGACAAGGCAAATACAAGGAAAGAATACAATAGCTCACCATCCAGTCCGACCAAGCCGTGCACCCCCACTGTGCACCCCCACCCTGCAGCGAACCCCCACCACCTTTCCGCGTCTCTGCTCTCTGTTTCTACATCCTGGACATGATGAGCTGTGGTATGGAATAACCTCTTTGGTCAGTCTGGGTCAGGTGCCCTGTCTCTCCTTCCTCCTGGCTTCCCCTCCTCCCTGGCAGAGCATGAGACTCACAAAGTCCTTGGCCAGCCTAAACATCACCAAGCAGTAACTGAAAACATTGGTGTTATCAGCGCAGTTCCCAGGCCCAAAATCAAAAACACAGTGCTGCACCAGCTACCAAGAAGGAGAAAAAATGACTGCTGGTGCTGAACCCAGGACATTCCACCCCTTATTGCATACCATTCATGTCATGCTCAGATCCCACATTTTCAATATACCATCACATGTATATATATACATCCACACACACACACAGTGGGAGAGAGATCATCCCTTAGTGCATGAACCAATCCCTATAAAGCTGCTGAGTCCATCCAGTCCATGATGTCAGGCTCCATCTTTTGTAACAGTCTTTTAGAGCAGGAGAGGCTGTGTGCAGTGTTCACACTCGTCAACAACCTGGGCAGTAGTGTCCATTGCTAAGTCCACCCTTCAATCGTGAGTCCATCTGTATGCTGCATCTCTGCCCTGATGGCCTGAAGTGTCATGGGCCCACCAGGCTCAAAATAATTCACTCTCCCCTCCAGCAGTTTCTGCAGGTTGTCGTTGGGGACTCCATACAGCTGCCTTCCATCTCCAACGCTTCCAAAGCACTGGAGGGGCCCAGTGGACTAGATACTCGCCCACAGTGTCCCGTCCACCCTGCCACTTGTGACTGTCCAGCCTTGGGGAAAATCTCTTTGTCATCCCACATTGCAGTCTAACCCCAGACAAGGCCCACACCCCACTCTGCTTAACTCTCGGGACCAGATGAAATGGTTGTGGGTAAAACACACCCCGCATGCGTACCAACATGATGATCCCCATCACAATCAGCAGGCAGGTCCCAAGAGCACCCAAAGGCCATTCAAAACCTTCAGAGCTCTCAAATAACGCTGCTGTACTTGTCACTGGGGCTGGTGTAGCTGCTCTGCTTGCCGGCTCTCTCACCACCAGCTGCTCTTTGTCTGAGTCCAGACCTTCCTCCTCTGCCTTGCTGGGAAGTGCTGCATGGTCTCCTGCATCCTCCCGGGGCTCGGGCTCATGGGGCTCGGTGGGTGGCTGCCGGGGGATGCTCTCGGCCGCTGCGGGCTGGGCTCGGCTGCAGGGCTCTGCTCCTTCGTCACCTCCTCTTGTTGCTCGGCAGCTGCCGGGCCGGGCTCACCCCGCTGCAGCCTCCTCCCGCTGCTCGGCAGCGGCAGGGCCGTGCTCCAAGGCCGTTTTGGCCACCGGCGGCTCCAGGGGCTGCCCCCCCCCTCGGCTCCCCCCAGCC
Source organism: Amazona ochrocephala (assembly GCA_039720435.1). Taxonomy (NCBI): domain Eukaryota; kingdom Metazoa; phylum Chordata; class Aves; order Psittaciformes; family Psittacidae; genus Amazona; species Amazona ochrocephala. Next base: position 106,334,240 of record CM077878.1, read on the forward strand.
TCGCGAAGACGGAGGCAAGGCCGAGGGCCAGGATGATGAAGAGCAGCCTGGCGGCCAGGTACAAGTCCATGTCCACACCCACATCCACACCCCCCTGCTTCTGGAGCCTGCCCGTATCACAAGCCATTCCAATCAAGTACACTGAAACAAGAACCTTAACCCAAAGCCCATATAGTATCATAGAATAGTTAGGGTTGGCAAGGACCTTAAGATCATCTAGTTCCAAACCCCCTGCCATGGGCAGGGACACCTCCCACTAAACCATGCCATCCAAGGCTATGTCCAACCCCACCTTGAACACCGTCAGGGATGGAGCATTCACAACTTCCCTGGGCAACCCATTCCAGTGCCTCACCACCCTTACAGTAAAGAATTTCTTCCTCATATCCAATCTAAACTTCCCCTGTTTAAGTTTGAACCCATTACCCCTTGTCCTCTCACTACAGTCCCTAATGAAGAGTCCCTCCCCAGCATCCCTATAGGCCCCCTTCAGATACTGGAAGGCTGCTATGAGGTCTTCACGCAGCCTTCTCTTTTCCAGGCTGAACAGCCCCAACTTTCTCATCCTGTCTTTGTACGGGAGGTGCTCCAGTCCCCTGATCATCCTCGTGGCCCTCCTCTGTACTTGTTCTAACAGTTCCATGTCCTTTTTATGTTGAGGACACCAGAACTGCACACAATACTCCAAATGAGGTCTCACAAGAGCAGAGTAGAGGGGCAGGAGCACCTCCCTCGACCTGCTGGTCACACTCCTTTTGATGCAGCCCAGGATACGGTTGGCTTTCTGGGCTGCAAGCGCACACTGCAGTCGGCTCATGTTCATTTTTTCTATAGACCAACACCCCCAAGTCCTTCTCCGCAGGGCTGCTCTGAATCTCTTTTCTCCCAACCTGTAGCTGTGCCTGGCATTGCTCCGACCCAGGTGGAGGACCTTGCTGTTGTCATGGTTAAACTTCATCAGGTTGGCATCAGCCCACCTCACAAGCGTGTCAAGGTCCCTCTGGATGGCATTCCTTCCCTCCAATGTATCAACCGAACCACACAGCTTGGTGTCATCAGCAAACTTGCTGAGGTCGCCCTCAATCCCACGGTCCATGTCACCCACAAAGATGTTGAACAAGACCGGTCCCAACACTGATCCCTGAGGGACACCACTCGTTACTGGTCTCCAGCTTGAATCTGAATGCTTAGATAATAAATACCGGCAGTAAGTAAGGCACAACAAGCTGAAACCATGAACTCAAGAGCAACAACTTTGAGAGCTAATAAATCAGCATTGTGATGAGTGGCTATTAATCCTGTCGTTATCTCAACCCTTTGTGCCCCACGTTGGCTGCCAAAAAGAACTGTCGTGGTTTAAGCTATAAGCTCACACAGTCGCTCTCTCACTCGCTCCCCACTCTTTCTTCCTTCCACTCCTGGAGGGATGGGAAGGCAAATCGAAAGAATGCAACTCCCACAGGTTGAGATAAGAACAGTTTAGTAACTAAGGTATAACACAAATCTCTACTGCTACCACCAATAATAATAATGACAAAGCAAATACGAGGATGGAATACAGTAGCTCACCATCCAGCCAAACCAAGCCGTGCACCCCCCACTGTGCACCCCCACCCTGCAGCGAACCCCCACCACCTTTCCGCGTCTCTGCTCTCCGTTTCTACATCCTGGACATGATGTGCTGTGGTATGGAATAACCTCTTTGGTCAGTCTGGGTCAGGTGCCCTGTCTCTCCTTCCTCCTGGCTTCCCCTTCTCCCTGGCAGAGCATGAGACTCACAAAGTCCTTGGCCAGCCTAAACATCACCAAGCAGTAACTGAAAACATTGGTGTTATCAGCGCAGTTCCCAGGCCCAAAATCAAAAACACAGCGCTGCACCAGCTACCAAGAAGGAGAAAAAATGACTGCTGGTGCTGAACCCAGGACATTGTTCTATCCTGGCTTTCTCAATTACCTCATTTTTCTGCCTTGTGCTCTTCTGTCCATTGAGCTCATCTGCATTCTCCTATCGTGTTCTTGCCTTGTGTTGCTTATACATGTGCCCTTCTACTTTCCCAGTGCCTTCAGGACAATTTTGTGATCTTGCATTCTTGTCTTGGTGTGTTGTTTCAGCTGTTGTTTGCTGCTGCCCTTTTCCTTACTCTGTTGCTACTTCTGTGCGCTCTCTCTGCCCCACTATGGGAGAAGTCTGGGAAAATAATCCTGCCTTGGAAGTAGCTAAAGAGTCAAGATCTGTGTGGAAGAACCTTTGGCAAATGGTAAACAGTGAACTCCTTGAGCACGGATGAAGACAAGCTGAGAAAGTTGGGGCTGTTCAGCCTGCAGGAGAGAAGGCTGCGTGGAGACCTCATAGCAGCCTTCCAATACCTGAAGGGGGCCTATAGGGATGCTGGGGAGGGACTCTTCATTAGGGACTGTAGTGATAGGACAAGGGGTAATGGGTTTAAACTTAAACAGGGGAAGTTTAGATTGGATATGAGGAAGAAATTCTTTACTGTGAGGGTGGTGAGGCCCTGGAATGGGTTGCCCAGGGAAGTTGTGGATGCTTCATCCCTGGCGGCGTTCAAGGTGGGGTTGGACATAGCCTTGGATGGCATGGTTTAGTGGGAGGTGTCCTTGCCCATGGCAGGGGGGTTTGGAACTCGATGATCTTGAGGTTCTTTCCAACCCTAACTATTCTATGATTCTATGATTGGACTGCATGACAATCTAGGGTGTGACTTGTGAGAATAAAGGAAAGGCAAGTAGATGACTTCTCAGCTGTAAGTGTGGTCAGTCCTCTAGAAATCTTTTAGAGCAAATAAATCGGAGTATTGCCATGTTACCTTGATGGGGTACAAAACCTGCCCCACCTTCAAAACCACAAAGCCAAAAACCTGCCCTAAACTAGAACTTAAATTCTGTGTCTGTACTCAGTTGTGTTGGGAGACTGGTTTCAGGTTAGTTGCTAGATTTGAGGTCACATATGTGCAAAACATATGAGAAAGTATTTAATATGCATGTTAGCACAAGCCATGGTGGATATAGCTAAAGATTGTGTTCTATGCTGCAGTTCATCCCTAAAGCCCTATCTTTGGGGAGGGGTTGTGGACATTAAAGTAGCTTTCTCAAGACTTTTGTCTTGCATCCGTTTTCAAAATTTATCTTTTTCTTAGCTTTTTGTCAAATGGAAGATAAATCCTGGGAAAAGCGTGCCCTATATGCTATCAGCAGCTGAGCAGACTTTTTTGGTCCCTCCTGTAAAGGAGACTAAATCAGAATTATTGTGGGTACTGCAATATGAGAAGCCTTTATCTCTTTGGACAGAGTTTCTGGTCTGGTTTTCTGCTCCTGCAGGTGCCTGCTAGAAATTCTGAAGTATGGGCTTAATGCAATTATTAAATTGTGGTATGAAAAAAATAGTAATCATTGCCTTTCCAACCTTCTGGAAGAGATTGACATGCCTGATACCTTTGGACGTCTCTCATAAGATTAATTTTCTGACATGTGCAGACTCCTGGCAATGCAGTAGCCTTTTCATAAATTTTCTTCAAGGTGGAAATTGGTGATTTTTATTTGCTCCTCTGTATATCTAGAGTGCTGTGCAGAAACTACTGAAGAGTTGCTGCGAGACTTTTTGACATACTGAAAGGGTTGTGTGTACAGAAGTATTGACAAGCATCAGGTGTCTTACTTCATGTCTAATTGGAGGGGGGAAAATGGGAAGCTTTTTAAAGACTTGGTTTGCATTTTTGAGAATGCTCTATTGAAGTTACTACTTAATGAAATTAATTGATATACTCATCCTGATTTGCTCTTTGTGTTGTTTGTACTCAGAGTTAAAGTGAGCCCCTTGGGAGTTGGAATAGGGCAGCAGGGCAAGGTGCTAGTCTGGCTTGGGAAGTCCAGAATCTTGTTACCTTTATGGCTGGCTGTGACTCCTTTACCGACCGATCATTGTGTTGGGGAGTTTTGTACACAGAATCCGAATTCTGTGCTTTCTGGACAGGGTGAGAATTTGAGCAAGAGGGCTTGAATTTTCCATTCTGTTTCAGTAGGTGAAAGTGAGTAGGAAGCACAGTGTGAAGGGAATGCTAACATCTAGGAAGTGTTACTAGGGGTGCTACTGCTGTTGTGAAAAGAGCAAGACTTTGGGGAGGGGGGGGCAGAGAGGGAAACCCCTTCACTTCCAACCTAAGTCACCTTTAAAAGTGTTATGGATAGTGGTACAGTGGTGCATGGGTTACAAATGAGAAAGCCCTGTAACATCTGATCAATGATATTCAGTTAGGTCAATCCCCATCTTCCTCCTGCAGTCCCATTCCTTCCAAATAAAACTTTCCTGTGGTACTATGCTAGTTATACAGAACAAATGAAACTTTAAGGTTTTATTCCTTAAGATGGGAAAAATTAAAGGTACAGTATTTGATCTGAATTACTTGAAATAGCTATTGGTCTTTGCTGTTGTCAGATGCTGTGGAGTCCTCTAATATATTACCCTTTTCAGTACCCGTTCTTAATGAAGACAAATTCATCAAGTACTGTTTGAAATGCATCACTCTAAGAATAACAAAAAGATCCCCTTCCTTTTAAACCCAGTGACTCTGCTTGCAGAGTATGCTCTGGAAAATGAGAGACAGGAAGCTGTTATATATTGCTTACAGTGACACTGTGTAGTTACAAATTGTATATCAAATAAATTAAGGTGTATTTGTAGTAGACTATTTTCAAAAAGCCCCAAATCTTTAATATGTATGACTTCTCAAAATGAAATATGAAGCATCACAGATGTGGTATGGAAGACATTCAGGTATGAAGGTGGCCAGAAACATCCTGTTCAAACAATATTTCAGAAAACTAAGTTCCAGTACCTTTAGCGTTGATAGATGTGCTTTATTTAAGTCTAGGGCTTGACACTCCTGGTTATTAGTTGAATTTAGCTGAAAGTTGACGCAGGAAACTTGAAACCAAAAAAACCCCTGCATCCAGTCTCATTCATAGAATCATAGAATAGTCAGGGTTGGAAAGGACCTTAAGATCATCTAGTTCCAACCTCCCTGCCATGGGCAGAGACACCTCCCACTAAACCATGGCATCCAAGGCTAAGTCCAACCCTGCCTTGAGCGCCACCAGGGATGAAGCATTCACAACTTCCGTGGGCAACCCATTCCAGGGCTCCTTTCATTTTGTTCCCCACTCCTACCTTCTTTTGCACTCTGCTACTGTTCATCCTTCTTAAATAGCTAGGAGCTGAGTTTACGTGTGGTATTTCACCATTCAAAACTTTTTTTCAAGGCACAGATGTTTAATACATTTCCATGCAACAGACTTAAAATCACCTGATTGGGCTCTACGTGATTGCACCAGCAATGAAACATTATGGTTAGGGAAATGGGTAGATGATTACATGGGTTAATCTCATCCCTATATATTTAATTCTAGAGGAAGCTATTACTGATAGTTTTCTGTAGAAGAGTCCTTGAGTCAGTGCAGCTTTCATTGCTTCTGCTTGTTTTTGGCAAAAGGGTATCACAAGCTTTCCAAATGTGAACAACAGTCTCTTGTTTGGACCTATACGGTGATCTTTCATGATGCTCTTTTCCTAGAAAGAAGAGAATAGAGTTTCCTGGGTTTGTGTGTGTTTGTGTTCCTGATTGTTTGGTGGTTTGGTTTGCTGTTTTTTTTTTTTTGAGGGGGGTGGGGTGTGCTGTATTGTGGGAAAGCTTTCAAAACCTGTTCAGGATAAAATGTTTCTTGTTTTCAACAGAAAACTGAAGTTTCTGTGTGGAGATGGGTGGGAAGTACATGCTTTCAGCTACAAAAAGTAGTTGTGATTCTTTTTGGAGTCAAGGCTCTGACTTCTGCAGGCAGGAAAGGAAAGAGGAGAAGATAGGTAACAAACTGTCCATTTTGTTGCCATAGTAGTCATGGTTAGTTTGAGTGATAAAGGGAGATATGCGGTGCAAGACAGTGATGGTTGGTGGCAAGGAGTCTGGCCAGGCTGAAGCTTGTGGCTCATTCACAAGCTGTTGTTCTTTATTAGAGTATTTTTTTTTTATCTTGCATAGTACCTGCACTTGCAGGTAAAGACTTTTTTCTAGGAATAGGGACTGGAATAATCAGGTGAAAAAAGAATCAGAGGTGGCTCAAGATTTCTATTAAATGTGTCTCTATGGCCCCACTGCAAGTCTGGTGGAATACCTTGTGGCTGATAGGTGACAAGAAATGTCCAGGTTTGGGCTTAGGGGTGTGTATGCTCCTTTTCCTTGACTGTCTTGCACAGAAAGATTTAGACTCAAAAGTTTTAATATCTTGCTCTCTTCATTTTAGGAAAATTGGGTAACAGATTCAAACTCAAACAGAGGAAGTTTAGATTGGATATGAGGAAGAAATTCTTTACTGTAAGGGTGGTGAGGCACTGGAATGGGTTGCCCAGGAAGTTGTGAATGCTCCATCTCTGGAGGTGTTCAAGGCTGGGTTGGACGTAGCCTTGGATGGCATGGTTTAGTGGGAGGTGTCCCTGCCCATGGCAGAGGGGTTGGAACTAGATGATCTTAAGGTCCTTTCCAACCCTAACTATTCTATGATTCTATGATTCCTTTAGGTATATATTTTAATTATTTAGTAGGGAAATGAGTTACAGTGCTGTCTTGCATTTTGCATAGAAAGTGAGAGCAGTTGTCACTCAATATTAGTATCAAGATAGGATGACTGTCACACATGTATTTTGCTATAATCTGTGCAGAAGGATGACCCCTTCCAAATACCTGTTTTGGAGAAGGAGTGGTAGTGATGAGCTTTGTTTTCTGTGTGCTCTATTTACCAAGTCTGAGTGCTTTGATGCTAATATGATAGGTGCCTTGGAAATATCTGTAATAGCTACGGAAAGCAGTAGAGTATGAATCCATTTTTTTATTGAGTTGGGGTTGAAGGACTGTGTTTCTCTGAAAATGTTCGTGGTTCCTGTATAATTGATTGTGGGGGTAGGAGGGGTTACAGCTGCCTCATGGACATCTTAATGAGCTTATTTGTGGTATTAAACAGTATACTCTTTAGAGCTAGACACTTAACAAACCAAGCTGTCAGTAGGTGCTACATATACTACTTAGGAAGCTTAAAGGCTGTAATAGTGAGAGAACTAAGCTAATGTAAACATCATTTATAGTTCATGAGGTTAACTTTGTACTTTCTCAAGCTTTCAAGAATTAGTTTCCCTCATTTCTGTCCCATGTATTGACTTGCTTGTAGAGTTGTCAGGTTCAGCAACATGGTCCAGGCTGTCTTTAATCTTTGCTGTTGTTCTGTCCCCTGTTGTCTTTGAAAATAACTGTATAGTCTTTCTTCAACAGAAAGACAGTCCTCCTTAATCTTGGCTTTGCCATTCTATCTGAGATGTTTGGCATAATGCTTAAATAAAGCTCTAAAGAAAATTCATGCATTCAGGTAATTAATGAATATGCTGTGTTTCAGAGAAAGGGAGGAAGGTGAGCCCGCGTACTGGCTGATCAAGAGAAACTAAATTTGCAGTTACTGTGCTAGAAAGAGCTTGCATAAAAATCCTGAATTCAAAATACTTTCATTTGTCCCTAAATTACATCTGAAATTATGTTCTTTATGTTGATGCTACTTTATAGTCACTGGAGTTTTTTGTTTTGTTTTTAATTTATAGCTGTTCTTATTCCCTCTTTCCCCTGTTTTTGTCATGCTGGAAATATTTGGAGCAAAATCAAGCTCTGGAAATAAACAGATTTATTACACTGTTCAAAGTATCTGTATCCTGCTCAATGGACAGCTGGGATCAGCACAGAAGAAAAGTTTTTTGAGAGGCAGCGTGGACAGCAGACTGAGTTACTAGGAAATAACTGAAGATAATTTCAAAGCAAATTTGTGGAGAGCTTGGAACACTGTCACGTATGGGATGACAGGCAGCCGACATGGCTGTTGTGACTTAACTGCTTTGTGCTTATTTTGCAATGCTTTTATTTAGTTTTATGATCCAAAGTGGAAAAAACCCTATTTGAATAGTTGGGAATGGAAAATATCAGCCTACTTTGGTCTTGACTGAATCACTTTCCCTTCTTTTCCCCTTCATCTGTCTTTCCCTCCACCCTGGCGGCTACTCAAGTTGTTGGCTATTTCTGGTCCAAGTAATCTGACAAGAGAAATGTTGTGTGGGTTACTGTCCTTTCCATTAAAAGTTTTGGTAGAAACAAAGCAGACAAGCTGGCCAGTCTCCTGGGTGTTTGTGTGGTTGCTCAAGGCTGCTCAGCTAAGGAGCTCCTCCAGGGAGCATGTCCCTGCTCTGGCCAGAGTTGTCTTCCTGTCCTCCATAATGAGATACTACCTTTTTTGGTTGTGTTGTTTCTTTCCTTGAATTCCATGAAATGGATGCTTCTGAACAGATCCAGTTAAGACTGAGGGTTGTAGAATTTGTTTTTGTTGTTGGGTTTCTTGTTTTCCTTCCTCCCCCGCTCCACTTCCCCTTCTCCCCTGAAACAATTATTTATATAGTGAAGAGCATAGGGAGTTCCTGTATTCAACTGGGGTCTTGCTAAGTTGTAGTGATGAGCATTGGCATTTATTTTGGTTTTCAAAACCTAATAAGCCCACCATTTTTCCCCATTTGTGGTGTAGGTTATTTTTTTGGTTTATGGTTTTTGGGTTGGTTGGTTTGTTTGTTTTCTGATTTTTGTTGTTGTTGAGGAATTTTTTTGTTTGTTTGTTTCTATTTTTTTAAGCACTATATTCCTGAGTCTTCATTTTGGAAAGAGGAAGTAAAAACGATTAAATTTTAGTGAATTCATGACCTATAGAATCATAGAATAGCTAGGGTTGGAAAGGACCTTAAGATCAGGGCTCTGGGAGAGGTGGTTAGGGGCTCTGGAGCTCAGATTGTCTTTTCGTCAATTCTCCAGGATACAGGGCAGGACCTTGAAAAGGCTAGGAGGATTGGGCAGGTTAATAAATGGTTAGAAGGGTGGTGCTATAGTCAGGGGTTTGGGTACCTTGACCATGGGACTCAATATAGTAGGCCAGGTCTACTGGGGGCTGGTGGAGCTGGTCTGATAAGGAAGGGGAAGAGTGGATTTGGTAGGAGGCTTGCCAGGCTGGTCAAGGATGCTTTAAACTAGATGTGTTGGGGGAGGGGGGCATCATTCCATCCCAACACACCCTCTCGGTTGGTAGCACCTATAGTAAACGTTCGGAGCAATGTAGGGATATTCCAGCTGCTCCAGCCAATGACCCGGCTTCAATTGGATCTCGGCTCAAATGCCTCTACACAAATGCCCGTAGTATGGGGAACAAACAAGAGGAATTAGAGATGTGTGCACATCTATGGGGGTATGATATCATAGGTATCACAGAAACATGGTGGGATGGCTCCTATGACTGGTGTGTTGGAATGGAAGGTTACCGGCTCTTTAGGAAAGACAGGCCTGGCAGACGGGGAGGGGGAGTTGCTATTTATGTTAGGGATAGGCTGGAGAGTATGGAACTCTGTCTGGTGACAGGTGAGCAGTCGAAAGAGAGTTTGTGGGTCAGGGTTAAAGGGAGAACAGCGATGGGCGATATTATTGTGGGGATCTGTTACAGACCGCCTGACCAAGGGGAATTGCTGGATGAAGCGCTCCATAGGCAGATAGGAGCAGCCTCACGCTTGCAGGCTCTTGTTCTCATGGAAGACTTCAACCACCCTGATATCTGTTGGAGGGATGGTACGGCCCGGCACAAGCAATCCAGAAGGTTCCTTGATTGTGTGGAAGACAACTTCCTTCTGCAAGTAATAGAGGAGCCGACAAGGAGAGGTGCCATGCTTGACCTCGTCCTCACCAACAGGGAAGGGCTGGTTGGGAATGTGATGCTCCAGGGCAGCCTTGATTGCAGCGATCATGAGATAGTTGAGTTTGAGATCCTCAGCACAGTGAGAAGAGCGTGCAGCAAGCTCACTGCCCTGGACTTCAAGAGAGCAGACTTTGGCCTCTTCAGGAACCTGCTCAGTAAGGTTCCATGGGATACAGCCCTAGAGGGCAGGGGGGCCCAAGACTGTTGGTTGATATTCAAGGCTCACCTGCTGCAAGCTCAGGAGCGATGCATCCCAACTAGAAGGAAGTTCAGCAGGAGGGCCAGGAGACCTCCTTGGATGGATAAGGAGCTGCTGAGCAAAATTGGAAGGAAAAAAGAGTCTTATAAAAGGTGGAAGCAAGGTCAGGCGGCCTGGGGAGAATACAGGGATGTTGTCCGGGAAGCTAGGGACCAGGTTAGGAAAGCTAAGGCCCACTTAGAATTAAACTTGGCTAGGGATGTTAAGGATAACAGGAAGGGATTTTATAGGTACATTGCCAATAAAAGAGAGGTTAGGGACACCGTGGGCCCTCTCCAGAAGCTATCGGGAGAACTGGCTACCCTGGATTTGGAGAAGGCTGAGGTTCTTAATGACTTCTTTGCCTCAGTCTTTATGGGCAAATGCTCTGACCACACCACCCAAGTCTTGGAAGGCAGACGCGGGGACGGTGAGAGTGGGGACCCTGGGCCCACTGTGGGGGAGGATCTTGTTCGGGACCACCTTAGGAACCTGAATGTATACAAGTCCATGGGACCGGATGAAATCCATCCGCGGGTCCTGAAGGAGCTGGCAAATGAAGTTGCTAAGCCACTGTCCATCATATTTGAAAAATCATGGCAGTCGGGTGAAGTTCCCGATGACTGGAAAAAGGGAAATATAACCCCCATTTTTAAGAAGGGGAAAATGGATGACCCAGGGAATTGCAGACCAGTCAGTCTCACCTCTGTGCCTGGCAAAATCTTGGAGTGGATTCTCCTGGAAGGCATGCTAAGGCACATGAAAACCAACAAGGTGCTTGGTGACAGCCAGCATGGCTTCACTAAGGGGAAATCCTGCCTGACCAATCTGGTGACCTTCTATGAAGGGGCTACGGAACTGATGGACAGGGGCAGAGCAGTTGATGTCATCTACCTGGACTTGTGTAAAGCCTTTGACACTGTCTCACATGACATCCTTGTCTCTAAGTTGGAGAGACATCAATTTGATAGGTGGACCACTCGGTGGATAAAGAACTGGCTGGATGGCCGCATGCAAAGAGTAGTGCTCAGTGGCTCAGTGTCCAGCTGGAGACCAGTAATGAGTGGTGCCCCCCAGGGATCGGTGTTGGGACCGGTCTTGTTCAACATCTTTGTGGGTGACATGGACAGTGGGATTGAGTGCGCCCACAGCAAGTTTGCCGATGACACCAAGCTGTGTGGTTCGGTTGATACACTGGAGGGAAGGAATGCCATCCAGAGGGACCTTGACACGCTTGTGAGGTGGGCTGATGCCAACCTGATGAAGTTTAACCATGCTAAATGCAAGGTCCTACACCTGGGTCAGAGCAATGCCAGGCACAGCTACAGATTGGGCGGGGAGGAGATTCAGAGCAGCCCTGTGGAGAAGGACTTGGGGGTGTGGGTTGATGTAAAAATGAACATGAGGGGGCAGTGTGCGCTTGCAGCCCAGGAGGCCAACCGTATTCTGGGCTGCATCAAAAGGAGTGTGACCAGCAGATCGAGGGAGGTGCTCCTGCCCCTCTACTCTGCTCTCGTGAGACCTCACTTGGAGTATTGTGTGCAGTTCTGGTGTCCTCAACATAAAAAGGACATGGAAGTGTTAGAACAAGTGCAGAGTAGGGCCACGAGGATGATCAGGGGACTGGTGCACCTCTCGTATGAAGATAGGCTGAGAAAATTGGTGCTGTTCAGCCTGGAGAAGAGAAGGCTGCGTGGAGACCTCATAGCAGCCTTCCAATACCTGAAGGGGGCCTATAGGGATGCTGGGGAGGGACTGTTCATTAGGGACTGTGGTGAGAGGACAAGGGGTAATGGGTTTAAACTTAAACAGGGGAGGTTTAGATTGGATCTGAGGAAGAAATTCTTTACTGTGAGGGTGGTGGGGCCCTGGAATGGGTTGCCCAGGGAGGTTGTGAATGCTTCATCCCTGGCAGCGTTCAAGGTGGGGTTGGACATAGCCTTGGATGGCATGGTTTAGTGTGAGGTGTCCCTGCCCATGGCAGGGGGGTTGGAACTCGATGATCTTGAGGTCCTTTCCAACCCTTACTATTCTATGATTCTATGATTCTATGATCATCTAGTTCTACCAGATGTAAACCTTAAAGGTCTAGCAGAGCTACTGAGTTAGTCCTTCATAGGACTTCAAATCTGTGATTTTATTAGTTAATTATGAATAATAACTTGGGATTTTTTTTTTGCAAGGTTGGTTTGTTTTGTCATTTTTCTAAAGAAATATTGGTGAGTGCTTTCAGCTTGCTGAGAGCTAGGATGACAATAAGACATGAAGAGACAAGCTGTCGTAATGAGTTTCATTTAGAAGGTGCTCTTCTAATAAAAGTGCAAGAGCATCTCAGACAGCTTTGAAGATCTTAATCTCAGATTAAGATGTGCTGTATTTCCATAACATACTAAGTAAAAATGAATTCAAGTATTTTATATGTAAGAAAGGAAGGTAAGATGGCTGGGAAATTTAGGTAGAATCCAATACAGTTAGAAAGGGAATGGAGACTAATGATGCTTCCATACTGTGAATTCACTTAAGGTCCTGTGCAATGAGGCATCTTCCTAGACTCTGCATACACTCAGTGAGAGGGAGAGGAAACCAACAGCAGGAAACGAAAAAGGCAAGGGACATGTAATGCTGTACTCTCAGGATGCTTTCGAAGGGTGTAAGAGGGGTGTGTGTATGCACATGTGTGGATGGTGTGATGTGTCAACAGAACTTTGACATACAGTGGCTAATTTACCTAATTTAAACTTAAATGTTTCAGTGAACTTTCTGTTCATGAAAATCTATGCTGGTAAAGCAAATAGATACCCAAGGTGAAAGAGGGACTGTTGTCTCTAGTATGTCAGTGAGATACTTTGTTAGCTGTGAGGGGCAGATTTAATATTTGGGTGAGGTAGTCAGGTATAAAAGCTTTTGTCAATCTCTAGAAGCAGATGTGATCTGCAGCCTTGATACTGCAGCACTTCCACCTACAGATTTTGATTTGTTTATCCAATCTATTCCTTCTGCTAATTGGAAGAGTAGAAAGGAGTGTAAGCTACCATCTGCAGCTGCAAAGCTGGAAGAGTATTCTGTAATTATAGAATATTCTATAATAGCAACTTTCTAATACTTCTAACTAAAATACTTCTAACTTTGTGTTTAAAATGCTGATAGTGTCCCTTGTACTTCTAGCTGCGTATTTGTCTTCTGTAATGACTTTCTTGGAAGTAGCGGCTAAAGTAACTCCAGCAATGATGTAAAACAAAAAGGTAAGGAAGATGATGGCAACAAGTGCAAACTAGCAGTTTAAAAATGCTAATGAAGGTTAAAGTATCAGAAAAGGCTGGAGCTAAGGGACAGCTAGCTCCTTTGTACAAAATCAACTAAGTTTTAACAGTAGTGGGTTGGGGGAGTCTGACCTCTCTTTCTTAGGGCTCCAGAGCTGAGTTAGCATGGTACTGTGTGGTAGCAATACTATGAAAAATTTAATTTGTGTTTGCTTTTGCTAGTATCTATTAGCTGTTTAATCTGTTACTCCTCCAGTAGTATTGTGAAAAGGTTGAAAAATGATCTAACATCACAAATGTTAACCACCCTGTTATCTAGGGAAAATTGAATTGGGTGTATCTTAATTGCATCAGTCCCATTTTATTAATTACAACTATTGTGATATACTTCATGTTTTACAAGTTAATTCCTTTTAAGGAAACTTATTTGTGTGGTCAATTCAACTCAGACTGGAAATAAGTGCAGAATTCAGTGAGGTTAATCAACCCCAGTAGCAGCTTTCCTAAGGGTCCGGTGGATTCTCTGTCACTTGGAGTCTTCAAGTCAAAATTAGATGTGTCTGAGTGGTGTTTTCTGGTTAAAATGGCATGCGTGAGATGGATGTGGAAGTTAGTGTGGGGCTTTAGAAGGAAATTGATTCGATTATCATCATTGGTACTTCTGGCCTCAGGATCATCATGGTTGCCATGTACCATTCCTAGTGGCAAAAGGTGAAAAACCGTGAGTTGTCAAGTAACGAGCATAGATGAAAAGACCTTAAGGGCTATTTCTCCAATAGCTGAAGTCCTCAAGTGTTGGCTGTGTTGTGAATAATAAACATTTGTCTCCTAGCTTAACATTTTTATGTAGGTAGTGGGCTTCATTTTAGGCTTCTCTTAGTTCTAAGATGGTGGATAATTAAGATTATACTTATGCCTCGCTGAGCTGTGCTGCTTTTGGCTCTGCTTCACAGCACCTCTTATGCTTTTTAAATATTTTGTGTGTTTAATTTTACCCCGGAGTGTTTGCTTGTCCAGCTTACAGTGTTGTGATGGCATGAGTGCTTATGGGGGCATATGGAGAAGAGGGGAGCATGGTGTTGAGGAGGAAATCACTGCCTTTCTCTGGGGAGCCACTTCTTTTAACAGCAGTGCTGGTTTATGCACTTCAAATGCTGCTAGTTATGCTGTAAGATGACTCTGTTCCAGAAGTATGTCTTCAGGATGAACTCAGATATAAACCATAAAAATCTTTAGTGGAGCAAGTTAGTTCAGAGAGCAGACTTCCTCAGAAAACACGTCAGATGAAGCCGCTGCTATTTAAATTCCCAAGTTTTTTCTCTTGTCTCTTCTCTGTGAATCTATTCTGTTCCTACAAGTGCTGTTTAAGATTAATGTCAGATGGGAAGTATGTGGCTGTGAAACTACGAACATGGAACTAATGGAATGACTTTAATGCCTTCAAGTGACCTATGCATTTTCAGCTTTATTACTGCATGGTCTCTGCTTCCTTCAGTGCTTTGGAAATTGGAGCTGGATGAGGGGGAGCTAAGGTGCACAACTTTAACCTTTGTCAAAATGAGGTTTTTTTACTTGAATGGAGGGGGGGCTCTTTCTTCTGTGTTTCCTTTTGTTCAGGCTGGACAGCTTTCTTGAAGTTGCCTGAGTGTTTTTCTTTGCTTGGCTTCTGAAGTTGTTTAACCCTGCTCTTGGGCTTCATCCAGTCTCTTGCTTTCTTAAAAAAAAAAAAAAAAAAAGTGTGCTTGCTGCCTTAACAGCAGTCTTCTATTGCTCACTTTTACCCTTTCTTTTGAAAGTCTCTCCAAAGAAGGGTAGGAAGAAATGTAAGGACACTCAGCTTTAATATTAATAAAATTGCAGTTCTCTTCTGGGGCTTAACCCACAAATCTCTTCAGCTCCATGTACCTCTATGAGAGTATAAAAAAGGAAGGAGGACTCAATGGGAGACAGGCTGATTTCCATGGGGAGTTCTGACTGTCTTTGAAACTGGCTGTTGCTACAGCAGTCCTGCAGGGCTGAAGACTGTGATATCTGCCTGAAGTCAAGAAATAAGATTCAGACCTGCCTCTGGGCTATATCTTATGGTGGAAGGAAATCCACTGATTTCTCGCATGTTGTGACAATGATGTTGTGAGACTCCACTTCATGAAGAGTAAAGCTTGCTAGAAGTGGCCTGAAGATGAGATAGGGATAAACTAGAAAGCTAGAGATTACCTCTTGCATCGGAGTTCCTCTCTTTTTCTATTGTTGGGAGGCAGAAGTGTGGTAGCGTGTGGGATTGCCTTGTTGGACAAATGCGCAGACCCTTTGCTACTGATTCAGCTTGTGCAGTCAGTGCCAGGATCCCTGGAAGGAAGAGGGACTAAATATCTGAATATTATGTATGCAAAGTTAATGCAACGGAGGTAAGAGTGTAGAGGAATAGGGAGAACATGGTACTGAAATGGGCTGCAGGCTGCTTGCTCAGTTCTTTCCTAATAAAAATACTTGCAGAGGGCATTGGGAAAATACCTGGTTTGTTTGAGAGTCTAATGGTGTAGAATGCCTGATAAACTGGCCCAACACCGACTACTGAAAGAAATGTGTGAGGATTGGTTTTGGTGGGTTTTTGTTTGTTTGTTTTTTTTAATTCTTAATCTACAGAAGCATCCGAGCTCAGGGAAAGAGTGTAGTAAAGTAAGATGTCAGGATTAAGCATACAGAAGGATTTTTAATATTGTTACCTTGTGTCATGGACACATATAGCTGTCATCGGTTCTCTGAAGTTAGTACCATATTGTTGTCATGTTCTTAGAAAACAAGAAGACACAACTCTTGAGTCTGTTTGCATCTTGGTCACCCATTCACTTGCTGTAGCACTTGGCATCTGTCATAATATTTTCATTCTGTTGTGCTTCTGAAATGGGGAAATCATATGGTCTTTTTGAAACAGGCATTATGATAGACTAATTCAGATTTGAGAAAACGCCTGATCTGATTCCTGTGGTAATAGTGTGGTTCATAAGTTGCTTGGCAGTCCTAGAGTAAGGAAGATCTGTTTCAACTTGACTTGTCTCTATTTCCATGGTCTGCTTCCCTGGCTGAGAGGGACTACAGGAAAACTGGGAAGAAATCTATTCTGGATAAATTTGACAGATACTTTTACTCACGTAAAGGGGAAGGAGGGGAGAGTGTTATTGATGTTCCAAATCATTTGAGTCAGAAGTGGCAACATAACATTGTTACAATGAAATACTGAGCAGCTAAGAATTTTTTTGAGTTCATTGATTTCAAAGCCTTCAGACTGCTTACTCCTATAGAAAGCTCTAAAAGGCATCAGTTCTGTATTAAAGAAAAAGCTAACATCAGCTAATGTATTAATAAAAGCTTCTGGGTTTAATGTCTTTCATTCGCGTGTCCTGCAACTAGATGAATTCTGTCTGATTGTAATTTTGAATAGTGTAGAAAATGGTGATTACTGTCCTCAAAGAATGAGAAAACAGAAAATTTAGGTTTCAGGTTGAAGCTCTTTAAATTTTTGCCTTCAAGGAAGTTGAATTGGCCTCTGCAAATAAAAGCAAATGTAAAACTGTGCAAGAATGAAAGCAGGCATTGTGGCACACTCGTATCTGCCATTGATTCTTGCTTGTAACATCACTTCTGGAGAAAGATGACCATATAGCCTTAGTACAAGACCCCACAAATACAGCGGGCTGTTGTCAAGTTACGATGATGCTTTAAGTTGCTTCCCTGCATAGAGGCTTTTGGGAGCATAGCCATAAAGGGGAAAAAAAAATGCAGCCTATACAGGGAAGCTAAACTCTAAGTTCTGTTTTAAAAGAAGGTAGAAGGAAAATGGGAGGTGGGATGAAGGCAGGAATACAAGTCATCTGGCTCCCTCTGCCAGGGAACACAGCTCTGAGGATGCCGCTGCAGTAGAGTGTGGTACCGGACTTTTTTATCTTGTGCCTCCTATTGATTCTGGTGTCCAGAGACTGCAAGATCTTGCCCTGGAAATTTGGATAAAATAACATGAACATCCCACATGAGCTTAAGTTTGGGCATGTTGATTTGGTCCTTGTCTTGTCAACTTGTGTTTGTGTTACTTCTGTGTTTCACATGATCAGAATGCAGTCCCTGGGTAGCATCTCAGTGCACCTTTTTGTGTTTGCCTTATTACTCTTTTTTGGTTTTGTTTAATTTTGGGTGGTTTGTGTTGTTGTTTTTTTTTTTTTTTTTTTTTTTTTTTGTGTGTGTGTGTGTCTTTGTTGTGGTTTTTGTGTTGGTTTGGTTTGGTTTTGTTTTGTTTTTTTTCATTTTAATGTTTTTCCCATATTGGGCTGAGTTAAGACTCTAGCCTTTCTGCAACATTGCTCCTGTCTTGTTTTGACAAATCGAGCCCTTGGAATATAACATGTGGCAGCTGTGTGGGTTGAATGCTGAAGTATAAGGTTATATACAGGCTGTAAAACACCACACTGCATCCAACCATGTAAATGTGAACTCTACTATATACGGTAGAATACTGCAAGGATATTATTGTGGAGGTTGTTTTATGTAAAGGTATACATCTGCTTTGTCTTTTAATTAGTATTTGGAAGGAAAGCTGATAATGTTTGGAGGATGAGCTTCGCTGGCAAAACTTCTCTTGTATGCTGTGTTCTGAAATGTGTCATAGCTGTTGATGGAAACACTAGCTATTTGCAAAGGTGTTACATATAATTCCCTTTGCAGGGAAAGAGCGATGTGGCAGGTAATAGGACAGCAGACCTTGAGCCACTGTGAAAGTGAGCTGCTGAGGGAGTTGATTTGCCCTAGTTAAAACCTAAATAAACTGCCCTCAACCAGAACTGTGAAAGCCATACAGATTTGATTGCATTCTTCTCTAGCAATCTGAAAGCAACACTAGATTAAGAACCCATGAAATTATATACTGGAGTTTTTGGGTTTGTGTGGTGGTGGTTTTTAAATAGCTGTGTGGTGGTCTTCTTTTTCTATCGTCTTTTTTTTTTTTTTTTTGGCTGGAGAAAATATGTTTAAAAATAAAGGAAGGGTAAATTCTTTGGAATTCTTCAGTAAGAGAAAGGTTTCTGAAGCTTAATGTGTGTGGTTTGATTTTTTTTTCTTGTTATTTAGCTTATTGCAGGGATTGTAGTGATGAGATGACAAACTGATCACAGGTTTATGTGGCTATAGAATTCATGATCCTGGGGAAAATAGCTAATTCTCCACGCCTTGCCTTCTGATCCAGCACTATGGCTCTTGAAGAAGAGTGACTGTTAAATAGTCACTTGAAAAGTTGTGGGGAGCTTAACTCCCTTGGGACACTTTGAAAGGTGAAAAGATTTGGAGTTTTTCTTGCCTAGTGAAAATACAGGTTATTTACAGCAAAGTGATGTTTGCTCAGTTCCTGAGGTTCTGATGAAGATTACTCTTTTGTTTGGGAATATATTTTTGTGCTTAGAAACTCAAATGTTGCAATTCCCTGGCTCTGTGGACTGAAGGCTCTTTCTGTTTCCCTGCTCAGCCAGCTCTGAGACTGGACCATTGCTGGCTGTTGCAGAGAAACCAGTCAGTTACAAGCTTAAAACAGATCCTTTTAAATGCACATGGTTTGGCATATCATAAAGAACCAGCTTAACTAATTGCATTTTAACAAGAAAAGCCAGAAGTCCAGCTTTGACAGATGTCCGTTGCTTTGTTTTGCTGTAGCAGCTCAGAGACCTTCAGGATGAGTCAGTTGCCCAAATGTAGGCATCTAGCGCTGCTTGAAATTTCCTACAGCACTCAAGACCGTGTATGGGACTGACAGATACAATGGAGGGTGCAGGGGAAACCTACACCTCTCTACAGTTGTTCCAGGAGACAAACCAAGGCACTTGCACATGTTGAGAGGAACAGTAGGTGCCTGTGATCAGACATCTGAATTGCGCCCTAAATCTTTACTTTTTCAGCCCTATATATCCCTCACTGTCCATGTACTCTATTGTGACGGGTAATTGACGGTAGTGCCTCTCAATGGTCTATGTTGAGACCAATACTGTTAAATATTTTTATTAATGACATAGGCAGTGGGATTGAGTGTACCCTTGGCAAGTTTGCAGGTGACACTAAGCCAAATGGTGCAGTCGATTTGCTGGAAGGAAGGGATGCCATCCACAGGGACTGTGACAGGTTTGAGAAGAGAGCCTGTGTGAACTTTGTGAAGTTCAACAAGGCCAAGTGCAAGGTTGCAAACCCAGAAAGCCAACCATATCCTGGGATGCATCAAAAGGAGATGGCCAGCAGGTCTAGAGTGGTTGATCTTTTTTTTTTTATCATTTCCCCCCCCCCTTCTGCTCTCATGAGACCCCCACCTGGAGTGCTGTGTTCAGCTCTGGAGCCCAAACACAAGGGGGACATAGAGGACCCTGAAAATGATCTTAGAGCTGGAGCACCTTTCCTATGAAGACAGGCTGAGAGAAGCCTTATTGTGGCTTTTCGGTATTTAAAAGGGGGCTTATAAGAAAGATGGAGAGAGACTTTTTACCAGGGCTTGTAGTGTGATAAGGGATAATGGTTTTAAACTAAAAGAGGGTAGAATTAGATAAAAGGAAGAAATTAGTATGTGGGTGGTGAGCCACTGGAACAGGTTGCCTAGGGAAGTTGTAGGTGGCCCATCTGCAGAAATATTCAGGGTCATGCTGAGCAGGGCTTTGAGCATCTTCACATAGTAAAAGATGCCCCTGCCCATGGCAGGGGATGCTAAATGCCATTTAAGCTCTTTTCCAACACAAACTGTTCTATGATTCTGTTACTGAAACATTTGTAATGAAAAGCTGTGTTCCTCTTCCAGTAGTATAGTCGGCATTATGTTTCTGAATCTGTTGGGGGTGGATCTGAAATGCTCTTCTAATCTTCAGTTTCATAGCTTTTTCTTTCACAACACTGCTCAGCTTTGCCTTTGTTCCTTCTGTAGTGTACCTAATGTTACACCTTTTGTATCTATCTAAAAATGCAATTTAAACTCTTTGTTCTGCTCTTTGGCTTGCTGTGCTGTATAGTTGCATCAATAAATGATCTCTTCTAAAGAGCGCTTCACAAAGCATGTGTCTATATTTGCAATGCATGGTAAAATCTCTGTGTACAGGATCATATGATAATTTAATTTTCATGAGTGGTAGCATGCTGTCTCCCACTAAAATTGAGGGATTCTGTTGTTCTCTCTAAGAGTCTGGGAGTTACAGTTGCTTTTGAATTTTGCCTTTTTTCTTCTGTCTCTCTGCATAGTTGCTTAGTAGTTTCTTCTGTCATGTTTGACTGGCTCATGTAGTACATCCTTGACAGCAACACTTACCAGAACACATGGAAAATATTGAAAACAGTGTTTTCTGGTTACAAGGGCTGTCAATCTAAATCTAAGTCTGCTTTGACTGTAAGCCTGTGGGTTTATGAGTTCTATGGTGACTAAAGAGGAAACCTTTTTCCAGGCTGGGAGAGCTCCTAGTGAGGCAGAAAAAACTCTGTAGGGAACTGTTCTCTCACTAAAGACAGAAGCAATAGAATAACCCCTCAAACACTGATTTGTTCCACATTTTCAGTGTATCCTACCTTCAGGAGTTTGATTTTATTTATGTATGTCTCTAGGAGATGATGCTTAATTTTGTAGCATGCTGAAATATTAGGCTGTAGTTTATTCCCTTGATTTGTGAGACTGTATCTTCTACAAGTTGATTTAGGTGTTAAAAAAGGTTTCTTTGAGATCTCTGCCTCTGAATGGCAAATACTTTGCTTTGATCTAGAAAATGATTGGGGCCAAGAGATATTACTGTCATTGAAATGCACCTTGTCAAAATAAAAAATTCCAGGGATTGGAAAAGTGGTCAGTTTCAAAACTCAAGTGTAGACTTGAGGTAGTTTGGTCCCCGGGGTGGAAACCCTTGTGGTCAGGCCTGAATTCTCCTGCCTGTTTAGGCAGCTCGTGTGTTTGGAACAATTTGTGAAATGGTAAGTCAGCTGAACTGGGAGCCTCTGCCTGGTCAACAGAAGTACAGAGAAGCAGGAATGTGCCTAAAGTCAGTTTTGTTTTTCTTGTTTAAAATGTCCTGTTTGAGAGATGCATGAGAAAGCATTCTGCATTTGAGAATCTGCATTTCCCAATATCATTTAGGACATGTATATGCTCATCCTTTTTTCCTTAATCTAGCAAAGACAGACCTTACGAAAGAATAGGGGATAGTGCCCTGTGCTATTATAGGCTGCTACGGGATTGAGCACAGTCAACCCTTCCTTCTGAAGTTATGCAGGTATGCAAAAGAGAAGGAAGAGGCACGAATGGCAAGCAGGCCAGGATGAGGGACTGTGTGGTGCAGTGGTTATTTTCAGCTGAGAGAAAGGAGTGCTAAGATTCAGCCTCTGATTTAAAACAAATATAAGAACAACAAACAAGAAACCAAACCAAAAACCCCACAGAGATATTTTTGTACATATTCTTGTCTTTCATAGGAGTCTTGTTTGTTTTTTCAGCCTATCCAAAGAGCTTCCTGAAATAATGTTTTGGAGCTGATCAAGCAGAGGATAAAATGGAATGCAGGGGTGGATCTTGTGTGTCTTTGGAGGTTACTGAAAGCCCAGTGTTCTTGTTCAGGAGTAAAGGTGTGCTGTCAATCTGAGCTGAGCAGCTCTGAAGAGACAGGCAGAGGAGTAGTGTCTCTTGTGTGCATTGATCAGATGTAAGTGCCTCCTGAGAGCTTCCTATTGCAGCTTTGAGTTCAAAAACTTGATGTCATGAGACTTGGAGTCTTAAAACCGTGACAGACTAGAGAGGGGCATCCATTGTTAGACAGATGGTGAAAGCCTTTATTGAAGTCCTGCGATGTTTTGTGTTTTGTGAAGGTATTGTAAGTGGTAAGCTGCTGCAGCCAATGAGAGAACTCAGCTGGCAGATGTCACCAGGGCAGTTCTCCCTGAATCTAGTAGCTGCTTTTGTTGGAGCTCATTTGACCTTTTTCACTAGCAGGGAGGATGCTAAAAGGTTTCATTTTCTGGCACTCTTGAAATACAGACCTCATTGGTTCATTAGTAACTAAGGAACAAAAGCGTTTACAGGAAAAGCTCCTAGAAGCTGGCAATAGAATTTTCTCTGAAGGAAATAACGTCAGAGGACTAAGTTAAACTCCATACTGAGCAACATAATAGAGAATGCAATAAACGCAAAAATCTGGTGATGTCATATGTCCTAAAGTATGATCTCTGGAAAAGGTATTGCTCAGGTATGTTTAGTGATACGACTTTTGTACTATCTATAGTAGAGACAGCACTGAAGTTTTTGATGTACCTCCTCCTTTGACATAGCTTCAATGCACTTCCAGAATCTCTTGGGTTTTGAGAAGTGTCGTGCTTGAAGGACTGATTCTCAACAGGATTGCTTTGTCATAGAACAGTGTGCCAAAGGACTCTGTTCATATTAGGTTCAGTGTTGTGTGTTTTGGTTTAGTGTTGGGGTGTTGTGGTCTTTCCTTCCCCCCCACCCCCGCAGCAGTCAACTGTCTCAGAAATTGGTGGTTCCAGCATCAGCATTTGCAGGACTTTTATGACAAATTTGTGGTAAGTGTTGAGAAATTGGATCTTGATTCATAGCCTTGGGGTGGTAGCAGTAGCATCCTACCATTCATATCATAGGATCATAGAATAGTCAGGGTTGGAAAGGACCTTAAGATCATCTAGTTCCAAACCCCCTGCCATGGGCAGGGACACCTCCCACTAAACCATGCCATCCAAGGCTATGTCCAACCCCACCTTGAACACCGCCAGCAATGGAGCATTCACGGCTTCCCTGGGAAACCCATTCCAGTGCCTCACCACCCTTACAGTAAAGAATTTCTTCCTCAGATCCAATCTAAACTTCCCCTGTTTAAGTTTGAACCCGTTACCCCTTGTCCTCTCACTACAGTCCCTAATGAAGAGTCCCTCCCCAGCATCCCTATAGGCCCCCTTCAGATACTGGAAGGCTGCTATGAGGTCTCCACGCAGCCTTCTCTTTTCCAGGCTGAACAGCCCCAACTTTCTCATCCTATCTTCATACAGGAGGTGCTCCAGTCCCCTGATAATCCATGTGGCCCTCCTTTGACTCGTTCTAACAGTTCCATGTCCTTTTTATGTTGAGGACACCAGAACTGCACACAATAGAATCATAGAATCGTAGAATAGTTAGGGTTGGAAAGGACCTTAAGATCATCTAGTACCAAACCCCCTGCCATGGACAGGGACACCTCCCACTAAACCATGCCATCCAAGGCTCTGTCCAACCTGGCCTTGAACACTGCCAGGGATGGAGCATTCACACCTTCCCTGTGTCATGGGTTCAGCAGTAGCAGTCATTTTTCTCCTTCTTGGTAGCTGGTGCCATGCTGTGTTTTCTACTTTTGGCCTGGGAACACAGCTGATAACACTGATGTTTATAGTTACAGCTTAGAATGTTTTGGTCTGACTAAGGACTTTGTGAGTCTCATGCTCTGCCAGGGAGGAGGGGAAGCCAGGAGGAAGCAGAGATGGGATACCTGACACAGGCCGACCAAAGAGGTTATTCCATGCCTCAGCATGTCATGCCCAGGATGTAAAAAGGGAGGGCAGAGACCCGGAGGGGTGGGGGGTGCACTGCTTGGTCGGGCTGGGGATTGGTGGTAAGCGATAGTATTCTTTCCTTGTATTTACCTTGTCATTATTATTATTGGTGGTAGCAGTAGTGGTTTGTGTTATACCTTAGTTACTAAACTGTTCTATCTCAACCTGTGGGAGTTACATTCTTTTGACTCTCCTCCCCATTCCCCCGGGACTGGGGGAAGAAAGAGTGGGGAGTGAGTGAGAGAGCAGCTGCGTAAGTTATAGAGGCTTAAACCATGATACCCTGGGCAACCCATTCCAGTGCCTCACCACCCTTACAGTAAAGAATTTCTGCCTCATATCCAATCTAAACTTCCCCTGTTTAAGTTTGAACCAATTACCCCTTGTCCTCTCACTACAGTCTCTAATGAAGAGTCCCTCCCCAGCATCCCTATAGGCCCCCTTCAGGTATTGGAAGGCTGCTATGAGGTCTCCACGCAGCCTTCTCTTCTGCAGGCTGAACAGCCCCAACTTTCTCAGCCTATCTTCATATGGGAGATGTTCCAGTCCCCTGATAATCCTTGTGGGATGTTCCAGTCCCCTGATAATCCTTGTGGCCCTCCTCTGGACCTGTTCCAGCAGTTCCATGTCCTTTTTATGTTGAGGACACTAGAACTGCACACAATACTCCAAGTGAGGTCTCACAAGAGCAGAGTAGAGGGGCAGGATCAGCTCCCTCAACCTGTTAGTCACACTCCTTTTGATGCAGCCCAGAATACGGTTGGCTTTCTGGGCTGCAAGCGCACACTGCCGGCTCATGTTCATTTTTTCGTCGACCAACACCCCCAAGTCCTTCTCTGCAGGGCTGCTCTGAATCTCTTCTCTGCCCAACCTGTAGCTGTGCCTGTGATTGCTCTGTGTGTGTGTGGATGTATATATATACATGTGATGGTATACTGAAAATGTGTGATCTGAACATGACGTGAATGGCATGGAATAAGGGGTGGAATGTCCTGGGTTCAGCAGTAGCAGTCATTATTCTCCTTCTTGGTAGCTGGTGCAGCGCTGTGTTTTTGATTTTGTGCCTGGGAACTGCGCTGATAACACCAGTGTTTTCGGTTACTGCTTGGTAATGTTTTGGTTTGACCAAGGACTTTGTGAGTCTCATGCTCTGCCAGGGAGGGGAGGGGAAGCCGGGAGGAAGCAGACATGGGACACCTGACACAGACCGACCAAAGAGGTTATTCCATACCACAGCATGTTATGCCCTGGATGTAAAAAGGGAGGGCAGAGATCCGGAAGGGTGGTGGGGGTGCACTGCGTGGTCGGGCTTGGTGTCGGGTGGTGAGCGATTGTATTCTCTTTCCTTGTATTTTCTCTTGTCATTATTATTATTGGTGGTAGCAGTAGTGATTTGTGTTATACCTTAGTTACTAAACTGTTGTTATCTCAACCTGTGGGAGTTGCATTCTTTTGATTCTCCTCCCCATCCCCCCAGGACTGAGGGAATAAAGAGTGGGGAGTAAGTGAGAGAGCAGCTGCGTGAGTTATAGAGGCTTAAACCACAAGACTTGTGTTGGGCCGTACCATATTTACTTCAAGTTAGAAGTGGAGAAAATTGATGACAGATTGCAGGGGATGGTAAGTTTGTTCTGTGAGCTGCTAGCCCCAGTGCAGAATTGTGCTGTGCAACAGCCTCTGGCTTTAAACTTCTGATCTCAGAAGCTGTGTGAAGTGAAAGCATCTGGGGTAGCAGTGCTGTGCTCTGCCCCTTTTGGGCTGTGAACTGAGGACAAAACTGTCTCTTAAATTCAAGATTATGTCTGTGCTATGAATTGAGTAAACCTGTTATGTATCCAGTTTAAATCTACTGTTGGCTTTTATCGATGCTGACCTATAGCTTATCCTGGCATAAAAGATGATTTAATAAGATTTGTGTTATACAGGAAAGAATGGCAAGTCAGAATTAGCATAAAGCTAGTAATGTGTAATCTTCATCTGTCTTGGACTTGGTTGCCATGCTGATCCTGAGGAGAGTAGCCTTGAAATAATGTATCACATTAGACCTTTTTAAAAGGCGGTAAAGTTTAAAAGTAACTCACTTGTGCTTCTGTGATAAAACATAATCTGAACTGTAGTCTCACAAGGTAGGTATGTAATCATTACTGTCCAAGGGAAGAGCACCAAGGTCATACCAAAGTGTGGTTCAGTGCCAGGTTACCTCACTTTTGGTTTTGAAGACAAAGATTAACATTTTGGAGGTCCCAGTAGTTGTAATGTTATCTGTGAGCTTTTAACAGCAAGATTGAAGTCTAGCTTATTATCCTCAAATATTATAAGCATGAAAAAGCCGTGACATGTTCCTTTTTAGAAGTGGCAGCAAAGACATAAGAAATACAAATGTAAGGAAGAATTTCTTATTGTGTTGCATGTAAGACCTTTTATATGGTCATGGGGGCAGGGGAAAGAAGATAACCTCAGGAGTCACTGGCTGCTTCTGAAGCTCTACAATTCTCCCTTCTACTCTGTATGATGCCATTTCATGCTGCAGGTTTATACTCTGTGTGCTCGGATTTCACTGTATTACAGCAGTGTTTTTGCAGCAATGGTCACCTTGGAGCTGTGTGGATGCTGATTTTGTTGCAGTAGGAATAGTTTCAAACATGTTGAAAAGTTATGAAAATACTTCCTTTTACAGTGGGCTCTATGAAGACAAATGATGGGTACAGAAAGTGGCTTTGCTATAAAGATGTTAAGGATCTGTAAGGAATCCTGTCTTCAGAGTGTTGAATGAGCTAACTTATCACTAGAGATGAATTACACTTAATTATATACGTACATTGAAAGACTCGCAGTCTCTGTGCTCTTGCCTGTCCTAATTTTTCTGCATCTGTTTTAGGCTGCACCATTACTCGATTCCTTAATGTTCTTCATCCACTCTTGCTGACTCCTCCACCTTAACCAGTCAGCCACATTTCCATTCTACTCTCCTCCAATATCCTTTTGTGACATATTTTCACCACACTAATCTACTGGTTTTTCTCTCATGGCTGACTATACTGGGGCGGGGGGGGGGGGGGGGGGGGGGGATAAAACAACAAACAACAAAACAAACCAAAAAAAGCCACAAATAAAATGCAAGGACTGGTGCTTTTAGCAACAGAAATGTAATCCTGAGTTTAATAAAGCTATTTGAGCTTTTGTAATTTGCTCCAAATTTTGGGTACTAACCCAGGAACCTTGTCTTTGTATATGTGTGCTTTAGTGCTTTGATGTTGCAAAAAGGATTAAATCACTTTACAGGAAATTATAGTATCTCTTATTTGAGTAACTACCCACATTGTGTATCTGTGGCACTGTGCAACTTGTGATTCTAGTTCATGGAGACCAGAATTTTAGGGAAGTGGGCAGTAGAATTTATTAAAATGAAATTTAAGTCAATTTGCCTGATAACAAAACATGGTATTTGGCTGAGCCAAAGTAAACTGTTGCATAGAGAGAACAAATTATGTAGTCTTGGAATTTATATTTGATTGTCTTATTGCAACAGACTATAGATAATAGAAGACTGTCTACCAAATCAGTCATCTCCACAAAAAGGCATGTCTAATTATTTTACTCTTATAGTTTGCTAATCTCCTGGTTACAGTTGTCTTCTCACATTATGAAAAGCCAGTATAAGTAGAATGTTTCTACATTTTTCATTAAATGGACGGACAGAAGCTTGATTTTTTCCAAAGCTGTAATTAAAGCTGGTTATTCCTGTAGTCATGAAGGCAATAGATGAAAACTCGATTTGGAAGAAAATACTGTAAGGCTTGCTAACTCAAAAAGAGCTAATTTTCTTAGTACAAGCAGGTTTAGGATATTTTCAGATGCTTTAAAAGATAGAGTCTTGTTTTTAAATGAAGCTCTGTCTGAGTCTGTGTCTTGTAATGATTTTAAAAGCTGAATTTGGATTAACTTGGTGTGGTCATCTGCATGCATGATTAATAGTTACTCTTTTGGAAGATGTATGATCCTTAGTAGCTTCTGAAATTGTTCTGAATCATAATTTAAGAGTTAATCCTGAAAATGTTTCTTCTCATTAATTTATTAAAGTATTAACCTGGTGATGCATGGGTGGTGAAACAGTCCTGTATAACTTCAATAACCACCCTTGTAAAATAATGACCTTTGAGACAATGCATAACCTGACAGTTACTTTTTAAAGACTGCCTGAGAGAAACTTAGGTTTGAAAGTTGTTCTCTGTCTGTATTCTGGTCATCCATCCTTAATCAGCTTTCATGGATCTGAAGATGGCATGTTAGTTTTGAGGGTTACTGATTGTGTATTTCTCTACACACACCTGTAGAGTTAATACAGGTGGTGATGTTCTCTCTCCTTCATGTATGTTGAGCATAGATCACTACACTTGTGTGTTCCAGATTTGTGTGTTTCCATAGGCACATGGGGTTAAAATTCAGTAGGATGCATTCATTTTACACTAGAGACTTTAGCACAGACAGACTATGGCAGCATTTATTGGCATAGATAAGATGATTTAAATCAGGCACAGGAGGATCAGCATTTCAAAGATCCATGGGTTTGTGCTTGTTTTGACTTCAGGAAGAGATGGCTAAATTCTTCCAAAATTATGGCCATGAGGCCCTAGCTACAGTTAAGTTGCATGTAAATATAGGCAGTTATTCTTGAAACTTAACATAAATATCTACTAAGTGTTGTTTCATCATGTGTACAGGAGCATCTTTGTAACTAAATGTAGTGGCTTAATCCAGGCAGAAGCATGATGCCATATGGTGTTTTGCTTTTTTCAAATGCTATTTTTTTAATTGGAAGGATAAGAGAGAAGAGGACCTGAGAGGTCTGCAGTCCAAAAATGCCAGTTCTACTTCTGTTCTTTTATACCAAGGTGATTGCACTGGTGTGTAAATTTTAGTCATATTGATTGTAGTGGACAGCATTCAGTTTGGCATTGCTGAAATGCAATGTAGGTTTAAAATGACTTCTTAATTTTTAAACAATCATCCCATGCCCTGATTTTCTTCTAACCATCTGAAAAATATTTAGAAGCACAAATGGGAAAATAAAAAATAGCAGTTGAAACTGTGAAGGTAAAGCTCAAGCTTTACAATGTTATTTACCCTCTTTAATAAACTGACAGCTGATATAAATGAAATGAACTTTGTGTTAACATGTTGTACCATTAAGTTCATGATGTTGATTGTATGTTTTACACATCCATGTTGGGCCTTTTTCTGGAAAAAGAATGCTGACTTACCTGCATTATTGATCACTTGCTGCATGCTAATCCTAACTTTTGTAATTCGTTTTATATAGATGCAGAGAGGAGAGGGAAGGACTGATGTCTCTTTTATGCACTGAGTTAGCTGGGCTTCTGTGAGGCAGGCGGGGCATCTGCTCAGATTGAGTGAGCAATCAGAGCTAAACTTTGCAGTTTGATAACAGCTAATTTCCTTTGTGCTCATACAGAGTGTGTACATACTTTCCCCCTGCCTCTTCAGTGCTTGGGGCAGCTGACAGTGCAACCTGCAGCTTGTCAAAATGTGCAAAAAGGAGGTTCCTGCTCTTTCTGTTTCAGGAAAAATATGAGCAATGTGAAGAAAAGCTGCTGTTTGTAGAAGAAAAGCTGATCTGGAAAAGCTTTCCTCAACGTTTTGGAAGAATGCTTGGAGAATATCCACTGAATACAGTGAATTAACTTGGTCTGATTTGTGAGCTAGCAGAAATACTGCTTTTGGAAAGAAAACCTCTCCTAAAAGAACTTGCTGCTGTCCCTGTCTTTTCGTGGGATAATAAATCACACAGCTGGGGCATGTTCGAGAGAGCAAGGCTGGCTCAGTTTGGGTTTCAGTAAGGACATGATATAGTTGTTTGTGGGGTTTTTTTTCAGTTCCTTATGGTATAAATAGGGATTTTTTTTTTGGTTGCAATCAGGCAAATGCATAGCAGCATCTTGCGCCCTTATGATAAACTACTGTTTTGGCTTGTGGTAATTATTTTCACATCCTCCTACTCAGGCTTCTTGAAAATCACGTAGTTGAAATCCCTGCAATGTCTGAGACTCATGGTTTCTCTTTCAGAGTTCAGATGGGTCCCTCTCTGGGGTTATGCAGAAGTGGAAGGAGTATCAGCTTCAATGCCTGGAATACTTGTATGAGGCACCCCCCATTGTGGCAGGTAAGCCTGCTTGGTAAGTATGGGATGTGTTACTTTTTAAAATGCATGATAACAGTAGCATTGGAGTGATTATGAACTTGAAAATACTTCTCTAGCTTACTTTCCAGTCCGTTTCTTCTTTATTCTGTTTCTGTCTGTTCTCTGTGGGACTCTTCCCACTGCTGAGGAAGCATTTTATAGAATAATTTGATCGTAAAGATGTTAGTTTTTAGGTCCCGAGTGTTTTTCAGTGCAAGTGGTGGCGCTTAAAGCAGCACGCTAATGTTATTTCCCTGAAACTTTTTCAGGGGTCAGTCTGGAGAGAGTCCACAGGTGTAGGGAAATCTGGAGCCATGCTGTTCACAGTGACCTAGCCGTCTGTGGGCCTTACAGTTGGTGTAAATTATCTTGAGCATTGTAAAATGCTGAAATGGCTTTTTAAAAAAAGTGCCTTTGTGTGAATGAGAAAGCAGTTTGTCTTAGCGGTTGAGCTGCTGTAATGTGGTGAGAGCAGCTGTGATATTCCAGCATCATTGTATTTAGAGGACACTGGTGACTTGCCAATGGCACTCACAACTGGACACAGTGTGGCCTCTCCTATGCTTCAGTGCTTTTGAGACACACTGGAACAGATAAGGTGACTCTAAAGTTGTATCTGTAAAGAATTATTTCAAAACTATTAATTCTCCTCCTTTTAACTACATTACTATAGCAGAATGAGAGCAGTAGCCGATGACAACAGTGGCAGGGAAACATTTATCTCCCTCTGCTCCATTATCCTGTTGAGCAGTTGAGTGCTGCCCTCTAAGAATGACAGTTTAATAAATCTGAAGTATTCTCATGTTGATTAAGCTGTAATGCGAAGTTATGGTTGTGTTGGGGGTATTTTGTTGATAGATCTATATATTAGGCTAGATTTTCCAACTACACAACTATAAACTATTCCTGAGAATGATTATTCACAGTATTCATAGCAAAAATGATTTTGATTTAAAACAAGAGACATAAGAATGTAAAAGAGAAAAGATGGTAATGGATCAGTATTGATTTACCTTTCGTGTCCCTTGATTTAGTCAAAGACCCTAATCTGTTCTTCAGTTTGCTCTTGTAACAACAGTTTCCTGTTGTGTGGGATTAAACTCTTTTGGGCAAATAAATCTCAGTTAACTCCACATCACAGCTTAAGTGCATAATGCTGTTATGGTTTAAATGCATGTGTCCATGTTTTCTTTTATCTTCTGCTCTTCAGTCTTTCCCTTCTTACAGTATTTATGCAAGGCAGTGGCATGACCCTCCCTTTCATCTCTCTGCAGAAGGCAAGTTCTGCAACAGAACATTTGACAACTATGCCTGCTGGCCAGATGGCCTGCCCGGCACCTACGTGAATGTCAGCTGCCCCTGGTATCTCCCCTGGGCTAATGCAGGTAAGAGCCTTTTCATAATTATAGGCACAGCTTTAAACCATTCCTGTTTTCCTCGGATAGTCTTAGGAAGGATAAAATTGGCTTAAATGGCTGTGAGTGCAATCAGTTGTCTGCAGCATAAAAGTAGGAATGGGACTCAGTATGATGCACTCTCTATTTCCATTTAGCAGGAGAAAACAAAAATGAGAGAAGAGGCTTTTATTAAGGATTGCATTTAGTTTGGGGTTTTGTGCTCTCATCTGGTTTTGCTGCTTTAATAGTGGTGACTATTATTAAAATAGTACTGTGGTTCTTGTTGAAGACTATATAACAATAATAATGGTGTAGTTTGAAAACTGAAATAAAAGTTAAAAAAAAGTTAGCAAAGCCAGGCAGTAGGCTGTCCTGTAGTAGATAAAGACTGAAGGGTCTAAAGTGAAAGTGATTTGTGTAGCCTCCTGAGACAAACTTCTCAGAATGCTGCAAGATGAAGGCATTGTCAGGGGTTGCAAAGACTTTTTTTATCTGAAGGGCTGAATGTCACCTTTAGATTTTATACCCTTATGTGCACGTACACTTGATGCCACTTAAAGACAATGTGTATTAGATTGCTTTGTCTAGCTTTTTATCTTTGAAACCAGTGAGTTACACGGCCTGTTCTTTGTGAAGACCTTTCTATGCTTTGAAGTCTAAGGGAAATAATTTATTAACTAGCTAACTCAGTGTGGCAAATTGGCTTTGGCCCCTGTTAAGGGACAAGGGATGCTGTTTAATGAGGGTATATAAACCTAACTGCTGGATGTAAAGATGGTTGAAGTGTGGTGTAGATATTGCAAGTGTTGGAAGGGATTTCAGGAATAAGAAAGAAAAGGAATGGGATGCTCAGGTGAATATTATGTTGCTGTGTCCATATTTCTAACATCTGCACATCTTTTGTATTATCTCAACTGTCTTGGAAGCAGCTTCCAATTTGATAATATCTGAAGTTAAAATGCTGTTTGGTAATCCTCTTCAGATCATTAATAAAGTTACATTTTTGGAATGGGTAAACAAGCTTTTAGGCATGTATGAAATTATTATTTGCTTCATAATTGACATAAAATTAGTGGATGCTGCAGAATTTTTTGCAGTAATGCTAATCTTCCTACGTATCTAAAGCTCTTCACAGGATTAAGCTTTTTTCCTCTAAATCTGTTTACGTGGCAGTTTTTAAGATCCTGGACACAGTTATTTGACTTCCAACTGCTCTTGAAACATCACTGCTGGAGAAAGCCAAGGTTTAGCACAATATTGCAGATTAATATATTATTGGAATGTACAGTATCTTTCATACTTTTGGAAATGAGTTTTTTAAAAAATTAATTATCCTGAAAGCAGTGTTTGTTTGAGTGCAAAGAACAACAACATTTTGTATAATCCCTTGTTAGGGAGGACTGCAAAAGTACTTCAGAAAGCCATTAAACCTCTGGACATGTTACCTTGTGTATATACCTCAGTCGGTTTTATCAGTGATGAATAAGGATGGAACAAGGAGGCCTTTCATTGTCTAATATAAAGCAGGAAGTTTGTATCTGTGCCAGGTACACAATTTAGGACGCTGAATTACCATGACCTGATACTACTTTGTGATGACTTTGTGGAGTCATATTGAAAGTGAATGCTAATGGCCCACCATGAAGAAGAGGTACCATCTTTGTGATGGAAAACCTCAAGCAATAGGAAATTGGACACCCTGTGATTCACAGTAATCACTAAAGCGTGTTTGTTACTTGTTTTTGCTTAGCCCCCTACTTGGAACTTGAAATAGATTCTAACACTGCAGGGCTTCTAACTCCTCATCTGATGAAAATGATAAAAATGAAAAGATGAGACCTTTTTTGGGAAGTAACTTCGAAACACATTCAGTGAAGGTCATCATTAAGTGTGAAGTGCTTCAGCCAAGCTTAAGCATTTATGACTGTTCTTTCTTTGATTAGGAGTCAGGTTTTCAAGTGTGTAAAAAGTTTGCTGGGGGACTTCATGCCATACCCCCAAAGGGAAATTTATTCCCCTTAGGGAATAAATTGAAATACTTGAAACTGAATACTGATTATGATGGGGTACTGAAATGGAGCACGCATGGAGAACACTCTTTCTGATCTGGCCATTTCCATAAAAAGAGTAAAAGAGCTGGAAGCAGGGACAGGTGACCCAGGAGGCATACAGACACTGATCATTCAAGGGCAGGATTAGGAAAGTGAAAGCCCATCCAGAATCTGACAAGTGATGTCAAGGGCCACAAAAAGGGCTTCTTAACAGATGTGAGAGAAAATCTGGATCCACTGCTGAATGGGAGAGGAGTATCTTGTGACAAAGGATGGGGAAATTATTAAGGTACTTGCTGCCTTTGTCATGGTCTTTACTGGTAAAACTTGTCTTCAGCAATCCCAGGCCCCCAAGATCAGTGGTAAAAGTCTGGAGCAAGGAAGGCTTACCCTTGGTGATGGAGGATCCAGGTTATGGAACACTTAACTGGGACATACACAAGCCCATGGACTTGTTAGTACATGCCACCAAGTGCTGAATGAGCTGACTGATGCTATCGTGTGGGCTCTCTTCATTATGTTTGAAAGGTCATGACAAACTGAGGGAGATTCCTGAGGACTGGAAGAAAGAAATTGTCACTGCTATCTTCAAGAAGCCCAAGGAAGAGAATTGGGGGAGCTATAGGTGATTTGGCTCACATCAGTCCCCAGGAAATTGATGGGGCAAATAAACCTGGAGACTGTTTCCAAACACATAAAGGGCAAGAAGGTGATTTGGTATAGTCAGCATGATTTTATGAAGTCATGCTTGATGAACCTGATGAGATTACTAGCTTGGTAGATAAGGGGAGAGCAGTGGATGTGTTTCCCTCAACTTTAGTAAGGCTTTTGATACTGTATCCCATAACATCCTTGTAGACAAATTGATGAAGAGCTGATTAGGCATATGAACAATGAGATTAACTGAAAACTGGCTGAGCTGCTGGCCATATAGGGTTGTGGTCAGCAGCAAAGTCCACTTGGAAATCAATCCCCAGAGATTGGTAGTAGGGCCAATACTGTTTAACATCTTTATTAATTGTCTGGACGATGGGACTGACTGCACCTTTCAGCAAGTTTGCGGACTATTCAGAAGTGGGATGAGTGGCTGTTACACCGTATGATTGTGCTGCCATTCAGAAGGACCTTGAGACGCTGATGAAATGGGCTGACAGGTATCCTGTGAAGTTCTGCAGAAGGAACTGCAAAGTCCTGCCCCTGGGTAGGAATAGCTACATGCACTAGTACTGACTGTCTGGAAAGCAGCTTTGCAGAAAAGGCCTTGGAGGTCCTGGTGGGCACCAGGGTGTGCCCTTGAGAGAAAAACAGGCCAACAGCTTCCTGGTTTGTAGTAGGAAAAGCACCACTGGTAGCTCAAGAGGATGTTCCTTCCCCTCTACTCTGGGAGGTGAGACGCATCTGCAATGCTTTGTCCTGTTCTGGTCTCCCCAGTATGAGAGACATGGACGTGCTGCAGCAAGTTCAGCAAATGACCAGGAAGATTATTAAGGGATGGGAGTCTTTCTCATATGAGACAAGGCTGAGAAAGGAGGTATTCTTCAGCCTGGAGAAGAGAAGGCTCATAGAGAATCTTGTATGGTCACAAATTTAAATACAGGAAACTTCCTTTTAACAGAATTATTGTACTGTGAGGGTGGTCAAACACCTGTAACAGGTGACCCAGAGAGGTTTTGGAGCCTCTATCTTTGAAAAAGATGGTTTAAGCCTGACTGGACATGGACCTGAGCAGCCTGCCCCAGTTACCCTACTCTGAGCAGGGTGCTGCACTAAGAAATCTCCAGTCCCAATATTGGATGTTTTGTGATTCTCTGTTCCTGTCAAGTTTTTTTGAAGATGATGAGTCTTGTAACTAGTTATGATTGTGTTACCAATTTCCATTGGTGTCAGCCAGAATAGGGGAAAAGAATTTGCATAGGAGGAGTTTGTAATGCTGGAACATTCTTTGATCACTTGCAGGTTTTGTAAACTTTATATGTTAATAGGTTTTATTCTTTTGTGTGACCATCTCTTGTCCTAGTGGCTGTCACTCTTGAGCCTGCCCTCCTGCAAATCTAGCAGCTGCTCTAGCTTGGCAGGTGGCCCTATTAGAGGGGCAAGCTGAAAATGATATGGAGAAATTTTTCCCTGCACAGCAAGTACAGGCTGGGTCACTAGTCCAACTCCAGCCCCACATGAAGCTGGTAGGTTCTTGTCTCTGCTTGCTGCCACAGAGGTGCTCATGGGAGTGTGACTTTTTTCTTGCTTCCTTAATGGGGCAGTTTCTGAATCACTCACGTTGTGCACTAATACTTTCTTCAGATTTCTCGTTCATCTCAAGGTGCAAGAGCAACTGCAGGGAGATGAGGATCTGTTAATTGAAAAACTTGAGAATAAAACTTGTGTTCTCAGTGCTGGCTATCTATTCAGACTTGTGTGCATAGGGAGACTCAAGAACAGTCTTCCACAAGACAAATCTATGGAGGATGGGCCTGCAGGTCTTTTGTGCTAAGCAATGCATGCAGTTGCAACGTTTGTCTCGCAGCATCTCTTGCCTTGTGATCACTTCCACCCTTTTTGAAAGTGCTGCTTGCTAAAGCAGCCTATAAAATACTCTGGAGACAGTCAGTTTTGTCCCACTTGTGTGTCAGATCTCTTTAAAAATGCTAAGCCTGAGACTTTGTTTGTTGTCTCACCTAGTAGGTGTGTTGGCATCCCTGCCAAACTCGCATCAGCTTGCTGTCTGCAAGGGTGGACTCTGAAGCCTAGGAGTGTGTTGGTGAGAATTGAATAGAATCATATTAGACCAAGATTTTACCCTTGAAACCATGCTTGCTTTATGACAGGCAAGTAAACCTGAATTTTTTGGAGGAATCTTTTATTTTACAGCTTGCACTGCAGTACTGGGCATTGGGTTGTTGGTGTGATTTTGGGATTTGGCCCAAAGGTTGGCTTATTATACTTCAGTACTGCCTTTATTTCATCTGTGTATGGACATTTATTCCATTTGTGCAGCAAACTAGATTAGGAATTTCACCCAACTGAAATGTGGGGTTTTGTCCTCGTTGCTTTGAGTTGTTTTTTGTGGGATGATGGATTTTTTTCCTCATGCAGATCAGTTTCCTGATTGGTGCAATTGCAGCTGTGTTAGCATTCATCTCCTTCAAGTATATTGGTCATTATAGTATTGCCTTAACAAGAAACTGTAAAGTTAATAATATTTATAGGTATCTGGGTTAATAGGTATTATTGTTAGAGTAGCCTCTTGTCATGGTTTAAGCCTTTATAAACTCACGCAGTCGCTCTCTCACTCACTCCCCACTCTTTCTTCCCCCAGTCCCGGGGGAATGGGGAGGAGAATCAGAAGAATGCAGCTCCCATAGGTTGAGATAAGAACAGTTTAGTAACTAAGGTATAACACAAACCACTGCTGCCACCACTACTAATAATAATGACAAGGCAAATACAAGGAAAGAGAATACAACTGCTCACCACCAGTCCCCAGCCCGACCAAACAGTGCACCCCCCACTGTGCACCCCCACAACCCTTCCGCGTCTCTGCCCTCCCTTTTTACATCCTGGGCATGACGTGCTGTGGTATGGAATACCTCTTTGGTCAGTCTGGGTCAGGTGTCCTGTCTCTCCTTCCTCCCGGCTTCCCCTCCTCCCTGGCAGGCATGAGACTCAGAAAGTCCTTGGTCAGACGAAAACATCACCAAGCAGTAACTGAAAGCACTGGTGTTATCAGCTGCGTTCCCAGGCTGAAAGTCAAAAACACAGCGCTGCACCAGCTGCCAAGAAGGAGAAAAATGACTGCTACTGCTGAACCCATGACACCTCTCCTTCACTGCAGGTAAAAACTGTTGTCACTGGAATGAGAAATAGGTGGCTCATCTGTCTCACAGCACAGTACAGGGGTTTGGTATGATAGCAAATGAGGAGCCCAGACGCTGCTGGTCTGTAACTATGGTAGGAGTTTGTGAAGTCATCTGTGTCCCCCTAGTGCCTTATAAAATAGCTTTGTGCATGTAGTGGGGAAGACCTTTGGGACAGTGAGAAGCAGTGGCATTGGGGCAGACAGTAGAGGGGAATCTAATTCTGGTCAAATACAATATTCTGTTCAGGACTCTGTAGTGGAATTCATACATTTTCTCTTTGAAAGGCTTGTTTTTTCAAAGTGGTGTTTTGAGATGCTTTAAAAATATAAAGTTAAATGTCTGGATTAATTTCTGCCATGCCTTGCTTCCTCACTCCCCAAAGAACCCCAAAAAACAAACCAATGCTTTTTTAGTCTGCTTATACATCTTTGAAAGAGAGCAAGCTACACCAGTTTCAAACCTGATGAGCTATTTCACTCCAGCTCTGTTTTGCTTCCATTTGTTCTTTTGCAGCTCCCACCATTGGGCAGCTCTTCATGGAGATGCTGAAGTAGCAGAAGGGAGGTTATTGCTAAAAGAATTTGTTCTGTGAAGTTGCCAGCACAGATGTAGGGCCGTGGCCAAAGCTTGTTGAAGGCAAATTTCACATACTGCTGTCTGCCTGAGTCAAAGCTTTTGTTC
This sequence comes from Amazona ochrocephala, assembly GCA_039720435.1. Lineage (NCBI taxonomy): Eukaryota > Metazoa > Chordata > Aves > Psittaciformes > Psittacidae > Amazona > Amazona ochrocephala. The sequence continues at coordinate 106,372,323 of CM077878.1, forward strand.
CTATATGTGTCTTGGACCAAAACTTACCGTTAGTGAAAACCCAGAAAAACCTACTCAGTTTATGGTAGCACTGAAGTTACACCAGGTAAACTTTGCATATCTTGCTATCCACATCACAGTCAGTGAGGTTACCATGAGTTATATACTAGGGCAGAGGCTGTCTCAAAGTCCAGTCAGTGCAGAAACCTCAAGGGCAGCAGTATTCCTTTAAAAGACAGCAAGCACCTTGCCTCACTGTCCCTGGTTGTGTGATTTTTTTTTCTTGTTACCTTTTCATAATTGAAGGCCAGCTGCCAATAACACCATGTGGATTTGGAAACTGTGGAGCTGCACAATCCATCTTGCAATTATGTCTCCTCTGGGGTTCTGATATTTTATTGTTTAATAGCACTAAATCCTTTTTAATTATAAAACCTTCCAGAGGTACTAGTTTCAGACAGTTATGTGAACAGTGGTCACGTCAGTTGCTCCTGTATGCACTGGGCTGCACAAAGGCCAGCTGCAAACTTGCATTAACACAGCCGTGGCTGTTACTCAGATCTCCACTCTAATCTTCTGGACGCTTTGAATGCTATTGTTTCAGCTTAGGACCTATCTGGTTTTGAGGTGTCTGACACCTGAGTTGGCTTGGCTGCTGGTCTGTATTGGTGTCTTGCTCTGGCACTGTACTGAATTTTGAAGCACCCCCCTGATTGTCCTACTTGCTGCTACTGGGTTAGTTTGATCAGTTTTGGGGTTTGTTTCTTTGGAGGAAACTAAGCCAGAAGCTGTGCCCCAGGTATGCACTGGATTCTCTTCACTCCAGGCTGGGGACATAAGACCTAATGATTTGTTTGTACTATTATGAAGTCTTCCAGTATGACCATATGTGGCCCACTGGAAGACTCCTGAACTACAAAGCTTTTGTTAAATCCTGAATGGTTTTTGTGCCAGGTAAAGGGACAGATGGCTCTGTATACCTTTAACTGCTGCTGACCATGAAGTCTTAGTGCTCTGTGACTCCCCATGCTCTCTAGATCCGCTTTTCTTCTAGCTTGAAATCCTTTCCTTTGTTTAACCTTTGCTTGAATCACTTGTCTCTTATAATTCACTTTATTTTCTATATTATCCTGTCTTTACTACATTATGTGTTGCATTGGTGACACCTGCTCCTTTGTTCTCCTGGAAGACCAGGCAAAGTACAGCCTGGGGACCCCTGGAAACAACATAGCTTTTCAGGCTGTGACGTGAAAGACCTGAAAGTCTCTCTGGTGGCAGAGTAACCCAGCAGTAATAGCAGATGGTCTCCGATAGTGACCTTGTGGCTGCCTCTGGCTGCTAGAGGTGCAGTCAGTCTGATTAAATCTACTAGTTGAAGGGCATCACAGAGGACTGGAATCACAGCTGTACTTCCCACAGTAGTTTTTCATCGTCGCAGAGAGTACATGAACTGAGCATTGTGTGGGGGTAAGATAGTGCAGAGCCCAGAAACTGGGTTGCTGCTCCGTGGTACCTTTAGGTGCGAAGGCACGCACAGGTCAGCTCTTTCCCATTTCCCCCTGCTGTAATCTACATTTGAAACCCTTTTCCCAGCACTTCCCATTCCCTCTCTAGTGACAGAACTGTTTTTTCAACATGTCCTTAGGTAGGTGTGGGCTCTGTGTGAGGCTTTGGGTGGAAATGTGGCATTACCTCAAAACTGCCAAGTGGTGGAGGTTACCATTTTAACCATGAGGATTTTATGCTTTTTTAATGCAGTTTCCCTAGGGCTGTGAGAGATAGGCAAACCTTGTGGTGCAGCAGAGATGACGGAAATGGTCTGCATGGTCCCCACTCACCATTAGTGTCTAGCTTAATCCTGGCTACTGTTTAAATCATGAACTCAGAAACCCCTAATACTTCTCTCCTATGTGTCATCATCCCCTTCCCAAAAACTGTGTTTATAGTTCTAATGGCATCAGGCTCAGCAACACTGCAGATCCTACAAGCAGCAGAACATAAATGTTGAAATGGATTTTGTTTGGGGTCTGAGAGATTCATCTGCGGTGGTTGTGACCATCAAGAAGGGCTGAAAAAGGAAAGAGAACACTGTTATGTTTGTCAAGGTGTGGCCACAAGTGCTTGGGTCTGTGGCATGCCGTTATCACTCAGGTGAGAGAGGGTTACAAGTAGACTTCTGACTCAGCAGGGATTAGGGACATGGGCTGTTGGTGAGGGTGGCCACTAGTATAATGCCCTCCCCACAGCAAGTACTCCTGGGCTGGGAGAAGGTGGCAGCATAGTGAGGAGCTGACTGGTGGTAAGCACTGGTTTGGGGTTGGGAGAGTGATATAAACTGACCTGATCTGTCTGTATCTCTACGTCTTGCTCAAATGTTGTCCCACGGGCAATGTGGTCTCCTGAGCTCAGTGTCTGCAAGCCATTAGAAAAGCTTTTGCAGTCACCTTTTTTCTAAAAATGATTTAGTACCTTCTACCAATTCATCAATCAGATGTGGTCATAGAGGGCTGATGTTCAAGCAGCTGCAGTCCTGGAGCATCTGCTGTGCTGCAGGATCAAATCCATTGTCCTGGTCACTCTTCCTTTCCCAAGGGTTGCCTGTGTTTGGGCGCTGTTCAAACTTGGAGAGTGAGGGAGCTTGGGGATGGACTGCCATAAGTGGTACAAGCAAAAAGCAGAAACAAAGAAAATGCTTGCTTTTGTTTCTGAGACCTCTTACGGGTGATGAGGCTGGGGTGGTGAAATGTTACTGTCACCTGTGAGAGGCAGACCAGAGGAAACTGTGGAAAGCCCTACAGCTGAGGAAGCAGATGTTTGCGTTTCCCTTCAGACAGTTTTGAAGTATATGCATAGCTGGAACATTTGGTTTGGGGGACCAGATTAAACCTTGCCTGCTTTAATCTGTCTCACTTTTTGTTTAATCATCCAATTTCATACTATGAGATCTTTAAACCAAGGAGTTACCAGATGGCTACGTGAGCATATAGCTAAACTACCCGTTTTGTCTTTTAACATGCAAGAAAATAAATTTCACTTCAAATATTGGATGCAGTGAAGATGATTAGACATTTATTACATTTCTTCATGTCTTGCTCTAAGAAAACCCAGTTTCCAAAAAGCTCTCCATAACAGTGGAAAGGGGTGTGACCTTTTTCACTTGTAAAAGATGTTGCATTGCATTTGCTAACCCATAGCAATTCAAAATTTTTACTTCCTTGCACTAAAAGCTGTCCTGAGCTAATTGGCAATCTCAGTTTGCTTAAAAAATGCAAAAATAAAAATGCCCATGTCTTTCAAGTTCACCTCTGCCTCTGTTTGTCTCCATCTGATAGTACACCAGAGAACTCTAGAACATATGCTGTTCATCTCAAGGGCAGATAATGTTGAAAGAAATAATTTTTAAAATCATGAACAGATATATTAACATGCATCTTTTGTTGGCCATGTGGCTAAGCCATTTATTTAACTAAATACATATTTTTAAAGAAATGGCTGTTTAACTTCAGATTGAGGTACATGCAACCGAGCAGTAGTTTATGAACTTTCAGCTGGGGTGAAATGTGACCTCCCTTAGGTGACAGTAAAAAGTTATATGCTCTGATTCCTCTTCTGCTGTAATTGAAGTGTGGTTATTCCTCATCAAATGTGTGATAGGAACAGAAAGAGACTGCATGTGACCAGACTTTGAAATGCGTATATGGGTGCTGCGAGCAGCTGCCATGTTGTTTATATGTCAGATCTGGTTACCTGAGACCCTCTAGGAAGACTTCAGTTTTCTGCATTGCCAGACGTAGTATAAATGCTGGACAGCCTTGCAGTATTAGCTTGCTGTGCTGCAGCTGTGGGAGTTGAATAGTTGGCAGGACTGCATGTTTTCCAGTAATTTTTTCAGTTATAGCTGTGTAATGTTTTTGTTTAAAGTAATTCCTTGAGATGTGCTGTCAAGGATATCAAGGCACAGCTCTGCAGAGACATAGCTGAGCCTTATTCTGTGATTGGTTGAGAAGTTGCCCCCAGCTTATCTGACTCTGAATAGTACATTTAAGGGAGAAATACTGGTTTTTACACCCAGCTGAAAGGAAGCTGCTGGGCTATCTCTTGCCTTGCCCATGCTAGTCTAGCAGGTAGCTAGATATGTTTGAGCTGACCAGTTACCTTAAACTTCGTCTATGTTCTCATTGCACATCTTGCATAATTGAAATATATATTATCTACCCCCTTTTATTTGTTTGCAGTACCAGTATACTCTGTTAAACAGAAGGACCTTGCCTTTAAGAACTTGCAGTCTTTTAATTAGAGTGGACAAAGAGTAAACTAATTAAGGGCCTGAATGAACAGTGTTTGTCTGTTTTACAAATTAAATGCCTTGCTGTGCCAGCAGCTTATTATCTTTCTGGCTTAAATGTTGCTAATTGGTATTGATTTTTTTTTTTCTTTCAAAGTTCCAAAGTTGGGATGAACATGAATACCTATTCTGAAAAAAGCATAGGTGGAGAAACAACTTGCTGGAAGAGCCATATCACCTACAGTTGATTTCTTCCCTATTTCAGGAATCCCTAGCACTTCACCTTTGGGTGATGGGAAATGCTTCTTATGAATCCAGCCTATACATGTTCTCTTGCATAACAAATATGCTTCTGGTGTGATAGTGAGCTTAAAGACTGCTCCTTTCTCCCAAAATCCTCAGTTGAATTTGAGTGAAGATACAACTCAATCTACTTATAGATCTCTAAGAGTAAATGCTTTATATAAAGGTGAATCACACTCTGCCTTTTGAACTTAATAGATCTGTGTTTGAATTCATTTTTATATATTATTTTCATTTGACAGATGAGTCATGTAAAAATGTGACCTGACTTAAAAGGTGTCTGAATGTAAGTAGTCTAATTATAGAGCATCCTCACTTTCACATATTTTCACGAATGTAGCTTTAACTTAAAAAATATGCTAACCTATACAATGATTGTACTTGTTAATCATGCACGCAGTTTTATTTCGCAGCATTATCCTTTTCCACTCTCATGTTTTGCTAGTAACTTTCCCCTTGAGAGTTTTCAGTAATAGCCTAGGTTTTCCCTTGAGACACCTAGGTCCCTGCTATGAATTTTGAAAGTATATCTAATCCTCCTCAAATGTGATCCAAATGTTAACTATTAGGATTCCCGCATATCACTTTAAATTTTCTTTGAATAAGAGCAAAGTTTTTCTGGGCAACATGTTTATGAGAGAGCCTGCGTAACTCGACTACTTCAATGACAATAATAATGATAGTGGTGCCTGGCCAGACTCATCTGACCTTTCTGGAACTAATTTACTTTTTGACAATTGGAATGAGAAGAAATGAATTAGGCAAGCAAAGGATCAAATACTCATCAGTAAATTTCCTTTGAAAGCAAAAAAACTGGCTTCCACATGCAAAATCTGCCTGATAATTTTCATGGAGCTTAATGAAGCAGGATGATTTCGTTTAAACAGAATGAAAGCATGAGTAAAAAATGTGGAAAACATTGCATTTATGTGGCTAATGAATGATAGTGGGCTTCTCTGTTTTTAAATATGTGATGTATCTGTGGATATTATAGGATCATGGAAGGGTTTGTGTTGGAAGGGACCTTAAAGTTTTATCTGGTTCCAATCCCTCTGCCATAGGCAGGGACACCTTCCACTAGACCAGGTTGTTCTAAACCCCATCCAGTCTGACCTTGAACACTTCCATATTCAAGGAAAGGATTGCATCTTGGCAGGAAAAGAAAAGTTTAAGACAAAAGGAATGTATGTCCATCCAAATACCTTTTAAGCAATGAAAGCTGAGTGGAAATGAAAGTGTAATAGAAAACTTGAGGAAGATTGCCAATGGAATGGTTTAGGAATATCTGATTTTTAGATTGTGGGTTGGTCCCAGCTTTAGGGTGCTGGGTAAGAATTTGAGGTTGGTGTAAAAGTTGCCTTTGTAATGGAAAGGTAAATACAGACATAACTGCAGCTTTAGTGGTCTCCAGTAATTATTGACAGGTTAGATGGTAGTTTCTGTAATTAAAGCTCTTGGTGCCCTTTATTTATTTATTTATTTATCATTTGTAAGTACTTGTATTTAGTAGTTTATAGGTTTACAGAACTTCGCTTAACTGAGATTCAGCACATTTGAAGTTTCTTTTAACACTGTTTTAAAATGTTTTTCAAGAACATTTTGTCAAAACCTTGTTCTGCATTTCAGCATGTGGGTCAGGAAGAGAAAGATTGCTCCCATGGTATTGGTGATATTCCTCTTGCTGCTCATGAGGGTGAATTCCTTATGTGTGCTTCCTAGAGTTTGTTCCTATAGTCTCTGGAGGAAACCACATGAGATCTGTGCAGCAGTCCTTTCTCCTCGTCCTGTGCAAATGTCAGGTCAGACACGCTTCTGGTGCAAAGGCTGTGTGAGGTTTCTCACTTCAGTGTTAGGATATATCTGCTGTGGAGCTTGAAACACAAAATTGGTTATTCCTTGTGTAGTAGAGAAATCCATTGGCAAAGCACAGGGATATATAGATGTGGCAGATGGCAGTGTCCTGAGCAGTAGAATTAAGGACTGTGTTTCTTCTTATACTTGAGGTAGCCAGGTTTGGGGTTTTATTGCATTGTACTACTTATCGTGTAGATGCAGCTTATATCTGTAATGCTTGGTCTGCAGAGTATGAGAGGGATGTCCGTAAGCAAGCCTTTACCAGTTGATGTAATTTTTCTTTACAGCTTCAGATGCTTTACCTCATGTACACAGAGGTGATAAGCCTTTAACAATGCCGGAGTTCAAAGACTCAATAAAAATGTATATCTTCAGTCTTTGAAATGCATGAGGTGCTTCATTGTGTTTGTTCTGCTTTGAAGTACCACTTCCTCCACTTTCTGTCGATAGCGGAATTATAGTAATATCTAAATGAAGTTTGATGGGTTTGGTTCCTTTTTATGATGCTTCACAGTTGCCTGTGCTGAAAGCTTCCAGTTGTTTAGGATTTTTCTGGTTTATCTTTAGAAATGTCGTGTGCAAGTGATGAATTAAGATTATTGACTCACTGGTTCTTTATACCATTGTTTTTGAGGATAACTGAATACCACTGACTTCTCTGTTGCTAAAGATTGCCAGTTTCTTTGGAGCACCTGGCATTGGTTTTAGCCTGCAAGTCTTCTGGAGCTTCTTGTTTTGCTCAGAAGCTGCACCAAGCAGCTGGTGTTTATTTGTATGTGTACTTCCCTCTCCTTCCTAGCTATGCATATTTAACATACTAGTTACCTGCTGTTTTTTCTGAGTTGCTGAGCTAAAGCAAGGAAAACCGAGCATTATGCTGATGACTTGCGGAGTTGTTTCCTTCTCTTTTAGGTTGTGGGGTTTTTTGTTTTTTTCTTTCACTGGCTCTGTTTTGTTTGTTTGTGGTAGGTTTTTTGTGGTTTTCTTTGTTGTTGTTGTTGTTGTTTGAGGGTTTTCTGTTTTTTTTATCAGACCTTGGAGCATGGGCATAGTAAAATAGATCCCTTCCTCTGCCCTGGGATGACTTTAGTTGTCTCTTTTACAGCCTTTTAAGAAAAATTTTATTGTTTTTTTTTCTTCATTTTAACATCCAACTAATGAGATGTCTTCTATTAATTACGTTAACGGAGCCAATAAACTTAAAACACAAAACCTCTTAGCACCATTTTTACAAGTCTATGCATTAATCCTTTCAATCACGTTTGTTGTTGCAATAAATTTATTCTAACCCACTGTTACCATTAAAAGTTTCATTCAGAATAAGTGTTTTGGTACCTCACAAAACCTTCACAAAGCTGTACTGTTATCATAAATACTTGTTTGTCATAAACAACCTTTTATTACATTAGTTCACGAATCTTTTATAGTTCATAAACACTCTGTAATAAACCTAATGCACACATACATGCTTGCATTTTTACGAGTTGTTTTTAAAGTGTATTTCAAAAAGCTATGTAGGTTTCAGTGTGGTCTAGCATAGTTAATGCAGCTCTTTCTCAATAGAAGTTACGCAGCTGAATTGCTTGGAGAGTATAACACCTTTTAGGGTAATACTCTGTGTTAAACTGTATTATTTTTCAGGAAGATATTTTGATTGTCATGAGATATTAACTCCTACCAACGATGTATAAGGTTGCAACTTAATGAATGCTTTATGATTTGTCATGGTCTACTTTGCTCGCACAACCTCTATTTGCCACCATTTTGCAAGTAGTTTTTAATTTTAAAGCTATATTCTATGCTTTTTCCACAGATCTCTGATTCCTTCACTATGCAGAATGGATCTGCTTTTGAGAAATGTAATAAAGGGAGCTCTTCTCTGCAGGATCATTGCCCCATTAACCATGGGAGTTTGTGTTGAGTGAGGCAAGATATTGTAGAGCTGGCAAGGATGGTTTCTGCAGTAGGAGAATGCCCATGCAGAGCAAATTTTGTGGCTGTGTAATTTTCTTTCTTGTATAAATCTGGCTTTACTATGTGACTAGAGTATGCTCCTTTTTTTTTTCTTATCTGCATACACATATGAGATAATAGTGCTTAGTGTTCATTGGTGAGCCGAATTGGTGGTCTTTGGAACATACAAATAAGAAAATACTGTATTTGGTTTACACGTGATTCAGTTTCCTTAAATATGGTTTGACATCCCACAGCGGTAAGAATGGCTAATTTCCTGTTAAATAATCTTCTTCTATTCTGTAATCTGAATAAAGCAGTGGATTCTGTTGGGAAAAATGTATGACTGTGTACATAGAAACAGTGTTATTGGGTGGACCTAAAACCCACACTTTAGCTTAACGCTTCCTAATTCTTGAATGTTTAGTTTTGTTGATTTAATTCCATTACAAAATGAATATTTTAAAATAAAAAATTTATATGCAGGCAGTAGGTCTTGGGTGATACCAAACAGCGTCTTCTTCATATGCAGTCTCTTGTCTGTGCTTTTGATAGCACAGCACAGGATTCAGGCACTGAGGATATCCAGAGCATGCAGGGTGGGCTTATGCAGCCTGTGACATGGCCTGCACTTGCTTAATTGGATCTCCCTTGCAGCATCCAAAGGTACCTGTTAAGTCTGTGTAAGAACATATCTGTCTCTCAGTAGGAGTATGAATGTATAACTCTTTCTCTTGTCACTCTGCAGTTTGTTGGTTTTGTTTGTTTTGGGGGCAGCTTTTTGTTGGAAGAGTCTGGAGAGATTCTTAGATCTTTTAAGTAAAAAGCTAGTGATGGGGAAAATTCACAGTACAAATGTTCGGATATATTTCCCTAAAACTCAAACCATAGAACATAACTGGAAATTATTCTTTTCCTGCTGCAAGAACTTGAAGTGACCACCAGCCTTTCTGCATTCAAGGCGAAATCCAAGGCATACCTGGTTTTCAGGTTTTTTATTATCTCTAAAGCAAAGGAGTTGGGATGACTAATATGCTGTGAGGGAGAAGGAATAGTGGGAAGGCATACTAAATAAAGTACTCATTGTTAAATTGCCTGTTGGGGTAATATAATTTCAGACAATGTGGCAGTGAGCCCAGTAAAAATTCTTATTTTGATAAATGTGATTCTTGGACAGTAGTGCTGGCTGGAGCTCCTCCTGCTCCCCAGAGGCTTTGTGATCAGGCTGCTCTCTGGTGTCACTCGTGGGTGAGTGCGTGAGCCCTGGGTTTAGGATGTCTTCACTGTAAGCAGCACCAGGATTGGGACTGAGTGACACGTATGTGTTTTTTTAGGCAAGTGTGGCTGCTTTCAGGGCAGTGCCCGCGTCATGCTAAATGATAGCTGAACAGAGCCGCTGATGAGTGCACAACCTCCTAAATTCTGATAAATTGTTGTCACCATCAAAGGGCAAGTTGCTCATTTCAGGAACAAAGCAGTATGCTGTGACACAACAGACCCTGGTGGTGCTCTTATATTGCAGAGTCCCTTTTTCATGGAGAAGATTGTTACCTTTTCCGAAACGCTTCCTCTGCTGGAAAGAGAACCAGTGTTAGCAGAGGAGAGGTCTATAATACTTCACACACAGCAGCCAGACAAAACTGTTGTGTCTCTTGTTCTTTTCTCATTCTCTCATCTCTCTGCCTGAATAGAATTGATTGGATAGGACTTGCTGTAATTGGTTTTTAAAATGAATAGTGTTCCAGTTTGTCCTCAGGGGCAGTTCAGTGAGTAATCTCATACTGACCTTGACACCCTGATACTGTAAAATGCAGATCAGGTTGGTTCTTTTAAGCAGAGAAATGGTTTAATTTGGATTCATTTCTAGTAAGAGGGAGCTAATAAGGAAAAGTTTGTGAGCCTTCTGCCATGTGATAACTTATTTTCTGTATATATAAAAGCATTGAGCTAGTTGTAGTATTTGATTTACAGGCTCATTAGAGAACTAGGCAGATGTTACTAACTTCACTGACTCTTGGGCTCTTCTCTCTGTCTTTTACTAGTTTACAGAGACTAAATTTTGGGCATCAATCCATGTTTTAACATGTAATTCTAATGAAGTGTGACACACTTCAAATAAATGGGTGTCATTAAGCTGCTGTTCCAAAGGGTGTGCAACTTTGAATGCATTCAGCTTATAGGTTAAACAAAATTGAATTCCCTATGCACTGGCTGTACATTTCTTTTTTCCTTCTTTTTTTTTTTTTCCTTTTTTTTTTTTTTCTCTGTTTGCAGATGAATTGACTATCAGAAAATTCTAGAACGTAAGAATCAATGTGATTTGAAACATTGACCATATGGTAACAGAAAGCATTACAAAACAGGAAAAAGGTATTGCAGGATAGCAAGGAGACAGCAACCGCTTGAACCCTCAAAAAAGATTGTTCATGATGCTGATCTATTAGAACTGAAGCTGATTGTTGTTTGTTTGGTATTTGTACTGCATTGAAGGTAAGAGGGCAATGAGTCACTTTGCAGCATTCAGGCATGGACAAATGTGAATTGCCTCTGACTAAACCACCTGCAAGCAAGACGCTGAAATTGCTCAGCAGTTGAGGAGGAAGCTGTGTGCGTTCCTGCTTTCTGTCATGGCACATATTCAAACTCCAAGCATGTCGCTGTTATTTTGCCTCCATATGTATCAATAACTGAATTTTGTAATCGATGGCTAAATATGAAAGCTGAAGGAAATGAGATTGCTGGTGAGCTTCACATCAGACGAAGAGAGAAGTCATACAAATACCATGCCTTCCTTCATTTTAGGAGGTTGAAGATCTCTTACCATCCTAATCCATGATCAGATGTGCAGAGACGGTGTTGTAAGAAGTCCACGTGAAAAACATATTGTAAGAATGCATGCAAACCGCATGCTTTCCTCCAAGCAGTTAGAATGGTAAGGTACTTGCAGTGCTTGAATCAAAATGTCCCTGATTAAAAGCCAGTGGATCCCATTGAAATTAGTTGGAACGGTTTTCTCAAAGCAAAGATGAGAATTTAATTTGTATATGAAACAAAAGTGATCAAAAGTCTCCACTTCAGATTTTTGTCAGTTATTTTGGAGATGCACCAGGACAGTTTCTAATGTTGAGACTGTATTCTGTCCCTGTCTTCAGTGAGGCAAGATCAGGAAAGAGCATTCACTTAAGGTACCATCTCTTCTGAGCTGTCAGTCATTAACAGACCTTTTCTTTTGTTTGGACAGTAGCAGGTGGCTACCTGCGATGGAGCCTGTTGCTCAGAGGATGAGTAGATAGATGCAGTTTGCCTTGTGCCTTGTCCTGGGTTCAGCAGTAGCATCTTTCTCCTTCTTAGTAGCTGGTGTAGTGCTGTGTTTTTGACTTTCAGCCTGGGAACAGCACTGATAACACAGATGTTTTTAGTTGCTGCTCAGTAATGTTTATTCTGACCAAGGACTTTCTGAGTCTCATGCTCTGCCAGGGAGAAGGGGAAGCTGGGAGGAAGCAGAGACAGGACACCTGACCCAAACTGACCAAAGAGGTACTCCATACCACAGCACGTTGTGCCCAGTGTATAAACTGGGGGCAGTCACACAGAAGGGTTAGACCACTGCTTGGGTCAGGCTGGGTATCAGTCGGCGGGTGGTGAGCGGTTGTATTCTCTTCCCTTGTTATTTCCCTTATCATTATTATTATCGGTGGTAGCAGTAGTGGTTTTGTGTTATACCTTAGTTACTGGACTGTTCTTATCTCAACCCGTGGTAGTTATATTCTTTCGATTCTCCTCCCCATCCCTCCAGGAGCATGGGGTGGAGGAAAGGGAGGGAGCGAGCAAGGGCTGTGTGGCTGATTTGCTGACTGTGTTTAAACCACAACAGCCTCTAGGAAACAGAAAGCAGGAATGGCTGCAGGATTATGCATTTCAGGAAGGGTCTACAGTAAACCTCTGATGTTGAGGGGTTCTGTGGTGTTTGACACACAACCAAAGATAATGTATTTCCACCATGGTGAGACTTGTTTTTATATTCCTGAGAGGAGCTGGCTGCCTGCTGTACATCAGCCCTGCACTGTCTTCATGTTGTGGTTTGTGCTACCTTTCAGTTTTCATGAGCATCTCTCTGTGTGTCAACAAGAATCTAAACTCTTCCTTGAAGTCTAAGTCTTCTTTTGACTTTTTGTATCTCATAAGCATTTTGGCCAATAAATTATTTTATAAACCAAGCATATATGCTCTCACACTCTCATACGTAATCTCATCTATTTGGATTTTTTGTTTGATTTATTCTCTTACTTCTTAAGGCTTTTCCTGGATACAGGGTAGTCCAGTTGGTCTTTAGTTGCCTCTGGATTCTGCACTGACCCGCAAGCATGTTGGTGAGTAGTGAGGCTATGACAACCTGACACGTCTGGCTTGTGTCTACCCAGAGATCCATGAGAGCTATCAGTCCAATTTGGGTGTTTGCAACTCCTAGATGTGGCAGGGAAACTCTCTTTTCCAGTGTAATAGGGTTACATTCATCTTTCTTCATATCTAAATTAATTGCCTTGTCTTTCTGTCTGCTGGCAAATTTCATGTTTCGTTTACTGTAAACAATTGCATTCTCCCATATATGCCAGACTTCAGCATACAATAGGTTTTCCTCCTTCTTATTTCAAAATAAATGTGTATCAATAAAAAGAAAATTAAAATGTGTCATGATGATTTGGACTAAAAATGACAACATTGAGGCTAAGCTTTCATCCCAACTATACCTTGACAGTAAGAAATACTGTGTTTGTGTGTATGTGAATTCTCTGTTTTAGAGAATGTGAAATAATATTTGTTGTTTGGTTTTTGTGTTTGTTTGGTTTTTTTTAATAATTTCTCCTTCAGCAATTTGTGGGATTTTGGTTTGTCTTTGTGTGGTTTTTGCTTGTGTTTTTTGTTGTTGTTGTTTTAGGAGTGTAGTAGAATTACTTTTTGTGTGAAATTGTTTCTCATAATGATTTCGTCTTGCAATACTCCTTGGTTACAGCTTGTGCAATGGCAGTCAGAGTGAATTTCTGAGTCCTATTGACCCTCTGTACTTTAACCCCCTGGATTTCGCCTTCATTGGCTTCTAATATATAGTATTTCCTAATTCCTAGAACTACTTCTGCATAGGTGTTTTGAATGATGTACTTCAATTTGTTGTCCATTAATCTGGGGGGTGGGGGGGAAGGGAGAGGGAAATTATACTTTTCTACTTGCTACCCTCCATCCTTAGCATTACAGCAATACCCTGACCAAAGGAAGTGGTTGGCACTGGCAGTAGATAATGAGAACAATGGCAAAATATTCATAGCAGGTAGTGGATGTGAATGTATGTTGCATGTGATGACCCAATCTCTTCTCTGTTTTTCTGTAAGCATATGCAAACAGGTAATAGTAAGGAAAACCTCCACCAGACATAACTATATTTTTATATCCTCTTTATATTATCTCCTACTGGTATGTTCAGTACACCAATTGCAAAAGCAAATATACTATGCCTACCAAAACGACTATCAGTTACCATTTAGCATACTCATTAGAAATGGCTTATTAGAATATGAATATCTGTATTATTTTTTAAAACATCATTCTTCACTTGAAGTACTGCTAGTCTACCACTCAACAACTATCAAATTACCAGTTGTAAACTAATATGCAAATAGTCTACTGGGTTGTTGTAATTTCAAATAAGTTTCAGTATTTTCACATTGAATATATATGTTGAGTTCTAATGAGTTTTGGTTTGCAATAAGGAGGGAGCTGACAACAGGATGAATTTGCAGCAGGCAAGGCTGGGTTTGAGCAAAAGCTGAAGTTTTGATACCTGAATAGAACTGAATCATCTTAACTTGATTTCTCATACCTCAAAACATTGGAATTCTATTTCCAAAGATGGCCTTGATAGAGGCTAATCCTAATCCTGATTGAGGGACTGACCCAGCTCTGCCTTTTGAGGGGTAGCTTCCTAACATGCAATAGGTCAGTTTCCTGGTTCAGAAACATGACTAGTAAGAAACTTTCTTTGCAAAGCAGCTGACATTACTCCAGCTGTATTCTGATACACAGGCACCTCCAGGTTGCTTATGTACAGCTGTAAAAATTGTTAGACTTCCCCAATATTCCAGACACCAGAGAGAGAGTTCCTTTTGATACATTATGGTTGAGTGCTCTTTCCTCTTTGTGCTTTTATTTTGATTCTTCAGTCTGATGTAGTTTTCTTATGACCCATTTCATCATATGTGCTTTTACAAGATCAAGCTGCTAGCTGCTTTGGAAAGGTGTTTTATTTATTTCTGGTGTTGTTATTCACACATGTATACAGAAAGAATAAAAGGATTAATGGCTTAAGCAAAGATTTACAGCTTCATTTTGTAGCACAGATGTTTATATAGGCATTTACTCTTTGCGGTGCTTGTGTTAACATACCTGTTCTGAGGTTTCTCTGGGTCTATGTGATCTCAGAAGAAAAAAACCCCATGTTTACTCTTTCTGTACCACCTTTTCCCTGTCAATTTTGTAGCTGGGGCTTAACATTTCGAAAATTTGTGTGTCTTTAATATTTCAGTGAGCTGGAATTTATGCATGTTGTCAGATCTTCGTAAAGATGGCAATAACTATTTCAGCCTGTTGTTGCTTCTGAGCAGTTAGCAGTTCTGGAGTATGCACTGTCTGATCCCTTTGCAAGCTGCTCCCTGGCCTTGAGGATGAACAGCATCAGCTTCTGCTGCACGCAGGGAGCTGGTGAGATGCTTCCCCAGCAATGCTGTGGCTTCCCCCTCCAGCCAGGAGAGCCACCTGCCAGGAAGAAACTTGCACTGAACTTCTGTGCACCTTGCCCTGTAAAAGCAGGCTCTCCTCTCATTTACCCAATGGCTTGTTTTGCTCCTGGCAGTGCTGCATGGGCAGGTATACCGGTTTTGCACCCTGGAGGGGACGTGGCTGCTGAAGGAGAATTCAACGCTGCCCTGGAGGAACCTGTCTGAGTGCGAAGCCTCTGACCAGGTAAGAGTTTTCATCTCTTGTTGCTGTTGTTGTTTAGGACAAAACAGAAGAGAGAAAAAATGCAGTAATTGGTACTCATGCATTTGTGTCCTGTTCTGAGTGCCTTGCTTCAATGAGCTTAATGGTAAGGGACATCATGCCTCTCCTCTTCAACAAAGAGAACGTGGAGGGTAGATGAGAGCAGGTTTCAGTGTATGTGAGAGAGCCAAGAGAACTGAACCAGGTAGTCCCAGCTGTGATGCAGGGTAGGGGGCTCAACAGCAGCCCACCCAAACGGAGGAGTGAGCTAATTGCCTTTTCTTACATTCACAAGTTGTTACGGTAAAGTGAGTGTTTATTCCCTCTGCCTTGTTAGCAGCTATTAAGGTGATTAAGATGAACTGAACTGAAGGATATTTGCTTTTTACCTTTGGGCAGGGGGGCTTTTTACTTGTTTGGGGTTTGTTGTTTTTTTTGTCTTTTTGCCTTAATTTGCCATGACCGATGGAATTAGTCTTGTCAGTATTATTTTCTTGCCCTAGTGCTTTATACTCTGCAGGGAGCTGAGACAACCGGGCACCAAATGAAGGACAGCATAGGGATTTCCAGAGGATTTTTGTCAGCCACTGGCGTCAGCTAGCACGCTGTGCGTTCTCGTGGCACGATACCATTACTGCTATGAGTCTCCCAGGGGCAATGCTTTTTCTCACATAAATTGAGTGCATTCTGTCCGTCCCAGGGTACTGGGAGCTAGCACACACCTAGCCAAAAGAGTTCAAGTATATGAAATTCCCAAGTGCTGCAGGGCCTGTGCCCTCTTGAGTTCCCATTCCTCAATGCCTCATTCTTCTGAAGTAATAAATGGCTGCAGGCCGAAGGAGATGGGAAAAGAGATAGCTTCTAATTCTTTAAATATATTAAAATTGACTTTTTTCCTTTAATTTGAAGCCTTATTCCTTGTCCCTTCTTTGTTCTGGGATATCCCAGCAGAGCATGTTATTTTGAACAACTAGGCCTACGCTTTGTATTGACTTTTCCTTGTTTGCCATTATGGTTTCTTCCAGAGCTGTGTTGGGACATGCCAATCTGAGAGATACCTCATGGAAACACTTGGCCATTTGGCACCTGCCTCCAAGTTTCCATACACTGACCCGCATGCTGAAACCCTGCATACATGTTGTCAGTCCCTGAAATGTGAACAGCTGTGTTTGGTTTTACAGCTAATATATATAGAGCCTCATAACAGCCTACTTTGTTTTAAGCATCTTGTATGTGAGAACAAAAGGTTGCTTTGATAAGTTAGCTGTGTATTATTTACATTTGTTGCTAAAACAAAATCCAAAGGGTTTGTGAGTGAATCCTTATAAAATACTGTTGATTTACTTTGTGTGTAATGTGGTTTTGATCTGCATAGATGCTTTAAATTGTCAGGTCTCAGTAGTTTACCTGAGCTTTGATGCTGAAGACATTTTAGTCTTCTCTTCATAATCCAGCTCTTGTATCATTCCCTTTAAATCATTAACCTAGCAAATCCCTGGGGAACAGCCTGTATGTTCACCTTAAATCCTCCTGTCTGTTCAAAGTACATCTGAATAGCTGTACTTATTTCAGAAGTACAAGTATATTCCTTTGTACAGCACAGGTCTCAGGAGTCAATTGCAGAATTAGCAGCTTGAAGAAGGGAAGTGAAATGCCCTAGTCTAAATAGACTAAGATACGTGCTTAGAAGTGAACCAGAATAGAGAATATGAATGTGCCACTCAGGCTGAGCAGTAATCCTGTAGCTTTTAAAATACTTCTCCCTAAAGATTTTGGCCAGCTAACAGGGTCTCAATAGTCATGTCTTCAACAGAGAATCTAAAGAGAGCCACGGGCCAGGACTGTCAGAGGCTGCAAGCATCTGTGGAGCTCTGGCCCACACAGAGTTGCTCCGTCCTGGACAGTGCTTTAACACCTAGGTCATGTGATGTTGGGCTATAGTTTGTTACGAGGAGGTTGCATAGTTGGGACAGAAGAGAGACTATTTGGAGGGCAGAACATAGATGTATGAATGTAAGCATGCTCTGCCTTAGAGTCAGTGAATGGAACCTGACTTTGTTTACCTCTAAGTATGGATGTAGTCAAAGGACCACCCTCTTTACAGCAGTAAGGAGACTTGTTGTAAATGTTCAAGTCTGAAAACATCAATTTTACTGGTTTTACTGCAGGGCTGAGTTGTGTCTGTGCTTCCTGAAGTCTGTTTAAGACTTGCTTTTGTGGTAATTCATGCCTCTCCTACTTGTTATGAAATAATGTCACGTTATCTATTTCCTAGCCTAGCTGTTTCAGCGAACACCTGGGAGCACCTGGGAATTCAGATTAAATTTTTACTTCTTTAGAGCATACAGAAAGTGGAAGACTTGATTTGATATGTGCATTGGAACTTGAAAGTGGGAGGATGATTTCTGGTTATCATTAAGAACAGTTAGAAAGCAGCTGGAAGAAAAGAACTGAAGCCCATGAGCTGTGTCTTTTTCCCCCTCCCCCGTTTGTTTTTTTTTTTTTTCTCCTTTATATGCTCTCAGGATGCGCCAGAAGAACAGCTCCTGAATTTGTCCATCATATACACCATTGGATATGCTCTTTCCTTCTCTGCCCTTGTAATAGCAACTGCCATTCTTCTTGGATTCAGGTAACTGGCAAAGCTCTGAACTGAGTGGGGAAAAGGTGTTACTTTTTTCCATATGGTAGTATCGGACTTCAACAGACTTTCTCCATTTGATTATTTTTCCCTTCTTCTATCACCTCATTATTTCTCTATCTTATGTCACTTCTGTGTTCCTTCCTACAATCATTTCTTCTCAAAACGCAAGTAAAATTCTCTAATTTTTGCAGTGTTACTTGTGTGAATGAGTGGAACAGATGATGATATCAGTTGAAATATTTTGTTGTGACTTTTTTATTTCAATTAAATTCCCCCTGGAAGAGATGGGAGAAGAGAGCGATTCCAGCATTTCCTCATGGTGTTGCTTTATAGATGAAGCACTAGTCTGGGGTGTGAGAGGGCACTTAGGACAGAAGCTTTCATCTTGCCTTGCTTGGAATACACAGAGCATAAATTTCAGTCTGGCCCATTTCCCAGCCAGCTCCCTGCTACTGTATATTGCCAGGTCCCATTGTCCCTTTTACGGACTGATGAGGCTGCCTCCTAAAAAAAAAAAAAAGCACAGTTTTCCATCTCCTGGTACTCTCATTTGAAATCAAGTCAGGAATCTTCAGTGCTCTCATCCTTAAGAAACTTCCTTCCCTGACTAAAGAATTATCATTGCCATTTTCTCTGATGCCAGCACTCTATTTTAGCAAGTCAATCCCACTCCTTTTCACCCTTTTAAGTGTTTATACCCCTTAAGTATTTAAAAAGATCAGTCACACCTTTTAGCTTCTCGTTTCCAAAACTAAAACTATACGAGCCTTCTAATGTTGCACCACACCTTTTAGCATTGTACTATCCCTCCTCCTTCCACTGGAGAAGCATAGGCTAGCAATCTCAAAGATTTAAAGTTACTGCAGAAACGCAGAGATGTGCTCACCCTCTCTGAATGCCATGGGATAATTCATTTGTGTGCATTGTACCTGTGCAACTTTGGGACTCACTTGACAAGACACCAGATGTTTTGAAGTCTCCAAATGCCTCTCACATAAGTGCTTGCTTCTTGTTTCACCCATCAGTGATACTTCTGAGTAATCTTAACAGGGCAAACATAAAGGTCTCAGAGCACAACCATATACTTTTGGAAAGAAGGAAGGATGTGAATGTGTTTTGTTAGGGAACATGAGTATGCTTGTCACTTGCTCTCCTATGATGACTTGTAGAAGAGAGGGAATTTTGGTGCCTTAACTTTTGTGGAGAGACGCTTTCACATTTTTAACTTGTACTGTGATGCAGGAATTGGGGAAGTGTATACAAGTGTGTGCTTCTGATATTGAAAATGAATTTTCAGGGATGTTAAAGGGGACAAGAGTCTTGTTAAAACTGTCACCAGTCTATTTTGTGCTTTCCTGTCTAAATTGTCTGAGGAAAAATTGGTCCTGGATCTCATGAAATGCATGAGACCTATCTCTGTGTGCACTGCAGTTGCTGGATTTTGATTGGAACCTCTGTTTGTGGCCTCTTCCCAGTAGCTGCACAACCTCAACAAATAGGGACCAAAAGCTAATTCAGTGGCACCAAAAATGCTGATGTTCTCCCTTTTGTAATAAGGAGGCCTTTTTAAGTTCCTAGACTGCAGAATAACCCTTGGTTTTAATAATGATAAAACAAAAGAAACAATATATCTCTGGTGTCCAATTTTGCATCCTCTGAAAGAAATGGAAGAAAAGTTCAATTTCAGTGATGGAAGCTGAATTAGGGCCATTACTTTGTGGCTGAAACAATTTAAATAACTTTTATTGCTTGTAGCAGAAATACTCTGTAACTACTTGCAATCTGTTCTCTTCAGTTGGTTAATTTCCATAATTTTGTCCAATCTGTAGCAGTTCTGATGGGTAGCAACAAATAAATTTTGAGTTAAAAGAAAACAAATATTAATCATATGTCAGTTTTGAAATAGGCCGTGACTTAAAAGTGTTGCAAAAAATCCTATTTGAGCTATGGAAAAAAAGTTCTTCTTCTTCTGTGCAAAACCTATAACTTTCAGACCAAGTTCATTTTTCTACACAAATTTTTAGGGCAATAAAAATAGACATAGTCTTTCTGGAGCAATTACTGTCTGTCATATGTTACTTGTATCTTTTTAACATCAGAAAAGAATCATACCTAGTGTAACTTCCTTTGAAAAAAAGGATGATGTGTACCCTTGCAGAAGAAAGCAAGAAAAATGTTTGCGGGTAAGGCTGATATAACATTGGCAGCACCCTGCAGTTGGATGCCATTTACATTACTGCAGTTTCTTTTGCTATACCTTAACATGCTCTTTTTTGACAAGTAGCAATTTTATTATCTTTACAGCTGGCTGCTGAAATTCAAGAGGGTTTTTTAAATGGTTGGGGTTTTTTTGTTTGGTTTTTTTTTTTTTTTTTTTTTTTTGTGTGTGTGTGTTTTTTTCTTTTTTTTTTTTTCAATTCTGAATGCAGAGATCAAATTTCTATTCCTTTTACTTCTACAGAAAGTATTTACAATTCCCTCAGGGGGCAATCTGAATGCAGATTTTTCTCTTGTCAAAGTGGTAATTTACAGGTTGATGTTTTTTATTGTGGGTTTGGGCACAGCCAGAAGCTGCACTGCACACCAGTTCCTGAGCCAAGTGCAGTGACACTGGGGTCAACTCAACGAGATTAGATTCAGCCTTATGTGAAACTTAACTGTTTTCAGTCCTCTCAGATATTTCTTCTGAAAATTATTTTTACACTTTTTTAACTTTGAATGTATTTTTTTCCTTACACACCGATCTCGTTCCTTCCCCCATACACTTGGGGCTAGAGTTTGGAATGTCTTTTCCTTGAAAGTGATTTCTTCCCAAACCACTTTGAAATCCCTACAGCTATTCTCAAGTTATGGGATTTCCTCTGGTACCTCCTGATTTCCAACAGGGCTTGTTGTTCCTTCCCTCAGTCCTATGTGTGATGTTGCAGCTTATCCACAGATAGTGGATCATGACTGATTCTTCCTTTTTACAGACATCTGCATTGCACAAGGAATTATATTCACCTGAACCTCTTCACCTCGTTTATCCTCCGGGCTGTATCAGTCTTTATTAAAGACTCAGTGGTGAAGTGGATGTACAGCACAGCCACACAAGAGCACCAATGGGAAGGACTTATTGCCTACCAGGTAGGGATAGACACTGGGGTAGTCCTCAGGATATTGGAGTCATTGCTGCAGTGTGTCTGGATGACAGCAGATAATTTAATGTTGTAGCTGTGCTTCCCTGTTCTTGGGACAGGCAAGTAGTTGATGCCATGACATGTTTCTTTGCCTGTGGGAAGTTCGCCTATACCAGACAGAAGAAACATGAAGAGGTGGACTTTTGCAATATATATATATGTACATGTACACGCATGCCTGTATCTTTTTGCCATGCTGCAGGTTCATTTCTTTCTGGCAGTGACAAGAGGGCATTCATTTCCCTAAGCCAGCACCTTTTGTTATAGGACTGTCTGTCTTGTATAATGACCAAATTAGTTGGTCATTCTTGGAGGTCTTTATAATCTGTTGATGATGAGGAAATAAAAAAGGAAGTATCTGATTAAAATGCAAATTTGAAAGCATTTAGAAAAGCTTTGGGGAAACAGGCCAATTAATTACTTCTAATTGAAGGGAGAGGATATACAACTCTTGTGAATGATGAAAGCATGCCTTTCCCCATTCAAATGTGGTATGCAAAACGTACTTGAATCTTCAAAGACGGGATTTTCATTGTCTGTATAGCTCTTGTGTTTCTAGAACATGGGTACAGCATTTGCTGCAGCAATGCAGGGTGGGGGTTGTAAATGGTATGTCTTCTGATGCATACATAGTACCCATCCTTATCTGACGCTTTGCCTAAGGCTTAAGCACTAATACCAAACAGTGAACCTTATATGATGTCTGATTTCTTCTGATCTGCAATGTATGAACTGGCTGAAAATAATATTTAATACATATCTTAAATGGTTTGGAAATGTTCACATTGTCATTCATTCAGTGTTCACATATCAGTCATTCCCTACTTCCAAAAAAACTAGGCTGTATGTTTTCATCAGATCTGATGGATGTATTTATTAGGTAATCAGGTTTCATAGTTATCTAAAGCCCTACCGACCACCTCTCAGTAATATACTAGCTAAGGGAGATTTTGCACGTAAATGTGATGCACTGGCCAGTATTGCAGTTCTGTCAAAAATCTTTTGCTTTGTAAAATAGTCAGTATTATGGCATCCACTACTTGCTCTTTAGTAAATTCACAAGTGCAGAACAAAATATCTGGAGAAGTAAAAAGATTTGCTGGCTGCAGTTGATACAGAACCTTTCACTTTCAGTACAGTACACTTACAGCACTTGCAGTACCTTTCATCTTTGTGTTGTGCTTTTCAAATTATAATCAGTTATTGAGGGAAAATGCAGAACATGCAATTTAAAGATTTTCTTTTCTTTTTTTTTTTTCTTTTAGGGAAGAATGTTGTTGAAATCATCTCTCTGCAGCGTATAGCACCTATTACTGGCTTCTGCCCCTTTAGTACTCAAATGTGGTTAATTTAGCAAGTGTTGTTTTGAGGAGCAAGGGTAGGATAGAGAACAAGTATTTTGGGTTAGTATCTCTTTATTCTCAGCCCCTCTTGCATTCATTTGAGCTGTGCTTTCTTCCATCACAGGAATCACTTAGCTGTCGATTGGTCTTTGTGATGATGCAGTATTGTGTGGCTGCAAACTACTACTGGTTGCTGGTGGAAGGCATGTACCTGTACACTCTACTGGTTCTTTCAGTCTTTTCAGAGCAAAGGATTTTTCGGCTTTATCTCTGCATTGGCTGGGGTAAGTTGATATTTCCATATGTCTGCCAGTGGCTGCATGCACCGGCAGACTGTATAATAGGAAAAATCATTGTATTTTGGTTGTAGTGCTGCCCAGTTCAGTCCTGCACTCCCCATTCCCTTTGTGTTTCTGATCCCTTATTTTCTTTGAGCTGGAGGGTGCTGGCCCAGCACAGCTCCTGGGTGCTTACACAGCAGAGGCTGTGAGTTCATAGTGTAGGGGCTGTGCAGCACTGCAGAAACTCTGCAAACCAGTGACAGGCACATTGTACTTTTCCTGCAAGGCTTCCCAATACAAAATACATGGGAGTGATTCCAGGTGAGTGTGGACTTCCCTGCACTCCCCTGCTTCATCTCTTGAAAGTTTCCCATTGCATTCAAAGACGTAACTACTTGTGGTGCAAAATAGCAATGACACCTTGCATCTGATCAAGGATAACAGTAGAGAAATGCTGGCAGCATGAGCTAGGGAGGTGTAAAGGGGCTGCTGGCAGGAGATATTGGGTTGGTTATGTGGGAAGAGCAGGTCAATTAGTGATTGCCAGGCAAAAAAGTGGTCAGTGTGCACGTGCCATGGGCATGTGTGTGCTTGAGATCAAGAGCAGTGATTCCATGAAATAAGTTCGTTCAGCCAGAGTCATCTTCAGTGGAAATGCTGAAGCTTTAATTCTTTCCTTGTCCAGTTAGCCAGAAAATATGTTACTGTTCAGGATTAATCCTGGTTTTGGAACAGTCCCTCTTGTGCTTTTATTGCATTTTCTCTCTTGCTCTTCTCCCCCCTCCCTTTTTGGTGGAAATCAAGTGACTTTTGGAAAGCTGAAAGTAAATCAAAGTAAATACAGCAAGTACTTTCACAGATACTAGTTTGAAGATTTAAATTGCCTTGGCTATCCTCTCTCTATGGATTTGCCACCGCTGAATATTGTAGCAAATTAGTTCACTGCTAAAATGCATATAAACGGCTTGCTGTGAATTAGCCAGTGCTACTGAACAGTGATATATGAGGAGCAAAGGCTTTCCAGCATATTAGTGGGAATAAATAAATGTAAGTAATAGCAGCTTTCTGCTGGAGAATTTTTGTTTAAAAAGTTCTACATCTTCCATTCTTGTTTTACATAGGACATACAGGAAAAACAACAGCACCTTTTATACCGGTTTAATCATATTTTATGAATAGCTGTACCCTCAATTAAAAAAAAAAAAAGGGGGGGAGGGAGGGGAACAGGGGAGCTATCCTAAAGTACTGACTGAGGTCATGAAAGAAAATGGAAAATGAGAGCAATATTATATCTAGCCAAATCCCTAGGGTATTGTGGTGTTTTATAAGATTTGATTTGAATCAATTCTAGTTAGAGTTTGTTTCTTACAAAAGCAGACAGCAGGAACAGAAGATGCTCGTTTAGTTCTTCCTTTACAATATAAATTTTGCTACTGTTGAATTTCTGGATGAGTTTGTGGAAATGAGTGGCAATGCCAGAACTTGGCACTGGATAAATGGCTTTCATCCAAGCTTCCTAGAAAAGCTCTGCTTGGCCCATTCAATACTCATCTGTACAGTTTCTTGCTAATCTAAATGTGGCTGCATGTGAAAACCTTGCCAGTGATTCTCCATCTTCAAATGCAAAAAGATCTGCTGGTTCAGTGTTCCCAGATTAGTTATACCAGGTACTGAAGTGAAATTCATACCCTATCCTTCACTCTTTTATATGCCTTTGCAGGGGTTTACCCAGAGAGAAGTCAGACTTATTGCTGTTTGATTTCCTTCAGGATTCTGCTAAGGCAATGCTCCATGTTGCAGAGATTAATGGAACAGATGCAAAGATCTGCATCTACTGCTCAGACTTTCATTCACACTTAAATTCTATAAGAGCTCAAAAGAGACACCACTGTCTCTGGCATGCACTAGGATTGTGTCATGGTGAGATGCAAAATGCTTGTGTTCACTTTGCCTCCTAGTAGCATTATTATTTATATGACTTCGTTGTCTTCACTTGTAAACCACTGGCAATTACTGGAAAATCCTTGCTTTGTGTGTGAGCAAAGGTGACAAAGAGAACAGTTTTCTAACTTATGGCATTCACAGATAGGTACAGGAAATTATGTTAACTGACATCCTTTGTGAAAGGGTGCTGTGTAATCACAGAATCACAGAATCACAGAATAGTAAGGGCTGGAAAGGACCTCAAGATCATCGAGTTCCAACCCCCCCGCCATGGGCAGGGACACCTCCCACTAAACCATGCCATCCAAGGCTCTGTCCAACCCCACCTTGAACGCTGCCAGGGATGAAGCATTCACAACTTCCCTGGGCAACCCATTCCAGGGCCCCACCACCCTCACAGTAAAGAATTTCTTCCTCATATCCAATCTAAACCTCCCCTGTTTAAGTTTAAACCCATTACCCCTTGTCCTCTCACCACAGTCCCTAATGAAGAGTCCCTCCCCAGCATCCCTATAGGCCCCCTTCAGGTATTGGAAGGCTGCTATGAGGTCTCCACGCAGCCTTCTCTTCTGCAGGCTGAACAGCCCCAACTTTCTCAGCCTATCTTCATACGAGAGGTGCTCCAGTCCCCTGATCATTTTCGTGGCCCTCCTCTGGACTTGTTCTAACACTTCCATGTCCTTTTTATGTTGAGGACACCAGAACTGCACACAATACTCCAAGTGAGGTCTCACGAGAGCAGAGTAGAGTGGCAGGATAACAGTTTAGTCTCTAAAAGTGGAAAGACATGAAGATTTTTTTCACTTTCTTGCTTCTTCACTGGTGTTTTCATTTTTTGGATGCTCTGGAATCTCACCAAATACCTTTCTGGCATATGCAATGCTCAGAATATTTAATTTTTTGAGCAGCATGATAGAGAAGTCAATAGATTCCTGGTTTTGCTGAGAAAGTGCTGCTCTTTAAAATACTTTATCAACTGTAAAAATAAAGCTGGATCCAAACATAAATACATATGTGATTGTCAGAACTGATTTGATACCTGGACCCTTTGTTCTGTTAATGAATTGTTCTCTTAAAGGATATTTTTTAACTTGTTCATTACTCATCATTTGATGAATATTTTTATTTTAAAATTTCATGTATATATTGTTCACACTTAGTGAGTGTTAGTCATTTCATGTTATTTCTTCTAATTAGAAGTGAACTTTGTGTGATCGCTCACAGACCATATGGTACTGTTGCTGTCTGAATAGCTTCTGCAATCTCCTGGATGATCACGTTTGCGCTTGTACTTCTCTCAAACGTACATATGAATAAAACTTTCCTCAAGACTTTTGTCCACCTGAATGTTTGCACATACTGTTGGTCATGATGTTTGCCCTGTTATGCTTCTTTCAAGAAATACCAGGTCTCAAAAAAACCCAAGAAACTAGAGCAATTTATTTCCTTGAGTTAATCCCAAGCAAAACTGTAATGTAAGGGCCAGCTTTCAAGTCGGTAGAAATGTCCCAATACAATTTCTC
Organism: Amazona ochrocephala; assembly: GCA_039720435.1. NCBI lineage: Eukaryota > Metazoa > Chordata > Aves > Psittaciformes > Psittacidae > Amazona > Amazona ochrocephala. The sequence continues at coordinate 106,398,640 of CM077878.1, forward strand.
TCTAAGCTTTTAAACTGCTATATTAAGTAGTGCTAATCTTTATTATTTTTTTTTAGTGGGGGAAAACGTCCATGTAATTTTGTAAATAGAAATACTTCTCACATTTTGTTTAACATGATTATTTCATCTCAATACAAAACATAGCATAAACCTGCTTTTCAAATAGAAACATGTAAAAGACCGCCTTAGTGGCCTTCCTCTGGACTCCGTTCAACAGGTCCTGTGTGCTTATGTTGGGGGCACCAGAGCTGAACACAGTGCTCTAGGTGGGGTCTCATGAGAGCAGAGTGGAGTAGAGGAGGAGACTCACTTCTCTCAACCTGCTGGCTGTGCTCCTTTTGAGGCAGTCCAGGATACGGTTGGCTGTCTACACTGCAAGCACACACTGCTGGCTCATGTTGAGCTTCTCATCAAACAACACACCCAAGTCCTTCTCTTCAGGGCTGTTTTCAATCCAGTCCCCATGCAGCTTGTCTTTGTGCTTGGGATTGCTCCAAACCAGGTGCAGAACCCTGCACTTGGCCTTATTGAACTTCATGAATGTCATCAGCAAACTTACTGAGGGTGCACTTCATCCGGTGCCCATGTCACCAGCAAAGATGTTGAAAAGCACCAGTACCAGTGAGGAACACAACTCATCACTGGTCTCCACTTGGACATCGAGTTGTTTACCACAGCTCTCCAGTCAATTCCTCATCCATGGAGTGTCTTATCTGACAAATCCATCTCTTTCCAGTTTAGAGACAATGTTGTGCAGGACAGTAGTAAGTGCTTTGTACAAGTCCAGGTGTAGATGACATCAATTGCTCTTCCCTTATCTACCAATGCTGTAACCCTGTTGTAGAAGGCCACCAAATTGGTCAGGCATGATTTGCCTTTAGGGAAGCCATGTTGGCTGCCAGTAATCACTTCCTCATTTTCCATATGCTTTAGCATAGTTTCCAGGAGGATTTGCTCCATGATCTTGCTGGGCACAGAGGTGGGACTGACTGGCCTGTAATTCCAAGTGTCTTACTTTTTTCCCTTTTTAAAAAAAAAAAAAAAAAAAAAAAAGGCTGCATCTTATAATGGACTTGTGTGCCTTCGGGTTCCTTAGTCTTAAATTTGACCTTCTCCAGTGGGTGGTTCATCGTTCTCCTAGTCCCTACCTTTGCCTTCTGTGATTTCAGTGGTGTGGCTGGAGCAATTGCTGGTGAAAACTGGGGTGGGGGGGGAAGCCAACAGTATTTCAGCCTTCTCTGTATCCTGGGAAAACCAGGCCTCCTGTTTCCTTCTGGAGGGCCTTATCCATTTGGTCTTCGTGGTCAGGTATCCTGTAGCAGACCCCGAGTGTTATGTCACCTGTCCCTGCCCTCCCTTTAATCCTGACCTATAAGCTCTTGGTCAGCTCCTTATCCATCCCTAGGTGGAGCTCCATGCACTCCAACTGGTTGTTGATACAGAGGGGAACACCCTGCCTTTGTCTCTGCTGCCTGTTTTTCCTGAAGAGCCTGTATCCTTCCATTCCAACACTCCAGTCATAGGAGCCATCCCACCATGTGTCTGTGATGTCAATAAGGTTGTAGCCCTGCAGGTATGTGAACATCTATGGCTCCTTTATACCCTATGCTATGTGTGTTTGTTTGGAGGTCTTTAAGTTGAAGCAAACTTAGGCTGGAGGGGCTGGAATTCCTTCTTACTGCTCTTCAGGTGCTCTTCTGCTGACCTGTGATCTCTGTCTAGGCTCTGGGCATCTCTTGCTGGCACTGGCATCATAGTGGTAGGAGTGGAATGGATTGAGATTCTCCTTCTCTAATACGTTTAGTTTAAAGCCTTTTCACCAACTTGGCAAGCCTATGACCAAAGATGCTTTTCTCTTCTCTAGCAGATGGACCCCATCAGCCCCAAGTAGACCAGTTGTTCCAAGGTACTATACTCAATTTGTATCTTCCTAGGAACAGTTAACAGACAGTGAAGAGTGTAAGGAAAACTTAATAAATATTTCTCAAGTATATTTTGCTATGTTATAATGTCAGGACAGTTCTTAATGTTATTAGTATTCCATTTAGTGTATATTTGTATGAGTAATTATTCTTTGCTGTTGAAGTGTTTTATAAGGGGAAAAATCTGTTTACCTTGTGTTATTGTACTTTGCAAAAACTAGAAAAGTTATAAAATCTTGATAGACCTCGGGGAAGTAATGTAGTTTTACAAAATGAGTCATTTGTATTGATATCATGTATATTGATAAGATTTGATAAACTGTTCTGATTACTTGCAAGGTATGCTTGTAATGGCCACTTCGTTGCTGAGTTTTCATGCCATACTAGGCTTTGAGATGGCACTATTAAATATTTCCTATTTCATTTAATGTGGAAAATGTCTTGCTTGTGTCTTCGTTTTCTTTGTAAAAGCATGCATTTGTTTTAAACCTGAGCTCCACATATCTTACTGCAAAAACAGTGGGTTTATGTCATTTTCAAAGCTGATAGGAAAAAATAGCAGAGACAGTTACAGCATCAAACCCCCAAATTCCTAATAGGCTAATGGCTGAACAGGTAAATAAGTTGTTCCCTTCAGTCTGGACGTCAGCACAGCAACAGCTAAACAGGATGCTGTTTCAGATAGCTAGTATCACTTGCAGAAAAAGAATCTGTTGCTATACATTACTGGTACCTGGTCTTCCTTCCTGAGGCATAAGAGAAATCTTTGCCCATGGATCTCACCTTCTTGGGAGAACAGAACATTCGCAGAAGAAAGGAGGGGAAGAAAACAACATAACTATGGAGATCAAGATGATATCATTGTGTTTGTTTCTGAGGATGTACAGACTGTTCTTAATGAGGGTGTCTAGGACACCAACTCATCATGTCTGAGCCTGAATGAAGAGTTGCTGAGCTTGACATTGAATTCAACTAGCCGTGTCAGTGGTTTCTAGAGAACAGTAGTTCGTACTGTAATGCTGCTGAATCAGCAGCATTTAGTGGGGAAAAGACCTGTTCACATTGAAGTAGGGAGGAGAGGGGAATGGGGAAACAACAGCAGTGTCCCACAGTGACTGTGCAACTTGCAACATTCAGGCAGGAAGAATGACAGGAGACAATTTTCAGCACGAAAGGCAAAGAAGAAATTGGTAATAAAAAGCTAAATGTTGTCTGAACAACTGTGGCAATTTTACACCCAGCTGCACTTGCAGCAGGGAAAGTGCCATTAAAAATAAATAATCCCCTTCCTTTCAAACCTTGCAATCCAAATTTTGTCTAAGGAAGAATACTTTTGAGGTAATGAAGCCATTAAAGGCAGGAAGCCTAGCTTGGGTGTCAAAATCTACATCCTGATTGCAAGGAAGATCTGACTGGAACAAAGCCAGTAAAAAAAAACATTCCCTCTGAAGCCCAGTATGAGCTTAGTGTAGCAACAGGATGCGTTCATTGCTCAGACCACTTCTTTTCTGTTTTCAGATGAAAACTGTTTCAGGTGAGGATGTGAAAATAGGGATTCTGTCCTGGCTGATCTTGGTAGGAAGTGCTTGTCAGGAGTTTCTCTTAATTCTTTTTGTCTTTTTTAATACTTTTTTGTCTTTTGGATTGAACTCTTATGCTTTTCCTTTCTTAGAAAGAAAACCATCTCATCTTCTCACATTTTCAATGCTTTTACTCTTTCTACATCTAGTCATATTTTCATCACTTCTTTCAGCTTCCCATCACTTCATGCATTTGTACATCAAGCAGTTAATCAAGTCGGACAATCCTGGAGAGTTTCTGAGAGATTATAGGATTGGAGTTCTGCTGTCAAGCAGTAATGTTCTTCTATTTTTTGTGACTGATTTTTTTGGAGGTTGAACTTCTCAGAACGTGGAAACCAGTCAGGTTACATCTCAAATACGAGCTTATACACCAACTCATCAGTCTGCAATGCTGCATTCAAAATACGTCCTTATTTAAGGGTCTCGACAGAATGGCAGCACTCTGGTCCTGCAGAGATAAATTTATTAATCAGTATGTGAGGATGAGTGGAGCCTCTCTTGCTCCTCATACATCTTTCTTCCCTGAAACTGCCTTTATGTAAAATGTATCATGCAAAGCTATAAATGCCATGTCTGTAAGAATGGAAACTTGCTTAGATCTTGAGGTAGGGGAAAGATGGTATGGAATAGCACCACGTGGTGACGTCTTTCATGGTAACTGCTATTTAGTGGACTCCAGAACAAGCTTCATCTGTTCTGTTACCAAAATGTCAGACCTGTTAAACGAAAAGACTGGTTTCTACATTCTGTTCTCAGGACATGGGCTGCCTGCATTAGCAGCTCCACGAACTGCTTTCAACTCTGCTCATTAGGGACAGAGGAACATTGTGGAAATATCAACCAAACAGTGGTTCCTGTGCATAATTTCTCACAGCTTTCTTCTCTTGCCTACCCCATCCTATTATCATTCTGGATAATGCCAGTTTTAAAATTTTCTTTTTTTTCTTAACATTAAGGCACCTGGACATGTGTAGATTATATAAGGTAGAGTGAAAATGAGTAGTTCGTGCTGCTTATTTATGCAGTTAAGATGGTGATTTGGCAGTTCCATTACTTTCCCATCGTCTGTAATATGTATTATTATCACAGTCTATAATTCAGATGCCCTGTCGTTTGAAGTTGAACTTTATTACCTGAGCTGTCGGCATGCTTATTTCCTAGTACACTTGATAGATTTCATAATCACTGTGTAGCGCTCAAAGTTTTTTAGTCAGTTGTCAGCCTGCAAGAATTAACATGGTAGAGGCTGTTATGAGCAGGCTGTTGCAGTTTCTGGAATCTTCAGCAATGATGGAGTACAGATGAAAGTAAATGTTACTATTTCCAGAATTCAGAGACCTTTTTGAGGTCAGAAAGATCAATCTGTATTACAAAAAGCAAAACCAGAAAGAGTTCAGACTGTATCTTAAATAAATGCATCCCATAAATGCGCATAGTTTTTTCTCAAATGTCTGATACTCTTTGAATAGCAGCAGCAAGAGAAAGAAGTGTAGGACTGAAACTGAAATGCTGCATGTTGGGAGTCCAGAATTCTGTCTGAATTGATAGTCTGAGATGATAGTCATCTGTAGATTTTATTCAAGGAGCTGTATACAGTTTGCTTTCTCTGCCTGCTCAAGCCAGCTAAATTTCTCTTGACTGAGTGAATTAACCAGAATAATATTTGCATTTGTGCCAGTTAATGCAGGTTAATCAGGTACTGAGATTGTAAACTAATCTGTGGAGAGCCTCAATGATCCTTGCAAACTACAGGTATTGCAGAGATGCTGCAGACTTTCTCTATTGATATTGTGAATAACTTATACAGACTTGAGGTGGAATAAGGGATGTTCTTGGGGTAGTCTTCTCTTTAGATCTTGACTAGGGCTTTGGAAAATTTGATGTGTTCTTATCTGATGAGAGAATATCCCATGCAGTTTTCAGAGACACCCATTTCTTAGGACAAGGCTTTATGAATTTGGTAGCTCTCAGATGGTATCCATGTAGAATTTGCACTGATATTCAAAGCTCTAAAGTATGTATTGCACTGTTAAGTCTTGGTGTCTCAGATTAAAATGTGTACGGCTAGCAAGGAAAATAATGTGACTGATGGTGGTACAATACCAGGGTACTTAGGGCCTGCATCACATGCAGGAGTGGGTGGAGGGTGTTGAACAAGTCACCTTGTACATGTTGCCTATTAATTTGTATAACATTTGCATAGCAGGAGGCTGATGCAGTTCAATAACACCAGCCTCTCTCTATCTCCAGGAAAAAGCGGCGGGCCGTAGTAGTTGGGAACTCTCATCTGAAAGGCACAGAGGCACCCATCTGCCAGCCTGACCCAGCCTCAAGGGAGGTGTGTTGCCTACCAGGGGCTCGGATCAGGGATGTGGCCGAGAAGCTGCCTGCTCTAGTCGGTCCCACTGACTATTACCCACTCCTGGTAATACACGTGGGTGCTACTGATACAGATAGCAGTAGCCCAGAGACCATAAAGAAGGACTACAGAGCTCTGGGAGAGGTGGTTAGGGGCTCTGGAGCTCAGATTGTCTTTTCGTCAATTCTCCAGGATACAGGGCAGGACCTTGAAAAGGCTAGGAGGATTACGCAGGTTAATAAATGGTTAGAAGGGTGGTGCTAAAGTCAGGGGTTTGGGTACCTTGAACATGGGACTCAATATAGCAGGCCAGGTCTACTGGGGGCTGGTGGAACTGGCCTGACAAAGAAGGGGAAGAGTGGATTTGGTAGGAGGCTTGCCAGACTGGTCAAGGGTGCTTTAAACTAGATGTGTTGGGGGAGGGGGGCATCATTCCATCCCAACACACCCAGTCGGTTGGCAGCACCTGCAGTAAACGTTCGGAGCAATGCAGAGATATTCCAGCTGCTCCAGCCAATGAGCCGGCTTCAATTGGATCTCGGCTCAAATGCCTCTACACAAATGCCCATAGTATGGGGAACAAACAAGAGGAATTAGAGATGTGTGCACATCTACGGGGGTATGATATCATAGGCATCACAGAAACATGGTGGGATGGCTCCTATGACTGGTGTGCTGGAATGGAAGGATACCGGCTCTTTAGGAAAGACAGGCCTGGCAGACGGGGAGGGGGAGTTGCTATTTATGTTAGGGATAGGCTGGAGAGTATGGAACTCTGTCTGGGGACAGGTGAGCAGTCGACAGAGAGTTTGTGGGTCAGGGTTAAAGGGAGAACAGCGATGGGTGACATTATTGTGGGGATCTGTTACAGACCGCCTGACCAAGGGGACTTGCTGGACGAAGCGCTCCATAGGCAGATAGGAGCAGCCTCACGCTTGCAGGCCCTTGTTCTCATGGGGGACTTCAACCACCCTGATATCTGTTGGAGGGATGGTATGGCCCGGCACAAGCAATCCAGAAGGTTCCTCAATTGTGTGGAAGACAACTTCCTTCTGCAAGTAATAGAGGAGCCGACAAGGAGAGGTGCCATGCTTGACCTCGTCCTCACCAACAGGGAAGGGCTGGTTGGGAATGTGAAGCTCCAGGGCAGCCTTGGTTGCAGCGATCATGAGATGGTCGAGTTTGAGATCCTCAGGACAGTGAGAAGAGTGTGCAGCAAGCTCACTGCCCTGGACTTCAAGAGAGCAGACTTTGGCCTCTTCAGGAACCTGCTCAGTAAGGTTCCATGGGATACAGCCCTAGAGGGCAGGGGGGCCCAAGACTGTTGGTTGATATTCAAGGCTCACCTGCTGCAAGCTCAGGAGCGATGCATCCCAACTAGAAGGAAGTTTAGCAGGAGGGCCAGGAGACCTCCTTGGATGGATAAGGAGCTGCTGAGGAAACTTCAAAGGAAAAAAGAGGCTTATAAAAGGTGGAAGCAAGGTCAGGCGGCCTGGGGAGAATACAGGGATGTTGTCCGGGAAGCTAGGGACCAGGTTAGGAAAGCTAAGGCCCACTTAGAATTAAACTTGGCTAGGGATGTTAAGGATAACAGGAAGGGATTTTATAGGTACATTGCCAATAAAAGAGAGGTTAGGGACACCGTGGGCCCTCTCCAGAAGCTATCGGGAGAACTGGCTACCCTGGATTTGGAGAAGGCTGAGGTTCTTAATGACTTCTTTGCCTCAGTCTTTACCGGCAAATGCTCTGACCACACCACCCAAGTCTTGGAAGGCAGACGCAGGGACGGTGAGGGTGGGGACCCTGGGCCCACTGTGGGGGAGGATCTTGTTCAGGACCACCTTAGGAACCTGAATGTATACAAGTCCATGGGACCGGATGAAATCCATCTGCGGGTCCTGAAGGAGCTGGCAAATGAAGTTGCTAAGCCACCGTCCATCATATTTGAAAAATCCTGGCAGTCAGGTGAAGTTCCCGATGACTGGAAAAAGGGAAATATAAGCCCCATTTTTAAGAAGGGGAAAATGGATGACCTGGGGAACTACAGACCAGTCAGCCTCACCTCTGTGCCTGGCAAAATCTTGGAGCGGATTCTCCTGGAAGGCATGCTAAGGCACATGAAAACCAACAAGGTGCTTGGTGACAGCCAGCATGGCTTCACTAAGGGGAAATCCTGCCTGACCAATCTGGTGACCTTCTGTGAAGGGGCTACAGAACTGATGGACAGGGGCAGAGCAGTTGATGTCATCTGCCTGGACTTGTGTAAAGCCTTTGACACTGTCTCACATGACATCCTTCTCTCTACGTTGGAGAGACATCAATTTGATAGGTGGACCACTCGGTGGATAAAGAACTGGCTCGATGGCCGCACGCAAAGAGTAGTGCTCAATGGCTCAGTGTCCAGCTGGAGGCCAGTAACGAGTGGTGTCTCCCAGGGATCGGTGTTGGGACAGGTCTTGTTCAATATCTTTGTGAGTGATATGGACAGTGGGATTGAGTGCGCCCTCAGCAAGTTTGCGGATGACACCAAGCTGTGTGGTTCGGTTGATACGTTGGAGGGAAGGAATGCCATCCAGAGGGACCCTGACACGCTTGTGAGGTGGGCTGATGCCAACCTAATAAAGTTTAACCATGCTAAGTGCAAGGTCCTACACCTGGGTCGGAGCAATGCCAGGCACAGCTACAGGTTGGGCGGAGAGGAGATTCAGAGCAGCCCTGCACAGAAGGACTTGGGGGTGTGGGTTGATGAAAAAATGAACATGAGCCGACTGCAGTGTGCGCTTGCAGCCCAGAAAGCCAACCGTATCCTGGGCTGCATCAAAAGGAGTGTGACCAGCAGGTCGAGGGAGGTGATCCTGCCCCTCTACTCTGCTCTCGTGAGACCTCACTTGGAGTATTGTGTGCAGTTCTGGTGTCCTCAACATAAAAAGGACATGGAACTGTTAGAACAAGTACAGAGGAGGGCCACGAGGATGATCAGGGGACTGGAGCACCTCCCGTATGAAGATAGGCTGAGAAAGTTGGGGCTGTTCAGCCTGCAGAAGAGAAGGCTGCGTGGAGACCTCATAGCAGCCTTCCAATACCTGAAGGGGGCCTATAGGGATGCTGGGGAGGGACTCTTCATTAGGGACTGTGGTGAGAGGACAAGGGGTAATGGGTTTAAACTTAAATAGGGGAAGTTTAGATTGGATCTGAGGAAGAAATTCTTTACTGTAAGGGTGGTGAGGCCCTGGAATGGGTTGCCCAGGGAGGTTGTGGATGCTTCATCCCTGGCGGCGTTCAAGGTGGGGTTGGACATAGCCTTGGATGGCATGGTTTAGTGGGAGGTGTCCCTGCCCATGGCAGGGGGGTTGGAACTCGATGATCTTGAGGTCGTTTCCAACCCTAACTATTCTATGATTCTATGATCTATGATTCTATTCTATCTAGGCTCTTGTGAAATATAATGTTAATAATAAATTTTCAATTCAAATGTCAAGTTTGATTAAATATGGAGATATATCTGATATATCCAGAAGATGGAGATAATGATAACAATTTGTGGCTATCACTTGATGTACAAGTTTCCTCCACTGACATACAGCGTTTGTGCTCTTGGCATTCGTGTCTTACCCTTTAAGTTTCGTATTAACATGTCTTAGTTCTCAGCAAAGTCAAGAAAGGAATAACTCAAACTATAATTAGTTTCTGTGAATTGAAGGCTCATTTGTGTTTGGAAGTGATTTGCAATGAGCCTGTTCTTAATCTCTTATGTCACTATCAAAGAAGCACGGAGTTCTCAGTAACTTTGCTCACAAAACATTGTGTATTGTCAGTATCAGGTACATCTGTGTAAAATGTTCAACCACTTGCCCCGATAATCTCTACTCAATTCATTATCTTTACTATTATTCTAATAATTTATATTTTTCTCTTGATGCTCTTTATTTTCCTTCTTTTTTTTTAATTTTTTCTTTTTCTCTGATCAAGGAGAATACTTTATCTTTCATGTCTGTTGTATTTAGTTGCTCTGATAGTAGAGAAAGAATACAGTACGGAAGAGAAGGTTTTTCCACTACAGGTACTGCATGTAGATTTTCACATGACAGGAGATCAGTAGTTTCCCTGTGCTTCTGCTGTCAGGAAGTGTGTATTTGCCCTGTGCAGTGCTTACTGCTACACACTGATGTTCTTATGGTCCCTTGCCATATTGGTTCTTAAGAATGCACATTAAATTCTGCCCTTCCTATCCAATGTACATATACATCAGGCACTATCCAAGGAGGTACACGGAGGAATTAGACCGTCTTGATCCATCCTTAGATAGAAATTCCTCATTGTGCTTGTTGAGTGTCAACCTGCTCTCCTTACCTGCAGGTTTTTTTGGCATTCCCTATATTGAGTATTGGTTGGTAGATGCACTTTAGAATTATTTTTCAAGACCTAGGCATTTCATAAATGAAAGAAATTATTTTGAGGGAGAGCCTTTGACATTGTAAAGCAAGTAATGACTGCCAGCTTATTTGGCTTTTCTCCCCTTTACATCCCAGATAAACAGACCAACTGTAGCACATGCACTGTCAGAAAAGCATTAGGCCCAAGTCTCTTCTCAAGACCAGATGCATCTGCTGTCTTTGCTGCAGTCACTCAAGTCCATGCCAGTACCGCAGCCCAGACTTGGGACTTCTCTGCAGGGGAGGCATGAACACACATGCTGTGTGTCATGTGCCCACACGCCCTTTGCCATCAGGGCTACATGGGGCTGAGTGTTTTCCAGCCCCAATGCCAAGAAACAGCCTGAGCTTAGTGCTTAACCTCAAGCAGAAATGTGGATGCAAAGGTTTGGGTTTGGGAGCACACCACACTCCTCTCTAGCATGAATATAGAGGCTAGCAGAGCTTCCAGAAATTCTGTTCCCTTGGCTTCTCTGTGAAACTCTGTGAAACAGAAGAGCTGATATATGCTGAGCATGGGGGTGATTGTCTTGTAGTAATTTTTCATGCCTGTTAAGAGTTTGGTGGGGGCCCAGGCAAAATGAATTATGGGCATTAGTTACTTGGAGGTTAGATTCCTCCTCCCACCACTGACAACCATCAATGGGCAGGAGCTGCAACCCTGCCACCAGTTAATCATGTTGCTCATTATTATGGGGGGTAGAGGGAGGTTGTCCTCCTCTGTGCTTTTACCTGTCTCTTAATGGCAGTGTCAACCTTGTCTCCTCTTTTCCCAGGTGTGCCAATGCTGTTTGTTATCCTCTGGGGAACTGTCAAGTACCTTTATGAAGATGAGGGGTTGGTTTAGTTCTGATTTTTCTAGCTGTCTCATTTGTGCTGTATGCGTGCATCAGCAGGTCATTGTTTGCTTTCTGTTCGGTGTGGTTTGCTTTGGCAATGTGCTGAAACCTCACATAATTGCTTCTGTTTTGTCTGAAGGTCTTGCAAAACATTTCAGAAAGGAAGCCTATGCTTGTTTCTGATCAGAATTTTCTGCATGTCTGAATGAATCTATCCTTTTGCAGGTCAAGGAAAGGTATGTTTTGTTTTTCTGTAGTTACAGTATCAATGGTAGGAGTCATTGTACCCAACCAAGACCGCTTCTGATGCTGTGCCTTTGGCAGTAGCCTTTACAGTCATGCTTCAGAGGAAGGCAAAAACCTCCCACAGGATTCTGCTTGCGATTTGTAGTGGTTCGCTTATGCCTAGCAGCGGAGATATGATTGCTTGTTCTTGTTTAAGCTTCCATTATTTAGATCTTAAAATGAAGGCACATTCTCTGTCTGCTTACATTAATCTTGCTAAAGTCAACTATTCCACACACATGACTGCTGCAAAACACAAAATACTTTTCATCCATACTGGCTAATCTGAAAGTTTGCCTTTATAAATGCTTTATGTACCAAATAGCATTGTAGTTTGTTGCAGTTTAAAAAACAAGCAAAAACCCCAAATAACCAACAAAAAAAAACCCAAACCCCAAACAAAACAACAAAAATAAACCCAAAAGGGAGAAAAGTGACTTCCTCTTCTCAGTGATTGTGACTGCCCGGAAATATTTGGGTAGCTTTCTTTGTAATGAAATAAATAACTTTATGCTATTTCCTTTTTATTTCAAATCTACTGTTTATTGGGTCTTCCTCTTACTCAGTTTCCAAACAACCCAGTCAGCACTTTTGTAGAGGGTCATCTTTATTTTCTTTTTTTGGGATAAGGTGTGGGCTGTGGGTCCTTTTTCCTTTCCTCTCTCAATGCAATCATTGTGGAGACATGCTGCAATGTGAAACTTTAGAGCCAGCTCCAGACTGTTTTCTGTTGTTTGTGAGTATTAAGAACTGGCTTTTTTTCAGTGCCTTTCATAATACTGAAGCAGTTAAGTCAAAACTGCATTTTCCTTGCTTAAGCAATGCTAGGATTTTCTGATTTTCCTTTTCAAGGTTGACTTTGTAGCAAGGTTGTGGCCCTACTGATGTAGTGTAAGTTTTGTTGAAACGATCAGAATTGGTATAGAGAACATGCGGCCTCTGAACAGGCAATGTTCCATGGTCATATCTTCCCACTGATGTAGAAAATGTATTCAAAGCACTCATGCTGAGCCTCCTACATTATGCGGTGCTCAGATCTGATTTATGTTTTCTATTAAGGAAAACTGTCACTCACTGCCTTCAGCGGACCTTAAAAGGGGCAATTTTGTACCTTATTGAATTTTCTAAATCTTGTGTAAATATTTGTAAAATACAGCAATAAATAACCACATTCAGCAGCCTCTCTGAAAGGCAAGATTTCTGTGCCTTGGGCAGGCATTTGCTGGAGCAGCCAGGGATATCTTTCATGCTGTTTGCCATAGCGCTGTCACCAGCGATGTGCAGCAGGCTGTAAATTTCATTTGTGACTTACCTACTTCCCTGGCTATAAGGAATAACTGGAAGTAAATTTGGTCAGGGCTGGGAATCTGAGGCAGTCCTGTGAACGTAGCTGTGTGAATGAAGGACTGAAGCCTGCAAGACTTGCTAGCAGGCTGGCTTCTTCTTTCCTTATGTGTATTTGGAAGTGTGAACTCCTTCAGAAAGCAGTTGGTGTGTTAAAAAGTAAGCTGTTGAAAAAGTCTTTGTCTCCACTGAAGGTAAAATGAAAGGCAAGCTGTGCTTCTTAGTTGTTGGGCTGTGCCTAAAGAGCTGATACTTACACATCTTTAGTTCTATATGCACTTAATTATGGGCGCAAGAGAGCCTACAGTCTTTTTAAAAAATTGAGCCATTCAGCTGTAACTTTTCAATGTAAAAATTCAGTGATTTCATTTTTAGAAAAAGAATACCAGGTTGGTAAGCAAAGGCAGAAACTTCCCAGTAGCATTTATTTCACTGGACCAATTCTCCATTCACAGCTCTGAGGCTATTAGTTGCCAAGCATCTTTTGAGTGGTGCTGAGCAAACTGCAGAGCTAGATCCCAAACACAATAGATGTTGATGAATTTATCAGTGTGGCAATCCCAGAAAGCACAAATGGACAAGAAATTATGTACAGATCTATCAATTTCATTTTCTGGACACTTTCATAGCCATGACACTTTAATTGGGCTTTAATGGCATTTTTTGTGCATTTACTTATGTAAATATGAAAGTAGCTAAAACTGCTCTGTGCCACAGGAAGCAAATTAATACACACAGAAATGTAGCAGAGTTAATGTAAAGAATCATTTCTCAGACTCTGTCATTATCGGGAAATGTTGAAATTGCCTGTGCTTCCACTGCAGCTAGTGAGAAAATTAGAACTTCACTTCCAGCCATGCCTATTATCCTGCCTGTCTTGAGGGGTTCAAAAAAAATTAATTAAAAGGCTCCATGAAGCTGGCTCCCAGTCATGTGTACCAATTAAGAAGTTCTTCTGTTACTCACATTCCAGTTCAGGTATGCTGACTGTACACAGTATGTACACCTTTTTTCTCCAGTATTTAAAATGCAATTGAACTGTAGGTTGTGGAGCTACTGTTTGCAATAATATGTTTGTTACATGCTGAACTGAAATTAAAAGGAAAAGTAAATCCTGAGCCCTTCTCAGCCTTGCAGTGCCTACCAGGGAATATGGAATTACCAGCGCCAAGTTGCTTCACTTCCCTCTCTAGGATGTGAGCACATGGATCCCTACCGTATGCAGCATGGTTTGCTAGTTTCTTTCAAGTTGACTGTCCTATTATAAGGCTGGGGAAGGTTTGCTCTCCACAAACATCACCCAAGCTGAAGTTTCATAGTCCTGTTAAGAAACCTTAAGAAAAATTGAGCATATTTGTGTTTTGGAAGATGAGGTTTGGAGATCAAGAGAAACTTATTTTGTGAAGGAACTTATGTTTTCTGTAGTTCTGTTGCATACTGTTATGTTTTACAGACTGTGTAGCTCAGAAACCTGCTAGCTTTACTGATGACTTGCTTTTTGAGTAATACTGACCAATATGGCAAGAGGCTAACAAAGTTATTTCATAAAAATATTAAGAATGCTGTCACTGCAGCAGCAAGTGGAATGGCATGTGAACACTGCCCCAACACCTAGACCCACCACACAATCAGGGGGGCAGGCTGTGGCCAAGGAGGGACCTTAAAGAACTAGATGTATAAACCCCCCAGTGTAAAGTTCACTTTGACCCAGTGATCCCAAGCTGTGGCTTTCGGGCATTACTTTTCTTGTGATTGTTCTCCAATATTGCTCAACAATGCAAGAATCTAAAAAGCTAAAATGAGACTTACAGAGAGAATGAAGCATGCAGCATGTTAGTTACTTGGCAGAGGGCTCAGCTGGCCAACAAAAGTTGGGAACTATTGTTCCAATCTTTGTTTTTACTTGCTTATAACATTTAAAACTCCATTTGGGCCTGAAACCTGTAGATATACTCTGAAGGAACTGGAGTATGCTGCCTTAATTGCTTTCTCCTGATTGAAATTAGGAGGTCCTTTTTGAAAATAAGGACAAATAAAATAGATGACTGATCCAAGTATTGATATAAGAAAAGCGATGGTAGGTATGGGATAATGTAATAACAAACAGTTAAATAAGATGTCCTGGCAGTGGAGACTGAAAAGCAGTAAAAGATAATGCTGAAAGAGGAGAATAGGAACCACACAGGAAAGGTCTGACTCAAGCAGGTTCCCCCCATTTCAGGTTCCTTTCAGCCACATGACAAATCTGACCTTGATTTTAATGGAGTAAATCTTCACAATTAATGGATGATAATTCATAGCCATTAGTGGACAAGAAAGGCTTGTGAGTAGTATCCAGCTGGATTATGATAGCTTCAGTAGTGCAAAGCATTCGCTGCTTCTTAGAAGCAACTGTATCTGTTTCCATGTCAGCATGATGCGCTTTCCTGGTATCCAGTCCTCAGTATTGTTCTCCATCTGCCTTGCTGTGACAGAATGAAAAGTGGGAGATTTTAGCAATGTACTGAAACGTCTTCTTCCTGTCTTCTTTTTTTTGACATCTTCCTAGGTGCTGGACCAGAAACTATAACATGAATTACTGGTTGATCATCAGGCTGCCCATTCTCATCGCCATTGGGGTGAGTACGGAGCACATGCAGCAAGCTGGCAGATTTTCATGAGAAAAGAGCAGATATGTACATGGCTGTTGTGCATGTCCAAAAGCTAATAACCTCTGAGGATATTCACATTTTAGTTCAGAAATGTGATTTTTTTGAAACCAAACTGGTTTCTGTCACTGGAATTCCCAACTAGCATTTTGTTTGTTTCATTTGGCCACACACTGTCATGTTGTAGTGGCAGCACATGATAAAACAGCATGCTGCAGCAATCCAGTAAACTCCCCCGTGTGCAGGAAGCTATGGTAATTCAGGGAGGAAGAAGATAACGTTCCAGGTACTGGGCTACAGAAGAGAAACAAATTGTGGCATTGTGGAGAAATGCCACATTCTGTAGCCACAATACTGTGTCAGTCTCAGACCTCCAGGCAAGGCAAATGGGAGAGTGACACCTTTACTGTGTCTCACTCCCCAGAGATGTAGGTGAGATCCCCTGCTTTGTTTAGTGAACTGCCTATATTTTCAAAGGTGACTTGTGCGTTCGGAGAGGGTATCTTCAGAGCATAATACCTTAGCAAGGAGTTGAGTTCTGTGGCAAATTCTGCAGCTGCGGGATAGTAGGATACACAGGGACCTACACATGCATCCACAAAACAGCTTTTTTGAACATGTGTTTCTTGATGTTGATATAAATCCTTCCTTAATTTCTCCAGGTAAATTTCCTGATCTTTATCAGAGTTATATGCATCATCATCTCCAAACTACAGGCTAATTTGATGTGCAAAACTGACATAAAATGCAGGTATGTCAAATATTGGTCTGACATTTTTTTGTGCCCATCAAAATAGAAGAGAAATGGTAGACAAAAAGATAGATGGAAGGAGTGAATTGACAGAAATGTTTAAAGATCCCAGCTCTTGAGTAATGCACAGGTGTGATGTCACACATTTGTATGGCTGCATGGACAGTACCCAGAAAAGCCTGCTGGTGAAGCCAGGGCAAGTGTTCTAAACAGAAGCCTTGATTGCCAAGTTTGTCACTTTAGAGTCTTCCATAATACTGGGTGAATATTTATTAAGCAGATTTTTTTTTAAATACTTGCAGTATATGCAAATACTGGATGTGAATATCCTTGGATGTGTCCAGAGAAGGGCAACAAAGCTTGTGAAGGGGCTGGCAGGAATGTCCCGTGGGAGTGGCTGAGGACTTTGGGATTGCCTAGTTCAGAGAAAATGAGGCTGAGACCTCATTGGTCCTCTACAGCTTCCTGAGGAGGGCAAGTGGAGAGGGAGATGCTAATCTCACAGGCATTCAGTAATAGGCACTGTGGGAATAGCTCAAAGCTCTGTCAGGGGAGGTTTAAACTGGACATTTGGAAGCGTTTTTTTACCAAGAAGGTGGTCAAACACTGGAACAGTCTTCCTCAAGACTGGTCAATGCCCCAAGCCTCTCAGTGTTTAAAGAGGTGTATGGACAATATTCTTAATAATATGCTTTAACTTTTTGTCAGCCTTGAATTGCTCAGGCAGTTGGACTAGGTGATTGTTGTTGGTCCCTTCCAAATGAAACAATCTATCCTGTTCTAATTTGAAAAAACTAATATGAGTGTTATATTATTATTACTCTTTTATAGAAATTGAGGCTTTGTCTTTAATGAAGAGCACGGTGGGTAATTTTGAGTGTTACTCCTTGTTCTTCTTGCCAGTTTTTTGGGACAAACTTTCAATCTTGAATGTATAGGCTGTTTCAAGAGAGATGTCAGGGTTATCAGAGAAATGATCAATTTTTGTTTTGTAGGCTTCACCCTGTTAGTCTGTATTCTTCCTGGTTTTTAATCACCTTGCTGAGATTCATGGTCACATCCTTCATTTCTGCATCTTGGAGAATCCTTTTGTATTGCAGTCTGAAAAATAACGTAGGAATAACTGGATAGCTATTGAATTAACTAGTTAAGAGCTAGATGCTGTGGTTGCTGGACTTTACTGGTGGATGACTTAAAGTTGGGTATTTCAGTGCTGCAGTCTTCTAAGCTGGACATTGCGTGTATTTTGGTGCATTCTCATCAGAGAATAGAGTTGCCGCTGTATGTTACCTACCTTCTTTACCTCATGTGAAATTTTGGAAATCCTAATGCACTTTAGAACATAAAGTAGAGTAAAGAGCACTACTTTCATGACTATTCTTTGGGGTTTTTTTTACTAGGTGATCCTTATATGCCAGGGTAAAATTTGCAGTGGTGGAAGGAGGGGATTTTCCAGTTCTGGTGGCATGAAACCATTTACAAGTCTGACTGTAAGTGTACAGGGAGGACTTTCTTCTGTGCCCTCTTGACTTCTGCAGGCAGCAGGAAGGTCTGATGTATAGGTGAGCCATTTCTCAGAGGTGCATGTTAATTGATTTCTTCATGTTGCATATTCAAAAATCTTTATTAGAAAGGATTTATCAAGCACAGAGCCTTCTTCACTGATGAAGACTGTAGTCTTGGTGGTCTCTCCAGAGGATGGTGGTTATAGCCAGAAGCTTTGGAGAAAGTCATTGGTAAGCTTCTGACAATAACAAGACCAGTAGTCAGAGATTCCTGTATCAGAATTCCCCTTCCTCTCCTTTTTTTATGCTCAGAACACTGGAAAAGATTTTTGATGGAGGGAAGACAGGACTGCTATGCTCGAATGTGTTATTTTAAGCAAGGACAAGTCCAGGTGCCCTAGTAAGGCACTAAGATAAGCTAAGATACGTTTATGTGTAGAAAGGAGAAATAAATTTTGCTCTCAGGCTAGTCTTTCCTTCACCTCTCACCTGTTGCCCATTCATCTGACAAAGAGAGAGTGCTCACACACAGTTCAGTATGGTAGCAAATCCCTTTTCCCTATGGAAGGACAAGAATTGTGAAGAAACTCCTTGCCTTGGTTAGGGAAAAGATTTTCTGTAGGGAGGTCTTAATTATCCAGGAAGTATTTTCATAGACTTTGCATGGCTTCCTGTTTAAGGCAGAGCTCTCCAAGTATCCCATCTTGAGTAAATGGCATTCATTAAATAAACCATGGGTTTGCTGTGCACCTGCACAGCTCACTTTTTCTACTCAGGCGGTATCTCCAGAACCAATTCAGCATCAATCTCCTGCTTCTACCGCTATATCAGGCAGGTGGTAGTGGAGCAGAGCCTCCATCACAGGAGTTGCTGGTAAGCTGCTCATTTAAACAAGCTCACTATCCCAAATGCAGTGATTTGTCTAGCTCTGCTATAGATCTACGTTTCTGCTTACCTGCATGTGTAAACTGTTGAATTTCAATAGTTGCTTCGATCCACCATCCTTTAGTCCTTGTGTATCAAAGACATTGACAAGCCAGTGGATGGAACAAGAGGAGGTGCTGTGGCAGCAGCGAAAGTGGGCAGTTGGCTATAAAGACACCAGAAGCCAATGATGCTCCCACCTCTCTTGTACCAAAGCCTGAGGCTATGAAGAGGGACCTTGACTCACACCACCCAGAGGAGTGCTCAAAATCGCACATCTCTTCTCCCAATCTGATCAGGCTGAGCCTTACACCTGGTATGTAGTAACCCCATGCAGCAGCACAGAATGGGCACTGACTGAGGAGAAAGCAACTTTACAGAAGACCCAGGGATGCTTTCATTATCCTGTTGGGTGGCCAGCATGTATGTCTATCAAAAGATTATTAAGGACCATTCTCGTGAATGTTTTCTTGTGGTTGTATCCCTGAGCATTGCTCTCTCTCAGATGAGAAATGTTTTATTTCAGGTTGGTTTGTCATTTTTCCTTTCCTAGCTGTGTCTTTGAACTTGCCATTTAAATCATGGAGTTATCACTCACTTTAAGACAGTTTAACTGCTTTTACAAAGTGTTCTGCAGTTATGGTTAGTTACAGTGTTCTAAAGATTTAACACACACAGAGGTGGGAAGGAATAATAAGTACTCCTCCCTTTGCTAAGATATTTTTTTAATATTCCAATTATTAATAGATTATATCTTTCAGGCCATCAATAAGGTAGGTTTTGGTCATCTTTCCTGCTTACAAATTGGGAAAAGGATACACAAAAAGACATCTCAAGTACAAGAAAGCATGTGGCCTCCTGCATTTGAAAGATTTTCCAGGCACAGCTACAGGCTGGGCAGAGAAGAGATTCAGAGCAGCCCTACGGAGAAGGACTTGGGGGTGTTGGTTGATGAGAAACTTAACATGAGCCATGAGTGTGTGCTCGCAGCCCAGAAAGCCAACCATATCCTGGGCTGCATCAAAAGGAACATGGCCAGCAGGTCAAAGGAGGTGATCCTGCCCCTCTACTCTGCTCTCGTGAGACCTCACTTGGAGTATTGTGTGCAGTTCTGGTGTCCTCAACATAAGAAGGACATAGAACTGTTGGAACAAGTGCAGAGGAGGGCCATGAGGATGATCAGGGGACTGGAGCACCTCCCATATGAACAGAGGATGAGAAAGTTTGGGCTGTTCAGCCTGGAGAAGAGAAGGCTGCGTGGAGACCTCATAGCAGCCTTCCAATATCTGAAGGGGGCCTCTAAGGATGCTGGGGAGGGACTGTTCATTAGGGACTGTAGTGAGAGGACAAGGGGTAACAGGTTCAAACTTAAACAGGGAAAGTTTAGATTGGATATAAGGAGAGAGTTCTTTACTCTAAGGGTGGTGAGGCCCTGGAATGGGTTGCCCAGGGAAGTTGTGAATGCTCCATCCCTGGCGGTGTTCAAGTCCAGGTTGGACATAGCCGTGGGTGGTATGGTTTAGTGGGAGGTGTCCCTGCCCATGGCAGGGGGGTTGGAACTAGATGATCTTAAGGTCCTTTCCAACCTAATTATTCTATGATTCTATGATTCTAAATACAGCCAGTAGCCGAACACAGAGCTGTGCTCTTAGCAAGAAGTGGTCTGCAGTGAGTGGCAGTCTCATGGAAACCCACTAAGGTTATTTTGAGGGATTTTTTTCATTTTCCTGCAGCCTCTTGAGGATGACCCTGCAACACAAAGTGGTGCAGTGTCTTACCCATGTAGACAGTGTGACAGAAGTAGAATGCAGAAACTGTGACTCCCAGTGATCACTGGGATCAACAGTGATCTACTCAGTGGCATTATTTTTTTTCCTTTCTTTGTGATCTTAGGCTGGCCAAGTCTACATTGACTCTGATCCCGCTGCTGGGGACCCATGAAGTCATCTTTGCTTTTATTACTGATGAGCATGCCAGAGGGATGCTGCGCTTTGTGAAGCTTTTCACTGAACTCTCCTTTGCTTCTTTCCAGGTAGCAGCATCATGCCCATATGCATAAGATATTTTTTAACTGCTCTTTGGGGACCTGCTTTCTCTCTCATTCATTGCATGTTCCGTGTTCTTTATATTTCTCAATTTAGTGCTGGATATTACAGGATGATGACAGTGGGAGGGAAAATATGAGGACTAATTTTTAATAGCCAACTTACATGTTAGTGTCATGTACTCTTATGTTCGATGGTCTTAAATTGACCACAATAAACTGGTATTTCTATCCATGTATTAATATCTACTTCCTATGGGACACCTTAAGGCAATAATGAAATTGTCTGTGATTTCCTGTAATTGTATAATGGTATTGCTGAAAGCAGATTTTGTGCTTTCTCCGGTGTTTTTTAATACTCCCTAGAAAATCTGTGCTGTAAGAGGTAACTGTCTACAGTTGTAACTGCATATGAGGAGCACGTAGGTTTACTGTGATATTTTTTATATATATTTTTTTTTTTAGCTATTGCCTTAGGAAAGGCCATTTCAAGAGTCTCCTTGTCTAAAGGAATCATTGTTCTAGTTTCCCTGCTGACCCACTCATTCCCTTTTATCAAGCACAAAACTGTATTTAAGATCACTATGAACTGTTCACTTCCAAAGTGTTTATAACTTGAAACCAGGTAAGGAAAAAGAAGGGGAAAGGTATCTTTAGAAAAAAATAATAGGTTGAAGAAATATTAACATCTTCCTCCCGGTATTGTGCACTTTGACGTATAGTTTGATCAAATCTCTCGTCTGCCATCAGAGCTGGCAGGGACTAGAGATTGTCTCCATCCTTCAGTCTTGTATGAGACATGCCATTGTGGAGCTTCTAGCAGTCTGCAGATTTGTTTGGAAAAGGGAGGGAATTGCTCTGCTCACTGCTGTTCTGTTTTTTTGTTGATTTCAGGGGCTGATGGTTGCAATTCTCTACTGTTTCATAAATAATGAGGTAAGAGACACACTAGTTGTTAGTTTGCCTTATCAGCATCCACTGTAGGGAAAGGAAATTGAAAATGATCTTGAACTGCTAAATTGGCCTTGTTCAGGACTTTCACTTTTTTTACAGACCCGCCTCTGTACAGCTACACAGGATAACTCCTCAGACAAATGTTTATGGAAGGAATTCAGGCAGTATAATTAAGGGCCACTATTTGTAGACACGAAATCTTGCAAATTGCCTTGCTTACAACTGTGCAGTTTGCACTGCTGAAGCTTTTATTTTATTAAGAATTATAGCTGCTTTTCTTAATCTGTGTCATAGTCCTTCTTACTTGCTTGTTTTGGGGAATGTGGGAGTAGAGCCACTTTCATTCTGAGAACTCAGCTCAGATGAGACTGATGAGGCTGGGGAGTCCTCTTGGCTAATGCCTGTACAGTTTGGTTTTGTTTGATTTTTCTTGTGGCCCAGCTACTTGAAGACATCGTTGCTCTCTCATTCAAACTGAACTTCATGGAGTGGTGAGCTCACCTGCACATCCAGAAGAAATGCAGCTAGGGATTTGAGTTAATTTATTGCAAGTACAGTCTTCTATGGCTTCTGCTGGATCCCAACCCCGTCGAGGGAAAGAGCGTTTTTCTGATTACTGCTGCAGGAATCTCCCGTTACCTTGCAAGTGATTATTATTATTCATTCAGCAGCCAGGTTTGCAAGGCAAGCAAACACTATTAATTTGGCAGTACATTAATAAGTTTACTGAAGATCAATGTGTTTTACACTCATGCTAAATCTAAGTCTACTAAACATGGCACGGTAATTCAAGATCACCTATTGAGAGATGAGCCTCACCAAGGAATTAGAATCAATGGAATAATGTTCTACTTATGTCATTGTGGCCAGGCTGAAGTCAACAGACAAGCAGCAGGCATTCTAAATTAAGGCCTTCAGGAGACTGCTCATTTTTGTAGTTTGTGGGTAAGATTTTGTTTAAGTTCATGTGTTAATTGTACTGCTTATGAAAGTCAGAGGTGCGTAGCAGCAGGCTCTGCCCAAGGGTGAATAGGAGAATATTTGTTTCAAATCCCTTGTACAGCTATACAAGTGTACTTTAATCCTGAAATGCAGCACTGTCTGCTGGTGCATCATGTATTTCTTTTGATTCACTCTGTCCTTTGCTCATACATTCCCTATGCAACTGCAGCCAGGCCTCTCATGAGTAATGCCCAATCAGTCATTTCCTCCATGTGATACAAGGGCAAAATTACATCATAGCCCAAACTCTATTACAAACCCTGAAACACATAGGCTTGTTTCATTTGAGGGAACTTACTGTGAAGTAGCCTACCTACATTTCTAAGAGGTCCTCCAAATCTCTTGTTGCTGTAGTTCTCTTATCTTTGTAATGTAATTCATAAAATCTAACCACAGTGTGCTCAGCTTCACAAAAGGCTGACGGACAATCTAGGATTAATTATTTTGCTTGTTCCAACCCTTGCTAAAAGAAAGGAGGAGGATTTTGTCAAGCCCAGTCATCAGCATCCATAAAATAAATCCATGTAAAGAGTTTGATTAGGTCAAGGCTCTTCTATTTCTTTCCTAAACTATATGAGAAATTTTCCTAAGCTAAATGAGAAACTGTTTTTCTTCTGACAGACTATATGTGCCTGAAGACTACCCTTGGTTGCAATATGGTCTATATTTTTATGTTTGTCTGTGACTTATTGACTTTTTTTTTTTCCTTAACCATACAGAATGAAAGTTTTCTACAAGTTCTAGTGCTAGATCAAGAGTAGAAATGAAGTTAGAGTTTTTATTAATATCTTTTTCTAGCATCTACTTATGCAAAAACATTGAAGTATGTTCATATTTCAGTCATATTTAACTGGAAAGATTCAGAATTTTCTCTAATACTGCTCTGAAGCCAATAGCAGTGTCTCATCAGATTGTCAGTCTGATCACCAATGTTATCTGCAAAATAAGCTGGCCTTAATGTGACCAGTTTTTCTGCAACTAGAGTTGCTTTCTGTAAGAAATATTCTAAACCGTAGAGATGCTGCCTCTTTCCGCCTGAATTAGCTTAAGCTGGTTCAGGTTTCATTCTCTGTAGTCTTCCTATTGCAGTGGAAATACACTTTCCTCTTCTACTTTAAAGAATCTGCCCTGACTCCAGGACTACTGATTTTTTTTTTTTCTTAATTACTGCCCAATCTTCTCTTTTTCTTTCAATTTCTTTTCATTCTTTATACAGACCATCCATTGAACTCCCCCACCAACTCCATTTCAGACCTACTTTCCTTTCACTATGATGAGTTTTTCTGCCAAAGTGTTTTTGGTTTTTGTAATTGGAGTACAGATTCATTGCCACACTCCCAACACCCTTGCCCCCCAGCTGCATTAAGCTCAGTCAGCTGCTTTCTGTGAGAAGTCTTCTCTGTCTTTAAGCTCCTTGACCATCTTTTCCCAGTTCTCATACCTCTTCCCTTTCTCTTTCGAAATACACGATATAAAAATTTTCCCTCCCCTTTCTTGTGGGAGCCTTGTTCATGGTTCGCTTTTCCCTGCAGAGCTTATTTCTGGGGACTCTTACCCACACCTGGAAGTCACTAGACTAATTATTTTGCTGAAAGATCTGTAGATCTACTTCTGTGTTCAAGAACTGCCTCTTCAGAAAATAATTCTTAACTCATTCCCTTGGTCATTCACAGTCTAAGACAAAACTCAATTCAACACAGACAGCAGAGCTGCTCTTTACCCTTTTCCTATCCTCCAGAGAGAAAACTAATATTCTGTCATTCAGATCAATTCTTAAGACAGATCCATTCCTACAGTCTTTTGCTCAGGTCTTCCCATTCACTTCGTCTCAGTGTTGCAAGCTATTTGTATCGTAGCTCTAGGATACATCCTGTCATTCCAGCCAGACTGAAGACTCATTTCCTCCCTTTGACTGATTCTAAGATACCTATTTCTATTGTTTATTGACTTAGTCAGCAAGTATGTTCATGCTTTCTTTCAGGATCTGCCTGTAAATGTCTACACTGTTTTTTTTCACAGTGCTGACTATTTAAATCAACTACTTACCATGCCCTCTTAAAGTATCAAGTACTGGGGTGGTAATAGAGTCAGTTCTTCTCCTGCAGATAGTATGGTCCCTGCATTTCACTGTTTCCGTCATGCTGTTGTCCCTTTTTCTTCTGTGCCAAGCTATCCCAGACACACTCTCTTTTTCTAGTGTCTTTGTGCAGCTTTTGACACAAAACCCCTGAGTTATGATAAAATACAAGCTTCTATCTCAGCATCTTTCCTTCTGTCCCATTTGGTTGTGATACTGGAGAAACAGATACCATTGTCAAAAATGCAGAGGTGCAGCTGGTTCCCACCAGGACATTATTCAGGACAAGGGCGATAGTCCAGAGCTGCCACTGCTAGAAGTAACCACCAAGGGAAGACAATAGAGTGCGTAAGGCTCTGCTCCTTTTTCAGGGTGGCTTCCGAGGTTCACTATTTCACAATGAACAGAGTAGACAGACGTACCGCAGCCGGTTCTCTACGAAGTTTCCCCTCTGAGAATAAAGGTTTCAGGAACCTGGATATGATGACAAGCCTGTGCTGAAACAGTCATCAACCCATTTAGTCTCTTGGTGGTCAGTAACAGACCCTACAAGGAAACAAAAAGGAACTCTTCAGAGAAGGCTCACTTTAGAAGCCCTCTTATAGTGAACTTACTTCCAGACTAAAGTACACACCATAATGAATTGATTACTGTAGTTGTACTCCTGCCTTTCCCTGGAGTAAAAAAAAGGCTCCATTTTATGTCCTCTGCCTTAATATGTTAAAAGCTAATGGAGATTCTTACTTAAGTCAAATAGCAAGAACTTTGCCCATGGAACAGGAAGATCTAAATTCTGTTCTTGTTTAGCACTTACAAGACCCTGGATAAACTTCCAAATGAGTACAGAGGTTACACAGTTTAACCCAGAACTTGTGACTGGATGAGCATATTCTGTAGCTTTTAAAAAAGCTGATATGTAGAACAAGGTATTATAATTGCTATTCAAAAAGGAGGGGGAAAGTATAGTCTTTAATGTGCTTGATTGTTGGTTTTTCAATTCTGAATAAACCTTTAATTTTTCATGGAATAAAAACCTCTGCATATATTCAAAGAACAAAAATAATCCAATACATAATACTGCTTAAATCATAGAATCATAGAATAGTTAGGGTTGGAAAGGACCTTAAGATCATCTAGTTCCAACCCACCTGCCATGGGCAGGGACACCTCCCACTAAACCATGCCACCCAAGGCTCTGTCCAACCCAGCCTTGAACACCACCAGCAATGGAGCTTTCACAACTTCCCTGGGAAACCCATTCCAGTGCCTCACCACCCTTACAGTAAAGAATTTCTTCCTCATATCCAATCTAAACATCCCCTGTTTAAGTTCGAACCTGTTACCCCTTGTCCTCTCACCACAGTCCCTAATGAAGAGTCCCTCCCCAGCATCCCTATAGGCCCCTTCAGATACTGGAAGGCTGCTATGAGGTCTCCACGCAGCCTTCTCTTCTCCAGGCTCAACAGCCCCAACTTTCTCATCCTGTCTTCATACGGGAGGTGCTCCAGTCCCCTGATCATCCCCGTGGCCCTCCTCTGGACTTGTTCCAACAGTTCCATGTCCTTTTTATGTTCAGGACAATCATACCAAAAGTTAAAACAGAACCGTTAAGAATACCTGTGGTGACAGTACTGAGCAGGAAGCTAGTCTTTTCAGTCATTTCCTGGCTGATAAGCAGTCAACTTAATTGTTAGTACTGGTAGGGCATAGAGTACATTCAGTATTGCAGCTGAATACAATTTGGAATAAAATAATGAAGGTAAGATTTCCTGGCGCATAAAAGAGCTTTATTTCTACAAGTAAAAGTGAATGCTGTCATTATTTTAAACATGGAATACCCTATAATGGACTAATGAGATAATTGGATAATTTGAAGCAATAATATTGCAGGTTTGAAGCATTGCCAGCTTTTTTCAGTAGTATGGTATCTTTATTTTTATCTTGCTCTGAAGAGACTTATCTGAAGTCATAGAATCATAGAATAGTCCTGTATTCATTCCTTTTGTTTCCGTATTTGTTTCTGTTAGGTTCAGATGGAGTTTCGGAAAAGCTGGGAGCGCTGGAGATTGGAACATCTGTATGTTCAGAGAGACAGCAGTATGAAACCTCTGAAGTGTCCGGCCAACAGCATCAGTAGTGGAGGCACGGTAGGCAGTACTGTCTATGCTGCCACATGTCATGCCACGTTCAGCTAAGATTTCTGCAGGTGAATCAGACTGAGAACAATGAACTGTGTAATATAACTGAAACCCATTAAATACCCAAGCAAGTGGCTTAAGTATGCCATCTCCAGCAAGAAACTTAAGCATATGCTGCTTACTGCCTCCAGGCTGTTGGACAAAGGTTTTTAGGGAAAGCAGTCTGCTAATGTAATCAACACATCAGAGGAAAAATTGATCACGTCTAAAGTAAGTTAAAAGAGATCTTTCTGTTTGCACATAAGGCCTCCAGGTGTCCAAAACTTAAGCATAGCATTGATCTAGTCTAAAACCATAGGGTCAATGGCTTATTACTGTTGAGTGGGCGAGCTGAGTGATTGATTATATTACAAGAATGCAGAATATGATTATTGCCAAAAAATACTTTTAGACTTTTTTGGGTTAGGGTAAGGTGTAGCACCAGTTCTTGGAGAGAGAGGAAAAAACAACAACAAACAACAAACAAACAAAAAAACACAACAACAACAACAAAAAAACAAAAAAACAGTACTTAGTGGGACACAACTTGTGTTTTAGGGGAGAATCAGTTTTGTAGTAAAAGTTTACCAAAGCTAAACTTGAAGATGATGCTTACCTGTTATTCTGGGTAGGTGAAGAATAGCATTGTGAAGGCCTATCAGCACATCAGCTAGCGTGGCATACATTTCTGAATTATCTTTTTAAGCTTTCCTGGAAAATAAATAAACCAAACCAAGTATGTGGTAGGGGCCTCTTCTGCTATTAATAGGTGTGCATTGTCTGTATTGACATGGGTGGAAATAGCCCCTGAATGCGCAGCCCTTCTGTTTTTACATGGGCT
Source organism: Amazona ochrocephala (assembly GCA_039720435.1). Classification (NCBI taxonomy): domain Eukaryota; kingdom Metazoa; phylum Chordata; class Aves; order Psittaciformes; family Psittacidae; genus Amazona; species Amazona ochrocephala. The sequence goes on from CM077878.1 coordinate 106,426,328, forward strand.
CTCTGTAAAAGAGCTAGCACACAGGTGTTAGCAGGGACAGGAGAGTGACTTGTGCTTCAAGAGGACATTTTCTTTCTAAGCTACACTCTGTTTCTTGTGGGTGCAAATACGCAGAAGTCAGCTTGTGGCCACAGCTGCTATTAGCAGAATTCACCTACTTGGAAAAGATGCGGTATTTCACGGTGTAGGCTCGCTTTTCTTTCTCCTCCAGCCTTGTTTTAGTCCAGACGGGTGATACCTACCGGGGGCTGCGCTGGTCCTGGGCCGGGGGGACGGACGCGGGTTCAGCACGACGGACAGCTCCCGTTGCCCGCCTCTCCGGGCTGGGCTGGGCTGCCCTCCTGCTCCTCTTGCTTCTCTCCAGCCTGCCTGCCATCAGCGGGATTCAGAAAATAAGCTCCAAAACACTATCCTAAACTCACCGGGCTTTTGTCAGTTTGTTTAAAACTGAGAGGGCTCTGGCAGCGAATGCATCTACCCCCCCCCCCCCCCGCCCATGATATTTACAAGAGTTGCTGGGGAAAACCAGTGGTACACTCACAAGCAGGATGTGATCCACTGCATCACTTAACAGCAAGTTTTATAGATCTTTAATCAGGTGTTATTCGGGCTTCCTTTACAAAAAAGAGGTAAGGTGCCAAAGACTAGCTCTGAGCACATCACCATCCACAGATTTCTTGTAGTAAGTAACTTCCATGGTACAGCAGTTAAGACTATTCAGCAGAGTTGAAAAAAAAAAAAAAAAAAAAAAAACCACCAACCAACCAAAAAACAACCAACTAACCCAAACCCTTAATATTTACAAGTCTCTCTTTGCACTTGTGTTCGCAGCCCTTGTTGCCAAAAAAGTGAACTGGATATTCTGAAGTGTAATTCAGTATCTTTCCTGCCTGAAGCCAGATTGCTTTGCATAGGATTATTTAATCATTGTATTAGAATCCAGATTGCCAACAGGGTGGATTAGTTTTGCAAGCATCAGGTTAGAATTGAATTAGAAAGGATGTGTTACCTTCTTCTATGCTTGTAATTGAGCTCCAGGGGGGAAATCAGACATGTTTGTAGAAATCCACCACAGTTCTCAGGCTGGCTTATGTACTTTTAGCACGCTGGCTTCAACCTGAGCCACTTGCAGGCCTTCCATTCCCAATTCTGGCTGCAGAGCTGACCTTGGAATGAAGCACCTCAGGTTCTTCTATAAATTGAGTAACCAGCTTCTATGTTGTGTGACCATCAATACAACACAATACCTGAGCACCACATGTGTATGTTAACTGCTGTACTACAACTCCATTAGCTTCCTGTATATAAAGACTGTGCTTGATGTTTCTATTTAACATCTACCCTTGAGTGCTTTGAATAGGAAGAGCTTGATAATCACTGGTAGGTGAAAAGGCAGCATGATGACAGATGAAGTTTACAGTTGTATGATAATACACACTGGAGGGAATAATTTCACTCATGAATATTCAAGAGTGGGTGCTCATTTTCCAGGGTCCTGCTTAGTTGTGTGCAAACCTGGAAAAAAAGTTTCTGCTACTTGTGCAACAGTTAGGAAGAAGATAATTTTGCTATGACAGGAAGTTACGGAAGTGTTTTAATGCACTAGTATGCTGGAAGAAGTACACATAACAAGTGGAAGAGGACTGACATAGGAATAGAGAATATTTACACACGTGGTAGCAAACCTGTACTTAGTTGCTGTCACAAGATTGTTTCAACAGTTTGATGTGCTAAGTTTGTGCTAACAGTTTGTGTTACTAAGCTTTTGTTCCTCCTAGTCACTTTAGAGGGCTTTGGTCTCACAAGAAGAGCTCCAGCACCAGATGTCAAACTTCTGCCTTGTTAAAATACAAGAGAAAAATAAGATGACAAAGTGAGATCTTAGTCAAGCAGAGGGTTGTAGTGGATTTTTTTCCCCCACCTCTCTGATTAAGCTCTCATGTCTTCAAACCTTTTTAAGTCCCCTCCAAGGGAGGGAACAACTCAGAGTAATTGCCACCAAAGCAGAATTAATTTTGAGAACTTGTGTATTTTGAGAAATACTTTCAGGAAGGCCTAAATACCAATTTCTCCATCATACTCTATCTACCTACTTCAGCAAAACCTCTTGCAAGCCTTTGTTATTTTTCGAGCTGTCTCCATTTCAGAATTTATAATGTGATTTGAGTATCATGAAATAAGCAAACCAACACAAAGCACTGGAGCAGATGAACTGTGTGAACTTTCATTTCTTGCGCCTTTCAGTTTCATGCTTACTTATTGTGGTAACCTGTTTCATGAAGCATTAAACAGAAGAGTCTATAAATTCATGTAGACATAACTAGAGTTTATAGCAAATTAAAACTTCCAGCATTGCTCCTATAATTTTATAATTTCATGGATGTTATCTTGTATTTAATATTTATTTGCATGTATTTCCTGGTTTTGAAGAACACAATCAAACTGTATAAGATGTCAGAGTATCAACTCCCCTTAAACACTATGCTGATGTTTATTTTTATCCTTGTGAATAAAGTTTCAACTCAAAAAATTCTGTCACTCATGTATTTAAGTATCACCTGACTACTACTTACTCTGCAATTAGAATACTTTTTAAGAATGGAAAGACCTGCAGTCACAGTTCTTCTAAGGAAACAAAGCTTTGTATTTGCAACTGTATGTCCAAAGAGGCTTTTGAATCTGCAGGGCCTGTGTTAATCAAAACCAAAATGCAGCATTTTATTTGTAAAGAGTCAGAAGGAATTGGTAGGAATAGTATGAACTCTTAAGGTTTTTTTAACCAAAGGATGGCAAAATATGTGCAAATCCCAAAATTCTGTGCTCAGCTTTCAGTAGCAACATTTGGAATTTATACATCAGACCAATGCAGAAGCTAAGAGAGTGCTGTGAAAAGCTACTGAGAGATGCTTGGCAGTGTTTAACATAATTACCTGTGCTTTAATCTATTATTCTCTTTCCAGTCCTATTAAATTCAAAACAACTCTTCCTTTAGTTTCCCCAACCAATAAAGAAACTTGTGGTAAGTCAAGCAAGAACAGTGTGTAACTGTGACATTAGAAAGGTCATAAGGAACAGGATTTGAAAGACCAACTTGTGACGCAGCTTGGTCCTCAGAGGCACAAGTTCTACCAGCTGCTCTTCACTATGACCTAATATTAATGATTTGTTTTAATAAAATATGTATTAAAAATACCAGTGGATCATACAAGAACACCTTATTCGTTCTGGGATGGTACTAAAAAGCACCATCAACTGTGCTCTGCTAAAACAACTGTATCCAATGACAGAGCAAATCCCCTTCCATCTGAGGGCCTCTTGTATTTCCACATTTGCTGCACACTCATCCTAAGTTTCTTCCAAAATGACGGTTAAACTCCCACATTTTATTACATGCCATTAATAATAACATCTTTTTTGCTTACATTATAAATACAAGGCATTGCAAAGTGTTGCCCAAAGAAGTTGTGAATGCTCCATCCCTGGTGGTGTTCAAGGCCAGGTTGGACAAAGCCTTGGGTGCCATGGTTTAATGTAAGATATCCCTGCCCATGGCAGGGGGGTTGGAACTAGATGATCTTAAAGTCCTTTCCAACTCTGACTATTCTATGATTCTATGATAAAAGTTGATAACATAAAGCAAACAGGGAACTTGCATTAAAATCAATGTTTGTGTAAGATGGAAGACATGAGTGCAAACATAAGCGTCACCCAAGTTTGGGTATACAGTTAGTATTTGACATCTGTTCTTCAGAAAGTGGATTCTAGCTAGTGCTGGGAACAAAAGCAGCTGTCTGTTCCTCTAAAGGTGCCGTCAAATACCAGCCTTCTTGTACCAGTGGCAAAGATCACCAGGAGCCGAAATTCACCAGATGACTCACTGGGAGCTGTGAAAAGGCCGTGCCTAACGCGGCACCACCAGCGCAACCCCAGGGACGGGGCGGGGTTTGCTGCCGGCTGCCCAGCCCCAGCTCCCCGCGGGAACGAGACCAAAGCGCACACTTTTTTACGGCTTTATTCGGGACTGGCCCGGGACTGGGGAAACCCCGCAGGGAGAAAGGCACAAGCGGCGTTTTGCACAGAAATAACGCGCTTCCCCCCACTTCCTGAGGTCCGTGGTACGGGAAGTGGAAGTACTGGGGGCCCCCGCCAGCCGGACCAGTTACTACCTCCCGGCGGCTGGCCGGTAATACAGCTCCCGCTCCAGCTGCTCGACGGTCAGCGTCCCGCGGATGGGGACGCAGCCAGGGTTAAAGACGGAGTATGCGCTCAGCTCTTCCTGCCGCCGCTCGGCGGGGCCGCGAGTGCCGGCGTACATCCAGTAGAGCAGGGAGAGGACGAAGTAGGGCAGCCCCAGCTCCAGCTCCACGAACAACGCCAGCAGCACGGCCCACAGCAGCACCTTCAGCAACAGCAGCCGCCCAGACACCGGGGCCACAACCTCGCCGGGAAGGGCCTATGGAGGCGGCAGCGAAACGCTACGTCAGGCACCGCCCCGCCGCCACGCCTCTCGCCACGCCTCTCTCCTCCCCTTCTCCTCCCTCTCCTCCTCCCACCTGACAACTGCCACTGGGGCCTGCCGTGGCGGCCTCCCGCTGTCGCTCGGCGGCCTCCGGGGCCGTGGTCGTGGCCTTTCGCAGCGGCTCCGCGGGGCGCGGCGACGCGGCGGCGCTGCCGCGGGCGGCACGGAACTGGGCCAGGCGCCGCTCCACGGTGGCAGACATGGCCGCCCACGCCTGCGCAGGGGCCGCGCAACGGCTCGGCTCGGGGGTGGGGCCGAGAAACGCCGCTGCGAGGCGGGCCGAGAGTGGGGCTGAGTCGGATGGAAACCGGGGCGGGGGTTGTGGAACGCCTGACCCGAAATCGTGGGCGGTTGCAGGGGCGAAACCCCGCTATGGGGGCCTGCAGGCAATAGTCTGTGCTCTGCCCTTCCTTTTCTGAGTTGGTAGTGGAGCCAGCCGGTTAGCTCTGGAGGAAAGCTGTACATCACCAAAGGCCTTACCCTCTTGTGGTCTGGCTTTTTGTTTTTCATATTTAAACCTTAATGACTAATGTTGACGCCAAAACGAAAAGGGAAGGGATAGAAGGAGGTATGGGGTGACCAAAACCTGGAGAAGATGAATGAGGCAGTAGCAACCAGGGTGACCAGCACGGCTTGTATTAGGTACTGGAGTCATTTTGGAGCTGTGCTGAGCAGCCTGGGCAGGGTTGGCATGGAGGAGGGGAAGGAGGAAGAAATGAAGGGCACCCACATGTGCTGGGTATGGCCAACAGGCCTATTCTCAGTGAGGTAAGAGGAGCCACGGCTTGCCCTGGGCCACCTGCTGCTGGCTGTGGAGGAGTGTGTGGTGGGCTCCTTCCAACGCAGGCGTGGGGGCTCTCCAGTGTCCCTTGCCAGGGGTGTCTGCTACAACCAGGCCAGTTCATGCTGCTTTCTCTTCAAACAAAACATTAAAATCAGGAAAACAAGCTCTGTCACGTCGTCTTTCAGCTATTAGTACAGCCAAGAAATAGAAATGTATTTACTGGAGCTGGGTCTTAGCCTCAGGAGCGAAATATTTATCACTCTGCAGCAGTAATGATTAGCCATGAGACATCGTTTCATCCTGCAGTGCCATTTCCAGTTACTTTAGCTTTCTCAGAAGTGACCTTTAGGGCTGAATATCTCATGCATGTGTCAGCTCAGAAGTTAATATGAAAAGTCTAATAAAAATCAATTTGGGTGTTCTTAAGTTATCTTAATGTGGAAGAAATTGTGTTTTTTCTAGCCAAATAATTTTTTAAATGCCAGTTTTATGCTGTTACAAAATAACTTTTTTTTTAACCTTCCAACTTTGCAAAAAGTGTCACAATGAATGACATTCTTCTCATTATTTGTGGAAATTTGATTTTGAAATAACAGTCCAAAATGTTTTAAGATAGCCTGCACAGGACATTATTTTGACTTTGTTTCCTTTCTCTTGTACTACTGTTCATGAAAACAGCTCCTCCAAGAAGTGCTGGTAATTCCACGTCTTATGTTCTGCATGCATCATTTGTGAAACTAATAGTTATACCTGAGCTTAATACCACCTTTGCAAGCTAAACCCAGTGATTCACATGCTCTCAGCTAATATTAAAAATTTACTAGGTTTAATATGTATTTGCTGTTGTGCATACAAATAGCTATCTTATGGCTGTATCAGGGTACCTATATTGTCATGTGTTGTTAAGACTCATGTAAAAGTGTGCCGTGAATCACCTTTGAAGCCTAAGAGCACTACAGCAATCTCATCTGTAAATGAGTGTTACACTGCAGACAGATACCTAAGCAAATTTGGATCCATAAAGCCTTAGATGATTTCAGTATATCTTGGTTTTAAACAAACAGCTTCATTGACTAGGCAGTTTATTTAACAAACCATCTGGACAATCTGTTCCCAACTGTTAATGCTTATAGAGGTCCTGAACAGTTCACCAAGCCCAATCTTTGGCTCCTCAGTCATTGGATGGGAGGGCAGAGAGGGCAGGGAGAGCCCAAAGAATTCTTATCTGTGACTCTTGAGTCACTTCATGCCTTCCTTACTACATATGAGGGGGAAAAAAATGCTTGTAGTCTTTTTGTTGGTGTGAGACCATGAGTCAAATCTTTATCCCCTTTTGCTGCAGCTAAGTAAATGATTAATCAAAAATGTGCAGTGCTGCTGATAGATCTCTCATGCTTCATTCTCGAAAACTGACATTCTGGAACTGCTCATCTTTTAGGAGGCAGCATTAAGATAACTTCAAAAACTTGTGATTATTTTAACTTGGTTTCATGCTAAATCACAATGATAATGTCTGTAATACAAAGAAGCCCACGTGTATTTCTCTCTCAAGAAGAAAACCTCTTGTTCTTTTTGTATTTCCACTTTTAACCATTTTGAAACCCTTTATCTCAGCTTTCATCTTTTCATTGTATTTTATTATTTATGATACAGGAGAATCTTTGCATTCTACTCTCAACCAATTCTCACCAGCCTAAGGGACTACTTTTTCAGTTCTTGGGAACTTCCAAAACATTAGGAATCTTGGCTATGGCACTCCATCAGCAAGAGAACTGAAAAAGATGAAGTGGCTCAGTGGTTTGGAAAGTTGTTGCGTACTTCCTACAGCTACAGATATCTGTTCATGTGTATCAGCTTTTTCAGATATCAGCACTAATCAAGTCACCATAACTCTTCTAATGGATTACTCTAATTCACTGACAGGAGCTTTCTCCTTCATGACATAAGCATCCACACACACACTGACTTGCTAAGTGCCCATTAATGCAGACAGACAGAAGGGCAGCCCATTATTAATATAACAACCTAGCTTAATTAGTTCAATGGAGCTGAGGGAGCATTAGCTTTAGTTGTTGAGGTCTTGGAGAACATGTATAAAATAGATTGAAGTGCACGGACTCATACTTGTCTAATTCTGTACAGAGCTTTCTGCATAGCCATTTATTAGTTCTAAACTGCAGGGAAGAACTGCTTCCTTTGTAAGAAATGATCATTAATTTTCCTTCCTAAAATATCAGCATCAGGGTAATTTGCCTTTAGACACAAAGGAATTCTTTTGTCTGCCTTTTTATTGAACTAGGTTAGGTTCTGAATAGCAAATTTTCCTGTCTGTGTAGTTTCAAAATGCATACATTGGTATATTCAGTGTATGCTAAAAGGTGCTGAGATACTGGTACTTATGTTACTGCTTTATATGCTGAAATGTTCTATATTTAAACACATTAAAACATGGGCAAAGCAGAGTTATTAATATTTCAGTCACAACTCTGAAATGTTCCTTTTCATTTCATGTGCAACTTCATTTGAGGAAAAGAACATGGTAAATATCCCTCACTATTACAATGTCAGCTGTAAATGTCAGATCTTCTCTTCTCAAAACTTACTTATTAAAAAAAAACCCAAAGCAACCCAAACCCAAAAAAACCCAACAAAACAAAACAAACAGAACTTTGTAGATTAACTATCAAAGCACTTTCTTGAGGTTGAAGATACATAAGGCTTTTTGGGCTTGACGTGAATATTTTTTTGTTCTAGGTTTGCATAGCACTTAACCACAGCAGCCCATAACTAGATGCTGTAACATCATTTCCCCTGTGTATAAAAATGGAAGTAAAGAGCGTCCAAGAATGAGATAGAGTCCATTCTCTACCTGAGTTCTGGTTCCACATCTGTTTCCTTCAATTCCATTGGAGATTAAAATATAGAAAATACTATAAGCTAGAAGGTGAATAAAAACTGAAGAAAACTAAAATGGAATACATTGCCCGCTTAAGCACATACATACTCAGTCTTCAGAAGCTTTCATTAAAAGCATACCATAAACTTTAGCATTCACATTGACTGCCAGTTTCATACAGCCACTTCCACAAAAACACAAAGTGTAGCAGAGCACTAACAAGCTTCATTTCATTTTTAAAAGCACAGAATGCCCAGAAAAGTTTTGCAACAACCCTTTCTCATACCTTCACATCCCTGCACTATATCATAGAATCATAGAATAGTTAGGGTATGATAGATGTCATCATCCAGAAGCAGTGAGCTGTCATCACAGTTGGCAATGTGCCAACTGGAGCCTCAGGCTCTTGCTGATAAATATAATTTGTCTATAAACAGTCCAAATGCGGATGAGACTGCATCTGCACCCCTGAGATGTGTGTAACAGGCGTTAGGGCTTAGCACTATTTCTGATTTTCCACAAATTCTTCAGCAGAACACAAGATGAAAGAGAGAGGCATCATGGCATTCCTATTCCCCCTTTTGTCTATGAAAAAGAAATGAGCATACCTACAATAAAATACTTGTATATGTATACCTCCACATAATCCACAGGACACAAAAGTCCAAGCTATTACTTCTGACAAACTGTCAGATTGTATGGAAATACTATCCGTTTACTCTTTTTGCCAATTTCTGTTTTTTATCCTCATCTCCTTTAGCCCCAATGGCTACACTGGATTTTGGAATATTTATGGTGATTGTCACCAGAAGGGAAACTGCTTGGTCAGATCACAGCTGCAGAGGACGAAGGTTAGGGGTAAGGCCTTCCCTAGTTTTTTCAAAGATGGGAATAAACTAGCAAATCCACCAAGAGAAATTTAGCCTTTCAGCATGACCTAGGAAAACACTTTTCCAAATCACTACTTAAATAAATGATATACGAACTACTTCTTTCCAACTCTGCTATGGAATAGTACAAATAACTGTCATTGCAACAGAGCTTTGAGTTCTAAGCTGCACCCAGAAATGCACAAAGCTTGTGTTGAGGTTCACCACTGAAAATTAGTGGATGGCACACACAAGGAAAAAACAGGTATGCCAGTAATGAACTTAATCCCTAAATTAATCTGCCAGTTACAGAAGGAATTTTTATGGGCTTGTGATAACACAAGGTGGATGTCAGTGGGAATTTTGCCAGGGCTGCACAGTGGTTGGGATTACATCTCCTGGCAGACAGAATTGAGCAGATACCTCACTGTCTGCTTGATGAGACCTATGGGCCTCACACAAAATTATTTCACAAAATGATTTCCCTCAAACCAATACAACAAATACTTTGTAGCATTTTTTTTACCATGATAAATCTTGCCAATTTATTCTATTTATTAAACTGTAAGTGTTCCTCACAAACCTTGTACGTTACGCATACAGTGTTTCAAAATAAGAGCAATTACATGAAGATGACAGTTAAGTCCTCAATAAGGTTATTAGCTTCTTACATATTGTGTTGAAGACAACTGGAACGGGGCTGAGTCTCTAAATTTAGGACAAGTAAAGTTCAAAACTGAGTCTGGCTGGTTCTAGTGCAATAAGAGAATCACAGACAGAGTCATAGGATGGTTAGGGTTGGAAGGGACCTTAAAGATCATCTAGTTCCAAAGATCATCTAATTCCAGCCCCCCTGCCATGGGCAGGGGAACTCTCCACTAGACCACATTGTTCAAAGCCCTGTCTAACCTGCTCTTGAACCCTTCCAGGGATGGGGCATCCACATGGATGTGATGTGGAGTGCTCATCGTGCCTCATGGGCTTAGAAACCAAGGGCTGTGTTTTGGCCTTTTGGGGCTGAGCATGAAGGACACTCAACATTGCAGGAAGTTCAGAATGTAACCTCACACCTGGGCTAGCTCTTTAGTCAAGCTCTACCGGAGTTTAAGTATTTCACTTGGCTGGGACCTCATAGGCCATGCTTTGAGCAATCAAGCTTCAGAAGGAAGGGAGGAAACCCCCAAATCTATTGGTTAAATGGAGATTTAAGATGGCAGAAAAGACTGAGGACTGTTTCTAGGTCATTTTTTTATCTCGGAGGGCAGCAAAGGATGTAATATGTTCTTTTGTCAGTTCTTCCAAAGGATGACTAAGTGGCTTTGACAGGCAGGACATTGTGAATATTTAGCGCTATTATCCTATCATTTCTGTTTGAGCAGTGCAGTAAGGACAACAATCTGTAGAAGATAAAATATGAATTCATAAGGGAAAAATATTTACAGATTAAAAGGTCTGACATTTATGTTTCTAGAGAAAGCAGAAAGACATGAGCAAAATTCTCTACATTTTAGTTTTGTAAAATCAAAGTGTTTGTTGCAGACCCTTCACATAAGTTGAATTCTGGCCTTAAATACATACCAGTATATATTTTCTTTCTTTCTCCATCTGTGGTCTCTAACTCCCTTCTGGATAACTGCCAGTGAATTTCTGTGTTTTTCCGAGATTCTTGAGAGTAAGGACACACGGATTCAGCCAGGACACCATGAACCTGAGGAGAAATTATAGCACCCTCTGCTGTCAGTTTAGATGATTACGTTGAAGATTCCTGTTTTAATTTTCCTGGGAAAAAAAGGATGCCAGAATATTTGGTTCATAATTTTTAATTCATGTTAGAAAGATTGTGACTGCCCTGTGATTTATTTCTATTTTATTGCTTTGTAAATGACTATGTAGTATTGAAAAATTCAGATTAGTTTCTCTTTTAATATCTAAATAGAACTGAATTTTTAAATTATGTCATCTGCTTATGTGAGACAAGTAATATACCTTTTAAACTATATCTAACTATATCTTTGCTTTCAATAAGTGTGGCCTTTATCACATGCATACTGAATTTCAGCATATGTTTTCTAAAACCCGCTCTCTGACAAGCCCAGGAGCCAGACAGCTTTAATCTTCACTTCTGTAATTCATACAGCTGACAATGAAAAGCTGGACAATGTGAGCTGAGATTACATCTCCCTTTTCCCTGCTGCAGACACAGCCAATTCTGACACTCCCAAAGATGTATTTGTGGATCGAAGGGGTTTTATTTTCAGATTAGGGACTGAAGTACAATTTGTATTACATTAGCTGAATATATACTCTCTCTCTCTCTAATTCCTGTTTTGCTTCTGTGATGGATATATGGTTGTGGTTCTGGGGTAAAAAGAAATTCTAAAGTAAAAGTAAAATTACACCTACACAGACTCTTCCAGCATGTATTTATGGCGGTGGATTTATTTGCTGACTTGTTAGCTGCGGTAGAACAAGAAAACTGATGAGGAATCAATAGGACAGAGCAGTGCTCTCAGTGGCATCAGCTGGTGCATAAGCATCACCAGCACTTCATACTCGTACAATAGCAAGTATCTGGCCCAATATTCCTCGTGGAAGGTAGAGGCCTAATACCAAGAAAGACTCTTATGGCTGGCCAAATTCGGTGTCTGTGCTTATTTCTGGAAAAAAAATTCATAGGAGGTTGAACAAAATGTTATCTGCTCTATGATTCCATTTGCTATGCATCATTACCTGCAGACTACATAGCCAAAAGAATTTGTGTCATATCACCAGACCTATCACAGTTTAGGTTTGTCTTTAGTTGCTGTATTACCACCTCAGCCTCACTTCATGAGTTGATTCCCTCTCCTTTTGTTTTATGTTTTCATGTTCTTCAATCTTGACTGACTGCAGAAAAATGAAATCCACACTCACAGGTCACAGCTTCAGTCCTCCTGTCCCCTCCTTAGCACTTAGCAAGACCATAAGGCTTACAAGACCAATTACAGCTAACATACCTTGGGTACTTCATTATAACTGTATCTGTTAATGCTTTATTGCACTTATGGTTTTGTTGTATACATCCAGTCTAAGACAAAATACTCTCTCCAGTTGATAGATGGTGATCTCTTTAGGCCAACACCACCTTTCACAGCATATAAATCAAGGTTCCTGACTTGATGTACACTTCTGTGGCCTTGAGACAAGCTGACATGGAGTTTTGCTGTTGCTGACTGACATCTCCTGTGATGTGGCACTCATATCGTGGTGCGGGACATTTAGCAAAGATTCCTCTGATCTCTTGATGAAACCCAGTACATATTGCTGTGGTCTCTCCTTCAGCATAAACAATGCTGGGGAGCTTCTGGGACCTCAGGCAGTTTTACAGCATATATCATCTAAAGCAGCCAAGCACTAGCAACCCTTGGGCACGTACAAGCGCCAGATGAAGTAGCTGTAGCATCAGGGCATGCAGATCCCTGCTGATAGCGTGCCACAGCTCTGCCTTGGCCTGCCTACACTGCACCAGGGACCAGTAGTAACAGCAGCACGGCAAATCAAGATCGGGGAAATTTCTGCACACGGTTCTGCACATTTTTTTCCCCGTTATTGACATCCACTTCCCTGAAAGGTCTAGTTTATAGCACCTCCTGTGTCCACTAGGTGGTAGCAACAAGGCGTTACTGGGAGAGGGAGGGTTTCCAGGACTCCTCTGTGCCCTTCTCCACTAGAGCGCCCGGGTGTCTGTGGAGCAGACCCTGAGTCAGTCTGCTGCTGGTGGTCATGGGTAGGTGAAGGGAAACTCTGGGGAACTTCAGTTGTATAGATCTTGGACTATGAACTTGCTAAAGAGTAAATAGTTCTCAGACTCCAGAAAGATGCAAGGAAGGCAAGTCACAGCAAACATTTTGCTTTTACTGAACTGCAAAATAGGAAGGTGGGCATGCTTGGGGATTTTCTCCGTTGAAGCACCCCCAAAACCTGCAGAGGAATGCTTTGGTGAGATGCTGTCCCACACACAAATTGTCAAATGTGTGGAGTTTTCCATGTTCAACTCATTTCTTCAGGATATGCTACATACAGTAAGGCCATCTCTAGGGAAGGTGCTACAGACCAAAAAGATGAGCAAGGTAAAGGCCATTCATGGTGTTCTAATGGCATTGTTACTTCATTTAAAAACACCTACAATTAATAAACTTACTGAACTATCTGTTGGGATGAGGATTCAAGCACAAGCTTAAAGACCCAAACACTGATCTTCTGTTCCACATCTCCACATCCACTGCTAGCACTAGAGCTCAGTAAAAAAACATAAAACTTCTGGGATATAGCCCTAGAGGGCAGGGGGGCCCAAGACTGTTGGTTGATATTCAAGGATCACCTGCTGCAAGATCAGGAGCAGTGCATCCCAGCTAGAAGGAAGTGCTGCAGGAGGGCCAGGAGACCTCCTTGGATGGATAAGGAGCTGCTGAGGAAACTTCAAAGGAAAAAAGAGGCTTATAAAAGGTGGAAGCAAGGTCAGGCAGCCTGGGGAGAATACAGGGATGTTGTCCGGGAAGCTAGGGACCAGGTTAGGAAAGCTAAGGCCCAGTTAGAATTAAACTTGGCTAGGGATGTTAAGGATAACAGGAAGGGATTTTATAGGTACATTGCATAGTCCATGGGATCTGATGAAATCCATCCACGGGTCCTGAAGGAGCTGGCAAATGAAGTTGCTAAGCCACTGTCCATCATATTTGAAAAATCATGGCAGTCAGGTGAAGTTCCCGACGACTGGAAAAAGGGAAATATAACCCCCATTTTTAAGAAGGGGAAAATGGATGAGCCGGGGAATTACAGACCAGTCAGTCTCACCTCTGTGCCTGGCAAAATCTTGGAGCGGATTCTCCTGGAAGGCATGCTGAGGCACATGAAAACCAACAAGGTGCTTGGTGACAGCCAGCATGGCTTCACTAAGGGGAAATCCTGCCTGACCAATCTGGTGGCTTTCTATGCTGGGGGTACGGAACTGGTGGACAGGGGCAGAGCAGTTGATGTCATCTACCTGAACTTGTGCAAAGCATTCGACACTGTCTCACATGGCATCCTTCTCTCTAAGTTGGAAAGACATCAATTTGATAGATGGATCACTCGGTGGATAAAGAACTGGCTGGATGGCCGCATGCAAGAAGTAGTGCTCAATGGCTGAATGTCCAGCTGGAGACCAGTAACGAGTGGTGTCCCCCAGGGATCGGTGTTGGGACCGGTCTTGTTCAACATCTTTGTGGGTGACATGGACAGTGGGATTGAGTGCACCCTTAGCAAGTTTGCCGATGACACCAAGCTGTGTGGTTCGGTTGATACGTTGGAGGGAAGGAATGCCATCCAGAGGGACCTTGACACGCTTGTGAGGTGGGCTGATGCCAACCATATGAAGTTTAACCATGACAACAGCAAGGTCCTACACCTGGGTCGGAGCAATGCCAGGCACAGCTACAGGTTGGGTAGGAAAGAGATTCAGAGCAGCCCTGCAGAGAAGGACTTGGGGGTGTTGGTCGATGAAAAAATGAACATGAGCCGGCAGTGTGCACTTGCAGCCCAGAAAGCCAACTGTATCCTGGGCTACATCAAAAGGAGTGTGACCAGCAGCTCGAGGGAGGTGCTCCTGCCCCTCTACTCTGCTCTCGTGAGACCTCACTTGGAGTATTGTGTGCAGTTCTGGTGTCCTCAACATAAAAAGGGCATGGAACTGTTGGAACAAGTGCAGAGGAGCGCCATGAGGATGATCAGGGGACTGGAGCAGCTCCCATATGAACAGAGGATGAGAAAGTTGGGGCTGTTCAGCCTGGAGAAGAGAAGGCTGCGTGGAGACCTCATAGCAGCCTTCCAGTATCTGAAGGGGCCTATAGGGATGCTGGGGAGGGACTCTTCATTAGGGACTGTAGTGAGAGGACAAGGGGTAATGGGTTCAAACTTAACCAGGGGAAGTTTAAATTGGATATAAGGAAGAAATTCTTTACTGTAAGGGTGGTGAGGCCCTGGAATGGGTTTCCCAGGGAAGTTGTGAATGCTCCATCCCTGGCGGTGTTCGAGCCGTGTTGGACATAGCCTTGAGTGGCATGGTTTAGTGGGAGGTGTCCCTGCCCATGGCAGGGGGGTTGGAACTCGATGATCTTAAGGTCCTTTCCAACCTAATTATTCTATGATTCTATGATTCTGTGATCTCATACAAGTTTTCATTCTCCATATGGGGATATACTCAGTATTTTTAAATGGAAGAGGAGATTTTTTTTTTTTGTTGAAAAAAGAGCAAAGTGATTGCCTGGAAATAAAACATTCACATAGAAAAAGAAAGAAAATAAACCAAGAAAAATCTCTCATTCAAATCCTAGCCCTACTTGATTTAGGGTAAGCACTTGATTTCAGTGGGCATCTTTACCAGTGACTGTGACCTCTGCATTGGCACTACTGGGTCACCTCACAGGACACAGTGGTGCTATCTGTCTCTACCCAGCCTCTGCTTATTTGCAGGTCTATCTTGGCATGTTAATCTGAATTACCACACTCAGGAAACATCTTTTGCTGAAACATTCTTGTAATATATTTGGATTACAAGAAGAGGCATCTTTTATTTGGAAAATTGCTCCAGGAGCTCCTGATCATCTCAGTTCAATAAAGCAGGAAGGCCATGATTTCAGAGTGAAAAAGCAAAGCTCAGCAAACTGCCTGACCTCCTCTTGTGCATACGCGACCTCCCAGCTGCTGAAGCCTGGTAGAAAGGGTGACAGAATAACTGTGCAGTTGTGTGTTACTAATGAAGTAGCACTGGCAAGGACGCAGTTTGTTACTCTTCTCCAGCTTCTCAGCCTTTAAGCTGCAGCAGCTCAGGCTTCTTGAGAGAAATCCTCACCAGACTGCAGTTTAGGTGGGTTCTTACTGTTCTGCAAGAGAAAAACAGAGCAAGGAATGGGAGAAAACAAAAACCAAACTGACCAAACAAAAAAAAACAGAATAATCCCACTGACAGTTTATTTAAAGTGAATTGGTTCAAGAGCAAAAATTCAGGAAATGTCACAAGTCAAGCAGCCCCAGTTATATCAGCTTTTCATTCCTTCAGGTTTGAGTCACAGGTAGGGTAATCAATAATCCACATTTTTTCCTGATCTTAGCAACATTCTAGAGGTAATGCTATCACAGGGATAAACTGTTCAGCAATTTCTTCAATATATTAATCACAAGCAAACCTTTTGTGAATGTCAGGCAGTCCTGTACTTTTGTATTTATATTTTCTTTTTTTTTTTTAAAGCAATATTAAAAACAAAAAATTCCCTAGTTTATTTGACCATTAATTAACTTCATATCCTTTTCACACGACTAGTTTGCCTTGGAACCCAATCCCTGTGGTACCTTCATTTCCTCATATAAATTATTTGCCACTGTTCCTGCATGTAAGTTATAACGCAGTCTTGCTCCATTTTTAGATTTCACTGTGAAGACTTTAAGTCAAGACGAATACATTTCTGTTACTATGGTGGACCTCACAAAGGCTTTTCCTGATGTCAAATCTTCTCTAGCCTCTTGACAAATACCATTGATTTTGGAGATGGAAGTTTTCCCACTAACAGGATATGTAGCCTTTCACCTCTAAGATGCTGTTTTGAATCCTGCCCTACTCAGTTGCCAAACAAGTGTCAAAGAGAGCAATTTGGATTACAAGAGTTGAAGGATCATGATCTAATTTCCAGGGAAAAGACATTCAGAAAACATAGAAGTAGTACATTTGGCCCCTTCCGAGATTGGCCTTGCTCACCAAAGAGTTAATAATTGGAAACTAAAGTTAGACCAGCTCAGTTAGGAAATAAAATTATCATTTTCAGTTTGTCATTCAATTAAGTATCTTACAGATTTAGCAGACTTTAGATTTGGTAAGGGAGAGGGTATCCAGTTACCAGAAGCGTGTACTGCACATGTCATGCTAGTGGCAGTTTTAATACCTTTGCTTTATCTCCTGCTAGCATAAGGGGCTGGTGACTGTAGCAGCCGTTTCTTACTCAATAGTTGCCTCTTTGCTGATGCCCAGCAGTGCTTTCTCCAAATCAAGGTTGGCTTAAAAACAGGAAAAAGGGTTCCCTTTTTGCATGCCCAAACCATACCTATCCCATAGTTGAACAGAGTATTCTATATCATGTTCTTCATGGATGATGGTCCAGGAGCAGCAATAGTAATAAACTCTAGTGCCCTGTGCAATTTCATTAACCTCAGTCAAGTTGTGACTATGAGCTTTGCAGCCTCAAGTGTCACCTTATTTTCTCCCATCAGATGCACAAGTTAGTCATGCACAGTTTTGTTTATAAATGTAGCATGACCTTGTTTATCTGAACCCCTGAGCTTTTGGGTAAGCACAGAGGCTAGAGAAATGGGAACACTGCCCTGAGCGTGAAATGCAGCATTTTCTGAGCACCCCGTGCTGCCTTCATGAGGGCAAGTAAACATACTAAACAAAGGCGAGACTGTAAGGGGAGCAAGCAGGAGGAGGACTTAAATCTGGAGGCTTTGCACGTACACAAACCAAACACACACACACTCTCCAACCCCAAAAAACCAAAACTAACCAACCAAAACAAACCAAAAAGAAGTCACCAGTTGCTTGCCAAAACCCGTACACACCATTCATGGTGACAGGGAAGAACAAGCTGCTATTTGGGTAACACAGATATTGCAGTTGGCTCTTGCCAGTCCTCCTGTAATTTATTGCTCAACATCTTTTCCTTTTCGGGGAAGTAAGGGAGGATGGCAGCTGGCCTGGGACCATCTGCTGAGCCATTGCACTCTTCTGTCAGCTGCAGTGGGCAGATGCACTGTTCAGGAATTTTCCATTTTTCACTCCACAAAGTCTTTTTGGTGTTGGCAGGTTTCTCCTTTTACTTCCTGGTGAATGCTGAGGTGAAGAAACTGCTCTGTTTCCCAGCACTGTCTAATGCATCCATGAACAACTTCCCCTTGGCTTAAGCAGACTCTCACAGACCTTTTGTTCCTGACGTAATTTTTTACTTTGTCTTCACAGTCTTCAGCCTTTTTTTACTACATCTTTTGTTGCCTTCCTGACATTTCTGGTTTTGTTGGCCTTTTCCCATCATTTTCCTTTTTCTTTGTGATGCTTTGTTGATCCTGCTGATTTATATTTTTTACTGTGTCTTTATCTAGTCCACACCCCAAAGCTGAGATAACTGGCCATTTTTTGCTCATCTGACTTGGTAATGAATAAATAGCTTGAAGTCCCTATTAGTTACCTGACTTTTCAACTCCAGCTTCTTGCTATTTTGTGCTGTGCTCAGTGAAGTTCACAGCCCTCCCTCAAAAGGTCAATGAAAGTCATGTTTGCGCATATCAGGACAGAATTTGGCAACAAAAGCTTAAGTTTTTCCATGTTTCACTTTGCAGAAACTTAAAAATAGAAATGTAAAAAGAAGGGAAGATTTTTCCTGATCTACATTTCTCACTACAGCAGAGAGATTTATTGCTGTGGTGATGTATGTTTTCACTTGTGTCCACTATCCCAAAAGCTCTAGATAGGCATTTCTTGGGGGTTAGGATGAATGAAGTCAGTGAGTGTTTTCCTGGGACTTTTAGGGCCCTGACTGAGCATTCACTTACCTGAAAACCTGACCTTGGTTGAGGTTTTTTAGTATTTGGAAGGCAAATGCAG
Organism: Amazona ochrocephala; assembly: GCA_039720435.1. Lineage (NCBI taxonomy): Eukaryota > Metazoa > Chordata > Aves > Psittaciformes > Psittacidae > Amazona > Amazona ochrocephala. The sequence continues at coordinate 106,445,060 of CM077878.1, forward strand.
CAATATGTGTTTGGGTAGATACCTGCATATAAATATTCAGGAATTCTGTTATAGAACAGGAGGTAGATCAAGAGCTTCAGTCCCTTGTTCTGGATTCTAGCAACAGCTTGCTGCAGGACACTGGAAACATGAAACATTGCTACACTAACACAAAGATCTTGAATCAGAAGACTTTGTAAATACAAATTGTCATGGTTTAAGCTTCTCAGCCACAAACAGTTTTGCTCACTCACACACTTCCCCCTCTTTCTTCCCTCCGCTCCTGGAGGGATGGGAAGGAGAATCGAAGGAATGCAACTCCCACAGGTTGAGATAAGAACAGTCCAGCAACTAAGGTGTAACACAAACCACCACTGCTACCACCAATAATAATAATGACAAGAGAAAAATACAAGGGAAGAGTTTTTTCTTCCCCCCCACTCCGGGGGTGGGGGGAGGGGGAAAGAAGAATCTAAAGAACGCAACTCCCACTGGTCGGGACAAGAACAGCCCAGCAATCAAGGTACAACACAAACCACTGCTACCACCACCAATAATAATAATAACGAGAGAAATACAAGAGAAGAGGACAGAACTGCTTACCACTCGACGACCAAGCTGTGAACTAAACCCACCCCTCTTCCGGGTTCTGGCCCCCCAGTTCTTTTTCATCCTGGACATGACGTGCTGTGGTATGGAATAACCTCTTTGGTCAGTCTGGATCAGGTGTCCTGTTTCTGCTTCCCCCCGGCTTCCACCCTTCCCTGGCAGAGCATGAGACTCAGCAAGTCCTTGGCCAGCCTAAACATCACCAAGCAGTAACTGAAAACACTGGTGTTATCAGCACTGTTCCCTGGCTCAAAATCAAAAACACAGTGCTGCAGCAGCTACCAAGAAGGGAAAAAAGAAAAAATGACTGCTACTGCTGAACCCAGGACACAAATACAACAGAAGTTTAACTAGTACCATGTTATCCTATGTGATATGGGGCTTAATGCAGGAAATGAATGGATTTAGTAGAGAACATGAACATAAATGGCCTCAGTAGACAAAAGGACATTAACTGAAGAGGGACAAAGAAGTCTTGCAATTCTTCTGCAAGTGAGATTGTTTGATGTTCCTTATTTTCATTTGCCACTGAATTGGTTAGATAAATTCTCCATTCTAAGCAACATAACATCCTTAGTTTATTCTCTTATTCTAGAATAAACAACCGAAAAAGTAGGTACTCTGAGTTTTTAGGAGTTACACTGTGTGCCATAGGTATGAGCACAATACCACCTTCAATTTTTTTTAGTCCTGGATGCCATTTTATGTAACAAAGCACTAGTTAGGGCAAGTAAACAAGGCCAAGAGGACACATGAACCTTAATAGTCTGATAAAAAGATGTTGTAAGATCAACAAGGTGGATGTCAGACTGCTTTATTGAGTCCTACCAGAGTGTTCCTTACTCCGTACCTGGTAATTGCATACCATCTGAAGGCAAACCTGTATTTTTGTGCTCCTAGCCCTGGAAAAAAAAAAAAATCTGCAATATTGTTTTATATTACTTTGCCTGCAGATGTACTTTGCTGAGGTCAAATAAACACATCTCAACATTCTGCCCGAGAATTTGTATTCCTCTTTATACAACACTGACAACTCCGCAGACCATTTGCTTATATGTCATTTTCACAGGCTAAGCTTCTCAAATAAGGGATTTCATATTTTATTCACTTAGCTGCTCTACTTTTACAAATTATCTATTTAAAATTGCCAGTATTGAAACATAACTGAAACAATCAGAAAAGTTAAACTGGCCTAAGGATATAGTCACCGCAGTGTCTGTAAGTGCAGTCTACTTGGGAACCATCTAGAACCAGACAAGAAAGACACGTTGTTTTGCAAGAGGTTATACTTGCTGAGATATGCATATACGCTGACATTTTTTCCTACCTAATTTTTAGTAAATGTTTCTAACAAATCACCTGAATGAATACAGATTCATTTAAAACAATGCACAGTCGTTGTTTCTGGTTATAACTTGCATATAATATTTCAAAAGAATTATCACATATTAACAGGTTTTGCAAGGCTGTGATGATACTTTCTCACATTACCTGATAACAAATTAGTAGGCCACATTTGCAGTTATTGCACTTCATATGGTGTTTAGTAATTCCTGTAGAATTAATTTTACAGACTCATTAAAACACACTCTGTTAATAAAAAAAAATTAGTCTGAAAATAGACTTGCAATGATTTTTGATGTAGTGTTACACCTGCAGTAATGGCAAACAATACGTGATTGTACAGAAACCTGGATGAAGTTGTTTTTATCTCCTAATCCATGGTTGATATTTAGAAACAATAAATCATGATTGAGGCCATTGTTGTAATTCTGAACTGTGCTTTGCATGTTTGAACATGTGTTCAAAGCCCAAGTTTACCTAAACAGCCTGAGATCAAACATTCCCCTTGAAGGGAATACGAAGCACTGAGAAATTTGGACTCCGTGAGTCTGGATTTCTGCTGCGCTGCTTGGTGTGCCACCTCTGTGGCACAGGAGTAGGAAAGAAAGAAAGGATGGCAGGAAGGTTTACACATGGCTCCTGCTGGTTCAGAGCAAGTGGAAGTGACAAAGAGAGGCAAGGAAGTGGGTCTGGATGTCTTTTGTTTCTGAGTTCACTTCAAGGTGTCCGAGTGAGAAGGGTGGATGACTAGGGAAAAAAATTGCCCATTAGAAAACACATTTCTTCCTTAGTCAGGGGTCCCTGTGTCCTGCTTCTGATCCACACTCCAAATCCCCAGTACTTTCTGTCTTCTGACCCAGATGTCATATCCCTCATCTCCCTGCACTGCAGTGACCATCTAAGAGCTCAAATGACCTAACTGCATTCACTCTACAACTCCTTCCTTTGTCCTCATCACCCCCTTTCCTTCCAGCTTTCCTCTAATCCCAAATCCCTCCTCACCACTTCTTTCTCAAATAACCCACTTCCCCTTTTCTCAGATGTCCCATAAGTTAATTCTCTTCCAGATCACCCCATACACCCACTCCCCCTTACTTGCAAGTCCTTTCTCACTTATGTCCTTGCCTCAGATCACCAAACCCACTGAGGCTTTATAGATCTTCCTGCTCAGCTTTGGTGTTGTACCTATCTGCAGTACCCTTCCCCTGCAGCTGGGTTGTAAGCTAAAGCCTCCCCATTTCTTGCCTGTCTTTGCAGGATAAAAAGAAGTAATCAGAGCTCCTCCTTTATTCAGGATTTCAAAAGCTCAGTATGTCCTTACCAGATACCAAGAAGAACAAAATAGTTTTCTAAAGAAAACAAGGAGGAAGACAATGTAGGGTAGTTGTGTTTACAAAGATAAGTCCCTGCAGCCCAGGTATTTGTCCCTAACTCATCACAGGAGTGAAGCATGAAGAAGGGAATTTGCCTAGAGGAAGAAGTAGAGCAGAAAACTTTGGCCAGGTCAGCACTGCCCTAAGCACAGACATGGAAAGGGGTCAAAGCAGGACATCTCCCACCTCCCTCAACTTTGCACTACACTTATGTTCTCCAAGGCATTTGAAGAAGCACAACCCAAGCTATCCTACATGCATCATAAAATCATAAAATCATAGAATAGCTGGGGTTGGAAAGGACCTCAAGATCATCTAGTTCCAACCCACCTGCCATGGGCAGGGACACCTCCCACTAAACCATGCCATCCAAGGCTATGTCCAACCTGGCCTTGAACGCCGCCAGGGATGGAGCATTCACAACTTCCCTGGGAAACCCATTCCAGTGCCTCACCACCCTTACAGTAAAGAATTTCTTCGTTATATCCAATCTAAACTTCCCCTGGTTAAGTTTGAACCCGTTACCCCTTGTCCTCTCACTACAGTCCCTCATGAAGAGTCCCTCCCCAGCATCCCTATAGCCCCCCTTCAGATGCTGGAAGGCTGCTATGAGGTCTCCACGCAGCCTTCTCTTCTCCAGGCTGAACAGCCCCAACTTTCTCATCCTCTGTTCATACGGGAGCTGCTCCAGTCCCCTGATCATCCTCATGGCCCTCCTTTGGACTTGTTCCAACAGTTCCATGCCCTTTTTATGTTGAGGACACCAGAACTGCACACAATACTCCAAGTGAGGTCTCACGAGAGCAGAGTAAAGGGGCAGGAGCACCTCCCTCGAGCTGCTGGTCACACTCCTTTTGATGCAGCCCAGGATACGGTTGGCTTTCTGGGCTGCAAGCACACACTGCCAGCTCATGTTCATTTTTTCATTGACCAACACCCCTAAGTCCTTCTCCGTAGGGCTGCTCTGAATCTCTTTCCTGCCCAACCTGTAGCTGTGCCTGGGATTGCTCCGACCCAGGTGTAGGACCTTGCTGTTGTCATGGTTAAACTTCATATGGTTGGCATCAGCCTACCTCACAAGCGTGTCAAGGTCCCTCTGGATGGCATTCCTTCCCTCCAACTTATCAACTGAACCACACAGCTTGGTGTCATCAGCAAGCTTGCTGAGGGCACACTCCCTCATGTTGGAGCTCCATCTCTAGGCAGAAAGATATGAGGCCCTGGACCCTAAGTCCTTGGGAATAGAATGAAGCAAATCATCAGGGACATAACTAACTGAGCCAAGAGGGGAGATTTCTGGTTTGGATTTTGAAAAGTTTGCAACACAGGCCATAAAAAATTTCCCCAGAGCTATGTATGAACAACTGTACTTCAGCAGCCAAGTGTTAGTTGTAGGACATTATGATGGCAACCAGAGAATTCCTTCATGTATACCATTGCAAAATGGTCCTGAGCAATATTTATGAGTATATCCTTGAACATTTTTCCAGCACTGAAAGTGACTAATCCTGTGCAGGTTTAGATGAACTTTCTCAGAATGCCAGATAGTGCTAAGGAGCAAAGCAGCATGAACCACGGTGTAGCTGTTAGTAAGGAGAGTTGGCATGAGAGGGGAAGAAAAATTTCTGCTTGACCAAGGTTTCTTGATGATGTAAAATTCTTTCCTTAGAGAATAAAGGGACTCTTCACCATGACTGAAAAAAAATGCCATTTCAGCCAAGAACAGGTATACAAATTCTGGAGGAGAAACAAGCCCCCCAAATGATCAATATATTGCAAAGAGCACTACACTAACAAGCTTACCTATTTATAACAAAAGGCTAGGACATATTCAAACACTCCAGATTCCTTCTCATAGATGTCACGTGCACAGACACTACCCTCCTTATTATTGTACATGTGATTTGTAAATTCTTCTGCCGGCATTGCTGAAATATCGGGTTTAAAACAACAAACAAAATTTTCTCATATGCCAAAGAAAACAGGAATTTTAGCATCTTAAGCCTTCCCTAGAGATGTTAGGATTCCTTGGTTTGTGTGTTACTCCACAGAGTTGGATGTTATACCAATGTGAGGGAGGGATGACTCCTCTGTTTTTTTCCACTTATTTCCCAGTGAAGAGCTCTTTGTCCACAGACTTCTAGTCCACAGACTCCTACAACAAGTCTTCTTGTTTCCTGGCTGTGCTCATCATGCTTTTCTGAGTCTGTTAGGATAGTTTTGTATAGGGTGGAGGGGGAAGCAATTACATTTGCCCAGATTCCTGTGGGCAACTGAAATTCAAACAGCAGTTGAAAGGAGGAAACATGACAAGTTAAGGCTAGTTGGGTCTCCCTCAGCTTTGATCCTTCTTCAGGAAACCCCTTTCTTCCTACCAGGAAAATATTTCTGCTCCTTATTTGCTCCCCTCTCCATGTAGTCCCTGGTTTCCCTCTGCCACTGAGATCTGTTTGTGGGCTGCTTCTCCTGAAGAACAGATGTTCAGCTCCAGCAGCAGCCAGCTGACCCTCTGCAATCAAGGCGCTGCTCCTCTGCCTGACTCTGACTCAGAAACAGCTGGGGGCCCTTCTACCCTTGGTGCTTGGCTCCTCTTGCCCCAGGTTCATCTCCCATCACACAGTGCCATGCTGGGCTGCCAAGTATTCCGCTTAGGTAACACTTGGCATTTCCAGGCCCAGGGCCTCAGCACTGACGCATTTTCCAAAATTATTTTCTAAAAAGCCACAAATATTTTGAATTCCTAGCAACTGAGAAACCCCAAAAGCAAGAAAGCAGCATTCTTCTGCCAGGAAGGGAAGAGGAAAGCCTACAATGGGGAGAAGAATGGTGGATTGAGAACTGCTTTATCATTCTACTCCCTCCTCCTTCTCTTTAAACTTGCTTGTAATGCCAAGGTCAAGGGAGAGGGAAGAAAGTGAGGGAGTAAGAACTGGGGTGTGAGGGAAATAGATTTTGGAATCCTCTTTTCCGGTGTAGAAATGGAAATCATCACAGAAAGCAACGTCTACTTCTTTCTTTCTCTCTTCTCTAACTTCCCACCTCCATAAAACCCATGTATCAATACAGGTTAGAGACAGATGTTATTAATTTTTCCACTCCTTCCTTCATTAAAAATAAACAAACAGAGGCACAGTTAATGGTTAATGCTGCCGAGTTCATGGAGCAAACAGTTTACTTTTCCCATCTTGCCTGTAGTTTAATTACGAACTTAGGCTGCCTTCAGGCTACAAAGGGCAAGAAAGATGGAAATACATATACTCAGAAGTGCAGGCAGTGTTTGATGTCTCTGAGCTGAAATTAAAATAAAAAGAAGTGGAGAATAAAAGCAATATGCAAACCATGGAGCTTAGAGTCAAAGGGAGAAAGCAAAAAACCAGGTGAAAATAGCTGAGCAACTAGCAACATGGAGGACTTCTAAATTCAGCAGTAATGTTAGCAAGCTGTTTCTGTGATGGTTGTTAGTAAATGATCCTCAAAAGTAAATGAATGAGCTGTAGCTGCCAGCATGGCCTCTGTGTTTGCCAGCACTTGAACAAGCAAGACAGGAGGACAAAAATCAAGACCCTGGGGTTTGGAGTCAGAAGAATGACAGAGAAACCCAGAAAACCTGTGGGGGTATAAAAGAACCAGAGAATGTGATGTATCCCCACAGTCCTCCAAAACACACAGGGAACTTCGGGATTGCCTTGGAGTGCATGGTGCTCTGAAGCACTGAACACCAAAGCTCAGTATTTATCTGTCAGGGCAGTGAAAGCAGAGCTGAAGGACTTCTTGGCTAAGAATGCTTGTACAACTCTGACACTCAGCAGTGCCATAAGCAGTCACTGGAGAGGTTCATAGCCACAGAGAGAAGGCTCCAATACCTGATGATGCAGAAAGGAGAGGGGAGCTTTCTGTGTGGGTTATTCCATGGTGGAAGAGGACAGCATTTGCAGAAGCCTGCCAGAAGGCAAAGGAGGAGTTAGAGCTTTAGTGCAACTCAAAACCAGCCCCAGAATATTTCCTTTAAGTGTAATCCACATTTTTCTGTGTCTCAAAGTGGATCAGAGCTCCTAATCTCAGCATCACAGCTAAGCACAAGAAATCAAGGTATTGGTACAAAGTTCACTAAGCATCAGAGAAGTGAACTGGGTTTGCCTTTGGATACAATAAAATACAGGTGAATGTTGTATTTATAAGGAACAAGAGGCACACACAAGCCAGCTGGCCTGAGAGAACATAGAAGATCGCTATTACTTCAAGAAGCTATAAAACATGATTAATAGTGGAGATATGCTTAAAATTGTTCGGAATGAAAAAGTAATCATTGTAAGTACCTGATAACATGTAGAAAGCTTACTTTTTGAAAGGCAGGCAGGGGGGTAGTCAGGCCAATTTCTAGGAGAAACTCCAGGGAATGCCTCCCATAACTTAACACTAAAAGAATAGTGTACCCCAACATCAGCCTGCTGCTAAAACTCCTGTGCATCAAGAAAACTTGGATAGCAAAGACGCAGCACCTATAGACTGCAGACTCTGGAAACATGTAGCTGATGCAGAATAAAAAGATATCCTAATTTTAACCAGTCTGTAGAACTTCGAGAGCTGTCTTCCTGATCTCTGCCTTTGCCTGCATCATCTAGTGAGTTGCCTTTGTTAATCAGCATGGGAGTTTTCTGAAACAATTGAGTGCTGGGTGAATACTATAGGAAGGATACAGTTTTGACAGGAAAAACAAACATGCAAACAACCAAACAACAAAAACTAAACACCAAAAGCTAAAACCAAAAAGTCCAAATAGCTCCTTTGCAGTTTTAACTCTTTTAACACAGAAAAATTGTATTTTAACTTAGACACTGGTGTACAGATTACAGACAGTAATATTCACATATTCATCCTAAAAATCTAACTATCTTGATATAAAAAGAATATTTAAACAACATGAAGAAAAAAAGAAAAGAAAAGGCAAAAAAAGCTTTCAGTGATGTTGGAAGAATGTTGCTTGTTGTTAGAACAACCACGGACTTTCAAACAGGAGCCAGAGTGTTTTAGCCACAGTTTAGGAAAGGATAACTCAGCTACTCCTGTGAAACAAGATGGAGGTAGTACATACTCCTGTCTTTGGTTCTGGAACCATTAGCACAGGTGATCAGATCATGAGTGAGATGAATTAATTTTGGAAAAATATGGAAGCAGGCTACTGCATTAAGGTGTGGTCAAAGGACAACACATCATTAATCTAATGATGCACTTGTTATGCTACCAATTGAAATGCCTTATTAAACAAAATCAATAGGTACAATATTTTCCCTATCATAAAGCTGAACAGTGATAGTGTCATAAAAGCTGTCATGAGTAACATACATTTTTATTCAACTTATTTTAACTTTATTGCCAGAATACCAAGTCTCTTTGCTCGGAAGGATCTGACCACTAGTTGGCATTGTTACTTCACTCAAATAAAAAACCTAACGAGGTGTTCAGCTGCAAAACGGGACCTCTACATGTTTGAGCTCAAAGTTTCATTAGGAACACCTGGGAAAGGTGGTAATGAAAAAAAAAGGAAGAAAAAGGTAATACATGATTGGAAGGGGGGGGGGGGGGGGGGGGGGGAGAGAGAGAGAAAAAAAGAAGGAAAAACTGCCATAGCTATTGTCATGTATTTCAGTGGTAAAGTCCAGGCTGCAAGTGTAAACCTTGTAGTATTTCCATGTCAGGAAGCTTAAATAACAGAAACACAACCACTGAATGCAAACACAAAATAAAAGTGCCTTACATCCCCATGAGCTGCTCCTTCTGTTACAAGTCTAATATTAAATTCAGCTCTAACAGTGCTTCATGTTCTGTTCTACCAGCTCTGAGCTCCTGGTATTAAAGGAAGTGACACCTTTCCTGCATGAAGTTTTTGTCATTTTTAGAACAAAAGGAAGGGTTTTTTTCCTCCTCTTATGAGAAAAAGCAGCATGCTACCTTTGTAAGCTGGAGTGGAAAGAGGCCCTTTGGGAAGAGTCTACCTGTGCTTTATCTAAGAGGCTGCTCAGCACTGACTGTGTTCGATCTGGGGTAGCATTATGACACACAGGATGGGATTCAGGATTCCTCCTCGCTGTACTTCCTGTAGCTCTGCTGTGCAAGATGGGGAGCACCTCCAGGATTCAGCAACACAAGTTGGTTATGGGGGTCCCTGCAGAGAGGCAGCTGGTAAAGAGAACAGGGTGTCTATGCCCAGCAAGTGGGAGAATGCAGAGGGTAATTTTCCCGTTTTGGAGTCTAACTTCTAGGGCTGACACTGAAACAGTTTCTGTTTTGCTTTAGCTGTAAATCTGACTTCAAGTTAACATTTCAGTTGCGTAGAAGCAAGCTTTCAAAATATCCACTTCTCAAAGGAGAATGAGCACAACCTGGAAGAGCTGCTCTAGAACAATAAGAAAGATGTAATCTCTATAATACTGCAAATCCTGGCTCATACATAAACCCACAGACTGACACTACTATCACATTAAATACAGTGAGTCACAGAAAGGTTCTTAGATTAAATCCTCATCTACACTACTGACACGCTTTATGGCCTTAGGTATGTCTCATCGACACTCCTGAGCTCTAAAATACACGTAACACTTACCCAGCATTAGAGAGATTAATTCAACTGCAGAGTGCTAAGTAAATGTTTACAGCAATTAACAACCAAGTAGGATGTTTTCATCACCAAAACAAAAAGAAATGTAAAATGTAAGCAGCATCAATGTGATTGGTGGAAAATAAAATTAAAGCAAAAACTTCCTTTAATTCGACTGAATATTTTAAAACCAAAACAACAACATAAAGCAGTCAATCAACCAGACTGTGGTTTTGAGTAACTTGAGCAGCTTGACATCAACTCTTTAAGAAAGCCCCATATTTAAGGCTGATACTTGAGAAAATTTAAACACACTTTGCAACTGCTTTGCATATACAACTTTATAAAAGTCTCATGATAGAAAGCAGCTGATTCCACAATGTACAAGATATCCCCTATTGCTCTACATTTAATTAAATTGAACCACTCACAAGACTGTGCTATACCACAAGGCAATCCATGAATGATCTCAGAAGCTATAGTAAACCATTCCCAAATTTTCCACTGCCAGATATCTTAGCAATTGTTTTCTTTTGAAGAAGCTGTACATTAGAAACACTCAATGGGTCAGAGTTAGCAGATGTAATGCTGCTTAAGACTCCCATGTATGCAGTCTAATCTTATTCCTCTCAGTAAGAAGCAACTGAAGTACGTGTGATGGCTCCTAGTTTATGACAGACTCATTATCAAAAATCTATACGAACACTATCCAAATTATTTAATGTTAAAGACTTCCATCCTTTGAAGATAAATATGTCAACAAGCTTTAAAATCATTAATGAAGTAAGGCTTAGGAATAGCTTTCTGAGCAGCATAAACATTGGCTCAGCTAACATCTCATGCCATCAACGAAGAAAGATCACTAACAGACCCAGGCCAAGATGCTGTGGGAAATAAGCGGAAGGCAATAACAGCTGGAAATATTTGGCACATACAGTGAAGTTTTGAAACCCTTTGGATTCTGGGTTTCCAATTTTTTTTTTTTGGCCACGAGGTATTTCATTAGCACTTCTAAGAAAAACACTGTCAGCAGCACCCAGGTGTGATATGACGATGTTACCTGCTGTGAAATGATACAAAGATGCCTCTCCTTCCTTCCTCACCGATTTTCTGTTCGCAGAATGCATGTTAACAGCACTTCTTCAGAGCTATTGTTATATATCTGGGTAGGAATACATATTTGTCTGTATATATTACAACTGGAAATCCAGTTGTCTTAGAGTGCTTTGCTGATTAAATAGGCTTTATACAATAGTGCTGTATATCTGTTCAGCTTTACATTTCCTAATGTATTCCTAACACGACAGGCAGTTTTAGCCACATTTGATGAATGGATTGGGAAGGTCCCAAATTCCTACAGTGCTGTAGGAGATCTGCATAAGGAGAGAAGATACCAGCAAATGCCTCTATTGAAAGGCTACAGCAGGGAACCAGCAGGTTCCTGCTGGGTGTGGTAAGAGAGTATACGTACAGCCCAAAACAAGGCATCGCACGTGCTGTTTTTTGCCCTTATGGTAGTTCGGTGGAAGACGAGAGTGTGTATGCAGGGAACAGAAAGGCAGGGACTACTGAAAGGGGGGGATGCATATTAGTGGTGGGCTCAGAAAAAATGCAGCTGCTAAATCTAGAGGGTTTTTTTAATTTCTTTTATTTATTTACTTTTACTGGCAGAAATTTGAGATGTAGAATGCAAGACTTGGGGGAGGTGGATTTTTGCAGCTCAAAAGAAATGTAGTTTCTTTCTGCTGCAACGGTTCCTAACTATTTAGAAATCTCAATCAGATGAAACCTGCTTATTCATTGATCAATGTGATGAGGGTGAGAAAAGTAAGAACACAAACACTGATGCTCTGTGGTGCAGGAGTCACAGTCACTGAATGGACCTGTCTGTGCTCACTCTGCAAATATAAACAGAAAAGATTATTCCTGTCCTAAAAAAAAAATACATAAATATTTTTCCTGTCTGCCCTAAAATGGCAAAATCCAAATTAAACATAAACCAACCACCCTCTTCAATGATGATTATTATAACCTTGCTGGACTCTATGCACAATAACAATGGTTTGAGTTTGTTAAAGGTTGCAAGGAAAAGTACAGCAGTAAGCCCTTGCAGCTGGCAGTGTGATTTTGTTCCTCAGCTTAAAGCGTATGCAGTAGCTGGCTACACAGCAAGTGCTCTTAAACACCAGTCTCTGCAGAAAAAAATGAATGAAACATGCACTATTGAGCAAAGTAAATTGGTAGATAGAGGTATGACTGGTACTCTCTGAAATTTCATAGCCATTTCCCCTGTGCAAAAACCATCAAAGAAGTAAATAACTCTGCTCCTTGCAGGATCACTCCTGCTACCATTAGTTACATACAGAGCTCTGCCATAACACTGGAACACAAAGAATATTTAAGGAATCCAGAGAGTACTTCTTTCCCATGATACATATTTTTTATAATACACCAGAAAGGAGGAATAACAGAGGCAAAATAAATCTGTATTCATCCAGTACAGCATGAAAAGCATTCAGTTGTACTCCAGGCGTTTGCTTGAGTAAACAGCAGTGTGTCTCATGAAATGTTCAAAACAAAAAACAAATAGCCTTTAAAGAGAGAAACTGTCTGTGTAAACAGAGGGTGGGGGAACACTGCTGTATTACCAGCACCTTTTGAGGGAAAAAGAAATCAGTGTCTCCCTTTAGCAGGAGTGGAGAACTGGAATGCAGGTCCTGCAGCAGGGCTTACTACAAGCCCAGGGAAACCTGTGACAGATGTCCAGATAGGCACACGCTTCCACACTGCCCAATATTCATAACCAGACAAGGACCTAAGTAGCAGCTCAGATAAAAAACAGCTGCAGTATGCAGACAGCAAAAGAAAGACTGAAGGCAGCACTGGTGTACTAGATCCCTGTAATATACAAGAAAACTTAAAGTTTGTTAAATAATTTAGGGGGACAAATCTCTGCTGCTCCCTACAAGAAAGGGGCAGAAGTCTTAGCACAGGATTACCAAAAAATAAATACAGTACAAGCAGTGATCTGATTTGCTTTTGAACCTTGCAGATACACATGGCTTCTTATCTTCAGGAATTCTCCAAATTAGTTACACAATCCCTTCCATTGGGTTTATCGTGCTCAATCGCCCAATAATTTGAACTCCTCACTCCCTCCGGTCCTATTTGGAGTTCTACTCTGTGAGTCTTCAGGAACCTCCTAGTTTCCAGCTTAAATTAACCAGATAGTAAATTCTTGATCTGGGGTTAATGTTATCCTCTTGTATGTCTTATAATTCATACATAACCCTCCAGTCCATTTATAAATGGACTATCCCCTTATAAGCATTTGCCCACCAGGCTAAACAAATTACAGTATTTTTATTTCTTTGTAGGGAATAACAGGAAAATGTTTAATCCACCCCATTCTTCTAGCCAACCTACTGAGCCTCATCTGCACCTGTATGAATTTGCGTTAAACTTTCTACAAGCTAGGTGATCTCAGCTGTACATTAAACTTTTTTGTCATACAGAATGGCTCAGATATCTCTACCAAAACCATCCCACTTGGTGTGCCCTAAAAGCATGTTAGTATTTTCACTGCTGCTTCACACTGATTGCTCATAGACATTAAGTTTGATTAAGCATCATGTTCTTCTCTCTTTTTCTCTAACGTTCTTACTTGTTTCAAAGAGCCAGCAGCAAGTACAAGGCAGTTCACTGCAGAGGATAGCTATTGTGCTGCTTCTGCTCCTCCACAAGCCTTACAAAATACATGTTGTATTGTGCACCACTTTCTTAGAACAAGTGGCAGGATTAGCACACTAGGTGAATGGATATTTTGCAAGATTTATTTACTGCAGAAGTACAATACTCCCCTGCAATAAGAAATTAACTTTCTCAGTAGTCCGTCATCAACAAACACTTGTGGTTACATGTAAAGTAAGAGGGAAAAATTCACATAGTTTTGCATGCATAATAACCAACAGGGAATAACTTTTGCGTACAGATAAGTGAGACCCCCACCTGGAGTACTGTATCTAGCTTTGCAGCCCTCAACACAGGAAAGACATGGACCTGTTGGAGAGGGTCCAGAGGAGGGTAACAAAAACTATCAGAGAGCTGGAGCATCTCTCCTATAAGGAAAGGCTGAGAGAATTGTGGGGGTTACTCAGCCTGGGGAATGCTCTGGGGAGACCTTACAGCATCCCTCCAGTGCCTGAAGGGGGCTTATAAGAAAGATGGGGACACACTTTTTAGCAAGGGCTGTTGCAGTAGGATGAGGGATAATGGTTTTAAACTAAAAGAGGTGAGATTCAGGCTGGACATCAGTAAGAAATTTTTTCACAATAATGTTGTGAAACACTGGAACAGTTTACGCAGAGAGGTGATAGATGTTCCAACCCTGGGAACATGCAAGGTCAGGTTGGATGGGGCTCTGAGCAACCTGATCTAGCTGAAGATGTCCCTACTTATTGTATTGGGGTTGGACTAGATGACCTTTAAAAGTCCCTTCCCAAACTGTTACATGATTTTATGATATTCAACTACAGAAGAAGGAAATGCGCACTTTTTTTGAGATTAAAATAAATAAATAAATCCCATAAACCCCACTATCAGGATATTGCTAAATGCTTTGACAGCCGGCAGACAGAACAGTTTGGCTCTGGTAGAAAGCACACTCAGAGCTAGCAGAAGAGATAGGACTTTCATAAGTCAGAGAAACAGATCCACGAGTTTTCTGGGTCAGCCTCAGAAGAGTTCATTATGTTTAATCGAAGGTGCTCAAAAGGTGACAAGCCCCAAGAAACAAGGGCATGTTTTTATGAGTTTGAAGGAAATACATTTGCTCCAGCTCCAAAAAGGCACACCCATTGAGAAATAAAACCCCAAAGCCAACAACAAATCAGCCAGCTTTCTGCAGTGGCCTCTGGATCAACACTTGATGCCTCTGCCTGAGGTTTGGCAGGCAGGCTGTGGTGCTGTGGGTTGAAAGAGGGAACAGTGTCACTGGAACACTGCAGCTGGAAAAAAACAGCAGCAACGGCCTCACAGAAGTCCAAGAACACCAAGAAAAGCTCTGCAATATAATTTTGGGCATGGACAAAGTCAGATTGGCACCACTCTATCTCAGATGAAGCATTTTGATGAAGTTGTATCAGTTCATTTGAATTGAGGATGCGGTTCGTGACTTTAAAGGCTCAAGAAGAAGGTGCAAGTCCATCTTCAACAGTTGTGAGGAAATTGAAAGACTATGTATCTGATCTCAGAGATCTTATGAAATTAAATGAGACACAGGGATGTGAAGGCACAGATCAAATAAATGCCTGGTAACTGGGAAGACCTGAAGAAAGAAAAACTGAAGATCATAGGAATTTACAGAAATATGAAGGCAAAACTCTAGTAAGGTCTTCTGAAAAGGAAGCTTAAAACTGCCAAATGCAACACAAGTTGTGTGCAGTGACAAAGCACAGTTAAAGATCAAGAAACAGCAGAGCACTCAGTGTACTAAAAATTGGCCTACCAGCCTCACTGCCCTTTCATGGCTGCCGAATACTACCAGAAAGCTCTCAGCCATGACCAACAACACAGGCGTAAGGTGACTAATAGCAGTTTTTAAGTATACAAATACATAAGATTGAAATGACACATTTCCTGTAAAACAGTTTCATTAGCTTCAAATACATGCACACGCTTACAATGATCTCTGAGAAACGTGTAAGATTTTGGTCTTCAGCAAGTCATAGAATCATAGAATAGTTCGGGTTGGAAAGGACCTCAAGATCATCGAGTTCCAACTCCCCCACCATGGGCAGGGACACCTCCCACTAAACCATGCCATCCAAGGCTATGTCCAACCCCACCTTGAACGCCGCCAGGGATGAAGCATTCACCACTTCCCTGGGAAACCCATTCCAGGGCCCCACCACCCTCACAGTAAAGAATTTCTTCCTCATATCCAATCTAAACTTCCCCTGATTAAGTTTAAACCCATTACCCCTTGTCCTCTCACCACAGTCCCTAATGAAGAGTCCCACCCCAGCATCCCTATAGGCCCCCTTCAGGTATTGGAAGGCTGCTATGAGGTCTTCACGCAGCCTTCTCTTCTGCAGGCTCAACAGCCCCAATTTTCTCAGCCTATCTTCATACGGGAGCTGCTCCAGTCCCCTGATCATCCTCGTGGCCCTCCTCTGCACTTGTTCTAACAGTTCCATGTCCTTTTTATGTTGAGGACACCAGAACTGCACACAATACTCCAAGTGAGGTCTCACGAGAGCAGAGTAAAGGGGCAGGAGCACCTCCCTCGAGCTGCTGGTCACACTCCTTTTGATGCAGCCCAGGATACAGTTGGCTTTCTGGGCTGCAAGCGCACACTGCTGGCTCATGCTCATTTTTTCATCAACCCACACCCCCAAGTCCTTCTCCGCAGGGCTGCTCTGAATCTCCTCCCCGCCCAACCTGTAGCTGTGCCTGGCATTGCTCCGACCCAGGTGTAGGACCTTGCTGTTGTCATGGTTAAACTTCATATGGTTGGCATCAGCCCACCTCACAAGCATGTCAAGGTCCCTCTGGATGGCATTCCTTCCCTCCAACGTATCAACCGAACCACACAGCTTGGTGTCATCAGCAAACTTGCTGAGGGCGCCCTCAATCCCACTGTCCATGTCACCCACAAAGATGTTGAACAAGACCCGTCCCAACACTGATCCCTGGGTCGTTACCGGTCTCCAGCTGGACACTGAGCCACTGAGCACTACTCTTTGCGTGCGGCCATCCAGCCAGTTCTTTATCCATCACGTGGTCCACCTATCAAATTGATGTCTCTCCAACTTAGAGACAAGGATGTCATGTGAGACAGTGTCAAAGGCTTTACACAAGTCCAGGTAGATGACATCAACTGCCCTGCCCCTGTCCATCAGTTCCATAGCCCCTTCATAGAAGGACTTTGGCCTCTTCAGGAACCTGCTCAGTAAGGTTCCATGGGATACAGCCCTAGAGGGCAGGGGGGCCCAAGACTGTTGGTTGATATTCAAGGATCACCTGCTGCAAGATCAGGAGCAGTGCATCCCAGCTAGAAGGAAGTGCTGCAGGAGGGCCAGGAGACCATCTTGGATGGATAAGGAGCTGCTGAGCAATATTCGAAGGAAAAAGAGGCTTATAAAAGGTGGAAGCAAGGTCAGGCGGCCTGGGAAGAATACAGGGATGTTGTCCGGGAAGCTAGGGACCAGGTTAGGAAAGCTAAGGCCCACTTAGAATTAAACTTGGCTAGGGATGTTAAGGATAACAGGAAGGGATTTTATAGGTACGTTGCCAATAAAAGACAGGTTAGGGACAACGTGGGCCCTCTCCAGAAGTTATCGGAAGAGCTGGCTACCCTGGATTTGGAGAAGGCTGAGGTTCTTAATGACTTCTTTGCCTCAGTCTTCACAGGCAAATGCTCTGACCACACCACCCAAGTCTTGGAAGGCAGACGCAGGGACGGTGAGAATGAAGACCCTGGGCCCACTGTAGGAGAGGAGCTGGTTCGAGACCACCTTAGGAACCTGAATCTATACAAGTCCATGGTACCGGATGAAATCCATCCGCGGGTCCTGAAGGAGCTGGCAAATGAAGTTGCTAAGCCACTGTCCATCATATTTGAAAAATCATGGCAGTCAGGTGAAGTTCCTGATGACTGGAAAAAGGGAAATATAACCCCCATTTTTAAGAAGGGGAAAATGGATGAGCCGGGGAATTACAGACCAGTCAGTCTCACCTCTGTGCCTGGCAAAATCTTGGAGTGGATTCTCCTGGAAGGCATGCTGAGGCACATGAAAACCAACAAGGTGCTTGGTGACAGCCAGCATGGCTTCACTAAGGGGAAATCCTGCCTGACCAATCTGGTGGCCTTCTATGCTGGGGCTACGGAACTGATGGACAGGGGCAGAGCAGTTGATGTCATCTACCTGGACTTGTGTAAAGCCTTTGACACTGTCCATATAAAAGAATTATTAGAGAAAATTAACATAAAGTTGAGAAGAGCCAGAGCTAAGATTTTTGCTGCTTCTTAAGTTTGAATTATGACCTGTTTCTGGATTGCATGGCATCACAGGGGAAAGAAGTAAAATATTACCTAAAAGGATTGCTTTCAAGTGAACTCAGACACCTAGTTCTTCAAGACCTGTGGACAAGCGACTATGAGACATGATCTGCTATAACTTTTGCGGTGGGTTGGTTTGGTTATAGCACAGACTATAGCAGTACCTATCTAGGAAAGCAGACTGTCTTCTTGGACATCTGGAGGCTGCTACAAATGCACCCCATTACCTGTTATGTTAATTAGTCAGAGAGAAGGCTTTTATACTACCCTACCCCTATACAAACATTGTCTCGCTGCTAATTTCCTCTTTTTTCGACATTTGCATTTGTTTACAAAACACATAAGCAAAGCACTACTGGGCACTCAAGGAAGCACTTTGTTCCTGATGCCAGTCTTCCTTCCAGCTAGTAGCTAAACACCAAGAGCTCCTTCTCTCTCTTGGCTTCGTGCTTCAAATAAATCTGGGTGATGTCTCTGTAAACTTTCCTTGGCTGCTGCTCTCCTAGCCCCACACTTCCATAATAAGATTAGCACCAGCTTTGTTTTTTATTTGGCTGCTAATAAACTATGCCTATACAGCTTACAATGTCAGACCTATACTTTGGACAGTGACACTTGTTATTTTATCTATGCCAGAAGAGAGCTGAATAACCTTCTTACACTTACCATGAAGGTTTCATCTAACTCCCCTTACCAGTGATCTTTCCACATGCCCTCTCTCAAGTCCCAGACCATTTCTGATAATCAGCTATAGGAGATAGGAAAGAACTGTCCATTTTTCACTTTTGCTCACTGCTATGCTTGTTTTCTTCACAGAAGTCAAAGGGACAATTCTGATCTTAGGCTTGCATCTAGACTTAAGGCAAGCTCTGTTTTCCCTTTCCTTTGAAAAGAGAACATCTGGACACAGATCAGGCACAAGAACTACTGAGAATGATGTAGTTAAGCAAAGCTGAATTAATCCCCTTCCAGGCATCCCTCCCCCTCACTAAAAACCTTGGGAAAACTCAAATCCAAGCTTGATCTCTAGGTACAATGTGCGTCAAGGCCACAGAGTGCAAGCTTGCAACCAAAGGTGCTTTGAATACACAACAGATTTCCCAGATGGGAATTTCCTCCATTATTATTTTTAATTTTCCATTTCCTAACATTCAAATACCAAAGAATACATCCAAGCAGATTTGGCTTTGAAGAAAGCAGTTAAGCAAGGACTAAACTAGGAAAGAACACTTGGCCTTCTGCAACATGGCCATTACATTAACTCCTCTGAGAGCTGGTCTTTTGAATCCAAACACAGCTTGTTTTTTTAAAGTCACCAGTGATTACCACAGGAAAAAAATAATTGTTGGGAAAAGCTTGTTTTTTTCACTGACCGACATAACATTTAACTCCATCCCAAGCTTTCTGTAGCATGATGCAGTGCAAGATGATGGTATGCTGTAGTCCAAGGGTCAGTTTTAAGGGCCAGGAAAAAACAGTCACCCAGAACTAGAGTTCAAAGGAAAAGCACAGTTAGTTTTTGGAATGGAATGACTGGTGGGCACACAGCTTTTAGATTGAACTCTGGCAGTAGAAAAAGCCTTAATTTTATGTATAAAGTAATTCTATGTC
Organism: Amazona ochrocephala; assembly: GCA_039720435.1. Taxonomy (NCBI): domain Eukaryota; kingdom Metazoa; phylum Chordata; class Aves; order Psittaciformes; family Psittacidae; genus Amazona; species Amazona ochrocephala. The sequence continues at coordinate 106,464,633 of CM077878.1, forward strand.
CAAGATTAAATAAGAAATATCTCTTGAGGCTGTTCTGTGGGCTCCAGGACCAACAAAACCAGCTTTTTAGAGCAACATTTAAATAATCTATGCAAGAAACCCTAAAGATAGTCTAAAGTTTCATATGCATATCTCAGCATCTTGCTTTCTTGTCTTTATTATTACTAAACACCAGGGAGAAAAAAAGGCCAAAACAAGTTTTTTTTAGAACTCTTCCAGAATAGCTGTATGCATAAGCTGCAGACTCCCAGATCTTCCTCTATTAAGTCAAGGTTGCTCTGGCTGAAAGCTTTTTACAGTCTGCAGTTAGATCAGAAAGGTACAGCAAAGAGGCAATGGCCAATATAATGCAGGCCTAAATGCAGTGCCAGCAAAAGCTTGTATTTTCTGAAATAACAAGCATGTCAGTGTCCCTCAATTTTAAGTTTTCAAATTGACTTTAGCTGTAACTCTTCTTCACCCAAACTGAGGTGTAAGTAATGAGACTAAGTGTGTTGGCAGTACTGCCAGTGCCCAGGAGGAGAAGCCATGCTCTTCTAAGCACAAAAATATAGAAAAGAGCCCCATAATATTTGACAAATGCAAAAATGTTACATGGAAATAAAAACTCAGCTGTTTGTCGGGACATATCACCACAGAAAAATGTGCTTATAAGCAGAGAACTTGATCTTTAGTCAGGAGGTGTTAGAATCATTTCAATAACTGGACGCTTCTACAATTCCAGGACTACATTTTATTGAATTTACTGTGTTGTATGAAATGTTCATGGAGGGCCAAAAGGGGTTCTCCTCCACCCCTACGTGCCTCTGCCAGAGTAACAGTGATTACTGCCTCATCAGGTACAGCAAAATGTGATGGAAAGAAGCTCTCACACTCCATTTGAAAGAACACAGGTGAATTTGCCCTGCAATAGTATTAGGCAGGAAAAAGCATTTCCTTTTCAGAGTGTTTCTAGTTTTTATCTTTTGGTGCAGTTTGTTTTGAATGTCAGAAAATGTCATTCCCAGGGTGAGGTGAAAATGAAATCCTGAAAAGTTCCTCTGATCTTGGCCCATCAGTGAAAGCAGTTTGAAATGTCTGCTTCTACTAAATGTTTTGTTTGGGTAACTTCCACTAGGGATTAAGTCTTAATGCTTTATTTCCATTAGAATGTCCTTTGAACAGGATTTTATAAAAGCTTAAATGAAATGAGAAAACACTTAGGTCAGAACTTGTTCATAGCAATGTTTCTTCAGGACTTTATTAGCCTGGGATTGAATGAACAGTATTGTAACAGCTGAAAATCAGTAAATAAAAGTCTGTGAAACTCTGTTTTTTCAGTTGAGTGACCCTTTCACAGCAGCTCCAGCAAAGGAGCTTGACGAGCAGGAATGTGAAGTTGTTCACCGAGAGCTAGAAAAAGGCACATTTTGTTGCTGGTACATATATACAGGCAGCTGAAAATAAGTGCAGCAAATTTTGCAGCCTAAGGGTCAAGTTTTGTTCACATTTAGACAGATCATGTCTGTAATTCCACTGACTTTAAAAACACTTTAAAATGGATCAGCAAAAGCACTGACTGGGTCTCTGAATCCAGCAGGGAGACTCAAAAGGCATTTAAAAGTGTTTGAAAAGAAAAATCCTTCTCCTTTAGCACTTTATGGGTTAGCAAATAACAAAAAGTTAATGAAATTGCCAATTAGCAAGTGTGAGAGAACATCACCCTACCTATCCCACATACTTTAAGTCTTAATCCAATCTCTAGCTACTAGAGATTGGGATAAATCTTGGAATATGAAGTGTACCACCCTCTCCAAATTTCAGTTAGTATTATTTATTATGCCTCCTCTGGCAGCCCTTTTTCTTTCCACAGTGGGATGTAAAGAAGTGAGGTACACAAATATTTCCATGGCCACAGCAGGCTTTAAAAAGCCCCTTATACAAAGCATTTCCCCGCAGCATGCTCTATATGAACAAGGCAGAAACCCAAAGCAGTAATCCCTAAAAGGGGGAATATAGTCAGGAGAAATATATTGCCAGGTTACACATGCTTTCTGACAGCAGTGAAGAGGTTAATCATGACAACACCAAAGCACAGTATTCCATGGTTACAGCCCTGAAAACTTGTCCGACTATAAAAGCGTCTCTATATTTCTTCTTACATTGTAATCTTCAGTGGAAAAAAAAAGTTACTCTCCTGATTTGCAGTAAATCACAGCTCCAGGCAAAAAACCTTCACCAGAAGAGAAACGTTTCTGACCATCTACTTTTATCTATACACAAGATACAATCAGTTCCTCTTGCAGAAAGTCCCCAGCACATTCAATTACAATCTCATCCAAGGTTAACTAGCATCCGCCGGCCTCCCTGCCTCACACCCTGGACTTGCTCTGGAGCTGCAATGCTGCTTTGGAACATGCTGGTGATTTTCCACTATTTGCACACCACAGTGTCCAATGTTTCCAGGCATCTTGGCTACAGGGCTTAGGATTTTCTAACCAGACAATCCATTTCTTCAGAATGCACCATCTTAAAACTCTGTCCTCTTCAGAGAAGGTGGCAGGTTCTCACCACTGAAATTGCCCTACATTTTCGTTCAGTTTGTCCCCAGAAAATAAGTATCCATTAGTTATTAAAATAGTTCCCCCTTCCTCACCAGTATTGCTTTCTGTAGACATTCTTCCATATTCATCTGAAGTCTTCTAAAAAAATAAAAATAGAACACTGCTCCTTGCTTTTGGTTACATGTAGGGGTAAAAGCAAAATATTTTATAGGACGTAGTTAAACAAGTGGGGGCTATGGAGGGGGCCCAGTTCCTCATTTTTACAGTGCTGCGCGAAAAACAAGGTTAAATGCTGCTTAAGAAATTTGAGACTGTCGTCTTTGTTGGCTGGGGAAAATCATTAAGCAGAGGCCCTCACCATACAGCCTCCTTCATCCTGAGCTTGCATTTCCTTTCCCCATCAGCCTTCAGCAACCTCCAGAAATGCAATCTGCTTTTAAACAAGCAAACCAAAAATCATTTCATTTCATCTTTGTTTTCCCATTCCCTCCTGACACCACTGTGTCATTCCAGCCCCACTTTCATCCAGCACATTTTCTCTGCTGGACCAAGAAACATTACAACCAGCCACATTATTTCTTACCAACTTCCTGATTGTAGGCAAAGGTGGAAGAAAATAACTCAGATCAAGTGTCATCCTAAATACTGTTCTAATAGCATGACTTTCAGGTACAGAAATTTCCTTGCTTATCATTACCTTCTAGCTGTATTTTTTTCATTAGTTCCAAGTGCCTGCAAGACAGCTGCCGTCAGCTCCTGAGGGAGGCTGGCTGCACAGTGCACCTATGCCACGAATTAAGAATTCTTCAGAGACTCTTTCTTTTTTAATCTTCAGTTAAGAACTCGTCAGCTTTGATTTCATCAATTTGATAGGTGGACCACTCAGTGGATAAAGAACTGGCTGGATGGCTGCACGCAAAGAGTAGTGCTCAGTGGCTCAGTGTCCAGCTGGAGACCAGTAACAAGTGGTGTCCCCCAGGGATCGGTGTTGGGACCGGTCTTGTTCAACATCTTTGTGGGTGACATGGACAGTGGGATTGAGTGCGCCCTCAGCAAGTTTGCTGATGACACCAAGCTGTGTGGTTCAGTTGATACACTGGAGGGAAGGAATGCCATCCAGAGGGACCTTGACACGCTTGTGAGGTGGGCTGATGCCAACCTGATGAAGTTTAACCATGCTAAGTGCATGGTTCTACACCTGGGTCGGAGCAATGCCAGGCACAGCTACAGGTTGGGCGGGGAGGAGATTCAGAGCAGCCCTGCGGAGAAGGACTTGGGGGTGTGGGTTGATAAAAAAATGAGCATGAGCCGGCAGTGTGCGCTTGCAGCCCAGAAAGCCAACCGTATCCTGGGCTGCATCAAAATGAGCGTAACCAGCAGGTTGAGGGAGGTGATCCTGCCCCTTCTCCCTCTGCTCTCGTGAGACCTCACTTGGAGTATTGTGTGCAGTTCTGGTGTCCTCAACATAAAAAGGACATGGAACTGTTAGAACAAGTGCAGAGGAGGGCCACGAGGATGATCAGGGGACTGGAGCAGCTCCCGTATGAAGATAGGCTGAGAAAATTGGGGCTGTTCAGCCTGCAGAAGAGAAGGCTGCGTGGAGACCTCATAGCAGTCTTCCAATACCTGAAGGGGGCCTATAAGGATGCTGGGGAGGGACTCTTCATTAGGGACTGTGGTGAGAGGACAAGGGGTAATGGGTTTAAACTTAATCAGGGGAAGTTTAGATTGGATATGAGGAAGAAATTCTTTACTGTAAGGGTGGTGAGGCCCTGGAATGGGTTTCCCAGGGAAGTTGTGAATGCTTCATCCCTGGCGGCGTTCAAGGTGGAGTTGGACATAGCCTTGGATGGCATGGTTTAGTGGGAGGTGTCCCTACTCATGGCAGGGGGGTTGGAACTCGATGATCTTAAGGTCCTTTCCAACCCTAACTATTCTATGATTCTATGATTCCCTAGGAATCCCTCCATGCTCCAGAGAGCAAACTGTGGCATTTCCTCTGGCAAGGGCAAGAGATGTTCATAAAGCTATTTACAATCTCAGATCAAGTCAGTTTTCTGCTTTGTCTTCCCCAGGCATAAACAGGTTCAGAGGGAGACCTCTTGGTGCAGGAAAAGTGTTTACAAAAAGCAGAACTCAGAAGCCCGGTTGGAGTCAGTCAGGCAAAGTTTTTCCTCCTCTTTGCAGAGGTTTTGTATCCTCCAACCTTCTTTATCCCCCCAACATCCCAAAATCTGCCTTAAACTTCAGAACTGTTTGATCAACCAGATGTGGCTTCTCTAACCCTCTAGTAAGGGATCTGGGAGCTGGTGAGAAAGATACCTGACCAGCATCCTCATGGTTTTCCAGACTTGACTGAGGGGCTCACAGAAACTGAGCTTACCAGGAGATGTACAAAATCTTTTTAACTGTTCGGAGTTCAGAGTCATTATCTAAAGACATAGTATGTTTATTAAACAGCATTATGATGTCCTGGGAAACTTTTTAAGTTGCTTATTTCCTATGAAGTGACATCACTGAAATGAAACAGCAGGTCACAGTGTCACAGCTGGAAACCTTGAATCCATCATAACAAGAACTTCAAGTTTCCAATTCAAAAGCTCTGGAGTGCTGAAGTATTTTTCCTCCTAAGGGTATTTATCTCAGGATTCTCCTTTCCATGGTTCATTGTGAATAGGGCTTGGTTCTAAGCTATTGATAGGGTATCTTCTGGAAACCCTGGCTGTGAGAGCACTAGGTATAGAAAAGCAGTGTCAGAAGCTATGATACAGTCCTGTCTAGCCCTGAAGATGGGGTTATATTGCCATGTTGCCACGCCACGGGGTCTTTACAGGCTTCCGAAGTTTATGAAATACAGGTAAACAGTCCAAGTTTGATGACAGATAAGGACAGACTTAGGTGAGTTGTATAACACAGACATTAATTGTGCATGGCAGAGCAGGAGGCACAGAATTAGGATCAAACAAGATATACAGAGCGATAGCTGAGAAGAGGCTCTATGTTAAAAAGATGTTTGTCAAGGCATAAGATGCATCCATACAGATGAGGTCCCTTATACAGAAACATCTGTTCAGCTTTTTCCTGTTTGACCAATGGAATTCAAAATTCTTGTGTCTCTAGGAGCTTACAGATGGCAAGAATGGTAGAATAATGCTGAAGTAATCTAGGTCACCTGAGGACTTGACTTAAGCCTTCGGATTTTTCAGAAAGTGGGTAAAATTGAACAACGATGCACACAGTTTCTGCAAATACTTCTGGATGAAGTCGTTTGGGAGGTAGGAAGTTTAGCCTGTCTAGCATCAGTTGTCTAAGTATTCTTTACTGAGACTGCTAATGGGGACAATATTTCTGTCAATGGACTTACTACAAAACTAGCATTTACTTAGTTTATGTGGGAACCCAAATCCAGCAAGAATCTTTTGCCCACTCCTTGAGGGTGCAAAATTCCATGTTTTCTCACAACCACGGAATAGTTCATTTTTTCCTCAAGCCCTTTTGCTACAGTTCACTTCTGAGATCACGATTTTCTTGAAAGTCATTTAAAATGCATCTGTACAGTGAAAAAAAAAAAATACTCATGAGTATACTTGCCCTTATATATATAATACAAAGAATTATTTCTTAAAGATAAAACCACAATAATAATTGTTTTAGTGCCAGCTCTGTGTGGAGAATGAGGAGTAGCCTAATACAATCTCAAGTAATGCTTATAGAACCAGCTAGCTATCTGTTTGCTGTAGCCACTTGGGGTTTTTTTAGTCCTAGGAGTTATGTTGTCCCAGTGAAACAAAAAGGAAGAGATGGGAATTCAAGGTGTCCTTCAACGAAGGAAAAGAAGCACTTTCACTTCGTGTGAATTCGCCAAGAATTTTTGGTCAGAAGAAAGATATGTAATCAGCTCCAATTTCAATGTTGGAGACAGAAAATAGCGAGCTCTCTCCTCTTATCTCTCTGTATCTGAAATACTGGCACCAAGAGTAACTTCGGACCACCGGAGAATTTTGCCTATAGAAAACTTCAGAAGGAAAAACTCCATTTCTCAATACAACAGGGTAAAATTAGTGTAAAAAGATAATTTTACTTCCTGAAAAACAGGGAATATCTCTCTATCCTTCAACACAGTACGGCACTGAGAGGAGGGAGGTGGGATAAAGTGGGGGAGGACAAATCCTCCCCTGCATAATCCTGAAAAAAAAATCTCTTCAAGAACTGCACAGCATTCAGCCCCTCTAAAAGCTATCAAGAGAACATGAAATAGAAACTCTTCCCAGCATTTCACGCTCTTTCATATAACACACTTAAAGAGAAACAAACAAGTTGTATGGGACAGTGATGAGCCTCTGAACAATCCCTCTTTTCATCAGGATCCAAACTGTGTTTCAAAAGCTGCCTGGGACATGCCTAGCTATTTCTGTTCCACAGCAATACAGTCATGGAAAGTTTTCCATGTACCACCGCAAGGCCACAGAGCAAACAGTTTATCACTGGAGTGTCTGAGCTTGAACGATAAAAAACAAACAGGGAATAATATATGGCAAAACCTTGAAGGCAGAATTTTGGATTCCAATTACCTGGTCAGAGGCTCTTTTGAAAGCATTGTGTGGGCTAATAAATTTCTTGTTTAGAGAACAAGAACAAACCTACTTTGTCTGGACTCTAATCTTGGGTTTATAGAAGATTGCTATCAGTGCTTTTTCCCTGGAATTTAGTTTCTCTGCACAGATTAAAAAGAATAAGTCTTTTTCTTTCCTTCAAGGCAATAGCATGTTGTGTAGCTGCTCCTCTGTATTTTTTGCCCATATTTGGGGTGAACTGGCTTGATTTTTGCTTATGCTTTGGTTTGCTTTGGCTCTCTGGCAAGAAGAGCCTGCAGAATACCTACAGAAGGCCTCCCTATATTATTTTTCCCTTTCCTGTTCTGCTGTGCTAAGATTTATTGAGGAGCCATTAGACACATGCTCTCTATCTTCAGGAGCTGGTGGAAGGGAGCTCAGAATAGTTCACAGGCAGAAAGCAAGGGGGCTTCTCATGGTTCAGTGATGTTGGTTGGTGGGTCTGACAGCCAGCTGCATTCAAGAACGAATGAGCAAATTCAAGGTCAGTGGTTCTTGCTGTGCCGTATCTCACAACTGCAGACCTGCAAAGCTCACCGCTACCCACTGATTTATCTTTGTTGGTCAGATGCCACAGCACCAATGTGGGAACAGCATTGCTTAAGAGATATAGCTCCCTTGAAATTTTTAATCTCACACCAGAAGCAAATTGAAAGGATGAGATTACTTATTCTCAGACCACAGTATCACACATAAATAATATTATTAGTGAATGTCATTAATAAATATATCTTCATGATGACCGTGGGAAATAACTGATGATAACAAAATAACTTGCAGCTTTAGAGTAGATTGATATAACAACTCTGTGCAAGGTTATCTTGCTGTGTCCTATTGTAATAGGCACGTAAGCTTAGCTGAAGCATTTATTTTAAAAAGCATACTCATATTCCAAAAATCAGCAAAGAATATTAGTCTACAAATAAAGGTGTTACCATGCCATCCATTAGACAGAGCTCCCAGGACACGCTATAAGAATCAGTGAATTAAAAAGTTTTTACCACTTCCACCATGCATCAATTCATTTCTCATCATCCCTTCTGAAAGTTGCTGTTAGTGACGTGGCCTGTGCATAGAAAGCAAGTAGGAACAAGAAATGTACAATACATGCCACGTTCAAGGAGATTAATGGTGGAAAGACTCATAATACAGGTGAAATGTTCAGCACAAGAGATTAGAATAGTTCCAGCAACTGATTTTTCTGGCAGCACAGAAGTCCAATTTGTCTCCTTTAAAACTGCATTAAGTGACTGTCTTCACCCTCGATTTTGTTCCTTTCCAACCCTGTTAGGATTCAGTAGACATACACATACACTTTCTTTGTCAGGCATCACAAAATACCTCAATTTTATCCAGTTCATCTCACTGGGAAAAGTGCAAGATTGCTATCTATCCTGCATTTATTAATATTAATATTGTATTAATAGTTTGACAATGTGCCAGGTGAATTAGTAACAAGAGCTGTCATGGAGGAGAACTCAGTTCATTTGGTAAAGGGTCTTGTGTATACCCATAGCAGCATGCTTCCACTAAGGCAGTAGATCTGTTATGTAGCTGGGGGATAAAGACAAAAAAAAAAAACCAAAACAAAACAAAAAAATCAACCCAACCCCCAAAACCTCTCCCAAAAGAAGAAAAAAACCCACAAGACCATAAAAATAAATAATAATTTAAAAAAAATGAATCTGTTCACCACTGAGCATAAGATACTTCCCCTGCATCCTGAGGGAGCTATAGGTTGGTTTTAGCTATGCTTAGTTTTGTGATAGATGCAGATTTCACTTATTCTTTTATAGCTTATTTTATTCTCAACCTGCATTCATTATCACAGAAAAGAAAGGACTGTTTGGGTGACTTTTTATACTTACAACACAGATGTTTCCACATTGCACTCCTGGACCTTCATGCCTCTGTAGTGATGCAAAATTTATCACAGTGGGCAAAGTACTTTTAAAATTACTGTTGATGAAATGAGAGCCCTACAGTCTGATTCCCTGAATCTAAGTCCCCCATAAAATGTGGAACTATATAAAATTGCTTTCATTCTGCAGAATGGGAGGAAACAAGACAAATACAAGAGAAATATTTTACATCAGAACTGAATTGCAAATGCTGCCTACTTCTCAGAGCAGACCAGCCCACCTGCAGTTAGCAAACATCACTGATTTTTTAAAGAGCTTGGAGGAGCCCATGCACCCCCCACTGCAGCACCATCAAATTCCAGTAAAAATAAAAAAGCAAGCACCACCATCCCCCAAATAAACACAATGAAATATTTCTCCTGAATTAGCCTAGCATCACACTACAAAGCATCCACTTTTCTGGGACATTTTCCAAACAAGCCCATACATTCATCCAAGCTCATGCATTCAATATTTAGTCTTTTTCACTAACATCTGATCTGAATGTGACCAAAGCTTCCAGAGGCTTCTTTAAAATGCAGACTAGAAAACCCTTCTTTCTGTCATTTTGTTGTTGTTACATGTAAAGACTCTTCCCTCTGGGAATTTGCTGTGGTCAGAAGTCTTCATCACAAACTCACTGTACTACATTTGCTGTAAAAACAAGAAATCAGTGCCTTCTCCATTTCCTTTTCAAGAACCATGGTTTATGATGTTTTAATTAATCTCCTCTTAGCTGGACAATTTAAGAAGTAATTTGAACATGCTTTCACTGCTTTACTACTACAACTTTAAAGCTTCAGTCATTGGTACAGGAGCCCGGGTGCTCATTACATATCCCTAGGTGGGTTCATTTGTGGATGTATCATGCAGCAGCCTCTTTTTCTTCCTTAGGATTGTCCTGTGAGACATAGACATTTAAAATTCAAAAACCATGAAAAGGCCAGAGACTGCAGTATCCTCATCATAAGATCTTGGAAGATCCAAGTAAAACAAAGGCAACTTGAGCTGTACCACGAAATAAAAGCAAGTTGTTTCAAAACCAGTGCTGAAAGCTGCTTTGATATTTTCAAGGGATGATTTATAGGAAAACTTACAGTGGTAACAAGAATGTAAAAATGTCCAACATAGGCAAAACTCAAGAACAGATGAGAAAGAGAATTCAGTGTTTCAGATAAGAGAGGGAAAAAAAAAACAAAACCAAAAAACCAAACAGTGAATCCAACTGTACAATCTGGTAGCAGAAGTACTATAGGGCCTATCACTTTTTTTTAGTCTCCCAAGAATCAGAAGTATTTGGCAGACACTTGAGACAGGAAACAAATAAGTTTTATTTGAGGCCTCAAACATTATTTATAAAAATGTCAACTCAGTAATCTTCCGTGAAAACCTCATTCTATCACAGCTGTAAAATGTATATTTTAAGACATGTCTTTGGAGTTTCATAGTTGTGTGTGTGTGTGTAGGTATATATGTAACCACAAAGCAATTAGTTTGCCTTTAAAATACATTTCTCGTAAGGCAAAACACCCTGCTGATTGCACTAATTTTTTTGGTTTAAGCATTGATCTCTAGGGCACTGATAAACAGTATTTTTGTGGGTTTGGGAAAGCTGCAAATATTTGCACTTTAAAAATCCCATACTACAGAAAAGCAATGTTTCAGCAATCAAGAACATGGCGTATTCTCTAAGCATGATTCACTGTAGCTAAGCCCCCAAAGAAGCAGAGCTAGTGATGGCTGCCAGTAGTAGCGTATTCTAGAAAGGTTAAAAACAGGCTCTGAAAACATGAATATGTGCTGTTTAAAACAAGTTGTGCACAAGTACTATTCACAGACCAGCAGCCAGTGTTACACTGTAGTCCAGACATAGACTGTTTCCCCCTGGCAAACAGGAGCACTCCTCTTAAATGTTCTCAACCAAAGCAACAAAAAATAATTGTGGCCTCACATGAAAAGCGGTCTCTCCTTGGCTATGTTTAGTATTTTCTTAACACATCTGGAGGGACCCATATCTTGAGTGCACCCTGCCCTGTCTGCTCCCACTAGCTACAGAAGGTATGGCTGAACCCCACCTGAGAGGGGATGTGCAGCCAGCTGCAGGACTAGGCTTGCCATGTAGTGTTTGCTACCTTTCTCAGTCACTGACAGGGGAGGGGTTTTTGTCAGCAGTCTCACAGGCCATATCAGGGCTGGCTAGTCAAATGCCTCAGCATTTGAATGACTCCCAGATCCCTACCCAGACTCAGAACAGCTCAGTGAGACCTCAGCAATAGCATTTGACATACAGCAGTGAAAGAACACAGCACCTGAAGCTTCTTACTCTAAGCCATGTCCCAAGAAATACACTAAAGGCAATAGCTAACTGTGTAAGGAACAACCCTGCTGCTGATCTGCCATTCTCATTCAAGTCTCACTCACCTCACACTGCTGCAGCATAGCTGCTGCCTGTACAGTCTCCCACAGACTTATGGGTTGCACAGCCTTGTGTCTGAAAGCAGGAGCAGATTAATCAAGCAACTCAATGATCAATTCTACAATCTGCAACAGAACAAAATAAGCCCCCACATCTGTACTTAATTCTCAGTCCTGGTGCATTTTTACCAGATGCCCCTAAAGCCAGAGGGTTTACAGCAAGATCTATAAACCCTCTGCAGCCCTCGAATGGACTAACTCCATTACACCCCAGTCCTCACCAGGGCATGGCCCAGAATTATCTGTGGTACAAGCACTTATACACTCCCAGATCCTTGTCATAGCAGAATGGATCCAAATTGAGCCCACCTTGGGCTGAAGCTGCCTTTGTGCGAGTCCTCCTGTCCTGGCTTGCCCCGACAAATAGGTCCTGAAAAGCTTGTTCCTCTGCTTGGTTTTTATACAAAAGAAGAGTTAGTTTTGCGAAACAGACTGAATGAGGATGAATTCTATATAGCCTGAGCAGCACCCTTCTGTAGGGAAGCTTATGGGTTAAGATTAGTTGTAGGTATCATTGGTGTTTCCAAGGGAATATGCTATTTTTCATTCCTCAAAGTCCATTCAGGGAGACAGACCACAGCAAGGGGCAGCTGAAGTTCCTGCCGTGTTTGTAGAGACTTTTCTGAAAGATGAGCCCAGGCATTTTCCTGCACTGTAGAACATCAGGAGACCAGAGGGAGGAAGAGGCAAAGGCAAATAAACTCTTTCAGCACAGCTTTATTGGTCTTGGGAAGCTTTCTAGTTCTCAGAGCATACAAATAAGATGAAACTGAGATTCACCTGCTCTACCTTGATCTTTGTTTGACAAACCATAGTAGCTTCTGCAGCTCACCACTTAATAGAGTATTTAAAAAATGAATAAAACAAAAAATCCAACTAAAACAAACCTACCTCTTTGCCTCTGGTTCTAAAAATTTGATCTGACTGAGGAGAAAACAGATCCCTCACCACAGCACAATAATTAATACAGCAAATAACTTGTTTCTGTCAGTCATTGCTAAAATACCAGTTTGAAACCCACCTGTAACTAAAAGCAAGTAAGCAGGTGCTTAATCAGCAGGAGTCAATGTATACATCACAGCTGAGCCCATGAAGCCTTCTAGCTCCAGGTATAAGATAACCAACCTTAGGCCAGGTAGCAAAAGTCCCTGTGAGGTCTTGTATCTCATGTTCAATCCCTCCTGGAAATGACAATACCAGCAATGATGGCATGTCTGTAAGTGGTAGCCCAGGAAAGAATAGTGTTGCTCAGTAGAGGAGAGGAGCAGTAATTATATCTTCACTCATTCAGGCTATTTGTGTTAGCATAGATGTTGTGTAACTCCCAGGGAAAATGAAATTGTCTTCAAGAACACTTCACAGTGAGATGAGCCTCTGTACTACTCTCAGGGTAAATATTGCTGAGGACACAATTGAATGAATCTGAGCCATGAAATAAAGAATATAAAAGAAAGTTTCTGTCTATTTCAGAGGAAAGGCATTTTTGCAACTCTGCTTACATTTTGAAACAAGCAGCCAAAGGGGCTTTATTTGCCATATGAGAGACACACAGGGAAGAACTTGTTTACTTAAACTGCAAAATTTTATAGATAGTCTGAAGTTATGGGGGAAGCATTTTAACCAGCTGAAGCCTGAGCTACTTTAGGGCTGTGAAAATACTTCATCTTCCATGTTTGATCTGTGCCGCTGCATAAAAGGACAGGAAGGTCTGAATTTACAATGCATCCAGGCAAGCTTGGTTTTGAGTGTCCCAGCACCACAAAACAATTTTAGTCTCCCAAGTTATCCTTCCCATTGATGTATCTCCATACTACTGTATTTATAAACCTAGTTGCCCATCTTCTGTCCTAAGTCAGAATTTGTCCTACTATGGTAAAACTACCCTATACTTCTGTGTGCCCCAAAATATGCTCTTTCTCCTTCCAGCCTATTTTACCTGGCCATATGCATGGTTTATCCTGTTCTAGCTCTAGCAAAGTCACAAGGTGCATGTGAGCTATACTATGTCTTATTTTACAAAGTGTAATCTCCTGCAACCTGAGGTCCGTCATATGTTTGCATCATCTTAATGAATCATTGCCAGAAGTATCTCCGAGATTGTTTTTATTATTTGTTCCCTCCATCATATTTTCCTGCTTTTCTTGCAAAGCTCCTCATCTTCTGAAACTTGACAGCCTTATACACAGTTTCAGTGTGTAGCATCATTAATAAAGTAAATCATCAAGTTAAAGTAAATCTCACCAATTTCTCCAATTGCAACATAAAATAAAGCAGCACATGGCTTTCTTTAACTCAATGCCTGATAATGCTAGGTATTTTCCACAGCTCTAGAGAAATGAACCATCTTTCTTTGGATTTATCAGTAAACACTAAAAACCAAACTCACCTCACCTGTGCACAGCTGAAGTGATATTTTAAAATCAAAAGCAACACAAAAAACCCGAAAACTGTGGGGCTTCTCTGGCTCTGCCAAGACTTGAGACATATATGATTGAGGATGCATTTAGAATAATAGAGATTTCACTAGCAGTTCCTTTAACTTTAGCCACTGGATACAAATACGACTGCCAGCTAGCAGTATTCCCTTCTGTGTGCTAGCTGTGGCGGAGATTTGATAAGCTATATACCCTTGAAACAATGTAGTGCTACCAGGTGAAACAGAAACCTGAGAAGGAAAAGCTCCTTGCAGCCTTTTATTGCAGGTTCCTATGTGTATTTGTGTTCCCTTCAAAAAGGACAAAATCATGGCACTGAAGCAGGAAAAAGAGGCTCTTGGCAAATCTTCACTGTCCCACCTTCAGGTCCCATCGCTTTCAAAACAGCTAATCCTGAAATTACATAGAGAGCTTTCCCCTGTGATGCAATCACAGGGACATGTTAAGCAGAGTTAAACTGCTGGGAAGGGCCTCCTGTGAAGGAAACACATGGGTGCCTGGGTTTGGTGAAGCTTAAAGAAGACTTACAATTACTGGTGCTACCAGAAAAGTTTGTGCAGGAAGATGATGCTCTGAATTCATAGGAATACAGAGATAACAAAAATATTTAGGATGCCGGTATAGCTACCCATGAACTTTTTGGGTCCATTATTCTTTTAGTTACCTTTACTTCTGGTCTCTGGTTCCTGCCCTCTGATGCTAAATCTGTGTGTGATGGGGGTATTTAAACTTTCTCCACAAGTGGTGCTTACGGCTCTCAGACTAGCCACTTCCTCTATCCAGCCCACACAACTTACCAAACAGATTGTGACCTACCCTAAAACCTTTCCCAAAATCCCACACCCATTCACCCAGGAAAAACTGACACTCACAGGTTTAAAAAGCAATGCTCTTCCTCTCTCAGCATCATGAAGGTAGAATTTATGATTCAATCTGTATTTAAGCGTAAGTTTATTCATTAAGCCTCTTCATAACAACAATTAGGAAAATATAGTGTTGATCAGAGACACCAGACTGATTTACTGAACATAGAAGGCCTCTGCAAAACCAGAGACACCACCAGGCTATCTGTTGTTGTGGAGTGTTCTCAGGTGGTAAAAAGTATGGAGCACTGACACATTATTGGAAGTTTTGTAGGCTTGATAGTACAGAAAGGAATGCATAAGATTTTTCCCACATTATCTCTATGTCTTCCAGGTTTTGTAAGAATGAATTACTTCCTATCATGTGTTAAATGCCATTAAAAATTTGGTAATGTTTTTCCCAGCTTACTTGTTTTGTTTGGGAAATTCAGCTAGGTTCTTTTTCTAGCTCAGTACAATAAAATGCACAGTTTTTTGGTAACGAGTACCTGTCCCCCCGTATACAAAAGCAACAGTACACAGGGACTGAAGAAGCAGCTTTCTCCCTGCCTCTTTCTCCTCTTACTTCTATGAAACCCACACATTCACAAAAGCATAATTTTGACTTTTTTTTTTAATTACTGTTTACTGTCTTGTGGTTGGATGGTGCCATTTCAAAGCAGTAAGCTGACCTGGCTTTTTACCAGCATTCCTAATGCTGCTGCTGCTGCTTTGAGAAAAAGGATTCCGCATGAACCACCTACACACACAAAAATTCCCTTTGGAGAAGAGGCAAAGCACTGAGTTGGGAAGGGGTAAAGGTCAAGTCCATAGCACATAATTGCTCAGCAAAACCATTTGAGGTTTTGTGGTGTGAAAATGACATGACATTTTTACCATACAGTGGCGCACTGATGCCATTGTAGCTTTAGAGATCATTCCACTTCTTGACTCAGCACTTACAAATAACCCAAAAAGCAACTTCTGAAGGAGTAAGCAAGTTCAGTGATAACTTAGTAGAGGATGAAAACATTTTGAGCAATCTGAGACACACAATGTCCCAACCACAAGACTGCCACCAAATGTCATTTCTTGTCACTCTGTGACTCACTTAAGTGGCAGCTATGAAAACCATGAAGCTTGGATCTATTTCTGAGAATTTAGATGACAGAGGAGCTAATGCTGAGTGGTTTAAAGCATCAGACTACTTAGGAATTATAAATTAGTGCTAGCTTCATCTGTTCAAAGTCTTTATGATAGAAGTTTTAACTTGAGCCTCATGAAAGATAGAGTTGCTCCATGAGTAAAAGAGACTGAGAACACCATCAGCTGTTTCAAGCTTTCTGCATGTGGCACTTGCAATGTTAGTGTCCAGTTTCCAAAACGTGCTGTATTTCACACCTTATTCTTCTAAAAAGCAAAGAGGATCGTGTGAGTTTTGGGTTGGTGTCTTTTCTGAAATAAAACTGTCACTATTTCTGCAGGAAAGCCCCTGCAGAAATGTGGGATGTAGGTAAAACCCAGAAATAATATTCAGGCAATTGAGTTGTTTGGGTGGACATGCTGCTAGATGCCAAGCCATCTCGTCCTCAAGGACACTGCTCTTACTAAAAGCTTGCATGTGAAGAAGTAACTTACATCACTGTGAGAAAACTTGTTCTGAGAGGTAACAAAATCAGATAAAACTCTTTGCAAACAGCTACAGTTGCAAACACTGTCTGTGATGAGAAATAACAGGGCAGGAAACTCACTGGACTGGGGGCTTTACACACTCTTTTTCAAGTCCTGCAAATTGCAGTGAAATGTGTATGAGGAGGGCACGTAAACACCAAATGAAAGAAATGTACTTTGTGTCTGGTCCAGTCAAGAACTAAGGCCAAAGTCAACACAAGGAACTAGCTTTAGTAAAAAAACCTCTCCATCTGTCTCAATGGCTTGGGGTTTTTTCCTCCTTCCTTAGTAATGTTGTTATGCTCAACAAAGAAAGATTTTATGCACTTGCTTAAATATTAACTACTTATGATTTGAGGAGAAAACACTAACCACAGGCTTAGCATAAACATTCTACTGTTACATGCCAGTGAATGCCACATATCCCCTCTTCTGAAAGGACATCATGGTTACCCCTTTCCAGTAGTATGCAGAAAGTCACAGCTACTTGGTTGGTAGGAAGAATTGCATTATACTCCTATTAAGGGGGGGAATCAGAAAAATATGGCGACATGACATGCTAAAATAGAATACAGTAGACAAAATGAATGAAAACAAAAACACAATTCCTGGACCAAGAGCATTAAAGTCTCTGGGTGAAAAAATAGTTGTAGACTGTATGCATGGTCAATTGAAAACAATAAAGCCTTCATAGAAAAGAGGAAAACCTCATCTAAACCCCCTTGGGAATGAAAAATAATACATTTCAAATCTTTCCTTAAAGCCAGGAGGAAACATTTGAAACAATGAGAAACACTTGTGCTACAGTATTACCTTTACCATTTTCACACTGCAGTAAGGATATCTCCTTTAGGGAGTTTATACATTTCTGTGCTTGCCAAACATTAAAGTGCATAATTAAAATGGCTTTTTTTATATATATTACCTGATTTGGAATTGAGTAGTCATTTAGGCACCAGTTCAAGGTCCTTTTCTGTCTGAATCTGTCAGATTCAGCTCTGGTGATGCAGGCTGCGGAGGCTGCAACCAACACAGAGAATTCTCTCAGCCCAGCAGCAGAGCAGCTGCTGACCACCTCCCTCTGCATTTGCTGCCTGACTGCAGGTGCGGAGGGAGGTCCGGAGCATGTGCAATGCTTGTGTTACAAACATTTAATCCTGACGAGCCATACGGGAATTTAAAAACAACCCTCCCCAAGTTCCTGTGATTTGCACAGGAATGAGTGGGCAAGGGAGCCAAGGGTATAGGTAGCACAAAACCAATTTTACTGTTCTTTCATTGGGCTGCATCTTTTGTGGAGCATAAAGCTGCCTGCACCTGAAGTAAAACAGCTTAAAGTTTACTATATTATGGTGGCTAATCATAGCTATATAAATGCAATTAATGAATATTGTTTAACTGCTGCATTCATCATGAACGGATCATATAACCACATTATTACATGCTCGGGTTTTCACTTACATCCTTGTTGTTTCAGTATTGTGACTCAGCTAAGGATAATTCTTAGCTTATTTTCCAACTTCTTTGTGGTCTCTCTCATTGATGCATGAAGTGAAAGACAGGGAAAAGACAGCAGTGAAACAGCTCTGCCCCTACCAGTGTACGTAGACCCAAAACCCAAATCTTCAGTCATTTTTTTATCCAACATCACTTACTGATGGGAACTGTTTGGCCCTGGTCTCATTCACTGGAGCTGTGAGCTACCAGGACAACCTAAATCTTTCTCTCCCAGCCTTTGCATGGATGCCAGCAGCAGAGTTCATGAAAGTGATAGGCTCAGGATATGATGCACCCTTCCTAGAATAGGATCAGACTCCAGTACCCAACCAATCCCCTGAGCAAGCACTACTTCTCCTGAACCAAGTCCTTAACAATTAGCCCTCATCCTGCATCATGGTGTTCACCAGCTGGTGTTGCTCCTCCCTCCGCTCCCATCAGCTTTATGGTGAGTGTTCACAGGGCTGAGAGCTTGAGTGGCAGAGCGCACACAGCTCGGCATGGACATAGGCTCTATCATCTTTAAAAGGTAGTCACTTGAATGCCTCAGAGGTTGAGAAAAGCAGATCTAAATCATTCCTGGATCTCTGATTTGTATTCAAAGATTTGATCATGCAATTTGACATTTTCTATTACAAGATTTCCCCAGTGGTAAGCTTCTTGAATCAGGTCAATGAACCATATTTCCTCGCATCTTCAGAGCTATCAATTGGATCACTGAGTTTTCTTCACCAACACATGCTTTTAAGAACATATGTGTGTGTGTGTGTGTGTGTGATATGACCACAAAGCTGTACAGTCCTGAAAGTCACTGTTGACCAGGGAGAAAAGACTTCAGCTCCTGAGATATTTTGAGAAGAGATGCCTGTTGTTTTTGGTGTGGTGAACTAATTTAACGAACAAGCCTATTAAAGACAGAATGGTGACCACTCCCTCCTGTCAGATTTCTTCAGCCTTTTCACAGTGCTAATCAGCTACCTGATCTTCACTCAGACTCTCTGCCTTGCTTTTGAGGACTGAGAAAGAATTTTTTGTAGCGATGTTCTCTGAGGGTTTTACTTGGTGTTAAGTCATTTCCTTGGAGCACATTTCAGATATGTTGTTTCTTCCAGCTGTGATGGCTAGATGAAATATTAGTTGTATGCTAAGTAATAGGAGCTACGAGTGGAGTCCAGAAAGAAGAGCAGCTGCAGTAGCTGCTGGTGCTGAGCAGCAACCCAGCTGCACTTGTTGAAGGCCTCTGTAGCCTTCAGCCTGGGGGGGCAGCAACCACAAGCAACCTAAACTAATTTGGCAATCATGGAAAGACCTCACAGTAATGTTTTCTGTGCTTCTCACATGTCAAGACAGTATGAAGACAGTAAGAGACCATTTTAAACAGCTTTCTTCAATTATTTGAGGGTTTGGGGGGGGGGAGAAGTCAGAAAATGGCAAATGTTCAAAAATGCAACTTCTTGGAATCACAGAAGTTAAAATCTACAAGGCGCTCCAGGTATCGCATGCAGCTTGCTTGATCCATATGGGAATAGCTGGACCTAGATGTTCCCTGGTATATATATCAGCTGTTTCAAAACTTTCCATAGGCTGATATCAGAGTCTACAAAATGTGTTATGTAGCCTATTCCTGAACTTAGAAAGCTCTTTCCAATCCCACATGAGTCCTCATCTCTTCACTTTTATGTCCTGCCTGTACTGGGTATGGAGAGCAATTAATCGTTATCATTTTTGCAGAAGCTTTCTTGTATGTTTGAAATTTGGTATCAGACAACATGATATCTTTCATCTGGACTAAATACATACCTTCAGACTTATCCCACCTTCCATACAGCTCTTATCATCCCTCTTGATCACTGCAATTTGTGGTATCTATACTGAACTGTGGTGCCTTTGTCAAAAGATTTTTGAAGGCCTTTGCAGCTGGGATGCACTTTTACATTCTCTAAATTATGTACAAATTTGAGACTTTGAAATTTTGGGATCGTCTGCTCATAGACCAGGAAAACTATTTCCCTTCTAACTGCAGATTTGAGTTCCTTTATAACAATATTATTAGCTGCATTGCTTCAGGTTTTAATTACTTTTCTTCCTAACAAGATAGATAGCCATTGTGCTAATACACTCATATATTTCTGTCCATCAACATCTTAACTCATTGAACTATCCCTTCAATTCCATTTGCTTAACACAAGTCAGTGGAGATATATCACTAATTGTTTCCATCATTTGAGGTGTCTAAGTTGTGCATCAGTGGACAGGGTACTTACGTGATGTTTATTTGTGTTATTGAATTGTAGGGGAAATTCCTTGATTTTGCATACTGCTATTTAACATGCAATAGAATAGTATTAATAATACAGGCATGTTGGAAAGAATTGCTAAACATTATGTATGTATTTTTTATCCTTGTCTTAAGAAGAATTTGGGCATCTCTCAGTCAAAAATGTTGTGCAAGTGTTTGGCAACACCGTTAAATGTCCTTTCATGCAGTGAGAGTATTGGCATTCTCCGTTGTGGACTTTGTTTGTTTAACGTACATTGTATTGCCACCAAACCCTGAGTCACCCTCCCCAAGGAGCAATCACCCTTTCTTTCCATTTGGGTGGAGATAGTATAGCTCTTACTGAAGGAGTGGTGATCTCGGGCAGAAATGTCTTGATAATATGTAGTAAGCTGAAGTGGGCTATTTCATGTTGAGGAGACAGATGAAATGAGGCTTATTGCGTACATGCTGGTAAGCTTTCGTCATTATGTTACTAAGATCACAACAAGTTAAGTGTCTCTTTTTTTCTGTAGCACAGTTACAGGGGGAGAGGGAAGGAGCATCAGTATAGATGGTGCTGTGAACTTTGCAAAAACATCTGTCAGATCCTGGTTGTGTCAGAGAAATAGAAACATCTCACTTTTTAACAGACATGCAGCCAGTTCACTGCCTCGCTTTCTAATGGGGACATTCTTCTGTGGAACCATTGGTTTTGATTTTTTTTATGGTTAGGAAGATGCAGCAACATTAGGATACAACGAAAGTCTCCCTGATGGTGATTGTTTGCCTGCTGTGGGCAATAGCACATGATAGCAGAAGGAAGCAGTGATGAAGCTGCCTGTCATGTGCTGCAGGGTGGGATTTGAGCATGAGGAGGATTGATTTACCCTTAGGTCAAGCAGAAGACTTTACAGCTGGATGCCACTTCCTTATGCCCCAAGATGAAAAGCGAAAGGGAATAAAGAAGTGGAGGAAGAGCCAGTTTCAGAGCCAGAGTTGTGATAAAACCCACCCCCAGGGAGCTTCCTATTTCTCTCCCTTTAGCTACTATAGCCCTCCCAGCAGACTGGCCAGGGGGAGGAGAGAAGAGCAGCTAAAGGAAAGTGCAGGGGACATAGGGTGGCACATTAAAAGTTTGTTGGAATTGGTCAGTTGGGCTGGAACTGATGGGACTCTGGAGAGTTACTCATACTACAAAGTTTCGAAATATGTACAAGTCACGCTCAAAAAATGGCTTGTGTCTGAGGGTGGGGAATGTTTTCCCCAGCTCCTGCATGCAAGACAAATAGGAAAATAGGGGAGAGAGGGGAATTTAGTATGGAGAGGGGGGAAAATAGTATGGAAATTACTACAGTAAACTGCTTGTTTAAATAAATATAATTACACTGAAGTTTGCTCAGGTAACGCTTGTTCTTGCCACCTGCTTCCTAGAGACTGTCCAGGGCAGGTACCTGACAGCACAGCAGGGTCATGACAAGGCACAGAAGTAAATAAAAAGTGTGTCTAGAAGTGTGAGCCTGTGCTTGATAAGGCCTTTGGGAATTTTGAGCAGGCTTTCTTATGAATCAGGAGGAGTGATACTGAGTGCCTAGGTTTGTTTTTTCTTTAAGACTGTCTGCAGTCAGAGAGGTTATTAATTTATTTTAGCCATATTGAGATATACTCTATTAGTTGACTTTAGCATAGTTCGTTGTTTTTTTTTCTTCTGGGAATTTTTGCTCTTGTTTCTCAAATGTGTAAAAGAATGAATCTTCTTATATGCAGCCATACTTCTGTATTGTTTATTTAAAACAAACAAACAAACAAACAAACAAACCCATTACTTAGATCAATGGCAGTAAATTCTTCTGATGTGTGCTATCAAATTTCTTTTAAAAAAATATTGATACTTACGGCTGGCCCAGATTTTTGCCTGTGCTAAACGGGGTGCTTGTGCCAGTGCTTTACTGTCACCAACCTGGAGTGATCCTCTCAAGGGCATTTCTGAATAGATACCTCTTGAGTGCTGCAAATAATTCAACTATGACCACCCTTACACGACTGTGGTGTGACTGACAGTGACCAGTTACTTGTATTTCTCATAGCTGCGTGAGACAAAGTGACAGAACCATGTCTGAACCTGAAGGGAGGGAAGCTTATTCCCGGCCTGTCTGACTTCAAAAAGATCTTTGCTTGCCTCAGCCATGCATCAAGTCACTCTGACCTGCTACAGTTGGATTTCCATAAATACAATCTACAAAAGGAAATACATGCTCTAGCTAATGCTGCAGGAAATTACAGGCCAATTCATTTATCATACTCATCAGTATAACACTGGGTGCACGCACCATTCCTTTGATTATTCAGAGCGTTGTTCTAAATCACTTAGTGCTCAGGACGTGTTCCTGCAGATAGCAGGAACCAGCAAGTTCAGGCTAAATTAGGCAGTCATAATTTACTGTCCCTGTCAGTTACACTGACAACTAGGGAAAGCCTAAGCTTGTGGTACAGCGGGCTGTAGTGCTCTCATCAGAGTAAAATTAACCTCTGGGTAATGTCCAGCTTAGATGTACATCAGGAGCCAGTGAAGACTAATCTTGTCTGAAGTGAGGATTCAAACTGATGAGTGCTTTCCCCCTCTCTTTCTCTGGCTCTCCCCCTTCCATTTCCTTCTGTCTTCACCCGAAGCTGCAGATAAGATACATGGTACCTGCCTTTCTTTTTCTGTAGCTGCAGCTCTAGGGAGATGGGGACAAGAAGCCATCAGAAATTAGCAATGCATGCAAAGAGTTTACTTACATAGGAGCGCAATAACACTGCTCTTTGCTTTGAAGTTCTTTTGATCTTGCAGATTTCTAAGCACTTCATGCCAAGGTGAAATTGAATTGCTTTGCTCCTTTTTCAGCTGTGACAACTGGGGCATGGAGATGTACCAGAACATGTTCTGAGATACCTGGTAAGACATACAGGACTTCTGAGGCAGGACTCAGTACACCCAACACTCCAAAGATTATTTGATTTTCCTATTAATTAAGATAACATAGAGTGGGTAGCTCAGGCCTGGAGATACATTAAAAGGAGCAAATGTAGTCTCTGCAAAGGTCGTGTATACATTAGGAAGGACTCTGTATGAGCTGGCATCTCCTTTCAAGGCTCCATTAGAATCTCTCCCAATACTTCTGCCTGTTGCATTCAATTCCTGTAGATGTTTTGAAACATATGTTCAAAAATGCCTCATAAGTGTCTTCGTGATAAATGCTCAGCAGTTCTTTAATGAGACTTGAACCTGAATCCTTACTTCTGAAAGCCTGTTTCAGATCTGAAATTCTATGTAGATATAAAGACCTGTCACAAAGACATCTACCCCCAGGAGAGAAGAAAGATATGCCAGACTGATCCAGTGTGGGCTAACATCAACACACAAATTTTCCTGAACTAGGCATACATTGGAGAAAACTTGTAGAACAGTATTTCTATGCAGAAGTGCAATTTGGTTTATAAGTCCTCCACACTTCCAAACTTTCGGAGTGCTGCAAAACTAGGTTGAAAACATGCTGACAGTATTGCAGAATTGTCAAAAGGAGATAGAGCTGGATTGAGGGCAGCTGGGAAGGAACGAGAGGCAGCACGGGATGGCGAAAATTAACCAGTTTTCATCACAAGGCACTAACACTCATACATCTGCTAAGGTGAGCAGAGTAGCTTTGGGTGGTATTTTTCAGGTATTAAGTACCAATGCATCAGCTGGTGTTCAGGTTTCCTTGCAATCGCAGTGGTTGGAAACTAACTTTGTAATAACTGAAGCCTAATTTCTGAACAGATTTTACACCAAGGGTGAATGCCGTATTTCAGGGTCACAGAAGTCATGCACCATGCAGAGGTCTGACGTGAGAAACCTGGCTGACTCCTCTCCAAGCTTTTGAGGGATTACAGCCTTCTCCCTTGGGAAAGGTGAGCTCAGTGTCTGAGAGGAGAGATGGGTCACCAGAGCAGTGGACCTCGCAGTTTTTCTGGCCGTCAGTGGCATCAGGCACTGCAGCGAGAGCAATTGCTCTCACCCTTCTGGTGACAGCATCCCTTTTTATAGGGTGTCTTCAGAGCCTCTTAGGCTCATTTTA
The DNA here is from genome assembly GCA_039720435.1 of Amazona ochrocephala. Taxonomy (NCBI): domain Eukaryota; kingdom Metazoa; phylum Chordata; class Aves; order Psittaciformes; family Psittacidae; genus Amazona; species Amazona ochrocephala. The sequence goes on from CM077878.1 coordinate 106,488,967, forward strand.
AACCTCGTTTTAGATGTGCAGAGCCTTTCTGGGCCTGTTTTTGATGCTCAGCCTGCATTCCCAGATCCCGCTGTAGCCTCAAGTACTGTTACTCTGTTTTAGGGATACACTCCAGACCTGAGGTGTTGTTAGCAACCTGCACCTACTAGACAAGGCACAACACTGCAGTTCTTTGCTAACATAGCTCCTGTAAATTCCCCATGCAATGTAAGCTATACCAGGGGAAAAAAAAAAAAAAAAGGAAAAAAGAAAAAAAAGGACACTTCTTTGCTGTTACTTTGTCTGCATCAGGAGTTTTGCAGCTGTAATTACTGTGGGTTCCCCACCAGTGTTCATAATTGAGACACAAAACCAATTTCTTTGCAGGGTAAATCAGGTCTTGCTTTTAATCTCTCTTCTGCACCTTGTGGAGCTGCTCCCTTGAATGTGTAGGGTCTGGTTTTGTTCCCTTAGAGAAGGTTGGGCAAGTTCTGCTAGATTCTGAGTTAAAGCTGACCTAAAATGTGATGCCAACTCTCATACACTGACATGTGTTAAAAATACAGCATGAATCAGTAAGAAGCAAGTGACTCCAGTTCCAGGACTGTAGTTCTAGCTGGAAAGAATGAGAGCCAGTAAACTAAGGCCTCAAAATGATACTGCTTTTTCAGGGTACCTTGAAAAGAGAGAAGAAAGAACTAAATGCATTAGTTGATTATAGTATGAACAAGAGATAGAATATAGTTGGTTGCTATTGATAAAATAGCAATAGTATCAATAATAATAGTATCAAGAGTTTATTTCTAGAATATAGTGTTCCTTGTTTAATTTTTTGGAGTGAAAAAAAGTCTTTATTTGATGAACTTTAATCTATAAAAATACCTGACTACTCCTATACTCACTGGAGTAGAACAGAGAAAGGCAAATAAGTTAGTTAAGGAGAAGATGAAGGATATTAGATTGTTTAGTCTAGCAAAGCAAGGACAAATCAGTGAGGTGGGGATACAATTACTTGAAGTAAATACACAGGAACATAACACTAGGAAAGGAAAAGAATACTTAAGTTAAAGGACAATGTTAACTTACTAAATATAGGTGAGAACTGGTCAAGAATAAACCTGTGCTGGAAATCAGGTTTCCAAACCACAGAGGAATGAGAATTTATAACAGTCTTCTTCTAAGGCGAAAATCCCTCAGTAGTTTAAAAAGGAAGTTGGATGTGTCTGTGAAAATGATACTTGTAATGCCCATGGAATATGCCTGATCATGCAGGAGATACTCTCTGCCCTGATATTTTTATTTTCAACCCTTTCTTCGGAAAAAAAAAAATGAAAAGTTATGAAAAAGTCTCCGCAAGTATGCAGGTCTGATGTGTACCTTGAGATGTCTTTGCCACATAAATACAGGGCAGTATACGTACACCTTTTGTGCCTCTGCCAGTGGGAGGTGAAACATGGCCTTACTCAAGCTCTCAGTTTTTAAGGGTCAAACTAAGCAAAATGTTGGTGTGTTTTTTTTTTGTTTTTTTTTTTTTTCTGTGAATAGAATATATCTTCAACAAGTGAAAAAATATTACTTTTTTCTCCCCATGCTGTATTTTAGTTGTTTCTCTCCACACTGTGTTTTGTCCATAAAGGAAGCAGGCAGGAATGTGCTCCTTTTTGTGAAGGGTAGAAGGGAGAAAATGTATCTCTTTGGAAATGATCTTGATGAGATCCTCAAAGGCAGTACTGGTTTACGTCTATCAGTTGCAAAGATTAAGATACTAATACATTTTTATAGGAGAGCAGGCAATCCTCCCTAGTATGCCAAGGCAGCAACAACAAGGGAGAGGAAACAAAATGCCAAATTTAATGGAAGTTGATGAATCTGGAGGGCAGAAGAATCAGTGGGGAATCAGGCCTGCCAATCCGTTGCTACATCAGACTCTTGAGGTAAACTACCTCTTGTGTATTTCTGCTGCCAACACGATTCCTCAGGCATGAGCTCTGATGAGATCATTAGCCCGAACAAGGTATCCCTCTCAGCAGAATTAAGTCACAGTCTCCAAACATTCAGACACCATGATTCAGGCCTCTTAGAGGCACAAGATTTATCTTTAAAAGGCCATAGATTTGTTAAGTATGTGCATGTCTAATCTGATAAAACTTTAAATGCTCTTTTACCAGTCTTTTGCATAAAAGATCAAAACAGATTAGGATATGCCTAATCCTGAATGTGAAATTCTGACAGTGCTGCTGGTGACTTCAATAGACCAGATGACTCTTTCACTTTCCTCTCAGGAACTCTTGTTACTGGTGAATAAAAATTTTGTTTGTGAATTACAAAGGAAAAATAGCTCTCTTCCTTTGTATTGAAGAAATTGGAGATCAAAGGGTCAGTTTGGAAGAAATTTTTACCCTATACAAAAAACAAGGAGGGGAAGAATTGCAGTTTGTCAGCTGTTATTAAAATTAAATTAAATTGCCTAAAATGTAATTCCTTAGATCCTGTGGAAGCAAGGTACATTTGGAGCTCACTACAGAGAAGAAAAACAAGCAATCAGGGAGATGCTGTGACCGGTAGGTGGAGGAACGTGATTCTCCCCCTCTACTCTCCCTCTGCTCTCATAAGACCCCACCCTGGAGCATTCAGCTCTGAGGCCCCCAGTGCAAGAGGGACATGGAATTGCTCGAGCAAGTCCAGAAGAGGCCATGAAGATAATCAGAAGGCTGGAGCACTTCTCCTATGGAGACAGGCTGAGGGAGTTGGGCCTGTTCAGCCTGGAGAAGAGAAGGCTCCGAGAAGACCTTGTAGCAGCCTTTTAGTACCTAAAAGGGGCCTACAAGGAAGCTAGAGGGACTTTTTAAAAGGGCACGTAGTGACAGGACAAGGGGGAATGGGTTCAAACTGTAAGAGGGTAGACTTACATTGCATATTAGGAAAAAAATCTTCAACATGTAGGTGGCACAGTTTGTTCAGAGACACTGGAACAGTTTGCCTGGAGAAGTTGTGGATGCCCCATCCCGGGAAGTGTTCAAGGCCAGGTTGGATGAGTCTTTTAGCAACCTAGTGTAGTAGAAGGTGTCCCTGCATGTGGCAGGGGGTTTGGGCCTAGATGATCTTTAAGGTCCCTTTCAATCCAAATCATTCTAGGATTCTATGATAAATAAGATGATCTTGTAACTAATTTTTTGCACGTCTATTGGACTACCTTGCTATGTAAAGTGGGCAGTGGGCTGCCTCTCCCATGAAAACTCTGGAAATTAATACAAGCTCAGCAAAAGCCTTACATAGTCTCTGTGGTTAAGCTTGATGCTAATGTGAGCATTCATATCCCCAAACACAGCTTCTCCACTGCTTCTTCAATGCTGCAGAGAACATAGTAGCAAAGAAATCTCTCAGTTATGCAGGATTGTGAGAGAAGGATGTCTGGATTGAAAAGGGTAGGAGACCAGAAGCTGAAGATAACGATCAGGATGATGTAAATGGCTGAGCACCTACGTCTCTTCACTAGTGGTAGTATGGGACATTTGTGGAGGTTTGCATAAGTAAGATTAAAACGACCTTCAGGGTAACTGGATGGACAATCTCAGGTTCTTATACTCACCTTTTTAGTTCAGATGAGCAATCACTTCCACAGGGCACAAGGTCTGTAATAGTTTGATTTTGATAGTAAACCAGTTCCACAAATTCCTTATGAACTGGAAATGGAAATGGAAAACTAATGACCGAAAAGAAACACTTCCGGAGCTTATGCCAAGGTGTCAAAAGCTTTTTGAGGTATGTGGTCTTCCTGTGAGCCGCCAAAGCATTCGAGTATCCAAGGACAAAGCCACATGGAAATGTTGTCTGGGATGCAAAGTAAAACATGCTGGCTCTGCCAAAACGTTCCAAATACCAATATGTTACTGTAAAGACTGATACAGTTTCATAGGAGGTTGAGGAATGCAGAATATTTGTGCTAAGTGCTGATAGGATTCAGTGAAGTTCTGGCCACCTCTGTTTTAGACAGCAATTTGGGTGTCAAGATGAAGGGAAGAAATCAGTGGCAAAGTGGGTTTTTTTTGAGGTCAATTTGTAGTTGCAAAAAGCAATGCAGAGGAAAAAAGTTGGAGAAGTCCATTCCAAGCGTGGAGGCTGAAGACTGAACAAAATGGGTTGCAAAAAAACGCACTAGGAGCTGCCTAAAAGAAATTAAAGAATGGAGAGTTTGCACTGCCCTTCTTGTCATCGGGGCTAAGACAGATATAGCAGCAATTGCACTGCTATACACATTTTGGCAAGGCAAAACATCTGACTTTGGCACATGCTCTCATATATCCACAGTAATGTGCACATAGACAATGCCTCAAAGAATAATCGAAGTTTTTTTACTGCTCTTTTAATCCATGATTAAAATAAGTTATTTTGATGTTTTTGATAACATTATTTTAAACATATACAGCTAAAGAGTACAAATGGCATCACAAGTTTTCAGTTAAAGCTTCCATTTGAACATTTCTTCTCTGAGAATAAAATGTGTTGGTTTCTGTTTAAGCTATTTGTGCTATTGTTGGAGGTGTCCTTTGCTAGTTTTTGTTATTGACATACTAATTGATGGAAGAAAATTATTTTCTGAAAATTTTTACTGGCCTGTAATTTCTCATTTATTCTGATACATTGAATTTTAAAAATAATAGAGAATGATAGTGACTAAGAGTAGCTTACTAGTATTAGCTACCCAACTGTTGCAAGCTATTTTATATTAACAAGCTCTTCTGTGAGGCTTTTCATAGTATATTTTGTGAGGAACAGAAATCTATTGGATTTTACAGCTGGGGCTGATAAGAAAGATTCCTCCAGACCTTTCAATCCATTTCAGCCTGAATACTGAAACTGTGGTCTAAATTTTCAGAAGTGTTAATATGCTTACTCTATTTACCCTGTAGTCTGTTGCCAAGTTAAAGTGTCCACGACTCTTCAAGTAAATAAAATGCTTTTTCTACTTTGTCCCAAATGTCTACACACTGTTGAGCAGCCACTGCATACCACCCCAAAGCTGGTTTCCTAGCAGGTTTCAGTGCAACATTTCCAGCCTATATGATGTTCAGACACTGTGCGATTCCTCAGGATTAAAAGTGCCACCTGAGATTACCAGCCTGCTCTCACATCCATGGTAGCCATTCAAGTAATTCTCTTTGATCACCCTTGCTCCTGTTCCCTGATCTTGCAAACCAGGCAGAGTGTATAGAAACACTATGAACAGCAACTGCAGAGCTAGTTCTCATTTCCTAGACTGGCTTCTTCATAAATAACCTGAAATCAGATATCACTTTAAAAAGTGACAAATTTTTCTCTTTCAAACATCTGGACAGAGTGAGGTGAAGGGGTTGCTGTGCCTTATCTCCTCTAGCAATAACCAGGATGTTATCTCTAGAGGAGCTGTAGGAAGTTGCTCACTGATCTTTCATAAAGGTTTGCTCACCACCCCAAGAGCATGGTTCCACCACTGACTGCACGTAGTCTCTGTGTACCTTCTGCTCCTGTTCTGTGATTTTAAATAGCTGAAGTGATGGAGCTGTTTCTTGATGTGCTCTTGTATTTTTACAGGATGCCAGTAGAGGGCAAAGATTACTTTAAGCTTGATGTGAGAAATCTCACAGGTTGCCAGGCAGAGGAGAAAAATTGTGTGAACTGCGGGGAAATACAAAAATGAATGGGAATTTGGGAAAAAGAGACATTCCACGACCACTCTCTTAGCTCCTTTTCTCTTTTGAGCACAGGTTTCCATGTGACACAGCAAAGTGCCATGAATCATGGTGGTGGTGCCCATGCTGCTCTCACAGCATTGCTGGACTCAAGAGACTCGGCCTCAGAGAAGCAGATCTGCCCTCAGCGAGGCAGATACATCCCTACCTGGCTGAGGTGCTGTCAGTCCCTGGCATGCCTAGAAAAGGAAAACATGCTGGTTATGAGCTGTTACACTGATCCAACCCTCACTTCTTCACCAGCTTTCCCTCTGTCTTTCCTGAATGGCCTGCTTAACATGGGCTACAAGGAAAGGCCTTCCATCAGTACCACATGGGACCTATTTCCCATTTCTTTACCAGGAAAGAAATACAAGAGTAAATAAGCTTTTTGACTCTAGTCTGGGAAAGTTGAATCACCTGTAATATAAGCAATCTTTAAAGGCCTTGTAATTCAAATAACCCAAGAAATTAAAACTCAGAAATACTGATCTTATTTAGATCCTTTCCCTGAGCTGAATAAAACGTGATTTACATCAGCATTTCAGATGGTCTCTAACATACCTTAGTAAAGCAAGCTTTTTTCTTCTCACTTCAATTTTGAATCATATGTCCAGCTGATTTATCAGTTCATTATAATAGGCTTCTCTACACAGCAAATCCTAGGTGTCCAAGAAGATTGTTTATTTCTCTACTCCAGAAACAGAAATAGCTTAACATTTTGTAAAATTGCATGTGTGTAACTCAGGAGCTGATGTAAAACCATTCACCAAAAGAAAAAGAAACCCAACCCAAAACAGGGATAAAATGGGAATTGAATTGTAAATAAGCTTCTTGTTCTTTTTCCTGAGAGAGCTGTTTTTATAAACTTTCCAGCAGTCAGAGGTTTTGCCAGTTCTCTCACCCACAAAGGGAATGATATTCCTCTGAGATGCCAGTTGCTACTTTTTAGATGAGGCTACACAAAGCATCTGTGCTACTCTGTAAGGCAAAGCTTTTCACAGAATTTCTTAACTCTTTTTCTATCCCTTCAATTAAACAGTGGGATGAATGAGCAGGGACTTGCTGCACAGCAGTGAAAGGCCACTAAATTCAGAATCCAGAGGATTATAATCAAGAGATGACTTTTGTAACTTTACATGCCTGACAACTGACGCACAGTACAATTCATCCATGTCACAGAAATATCCATACATGTGGTTGAAAAGCAATGGGAGGAGAATATGGAGTGGGAGGAAAAGCTAGGGAGGGAGGACACACTGTTCAAGGAGAAGCTGCTTGAAAAGGAAAACATTCTTGTCTTCTTTTTCAAGAACAAAGACAGATGGCTTAGGCATCGCAAACTTCGCCTTAACACTATTATATCTAAACACTCTGTATTAGGAAGGGGAGACAGGCAATGAACAAGATCCCATATAACACCGTTTTCCAGTGAGCTCAACAACTAAGGGAGCTCAGGAAATAGAAATGGTACAAAATCTCTTTTATCTTTTTATTATTTACATGGTTTCATTCTTTTTTATGATAATACATTTGAACCATGTTCAGGCAGCCATTTAATCTTGGTAAGTAGAAGAGAATATTTTATTTCTAAGATATGTATGAACCATTGCATCTGATTTCTAGCAGACACTCAATATGCTGAGTAACCCTAATTATACAATATAGGAATAATGTTAGGGAGTGAGAAAAGCGCATTTTAGAAATGGACACAAACCACAGAAATGTAAAGCTGAAAAAGGGTCCTCAAGAGATTACTGAATCTGCCCTTCTGTACTGTCCAGTAAATGCAGCAAAACCATCCTTGACAGCTGTTTGCCTAAACTGTTCTCAAGTCCTCCAGTAGTTTGAAATCTATGCCCATCTAGGACAGTTTATTGCTTGTACAGTTGGAAAGCATTTTGTAGCATCAGATCTGTCTTGTTTTTTGCACGATTCTTTTTTTTTTATTTTCTCTGAGGTCTATCAGAAACGGTTTAGGCCGCACTTAGCACTCCAGAGCAGTCTGTAACCCGTCGGAACATTTACGTGTACTGGCTGTTTGCTTTCCTTTCTAGTCTGAATAAACCCGTTTTCAACTTTTTCTAATTGTTTTCTCAAACATCATGCTTTCTCAAAACATTTCTCAGTTGCTGTGATACAGACTACTCTCATCCTGTCTACAACTTCCTTAAGATCTGATGATCTGAGCCCATACAATGTCCTAAAGAGTGGATTAATACCTCCCATCTCTCACATATGTTATTTTTTCTCATACATCCCAGGATAACACTCATCCTTTTAGAAGCCATCACACTTGTTTGATGGGGGAACTTTTACTCCCAGATTCTTTTATTCAGCAGCAATTCTGATGCTATTCCAGATATTTCATTTGATTTTACTTTATTGACGTGCTTGAGATGGGATGGATTTTAAGAATGTCGCTATATGGGCTCTATACTAATGCATGCTGGGTTTTTTTTCTGGTTTTAGTTTCTTCCTATTTAGCTGCCCAGAGGCTCCTGCACCCAGAGCAACCAAAAATTGAAATTAACATGAAAATAGGAACTAATTATTTCTACTTGTTAATGAGAACAGAAAACCATCATAAAATTGAACTTCAGAGAGCTGCGCATAAGAAAATTATTCTACAACAAAAAAGCAACAGTCTGCTAAGGGAGGGGGTAGAAACACTGCCAGTAGATCTCACCAAAGCTACAACTAGCTAGCTACTCATTGTCAGCATACAGTTGTACAAGCTTGCTTATTGCAAAGAGTCAGACGTTAGGGAGGAAAGAGATCTGCTTCACACTTTTTAGCCTTCTAAGGCTATAAATAGCATTGAACGGATGAGAGAAAATTAAGCTTGCATTAGGGATTCTGTGAAGGACACTAACCTAGGTTCTGGTCTAATCCTGAGTGATGGGGGGGCACAGCCACCCTTGTGAGAAGATGGGTGAACGAAGAAGCAGCAACAAGACATGAGACACCTCATAGTTTGGAGCAACAGGGTGCAAGGGTATATCCTCAGTAACTGTCAGCTGCCCTCCTGAAGAGTCTTCTCCACAAGAGAATGTTGTACACTTCTCATGAAGCACCTCTCTCTATTGTTTGCTCCCTGTGAGTAGATGCTAATTTTTGCTTCCCCAAACTCCTTTTCCAGCAGGTGGCATATGGCAGTACATACTCTGCCTTCCTTTCTTGAGGATTCATGTTAAGGGAACATGCAACATCCAAGAGTCCCACTGCACAGAAATACTTGAGGCAAGGGCTTTCAGCTCCAACAGAAGAAATGAGAGAAAATGCCCTGTTACAGCTGTTGTGTTCACCCAAACTCATGTTCTTACACTTCCCACTTCAAATATCAGTCAGACCTAAACTTAAGCCAAAGCAAAGATCTGTTCAGCAGGACACAGGTGTCATGGGTTCAGTTTAAACCATGACAACAGGTATGTAGAAGAATCTTTGCCCTCTGCAATTAACAAGGTTTCTTATTCCCCCTCATGTGGAGTGCCTACTGTGCGCAGATGATGCTCTGGAGTGAGGGTCACAACATTGTTCTCCTCCTTGCCAAAGCTCAAGATGATAACCATCCTCATCTAGCCCTGTTTCTCATTCCTAGGGTTACATTTTTGCGTACAAGTACAGTTACCCTGATGGTGCTAACTATCCCTGGTACTCAGAGAAGACTCCTCTACCTCAGTTTGTGACTAGTCAGCTGTGAGGTATGCAAACTATGTGAATGCCACTGCAACCTATAACTCTGCCTGGGGCCAGTGGCACCTTCTATATTCACTGTTTGTTCTTCTGTGTCAGTAATTAGCTGATTGCCCCATCTAAAATGTTCCCTTTATGCTCCCTTGCACTATAATACACTATAATTCAACTATAGCACACAGTACTAGCTAAATCCACGCTATGTGCTCTCATGCATTACTAGCTTTCTATAGACTCTTTGATAACACAGATGACAAATCTCTCAATGGGGGCTTCTGCATAGACGTGGTGCGAGACCCTATTCCCACTTCTGCCCTCTCACCAATGTTCTGCAGCCACTTACATGCAAGTGTTATGAAATATACAAACAGTTCCTGGCATTGGACATTAATCTATGATATTTTTAAAGTCACAGTTTTGGCATTTATTGGGAATAAATAACTGGAAAAGTAGCACATGTAGATTTCTCTAGTGCTTAAAATATCCACGGTAGGAGTTTTCTGTACCCTAAAGACTTGATGTGCAGGCTGTCTAGGTTATACTGGTTGCCATCTGGCTCTCAGTCTCACTCTTTGTTTTCAGTCTCCAGGCCATTATGTCTTTAGTAAATAATCAAACGTATTTTGTTCTATTCAATTTCTTTTCTTGTTGAATTCTTGATTAAGAGCCAAATGTTTATTTGAGCAGGTGATAACTTTGTTGATTACTTGGTGCAACTGGAACGTAGTTTTGGGTCACATCTACATGACAAATGTAGTCATGTCAAACAGTCTGAACACACAGCAAGAAGCTAAAGTGTTTCTGGAGCATTCCAGACTAAAGAGAGCTAACCTTTATCCTCCCAGTTCAGGGTTTGGAGTAGTAGGGACAACTGTGGTCATAAAATAGAACTGAGGAGTGTAGGAGTGATAATAAAAGGGAACTGGAATGGGAAAAAGGGGAGGAGGAGTATGGAGCTGGAAAGGGTACAAGTACAGCTCTCGACAGGCACAGCCTCTTCCAAAAATATTTTGAACCCCAGTCTCAGTTACAAGTCTCTGCAAGCAGTTAGATAGGCTTGCATAGTCCACTTCATGGCCCTGCAGCGAAGCTCTGCCTTTGTCCTTAGCAAACCACATCACTGCAAATCTAAATTCACAAAAAATAGCATGGCTGAATATGTGCGAAAGCTTGAATTTTTTCACTGAAGAAAATGAAGGACCACACAGCTGGATGCCTTGATTTTTTAACCTCCATCTCCTTCAGTTGAAGCTGTTCAGGCTGGTGTTCTTTGAGTCAGAGAAGCCAAATCTATCTTTCAGCTATAAGCCTGAAATACCAAATGGCCTCTGTGTCCTGCCTGCAGGCAGCCGTGACATTGCTAGAGGGCCATGGGAATTGTAACAGGACAGATGCAACACAGCAAAGGAAAAGGAAAATTAAGACCTGTAATCACAGAGAAAACTGGTGGGGGCCAGAGAAGACAGACAAAAGGGGTGGAAGTGATATGCTTCTGTGAATAATGAGTTGGGTCATTACTGTGTAGGTGTGAGTAGAATAGTGTTTGAAACCAGTTGCTGCTCTCCCCCATCCTGAATCTTCTTGTTGTTTTAAAGAATGGTTATTTTACAGTAAATAAACTGTGATAACCCCAAAGCCTTTTCCTCCCTCTCTGTGCCAGAGGAAGCTAAGTTTATCCCAAGCATTTCCAAAACCACATAGCATTTGAAGGCACAGTAATTTATGGGGTCACAAATTTTAAATAAAAGCCAGTTAGAGCTTCAATTCATTTCCACCTTCTTTTCTTATTTTTGCAATCTCTAAAAGAAAAACTCTGTCTCAAGCCTACACATTTTAACAGGCTGCCAGTTCTTTCCTGCAGATTTTGTAGCTTTCAGCTATTATGCCGCCATAGATTATACTTTTCAGCTACAGATCAACATCACTGAACTAAACTCACTCAGAAATGTCAATATCATTTGGCCAGACAATGTCTTCAGAAAAATGCTTGAAATTATTTGCCAGAAAGCTTATTTTCATGTGGTTTAGAGAGAATGCCCCCACAGGTAACAGATTCCTCAGTTTTGGGTCTCTGATTTCTTCCTGTACTTGATAAAAATTGTGTCTCTTGCCCTAAAATAAAGATTGTTCTCAGTTCAACACCACTTTAACTTTGATTGAGTGACATGTTGGGGTTATCAGAGTAGGGGCTAGATGTCAGGCTCTCCTCAATTTAAGGAGCTGTGAGGGATGAAGAACTTGCACCACAGGACTACTTGCACCATAGAACCTGCAGGGTGAAGTTTAGGAATAGATATTTGCTTTACCTTCATCTGATCCTATGTACATCTCAAAGTCTAGTCCGATATTTTAGGGCGCCTCACTTTCTGAAGAAACACAGCATAGAAGACAATCTTAAAACCTGGTCCTTTTTAAATGAAGGAACCCACCCCCTTGCATGCCTTTCTCACTTTCAATTAAGACACTAATTTTCTATCATTTATTAAAACGGAGAGCCACAAAACCAGATAAAGAAAGCAGCATCCCCCTCAGATCTCCAAGGCACACTGTTTGCTCCTGTTCTTGTACTAATTTCCCATGCTAATCAGAAATTAAAGAGAAGACTGATTAGCTTACTATTTTTCCTTCCTTTCCAGCCGTGCCAGAGATGGAGTTGGCCAAAGTCCCTGGCTAAGAGGAATAGAAAATATAGAAAATAGAAAAACAAGACTTGTGCCTCAAGTCTTGATTTGTTCCCTTACATTTCACTAACTGCCAATGCACAACCAATAGGCAGCAAATACGAAGGTTGCCAGAGAAGGACAACACTGCTTTATGAGTAAACACTTATCCTCTAGCTTCAGAATCTTGTGACTTCTATTTCAACATGGATTTTTTTCACATTCACATGGACATGTTTTGCAGGTCTGCCCAGCAACTAGGAGTATGTAGGAAGGAGTGCTCTTCTGCACCCTGTTTATTTTGATCAGTATGGGTAGGGTCCAACCCACAAAGAAGCACACGAGAGGATTTTTGTCCCTGATCTTAGCAGTATTAGGAATTATACTTCCTTATACACCCAGAAACTTAACTAGACAAAGAAAAATGTGATTAAGAAGTGCCCAAAGCTGTAAGCCCACAGAACAGTGCAAAGCTGTTGACAGGTCTTGACCACCAGGATTTTTGCGCTTGGTATGAGAATATACTCATTCATACAGACTGGATTCATTCTCCTTACAACTAAAAGGGACAGGATGGTGCCACACACTACTTTTACAGAATCATTGAATGTTTTGGGTTGGAAGGGACCTTAAAGACCATCCAGTTCCAAACTCCCTGCCATGGGCAGGGACACCTGCTCCTAGACCAGGTTGCTCAAAGCCCCATCCAGCCTGGCCTTGAACACTTTCAGTGATGGGGCAGCCACAACTTCTCTGGGCAACCTATGCCAGCGTCTCACCATCCTCATGGTGAAGAATTTCTTCCTAGTATCTAATCTAAACCTATCCCCTTTCAATTTAAAGGCATTCCCCCTTGTTCTGTCACTACATGCCCTTATCAAAAGCCTCTCTTCAACTTTCTTGTAGGCCCCCTTTAGACATTGGAAAACTGCTGTATGGTCTCCCCAGTCTTCTATATTCAAATAAGGATAAAAGTGTGTCAAAGTACTTGTTTTATTCCTGAATAAATAATGCATAGATCTAATTTGAAAACACAAGCACTTTTATTTGGCATATTTAATGAAATTCTTTTGCAAACTTTACTGAAAGCTTAGCATGGGAAATTGCAAAGACTGTCTATGGGAAAACTGCTAACTTTTACTTCAGATGTTTTGTGTTTTAACCTTCTCACCTCATTTTCAGAATTCATCTTTTCAGTTCTGCTTTCTCAGTCATTCACAGCCCCACCCTAGTAAGGAGAAAAGGGGGCAGGGTGCACTTTCCACAGCTTCCTCCATGTACAAAGCAACGTAACCAACAAAATACAAAGAGTTATCAGCATCTCTCTTCTACTTTTTCGTATAAGCAGCAAGGAGCAACAAAAGGGAGATAACTTCAGGCACCCCATGAAAAACATTCTAAAAATAGCAAATAAACCTCTTTTAATTCACAGTTGTTTCAGTTTGTAAAATCCAAAGTGACTATTAAAATATTTCCATCAGAATATTTCTCCTATTTCAGTGTATTTCTTATATATATATTTTTCAATCAGGAAGAGTTATGGCTATGGGTTGTACTTGGAAACTTGGCCTTCAGAGGAAGCCTTACTAACTAGAACCTGGTACCTGGCTTTCGGGGAGCCTCTGTGCAGGATAGTGCCAGCAGCATCCCAGTCCACCTCAACTCCCCCTTTCCAGATAAGCCCTTCTGATCTGAAATAACAAATTTCCTTCATCAGTGAGCTGAATTTTTGTTGGTGTTTTGCTCTGGACCTCTGTGCTCTTATCAGTTGCAGTACCACTCCCTGCGCTAGGGTGGCTGTGTAGTCCAAGATAACCACTGCTTGAATTTATTTTCATCCCAAGACAAAAAGCACCTGCCTTGCACACTTATCTGTGTTTCCACAGAACATCACAACCCTCACATAATGAGTCTTGTTTTCTTGGGAGCTAGGATGAAAATCAAGGCAGTAAAGGTCAGTAGTGCACCTCTTTTCCCCCCTAAGGCTGCCTTTTGTACCATAAGTTGGCAGCAGTCACATCAGCTGCACCGCAGAAGAAAGTATCTGCTGTTGTGGTTTCAGGCCACTACATCTGTCAACACGTAAGCAGAAAGAAATCGTTTAGCAAGCTCTTCAAGTATCCTAGGCTGCACAAGACCTGTAGGTGAAGAACATGTCTGAGGAATTGCTAAGGGCCTGCCAGGGAAAGGCAATGCCACAGGTTCTCTCTCAGCAAGACACATGGCCCCTGGCAGGGCAAGGTTTACTCCCACCCACTGCTCCCCCTTGTTCCTCAGGCAAAATAAAGCCACAGCCTGCAATCGCACTGTGAAGCCAGGCAGGGGATGTGAAAGAGGCCACATCTTCATGTAGGTCAGGGAAGTTCTCCAAAGGCTTTCTAGAGCAAAAAGAAGCCAAAATCTAATGTGCTTAGCCCACCCTTTTTTATTCCAGGGGAGATTTACGTTAGATATAAGGAAGAAATTCTTCACTATGAGGGTGGTGAGGCACTGGCGCAGGTTGCCCAGAGAAGTTGTGAATGCTCCATCCCTGCCAGTGTTCAAAGCCAGGCTGGATGGGGCTTTGAGCAGCCTAGTCTAGTGGAAGGTGTCCCTGCCCATGGCAGGGGGGTTAGAACTAGCTGATCTTAATGTCCCTTCCAACCCAAACCACTCTATGATTCTCACTCATGGGAAGGTAGAGGCCAAAAAAAGGTTTACAACCAAATCAAACAAACAAAAAACCAAACCAATCAAACAAAAAAAGCAACTAAAACCAAACCAAATCCAAAATCAAACATCACAAAACACCCAACCCTTGCTGAAAGGCACAAAATACAAATAATGAATTTGAAAAAAAAACTCTTCCTGACCTCCCCCACTTCCCCGCAGGTCCTTGCATAAAAGCTGAAAGAGTTATTCTATAGGCTCTTCAGGATTTAAGTCTAGCTACAGGAAATTTCCTCAAAGGGAGTGAAATAACTTTTTCCTGTGTAAAATAGTCCCGAAAAGCAACCTGCTCTGTCACTGTCTTCGTCTCCAAGAATTAAGTTTGAGCTCTCCGTTTCCATGAGCTGCAGGTTGCTGAGTATCATGTTGCACCATGCATTGTAAAGACTCATAAGTGCTCAGTGAAAAGATTACAGGTTTTTAAGTGTCAGTTGGTCTGCGATTTTATCTATTAAGCTATTGTGTTCGGGGAAACCCACAAGCCAGGCATGGACCAAAAGAACAGGCACTTAACAGATACAGGTTTGTCCTGTTTTCCTACTTCTTACTACCCTGCCCCTTACAAATGACACACTGCTAAAATACCTAGGGCAAAAGGTGAACAACAGTCTGTGGGCTCCAACCTGCTGGGAGCAATAGAAACGCTATCAGGTGTTTATCAGATTATGTCATGCCCTCAGCTCCATGAAGGGACCCCATCTCCCTCTGTGGCTGTTTTTTGCATCAGTCACCCTCCAGGCACCTCTTCCTCCTCCACTACTCCCCTGTTGTGGAGCTGGAGGAAAATGTAGAGATCGGCTACTCTTACTCAAATGATAACAGCATCCACCCTTCCCTCCCGTGCTTATGCATCTCCCCACTTTCCTAGCTCATGCCTCAGCAATTTCAGTTGCCTAAACCCTAAGGGTCAGTCACTGCCTTCAGGCTGAGGTTGGCCCAGTTTCTGCAGATGGCTCCATCTCTACCATGGGGATCACAAAGCCACTTTTTGCTACCCATTAAGATAAGTACTTACCTGTTTTCCAAGATGTTTTAAGGGAACTGCTGGAGATGGACTGTAAATTGTGAGCATTGCTGCTAGATACCTTGTGAAAATTCATGAAGATTTACTCAGCTCTTTTAACAGCTCTGGCATAAAATTCAGATAGCAGTCAAAGGCCTGTTTTGTTTTATTTTGTTGTAGTACTGTCAATTCTAACACTTCCTGTCTCTACCTTAAAAACAGCCACTTTAAAAAACACTGCCCCTAGAATAAACTTTTGTTTATCTTTCAACAGTTGTCCAAAATCCTCAATGAATAATACCTTACTATGCTGCATCTAATTGAAGACCAGATGCTGCTGAATTGAAGTCATCAATGCCCCACACAAGTATAGGCGTTTGTCTGCATAAAAACTTGCTTTGTCAGATCCTTACCTTCAAGCTCTTTGGACCAGGACAATTCTCATCTGTGAAGTGCATTACAAACATATTTGTAAAAAGGAAATCTCATTTCTTGATAGACATTCTATTCATGATAGAGAGGATAAATTGTAAAATTTTTATTGCAAAATATTAAAATAAATTACATTTTACGAAGACTTAGCAAATATTTACATACAGTGTGATTCCAGTGACAATCAGCAACAAAGAACAGACAGACAGGCATACTATGGAGTGAGAGGAGTCAGAACTGTACAAACTTCAAAAGCCATATGAAAGACAAGCTAATTTTTTAAAAGGTAAATCCATCTCAAATGGAACAAATCCCACGAGGCACAAAAATTATAAGTCTATAATAAAGTTCTTCATTTGTTTTGTTTAGGGTAGCAGACTTTATATTGCTTTTTGCTTTCCTCATCAGTGACGCATGTCTGTCACTACACATAGTCTCCCAGATCAACTGGAAAAAAAACAATAAAATCAAAATCTCAATATATACAACTGTGTCACCATGGATCTGATGTCAATCTGGTTTTATTTCTGCATGCTTTGTGACATCCATTGCCAGCAATAGATTCACAAACCATTCAAAACCATTTAAAAAAATTTAACATGCCACTTTCTGTATTTCCTCGGTGATTTCGTACCAGTGTATCAGATGCGTTAGTCTGCCTGATATGACATATGTGTCTGAACAGGATGCCCCCCAGTAAACATAAGCTTCAATAGCAGAAGACAATCAAGAACTGTCACAATGAAGCAAAGAAGGATGGGGTCACAGTCTATAGCACTTAAGAGGGCTTTTGTAAGAATAGATTTGTGTTGTCAAATTTCAACATCTTTTTTTTTAATTTTTTTAAGCACTGGCTCATCTTGGCAATGTTAATAAATTTATATTGTGAAAGCAGACCCATGCTTCACATGATGTGACTGAAAATACAATCTACCCGTAGGCAATAGCTAGAAAGAAGAGTTTCCACTTCTATTCCATCCCTTCCTTATATGTGCTTTTAGGTTTAGGGATTATACTTTTTTTTTCCCCACCTTCTTTTTTAAAAATCCCCTTTCCCCTCTTTCCGGAAAGAGACATGTCTCACCTATAAAACTAATTCCATAGCTTTAAGACAGCTGTTAACATTATCGGTTAACCAAACAAAATCTTACATGGCATCTGAAAAAAATGTTTCAGATGGACCAGGTAAAAGACTTTACCAAGTAGCATGGGGGAATTCACTCGCAGGCACTTCTGGGGCTGAATAACTCAGAATCTAGCCTGGACATCCCTCTAACTCACTTCAGAACATATAAATCTGAAGGCAGAAAGGCATTAATTTGGATCCACCAGGCAGCTGGTTTTCTCAAGATGTGGAAGACAGGCAAGGCAAAAAGCTGCCTTGCTTAGCACTTCGGCAACTCTGAGATGGCACCATAATTTTGAAAACCCTGGGAAATGGTTCAACTTCTTGGAGAGAGCCAATGTGAAAGCTATGCGCCAGCTAAACCCTCCAAAACACTGAAAACAAGTAGGGCTCAACGAGACCAATTCTGATGGCCCCTGTGTAAAGAGGAATTTTTTCCCAGTGTTAGAATTATGTTAAGGCACATGGTGGGATGTCTTGAGAACAGTTTTGTGAGGTGTGATCATGTTTCCCAAAAAAGCAGGAATATTGTATTTTGTTTTAATAAATTTAAACTATAACTTTAAATCCCATGATACTTATTATGCAGACTTAGAGTTTATGCTGACTACACTGGGAAAGGCCAGAGAACCACATCTAACTTGATAATACGAAACAGATCTAATCCATTCTCAGCTCTGGCGTACAAGTGCACTTTGCTACAGAGATCGCAGAGTCTGGGTTGCAGTGTGCAACATCCTCTCCCAGTCAAAGCAGCCCAGCCAAGTGTCTGGGTTGTATTATTTCTGTATTAAAGAGAGTTTTTATTTTTTTATGGAGAATAGAGTATGCTTTTCCATTTCATGTACTTTCAGCAAGCCTCTTCTCTCCTCACTGTCTTGAGCTTTCTAACTGTGCCTAGAATTTTGATCTTTGCATCAATAATGGAAGACAAGTTGGAGAACAACAAAACCTATATGGAGTGCTTTCTCATTTTCTCTTAAGTTAATGTACACTTTTTAAAACAAAAGAAAAAGAGAAGGCTGGACTTGCTACACAAGTATCCTGTGTATAATGCATGTAGTCTTACCTACCATTTCTTAGTTACAAACTGTTAACCACTATCCTTCAGTTATACGGAAATACTTGAAAGGCTTGGGAGTAATTTTTAAATTATGGGGGTGCAGGTGTCTATTAGAAATAAACCAGAATCTTCTCAGTATGGCCTCTCCCTCTTTCCTGTCAGATACAAATCAAATTCATTCAGCCACCCCTGCTTCAAATAACAGTAATATAATAACATTTGATTTCAAATTAGAATCTTTGTTCAGTGATATTATCATAAAATACAGATTAACTACCAAATCCAATGATGTTGATTCCACATTTTTGCCAGTATAACAGAGGTGGCCTAGTGTTCAACTTCTATTTGAAAGAAAAAACATCATATACGTGGAAAATTCTGAAAAGGCGACTGGCAAAGACAGTCCCTTGTTTCACAGTAGATGACTTCAAATCTTCCCCATCAACAAGCTATCCAACCAGAGTGTCAGTTTCCCATATGTCCTTCTCCCCCTTCTTTTGAGGAGGCCAGCAACTGAAGCTGCAGCCAATATTTGTAGTTATTAGAAATAGCTAGTAATTCAAGATTAGAATTGCAAGATTCCATAAGCTCTTCTTACAAAGCTAGTGAGTCTGCCAGCATTACACCGAAAATGAGAACGAGAACTTTTAACTGTTCGCTGAACTTCAGAAACATTTGGACATACTGGAATGACTTAAATACTGTAAAACTAAACAGAACAGCAGAACTTGACATATTAAGGTTCAAAGGGCTTGGTTATTTTCTGTTCCAAGTATATTGGATACAACTGAAGTCAGTACCTTTTGCCAACATGTAATCAGGAGCCTCATTTAAGAGAGTTGTCGGGGTCAATACATAGATATGGAAAAACAAATAAAAATAAAGCCATGGTATAATTTTCTTTCTAGCCAAAACAATTTGGGCAGAAGTGTTACAAAGAGACGTAGTTCCTTCTCAATGAGAAGCCCATATCCAAGCCAAAAAATAATACTTTCAGGAGCTTAGAGCCAAAGTTCCTTTAAAAACCTGCCTTATGGCCTTAAGTCACTAGACCACATCTCAGTTTTTCCAAGATTTTGACATTGCCCAACCTTCTTGAAAGTAGGATAGAATAACCATTGTATATGCACATAGGCCAAACTTTGAAACAAAGCAAATAAGGAAAGCGTAATCAACTGTTTCACAAAAATTATCTCTCATTCAAGTCTAGTGTGAAGTACCAAGGCAGGGAGGAAGGCAGGAAACATGAAACAACACTGACCATCACACTGCACAGATCAGCCGCAGTGCTGAAGGTCCTTTCTGATAGGCATTAGGGCATTTGGAGATATCTGTGCCTCCCAATGTGATTTTGTCCTCAAAACAGGGTCAGTACAACTTCACCTGTACATAGATACTGTATAAGGTTCATTCAAGTATTTCCTCTAGGAAATGGACAGTGGAAGGACACTTTCAACATTAATGAAGTTCATTGCATCCTGCATGTGCACATACATGCTTTGATCAATAGGTCTTCCAGTCACTTTACTTGTTAACAGTTCTGGGGCTGATGTGCAGTTTAGCAACCCAACTGGTGAGCTTTATCCCAGGTGATTCTTCCTTGTCAGAAGGCTCCTTCTCAATCCATTCCTTTGGAATTTTTAATTTTAATATCTTATTTATGATATTACAATTCACTATAATTTGACAAGCACTAACATATTCTCAACAGATGTTTCAGAAGCTTCCTTCTCAGTCTGCCAGCATACCTCAGCTCAGATCTGTGTCCTGGTATTCCATCTGAAGTTTCTCAGTAAGTACAACTAGTGGTCGCACCATTTTATTTGTGGTAACAACTTAACAGTGGGAAACTTGGGAGGGTTGGGGGGGAAACCAAACCCCTTGTTTTCATTTGTGTTCAAAGCAGGATTCAAATCCAGATTTTCAGAGGTGAAAGGCTAATAGAGTAACCGAACACATCTGATGCCCAGAACAGTCTCCTTGCAACAGTATAGTTATACTCTCAAACTACTTCCTCAATGAAATGCATAAATGCAGAGCAGGTCCAGTGTACTAACTAGTCTTTTCTACCTTGTTCAAGAACCATAAAATTCCAAGAAGAAGCAGGACTCCAAATTCAACTGTTATTTTACAATTTTTTCGGATAAGCAAAGCTGACTGGCTCAGAAACCGGCTTAGGATGGGAAAAGGATACTGGAGTTTATTAGTTTGGACTTGCATTTGTTTTCAAAGAGAAAGAAGAAGCTGCAAAGACATGCTTTT
This sequence comes from Amazona ochrocephala, assembly GCA_039720435.1. Classification (NCBI taxonomy): domain Eukaryota; kingdom Metazoa; phylum Chordata; class Aves; order Psittaciformes; family Psittacidae; genus Amazona; species Amazona ochrocephala. The sequence continues at coordinate 106,509,605 of CM077878.1, forward strand.
CTCCTTGCTCCATTAATTTTTTCAAAATGCACTGACCACTTTCAGAAAACCATTGTCAAAAACGCTTCACGTTGCAGCTTTCACGTTGTTTACTGTGTTATATTCATTCATCAGTTGTTCGTAAGGCACAGAAAGTTCTAGCTCATTATTGGTAAAGGTAGATTCATCAGAGGATGGGAATTTTACAAGTTTCTTTGCAGTTTCAGATTCCTCTGCAAGATTATCATCCATGGAGGACTTTGAGGTTTCCTCATCATCAGAGATATCGTCCTCTTCATCATCATCTTCATTTACAAAAGTTATATTGGCATTTTCAAATATTAAGGGTCGATAGTCTCTGGAATCCCACACTTCACCTTCTTCTTCACTAATCCTGTCCAGTTGGTTTACAAATATGGTTCCTTCTAGAGGACTGTCTCCAATATGTTTATCATGCATGGGTCTCAGTACATGACCATTTTGAATGTCCAGGGAAGCCTCATCATACTCAAATGACTCTGTCTTTGTGTAAGTCACCTGGGCATCTATACTGGCATTCTGCATACTTTGTTTGGCATTTTCTACTTTAATAATTTTGTCATTGCTTGTTTTCAGGGCTTTCTTCCCAATTTGTTTAATAAGATCATTGTAGGTCTCTTCCTTCTTTGAAAGGAAGCTGAAAATGTTCACATCCTTTGAGGTACCCATTTGAAGTGTTTTTTTAGACCGAGGATGGTTGTCAAATGACTCTTTTCTTTTTTTCCTCCGTTTCTTGATTGCTTTATGGACTTCCACAAACATACTGACCTTCCAGTTAACAAATAATGAAAGCCAAGCTAGTCCCAGATAGATCCATAACTCCACAAAATATCTGTAAAGGGCGTGATAGTTTGCATCGGGATTTACACCTACAAAGAATTGAAAACAAGAACATTACTGAAAGAAGACTCACAGCTGATAAACCTTTGAAGTTATGACCCCGAGAACTACTCCCTTCTACACTAACAGAGCCTTGTTTGAACACTGCTCTGAGAGGTGGTAAATGAGGATCTGAAACCTTTCTGAAAGAAAAAATTGGTCCCAGGTTTTCCACTTCCGGGCTGCATGTATTCTGGTCACTGGATGAAAAAAAATGGCAGAATATTTATCCTCCCTTTGTAAACTATGAAAATGAATTTTTTCCCTGTCTGAAAACTATAAGCCTTCTCCCTGCCATTGAGGTATGGATATAAGTACATTCTGTGAGAAAAGGATTCAGAATTCCACTTACAAGGACCATCTCCAGAGCCCTTAACATGGCAGTGGATTCAGGAGGGAGACACCAGCATACTTACTATTTCCTGTTAACTAGTTCTAGACAGCTGCAGAGAGCATTACCCAGTACTTATGCAATCTGCTTAGTAAATTGGATCCCATTCAAAGATGCTTAGCTATCATGGTGGCTAGGAAAGGTCCTTGTCTGAAATAGGGACCTGGAGCAGCTGAAAGAGTTATGAACTCCAGACCTAGCCCAATAAAGGCATTAAGTATCTAAACAAAGATTGAAGAGCCAAGATTCAGCCCACTAGATCAGTACTTGGCTTTAATTGGATCTTCTATTCAGCAAAATGTTTTGGGAAAGCACCTTTTCTAATTAGAGTTTGGAAACAGAATTGCTACACTATGTGTACATAGTGAAATAATACATAAAATACAATTACTGACCAGCCACAAAATCTCCAAATCCTATGGTGGTGATGGTGATGAATGAGAAATAGAGGCCTTCAATGTAATCCCATCCTTCAGTCACCATAAAGACAAAGGGAGGAATAACCAGATGGACCAAGACACCCCAAACAATGAAAATAGCTGTGCATGTAATTTGAGCTTTCCTCTGTAAAAAAGAAAGAAAGAAAGAAAATACAAAGTCAGGGAAAGATTGACAAATTTTCTTTTCCCACCCATGGCATCAAGCATCATCTGACAAAAACTGATAAAATCTGACAAAAATGTTTTTTCCTCTTACACAGGACGTACTATTATTGTATCAGCTTGCTCAAGTAGGATTATTTCCTTCACATTCTTGAAAATTTTAAGGAGCTCCTGATATTTTATAAATAGGCATGGGATACAGACGTAGCGCTCTAGTCTAAAAGGCAGTCAGTACCTCTGATTTTTCCTTTATTCATTTGAGAACTTTTTAAGCTGCTTCTCTCCTATTTGTCTCCCACCCTTTGCCACTCATGCAACCTCTGCACAAAGCTGCACTCACCATCCTTTCTGTACTTTCACCAGAAAAGGATGCATTTCACCATCTTTTTCCCTACTTTTTCCTCAGGTGCTGAACCAAGAATGTAAGTGTTCTTGGTTTGTTTCTGAAACCAGGACCTAAAGCAGTCTCATGGCTATCCAGGCACTATGGCCCTGCATTGACTCGCATCTCCACACAGAGTTAGAACTTACTTATTCGTGAGGGAAAGGGAGGGAAGAGGAAGAAGTCAGACAGTCACATCCAAGACACCACCAAAAGAACAACAAAGAGCCATAAACAAAAAACAAGCCAGTAACTCATAATAAAACATTATTTTCCAGATGGTTCACTACACAGAACGAAGTTCTCATATTAGCTTAGAAGCAGAACAGCTTATTTCTATGCCAGGGGAACTTGCAATGGAGATGGAGCCTCACCTACGTTTGCCCTGCAGGTTTCTAATGTAAGGAGATACATGTTTCCATAGAAGCTACAAGATCTATATCTAGTACCAAAGGTTTCTACAATATCTTATTTTGCTAAAACTTCTTGCAGAACTAACTTATCAAACCCAATCCCATTTTCAGTTATTTATATGTAATACCATTAGGGAAAATTTATATTTGTGCACGTGTTCATTTACTAAGGTTAGCAAGCAAGTTAAGAAGTGTAAGCTTAATTCATGCATTAAAAATACACAGCACAAGGGTAAACAAGCAAGGGCCTTCCTTACCAGGCTTACTCCTCTTTTCGTCAGAAACTGGCCCAGCCTCTTGGCACGTCCTCCAAAGAACTTCCCCAAAGCACTGATCCACGTCAAGCAGAGAGGAACTCCAAAAAGCCCATAAAATATGCAGAAGAGACGCCCAGAGGGTGTCTTTGGAGAAACATTTCCGTAACCTAAGAGAGATAAGTTTGTGCACGGTCTGTTCTTTTTGCAGAGAATTCAAGGCAAGTCTACCTATGCACAAAATAACATTGCTTGGGCTTCTGCTGTATCAGATGCTCCCTATTTCACCATCTATAAGAGTTTCAGTCTACTCCAGCTGGTGATTTTTTGAATCTGGATGCCTTCCAATTCTACTCTAGCAAACATATCTTCCATTAATGCAAGCTGAGAGTACTACTGCATTTTCAACGTTTCCTAGAATTTATGCATCTTTGCTCTTGACAATATGAGATAAATATGAAAAAAAGTACATCTGAAAACTTCTAATATGATTGTCCAACCTTAATCAGCACTGTTAAAAGCTTGACTGATTCAAATTTGAAGAAGAAAACCTCAAAACTCATCCTGAAGCTGGGTTCCACATGGAAGATCCACTTTGCACATTAAACTTGTGACCTGGTACTTTTCCAGGGTAAGGGTTTGAGAGTTTAAGTGCATGGTGAGCTGTGACATAGAAAGGTATTTCAACTGAATTTAGGTCTTTTCTGGTCACAGAACCCTAAAGGGACAAACTCAGACTCTAAAATCAGCAGCCTATTTTCTGAATGTCTGCCAAAACTTTCTTATTTATGGGTGTTCCTGACTCCAAGCTTTTGCCATAAGTTGTATTATAAGCTGGGTATTGTGAGTTCCAAATAATAAAGAAAACCACAGTACTGTATACGGTTTAACAGTAAGACTTCCATTCCTGTACACCTCCAGCCTTTTCTGGTTATTTTGCATTCCTGGGGGATTTTTTTGCACTGTAGCTGTATAACCAAGGGTGTAGCAATACCGTATAGCAAATATTTTTCTGTAAAAGCAGAAGGCAGATGATGTTAAGATCTGAAAAATCTGCATATCAAAGGAGGAAGAAGTCTTTCAGTGCAGAGGGTTTTACAAGCACAAATCAGTAGTGAAATTTAGAAGACAACACTTGTTATACCTTGTCTTCTTAGATACAAAGTCTAGATTGTTCTGCAAACCAAGAACACTTCAGTAGCTTAAAAGGTGCACATGAGTAACAGTACAGCCATACAAACACCTCTTACACACATGCTTTAAGTAGTAGTTTAATGGGACGCTTTGTAATGCTTTCATTTGGGGATTTACTGATTTGGAAATTCAAGTGCATGAATTAAGGGAATTGCAATGACACCAGTCGTTCTCAACAACACCTTGAATCCATTACTTATTGGAAAGGCACACATTTCTGCATACCCGTGGAGAGAGTTCCAAAAAACCTCCAGGTGAACACGTACTCTAGGCAGCTCCAACCATGGGGACTTTATTCAGTGGCTAGCTTGGCACATAAATGGGAGAGCATACACAAACTAGAGCAGAGAGAATAATAGCTAGGAATGTTGACATAATAAATACCTACCAATTGTAGTGATCACAGTAGCAGCAAAGATAACAGCGTTAGGCCAATTCCAGTTGTTAAACGTGTTGTTCCCAGTGATGGCAACCCCCTGTTCAGCAGCATTTGACACAACCTGTAAGAAAACTCTTTACAGTCAGTCAATCTTGGAAAATCCCAGCAGCTTCCAAAGAAAATGTCTGTCCCTCTCAGGTTTTCCACCATTGCTCATACTTTCAAAATAATCATTGAAGTTCTTTGTGAATGCTAGCCTAGTATATTTGCTAACAATAATGCAATGAAAAATTAATAACTTGCTTCGCCTAAGAAAAAGTAGTGCAGGTGCTATGGCATTCAAATAGAGGGGTTTAATTAGATAACATTTTACTTGATTTACCAGTTTAACCCAAATGGAACTCTTCCAGAGACAAAACACACTCCTCCAGACTGAACAAGCATTTAAATGTCAGTGCAGTTCTTGAATTTGGTTTAATATTTGGGACTTCATCAGAACTACTATCAATTTCAAAACACTGTTACATGCCTCAGCTTGACTTGGGTATGAGCAGGATGTCACAGAATCCTTGGCAAAGCTAGCATGATTAACGTTAATTTACCTGCTGTCTTTGGCAAAGTCAAACCGTCTACAAGCCAATGTGGATCTCTGCTTTTCAGCAAAGACAGAGAAATTAGCACTTTTCCACAGTATTTCATGCAAAAGGACTACAATCACTGTCCTTGAATCAGGCCCCTTTTTTATCCCATCTTTGAACCCTAGTATGCCGTGATAAACGTAAACCATTTGATGACAATGGTTTGAGGAAGCAAGTATAGTTATTGGCATTTCCAGATTCAGCAAGTCAATTTTTTTAACGTTTGTTCAGGTCTTCAAGTGCTCAAGCATTATTAACCATCTTCATCTTATGCAGGAAGGGACTTGGAAGACCCACAGCCTTCCCTGCCTTTCCAGACCTAGGCTGTAGAAAACTCATTGATTAAAAGAAAAACTAATGACTACTTAGTACAGAGAGTCAAAGTTTCAGATCAAAATCATACACCTTGCTGACTCTGACATATACTTCTACTTCTCTGAAGTAAACGAGAAAAATGATTTACCATATTCTCTCCTATGCTCTGTTAACATTGTGATGCAGTTAAAGCCTTCTCAGGTTACTCTGCTTTTTTGCCTTCAGTATAAACTAAGATTGCCTTGAACAAAACTCTGAAGCTACATCTATATACAGGAGAGGTGAAGATACCTCCAAAAGTTGATTCATAACATTATCCAACTTCCCTCAGTAAGTGCTGGACACAAAAACTACCTTGCGCTAAATACCTAAAATTGGAGGCAATAGACATTTCTTAGTAAAAATGACAGGTGAAGTTTCTGGTAAAGAAACTGGTAAGAAGTTCAGAGGTCGCTACAACCAACTGTTCATTCTCTCATCATCCCTTCCTTCCTTCTTACTTGATTAAGATCTGATCTTGGACCCAGCAGAGACTCAACACAAAGTTCAATCACTATGGAAAACATACACAAGTTAACACAGGTTTTAATTATTCTTGAGACTTATTACATATTACCACACTGCTGCTGTAATAAAAATACCCTCAAAGTAATGTATTGTGCATATACAAGATGCAAACAATTTAATTAAAAATGCACTTCCAACACACAAGCAGAAGATAAAAGGGGAAGCACTGGAAGTAAATGAAGGTTCATAACTAGATTTTTCTCCTGGTAAACTGCATGCAGTATCTTTCCATGGCCTACAGGCTCTGGATAGAAAAGGATAGAGTTCTCACCAAGGCAGTCATCTGTCCTAAGAAAGTAGTTGCTGAAATGAGAAGTAGCCCTACAATGGGCAGGTTGAGAGCAGGCAAGTAAATACACAATGCCACCAAAAATATATTTGAGGCAGGCACAGTAGATCACAAGAGTTTGTCCAAGTAGAGATCAATCAAAGTAACTTCATCCATTTCTACTATGGTCTGCAGATGAACTTCCTAGAATTCCCAAAGGACACTCAAAGTACCTGACAGATGCAATCTGTGATCTATTATCCCTGAAAAGATGCTTTGACTTCTGCTACTGACCAGAATTTTACATAATACTGTGTTACATGTTATATCAAACACCAGTTCTCCAGTCATTTTCTATGCAATAAGCACACTTGGATATTTTTTTATTATTCCTTCCCCACAAAGCAACTGATCTCATAAGAGAGGCACTGAAGTATTTGTTTCCATTATCATTGGGCTGTTATTTCACTGCAGTACTCCACTTCATTCTGAGCTACTGAGCACTGCTTCCCAGGATGTACACCTACATTAAAATCCACCAGTGTTTCAGGTCTGGAGGCATGAAGGGGGCTCACACCCAAGGGGAAGAAGCTGCTGGAGTGAGCAGCACACAGCTGTCGTTCACACCCACGCAGTTAACATTTTCAGGCAAGAGACAGCCACATCTCTGAGTTATAAAAATACTTCATATAGAGAATCACATACTCTCCAGCCAAAGCTGCCACTCTCTTCCTGTTCCTATTTACACACAGCTATCTGCTATTAGCACACAAACATCCGTGATCTGCAGTCTAGTATTTTAAGTTACTTTATGACTGCAATAAGCCTGAATGCACTATATGCATACCAGCTGCAGGAATAAAGATGGTCACAAAACATGCTTTAGATAGCTTTGGTACAGTGAGAAATATGTATTTGCTTTCCAAGCAGCATAACTTTTGCCCATACTGAAATAATTAAGTATTTTGGCTTCAAATAATGCGAGTGGACACTATACAAGTGAATAGTAAATTTCAGTGTTTTTTATTTTCCTGGATAGGCAATGTCAGTTATGCATTTATTTTCATATAGTAGGATATAGACTGCCCCAAGTTGCCTGTGCTGGATTTTTTAAACTACAGAAAAGTTGCTCTAAATCACCTTTGGTTGAGAAAATAGGGGCAAGGAAGGCGAGGTAGAACAGAATTCATGGTGTAAATGTTCTTAGTATCTTGATGCATGTCATTTAGAAAATACCTTTTCAAGTATGCCCATATTCAAAAGCTGAAAATAGTTAACTAGGAATTTATGCTTCGCCTTAGCCCCTCACTTCATGACAGTTTGTACTGATGAAGCAGGACTTTATTTTCTGACAACTTTTGCCTCACAGAAATCAAGCCCTCTCTTCTCCATCACTCCCCACCACTCCAATTCTGCACTTTGGCAAATGAAAAAGGAAAAGCAGATCTAGAGTCCCTGAAGCTATTGCTTAAAGTAAACAGACTTGCAAACACAGAGAGAGATTAAAGACACACACATAAAACTAATGCATCTTATGACACTAAGAGAAGTATCCCATTTGATCATAATCAAGAAATTTGCTCCATTTTCAGGTACTTCCCCACAGACAAACCCCAGCACTGCTCCAATAAAGCCTTGTGTTTTCTGGTCTTGGGGACATCTTTATTAACCCTCTGATGAACAGGTTCATTCAAGGTTTATGAGCTATCACGAGAGCTAGTCGTTCTTGGTTAAAGGAGAGGAGGTTATCTCGGGTGCTTAGGGCACATGCCACTTTCATGCTTCCCTATAAATAAGTAAGAACAGGGCTCAAAAGTTCTCAAAACAAATTTGAAAATAACAAGTGGATGCCTTGACTCATACAGGTATTCTGTATATATTCCTACAGCTCTTTATTCTACTTCTCCATTTTCTGCTGGAGACGAGGTCAGAATAGCAGCAAGGTTTTCCCAAACTGGGAAACTACATATTAATTCATTTATGCCACCTCTATGGTGGCTGAAATGCTTGCAACAGTCAGCAAAGCCATTTCAGCTGTCCTTGTCTTGGTTTTAGCAGGAAGGATGGTTAGGTTTGAAATTGACCAATACCACTGCACAGTAAAATGGTTGACAACAGAATGACAGTTAGTCCCTTAGAAGTAATGAAAGGGTACAAAACTAAGAACAAGCACGTTGGAGACTGCCTTTAGGCAGTCATATGCCTCCAAGCATATCATAACTAGGTATGTTCAATATACCATTTAAGTTTGGCTTCTTGCCCATCAGAAGGAGGAAAAGTGGGACAGAACCTTCTACCTCTGTAAGCATGAACAAATGCACAAGGCTCTCTTTAGGAAAAGAAGAAAACTATTGTTCTCCCTTTATATGCATTTATATGTATATTAAATGTATGTATATACATTTATACAGACTGATGAGCCTTTTCCTCTCCACGCTGAACAGACCCAGATTTCTCAGCCTTTGCTCATAAGAGGACTGGTGCATCCTCCAGTCCCTTGATCACTTTAGTGACTCTTTGCTGGACTCTCTCCAGCATATTCCACATCTCTCTTGTATTGAGGAGCACAGAACTGGACACAGTACTCCGGGTGTGACTTCACCAGCACAGAGTAGAGAGGAAGGGTCACCTCCCCTGATGGGCTGGCAATGCTTTGCCTAATGCAGCCCAGGATACCTTTAGCCACCTTTGCTGCATTGTTGGCTCATGTTCAACTTGATATGCAGAAGGACTCAAGGCCATTTTCTGCAAAGCTGCTTTCCAGCATGTGCCGGTACATCAATTCATACGCAGTTATTTTATTTTAAGAGTTAAGGACTGCAAGAAAGTTGCGACACATGTTTTGCATATTAAGCAGGAATAATTTCATATTTGGCATGAAATCCTGGACACATTAATAAGGGTTAGCAGGGTCTGATAACCATGAGCAATAGAAAAGAAAATGGACTTCTGGGGTACTTGCGGCCAAATAGATAAGCCAGACTAAAGACACAAGACAATTAACAGGCTATATAAACTACAGCAACAATTCCTGCCCCACAGGCACCCTATTGCATACAAGAAGAGCCAGATATTGCTCAGTGCCAGGTCTCTTTTGAAGAGGCTGAAGCTTCCCATGTTATTCAAAGCATTCCCTGGAGATCTGACACAAGTCTAATGGCAGTTTTAAGCTTCTCCCAGCCGTATGAGCAATACTGTTTCACAAACACTAAGTGCTCCTCCATAAGTAAGCAGATGTAATTGAACTATTTATTAAGCCTGAAATCAGAACCAGTGGCTTTCATTCTACTCTCAGGATAATCACCAGATAAACAATGGACAATCACAGTTGGCTGCTGCATCCCAAGGCAATAACTGATGTATCCTTTCAGGACTCCTTGGCTCTGTCCCCCGTTCTGAATCTGAAGGAACACAGATTAATTTTGCTTCTTCCTCAAGTTCTTTTATTGAAAATGTAAAGATCCAATGCACAGAAAAAACACTGAGAATTACAAATCTACTAAGTACTTTAGAGACCTTCTTACAAGGAATAAAGCTTCCACTGCAATCTTTTTTCACACTGGCATCCAGACCTTTTAATATAATTTGAAGAAATTGGAAAACTGTGCAGTAATTATCTAATCATGGGTACATACAACACTGGCAACTTAACCAATCATAATAGGTTGTGCAGGATAATAAGGCTTAAATTTATAATATCATATCAAACTCCATACTGATGTTCACCTTTAGGCAGATTTTAAACAAAGCCAGCAGCAGCAGAGCAAAACAAATAGGTTAAGTGGTACAAGAAGCTGTATGGGCATTTTTCATGGATTTTAAAATTAAGAGAAGGTTTAAAGTAGCTCCTATGTAACTTTAAAAATAATAATTTAAAACAAATCCATGACATACAAACTGCACACCATCCTACTTGTCCTGTTTTTTGCAGTTAACTGGGTTTTCTGGCTCCAGTTATAAAGCTACAGTAGCACTCAGCTGTTCATAGTAATCAGATTTTTAAATGCAACAGAAAAATATTTAATTGTTAATGTTTATCTTTCCAGTAATAAAACCAAATTGAGTTAAGACTCCCAGGCCAGATATGCATTACAAAGTTCTGCTGACCTACATAATATTGTCTTAGGATGACATGTAAATAAAGAGAGCTGTCAGTACTGCTTTTGAAGGAAAAAGTCTGTGGGTGGTCACAGCTAGACTGATAGAACAACCAGGCAACCCAGTGGCCATAGCCAGAAATTTCCTGCCCTGTTGGCATATTGCACTTTGACATCTGCTTGTATGTTAAAAGCAGCAGAAGCTCTTTCACAGGCAGTCTGAATTTGTAAATACTTTATAGCTAGGTCAAAAGTAGCAGATTCACAGTCAAACTAGGAATATATTAATCCTGTCTGGCAGTTGTAATAACTCATCTCTTGAGTAAAATTGTGTGTCCAGTTGTTAAGCAACAAATATATATTTAATACAATAACAAATGCCATGATCTGGTGCTTAGAAAAAAGGAAAAAAAAGATAAATTTAAAGACAACTGCCTTCCCTCTGCACCCCTGATGTGCCCTGACTGAACAGAGGATACTGCCCATCAGAGAAAATATTTTCCTTACTAGAATATCTTGGCAGCTTAGGATTTGGGTAAGAAAAGGGAAACAGAAGCCAACTATGAAACTAATAGTTTTACCAATGAGCAGAAGCTCCCTCCTCTCCCCTTACTTTTCATGTCTAGGTATATACACATAATGATTTATTGAATTTTTCTGTTTGAGTTCTCCAAAACCTTCATATTAACCTATATGTTTTTGAGACTGAAATATTTCACTTCTGTTCTCAGCCTTCACTTCCAAAAATAGCTGCACTACTGCTAAGAAAATCTTGCCGTGCCACAATGCTCAGTTTGGTAGCCAGAGGCACAACGTGGCAGTGCTGCAAAAAGACGAGAACAAACTAGGTAAATGATTTCATCAGGACAGCAGAAATACCAATGTCATTCTTAGGAGGGCTGCTATACACTTGTCTATACACAGAGAAATTGAAGTTCATCACTTCTGGGGGGGGGGGGAATCCTTTGAGGATCAGAATACAAGAAAACACAGCTTGGAATACAAAACAGCAGCACTCTACTTGGGCATGCATATTTCTGACAGCCACTTCAGCCACCTGGCGCATTTGGTATGTCATTAGCTCAATATCTTCTTAGGGAAAGATGTTGGTAACTATCCACCCCTCCACAGCAGCTCAAAGTCACCAGAAAAGCATACACCTGTAGTACCTGACTCCCTTCTTTTCACCCCCATCTCTACTGTAATGACAGGCTTATCCTGGTTGCTCACTTGGACTCAAAGAGTTTTAGCTGAGTGAAACACACCGGCACATGAACAGGGCCATCACACAGGGCCAAGCGAACAAGCCCTTCAGGCTGCCTTAGCCATTTGACAGTCTCTGCAGGACTATGCTAACCAGCAGGACGAAGGATAGCTGACCTTTCATTTCCCCTCTCATCATTATCTGTGTTCACAATATGAATTTCATGTTTGTCAGGACAAGAACTATGCCAGATGTAAAAAGAAATCTTTTAGCTGAGCCCTGGATTTCCTACTTCACACTTCTGTGGGAATGGTTTGCGACCTTTTTTGTAGAAAGAAAAATAAGACAAGTGAACCACATTGTCTCAGTCTAACAGGCAACACCCTTGTGTCTTGCTAACCTGTGAAAGTTTTGCTGTCCTTTACTGACCTATGCAGAGAGTTGAGTTGGAAGGTGGCTGGGGCAAGAGGTGCAGGATGTGAGTCAGCAGCACGTGCATTAGAGAAGGATAGTGGGATTTCATAAATTCCACATTTATTAAAGAGGCTAACAACACAAGTCTGATTCTCGATCAACTGAGTATATAGGAGTGAATCTGCAGTTAATACAACTGCTGCGCATAGCATTTCTTCACAGCTAACCTACACTAACTCGCTAGTTTCTCCAAGACACTCACTAATCCCAGAAATTCCATAGTCTATTTTAACAATTGTAAAATCTGAGGCAGAAACAGCTTGTTTCTAATAGCAAAGAGGTTATGGCCAATAGCCACCTACCACAAGACCAAAGTTGAAATTGAGGCAAAAAATAGGAAGTAGTCACTGAGGGAATAATGCTAACTTTCGCTTCTAAAAGAATAAAATCCACAAGCTTCATGCTTGGTGTTGACAGATATGAATAATAAACCTAACCAAAAGCATACATTAATATTACCCAAAAATCTAGAGAGATCAATACAGATATGCAGGATTCCTTACCCCACATCTGTCAGTTGAAGTAGGACAAAAATCAAAATAAAAGCCTGGAAAGCAAGTATTAGTCCCAGTGTTTACATTCCTACACAGATCAACTACAAATAGCAGGGGACAATTTTTCACCTTGCTGTCACAATCAACCATTTTATAAATGCAATGTAGGTCTTATTGCAAAAAAAAAAAAAAAAACCCAACAAAAAAACAAAATAAAATACCTGTATTTTGCACTTTTCAGTCAACAATGTGGTCTCAAAATACAATTCCTACCAAAGGGCAAACTTCTAAAAATTTCCACTTGGGAAAAGGCTCCTGGCGAAACTGGGTTTACATAATCCATTGGAGGATTTTTTTCCCTAGCAATAGCAAGATTTAATCCAGAATGAGATGGTATTTTTATACTCCTACTGATCCAGCAGATAGAATGTTATCTTGTCAGTTTACCACAGTCTTCACAGAAAGAAGAATTCTTTCAGTTATAATCAACTCCTCTTTTTAACTGCTTCAACACATCAGTGTTCCTTTTTTTTTTTAAAAAAAAACAACAACAAAATAAAGTTATTTAAATATGCAAAAAGTGACTTTAGATGATCCACCAGTATCTTAGTGTTGGAGAGACATCAATTTGATAGGTGGACCACTCGGTGGATAAAGAACTGGCTGGATGGCTGCATGTAAAGAGTAGTGCTCAGTGGCTCAATGTCCAGCTGGAGACCAATAACGAGTGGTGTCCCCCAGGGATCGGTGTTGGGACCGGTCTTGTTCAACATCTTTGTGAGTGATATGGACAGCGGGATTGAGGGCGCCCTCAGCAAGTTTGCCGATGACACCAAGCTGTGTGGTTCGGTTGATACGTTGGAGGGAAGGAATGCCATCCAGAGGGACCTTGACATGCTTGTGAGGTGGGCTGATGCCTACCTGATGAAGTTTAACCATGCCAAGTGCAAGGTCCTACACCTGGGTCGGAGCAATCCCAGGCACAGCTACAGGTTGGGCAGGGAGGAGATTCAGAGCAGCCCTGTGGAGAAGGACTTGGGGGTGTGGGTTGATGAAAAAATGAACATGAGCCAGCTGTGTCCACGTGCAGCTCAGAAAGCCAACCGTATCCTGGGCTGCATCAAAAGGAGTGTGACCAGCAGGTCGAGGGAGGTGATCTTGCCCCTTTACTCTGCTCTCGTGAGACCTCATTTGGAGTATCGTGTGCAGTTCTGGTGTCCTCAACATAAAAAGGACATGGAACTGTTAGAACAAGCGCAGAGGAGGGCCACGAGGATGATCAGGGGACTGGAGCAGCTCCGGTATGAAGATAGGCTGAGAAAATTGGGGCTGTCCAGCCTGAAGAAGAGAAGGCTGCGTGGAGACCTCATAGCAGTCTTCCAATACCTGAAGGGGGCCTATAGGGATGCTGGGAGGGACTCTTCATTAGGGACTATAGTGATAGGACAAGGGGTAAAGGGCTCAAACTTAAGCAGGGGATGTTTAGATTGGATATGAGGAAGAAATTCTTTACTGTAAGGGTGGTGAGGCCCTGGAATGGGTTGCCCAGGGAAGTTGTGAATGCTCCATCCCTGGCAGTGTTCAAGGCCAGGTTGGACAGAGCCTTGGGTGGCATGGTTTAGTGGGAGGTGTCCCTGCCCATGGCAGGGGGGTTGGAACTAGATGATCTTAATGTCCTTTCCAACCCTAACTATTGTATGATTCTATGATTCTATAAAGAAAGGTACCATATACAGGTCAAATGCACTGCCAATATCACATTTTATCCAAAGGATTATGAAACAAGATCGAGCTTGCTCTACAGAAGTTGTTTAACTAATATTGTTGATTCTTCATTCACCCAGGCAACTTCTCAGTGTTTCATTCTACTCAAGCAACAGCACTTCGCAATGCATAAATGAATTACAGAACCAAAATACTCTGCTGCTTTCCCTTCATCATGCTTAACTTTGGTCTGTCAGCAACTTTGACCTCCATTTAAGCTCACCTATTAGAGCTTTTTCTTACCTAATAGAGCCTTCAGCACATGCCAATTCATACAGGGCTGTCCCTACATCTAAGTATGATATTTAAAGAATGCATGTAAAAACATGCCTGGTTTTCACTTTGCATAGTTTTGCTACATAACAGGACAACAAACCAGACACCATTTGGTTCTATTAATTTAAAATACAGCACACCCAAAGGGCTTTTTACATGCATCTTGATCTTGATTTCTTAATTAGACCATTTTGTCACAATTCTTTATTTTTTTTTAATTCTTTTTAGTATTTTTGGGGGACTTTCCCGTTGCTACATTTCAGTGTTCTTAGCATATTTTAAAATTTACTTATTTATTTATTTATTTAGCAGCCTTGCTAGTTTTATTAGACGGAGAAAGCACAGACTGGGTACATCACCTTGTACTGGACTTCGAAACCAGATTCCAATTAAAGTAATTAAGTACATGCTATGAAGAAAGCCAAGGATTAGAGCTGTTGATTCCTTTAATTTACTGATTAGCCAGGAAAGCAGAAGCAGCTGCCTAGTAAGAACGCCTGAAGATTACAGCACTAAACACAATTAGACATAGAAGTGGTCTTCTGCAGAGGGAAGACCCTTGACTAAATACATCACTCTGCTGTGAAAAAACCCTTTGTATGTCCTTCAAAGAACATGACTGTGCTTGAAAAGGGAATAGAAAGCATTCAACATCTTAACCTTGCACACATACTTTGACACTGGAAAATATTTGCTATTTAGTGCAATTCAGAGGAAGCTTCATCTGAGGTTTTTTTAGGTGCTCAGAACTGAGGAATAACACAGAAATATCTCAAAACAAACTAGGACTCCTCAACAGTAAGCTCCAAGATATCTCTGCAAAAAAAAAAAAAAAAGAAAGCTTGTTGGATAAGCCAATGAATTCCTATTGGCACCTGAAGTTATATCAAGTTAGCTGCTCTTCTTAACATTCACATGACCCAATCCCAGAATAACTGGTCTACACAAAGAAGATTTAAACAAGAGCATCCTTGCTATGGATTGGTGTACTACTGCATACAGACTCCAGGACTTTCCAAAAATGTTATGAGCAAAGTTTTTCAAATGTATTTGCTAATGACAGTACTAGAGGCACAAACATCTTTCTTGCCGCTGTGTTCTCTTACCCTACATGCTTCCTAGTTGGCAAAAAGGATGAGCATAGAGCATGCACATTTGTCACAAATAGGAAGGCTTGTTATTCCAGTCTTCAGTGTTAATTTGTTTTCTTGTCTTGCGATTATAATTTAACCAGATTCTTTAGAAAGGCATCTGTTAATTAACCCATATTGGGCAGGACAAATCATGCTCTTCAAGCACAATCTCATTTTATTAACCAGAATAGCTCTAATCAGTCAGAGACAAGAAAGGGGAGAAAGGTTTTTACATGCAAAATTAGAAGATATATGCTCTACCCTGGATTTAGCTTGTTATCTGAAAGCCGTGCAATAAATCATGAATTAAAGGGGAGATGTAAAGAATCATCTTTGTACTTGCTTGAGTCTGAAAGACTCAAAAAAATTAAATTATGGCTAATACTTATGAGTCAGGAGGCCACATAACACAGTCCAGTGGAAACAATTTGTGAGTCTACAGTCAAATTAATTCCACATTATTGTTTGGAAATACAGAAGGTAAATAATTGTGCCAGCTATTCCCTGCTTAGAAAGCAGATCAAAATTAGACAAAGCATGAGAAGGATGAAACAAGATTCAGAAGAAGTAAGGATAAATATCTTGGGCAGTTCTACAGTGCCAGAATTAGATGGATTAAATATTCTTTTCTTCTCCTTTCCCCTGCTCTCCCACCCCCAATTTAAATCAGACATTCATCTGCTGGCCATTTTTGTAGTTCATATAGATGCAAATGCTGATCACTGCAATGAGTTCTATTCTAGCTACATACACCAAGTCTTTAGGGTTGCTTCTACTTGGAGATATAGTCTTAGTATTGCTGTAACATACTGCAAGAAAATGACCTGCTAAATCAGTACTGGCAATTAGCATCATCAGCTCTTCATTCCCACCACACAGGATTCACAAAATGTATTGATATCTTTTAATTTTGCATAGAAAATTAGAGCTGAGTAATAAACCTAATCAAGAGGACATGTTTCCCAGAGATGCAAATGCACTCTTAGTGTGTGTATTGATTTTGGTGGGTTTTTTTTGGCTGGGGAGGAAAGGGGAGTGTTTAGGTTTTGGGCCTTTTGATTGTGGTTTGGTTGTTGGTTTTTTTGGTATTGTTGTTTGGGGAAGGGTTATCCCTTGACATGGAGAACAAGGGCTGCGAGTTTTAAACTTAATGGAAAATTACCTGCGAAACAATCACCATTGACATGACCAGAGAATTATCTCCACTGGGACAAACAAGTGGGTGGGGAACAAATGTACCACTTGTCCTGGGTTCAGCAGTAGCAGTCATTTTCTCCTCCTTGGAGGCTGGTGCAGTGCTGCGTTTTTGACTTTTGGCCTGGGAACAGCGCTGATAACACCAATGTTTTCAGTTACTGTTTGGTAATGTTTTGGCCTGACCAAGGACTTCCTGAGCCTCATGCTGTGCCAGGGAGGAGGGGAAGATGGGAGGAAGCAGAGACAGGACACCTGACCCAAGCTGACCAAAGAGGTATTCCATACGTCATGCCCAGGATGTAAAAAACGAGGGGCAGAGACCCAGAGGGGTTGGGTTCGTTGCTGGGTCGGGCTTGGTATTGGGTGGTGAGCGGTTGTATTCTCTTCCCATGTATTTCTATTGTCATTATTATTATTGGTGGTAGCAGTAGTGGTTTGTGTTATACCTTAGTTACTGAACTGTTCTTATCTCAACCTGTGAAAGTTGCATTCTTTCGATTCTCCTTCGTATTCCCCTGGGAGCTGGGGGGAAGAAAGGGGGGGGAGTGAGTGAGCGAACTGCCTGAGAGGCTTAAACCACGACACCACTCAACACTCCCAGCTTCCACAGTATCAGAAAACTAATGGAAAAGCAGTCATTCTGGGAAAGGGCATTGATTTAACAACAGAAAATGCCTGCCTGTAGAAGAAAAATGGAAAACCATCTGGCTTAGTTCAATTATATCCTTCCACAAGAGAGAGCAGACTACCAAAATACGGCTTAAAACGTAATCTAGTTTCTGGAATTTCCTTCTTCAGCCTATACTATGAACTGAATTTCTCCTTCAATTAGCCTGAAGTTCAGAGGAGAGTTACAGAACTTCTATATCTTGAAATTGGACCTCATTGCCCTTGAAAGTAATATAGGTTTTGGCATCAGTTTTTATTTAGAGAAGATAAAGTCCAAGAGAGGTAGCACATGGGTTATGATAAGCCGCAGACGTGCTGTAAGCTGAAAGAAAAAGTAATGACAGAGCAATCCGTTTGCACAATGGCTGTATCTTTGAAGTCATTTGTTGGCATCCATGGCAAAGATGGCAGTAGACCTTTCATTCACAATACCCATTGGGCACCCTGTATCTCTAGTCATATTACAGACCTTGACATAAAATCATAGAATAGTTAGGGATGGAAAGGACATTAAGATCATCTAGTTCCACCCCCCCTGCCATGGGCAGAGACACCTCCTACTAAACCATGCCACCCAAGGCTATGTCCAACCTGGCCTTGAACACTGCCAGGGATGGAGCATTCACAACTTCCATGGGAAACCCATTCCAGGGCCTCACCACCCTTACAGTAAAGAATTTCTTCCTCATATCCAATCTAAACATCCCCTGCTTAAGTTTGAGCCCTTTACCCCTTGTCCTATCACTATAGTCCCTAATGAAGAGTCCCTCCCAGCGTCCCTATAGGCCACCTTCACATACTAGAAGGCTGCTATGAGGTCTCCACGCAGCCTTCTCTTCTCCAGGCTGAACAACCCCAACTTTCTCAGCCTATCTTCATACGGGAGGTGCTCCAGTTCCCTGATCATCCTCATAGCCCTCCTCTGGACTTGTTGCAACAGTTCCATGTCCTTTTTATGTTGGACACCAGAACTGTACACCATACTCCAAAAGAGGTCTCACGAGAGCAGAGGGAGAAGGGGCAGGACCACCTCCCTCGACCTGCTGGTCACACTCCTTTTGATGCAGCCCAGGATACAGTTGGCTTTCTGAGCTGCACGTGGACACAGCTGGCTCATGTTCATTTTTTCATCAACCCACACCCCCAAGTCCTTCCCCACAGGGCTGCTCTGAATCTCTCCTCTGCCCAGCCTGTAGCTGTGCCTGGGATTGCTCCAACCCAGGTGTAGGACCTTGCACTTAGCATGGTTAAACTTCATCAGGTTGGCATCAGCCCACCTCACAAGCGTGCCAAGGTCCCTCTGGATGGCATTCCTTCCCTCCAACGTATCAACCGAACCACACAGCTTGGTGTCATCGGCAAATTTGCTGAGGGCACACTCAATCCCACTGTCCATGTCACCAACAAAGATATTGAACAAGACCGGTCCCAACACCCGTCCCTGAGGGACACCACTCGTTACTGATCTCCAGCTGGACATTCAGCCATTAAGCACAATTCTTTGCGTGCGGCCATCCAGCCAGTTCTTTATCCACCGAGTGGTCCACCTATCAAATTGATGTCTTTCCAAGTTAGAGAGAAGGATGTCATGTGAGACAGTGTCAAATGCTTTGCACAAGTTCAGGTAGATGACATCAACTGCTCTGCCCCTGTCCATCAGTTCCGTAGCCCCATCATAGAAGGCCACCAGATTGGTCAGGCAGGATTTCCCCTTGGTGAAGTCATGCTGGCTGTTACCAAGCACCTTGTTGTTCTTCATGGGCCTCAGCATGCCTTCCAGGAGAACCTGCTCCAAGACTTTGTCAGGCACAGAGGTGAGATTGACTGGTCTGTAATTCCCTGGGTCATCCATTTTCCCCTTCTTGAAAATGGGGGTTATGTTTCCCTTTTTCCAATCATCAGGAACTTCACCTGACTGCCATGATTTTTCAAATATGACGGACAGTGGCTTAGCAACTTCATTTGCCAGCTCCTTCAGGACCCGTGGATGGATTTCATCAGGTCCCTTGGACTTGTGTACATTCAGGTTCCTAAGATGGTCTTAAACCAGATCCTCTCCTACAGTGGGCTATATCCCATGGAACCTTACTAAGCAGGCTCCTGAAGAGGCCAAAATCTGCTCTCTTGAAGTCCAGAGCAGTGAGTTTGCTGTATGCTCTTCTCACTGTGCTGAGGATCTCAAATTCAACCATCTCATGATCGCTGCAATCAAAGCTGCCCTGGAGCGTCACATTCCCAACCAGCCCTTCCCTGCTGGTGAGGACAAGGTCAAGCATGGCACCTCTCCTTGTCGGCTCCTCTATTACTTGCAGAAGGAAGTTGTGTTCCAGGCAATTGAGGAACTTCCTGGATTGCTTGTGCTGGGCCATACCATCCCTCCAACAGATATCAGGGTGGTTGATGTCCCCCAGTGAGAACAAGGGCCTGCGAGCGTGTGGCTATTCCTATATGTCTATAGAGCGCTTCATCCACCGAGTCCTCTTGGTCAGGTGGTCTGTAACAGATCCCCACAGTAATGTCTCCCATCGCTGTTTTCCCTTCAACCCTGACCCACAAACTCTCTGTCGACTGCTCACCTGTCCCCAGACAGAGTTCCATACTCTCCAGCCTATCCCTAACATAAATAGCAACTCCCCCTCCCCGCCTACTGGGCTTGTCTTTCCTAAACACCTTTTCCAAGTAGTTATTGCTCAGCTAATTTGAGAGGCCTGTAAACAGTCCTGGCCAATTGTAAACTAAATCATTACTGCTTTAGTTTCAAAGAAACGTATCTTAATGAAGAAACACGTATCAAGAATTGGGTATTTTTAAAGTCAGCTATAAGATGTCTTAGTCACCCACTGCCATTTATTCTGCCTCTCCTTTTCCATTTAATGACAAAAAAGTGCTATCATAACAGCAGTAAATGTAAGGGGAATACATTTTTTTTGTTTCATTACATCTCATCACTCCAGTCATACAGTTTAGGCAACTCAACAACAGAAGTACATCAATAAAAACAAAAGGAGAAGAACTTGAAGGAACAGACAGATGCTAGAAATGTCTTTCCTGATGTCTTGCTGTCATTTCTGCAAAGCACTGGTGAAACTTAGCCAGCACTATTTCTACAATTCTGGTCATCTGCCTTCAAGAAATGGGAACAGAGGCAGACAAGGGCTAGAAAAAACAACACAATTCTTATGGGTCAGTCAAAGTAATTTGTACTGCAAAAATAAAATCTGCAATTGCTTTTTTCTGTACTATATCAGAAACTGCAACAAAAGACCACAAACATGACTGAAATTAAGCTGTAATATAAACAGGTTCTCTACCTATGCAATAGTTTTTAATCAAAGCATTCAGCATGGCAGTGTAGAGGAGCTTCCCTGTATAGAACCAAGATCCAGCTTAATATTGATTGGTCCAGTCTAATGTAAATATTTCTAGAACATGGCATTACAGGTAAGATCTTTTGATCCAAAATCCTTATTAAAATTATAATGCACCAGGAAGCATATTATTGTCCTACAGTGAAATCCTCTAAGTAAGATGAGTTCTTAGTAAGATGAAGTTCTTCAGACAGAAGCTGTGAGAAAGAGTAAACAATTTTGCCTTTTCTGTAGCACCATTCAAAAGCTTGCAGCTCTTCCTCAACAATTGGCACAATGCAGAGTAGGTGAAAGATAAATGCTAGAGAGTAAAACATATTACTTGGAAAGATACAACTGTACTGATAAACAGAACACCAAAACTTTAGCAGCACCAGCTTGATTTATATTTTTTCCTGGAAGACCTTTAACGAGAGTTTTAAATGTCTTTAAAAAAAGGCTCAAGCATCATAAAATACATATCATTTCCTGTACTGAGTACACTAGTGGTTCTACAAAGTGGACACGCTGCCCTGGCTGATTTTGGGAAGCCTCATCTTAAATCCATGTTTAACAGAAGTACAAATTGGGATTAGTGATTTTATAACGATTATGTGCACTCAGTGGTTCTACAAAGTGGGCGCACTGCCCTAGCTGATTTTGGGAAGCCTCATCTTAAGGCCATGTTTAACAGAAGCACAAATTGGGATTAGTGATTTTGTAATGATTATGTGCACTCATTAATTGTACAATGAGCCATTCTACTGAAGGTTTATAGATGGCTACAGCTACAAACACAGCACAAGAGCTATCCTCTTCAGATTAGGCAAATTTTGCATGAAAATATTCCAGCTGATAACAGAAACAGAATGCTAATCAAGGACTGCATCAGATACACTACACAACTGGGAGGGGGGGCAGGGGAGTGAAGAAGGGCAGGTCTTTGCTCTTTTGTTTTGTAAAAAGCAAGGCAAGTCCTACATTTATCCTTGCAGTTATCCATCATAAACCTCTATTTTACAAAAAAGCATTTAAAAAACAGGCAGTTTGAGAAATTTTCTGACGAGAGACACTTAAGTCTTCACATTGTGTTCACGTGTGTTTGCGGAAACCTGTTGCACTGTGCCCAGATGAGATTTGGATAATATTTATTGATTTCACGGTCTGCAACAAATTCAGTGTTTTGCCTTTTCCCTCCATCCTTCTGGAAACTCCCCATTGCTTTCCCAAACTGCCTCACTGAAACGAATGTCCCAGGTTTGAGGCTTCAGTTTTCACACAGCAAATTCAAAAAAAACGATGCAAAAGGATGTTCAGCCCAAATAAGTTTGGGTCTAAGCACATGCCTCTTCTTCCTTACCAAGGCAAGCTGAGGCCAAGCCAGCATTGCTCACATGACTCTACAGAAATCTGTGATCAGATCTTTGGAAATATTTATTATGTTTCTGTATCTTAAGTGTGTAATCATGAACTCCTTTGTGGCCACATCGGCAGTTTTAATTCTTAGAAATTAGATCAAGCATGCAATTAAGCCCTTGAGAGAAAGCACTGAAGAATTTAAAGCAACTGCTTGATCAGAATTCAAGCAGTTGTAAGGTGCTACACTGTAAATTTTGAGGTGCAGTATTTTTTTGCAAATTGAACCATTACATCTGAATTAAGTTTCTCCTCATTTCTAACCCTTGCTGGCCTGCTGCTAACCTTCTCTTTCCCATAACAGCTAGCTAACACCATGCTTTGTAAGTGACTTCCCAG
This sequence comes from Amazona ochrocephala, assembly GCA_039720435.1. Taxonomy (NCBI): domain Eukaryota; kingdom Metazoa; phylum Chordata; class Aves; order Psittaciformes; family Psittacidae; genus Amazona; species Amazona ochrocephala. Next base: position 106,532,315 of record CM077878.1, read on the forward strand.
CCCAGATGTGTAAAAAGAAGACTAAACTATTGTAATTAGGGAATGAATTAATCCTGCAATAAACCCTCAAGTTCTGTAATAGTTTCTATTTTAGGGTGAAAAGTGAAATCAAGTGAGACTTAGGTGGTAAGAGCCAAAAAAAAAAAAAAAAAATAAATAAAAAAGTAAACAAATGGAGCTGCACTTCCATTCTGCAGTACAAATTGGTGTTACTGCTTCCTCTGGAAAAAAGTGATAATTTGTAGGGATATTAACCTCTTGGAGGCATGTCAATATTTTTACAGCATTCACTGTTTAAGACTTGCTTATGCATGATGCATAGCATGGGCAGTTAATTTTCCTATAAGTCATAATTCATATGACAAACAATGTCAGGGATATTAATGGTAAGAGATCAACAAGGTTATTTCCTTTTCGTGGCTTTCTGCAGAATTAAACAATAAGTGAAACTCATAATTCAGTAAATTAGTTAACTGGAACTATTTTGTCATTGCAGAATTATATGCTAAAGCTTACCTATTTGTGATATGTGCAGATTCTATGCTTGAATGAATTAATTAATGGTCCTTAACTTTATTTCTCCTTTCCTCTTCTGTGTGGCAGATGTAAACACTAGCAGTTTTGAAGAGGCAGATGACTTCTTTACAACAGATCATGACTACAGAATTTAACAGTTGATATAGATTCCCCCTCCCCATAAATTTCAGGACTAAATTCCAGTTTAATGAACTAGTTAATAAACTATTTTGATGAAAAGCATCTCAGTGCTTTACCAGCATTCCCTTGCTCTTGTGATTGATGCAATTATAGAACTGTTTCCTTTTCACTTTCCCAAGTTCCACATAGACATGTTTTGAAGACAAATTAACTAAAGGTTACTGCTGCATGAGAACTGCAGCTGTTCAGCAGATGCTGAGTGTCCCAACTTTTCTTTGGCTGTTTCTATTTCTCATTTTGAAATACAACCTATCAGACTATTTCATAGCTTTCATTTATACACCTTAATTTTGAGGGCTTCTGAGTCAATATGCTTGTAACACACTTTTCCTTGGTTGGAAGAGGGGGAAGCATTTCAACAGCTTTTCTGTTACATCAGCTGAAAATAAGACGTTAGAATAATCTGTAATAGCAGATTAGGTTTCCTTCCTATCTGACTACATACATGGTGACTAATGTAGCCAACTCCCCTTTAGAAGGGCTTTGGAAAATGCTGTTGCCCCCCTTTTAGAGATAAGAAAGTGGAAGCAGAAGAGTCAAGAGTTTAATCAAGCTCTCACACCAGTTGGTGACCTATGTTAGGCAGGGTTAGAATCAGACAGTGTTTACATGAGACTATTGCAACAGAGTTGGTATCAATTGCATAAGCAGATGCTAACCCATGCAGCACTGAGTTTCCAAAATAATGTATTTCAGTTTAGTTGAAATTGATTGAAGTAGATTCAAATTAAAGCAAAACAATCCTAGTGCCAACAAAAACAGTTTACTGAGATTCATTAACTAGATGGGGAGGGCTTGGACCATACCTTTGAAGTGTTGTAATTCCCCAGACCCCCACCACCCCATTTAAACAAGGCCTCAAGCACCAGAAGCAGCAACCAAGCAACCTAATTAACCCACAGATTTTCACCCACTCATAAAAGGGTATAAATTGGAATATTTAGACAGAAACGCCTTGATACAACACGCAAGTAGTAAAAGAGGAAGCTGAGTTTAATTTTAAACTCTCCCCCTACCCTCATGCTTCCAGTGTATAAGAATAGTTCATTAGGACAAGTCAAAGCACAGGTAATCCAAGCTTGAAAACTTTGCTTACAGAGACCTAAAGAGGCTTTTCAACTCAGTGAATGAATTGCAGCAGTAAGAAACATTGCATTAAGCAGCATGTTATGCTCTCTTCCATTTATAACCATGCATAAAAACAAGCTTCAGAATAAGAAATATACAAAAAGTCACTTTGTTAGAACAGCCTAAGAACTATTTGGGTTTGCTTCTTAGTAGGTATGACCAAAATGTCATAGGCTTTTGGGTTCATCAGCATTTTTGTATTTCACCCCCAAATTTCAATACGAAATTTTATTGCTTCTCTGAAAACAAACTAGAAGTTGCTGACAAAGTGGGCTGGTAGCACAAGTGAAAAAAGGGGGGGAAATGGGGGGGGGGGAGAAGGCAAACAGGTGCTGGTAAAACAGCAGCATCAAATTAATGAAACAAAACTGAAAGTGATTGGACTTGGGTGGAGCAGTAGACTTTTGAACTACAGAACAGGAGCAAGACAGAGTCCCATTGCTGGCTATGACCTTTGGGGTAGAACCTTTACTAACTCACCTTGTTAAGCCAAACAAGCAAAAAGTTTGTGGGGTCAACCAAAAACTTTACATAACCTCAACCTAGTCTCTCTCCCTGTACTAGTCCATCAGACAGCAGGAGTAGGAGGCGAGGCGAGGCAAGGCAGACTTCCAATGTCAACTTGGACAGGATGCTTTGTGTGAATGGCAAGGTGATTGGTTTATGTTAAGAGGAGCAACAAGAGGAAAAAAATCTGACACAGAAACACTATTGGCTTCAAGATTTTTGTTACTATGTATTTAGGCTTAACCTGAAACAAATTATTTTGTGTTACTATAAATACCTGCAACACTAGATTAGCTCAAGACTGATCTCAGAGAATGATTGGGGAAGGAAAGAAGGCTGCTTTGGACAAATATTTTCAAATAACAGAATAATTTGCCTAGTTTATCTTGTTTCTTCTGTAGGGCGAGTGAATTAAACTGGCAATAGCATAGCATCGGTTTGCTTGTAAGAACTGCCTATGCAATAGATCATTCCTTAAATGCAGTTGTGTCAGCATACACACAACTCCCATTTTTACAGGGATTGTATAACATTAAAAACTAAATACACACAACGTGCTATACTGGAATATGATCTTCTGCTATTTTACAATGCTCTGTGGCATATTACAAAGTACACAGAAGAGGCTTTCTTCCCAAGAGAGCTTCTAATCAACAACTTTGACAAAAGGCAGAGCAGATACTGTTTCAATAATTCTTCTTTTCAGACCTGTATCACATTTAGTTCCTGGACAAAACCTGAAGGCAAACAAGTCACTGCATATGTCCTGTAGACAGTGTTTTGAATAACTGAAAAAGCACATTTAGTAAACTGAAAATCCTGTCAACTTTAAGTTACCAAACTGTGCATACTTTCAGATTCATAAAGTTTCCTATATATTTTCAGGCCACTCCTAAACATTTAACACAAGTCAAGTTAAGGCAAAGAGTAATTTATAGCATTGACATGTAGCAGGTAATTAACAGACTGCTCTGTCACTTCTTAACCATTTCACCCCTGAGGATGTATGAAAGCCAAACCACTCTGTTAGCTTCTTGCTATTGTATTAGAGGAGAGAGATCAGATGGCAGGAACACTATAGCTGCTGTCTTCTGTTTGTTACACTCTTCCTAGCCTGGATTTCCTGCAACTGACATTTCTAACCATTCACAGGCATCTGTTACCTTCCTAGAAGCTGAGACAGAAGAAGCACTTGCACATTGCTAAGTACAGAACCCACAAGATTAAAAGCTGCTCAGCACATAAGAAGGCCAGTCACCAAAACCACAGAAAAGCTGCAGTTATCTCAAAGAAGTGAGATGCTTTTCTTAAGACGCACAAAACTCAGCTGAAAGGACCTAGTCAATGCCTAGTGTGAAACTACTTTATTGAAGTGTTTCTCTACTAGGAAACAACATGCGGCCAGCTGTGGGGACATCTGTCCAAATAACCTACTGTCCTAATTGTAGCAGAGATGAGCAAGCATTCTTAAAACATGAAAATAAAGCCAAGGCATGCTCTGAGCGTGAACTATATTTTACTGCTTTTAAACATACAATAAAGACATCTATGCTCATTTCAATAATCAAGTTGACAGCTTTAGGACCCTGCAGAGGCTATGCAGTGCTTCATAAAAAGTGGTAATCCTACAGTCACAATCCAGATACGATACTACCTTGAAAATCTAGCATTACTATAACAAATCATGTAGACACAATAAAGGTAGCAGAAAACTCAGTAGCTACAACAGAAGCAACTTCAAAGTTTTTCATTCTTCCTCTCTCTTCTCTCACCTTCTCCCCTAAAACCCCCAAAAATTTAACTCTGAAAAATGCAAGTATTATTTTAAGAGGGCTAATTATTAGTGACACAGGGAAAAGCCTTCAGAGTGCGCTGATAGCTATAAGAAAGAGTAATTTTTCTAAGCACGAATTCCAGTGTCCTTCAAAAACCCTCGTGCCAACAAGGCAAGCATTGATTAAAGAACTGTCCTGTCATTCTGCAGTCATGTACACACCACAGCCTGAAGGTGGAAATTCTAACTCAACTGGCAAGTTATCATAGTTCAACTATTTAGTTTGATTCCAATATATCTGCATTACAGTCTGTGAAGCTGGTTAGCAGCAACTGTAACAGCTGAGCATGCAGTAGGTTGAGGGTTTCGGCCAGGCTGATGCAAGAATAACCAAGGGAGAAGTCAGTGCCACCAGTGAGCTTGATTAGAGCCCTTCTGTTTTTTATACAGCTGCTTGGCTCCAAACACCTCCCCTGCTTCTTTGGTGCCTGGAAGAGACTCACCAGCCTCTTTTCCCTCATAGGCTATATCAAAATACTTACAGCTGCTGTTCCTGTAATGACAGATCACACATGACTCTTAAGCAACTTTCCTCCAAAGCTTTTTTTCCACTTTCAGTGGGCTGGGAGTGAAAAAGAGCAGCAATATGAGCACTTACATAGGCTATACAAATGCAGGTAACATTTGGAAGTCACACACAGAAGTCATCACTGATGAATTTGGCATTTTAACCAAGCCACCAAGAACATCTACCGTATCTATGTTTTCTATCTCGGGACCTTCACAGTCATTTACAGAATTGTCTTCAAGTTCCAGTAACCATCACTCATTCACTGTCATCTGACAATCTCATTACTTAAACCTGAAATATTGTTAAATACCTGTCATCTTTGTTGTTAAGAAGGATCAGAGTTCAGAGACCTGTGATAGGACCAACTGGGACTTTTTTGCACTTATTGCAACGTCAGAGACACACAGGTCTGGGTTTTGTTTCTCAGCAGTTGGAACCTACTTACACAATATTTGTAAGATGCCAGCATGCAACAAGGTCAATTTAGTATTTGCCAGTTTGCACAATCACGATCCATGTCTACTTTTTCACTAAGGCAGAAATATAGTCCTACAGATGGGCCGATCTATAGCTATTGGTCCCACAACAGGGGTTAACAAAACAGGTCCATCACAAGAAAAACTACAGATAGACCTATTGTAAGAAAAGAAACTTGATTTCAGATTCAGAAGCTATCATATACAACCTATTATTAGTTTCTGATTCCCTTCTCATCATTCATGTTTTTTTCTCCTAAAACAGTATATGAAGGCATGAGTGTAAAACATTTCACAAGCTACTTTGCACCTAATAGTGCCTTTGATCCACTGGAGTTCACACAACACAATGGAAAAAAAAAAAAATATTACAACTTTCTTACTGATTTGACGGTAAATAGAACTGCTGGGGAAAGGCATGCCTAGGAGGCATCTCTCCTGCCTACAATTAAAATGTTGATAAGTACATAACTAACACAGTAATATCTAAGAACTCCAACATAAAGACACAATAAAATAACATGGGTGGACATAAAAAACTGCCAATCTGAAGTTCCCTGCTGACGATCTTGGTGTGTTAAAGAAAAGATCTAGTAACTAGAAGCAGCAGCGCTGTTGAGGAACCTTAAACAGAATGAGGACAAAAAATAAAGGAAGATGAAGTTATGCCTTCAAGTCTAATCCATCCCTTCAATAAATAGAGCTAGTAAAACTGCATTGTCTATTGCATACCATAATTTAAGGGCTCAATCTGCATCTAAACATGCTTCTCTTGAGAAGGTCTGTAGCAACATGGAAAGCCTCAGGTGAGGTTTTAATTTAGATGAAGAGTGCAACTCTTCCAGTTGTCCCATTACCATGTTTTGTTTCATACTACAGAGCAGTATTAGAGCTTATGAGCTGAACTGATTTTGGACTAAACAAAACTTAAGAAGAAATTTAACTACTTGCTCATAGGCATTCAATCCGTACGATCATAAAGAGTCAAATAAAATCCCTGCAAACACAGGCGCTGTGATCAGCAGGTCTATAGCACCAAAGCGCAAAAGTATTCTCACATGCTCCCCTGCTAATCAGACTATCGTATGCCACTTGCAATCCAGCTTGTTTCTGCTTCTATGTCACTATGTTGACATCTACTCGGAGTAACGGCATGAAATGTGATTGCTCTGTCGGTCAACGGCATTCAGAGAAAAGCAAACCAATATTTTTTTTCTAATTAGTATTAATAGCAAAACAACAATTCGTTTTTTTTTAAAAGGAAATCTGCACAAAATCATCATTGCACTGTACCTTCACTAGCAATAGAAGATATCTTGCAATAATCATAAACACACTATGAACCAAAGCAGGAGTTCCAAGATCTCTCAGGACAACTAGCTGTTGATAACCTGCCAATCTTCTTGCATGCCATCACCTCACAAAAGCTCGCCAGAAAACACACCTAGTAGCAGAAGGTAACGTCTGGTAACACAAATGTTCTGTCCTAAAGTAACAAGACAACGTACTACAAGCATTGAAGGATTAAGTACATTGCCAGAAAAAGGAAAAGCCCATAGGCTTTCTTTTGCAGGAAAATTATAACTTATGATCAACTGCTATTGCTTCATCAGCACAGAGAGTTGCAGTGTATGCATTATCAGCTTCAAGTATGTTCCAAGAAACTTTAAACAATTTAATGGTTGAACAGGAAGAAAAAAAAAAAAACAACCCACAAAAAAAAAAAGCCACACAGAAAAGAATGCCTGTTTACATTTGAGTTTGCGTGTAGAAGCACACAGGCAAAAGCTGTGGTATAACATAGTACTGCCTGTCCTCAGTTTTCTTCTCCTAATGCTGCAGTGGCAATATCCATAAGACAGTCTGAGATGCCACAGAGAACTGTGGATAGTGGTCCTACATTTTTCATCTCAGTTCATCCCTTCTGAATTTCATAGGTGCATAATTAAAGATATATGTTTGACAAATCTAGCGATACCTATTTCTCAGGCTTAAGCCTTAATTTGTACCTCAAAGATTTACACAAGATGTAACAGATGTAGTTGTTAACAACTCTGCAGTCAAACATTTTCCATTGGCAGCCACTTGTCCACATCTGATAGCTGCTCAGCTTTACTGCATTAAGCCCATACAAAAGTCTTAGTCTTGAAAGACGCAGCTCATCTGGCATTCCAGCAAAGGAATACCCTAGACAGAAAGGATAAGGAAGTTAAAGACCAAACAAACAAAGCCTAGTAATTTAGAATCTCCTGAAGAACATGTGGAAAGGGAAAAATTATGAAGAATTTGTTCATATTAACTTTACACTGGAAAAAGAAATCATGATACAAAGCATAAGCAAAAGCCATATTTTTTTATTAAATGTTGAACTAACAAAAATAATTTAAAACCTAGCTCAGGTTTTTAAGAAAACTATAGTTTGCAGACTCTCTTAAAGAGTATTGCACATAGATTCAAACCTTGAACTAGCAGCTTGTAAGTAAAGCATTATGGGGAAAAAGTGCTCAGAATCAGAGAATATTTTTAAAGTTTCATAATATAACTGACAAATTCCAAGAACAAACCAGTCTAGAAGCAAATTTCAGCATCCTCGAACACAAACCAAAATCCTGTAAATGCACCTGTTGATATTTGTGAGTGGAGAAGACATCCTGACGTAAAAAAAAAAGGGGGGAAAAATTGTTATTATGTCGCGTGACTGTTACTTCCTTTGGCATAAATGTCCTGTGTGCCATGTATATCCCAGGAGAAGCTTTCCTTAAAAGTCTTCTAAATGTTTGTTCACAGCACTGGGCTTTAAAACTAAACATTTAGGTTTTTGAAGTTCTCTCTGAGGCCTGTTTAGAGTCTTGTATGCTTTTCAAATAAAGACCTCAATTTGTGGTTCTCATACCCAGTATGTTTGTCTCTATCTCCTAAATGGAGCCAACAGCTTCTCTTTTCATTTTATTGCTCTGTTTTAAAGTAGCCATTTTCACTCTTCTTCAAATCCTTCATTTTCTTTTCATTACTCTTGATGTTTATCAATAGGAAGTATTTGAGTTTTTGATAACTCTGGTGGGCCAGTAAAAGGGATTTCCAAGTAAATAAGATGTGGCTCAGTGTTGGCTAACCTTTGCTCATGTGAACAGTAACATGAAGGTCAAGAGGGCTCCTCCCTGCGTGAATAGCTCCTTTATCATTAAGCTGATGTTTCACAATCAGGATGGAGTAACAAAGAGTAAAAGGAAGGAACTGGAGAAGAGTGAAATGACTGAACTGCCTTAACATTTGCTTTACTCTCCAAACCTCATTCATACAACAGGGAAGGCAAAGGTGTCATCACTGTGGATCTTCGCCTTCTCCCCCTCTTCCCAAAGAGTCCCAGGGCTTTGTCCCACAGCAGCAAGTGGCAAGGACAAGCCATAGACATTTTTCAAGACAGAGATATTACACTACTTTTAAGGTTCCACAATGCCAATATATATGGCAGTTACATTATTATTAAAAAATGCTTACTTTTGTAGATATTCCAGTGCCATAAAATATTTTGTTCCAAGGTAACTGTACTTAGTGAGGAGAGATTACATAGCTCCTTGTGCCAACACATGGTGTGGCTGAGTGCCTTTGGAGGCCTACATAAATGGTCATGTGAAGGATCTTGGCCACATTTTCATTAAGAAATCAGCTTCATCCAGAAGAGTATGGGCAGGCAGCAGCCATCCTATAAACCATACAAAGTCACCTTTAAAATCACAATCTACATAGCATTACTCCAAGAAGAGTTTAAGTCCTTTCTCTACTACTTATACTAATAATAAGTAATATGGTATTTAAAATAATCAAAAACAAATGGATTTTTCACATAAGAGACTTTCTAAAAGCTGTTTTTAACAAGTTTATTTTTAGGCATTTCTCAGAACTGGGGAAAACGGCTTTCTTTTTAGAATATCCTACAACTCTCAGCATGAGAGTTTTCTGAAAGCGTACTAAACACCTTTTGATTAACATTTATTGGAGTGTATTTTTACTTTAATGTGTTATGAAAGCTTTATTACAGAACAGAAACTCTAGACAGTATTTGACCTAACACAACCCACTTAATAAATTACTTGAACTGTTGGTACAAAGATACTAGTTTTGCACGTTAATTGAGAATCTGTGCTGATAACCTACTTTATGTGGTTAAGATGACACTACAGATCTTTGTAGCTATTCCACACAGACTTCCCATTGCACTTACAGCTAACATTAGTCTCAGATGAATACACAAGCTAACCTGGGTGGGGAACAATGGTAAAACAGAGATCAGTCTCTGAATAACTCAGTCCTTGTCACCTTTCAGGCTGCTTCTGGAAACAGAATTGTTATTGCTAACACAACATTTCTTAGCATCCTTGCATTCTACGACCAACCATTTAAAGTTCTATAGTTGGTGATATTTGTAGATCTTTGTCCGGTGTGTTTTAAATGGGGATATCAAAAAGAGTATCAGTAAAGTAATAGCAAAGGTCAATGTGGCTCTGAAAAGGCATGTGTCAGCAGGGATCGCAAGCAGACTGAGAGAAAAAGCTCTAAGATGAAGACTAAATGTAATTTAAAACTAAATAAATTTAAAGAGACAAGAGCAGAGAAATGAGTCAAATAATTCAAAATCTTAAGAATAAGTTTGAGTAGTCCATGGAAGAGGTTAAAGAAAGAGGTTCACAGGAGCAAAACAGAGGTGGGGATGGGGATGCACATTTTCAAATCAACAACATTCTGGATGCATCTGGAGGCTTAATACGAGACCAGGATCATTGGGATTTGCCAAAAGAGAACACATGTTGGCAATATGCTAAAGGTTCAGCAGAACCCAACAGAAGCAGCATAGGTAGTGGTTGAGGATGGAGAACTACAAAGGCTTTTTCTGATATACTTTATAGTTCTCTCGCAATGAAATCCTGATATCCTTACATGATTTCCCCCATCCCAGCTACTTTCAGCTGGGCTAGATTTCACCTTGCCATCCTCCTCTATAAGAAATGCCACATGCCTTTTTTTCAATCACTTCTCATATAGAAGTTGAATAAGAACAGAAACAAAACTACAAGTCTGGAAGAAAACAAGAAAGTGAAGTTTTCAGAAAAATCTTTCTGCCACTTCAGGATTAATTGTGATAGGGATCACAGGAAAACAAAACAACTAATGATCCTCTCATACCAGTATGAATTTCATCCTAATTTCAGCCAGAATCTAGATTTATATTCTCTCCACAGCAAGTTAAACATGCCAAGCTTAACACACATCCCAATCCAAATAAGGGTCTTTTCTTAAGGAGAACATGTTTGGGATGGAACTCGATGATCTTGAGGTCCTTTCCAACCCTAACTATTCTATGATTCTATGTAACCTAGAATAAGATTTCAGCAAGATTCTAGGAAAATCATACTTAAAAAAACCCAGCATGTTTCATTTTCCAACATCCCTTTATAATCTCAAGCTTCTATCTAGCTGTTCTACTCTGTACCATGAACACACATTTAATAGGGTACTAAGATGGTAACAGGAAGAACAATGACTTCAGAAACCTCTGCTACCTGGAGCAGACAGAAAGCAGCCACCAAATGCAGAAAGAGAATTTAAACCACAAAACTTTCAGGATCAAGAACTCTTCTAAGCTTTCACAGTATTGATTACACCAATACAACTAATGAGCCATTTCTTCAGTCTTCTGTACTTTAGCTTTTTAGTAGATTTAGTGACTTTAAATATAAAATAATAATTTAAAAGAAATCCAAAACACAATGACCAGAAGATCTAGTCAATATAAACATTTCTGGAGTAAAGTCCCAAATGACTCATTCTCACTACTGGAGCCCCACATATCTGGGCAAACTGTTTTTTTATGGCTCACCATTTCTTGTCACCACATTTTGATGGATGCCACATCCATAAAGAGGCACTAACCAATTTTATACTGCTCTATGATTTAGTACACGCTATTGATTAATTATTATTTTTGAAGAAGTATTCTGCCAGATGAGCAAGACAGGACGATTATCAACTCCTTATGGCTTGGAAAGAAGTCATTCTCCTGAAATCAGAATAACCGCGCAAGAGTTGTGAGCATCCCTCCAGGTTAGCCGATTACCCCGACTGACCTCGGGACCCGCACTCAACCCCCAAGCACGTTTGCAGCATTTAATATAAAAACGAAGTAAAAAAAAAAAAAAAAAAAAAAAAGAAGAGAAGAGGAAGGACATCAGACCAAACAGAACAGGATCAAGACGCCTGACTTCACATCATAACACAAGACCCATTGAGGCAGAAGAAACCACCCCGTGTGCTAAAACAAGAGCTGCATTCACGGCTACCGGAGGCGTTGCGGGAGCACACTGCATGCGTGAGCCCACTCCTCCAGCCCCACGACCAGCCAGCAAAAACTGAAATCAACCCCGACCGCCTCCACCACTTCTCGGGGGAAGACGAGGAAACGCGAATCCATTTAACCACTCTGTCATTAAGTAGTTAGAAATAATTAAGAGGTTTCCCCTCGCTCCCGCTAGAGGGGCAGCTTTTAGGCACGGAGCTTCGTGGGGGCGCAGCTACGGTGGGGTGCTCCCGGGGAGCCGTCAGGCTCTGCAGCCCCGCAGCACCCCCCCTCCTGTCCGCCGCCCCAAGGCGCAGTATTTTCCGCTCCGGGGCGCCAGGCAGCACCTGCTGCTGCCGCCCCACACCCCCCGTGCCCTGCCCCGGCGGCGCCCGTTGTACCTCCAGGATCTTCTCCAGCCCCTCTTGGCCTAGGCAAGGGAACTGCTTGAGCAGCTCCTTCTTCTGCCGCTTGTAGTCATCGGTAGCCGAGCGCCAGTGTGGCTCCTCCAGCACCTCGAAGATCGCCGCCCCGATGGACAGGTAGAAGATGATGGCCGAGGTCAGTAAGGGGCCCCTATCCACCATGGTGCCGGCGGGAGGGCGGGCTGAGGCGGCTGCCCCGCGCTGCAGCCGTGGGTGCCCGAAGCCGCCCTGTCCTTCCCTGACAGCTCTGGCTTCCCTCGCCGTCCGCCGTGCTGCCTCTCCCAGCCTCTGCCGCGTTCCCTTAGTCTTCCACACTCCCCTCCCACTCTTTCCTCCTCCCTTCTTTCTTTCCTCCCTCCTCCGCTCCGCTCCCTCTGGTCTTCTCCCCTCCCTCCACTCCTACAGCACCGATTTGAATTTGGTGCTCTCCCGCTTCCTCCCCCTACCCGCCCGCGCATGCGAGGCTGCCGCCGGGGAAAAGGCCGGCGGGGCGCTCTGGGGTGCTCCGGCACCCGCCAAAGGTTGGCTCCGCCCCACGGCTGCGGTGAGCGGCTGTTGGGTCCGGCAACTACCATCGCCCTCCCGCGGGGGGCCGCCTGAAGGGAGGTGAGCGGGGCCGCGACCTTCGCTCTTCCCGCTCTGCCGTGGTGAGCGTGTGTGGCGGCCGCCGAGGTGAGCCCGCCCCGGGGCCTTCCCCCTGAGCTGGTGGTCCCTGCGCCCGGAGCTGTGCTTCGCACTCCGTGTTTTGCCTTAAGGGAGAAGGGGTTGACGTCCCTCCGTTCCCTCGTGCTGCCAGGTTCAGTGGCATTTCTCGTTTTCGACGCTGAAACGCTATGAAAGGAGAGTGGTGGCAAAGCGGAGGGGGAAGGCAAGCAGGAGCTCTGAGGAGAAAAAGGGGGGCTGTTGGCTGGCTTCCCCCATCCCCGAGCTTTCCACAAGTGTGCTTTACAGATCCTTCACAGCAGGGACTGAGTCTCCCTTTCTTCATGCATTTTGTGTGTTCAAGAAATGGTACTATGCATGCTCGTGTGGGTGTTTGGGAGCAAGGGAGAAACACTAGCTAGTTATTTTCCACAGGATACTCAAAACCCCATCTGGGCTGAAGCTGCATTAAAACTCATCCCGTTCATGAAGCCTTTCCTAGGAGCTGCTGCTTACACCCATGCACAAGTGCACATTTCTCCATGTTCACATTTCAAGGCAGAAGGAAGGCAACACAACTGTTTGGAATAGATGGGGCTGGAAATAGGGTTAAATGAGCTAGGGGAAGAGCAAGTCAGTGAGAGGGTACAGCAATGTGCTATGCACCCTAGCAAAGTGCTTTATGGTTCATCATATAGACACTGTTTTTGTGGGGATAGTTTTTTTTTCCTGTCTTCTCCAGACACATACACACAACCCCAAACAGGAAAAAGACACTAAAAAATACAGAGTTGTCCATTATCAACTGCATTAACTCAGGATTTGAGGATGTATAGGTATGTCAACTGGAGTCCACACACCAAGAGGCTGAGAGGAGCCAGATGAAATTTCTCACACAGACATAATTGAAGCAGAAGAAAGGAGACTAGAGCAGAATGGGAAAGTGGAGGAAAATAAGTAGAAAATGCACAGCAGAGTATGAGAAAACAAAAAGGAGAGCATGCGGAAGGCAAAGGAACGTGCCTTGGTTAGGAGGTATCCAGAGACACCTATCTGTAAAACTTTGAATCATGCCCAGTGGATACTCTTGTGTGAAACTACCCACAGAAAATTACATGACCCTCAAGCAGTCCTTCCAACTAAAGAGTCTAGTGCTCAGTGAAAATACATCTGCAGGAGGTTCCCAGCAGCCTACAAGCAGGACTGGAGAAACCACAAAATCCACAAGCATGTTACGTGGTCAGCGTCACTGTCTTTACATGGTATTCCCCAGTTGTGTACAGGAAACATTAAGAAAAGGATTGCCCAACTGTAATAGTAACAAAAAAACCAACCAAACAAAAAAATCATATCTATGTGCTAGAGGAGAGATCAAATGAAAAACATCGTAAATATTTTTAAAACAACAAGTGTCTTAGAGAAACTGCAGTAACATTTTTTACTAAGGCAAAAATAGGGGATGTTTTATGAAGTGGTAAGGCAGAACTCTTAATTAAAATGGAAAGAAGAATATCATGATGCATAATTACCACACTAAAATTATTCCCAGGTATTATCACTTGGCCCACAACCTCTGCAAAACTTGAAAAGCCATTGGCCGCATACATGAGCAATGTGGGGATACAACATTGCCTCGCTTGCTGATTTGAAATTAAAGTTTAGAAACTGTAAAGTATGTAAATACTTATGGCAAGTGACTGAAATTATTGAGGAAGAACCCTTCCCATAAGCAAACTATGGTATCATTTTCCTTTTGGTGCTCTTGCACCTCCTTCTGAGTCACCCGTAAATGGTTACATTATTCCAACAGCAGCAGCAGTGGCCTGGCACATTATAGCCATTTTACACTTGTGTGTTCTTGACCCTGTAACACATCTGTGCTTCGTAACTGGAAGGTATTTGATTAAATTTTGAAACTGTACCCTTCTACATCTGCCTCCGAGTCTCTAAAGGCCAATTTATACCACTGAAACACTATCTTAAAGGCACAAGGAATGACACGAATGACCGGGAACCTACTGCAGTTATAAAGCACAGATGAGAGTAAAACCATTTCCAGGCATTTTATAAAAAGTTTGCTTGCAATTTCAATTCAACATTTCTGCTTTCCAGTCTAAACTCCCAGTCATGATTGTGATAATTAGTGCTCTCAGTAACTGAGTCAGTCAGTGTTTAAAAACAAACAAACCTGTAAATCACGTACCATTTTTCCTTGTGTTGAAATGCTATTGCTCTTGTTAGACTGACTCCTTGAGTTTCTCTTAGTTTCAAAGAGGTGAGCCTGGTAAAGAGGACCATCCAGAAGAATAGTCTATCCCCCTAGTAACTGTAGCAAACAGCTCTCACAAGTAGAGGTGATCCTCTGAATATCAACAGACTTCTTGGATTTAGGTACTTCTCTTTGAGTCCTTTCTCTTTTGCAGGACAAATTACAAGGCATAATTTCATACTGCTGTCCAAGTGAGTGTGGCAAGAAAGAATATTTTCTTGTAGCTGTCCTCTTTTTGCACCTCCTGATCTAAAATGCCTCTCCTGACCTCATAAAAGATCCTATATCCTTTTATTCAGGGCCCTTTTCTACTTTGTTTCCCTTGGATTTAACAGTACCCTCTATTGTTAACCCGCAGCACCTGCCACATAGGCCCCACAGCTTTTCATGCTAGCTAAGTTAATGAAAAGGCTGGGGTTATTCACTCAAAGGCTTGTAAATCTCATTAAAAAATCAGGGGGGAAACAGCAGATAGCACTGTGGTGAGCAATACCACAAGTATCAATCATTTATATTATTTGCATAGGTCATTATTTCAGGCTGTCCAGCCCAAAAGGAAATCTCTTTCATCCAAGCTGTATGTCTAAGACACATTTGCTGTACAGATGTTTCCTAGAACAGCCTGAAATGAATGGATAAATGCCAGAAGATGTTTTAGAGAGAGCAAATAAAAGACATTATTTGGGCAAAGGAAACCTGTCATGTAGTGGCAAAGACTGCATGTTGTACTGAGTATGAAATATGACCTTCTCTTCAAGCCTCTGCCATTTTTCACTTGGAAGTCTGTTTTTGGCTGGTTGATGGCTCTGTTCTCAATGATGTCTGTCAACTCTGCATCTTTCACTTTTCTCTATCCATTGAAAGTTGGACACCTCCAACATTGCTTTCAAGTGCTATGCATCTAGCCAGGTAAGGTTTAAGTAAGTTGAGGGATATACTATTGTGATGAGCAGTTTGCCTTCTCTGATACAGTCCAGTATATGGAAAGGATAAGACTGGTCTGCAGATGATGTAGAATTTAATATGAGACATTTGTAGATCAAAAATTCTCTGTGGAATTGTTCACAATTCTTGACCTAAGTATTTACACTTAGCATGTTTTGTGCCCTGAATGTACAGTAACACATACTAAACAATTATAAAGAAACCAACCTGCATACCACTGCAACAGGCTTCTTCACCCGTGGACAGATAATGAGTGAGCAAATACCACGTGACAGACATTAGTCATGCTGCTTAATGAATAACTGGTGATGAGTACAATACCTGTGTGGAATGGCTGTAATGTGTTCAAGGAAAAATATGCATTTGGATCATTTGTTTTTCACTGAGATACCTGCAGTATTCAAGAGAAATGTCTTCATCAAGAAGCCCAGATATTTCAACATTTTTTCTGTGTGTATTTCCGTGACTGCTTTCCTCAGCCATCCACAGCAGTCACTGGATGATGATGAAACCCAGTTCCCTTCAATATAGTCTACAAAAAAAAAGACTCTGGCCTTCTCTTTCTTCTTCACCATGACCTCAGTCTTGTAGACAAACACAGTACCAAATGCTTATGATAGTCCTTCACACTGACATTCATGTTAGTGATCTGTAGAGTTCAGCATACAGCTAGACAAGGCCACCCAGCTAGGACAGTGTTGGTCCTGGGTTTTACCATCATGATACCTGAAGTACATTACTATTCTAGATAGTATGCTCAAGGCTAGCTGAGCACCATGGTAACAGAGTCAGTGAATAATGCAACAATCTGTTATTTGGTTATGTAAAACATCACTACTGAGTCTTATTTTTGTGTCATTAAGATACATAAATGTCTGCACATTGCTTTGAGACTTGTTTCCCAAGCCAGTTTTAATTAACTTCTACCAGTCTTGTGTCACAAAGGGCAAAAGTCTTCTCCAGTGTTACTGCTCCTGCCTGAATGTGACAGGGGCATGTTCCAGGGGAGAATTCAAGGAGTTGTTAATCTCCCCTGTCTCCCAGTTGGGTTGTGCAGCTGTATTCAAAGTTGTCCACAGAGAACCTTGTGTGTGACCAGGCAGTTCCCTCATCCACATCAAGCTCCCTTCCATGTGTGGCATGTAGTGTTCACATTTTGTAAGTCAATATCCCTGAAGAGGTGTTCCCACCTACCTCTTCCCTTTATAGAAACAAAGTCACCGCTTTAATTTTGGCAGAGGAAAAGCAGAGGGAGGGTTGATGGCTTTCTTTTTTTTCCCTTCTTGGGTGAATAGGGTCTTGTGGATAACAAATGAGGACAGCTATACACCCTAAAACCATTGAGAAGGAATTATATTCTTATAATTTATTCTCCTGTTCCAAATCCTGCAGCAACAGCTTGTGAAGTTAATTTGGGTCTTACATGAAGGTAAAATATATTGGGTAAGCAAGCAAGAGAGTTGGCTACACAAAATTGAAAGACTATGAATTTTAAAGATTTTTTTTCTATGGACACTGTTTGCTTTTGTGCTTGGGTCATGTCCCATGCTGCCTCCATGCATGTGCTTTTTCCTTCCATGAAAAAAGTTTTGTAAGAAGACAAGTGTTCCTGTTATGGCCTACCTCCACAGCCCCTTCACCTGTCACATGGTCCTTTGTGGCGCCTCTTCCATCATGTGTGGTATTGGGAAAGAAGATGGCAAAGTCTGAGCCATAAAATCAGCGGCTGTCTGCAAGTGAAATGCTTGCATGCTGCTAGTCATTTTTAACTTATGGTGTGTACCCTCCTAGACCGTTATTAGGAGGAATATTAAGAAGGTTTGGAGGGAACTTGGATTTCAGTGTTTGTTGCCTTCCAGTGATGCCTCCTACATGCCAAAGCCAGTGCAGAAGTAGCAAGCAAATCCAGATCACTAGCAGATATGATTCTAGGGAGGCAACTTGGAACAAAAATGACTGAGAGCATCAGGAAAAAATCCACCTGATCTAGCGCTTCTAGACAGACTGTTGTCACTGTTAGAAGAGTGAAAGCTGCCTGCATGTTACAACTTACGCTGGTCCTGGTCTCATGGTGAGCACCATGCTCTTGGCTCTCAATGGCTTTTCCTGGATGTATGTGGAGGGTCACAGTCAATTGCAAGATAACCCATGCCTGAGGTGGTAAAGCAAATCAGATGCTGGAGGTTTTCCTCATATTGTGTAGCACCTCAGCAGTACTCTATTCTTCATTCTGTTCAACTGCCTGTTGGCCTCAGAACTGGAATAAAGTCCAGGCAAACTGGGAAAGCAGTGAGTGAATGGGAGCAGGTTCAAATGGCCCATGTTCCAGTTCTCCTTCAGGAGCTTATGGAGAAGTCTTTGTAACTCAGGTGAGACTAACAACGCTACCAGCAGTGTGGTGTGGGATAGGCCTGGTAGGAATCAGAGTTGAGGGAAGGTAGACAGTGTACGAATAGACAACCTCTAACCTAGGGATCTGGTACATCTGCAAAAATCTATGGAGCAGTCGGTGGGGAGAAAGAGAGAAGGATGGGGAAGGGAGCACTGACACCATGAAGATGAAGTGTTACAGTACTCTCTAAGGACATCCAAACAGAGGTGAGCATCCCTAGCTGCTTCTTTTACTGAAGAGGACCATTGGAGCCAACCAGAGGTCCCCAGTGAATACTGCGTTGCCAACATGAGTTATAGAAACTAATGGTTAGCAGGCTGTTAGAGGTTTCACAGCTCATTTCCTTTGAATATTAGTTATTTCTTTTGCCAAAGAGAGAAGAAGAAAAAGGGAAGAGAAGGAAATAAAAACTACATGTAGTGGTTTATTTATTTTAAGAGTTTGAGCTAGTAAGGAGATGGAAGAACTCTGCAGATGGCATTGCTTCAGTCAGGAGAGAAAATTCAGTGCTTTTCTTGCATGTGTTCAAGATTTCTTTGGAACAAAGGAGCATATGCAAATAATGGGACCAATCTGCAAACTCTTACTCAGGTCAGCTGGCTTTGCTCAAGAACTCTCACTGATTGGGGATACTGGTAACAACAGCATTTCCCCAATCTGGGGAGCCTAGCTCTTAGGTCTGCCTCATCTTCTAGCCTTGCTTCACTCCCTACTCTCACCCCTGATCTTTTGCAATTCAGTGACAATCAGAGTTAATAAAAGGTGTGTCTGTGATCCTGTAAAGCAATTTGCATCATCGTCTTTTGTGATGAAATTTTCACAGGAAAAGGAGGAGTAGCAACATTTTGCCCAGCTTAAGGTTGCCCTGGCACTATATCAAGAAGCCTGAAGCCCTTAATTTTCATAAGAGGGATCTGATTACTGCTGCCCATAATACAGTGCAGAAATATGTCTATCAGAAAACACACTCCCCATCCTTCTTCCCGCTCTTCCCCCACTTCCAAGATAAGTTTGCATTACTGCCGTTGTGTCAGAAGCACATGGCCAGGCTTGGGCTACCTTGCTGAAGTTATTGTACTATGTCTGCAACAGACCGTATGGCATTTACATCTGCCCTAACAAAAACATAATTTTCCTTAACTGGATTGAAGAAACTGTGTTGCTTTCACTTAACAGAACTGGCCAGACCATGCCAGTTGATGTTAACTGTGTTGTATGTTATTTCAATGTGTGTCTATTATAAACAGATGACAATGCAACTTTCATTTTGACTAAAGGAACTGATAATTGACACAGAACTATTAAAATGTGACAAATAAGCAATGTCTAAGCCAGCTAAATAAAAGAAATGTCAACAGTGTCTTTCCTCTGCTGTGCTCTCTAGTGCAAATACAGCAGACTTGCTTAATAAACAAGGCCTCATTTAGTTCTAGGCTTATCTCAACACTAGCCTTTTACAAGCACTTTGGACAAGATCATTAAGCCTCCGTGTATGAGCTGAAGACCTGCCTCAAAATTCTTTCTAATGCCAGTAAAGGCCTTCATTACACTATTGCACATTAACTAACAAATAATAATTCTCAGCTGTGGGAAGTGAGTTATTTTGCAGCTCTCTGTCAGTGTTCATAGAATCATAGAATCATAGAATAGTTAGGGTTGGAAAGGACCTCAAGATCATCGAGTTCCAACCCCCGTGCCATGGGCAGGGACACCTCCCACTAAACCATGCCATCCAAGGCTATGTCCAACCCCACCTTGAACATTCCTTGCATGAAATCTAGAGAGATTAAATTCCTTTGCTCTTCTTTATAGTTGGACTGCTTGTAGGGCATGCTGCAACACTGGCATCTAAATATGCTTGGAGAGCAATAGAGAAAGATTACAACTGGAATATCTTTTATGATAATGTGTGGAAATCTGGCACCTGTTAACAGAGCAGTGTGGGAAGGACATTACTGGGACTCATAGGTAAAGCAGAGAGGGGAATTTGATATCTAATGTCACTAGTATACAAGAGCAGGACAAGCTGGTGTGGTCATTCACTGGCAAGACAGTGGAGAGGCTGCTAAAGCAGTAAGTTGAGCACTATAAGAAGTGGGGGCACTGGAGCCTGTAGGAAGGGTTGTGCAGGCTGGCTGCCATTGAAGCCTTCACTAAATGTGTTGTAGGCAACAGGGCCACATGATGAACAGATACTACAGCTATCATCTTTATTTTTCAGAAAAAAGTTAGCTTTCATATCTGGAGTTACTGAACTAAAATTTCTTTTCTTCATTTAAACTTGATGCAAACTCATATATGTTTCTGAAGAGACATCCCAAGTCTTAAGATCCAGTTTGAATCCTTTCTTTCTGGTCTCCACTTTGTGGAGAATGCTTCTGATTCTGGTGTTCTCCATATCAGAAATCTAACGTTGTTGCATTGATCGTGGTCAAGAGGTAAAGCCTGAATTCAGTCCTGTGTGGATAGCAGGATTAATAACTTCAAATGCTGGCAGAGGGAGAAAGAGAGAGAATAAAAATTCCTTGAATAGTATAAAAGGTGCAATTTGGCACTGCTAAGGAGACAAGTCTTTTCCATGTGTGACTGTTGCAGCTCCACACAGGGTTTTCACAACAAACCAAGTACTCCGCATCAGGGCCAGGGTGCAGTGGTCAGGAAGAGCTCTCACTAGCAGCTCGACAGTTTGCCCGTGCATGCAGCAGCAGTACGCATCTTTCAGTCCCTGCAGTGAATTATGTTTTCAGTTGTACCTTGCAAAATGAATAGCAAATAACTTCAGGCTATAACACTGTCCAATCTGTTCCCCCATATGAGCTCCTTTCCCGAAGAATACACCGTACCATGCAGTTATGAGGGCGTTCAAATAATAATGGAAAGAATGACTCTGAGATTCTCTTGAGCAAACTTCAAAGCTGCCTATCCAGTTCTCTGCCTTTTTTGGTCAGTCTCTTTATACCATTTTTGTCTGGTTTTAAACAGACTGGGTAGGAAAGAGATTCCAGCACACCTGACCCAGCTTTTAAACTCAGCTCCTCAGAAAAGCAGACACTACACAGCCATGGGAGAAAAAGTTGGTAGAACTTTCCCTGCTCCCAGCATATTTATATTTCTCAAAAGTATCCAAATGATATGCTGGTAAAGTATGTAAAAATGAGAGTGGGAGGTTACATGTGAATTGGAATGCAGAACACAAAAAGTTGTATCTTTCTGTAACACTAAGTATTATCTCACACATGGGAGGCCACTTCCAGGCAATATATCAGAACTCACAAATTGTCTTTCAGACACATGTGAAAAACCACTAAAACCAGCACAGGCCACCTGTGCAATGCAAAGCTTGCAGCTGAAACAGTCACATTCACAATGCTGAGCTATAAAGTCCTCAGTATTAGAAAATCCCCCAAAATAGAAAGATTTATTGCCTTTTTTTTTCTGGTGGAGTGGAGGACACAACAGGCACACACCTTATTCCCATTTTACTCTGACAGTTTCACATATTCTGTTTCTTCTCACAGTATCTTCTTTATGGACAACCCTGCAGCTAGCTCATCTTCTAGCTGGACAATCTGCCTCTGCTGTAATATCAATGCTTGCCAGACGAACAGGGAAGACAGTGGAATCAGATACATAGGATAAGAATGGCAATATCAGTATATTCTTTATTCCTGTATTGACTTTCTCACAGAAGGACTATGCAAAGCACAGTACTGAATTTCAGCCCTGTGCGCGGGGTCAGGATACAGCAACCAAGTTCTTCTTAATCCTCAGGTTGGTTGTAAAGAGAAGATAACTCTTGTGTTACACTTCTGCACGTGGGAGAATTTTGGTTAACGAGAACTAAGATGATTTGAGAGTGGCGATCTTTATTTTTTCTTCTCAATCTGGAAAAGACCACCAAAGCCCTTGTGCCTACTGAACTATGAAGACAAAGAATGAAGGTTGTGACTACTATTGGCAGGGGAAAGCTTCTATATTCCACTCTGTCCTGTTTGAGCGGTCTACCTCTGTACCTTGATCGTGCTTGGACAGTGCAATTTCCACTCAGAAATGTTCCCACTTGAGTCTCTGCTATGTGGAGTGATCATTAACAGAACGTTGTCTCATATACAGTACCTGGCACAGAGGATTGGTCTGCCTTTCCAACCTGCTGTTACAGACCTCAGCTGAGTACAGTGACTGTGATGACATGCATGGGTCAAGGCTCCCAAGCACACTTGCCAAAGCAAATAAGTTTCTTCAAAAACAGTGTCTTGGAGTAGGACAAGCAAAAACCAACAATTATCTCATTGAAAAGCAAACAGTCCATTAATTCTTAAAATTTTTCCTCTCCTCTTAGTCCAGACAGGAACCTGCCTTTTTTATCAAAAGAAGTCCTGTTTATGCAAGGGATGAATACAAGCCTTCCCTACTTCTAAAATCCTCCAGGTCTTATAGACAGACAGGTTTTATTCTAACTGTCATCCCAGATGTATTTCTTCCTTAACACAAAGCTGGTCTGGCTCAACCCTTTGCAGATCTCTGAACTGTCTAAAGTCTGGAACAGCGAAGCTCCCAGATAGTTGCATCAAGTGAGAAGGGAGGAGGTTAAAGGGAATCATCACTTGAGAATGCATGCCCACATCTCAGCTCCTATATGTGATCTGACACTGGGCATGTCAGATCATGCATGGAAGAGATGCACAGGGCATGCCACTGCAGGCAGACGCATGCTGCTTAGCAAGGTTGCTTTGAATGCCGACCCCTGTGGGGTCTTCTCCACCTGCTCCATATCAGGGTTTGAGTGCTTCCTCTCTGCAGCCGCAGTGCTGGCAACACCTCTTACCTTGAGAGTTGCTATGAGGAGGGATGGGTGCAACAGAAGAGCAGCAGCAGAGTGAATCTCACTCAAAATGCTTCAGGCTCAGCAGGGCTCCTGCTGGCGTTTACCAAAGGATCATGTCACTGCCTTCGCAACCACAGAAATAATGACCAGCATTGACTTTTCCTTTTAAAAATGGAGAAATTTCATATATTTCTTAGATGTTATTTGGCTTGCAAAATGGCTGTAACCTTTCAGCCATCAGTTTCTTTTTACCAGATCAGCCCAAGGCCATCTCTAATCTCCTAAAAATGCTGTGTCTTGTATCTTATTGCTGAAAGATTAGTTTGTTCATGCTAGGCTAGAGAGGCTCTTTTCATGAGAATCTGTTACCATGCATGCTACTAAGCTCCTTGTAGCTTCCTCACAAAGCAAATATTTCTCCCTTTTCCATAGAAAAATATTGAAATTGTCATGGTATTAGCATACATTAAAGCATTAAAAAAAAAAAAAAAAAAAAAGACAATACATAGCAAGGAGGTCAAAGAATACACAAGTTCTTTGGGTTCCTGTATTTCAGAGCCAAAGCACTTAAAAGCACTTCTATTCCAACACAGAAACTGTGGCTCTCTATGCTCTCAGAAGGGCGTAAGCAAATGCAGAAGTGATGAAGAGGAGAGGAAATCTCATGGTGCCACCTGAAGGAAGAATTGACAGTGAGATGAACAATGCCTCTTCCACCAGCAAGGGAAAAGAGGAACCACAAACGCTGAAAACGCCCCAGGTGAGGAGTAACTTGTATCACAGAAAATGAAAGGAACCCATGAAGTCTGGAGAAAAAGGACTTGAGAAAGGGCTGAGTTTCTTTGTGGTGTGCTTCACTTTGAACTTGCTGAAGTTCAGATACATTCAGAACTGAAGTTTTGGAGTAGACCCATTGCTGTTGCCAACTCATTTAATCTCTGCTGTCATGGACTATTTATTATAGAATAGTGTGCGTAAGATACCACTCAAGGTAAAAATGTAGAAAAATGAGTTGTGAGTGCAGTGGCTATAATAATTTCCTTGTTTAAAATGCTTTAAATAATATTCTTAAGAAAGCTGGGGACAAGTACATGTGAAAATATACTGTTTGAAACAGTGAACTTTAGCCATGTAGGTCTGCACATTTGTACAGACAACCACATCATAAACTCAAGCACTCTTAGTTCAAAACAGGCTGGATTCATTAGGGAGTTTTTATCTGTGGACAGAACATATTTCAGCAAGTTGGAAGTAGTACAAAATGATTGTGGGCTGAAAAGTCTTTTACCCTGCTCTGAGTTGCAAGCAGAGCAGGATTTGTCAAAAAATTAAACCAAAAATAGCCTCTTTGAATTAATGCAATGGTAGAAATGCAGTGGTTTTATACCTTTTATCTAATGGCCCCAAATTAACTCATACGCATTATTTAGCACTGACTACAGCTTTGAGCTGTGGTAACCTGTTTTCACAGGCAGCTCTGATACGGTCCTGTGAATTACCCTAGGTCGTAAAACTAAAGAAAAAAAAAGAACACTAAGAAAAAGCAGGCAGGAAAAGGAAGCAAGAAAAGGACTGCAAGAACAGGACCAGGGAATCAATCAGGACTGGAACATGATGACAATTTCACTTCCTATACCTGCTGGATAATAAATATTCCCTATTACCTTCCTTCTCACTGATTTACCTGACCAATATGATGTCAGGTTATGCATTGTCATGGCTGTATATAATGTTATTTTTGAGATCTTTTATTTGCCATCTTTCTGAATGCTTACCAGGTTCACTTGGAGAAGCATACCAGTGTTTCCCCTCAGAGAAGCCAGATTATATTATGCTGTAGAAATAGTTTCTGAACTCAGTTGCTCCTTAGATATTAGAGCAGGCTGTATCTGTCAGTCCGTCCATTTAACTGTCCCAAACACTGGATGTTTTGCAATGCTTTACCGTCATATAATTGAAATGACATAATTGAAATAGTAGTTTGTAAGCCTCTGGGTTGTTACTCAAAAGAGGTTACTTCAATTTCTGACTTATCACAAGAACCTGCTATATAAGAAATGTGTGGATCTTTTCATAGAATCATATGAGAGAAAAATTAGTATCAGGAACTTTGTAACTAAGAAGATGTTGAGAAATGTGCACCCATTAAAGGCTCTGACTAGCAAATCAGGGAAAGTATAGCAGCCCACTGGTTACTGTGAGAAAGATGCTGTTAGAGTTTCCCCACCCAGGAAAGGCTGGGTCCAAATGTTTGTTGTCAGTTGCTAGAGATCCTGTAACTCGTCATAACCAGGCACTGATGTCAGGGCTAATACTGAGCCAAGATCTTGCCAGCATTTATAGTTAACCTGTTTGTGCTACAGACTGGTAGCATGAAGCAAACTGAAGTCAATGTTTACCTCTACTGTTGAAAGTAAGGGGAAGGGGAGAGGAAAGTTGGTGGCTCCAAGAGGGCTTGATAGCCAAAGACCAGTGTCCTTGTAAATCTGATAAATAACAGACAGTCCAAATTTTTGTAAGAGCTCCAAGGTTTCCTTTGGGATTCCTTTAGATAAGAATTTGAAGGACGCTGGTCACTTCTGAAGGTACATTCCCCTCTCAAGGTCCAGCATATGAGGAGAAACAACACTTTAAAAAAACAACAAAGCAAACCACTCTTTGTCCCTTCTTTGCATAGAGATGGATTTTCTACACTCTTTTAGAAGAAGCATGCAGTCAGTGGATGTGTAAAGCAAGGGGAGCAACTAGACGTGGTAGCAGTAAACAAAAACATAAGAAGCAATGGAACTGAAAAACAAACAAACCCTGCCATATGTAGCCCCTTGAGTCAGGGTCATGCCCTAAATACACAATACTGTCTGAAAGTAGTTCATATAGTATTTAAGCATCTAAACACACTTACTACATACTTGTAAAATTTTTTCCAGACCCAGCGAAATATCTTTTTACTTGTACAATATGTTCCTTTAATAAGGAAGAGAAGCCAATACAGAACCTGCAGTCAGAGGTGCTTGTCTTAGAGAAGGTTCCTGGAACTGTCTCGGCTTAGGTTCAAAGGCTGCTCAAATGTTTAGGCTCAGACTAATCAGCTTAAGTATGTTCTTGACAGATAATTTTCTCCTTCATAGGTCTCCCCTGATGAATATTAGTTATAAACTCAGTAGAACGCCTACATTAGATCCACACAATTTGAGGCAGATGTTAAAATAATCCACCACCTGAGCACACAAGTCTGGTAACTGTTCAATCAGTTGTGCAATTTGCATGTGTAAATAAATTTTGCATTCACAGATGGATTCACATATGTATTATGGATAGTTAAGAGGGAATCTGAAAACTGTTCTATATCATTCATTTTCCACAATGGTATTTTATCACATCAAATTATAACTCTGTATGGTTTCATATCAATACATATGAGAAGATGTGCAGAACATGTCTGGCTGTGTTCGCTATACTTCTGGAGCTGTAACAATGCTTAGACAATTAGGAATGGGTTGCTGGAGCACTGCAGTAGATAGTCCTTGCTTGTCGCAAAGTGGGCGGAACAGCAAGACTAGCAATTTTTTCAAGCCGTAGTGGCCTATGAGAATAGCTGATTTAATCCTCTGGGTGTTTGAATTTCAGTTTGCACATCATTGCAACTCTCACTCTATTTTTTTGGAATTCAAATCTTCAGGTTATGCAATGCACTATTCAAATTCTGTATTGTCAGTGCTCAGAAAGGAAGTGTGTCACCAGTCCCATTGGCCACTTATTTAACAAGTTGTTAGCAAAGGGTTGCGTGAGTGCTGGGTTTCTGGCACTGATCTTTTTAATATTTTCTTTCTTTAGAAGACAGACAAACACACAGTTCTGAGCTTTGCAGATGAAAGGAAAATAAGATAGCTTAAGGTCTGAGTCTGTCAGCACTCTGTCAGTGTTACCAGTTTCTGTAGTATAATAAAAAAGGCAAACATTTTTTCATGATCAATCCAGGATAAAATTGGGCAGTTATAATGACTGATACTTCACCTAACCATAGAGAATTCAACTCTCATCTATTTCTCACGGAAACAGAAATATCTTCCAGATATTCATATGTTAAAAATACAACATCTCACACTTGCCTGTTTACAAAACAGTTTCCCAATATGATTTTCAGTTTCTATATGGCTGAGAATTCCAAGAAAAGTAATTTTGGAAGTCAGCCTACATTTCATGTTTAGCAATCAGATTTAATTTTGGGTAGTGGTAACGGCACATTGGGCTTTTCAAATTCCTCTTCGGAACCACAGAGCTATTACTAGGAGTCATGAATATAGCTTTGCCATAGGTTTATATTATTATATAAATAGCATAGGTTTATATTATTATAGGCTTATAGGTTTATATATCTGAATATTGCCTATCAGATAAAAGAACATTAATCAGTGTAAGATATTAAGAATTGATCAGACTACTTCCTAATTCTCCAGGGGCATCTCCCTCAGATTGCTCTGTTTTTTATTAAATGAAATATATTTACCTCAAATTATATTAGTATATATTATGGCTTTTAAAATCTTAGCCTCAAAGATACTCAACAAATTTTGAGTAATCAAAAAAACAAAACCCTGCAATACTCTTCTTTAGTCATAATATAAAATAGATTTCAGTGATTTTTCCTTTTAGAAAAAAAAGGCAAAAGGAAACCTCTGAATTCATGGATTCTCTATGTTGTTGGTTTATTTTTTAGGAACAAAAATATTAGTGGAAATTTAATAATTACAAAATTTTAGAAAAAGTATTATACCAGTGAGTGGACACTGATATAGGACACTGGCCAACTAGGAAAAATGAACACTGATTAACTGAGGTGATGGGGACTCTTTTCTGCCTTTTAGAACTCAGTTTCTAGTTTCCAAATTTCCAATTCTAATGCCCTATAGAGAGTTAGGAGGCAAAAAAGACTTTGAATTTTCTTCCTATTCTCTTACATTTCTTAATCAGAGACTGATGCCAGTAACTCAAATAAATAAAAGTAAAAAGTTCACTATAAAATATCCAAGATCCTCAGAGTCCTGTAGGTAAATCAGTCTTCAAAAAATAGCATTCACTATACCTCTCAGTTCCAGAACCTCATAGAACTAGAAAAACTGTTATTTTACCTTTGTAAATCACTTTAACGTCAGTATATGTTATTTTACTTGAAAATTTCGATCTTAAAAAAGAAAGTGTCAAAAAGAATATTAATCCTGTCCACTGATGATTGCAAAAGACGTGCCTTTATGGGTACTCTCTGTCCTTTGCTGGTGTTTGGCTGCTGCTAGCTGCCCTTGTTTTTACCTGCTGCTGGCATATAGCTTTATCATATGAGATTGCTGCGTTTTAGTGCGGTTTCCTACTGGTGTGCTCCTGCTTCACTTCTTCAATTACTGTCTAATGCTTATGCCATTTACAATGTGTGAATGGAAACAGAAACAAAGGCATAAAAGACATTGACAATATAGATAAAACTATAAATCTCTATTTTTTTTTAGTCCCCTACTTTGGTCTTTACTATCCTCATATTTATTGTATTTTGTTACAGTGATATACTGCATTTGTGTTTACCCCCCAAAAAAGACTAATCATTTGGGAACCCTTTGGTTAACTAAAATGTAGGAACGTTTTTTCAGGCACAGCAAGGACTTTTCCATCCTCTATCTTCACAAACTCATAATGTCTTTGACAGATGAGGTTATTCTTTTCTCTGTGATTTCCAGTGTGGACTGTTCAGTATTAGTATAACATTTTGGCCCCAGGCATGACTTTTACCAGCACAACTATGTAACTGAAACCTACAGGAAAAATGGAGCTGAGAAAAGCAGATAGAATTTTTGCTTTCCATATGGTAGTGAGCTACTCTAATATAAACACTTCACTCTAAATATGTCTTGATCCTCACTTTAGAAGGTAGTTGGAGCAGTACAATTTCTGGGTGGAAACATGGCCCAAATGACTTTGTCATGATTCCTTTTAAACCTAGTTGGCTATCTTGTTCAATGTGGAATTGTAATTCAATTTAATTATGGATATATTTAGTTTCGGTGTTTTTTTGAAAACAAATGTATTTCAAACATTGATTTAATCTAAGATTAAATGCTTTGTTGCACAGGAATTTAGGTGAGTCCTGAGAAGCTCTGCTGAATCAGAAACCAGTGAGTAAATGAATATCTACATGCTTTTATAAGTTCTCCTTTTAGATTACACTTTCTCAAGGTCAAGAACTATTGAAGATTCAGCACAATTTTTATAAAACTTATTTTTTACCAGGAAAGACACTAAATTATAACATACATATAAAATAGTAACTTTTGAAATGTTTATTATGTTAAATATATGTTATTATTATATTATT
Organism: Amazona ochrocephala; assembly: GCA_039720435.1. Lineage (NCBI taxonomy): Eukaryota > Metazoa > Chordata > Aves > Psittaciformes > Psittacidae > Amazona > Amazona ochrocephala. The sequence goes on from CM077878.1 coordinate 106,561,678, forward strand.
CCCCACTATGTGCTAGATAGACAGAATTCAGAAAAAGAGTATGCTTATTCTGAGAAGGCAATGGTCTAAAGACAGATGGAAAATTTTAACAAATATTATGGAGAGGGAAATAGTATATGTGGATTAACCATAAAATCTCTGGGAGGCGACATGATGGTGAAGCAAAGAGTGTCATTAACATATATAAGATAATTTCATCTATCTAACACAAAGGCAGAGGGAAATGAGAATATTTGTGAAGGTCAACTATAATTTTTTTATTGTCTTTCTTCCTTGAAAATTAATTTTTAGGCGAGCTCCAAGTGCTAGCAGAGTCAAATGAATTGAATATGTTGGGACACACTGAGTGAATATGATAAAAGGTGATTGTGAAAACATAACTGTTGAGAGTAGTGAGAAATTTGCAGTTTTGATTAGAAAATATATACTCATAAGCGCCAAAATGTCTCACCAAAATAGTTCCAGTGCACTTGTGATAAATTGCAGGTTGGATCTACTGGTGATATGCAGCTTGGTCAAAGTCCAACTAATTAGTCTGGAAAGTAACTAAGAACTTGAGCTTCCAGGTCCATAGCACTGTGTCAGTGCCAAAGTGCTGACCTGGTGGCTCTGCCTTTAACGCTCCCAGGTCCCCTGCTATCAGCCCTGCTTTGCAGTACGGGTTGTTTCAAAACCAGCCATCCAAAAGTTTCCTTGCGTCCTGTCTTGCAGGTCAGGCCCTGTAAGTACTGGCAGCTAGCTCTATTCAAGGACTGTCTTTGAGTGCCGTAGCTGGGAAGTTACGCTCACACAGCTAAAAAGGTGTTAGGCAAGTAAGTCTTCTTTTTGTATAGCCTCTAATGTTAAACTGAGGTAATCTGAGTAGACATACCATTCTCTATATTGATTTAGCTTTAGTTAATTGCCTACTGACTTAAGCTAAATCCTTAAACCCACTCATAACTTCCTATGGATCAGGGTGTATTCTGTCTAATCATTACAGTTTTCTTTTCTGTAAAGAAGTTAAGTCTTCAAACTCACTTCAGTGATTTAGAAGCCTAAGACTCCTTTTAGAGATTACTTGCACATCTAGGAGCCTCAGTCTTTTTGCAAACTAAAACTTCAGCTTATCTTGAAAATAATATCAGTGGTCTTAAAACGGCAAGAGTCTGCACATGAATTGTGACATGAAGACCTATATTAGAAAAAAGTCCAAAGTAAATATTTACTTGAGGATAAACAATTAACTGCTCACGGAGATCAAAGAGAGAACTCACACTTCTGACTAGGATTGTTTGAACTTGCCTGGCTGCAGGTTAGGAGCAGTGGCCACTTTGAGGTTGCCTTCACAGTCAGAAGCGACAGGAACTTCAACACTTAAGGAATGTCAGATCTCCAGGCATGAAATCTGTGGAGACTCCTGGACTCCAAGCTAGATATTTGTTTTCCATGACTGGGGATTTCTCATGTCTTATTTAATAATGACCTCCAAGCATGAAAGCTAGTGATGATCACAAGTTCTTAAGCTGTTAGTTGTATATTTGCATCTCTTTTTGAGGGGAAAAAGCAGGGTGTGTGTCCTGGGTTCAGCAGTAGCAGAGCCACACTGGGTGTCCACCCCTTATTCCATACCATTCACGTCATGCTCAGATGTCTCATTTTGAATATACTATCACTCTTATCTCATACATATACATATATACACACACATACAAACAGAGATATCATTCCTTAGTGTATGGACCAATTCCCATAAAGCTGCTAAGTCCATCCAGTCCATGATGTCAGACTCCATCTCTTGCAACAGTCTTTCAGAGCAGGAGAGAGAGTATGCAGTGTTGGATCGTTGCCTTTACTGCAGAACTTGTCTGGTTTCATCAAAGTTCATTCTTTGTTGGGATGATGGTCGGAGGGAAGTCAGGGCCAGTCGCTGGTGACCTGAAGACATCTAGTTGGTGGGCTATAAAAATATTATATAGCAGGCAACAGCATACAATTGAGTTCATTGGCTCTTTTCCCATAAATCAAATCCCCTTGAGGGATACATCAGGCTTCCCCGTCTTCCCATATTACCCACCAAGTATATTGGGGTCCTTGAGCAAAAGCAATCCCATGAGTGAGTTTGCCTATACCTGAAACAGGAATAACCCAGACTGTCTTCCCCAGCAAATTCTTAAGTGCACCACAGGAACTTTGTCCCCCTCTACAGTATGTAGAAGTTCTGACTGGGCTGGACCAGCCCTGTTGGTAGATCCTCTGGTGTTGACCAACCAGGTGGCCTTCGGTAAGTGTGTATCCCAATGTTTGAAAGTTCCACCACCCATTGCTCTCAGTGTAGTTTTTAACAGCTCATTGTACCATTCGATTTTCCCCGAGGCTGGACAGTCATGAGTGGCAGGGTGTGTGGGACAGTATGGGCAAGTATCTAGGCCACTGGACCCCTCCAGTGCTTTGGAACTTCACCACTGAACAAGTGCAAAATCTGGAAAAACTAGTAAAGCACTTAAATGAGGAGTGTTGTCATCCTGGTCATACCAGAGAGGGACAAATCACGGCAACATGCTGGGCCTTGGCCTATGCTTACAGAGCCCTGTTCAACACTATCCAGCACCTTCAAAATGAAAAAAATGTCCCTGGATCTGATGGCAAAGCAACAGGCAGCCTTTTACTCCGCTCCAGCTTGACCACAGCAGGACTCAAATTTGCAGTCTTCTGATCTGAAGTCAGACGCTTTATCCATTAGGCCATGTGTACGTGTATGTACACTCTGTATGCGCGACAACATGGTGATCCCCATCACAATCAGCAAGCAGGTCTCAAGGGTACCTAAAGGCCATTCAGAACCTTCAAAACTCTCAAACGATGCTGTAAACGGTCTGGTGGAGGGGCTGGGAGCATAAAAGAATGTCTCCTTCACAGGTTGACCACCCGAGGAGGGGAAAAGAGATATGTAATTGCTAAGCACTTCTATTATATACCTCCCAAAGTATAGAGGTGGTGATCACCCTGAGAACGAAAGCCAGATCAGTTTCATGATCAATGATTCTATTGTATTACAAGTTATTAGCATAAAGTACAATGAGAAAAGAATATTAGCCCAAACTCCCCATCTGATAAATGCTAAGACAGCAAATACTGGCTGTAAGTAAGGTACCACACGTTGAACCTGTGAGATCAAGAGCAACAACTTTGAGAGCCAATAAATCAGCATTGTGATGAGTGACTATTAATCCTGTCATTATCTCAACCCTTCGTGCCCCACATTGGGTGTCAAAAAGAACTGTCGTGGTTTAAGCCCAGCTGTAACTCAGAAAAACCACACAGTCTCTGGAGTCTCTCCTCCCCTTCCTCCCCCCCGCTCCCGGAGGGATGGGAAGGAGAATTGAAAGAATCAACTCCCACAGGTTGAGATAAGAACAGTCCAGTAACTGAGGTATAACACAAACCACTGCTGCTAGCACCAGTAATAATAACAATTACAAGGGAAATACAAGGGAAGAGAATACAACCACTCACCACCTGACGACAGAGCTGTGAACTAACTCTTCCGGGTCCCTGCCCCACATTTTATCCTGGGCATGACATGCTGTGGTATGGAATACCTCTTTGGTCAGTTTGGGTCAGGTGTCCTGTCTCTGCTTCCTCCCGGCTTCCCCTCCTCCCTGGCAGAGCATGAGACTCAGAAAGTCCTTGGTCAGACTAAATATTTGAGCAGTAACTAAAAACATCAGTGTTATCAGTGCTGCTCCCAGGCCAAAAGTCAAAAACACAGTGCTGCACCAGCTACCAAGAAGGAGAAAAATGACTGTGACTGCTGAACCCAGGACAGTATGAAAGAGGGAAAGACGGCATTCAAAATGGAACTAAAGTCAAAAAGAGACCTGCAAACATGCAGGCTGAAAAACCAGCTGCTAAACTGTCCTATAATACAGAGACTTAGAAAAAGTTATGAATGGGGATATATATTCTCGCAGTGTCAATATACTGAGAAAGCAAAATGTCAGCATGGCTGAAGACAAGTTCAAGAACTTAATTTTCTTTCCCTGACTTATACCTTAATTTGATTAACTTAATATAGCCAAGAAGATTTAATATTTTACTCTTCTACCTCCCTTGGACACAGTGATATCAGTTCAAAATCTGAAACACAAAGGTATGTCATTGTCATATATTCTTAGACAAACATAAAGACCTCACCTTGTAATGACAGTAACCACAATTTCAGCACTAATCATAGCTTTCTGAGAGGCAAGTATTTTCCCTGGGAAGGGAAGATAATTGAGAAAAAATATCTAAATATCTACATAAGAGACTCATAGGAAATTCTCTTCCTGTGTCTTGCTAGTGGAGCATAGCCAAATGTGTCAGGGCTTGCTGATGGACCTGGTGGCCTAACCACACCCAGCCCTTTATATTTACACTGTGAAATTTTGGGATTCTGTTTGAGGCACTGGGACAGCTGGGCAATGATGTTCCCGTCAATGTTCCTCTCCAACCCACTGCCTTGATAGACAGATAGAGCTATCATGCAATAAAATGATGAAGATGAAAGTACAGAAGAACCCTAATGTAGTTGAAAACAAAGACAAACCTGTGCATGAAATGGTGTGAAAAATACAGAACTGACCTTTTTTCACAGTTCAAAATGGAAAAGTCAGGCCTCCAAAATCATGATTTAAAAAATTTCTGTGTGTCCTGTGCTCATTGCACAGCCTTTACCCCCAGTTCTATTCACCCAACTCTTGCACCAGCTTGAAAAAGATGACATGGTAGACAGCTCCCAGGTGTCCCAAAGATTACAAAGTCCTACTCTACTAAGGCTCTACCGCACAGACAGCATCTCTCCCCTGTCATACTGCTCTGCCACTCCCACAACTGTTCTTGTGGCTGCAGGTATTCTTTACCTTCCCTTTTATCTTCAGGTTGTTGATGTACATCAGCTACCCCAAGGTTAACAAAAAAGAGAAAAGGAAGACAGAAAAAGCAGCATCTAGCACTGAAGACAAGCCCTAAGGAGATACTGACAAGCAATCTGTCTTGGGGGGTAATTTCCAGATGAATCCAGTGCAGAAACCACATTCCTGAAACTAGTAGATGAAAGCATGGCAACTGATACAGCTTTAAATTTGTGACTTGGGCAAATCTGTGTTTACCCAGCTAGGATTAATGCTGATACCAGCCAGAACTGCAGTCACATAGTGCCAGCAGTAAGGGTTCTGGGATTGTCCATCTAAAATGACTGTTTGCTCTACTGGCTGCTGTAAATACACTACTGATTTCTTAATTTATTTAAAAAATGACAAAACAAACACTCCAAATACAATCTGGGCTTTCATCTGCAGAAGGCCTGAGCTGGTTACAGTAGGCAGGTTACAGTAATTTGTCTGTTGACATTCTTCTGATGGACAAAATGCCTATTATAAATAAGATTGTTGCTTCTCCCACTCTAGTGGCCTCTCAACAAAAGTAGGGTCTGGGTCTGGCTTTAAGAGCTTGCTCTGCATATACAGTGCTCCCATATGCAGTGTAGCTCCAAACACTAAGGAAATTCATAAGGCATATCTCTAAGTAGAACAGGGAATTTTAGAAGGTTAAATCTTCCTACAGCTGAATAGAAGAGATGGGAGACGTGTCTTTCTGTGGCTGGTGAATTCAAAGTCTGTGAATCTTTTACATCCCATTTATCATGGAAGAAGGATGTAAATGGTCCATAGGCCTGCAAGTGGCCTTAGCATTTTCAAAAAAAAAAAAAAAAAAAAAAAAATTGTATCTGTCAATAATGCACACTTTACTCAAAAACCCTTTACATATTTAACTACAAATGGTTTTCAGGGTCAAAACTCGCAGCAATAAGATGATACATGATGACAAAAAGGGTCTGGGAAATTCTATTCCTCTCCCTGACACCGCTGCTTACCAGTCAAAAGTGGAATCAAAACTGGAGAGGCACCCTGCTGTGCCGGACACCAAGTAGGATGCCCAGGGACTGCCATAGGACCATGGCGAGCCACTTTGTGAAGGCTGCTGCAAATCCAGATTGGGGAACAGAAAAGCATGGATAAATGATCAAAAACTCTACAGGATGACAGACTGATCTATTTTCATAGATCAGAGGCAAGCAAGAGCTACATGAGAAAAGTATGGAATATGTCAGGTAGTCTGGAAAAGGGAGACTAGGAACTGAACTAAAAGAACAGGAAGGTATCTTTGATCTTGTAGCCCAGTGCTTAAACCACTCTAGCACAGATGCGTTTCCATCTATCTACAGTAGGCTTCTTCTGCCTGCCTTGTAAACCTCCAGTCTGACCACAGTCTCAGGTAGGCTTAGACTACCTGGATGTTTAACCTGATTTGTCATGGAAATTCCTGTGTTATTCTAATAGAGCTCTTCATACATGGTTCAAATCAGCCCAGAGAAGAGAAGGTTGCGTAGAGACCTCATAACAGCCTTCCAATATCTGAAGGGGGCCTATAGGAATGCTGGGGAGGGACTCTTCATTAGGGACTGTAGTGAGAGGACAAGGGGTAGCTGGTTCAGACTTAAACAGGGGAAGTTTAGATTGGATATGAGGAAGAAATTCTTTACTGTAAGGGTGATGAGGCACTGGAATGGGTTGCCCAGGGAGGTTGTGCGTGCTCCATTGCAGGTGGTGTTCAAGGCTGGGTTGGACAGAGCCTTGGGTGGCATGGTTTAGTGGGAGGTGTCCCTGCCCATGGCAGGGGGGTTGGAATTAGATGATCTTAAGGTCCTTTCCAACCCTAACTATTCTATGATTCTACGAAACCTGATTGCTGTGGTGATATTTAAACACAGGTTTAAATGCTTTGAGAAAGCAGAGTTTATGTCAGTACCTGTTTTGGGCACTGCAGAAGTTGCACCACTCAGAGGAACAGATCTCTAGCAACTCTGGATGGGAAAAGATGCAGGCACATAGCTGTTACTCTGCTGGGTTGATTTGCACACGTTAACCACTTGGGTGGATGTTTACCTAAAACCATCTGCTCAGTTAATCTGTGTAACTATGTGACACAAATCCTGAGGTCAGTCTTTTAAGCAAAGGAATTGGATGAATGGTCAGCTTTGCAATGCAGGTGGAGGTTCAAGGAAGCAGATACAATTCCAATTGGAGCTTGAATTACCCACTTTCATTGCAGTTGTTGGATTGTTACAGTTGTTGCATCAGCTCCCAGGCAGTGCTTCTGGTATAGGCAGTTGTACAATAGTTTCACTGCTCAGCTTCCAACTAACATCCCACAACTAGTAGCTTCTGCTTATTCAGCTGAAAAAGCACAAGTATTTCAGTGTTTAGACAGCTTTAGACCTCTTCTAGAGGACATTTAGACTTGTCCTCTTAGCTTGCACTGCTATGACTGTTCCTATGGCTGTGATCCGCTTCTGTGTCCTAGCTGAAGCAGGGTGAAACTAGCCTCTGAGGGCTGCTAGCTCCTTAAATTTACTGAGGAAAACAGAACATCTGATTCTACAATCTTATTTGCTTGTACAGGCTTTGCCTGGGTAGTCAAGAAAACAATCTACCTACCTGTGTCTCATGTTCTGTATTTACAAAAGAAAGTGATAGCACATACCTGTCTTCTCAGTGGTGCATGTAACATAATGAGAAAATACACACATTTTTCACATGGTTTGAAAAACATCCATAGAAACACAGGTTATTCTCCAGGTTTCGTGAGAGTAACACATGTTAGCATGGAAATCCCAACAACAAAGGACAAGATCTGTTTGTGTATTTTGGTTGTCTTTGAAACTTTATAGAAATGTGGGAGCCAAAGGGAAGCATATAGTTAAAAATATTTGTTTAGCAATGAGGTCATCTGTTCCCGGAAACATGGAAAAGCAGTGTGATTCTTCAGACCAATTTGTTTTGAATTATTTCATCAGACACATCTGCACCATAGTTATCCAAATAATTGATTGTGTGGCTTCTCTGTCAAATAAAAATTAGGAGGAAAATTCAGAATTTGAACCTTCTTGCCAAACAAAAATTAGAAAATAATTGAATTTGACATGTCATGCTCTAGATAACACAAAATATTTCATCTGAATAATTTTTACAGAAGCAGAAATACAAATATGTAGAGAGGGAATAGTTCCCAGAACTGCTGCTGGGAAGACAGTAGCCCCTTTATTCAGTATTTCAGGGGCCGAAGCACTTAGGACACGAGCCATCCAGATTCAACTCTGCCCTCTGTTTCTGTTGTTCACCTCCCAGAAAAGTGACATAATCATCACATGTGATTAAAGAGCAGCTCTCCAGTTGTCTGCTGATGCACTTTCACTTTGGATAAGTATTTGCAGCTCCAGGCCTTCATGGGGTTTATCACACGTCAGGTGAAGGCTCATTCCTGGACACTTTTCTGTGGTCCTTCTTTACTAATCACAGAATCACTGAATGGTTTGTGTTGGAAAAGACCTTAAGATCATCTAGTTCCAATCACCCTGCCATGGGCAAGGACACCTCACACTAGACCATGTCACCCAAAATCATCAGGATAAATAACCCAAATACACTTTGCCGAAAATTCGTCTAGCTTCAGTAATTCCTCTACAAAATCTTGAGGAAGAAGTGTATATTTTATATATATTGTCTGACGCAGTAAAGCTCAGAGGATCTGAGGAGATGGATTGTGGTAAAAAAGTTTTAGTTGTCATTGCACTGAATGTGTGCAGTATATAATAGTCTGCATTAGTATATGAGAGTTACATTAATTAGACATAAAATATATTCCTGGGCTGGGCAAGAGAAATTTAATTTTAAAATCTGTATTAAATTGACTGCCATTAAACATTTTGCACTTCAGATGTACAGAGTCATACCTCCTAAAAAAATATTTATGCAAATTCATTGGGAATGTAGTGATCCTTGCCTCTAAAATATGACAATTTACACATCTGTATGTCAACACAGTTGTCAGTTAGCTATGCTTCAATTCAAGAAACTGTGTAGGGAAACTTTTTAGGGGTCACTTGAAAAAGATCTAAGAAAGCATGCTGTTTCATGTGTTGCTGATGATGGTGCACAAAAAGCCTGCCTGGAAGAAGCCAAAAAAGTGTTAAGAATGCTGACCTAAGTAGATGAATGCCCAGTGCCTCTAGGGCACTGATGTTTCATTACACAGACAAAAATGGACAAGACCATCACACGCATTCACATGCAGTGGGAAAGTGGAAAAATTCTAACACTCTTTTAATGTCAAGGATCTAAACCAGGAGACTTTTGAAGTATCTCAGTAGATCATAAGACGAGCAAAAAGGAGGGCACACACCAGAAATTACTGCAGTCTACTGCCACCATCCGTAGACACACATTGAAACACAAGATGTAGTCAAAAGTGATATCAAGACCTTTCTACTTGGATGCAACAACTTATAATTGGCACACAACTTAGTGCTGTATATTACTGGTAACTAATGGGGGCAGAAACGAAAAAACCTAACCAAACCAGCTTCTGCTTTGTGTAAAACCTCAGGCTGCTAGTATTATACTTAGGACAAAACACCAATGGCCAAGTTTTCAGCAAATGGGAACAACCCAGTTCACTAGCCAGACAAAATGCTCGCTCTGATACAAGCAGGGAAGACAAGAAAATTAACCAGTTTCCTAAGAAGCTAGCCAGATTGTGAGCCCATCAGACGGTCACACCTTTAGCCAGGTAGCCAACTTGCCTGACTTCTGCCAAAGGTTTTCAAAGTGCCATTGTATCTTCAGGAAAAAGAAAAAAAAATAGAAGAGAGGAAAACCAAAAAGTTTAAAAAGTTACCAGTGAAAAAGAGGTACTTTTTGGAAAATGTGTTTTGGTGGAAAAATTGTGACCCAGTCAAGATGCAATTCTGTCTGTAGTGCTTAAACAGCCTCTGTTGCCTCAGGTCTGGTAAAATAACAGAATACTGCCAATACCAAAAGGGAGGCATGCAATAGAAATATGCTACATGATGTTGAAGGGCTAAAGAACTGGTGAGGCAGATGGTAGTAGGACTCAAAGGCCGCAACAAGAATCACATATGCCTGAAGTATAGCTGAGTTCAGCCACAGTCCAAAAGTTGGATATTTTATTTTTGTAAAACAACCCCTGTATTATAACTTACTCTTGGCTTGAGCACTTGCGTGTCCTAAATTGACCCTCACTTGAGGTGAGTACTGAATAGAAATCTTCTCATTTGCTTCACTTGGCCTTAAATGTTCCTTCTATGATGCTTCCATAATGCATCAGAAAGACTTCATGGCTGTCATTAGAACTTTATGGAACTCAATAGTCAGAAATAAAAAGAGCCGTTGACCTGTGACGAACCTCTAGAGTACCTTGGTGTGCTTTCCACTAGCAGAAGCCAGTAGGAATACATAGTAGAGATGAAGCACATTCTTTGCAGCATAAATCACACAACACTGACAAGCTGGATAGTAAAGTGTTCTGTATCACTACAACAGTAATTTTACCTTTAAAGAAAATCTTCACTAGTGCTAAATATTATTCCTGTTGATCAGAATTTGCAAATCCTGTCACATACCAAAAGACAAGTCAGTTTTCAGCTCAGAGGGACTGCAGTTAGTACTGGAGTCTTTGATTTAGCTAAGGCAGACCTTGACAGTATCCCCATTTTCATATTTATATTACAGAAATACTTTGCATGCCTCTAGTACCTTTTATCAGAGGACTGATCTCCTTCACAGACAGTACTGAATTGATGCCAATGTAAATTGGGATTTGTTTTCCTTGTTCTGCAGATGGGAGAGAATGAAGCACAAAGATGATGCAACTATTTAAAGAAGGCTTGGCAGAGCCAGGCATGGAATGCAGATCTCCTGACACTTGAGTCAGTGCCTTCACCTCACTCACTATCTTTGCCCTTTTATCTGCATGCTGTGCAACAGTCATTCAAGCTGGACATATACAAAAAACCCCTGTTTTTAAGAATGGATGCCTAAACTCCTGGGTTCATAGCTAAACTTCAAGTGTGCTAAATGTCCAGAACATCATCAGGCATGAGATTTCACTAGTTCCAGAAAGCAGAACTTAGTGAATAAATAAGGATTAAGAACCCTAGCTGTATCCATGCTTTCTTCTTTTTTTTCAATCTTTCCCTTTTTCTAATAAAGACTTCTAAGTGGCCATGGTGAGTGTGAAAGTATCACGGAAAATAAAGATATTGTGAAAAGAAAAATAAACTGCTTTTTCTTCACTGGTGTCTGTATGTCTACCTGAGATGTCATTATAATCAAGGCTGATTTTACTTGTAAATGTTTGGCAAAGTTTCCAGGAAATACGTGAATGGATTAGAACCTGGCAGTAGGTGGTTTTGAACACCAGAGCCCATGTTTTTTCATAGGTCAGCTACCAATAGAGCATCCTGTATCATGTGGTCACCTTTTATACCCTGCCCAATGACATTATCTTACTTCCGACTTACACCAACTCATATTCACATATCATGTCTATGCCAGACAGACAAATCACTAATATCTGAAAAATGCTAGGATACTATAACTGATACCTTGTGATACTCAAGTTCTACTTGCACCAACACCTTTGTTGTGGTTAGGTATACCATGACTTATGTATATTCCTTGATGCATGAACACATGCAAAACAATATTCCAGTGGAAATGAACAAAACCGTGTATGACCTTGAATACATTCCTATGCCTGCTCCTTCAGTAATTCTGTGCTCCTGAGCACTCTCTTTGCTTTCATAACATGTTTGAGAGTGTTTCTGTTCCAGTCTGCTCGTTTTGTTCCTCCTTGCTTATAGGGAGACATTGCCTATGTGAATCCGCTGATTTAAGGGACACGGCTTCATATCCAGCCTGAAATGTGAACCACTTTTGGGCTGAAAGTTGTTGCTTTTCATCTCCTATTGTTTCCTAAATTCAGGCTTACAGAAGAGTTCTCAAAATTCCTACCAGTTTCACTCAGAGCCACAACTGCCTACAGTTAAAAAAGAAAAAAAAAAAAAAGAAAAAAGAAAAAAGAAAAAAGACAAGGATTTAAAACTTTCTAGCTTAAACCAAGATAACTGGAGATATAACTGGAGATAACAGACCATCTTACTACACAGGGAGCTTTCTTTTGCTGTTGTAGATGTCATTTGAGAGGTCAGCATGTATTTCCCCATGACAGCACTAAAGAACTAGTCTGAATGCCACTATTTAGACTTTTTTTTTTTAATGTATTTACTTTATCATAGCTGCCTCTGTGTTCTGCCATAGCTTCAAGCCATGTGGATACTATCTACAGGAGTCTACCGCTTTTAGCTATGGCTGTTTACTGAAACCTGAAGGAAAAAAGTCCCACCAGTATTAAAATACATCATGAAGATAAGTCACTCTAGCTTGAAGGGCTGGTCTTTATTCTATAGAATCTTCTTTTTTACATTAACAATTCCTTTACTCTCCTGTCTGAACAGGCTTTATGACATTGATATTACACTTCATTTCTTGTAAAAATCCAGAATTCATTTTTTTTGATGTTATCTCTGACAGAAAAATTGTTGTCAGTAAATACACCGATAGATTACCATCCTTAATGTAACTCTGCTGTGAGATTCAGGTGTTGGAGTTGGTTGGTGCACTGCTGAGCTACACGCGCATATGTAGGCAGAGTCTAGTCTGAAAGCTCTTCAAGCATCCAGGCCAAATTCACAAATTCAGAGCTTCCAGGACTGAGAAAGCAAGCTGTCTGCAGTTAGGTGCTTGGTTTGATGCACAAATACTTGATTTGTATCTGTACTAGTGTTCATTAGTTGCACTGAGTAGGTATGAAATTGTATATGGCCACTGATTCCTCATCTTTTTTTTTGGAAATCACTCTGCTCCTAACATGCACTGTAATCCTGGCTCTTCCTGCCTCTTCCTGCCTGTTTTTTGAGGTTTTTTTTTTATGTTTTCATTAATAAGAGGGCATTGCGCCATATTTGTACAGCAAGTGACCACCACATTCACACTATTCTTTACAGTCTTTTTCCAAGTCATATTTCTGCTTTAGCCTACCCTGGACCACTCAGTTTCTTCTGCAGAAAGGATCTGAGATTTTCAAGCTATAACCATTGTTCAGCCGACAGACATCCCCCCCTACCCTCAGTTTTGTCCTTGGTCCTTTTCCACAGGCATTTTTGCCACTTTTTTCTTCATTCCTCTCTCCTCTCACGCGAAAAAGCAGTCAATTAATCCTCACAACAACCAGCTCTGAAACCCTCCCTGGGGACAAGGCAGAGTGAAAGCCTGCAGTGCATCTCTCCAGAGGGAGACAATAACCAGCAATCATGATACAATTTTTCCATGGAGCCATGCTCGTCCTGGCTACCAGTTTACACTGCATGAAGAACCTCTGTTATAACAGGGATTTAGACTAGGTAGCTGTCCTGGGTTCAGCTGATAGTGGCTTAAAGCCCTTCCTTCAAGCAGAGATGTTCTTCCGGTCTTTTGATTTTCCTAATCTGCCACTGATCCCTGTTTTTCTCCTATTCACACTCTCCTCAGATCTCAAGCGAACCTAAAATGAGACAAAACCTGGACCAAACCCAAGTCCAATTCAGTGGCTTTAGTTTACACAAAGCCAAGGATGACTCAGCTACTCTTTGCCATAGGGAGCTTTCTGAAAGACAAGACACCTGCAGAAATGTCTCTCTACAGAGAGTGCTTATGTACGCAGCAGAACTCAGGCAGTAAAAATTACCCATTTTTTGGGACAGTGAGGTCAGGAAGGCCAGTCAACACTAGCTTGTTTAACCTAGGGCAGGGACAGAGGTGTCTCTTTTTGATTTGCAGGTCAGCACCCCACACACACCAACAATTCGGTTCCTGGGCAGAAGAAAACAACAGAGGAAAATAAGCACATCATTTTCTTTGGATGCTTGACTTTATGGAGTACTTTAGTTCAGAAACTCCTCATCTGTTCTTTCTTACAAGTCTCACTGTTGAGCTTTGAGTAAAATAATTCCTAAACACTATTCAGCTCATTCATATTATCAGTATTATCAGGTGTTTTTGATTTTAAATCCTGAAGTATCTTCCCTGATAGTACTTCTAAGGTTCATGGTCATAACATAAAAATATTTCCAGATACTTATGAAGACAACATATATACCTGATTTTAACCCTGTTACACTGCAGCTATTTTACTTCTGTGCTGAAATGTAGTTGCTTTTAAAAGCCAGGAAAATAGAAGAGCATTTTGGAATATTAATGTTAGGACAGGACATTCAGTGCAGCTGGGCAATGACGGCTGCAATTCCAGCCTCACCATTCCTAATGTACAAAGGCGGAAGTAGAAATTTATCATCCTATTAGTTACCTGTATTAGCTAATCATGACCCCAGGTTATGTATATAGCAAAGGTATTTCTTTACCTCATACAGGGAGTTTGAGCCTTGATGTCTGAGTTCTTTTAGTGGAAAGCCACTGATGCACCAATCCAATATGCTGGCTAGGGATCCCTAGCTGTTGAAAATCAATGAGTGGAGGGTAGTAGTGACAAATATATTGTTTCTATTTGCTAGGCAAGGTTATGGGACTTCTCAGGGACTTAAGCAGTATAGACAGTACTGGTCATGAATATGCCACTTCTAACATGCAATTAGAATCTACAGCTGCAATCAATCTTTACAAAAGTCTGGAACTGTGCAGAATACCTCCAAATTGTCCACCCTTGGTTTTGCGTTTCTCGGTAAAATGCACTTAATAAAGACTGGATATCTTCTAGGCAAATATATGGTAATATTGAGCAAAGACATTCTCAGATAGATACCTATAAATATGCTTGTAACATCAGAATTACTGTTTGGGCTTTTGGTTCTGCAAGACATACTTTCTTTTCACTTACCTTCAGCACATGCAAACTAGATAATGGAAGGCAGTGCAGAAATTCCCAATTTAGCTTCTCCAGATGGCTCTGTGTGGAAGATAAATGCTCAAGACACTTGCTGAGGTCCAGAAGGAACATAGGAGCATGATAAACCCTGCCAATCCACAAGGCTTACTGCAACCTTTTGGGACAGTCCAGATTTTAGCAGCCCTATCTAAAGTTAATTGGACATTCCTTGTGGGCAATGATATGTTTGACATGAGCAATGAGCTGGGCCATGCTCTGGGGTGAAGCATGATGCCACAGATCAGCTGTCCCACACTGCAGAGCACAGCGCAGAGGGGCAGCCACTCCTGGGATTGCTCCACTGCCATCCCACCCCAGCAGCAGCAGAGCTGGCCTGGGAGGGCAGGGGACTGGGCTGGGGGGCTAAGGATGGGAAGGTGGAGGAGCTGGAGGCTGGCTGAGGAAGCGCAGGAGCCATAGGTGCATCAGAGACACACGGTGACATGGTGGAAGAGGTTGCTGAGGACTCAGACTGAAGTCTGAGGAAAGCATAGTGTAAGTGTGTGTCTGTGTGTGTCCAGACTTTAAGCAGCTGCAAGTGCCTGTCTTGGCTGAATGTCCTCTAGCAACAGCCTAGAGCAACAGTAGCTCCAGTTTCTTTCACAGTTCTCTGCCCTGTGCCACAGGCAATAAAACCAGTGGTCTTGACTGCGGACACCTGAGGCAAAATTTAATCCCATGTGTTCAACTCACAGTGTATGTTTTTCATCTGTCCACAACCCTCCTGTACTTAGACGAGTATGTCCTGGGTACATTCTGTTTACCTACAAGGAATCTGAAGCATTTAGTGGCATGCCAGCATCCTGATGATGTACTCCTTGCACTGCTGTACTGGAGCTGCCCCCTGGCTCTGATGCGATATCCTGTTTGAACAGCTACCAGTGCTCTGGTCTTCCCATCCTCTTGATCCATCTGAATTCATAATCTTTTGAGGGTGAGCTGAGACTACATCATTCTGTGTCTGTTTGAAAAGTAATGGTTTTTATGTGACGGCATAAGGATGCCCTCAAAAAGTAATTCTGATATATCTTGAGAAGTGAATTTGTAACAGTATGGGGAATCCGATATGGACACTACCATCACAGCTTTGACAGATGAGTGCCAACAAAACTCACTCTGTAGTTCAAGACTACTACTCTGGCTATTCCCTTTGCTCTTGATTGCATAGTTCAGCAGGAAGAAAAACATGATTATTCCCCCAAAGAGGGACATAATCTGCATTCAGACAGTTACTTTGATGTATAATTTTTTCTCCCCTGTCTAGCTTTGGGCTTTGAATAATTCAACACTCTAAAATGAAGAGATATTAATCTATAAAATAAGGTTCATGGGCAGTATGTATCCTAGTTTAGGGAGGGTTCCCTTTTCTCTTTTTGGAAGTTTCCTAACAGAAATATATTTGTGTTATGAACATCCAATGCAGTAAAACTCAAAGGACTAACTGCACAAACTCTCTAATTTGACCTGTACAAAACTTCCAGGAGATTCTAAGATTCTTTGGGTTTTCATCTTGTCAGATTGCCCAGGCAGAGCTGTAGTACTGTTTCAACTGGGCTACTGGACATCTGGAAACAATCTCTGGGCAGAAAGATTGGAACTGGGAAGACATGGAAGTCAGGAACTCCTCAAATCTAGATGTCTAAATTGGGTGCATACACTGTGTTGTAAGGAAGCCTCCAGAGCATAACTGAGTGTGCTGATATTACTTCCCTGCATCTGTTCCATAATTGCCTACCTTTGTACTCCCTCTGGGTGCCTACGTAAGGAAACTGTACCAAGTTTTTCATTAGATAATTATATGAAGATAATGATAAAAATATATAGCATGTAGGCAAGCACTTAGGCAAATCTCTATCTACACTTAAATTAGCCACTAATATTCCAAAATAGGAATACCTACATAACATTTTATATTGCTTAAAATCACTTTCCCTTATAGAGTAACCATGAGTTTCGTGTTGCAGTGTAGATGATCTGCTTTGCACAATCTTCTATTGTTGCGGACTTGACATTTTTTTTCAGGCGCTGAAAACCGCTTTTATTTCCTGATTTAGAGTTTTAGCTCTTTGGTGCAGAAATCATGTTTACTTGTGTTTGTGCAGCAGGAGCAGGTCTTGATGAGTAGCAGTGGTTTGGAAACATTGCCACAATATAAATAGCACACTAATCATTACTTGTACTGTTGATGCATTGCTATGTCTTAAGCAGTGGCACTGCCTATGACTCTTGATCTCACAGAGATGAGGTCAAGACATTTTCATAATTGTAACATTTGTCTGAAGTCATGGTTGCCCCAGATATTCCTGGAACAGAGTCAGAATCAGAGATTGACAATATATTGTGAATGTCAGTTGCTTAAGGAAGCATCCATATTACATATTGGCATATATTGTGAAACTCCAGAAGGTTAAAAATTATTACATAAGGTATGTGCATTAAGCAACTTGCATACAGAATTTGGTGCATGTGAGAGTCTCAGACTGCTTTGCAAACATTATTTGGCTTCCTATCACATACAGAAATGTTATAATCTCAATTTAACTTCAGAATAAACTAGTATTTGGTCAGCACATTTATAAAATGTAAGAAAGTAGGTAAGCTCGTCCATTTGTTGTGTATAAGAAATGGGTAAATGCTAAACTCAGCTAATCAGGTGCAGATATATTCCAATTTTTTGTG
Organism: Amazona ochrocephala; assembly: GCA_039720435.1. Lineage (NCBI taxonomy): Eukaryota > Metazoa > Chordata > Aves > Psittaciformes > Psittacidae > Amazona > Amazona ochrocephala. The sequence continues at coordinate 106,579,219 of CM077878.1, forward strand.
GTAGACAATGCCAAAAGTATCAAGCTCCCTGTTATTTGACCTGAATTGATTTTATTGCCAAGATCATGCTGGAAATCTGTGGCAAAGAAGGGGAAAAAAAAAGAAACCAGATCTCATAACTCTCACTAAATTACATTTCCTGAACAGCAACTGATGGTATTATCATTAACATAATAAGAGCTTTTAATCACATAAAGACCAATTTAAGATGATTTCCCAGCTACTTGAGCCAAATAATTCAATTCTCATCTAAACTGGCTGGTTACACCACCTTCTCTCTTTTTGAGGATAAATGGCCAGGCCTACAGAACTCAAGTGACAAGGAACAGCAGGGCAATAAGACTCACAGTACACCACCACATGTATGAGAACTCAGGATGGCAGGGAAGACCTATGTCTCCCTGTGTCATGGTTGATTAGATATTTCATGTTGCTGATCTATTCTATAGAACTGGCTGAGAACACTGAGGAGGTACAGAAAGTGACAAAAGTGCAAGAAGGCCAGAAACTGCAAGAAGGAACTACTGGAATGGGCTGTACTTCCACCTCATTTGTCTTCATTGAAATACATGACTGAGATGTCAAAGCTCAAGAGCTGATTTTTGGTTCTGCCTCACAAATGTACCTAACTCCACACCTGTGTTAAACTACTAAATGGAGGCAATAAAGAGAACTTCAGACACATACCTTTCCTCAGTAATTCCTGCTTCCTGGCTCAGTGCTCTGAATACTGGCATATCATGCCTGTTGTCAACCTCAACTTTAAACATCTTCCCTGTTTGCTTGTTGTGTGGGACACATCACTCAGCACCAGGGTTTCCCTTCCTGGAGGTGGGCACACACAGTTTAGGTACTGAGTATCACAGCTCTCTAAACCTGTTAAGAGAGGTTATTCTGAGATTCCTCAGTAATTAGGCATTGCATTTCAGTGCCCCAAAATCCTGCTTTGACATAAGCCACCTAGGAAAGGATTTAATAAACAGAGAAGACGCAGCACTTAATCATCAGAGAAAGCAAGAAGTCATGGTGGAAGAAATGGTTTGACTAGCTATCAGGGACTTGGAAAACCTTGATTCATGTTATTATTTCTTGCTCAGTAATGTGCAAATGATGTCTCAATGCCTCATTCCTCCTCTGCAAAAGGAAGAAATGTACTAGTGTGTCCTACACGAGTGCTAGGAGGATAAACTGAAGTATGGAGGCAGAATAAGAGCAAAGGTCAAAGGCAGAAGTGATAATCTGAGTGATTATAGATCAAGTTTCAAGAATTACTCATAGGCATGGAGAGAAATTACTGAGGCTTTTTACTTTGTCCAGGAATTGTCATTTTGCAGCAGTTTATGTGCTTCTGGAGATACACATAGAAAATCACAAGCAATTTGCTTGAGCATTACAGGGAATAAGAATCCTGACTCTTGACCTGTGCCTACCTAAGCCTTTCCTTTCTGACCATCATGATTATCTGCTACTATTTGAGTCTCAGTAATCCTACATGCCTTCTACTGTTCTGACCCACATCACCCTTAGGTTGTCTCCATGTCAGGTGTCTCTAAAGCAAAGAGGTCCAGACTTTGTCAAGCATAACCATTTCACAGGTAATGTCAAAATGTTTATCAGTAGAACATTAGAATCTGTATGAGTGCTTATTTTCTTTTCCACCCTTATCAGGCACACGTTCTCTTGAAAGTCTCCTGAAAGCAAGATGTAAGAACAATGTCATAGATGTTCAGTATTAAAAATAACACATCATTCAGTTAGATGTGTTGATATTTCTCAGAAGAGGACAAGTGCAGCTGTCTGTTTGGAAGGTATATGGCTAAAGGTTAGACGTCAGACAATGAAAACAACGAAGTAAATGGATGGAAGGGAAAGGTAGGACAAAGGTGACATTTTTCAGCTGGACAGCTAGATAAAATGAACACCCAAGTACTTCTCTGCCATTTGAAAAGCTTGTATTTGGTAGATACTGTTACGGAAACAAGGTTCTGGGAGAGGTCTAAAAGGATAGACAACAGTCTTAGTAAGCAAAGAGAAGGGGAGGTGTTCCATGGGGGAAAAGAAAACAGAAAGGTGAAATCAGCAAAGACTTTTCAGCAGAGAGATTTCATTCATGGCATGCAGACTGCTGACCTGCCCTTGTTGTTCGTTTAGAGGAAATCACCAAACTTTTCTTGAATAGCAGTCATCTGTTTTATAGGGGTGTCTTAAATTCATGTGCTTATCACATTCTACAAATGTACTAGAAGATGATTAATCAAATCTAATGAACCTCAGCACAGCCAAGTATTCTCTTTTAAGACTCAGCTGAGTAAAGGTCACCAGTTCTGAGTAATTAACTGCTCGATGTAATGAGTTCTTGCATCACCTGTCAGTTTGAAGTTGAACTTAAGTGATCCTCAGATATTGTTTATCTATCATTTACATAAGATATATTCTATCCTGTTGTTTCTAGTGCCCTACTTCAGTTAAACTCTATTGTAACATCATTTTTGACACAGTATTCACCTTATTCCTTCAGGTAATCCTTTAAAAATATTTTCTTTCTGCTACCATAATATGGAACATTTAGCATTGAAGTTCTGGAAGAATAAGGTACTTGTTATTGTTGGAAATCCTAATGATATTGCAGTAGTAGTAGAGCAGCACCAGCATGCTGGGTGCCCAAAATTCCTACTCCTATGGAGGCTTGAATACACCCAAAAGCATTGTGCTACACTGTACAGTCCAATTTTACATGCAGTTTAACTCTCTAGCCAGTACAGAGACATTGGATCAAATGGGAGAAGTGTGTAGTTTTAGGGCATTTGAGAGAAAGAGAGGATTTAAACATAGCCGGAACGAAAGGGATGAAGCTTGCGATTAGTACTTTAATGGGAAGAAACTGGAAGACTAGAACAGCACAGGCACAAATGAAGTGCATGAAGAGAGAGAAGCCTAGGATTAGGTGTACAGGAATATTATGGGTTAGGCTGTTTTAAAGATGTTCAGACTTGCATTCTTTACCTGAGCTACTGGTGGACTGTCTAGGGCTGTTTGATACATACCCAGATGGAAACTCTGATGGAAACCCTGATGAGTTCTGCCTGTCCCTGACAGGAGTCCTGAAACCCAGACATAACACAGCAGGTCTGGGAGGCCCACATCACTGGTGTAATCCTGTTTGAACCAGGGGTGTGCTTGCGTGGACTCTTGCAGGATGTAGCTTGAAGTTTTCAAGTTGTGCAGTAGTTATCCCAGCTAGTGTGTATCACTGTCTCTTAAAGGGAATCAATAGCAGTAACCCCAAATATTTCAGCCCCCATTCCCATAAATAACAGAAGAATCACTTGGAGATCACATAGATTTCTTTATTTTTAACTAGTTGCCATGGCATCTCTACTGTAAAGCTGTCGTAGTTATGGCTACCTAAAGGATGTCAAAGCTTTGTCAATCATGTTTCTCTCTCTGCTCAGAGAAAAGAAATAAGGATAGGAAATTAGGGTTCAAATAATTTTCTTGAAGCATGGCAAAACTATCTGATGAGATCCCATGCCTTTTTAGAAATGTCAAGTCAGAAAAAAGAAACAGATTTATGAACATAAGGAATGAAGAATTAAAGTACATGTTCAGGCAGCCCTTTACCCTGCCTTGCTTGTGCAGCCTCTGTTCAGGGAATAGCTCCCATAACGAAGGATGCCTTTGAACTGTACAGCAGGGGTGGCTACACATGCCCTGCAGCCAAATTCCTGGCGCACCTCACCCCCAGAACACCAGATCTCCCACATTTGATAAGCCCTTTGCTTCTTTTTCATAGTTGTTTCGCCTTTATGCACTTGACACAATCTAACCCTGCAGTCACCTGCCATTAAACTTCTCATGCACAGACAGCTACAGGCCAGCTGCTGACATCTTTATTTAAAGGACCAATTCAGTGCAGTGATTAACCGAGGTGTGTAGGAGCTCTTGAAGATACAGGAAGCCCTCCTTGAATCTAAGGATGGTACTGTGAAGGAATTTGCTCCCCCATTCACAGTGGGAATGGCCCATCAAGATTATCTTTCAACATGAATCACAGCTCTGTTGAATTGCTGTGGCTAATCCTTCTGGCTAATGACACCTTCCCCAGGCAAGGCGGGAGGGGGGGGTGGGGTGATTTGCATGTAATTCCGGTGCTATGGACAGTGAAGGGTGAGTGTCAAGTTTTCATAGATATGTACTTTAGTCCTTTAATCTCCTGTTTTTTCAGACGCGGGAGTTAGACCTGAAGCACGTTTGAAGGGCACGCAATATCTGTGGACAGCTTTAATTCTGCATTAATGATGCTTTCCCCAGTGAATGCAAGATTTCTCAATGAATTTATGAACCTCCCAGATGCTGGAGCTGGTCAAGGATTATGTCTCTCACTCCAGAAGTACTAAAATGATGCAGAAGCTGAGCTGGGAGATGCTAAATCATCAAAGCTTAATCCTTGTGATGCAAGAATTAGAAGACCAGGGGATCAACTGCCCTAATCAAACGCCCTTTGAACTAGACATACGCAGGAATTCAAATTAACATGGTCTGAGGTCAGAAATATTATTTTTTCTGCTTTTTTTCCCCCTTTTTTAATGAAAATACCTAATCCCAAATAACTCTATGGCAAACCATTTCTCAGCACTATTGTCTAGAAAGGACTGTTTAACCATTTGTCTCTCAAAAACATGCACCATTTTTTATATAAAAAAGAATCTTTCAATGGGTTTAATGATAAAATGGAGGATAAAATAGAGGATAAAATATAGAGGATAAAATAGAGGATAAAAGAAGATGAGATGTACCTCTATCAGGGAAGTTGTGAATGCTTCATCCCTGGCGGCATTCAAGGCCAGTTGGACATAGCCTTGGGTGGCATGGTTTAGTGGGAGGTGTCCCTGCCCATTGCAGGGGGGTTGGAACTAGATGATCTTAAGGTCCCTTCCAACCCTAACTATTCTATGATTCTATGTATTATAGATCTTCACTATTTTAGAGTTCACCTTACTTTAAAAGAAATTGCTTTCAAACCATATGAATGGTACTTTAGGTTTGCTCTGTAGCACATCAGCAAGCACTTTGGAAGCTCAGTGGGCTAGAGAAATAAGCAATACCAACTTCTCAGACAATAAAAATAGCCTCTTGCTCTGTTGTGTTTCTATCACCTGGCTGCTTGCTGTAAGGCCTCTTTCTTATGAGTGTGAGCAGGACAGTTTGCTTGGCTGAATTACCTACTAGAGTTCAGGCTGTGTTGTAAGCAACGTATGTTATAAATGAAGTTATGGGCAATGTGATGCAACCAGATATTTGCATACCACTGAGAGATGTGCTCTGTAAACACATAAACACAAACAGTGTTTTCCCTGTGGTCACATTGGTTATTCACTATAGCAGGTGTCAACCTTTTGAACAATTAAGATCCCAGCTAAGTTTAGAAATGGCTTGTATTTACTTCTATCTGTCAGGTATTTGGGTAATACTGACAAGTATGTACCATTAAACACCATTAACCAGCATTATCTTTTCCAAGCTAAGTCAGTAATACCACTCCTGAGCTGTTCTGGTATTTCATCTTTTTCATTAGCGCATAAGAGACCATTTAGAACTCTGAACACACTTGCAGGTTATCACCACTCACAATTTATTTCCTATTTATTACATTTCAAAGGAGAATCACATTCTAAAGCACTGCATGAAGTTGGTCATCAGCTAAAGTACTTCAACTTATTAAACTCTAATTGCATGCTAACTACCTAAAATATACTTTAATATCATAAAGGCAGATTATGGGCTTTATTTTAAGGATCCTCCAGCTAGTATCAGAACAGAAAGCACAGCTGTTTTCCTGACTTTCTCCAAAACTTTTCTTCAAAACTGGACTGGTCCAAGTTTTTTTCAGTCAAACTGGGAAAAAAACCCTAACTCCAAAACCAAACCTGTCTGTTTGACTGTTTTGTACTATAATGCCTGTTTTCCTCTTTGCTCCACAGCTAAGCTGCAGAGGTAACATCCTGCAGAAATAACTCATTGCCAGGTTGGATCTGCCTGGGGAAAGATTTAAACTTCTATTGTCTGAAGGATGCGTGCCAGCATCTTGCATTATTACAGTATAGAAAGAGGTCCTGAGGTTTAAGCAGGAGATAAATCGGTCGCACTAAGATGAAATTCTTCTGCTGGATTTTACAGAAGTTGAACTGGGGAATTGTTAAAATCTCTCTCTTCTATTTATTCACAAACATGGATTCCTCAAAACATTTTGTCTAACACTATCCAGCAGCAAACATTTAAATCCTGGGAAGGTGAAGCTTTTTGTGAGCAAAGATGAAGCCTTTTGTGAGCAAAGTGGACAAAGAGGAATTCAAGCAGCAAAAGGTCCATAGAAATAACTTTCCAACCCATCAGCTGGAGCACAAAACCTTTGTGAATGAGTCAAAAGGGAATAAATGTGAGCTTCCTGACATCTCATGGTGGCATGACTTCACAAGCTTTATTGTGGTTGACATCTGTCCCTCTTTCCTGAAGGTTTCCTCCTCTACTTCATTAGGCCATACACTGATTTCCAAGCTATGAACTACCGCTCATGGCACTTTGATCAACACTTGGATTATCAGATGTAACTTCAATGATATATACATTAAATATATCTATTTTGTGTGTTAAATAAAGAAGCATACCTGAACTAAGAAAGACCATCACTGCCCTTTCCATTAATAGTACATTTGATCAAAGATCACAAAGCCTATATGATGAAGTTCAGTTTCTATTCATTCCCAGTAAGTTGAAGTTCAAAGCAGTCCGCTGAGAGTAATAAAGTTTGCAGGGTTGCTTTAGGTTCTGCAGTCAGTGGCTTCATCTCTGTGGCTTCACTTGCAAACTAGTTTTAACACCTCTCACAAAGCACAATGGTTTCCTAACGCAGTGTGAATTTCATGTGTCAGTTTTAGAAAGCCTTATGTTTTTGCTTTTAGACATCTTAGATGTCTTTTAGATCCTTCCCTTCTCTTCTCTTCTAAAACAGTGAAAAGAGAACAATGACCTTTTTTCACTAGAAGCAAGACAGCCTGTGAATAAGCTAGGCATGCCCTGGTGGATGGAAAGAGTTAACAGAGCAGGTCCTCATTTCTTACCAAGGCTAATTTGATACCTGTAGTTATGGTGGTATGTGTGAAAGGGCACTGCTAAGAACAGTGGCAGAGGCAGTGTTGGTGATGCAGGAGTCTGGGTACATAGGAGAAACTTTGGATTTTTTACTATAGATGTACAGTTTCCTATATGAATGCCATCCATATATAATCATAGAATCATAGAATGGCTAAGGTTGGAAAAGACCTTAAGATCATTTTGTTCCAACTCCCCTGCCTCAGGGATGCCTCACACTAGATCATGTTGCTCAAGGCTCTGTCCAACTCTGTCCAGCCTGAACACTGCCAGGGATGGAGCATTTACCACTTCTTTGGGCAATCTGTTCCAAGTGCTTCACTGCCCTCACAGTAAAGAACTCCTTTCTTATATCTAACCTGAACTTCCCTTCCTGTTAAGTTTAAACCCATCACCCCTTGTCCTATTGCTATAGCCCCTGGTGAAGAGTCTCTCTCCAGCACCCTTGTAAGCTCTCTTCAGATACTGGAAGGCTGCTCTGAGGTCTCTACACAGCCTGACCTTCTCCACATTGAAAAGACCCAACTTTCTCAGCCTGTCTTTATACAGAAGGTGCTCCATCCCCCCTATCATCCTCATAGTCCTGCTCTGGACTTGCTCCAACAGCTCCATGTCCTTATGCTGAGGGCACCAGAACTGCACACAATACTCCAAGTGAGGTCTCACAAGAGCAGAATAGAGGGGCAGGATCACCTCCCTCGACCTGCTGGTCACACTGCTTTTGATGCAGCCCAGAATACGGTTGGCTTTCTGGGCTGCGAGAGCACACTGCCAGCTCATCTTAAGTTTCTCATCGACCAACACCCCCAAGTCCTTCTCCACAGGGCTGCTCTGAATCTCTTCTCTTCCCAACCTGTAGCTGTGCCTGGCATTGCTCCGACCCAGGTGTAGGACCTTGCACTTAGCTTGGTTGACATTCATGAGGTTGGCATTGACCACCTCACAAGCGTGTCAAGGTCCCACTGGATGGCATTCCTTCCCTCCAGCATATCAACCGAACCACACAGCTTGGTGTCATGGGCAAACTTGCTGAGGGTGCACTCAATCCCACTGTCCATGTCACCAACAAAGATGTTGAACAAGATCGGTCCCAGCACTGACCCCTGAGGGACACCACTTTTTACTGTTTTCCAACTGGACATTGAGCCACTGACCACAACTCTGCATGCAGCCATCCAGCCAGTTCTTTATCCACCGAGTGGTCCATCTATCAAATGCAGTTTTATCCACTCAGGGGTGGTCCTGTTCTTCCTGGTGCCACTCTCTATGAGCCAGCTGCTCACATAATCTGAGCCAGCTGCTCACATAATCTGAGCTCTCAGCTTCCTGGGCAAGTCCTGTTGAGGTTCCCTTGGTGGCTCTTGCCATTCAGGATTGAGACTCCTGAATGCTATGTTTTCCCCATGCTCTGGTGCTGATGGTATCCTCTCTGGAGCTACTCACCTCAGCAAATGAATCAAATATCTGAATGAGTAATATATTGCCTGCATTTCCGTTTCAAAATACTCAAAAAGCTTTTTTCCTTCTGTCTCAAATTATCTATAAAGTCTCCCTCACCTCTGTCTATACTGAGCTGGAGCAATATACTCCTATCCCCACAGCCCAAAGCTGTGGCTCTGACCAAGATAGGGATGGAGCTGCCAGACCTACTTCAGAGCTCCAGGACTGGGAGCCAGCAGAGAAGTGTCTGGCATGACAGCCCAGCATTCAGCTATGCAACACTCCTATCCTCCTAATGCATTTCACACTTAGCAGATTGAATTGCTTTGATCTTCTCATTTATTTTTCTTTCAGTAAACAAAACAACATTTTTGCTCCTTTTCCCTGACAGAGAGTTTTGCCATATGCTCCAAATCAATTGCAACCTTATTGATGCTTTGTTACCGCACACATCTTGGGCTGCATTCAGAAAAAAAAAAAAAAAAAAAAAAAAAAGAAGGCATCTTAAGCATTTCTGTTTCTGCTTCAATGAAACTAAAATTGAAACACTCTGTTCATTAATACAAGGGTTAATGTGTCTTATCACTCCTCTCTTCTTGTCGTACTCTGTGAGAAGTAGAATTGAATCAATCCCCTGCTGTAAATAACACATCTATCTGACACTTACTTGTCTTTCTGTGTGGATAGTTGTCATGAATAGAAAGCAATTTGCTTGTATTCCTTCACCAATCAATATTACTTATTGACTTCAGATATACTTCCCCCATTATCTTAATTTGATTTAATGCTGAACTTCATGCAGTTCTGCTCCCACCTATGTGATGCCACTAATCCTTGTGTACCCACACAGTCAGCAGGGCCAGGGGCACTGATCCAGCAGACACAAAATCTTTTCTTTGGTCAAACTCATTTTGATCAGGAGCAGTTCCCAGCTGAGCATCCCCTAGTGAGCATCAGTACGGGCAGAGGTAGGTCTGCCCTCTGCTTTCAGCAGCAGTGGGGTCTTAGATGAGCTTCATCTTCTGCCTGATTTTGGCAAACAGCTTTTGGGGACATTATTCTGGGCGTTACTTAGGGCATAAGGGATCCGTGTATCATACTGGCTCCTCTTGAGGATGTATTTATAGCAGTAGAATGGTCCTATATTCAGATACAGTTAGCTACCTATTGACTAACTGTGATGACAAAAGCACTTTGGGGAATAATCAGCATATGTGTTGGCACAGCACACACTGGTGAGGAATCATGCACCTTTCCTCCCTGCAGCTGATAAAATTAAACCCGCAGAAATCCTCTGGGTGCTTCAGGATGTGATTTATTTGGAGGGATAGGAATAAGAAGGCAAATATTTAAAGCATGAAAACTTCATTGCTGAGGTCTGACCCAAGATTTCTAGCACACTTCATTCCTTCCCCCTCTTTCTCCAAGCTCACAGGCAGTGGGGAGGTCACTCTTTACTCAGGGTTGGGAAGAAGTGATGCCAGTGCAGTCTCTCATGCTGTGTGCTCAGCCTCAGCTCACCATGAGTATTGTTTTGTATTCCCAGCTGAAATGTGTTTTACAGGTACCTGGCTTCTATTTTTCAAACCAGTTTCACTGAAACCTGCTAGTTATTTGGTATGTTCAGGTTTTGGCAGTCTCTTTGTGTGGTTGTTCCGGGAATGGAGAATTGCATTTTCAAGTTCTATATTCTTTTTTCATTTATCTGATATTTGCTGCAAATTGATTTTGTCTCTATTAAACCGTTATATTGAATTTGCCGGTGAGACTTTTTATGAAAAGCAAAAGAGGACGGATGCAATCCTAGAAGAAAGAATGAAAGATAAAATCACACCTCTACTGATATAGATGCAGTTAAAACAGAATTAAAAACAGAATGGGGGATAAGAGGGGGAAAGAAGAATTAAAGAAATTGAATTCTTTTGTTCATCTTGTTTATTTAATTCAGTTAACTAGTTTACAACCGTGAGGTATGTTTCCATTAGGAAGATTGTCAGTATAGCTATCATGGTACAACTACATTCATAGACAAAATTGACTTAAATGGTGAAGTGAAAAGCCAAAGCATGTTTTTCCTGTATTACTATGGGTCTGCTTTTGCATTATAAGAGCGTAAGCAGCCAAAGCAGTCTGGCTTTGTTTCATTTAAATCATGTGATAGACAAGTGTTTCTGTCACTTCTTAAATCATAGAAGTTTTTTAATAGCCTTAGTACTTGCTTTAGGTAAAATACATTAAATTATTTCCTTATGTTAGTCCTTGAAGACAGCATAGGAATGTTATATGACTGCAAAGAGAAGAAAGCACTTCTTCTGAAAGGAAGGAAAAAGTGAGCCATTCACTGGAAAATTTGAGAGCAGCTGAATATGATAGATAACACTTCAGGAGGAGACGCAAATTCTCCCAACCTCCTCTCTTCAGCTCAACACTGTCTTAGTTAGCCCAGCTGATCCCATGGAGCTAAAGCCAACAAAACAGACTGTTTATCTTTCTGCTGCTTTCTGGAGCATTAGGAGTTAAGTTATTGATGTTTGTATAGTACCTTGCCTTCTGGAGACACAGGCTCCCTGGAAGTATTACCACTTCAAAGAGGTCAGCAGCTCAAAAAAAGGATGAGCTGAAATGACATGAGGCAGTGGGGCAAATCTGCTCTCACATGTGTAAGCAAAGGCAGACATTATTTGGATTCACTTCAGATTACATTTATAAGGCACAAAGCCCTTATGATGAATGAATAGCCATATTCATTTCAGTTCAGTGTTTGTTTTCAGTGGCTGTTTCCATAAATTTGCAATTTACGGAAGGTGAAGACTGAATATGCAACCCGATTACATGTCTTGAGGTTTAACTCAATCCTGAAGCTCAGTATCCTAAGGGCTTTGTTTCACAAATGTCTGCAGAATTCACTATGCCCTTAAGGCAGTTTATGCATTGTAATTACGTTGTAATTCACAAGTGAAAAGAGGGAGCTACACCAGTGTTAATCATGCTTGCAATTTTCTAGATTCAAATTTAAATGTTCTGGTCTTCCCTGGGCTGATTATAAATATGTTAATCAGAAATGCAGTATCTTGTTTTTTACCTGAGAAATGCTTATGCCCTTAGAAGCCCTAAATAAAATTGCCAGACACTAACATAAACTATACTGCAAGTCCAGCCAAAATTAACTGTGCGGCACTTTCAGTTGCTATCTTTATATTTGTGATAAAGTGTGGGGAAGGGTTGCTTGCTTTGATTATACAAATACAGTAAAAGCTGCAGAACTTCCTAGTACTAAGAAGCCTTTGCTCATTGAACCTTCTTCTCCTCAACGCAATGTTTATTATTCTGGTGAGGGCGTTTTTCTTCAATGTGGATAAGGTTTAATCATCCTTCTCTTCAGTGCCAAATGGAGGGGCAATTGTAATTAACTCTCTGTTCACTGAAGGCAGCTGCAGGGTGTGTCCCTACAATTTCCAATTTTTCATAAGCATCAAAGCTGGAGAAGGAAATGGGTCTCTTTGCCTGCTCTGTAAGCAATAACAAAAATGGAAGAGGAATGCTGTTTATTTGGTGCAGCTGGGAAGAATGAAGATGATTTTCTTTATCCCTTTCAGGAATTCAGACCACTCTTAGGTAACAAGAAAACTATGCCAATAATTTTCCACCTAAGTAAGCAAACAATTCCCCAGTGATGCTGCAACAGGTTTCTCTACTGCTAAGTTGCACAGGTAGTGGATGAAGCTGCTATAATGATCCCAGATCCACAGGTCAACTCTTCTGCCTAACATAATTTAAATGTTTAGTTTTAGGACAAGATCAGTCTCTAGATTATATTCCTTCCCTTGCTTAGACTACATTCCTTTTTATGCCACTAGACATCAAACTTTGCTTTCTCCCCTTCAGGATGTGATTCTCATAAATAACATGAATAGGCTCTTTACTCAACCTTCCAGTTGCATTGGACTTGGTTAATTGGGCCAGGATTTGCTGTCAGGACAGCTGGACATTAAAGTCTGCAGTATGAAGTAACACTGCTTTTTAGATTTAGCCTTTGCCTGCTAGCAGCGAGCAGGGTGTCTCTGGACAGGTGGGTGCAAATGGTCCCAGGACTGGTCTGCTTGCTCCCCAAGCTGCCTGGATGTGAGCCAGCTCTAAATCAGAAGTAATGGCCTTGGCATGGTACGTAAATCTGAGCTCAGATCTGCTCCCTCTCAGCAAGGTTCATGTACTCAGGGGAAAGACCATGCTAGCATGACTGCATGGTCTCTGATTTGGATCTGGCAGTCAGGAGAGACCATGGGGATAGCAGATGTGAGGATGTTTGCACTGGAATGAAACTATGTTTCAGTTTCCTCACTAATACTAAAAGATTCAGTTTCAGAGAGACCTTGGAAGACCTTCAGAGATATTTTGGTTTTGGGCAGATAGAGTTTTACTCCAAACCACAATGTGAAGACCATAACTGTGGAAAGGCAGTGGTGCAGGGTAGTGTACTCAGTAGACCAACCCATGAGCTAGTCATGCGGGCACCACTGTCATAAGACCGAGGCATAGGCATGGAAGGGAGAGTCTGACAGTGAGTTATGTAAGTGTCCGGAATTTGCAAAGAGATTTTACTGGAGATCATGAAGAAAAGGGTCATTGTAGGCAGGAAACAGTGCTAATCATAAAAGTCTTTTTGTCCCCCCAGAAGATGAAACAGCAGTAAAGTTTCAGGAACCCAAGATAATCCTTTGCTATGTTGTGAAAGGCTAAGGATGGAAGAAAGCAACTGCAGGAGGAAATACTGGGGGACTCTGTCATTCCCTTTAATATGCACAAAAGCACCTGGTTCACGGCTAAAAGCCTTGTTCAATACTTCAGCAGTTGCAGGCAACCCTGTAAGATATCTGTCCTCCAAAAGTGTCCACACACCACCTGCTCCATGCCCTACCACAGATTTCCTTACAATACCCCACAGCAAATTTCTGCCCGGAAGGCTACAAACTGTGCCATAGGAAGAATTGGGTTATCAAAAGGCATTATTAGTGCCCCGCATTATTAATGCCCCACATTATTGTCCTATAAAGGCTATACTAGATAAACAACACGCAGAAGATTTAGGAGTGTGATCCTTCATCACAGGAGAAAGAGAGAGGAAGAAAGAGAGAGATTAGATAGATAAACAGTTCTTGGCAGGTTGAATTGAGGGAAAGTTCCTTCGATACCCATGTTTGGTAACTGATTGACCTTACTCAGACACTGGTGGCATTTGTGTTTTCAGTACCAGTATAACACTGAGAGTAACAGGGCATGCCAGTGGTCATCTGGCCAAATAGGGGGTCACCAGTAGATGCAGAGACCTTCCCCAGTCGAATGATAAAAATGGGGAAAATTCTGAAATGGGAAGACAGAGCTATTATGTTTCACCCTTCCAGAGACAGCTAACCTCTCTGACGTATGGGGAGAATTGAAGGCAAACACAGTATTCTCTATCATCTCCTGCTGACTTTTGAAGCATTTTGAAACAAGGCCCATCTTACTCTCTTGCGTTTAGCTGTCAGGCCAAATGGCCTTCTGCTGCTAATGCTACTGTAATACAACTCTGTGTCATGGTACCAGCCTTTGAAACACAAGTAGCGTTTTCACTTCAGGACCTCTGCCTCACCATCACAGGAATAGCCCACATCTTTTTCTCTTCTCTCCTGAGTCAGCATGGCTAGCCAGTAATTCAGCACTGACTCTCAAGATGTCACGTTCAGCTGGGACTGGATGTTGGTTCACTGGCACTATCTGCCCCATCTGCACTGCCATGATATGGGGATTTCAGCAATGAACCCATCTGGGGAGCTCCTGCCACCATCCCATCCATGTCCAGCTGCTCCTTCATACCAGCCCCCTCCACTGTGTCAACACAACCATCTGTGGTACTATTCTGGGAACCAAGAATAATCTCAGTAAAAACAGAACTCTGGGGGGAGCACTTGCACCTATTTGCAACTCATCTCCATCCAGTGGTCTAGAGCATGGCATGGCCATACGTCAGCACGAGTGAGGGACCAATCTGGAGAGGAGTGGGGATGGTGCTTCCCAAACCACAACAAGGCAAGGCGACCTTCACCTAGCATAGATGCCAGAGTGCTTACACTGATGCATGGTGGCCTCTAAGCTCTCGTTTCTTACAACTACAAGAGGAATAATAAGAAGGAAATTGCTAGTGGTCATTTTGTCAGCATGAGCAAATTTGTAAGAAAGAGGCAAAGACTTATCAAGGATCTCTTACATACTGTTAATTACTTCTTTTTAACTGACTATAAATAAGCTAAATTCCCATTACCAGCTTGAGGATAATCTTGCATTTTGTTATAGTTTTACATGGAGAGTTTCATTAAAAATAGGCTGAAGTAGAACACAAGAAATATTCATTAAGCATATCCGGTGTGAGAGTAAGAAGGGAATGGCAAGCTCCAAGCAGGAAGATATATCATTTTAACAAATTGTACAATGCTGCACAAATTTAGTTAAACAGTGTGATTCTGCATAAAGACAGTCTAACATTGGCTTTTTTTCTTCACTGAATGTATGTCACAGAAGACAGATTTAAACTAAAACTATCTGTGCCAGTACTGGGGTTGGAATGAACTAAGAAACAACATCACAACTTCTATTTAAGTACAGCAAGCCCTTTGAAAGATGTACGCTTTTATTATCATGAAACTGAATCTTGAAATCATACATCTTGTGGGATCTGATTAATTTTTGTTATGGTTAGTTCACAGCTTTATCTTGCATGAAATAATTTCATGTAGGTCATTTTAACCTGGTACTTGTATCTTAATGCAGCTATTGTATAACCTACATCGATAGAATAACTTAGCTAAAATAAACCTGCAATCTGATTTGTGCTCTAACCGTGCTTGGTGCAGTGTGTGTGAGCTGAATGGCATGTCTGTTAGCTAAAAATTGCCAAAAAATAGACCTACACTATAGTAGATTTCTTGGTCTGTAATTCACAGGGAGAGTGAGCAAAGCAAAGACAGAAAATAACAGCATGCTATTAAGTGGTCAATTAACACGCAAAATTGTTTTGTTTGGTTGATGGCTGGTGACAACTGTGTGGTCACAATAGCTGGGTGGTCCTTTCAGAGTTTATATAAATAAACACTGCAAATTCTGATACGGCTGGACTAGAGTGTCTGTGAGTATAAATCCCATCCTCACAAAAGAAAATACAGCATGCTTGCTTTGCTGGCAGACATTTTTCAGGCTGTGCTTCCCTAAGAGTGGTAATTCCACTTTCAGGGTTCATAGTCATGGATTAAAAGCATTGCAGTCTCAGGATGCAAGGTGCTGATCTGATATTTACTCTCTTTGCTGGCTCAAAGATGTTCAAAATATTTTGAAAGAGTAGTTCTGCAGGTAAGATCTTATCTCCTGCAACAAACCAGCTCAAAATAGCATCCTGACTTCATGACCTCTCAATATCAAATGTGTACTGACACATGGTCCTGTAGAGCACAGAAAATGGTATCAATGGACAAGTAACTGCAGCCTCTCATTGCAGCTCAACCAGAAGACAGCACAGTGCAGAATTTCCCCTCCTTTTTAGACCAGACCCCATTAGAATGAACAAAGGAGCATTTTGCAGCACACTTCAAGGTGGAGTAGAAGCTGGGTAATCAACCTCAGAGGTGAAATGTGGCTCACAGACTAAGAAAGGCTTACCCAGAGGAAGAAAATAAAGAAGATAAGGTAGACTTTGAAAGATTATATGTAACAGGTAGGGATGGGGATAGGTCCCTATCTTAAAAACTGTATAATTTCTGAAAATAAAAACCCCTTTCACTGTCAGGGCTGGTAACTGCACAGAGGATTCAGATACCTTTTTGTTGCCTGATCGGATTTACAAAATGGTTTTATACTTACGAATGTGGTTCTGCTATTTTGGAAGTCTCTTGGTGCAAGAATGGAAGTTATTTCCTTAATATGAAGACAATATGAGGAAAATGCCTGAGATGGTGGAGGTTTGGCTTCACTGCTTGTTTTGAGGCTGATTGTATCATGTAACATTGAGCACTTCACTGTCCGTGGTTCCTTTATAATCAGTGAAGGGAGATAAGGACTCCAGGTCTCCATTATTCTTATCCACCTCCTGAATAAACATGATGGAGACTCCTACTCTCCATCACACTTAAAGTAGCTTATCTCTCACTAGTGACCACAGAGAAAGCCCAAAGAAGATGTGCTAACTGATTTCAGCTGTAATTTTACATTGCAAAGAGTTTCACAGGTATGCTGGTTTAAAAAGTAATTTCCTTCTTCTCCTTACAGACCCCTCCCCAAAGATGCCTTCTCTCATTTACACCTTATCCCTCAGTACTGCAGCTGTAAACAGCTTTGCACAACCACTCCAGTGAGAAAATAACAAAAGGGAAATTATTTTTCAGATGGAGTCTTCCAATCTAGTTCACATAGTGACCACCCAAGCTGCTGTTAGCACAACTGGCGCACTCTTGTCAGGGACAGGATAAAGCAGTGGAGAGAAGAAGCAAAAGCACTGGCTTAGGGTAGTCATAATGTTCCACAGAGTGTTAACCTGCCTCTGTGCTGCTGGAAAAAACATTCATATTCCTGGGGCTGGGACGTGTCCCAGTTGTGTCCCAGCCCCTTAACAGTGTAAACTTTGAGCATACACCAGACTCACTTCACTGTCTTCTCTTCCCATTTCCCCTGTGTTCATGGGAAAGAAACCCAGAAGCATGGGTGAGACCAGAGTAGCCATGTGCTCCTACACAGTAGTGAGGGAGCAAGATCCTCTGGCACCTGTTGTTAAATCTGCATGTATCTACTGCGAGACAAGCCAAGTGCCTAAAAATTAAGTCCAGAAATCTCAGTTTCTGCACTGACATGTCACCTTGGGTATGTATTTGCTTGAGAACCTCCTTTTCCTATATCAAATTGGAACGATAGTACTTTTCCAACTTTCAAACTCATAGCAAGAGCTGTTATCAGGACAGAGGTCACCAGAACAGTGAGGCTCAGGCAAGCTCAGAAACTCTAGAGACTGCAGTCCCTCTGATGCCAAGTTTATCGATAAGGGAATTCAGTGTTAGTGGGAGCCAAATACTGCTGGCTGCCTATTAAAGGCAGTCTCATGACAGAGCTTTCTTGTGATGTGTCTTTACTCTGTGACTGCTGCTTGACAGCCTCTATTTTAACATCATTCTTCAATCAGACATCGTTCCTTGGGGGAAAAAGAAAATGGATGCTTTTTACCAGTAATGAAAGTGCCACTGATTTTTTTGAGAGTTGTTATTACAATTATAAAAAGGCCCCTTCAGACTTGTACACTGGCACGAGACAGTGAAAATCAAAATCACCCTCTTAACTGCAAGCAAGCAGTGTGCTGGAAAAGGGAGCAGAGTAGTGGGAAACAACTAAAACAACTATGCAATCACATTCTGAGATATTGCCAGAAACACAGGGGCTTTCAGACAAAGAAGGGGAATGATGGCCAGAGTTTAATAGTAGGCCCAAAATGAATCAGAACAAAGGCACCACCTTATACCAGAATTTTTAACTCCCTGAGTGGAAAGGAGCACAAACAGTATTCAGAGGCAAAGTTTTAAACAGCAACAACAAAGTCCCTTGCCTTCAAATCAGTTTTCAACTGCAGGAATATATGGATGTAGAGCTCTACAATGGGAGAAAACTCTGGCAACAGATATTCAGAAAGGATGCTATGATGTGCACCTTCTCTGCTGCCCAAAACATTCACAGGATAAACAGGCATGTAGCAGGTGCCACTTCTCACCCCACAACAGCTTATGAAGACATGTTAAAATGCACATGGAGAGCAGGGGAAAAGGGCAAGTGAGCTGCAGTTACCTTTGTGGGTCTGTGCCACTTAACCAGGAACTTTCAAGCCAGACTGGACCATGCTTATGGAGAGAGTACACACCTGCACCTGCTACAGCTGAACAACCTCTCTCCCCCAGTAGACTTAAAAGAGGAGCAAACATCTTGAAGTGGTCTCTATTCTACTGCTGGATTTCTGTTTTCTCAGGCTGAATGGTGAGCTAGCACACACACATCATGGCATTGCAAAAATATCAGCAGAGAGTACCTCCTCTGTGAACATTGGTTTAGGCTGAGATGCAGCCATTTACAATTAGTGCGAATCCTTGATGCAGTGGAATTATTCCCCAGTGTAGGTTGGCCTGGTTTTTGTTTTGGTTTTGTATTTTTATGTATGAGTGGGAAGCAAAAGGCAGACCTAGTCACAGAAGCATCAGCATTTAAACAACCACTATAGATCACCTCTTTTTATTCTGAAGTACACCCAGATTTACCATAGACGGAGCAGACATTTTCACACTGCTGTGCAGGGATGCTGCACACATGCGTTGCCCACCTAGAAGTGACCATGTTAGTGCAGAGGACTGGAAAAATTACTGAATCCCTGCGGATTTCTCTTTTTTTTTTTTTTTTTTTCCCCAACTGAACTTCTGCTATGATGTCTGGCTGACATTTTAACCTTGTTTGATCTCAACTAATATATTGGATCTTTTGCCTTAATTTCTTCTGATACCATTTGCTCATATAGACCTTTAATCTGGACATCATATTCAACGTGATTGATTATCTTGTTAGGCCAGTTGTGTCGATATCTTGCTGCTTCTCACAAATGTCTCCACTTACACAGGCTATTGTCATCTCACACCTCGATGACTGTAATTTTCTCTTTTCCTTCTTTTACTCTAAAAGCAATTTTTACTGAACCCTGTTTAATTCTATGCTACTGACTTCATCTATAATGCTATCAGGGTTTCCAGCTTTCTACAGCATGGCGCCCCATAACGGTGGAAATGCTCAAAGGACCCATCTCTTGCTAGCACTCCAACCCTGAGGGATAATTTCTGCATATTGTGCTTGCATCCACCCAAGCCTGTAGACTGTACCTGATAAGGGGACTTGCTGACAGCATTAGAGTGTTAGAGTGCAGGATCAGTGCTTGAGAAAAGACTGTTAACGAAGAGTATCCACAGTGGTATCAAGGACTGAAAATAATGGTAAGAAAATAGTGGAGAGCTTAGAAGGATGATGCACAAGATCTGATGTTTTTGCTTATGTCAAGATAATGGTCAAGCTTACTGTAAGCTCAAGTGCCCGCAGGTTTATGCAAGGAATACAGGCACATGCTGTCCAGCACAGCTCTCTTTGTTTATGGCCTTGTTACAGCACAAGAATGTCCACACAGAACACTAGCGAGTTACTGCAGTTGAGTAAATATGTTGATAAACAAATATACAAGCAACAGCATATATTTGCGTAAACAGCTTCTACAGTAGCCAAATAACAAATGTTCAATCTGCAAAGAACGTGAGTATGAATGCCATTCAGCACAAGAAATTGCTGCATATATTGTTGTTTCCGCTTCTTGAAACATACTATATTTGGCTTCAATATTGCTTTCTATAACTGTATCCTCCTAAACTGATGTTTTACATTTTTTATTAAACTCTGTACAGCAGTGTAGAAGAGAAGATCAGTTAGTCCTTCAGTTGAGAAAGAAGTGCACGGCTGGAGGGGCTGTCTATGTGCGCTGTCACCTGAAACTCCAAGGCACACTAATGGGGGTAAGACTTGCATTCACACTCATGAGTAATGAAGCTGCTATCTAGTTATGCACAGGGTAATGGGGGTTCGATATTGATAAATGACAAGAAGAAGTGTGAAGGTATGGGGGAGGAGAAAGAGAAGAAATAAGACATGATATTTTCCATAAATCAAAGTCAAAAAAAAAAAAAAAGCTTGCAAAGAATGGTAACTTTAAAACTACAGAACAGGTAGTGTCAAGGCAAACATCAGCCATGATGAGGACATTGTAAGTGAACTGACAGCTTTTGTTTGTAGCATTAATTACAGAAGGCAGCCTCTCCTCTAAAACTGATGTAACTGTCCTGTTGGCAGATGTACCCATATGCAAGCACCCCCTTGAAAGATTCTTTTCAGAGCTGCAGGGCATCCCAGGTTAGGTGCATGGCAATGATGTCGCTAAAACTTTGATGGCTCAACCAAAGGCAAGGAAGAGATCTTGCTGCCATTTGGAAACTTGAAGGTTCAAGGGTCTGTGTAATCAAAGCTGTGCTGCAGCCGGGAGGGGAGGAAACTGGGCTCTGCTCTTGCATTGCACTGCCAGCCAGCTAAGGACAAAGTTCTCAGCAGCTGCTCTTGTGTAAGATGTCTGGGTTTTGGCAGCTTTATACACAAAAAATTGTTTGTAGCTTGTTTCTGGGCCAAGAGATAAGATGAACAAGAAAAAAATGGAATTAACCTTTTATTGGAGAGAAGAATTATTACTAGTCCAGGAGGATGCTAAAGGGGCTTTTCTGGCCTTTAAGTCCAGATGTTAATACAAGGTGGAGTACACAGCATCATACCATCAGGCATGCTAGCTAAGCAGGATGAATGGAAGCACGAGTTAGGGTGTGTGTAAGGCTCTCAAGTGAGGCACATGGGAGCGGCCTTACACATGACAGAAAAGAATGACAGCATTCTGGGAGCAGAATTCCTCGTGAGAAAATGTGGGAGCTGAAGCTGCTTAGTGAGGCCTGAACTCAGCTTCGGCCAACAGGAGGAACTGTGGAGTTGGGAAAAATCCTCTTGGCAAGCAGGATGGTATTGGACACCACTAAGGCCCTGAGGTGAGACAGCTGCTGTAAGGCACTGCTCTGCAGAACGTGCAGAAGACAGACTTGGAACATCAGACAGATCTGCCTGTCACAAGATAGCATCCTAAGACTATTATTGGGCTTTGCAGAGTACTGACTGAGAGGGACACAGGGCATTAAAAATCCTTAGGGAATATGGCAGTTGCATATTTAGTTCACCGTTTCCTTCAGGTCTGGAAGATGGGCTGAAACACAAGCAAAACTCACCAAGACACATGAAGGAGTTTGGCTCCATTTTGCATTAAGAAGATAACAGATAGTTTTCTTTACCTTCAGACACTCAGGCTTTTTCTAGAGAGGTAACTCCTAGCTTTTGCACTGGCACTGGTGCACATGTCACCCGTGTGGCATCACTTGTGCTGACACTGTGTTAACTAATCACCTTGACTGGAAAACCTGTGGCTGTATGCATGAGACCAAACAGTGCATGAATAACAACCATTAATGGACTATTTTACACTGTGCATGTGTATGCATGTGTTTGTGTGGGTGGTGAATGCACGCAAGATGTTCCTACAGATTCTTTTAGAACGGAAATTTGAAAATGGAATTGAAAGTGGTGAAATTACTGTGTGCTGCATGAAAGTAATAGAAATGTGCAACCAGATGTTTTTTTCCATGTCTTTGCTATAGACTGGTATTGGCCTCACTATATTAGTGAGTTTATGCTTGCTGGTAAATGTCCATACCAAACTGATGATGTATTAAGGAGCAATGTTTTTAATCAGCAAGTGTTTGTCTGCCTATCATGTGATTTTGTTCTCCTCAGCATATTCATTTTCACAGTGGAAAGATCCTAAGATGAATGAGCTCCAGCATCAAAAGAAAATATTGGAAGAAACTTCAGGTGTTAGCACCTTTTATGTGGATTTGGAGGTTTTTAGACACTTGTTAAACTTAGGAGTTAAAAGAGAACAGCTTTGACTGATGATGCAATGAGATGTTGGAATTGCAGGAAAAGAATATGCCAGCAGAAGGCCAACGCACAGATGTGTCAGATGATACTGCATTCCACACACTAGAAGTCATGATCTCACTGAGCCATCAGCAGCATCGCTTCGGACTTTCTCCTTACATATGAAAACATTCAGATGCACTGAAAGAAATTCCAGTCATTGCAAATGAATTTGTTAAAAAGCCAGAAGGTGCCTTGAAAAACACTCACTTTTATAGTAGCGATAGTACCCATGTTCTTCACCTGGAATCATGCCCCTCCAAGCAACAGTAAGCTAAGGAAAGAATAGTCAGGTCCATTTAATTATTCCACTTGTTTGTTCTAATGGAATAAGGGAATTATTTTGTGACTTAACAGTTATGTATACTTTCCTGTTTTGTTCTCTTCTACTCTTTGGGAATACACACAGGAAAGAGAGCCCATGAAAGTCTCCCCATTCCCAGCAATTTAGAGGCACAGAACCACAGGCTAATTCACACAGACTAATGGCATCCTTGGGGCCATCTGATCAGACTACCTGCTTATAGCAGGGCAAACTTCAAAAGCTCTGTGAGGTTGCTCAAGGCATTGACCAGCAGAGTTTGGAAAATCTCCCAGGACTGAGACTCCACAGCCTCTCTGGGTACCTGTTCCAGTGCATAGTTACTTTCAGGATTAAATTTTCTTTCCTTATATTCAGTCAGAGTTTGTCTTACAGCAAACTTCATACATTGCCTTTCCTGCTGCATCCCTGAAAAGAATCTGGCTCTGTTTCCCATGCAGCCCCTCCTCTAGATAGCAGAAGATGGCAATTAGCTGTCCTATATCCCTTCTCCTTTTGAGACTAAATAAATCTTCTTGTCCCACTGCCTCCTCCCACACCATGTGCCCCTACTCATCCTTGCAGTCCTCTTCTGGACTCATTCCTATAAGTTCGTCACAGTTCAAATGCAGCCTCATGGACAGTGAATTGAGATAATTGTCCTGCTGCCAAGGTTCTTGCTAAGAAAGATACTTCTTCTGGCCTTTATGGAGGTGGGTGTGACATTTGCCTTTCTTCTTGACATTGGAGACCTCATCCAATTTCCATTATCTTTCAAATATGATAGAGTGTGGCCTTGCAATGACATCAGCCAGCTCCTTCATAACACTTGGATCCATGCCATCCCATCCCAAGGACACGCCCCCATGCTAATGTATTTGTTTACGCAGTCTGTAACCTAATCATCTCCTACCATTAGCAATATTTGTCTCCTTCAGACTCTGCCATGAGGCATACAGCTCTGGAAGGCTGAAGGCAGACTTTGTCAGGGAAGACTGAGGAAGAGAATGAAACGAGATTTCAGCCTTTTCTGTGCCCATCCTTACCAGGTCCCCTACCCTGTCAGGGACTGTTCTGAGCTGGCAATACTTTCTCCAGGGCAGGTTTGGCTGTCCAAGTTCTGAAGTAAATTTTTGCTTTTGAAAATCTGGACTGCTTCTGGCATAATTTTAATTTAAAAAGTTTTGCTAAAGAAGAGAAAGCAGGAGGCTGTGAATGGTTGCAGAAAAAGTTATGGACCCAAATAGACAGTATCTCTCTAGGCTATTACTGGTCAGATTATTCCTCACATAATGACAATTTTTTTTTTTTTTAATTCAGTTAATAAAAAAAAATAAAATCATTAAACGGGAAAAAAATCCCCAAACCTAATAACTCATAATTTATTCCCCATACTGTAGCTCAACACAAAAAGAAAACACATATTTCTCAACATAGCTGTAGAGGGAGCTTTTCCAGGTTTGTGAATTTAGCACCCTTCAGCCTCTTTGGGACTCAAATTAATGGCTCAGGGTAGACGGCCCCACTTAGAACGTAGCCCTGACTGTGTTGCTGCAATAGGAATCAGGAAATAAGCACAAGCTCCACCAGCACAAGCTCTCAGGAAATGGAACCTGACATAACTTGTACCACAAGCTTCAATCTTTAAGTCATCCCACAAAATCATAAGTTCTTTGCAAATACATAAGGAATAGACACTGACTTCACAGCCCTATGCAGACTACCTAATTAGAAATATGACACAGGGGAGTTTGTAGGGTTTGTTGACAGTTTAAGCCATTTGTAGAATATATGTGGCAGAGAATGGGTGTAGCTTTTGCTCCATCCTTTGTGCATTACCTGGAGTTGTAATCCAGTTGCCTGATGGCTGCAGTGACTGTTGTTGGTATAGCTGTAAATTATGACATGCCTTAAACAAAGAGAGAGCAGGAAAGCTACTGTTGTCCAAAAGCCTGTTCCTGAGCACAAT
Organism: Amazona ochrocephala; assembly: GCA_039720435.1. Taxonomy (NCBI): domain Eukaryota; kingdom Metazoa; phylum Chordata; class Aves; order Psittaciformes; family Psittacidae; genus Amazona; species Amazona ochrocephala. The sequence continues at coordinate 106,603,728 of CM077878.1, forward strand.
GCCTTGATGGGTCCTCTTAACAGCGATGAAATCAATATTGTTAACATACTTTCGCTGTTGGAGGCAGGTATACCTGGTCACAGTGTGGCTACCCAACAGAGGGTTTCTTCCTACACACATTCAGCGACTAGCCTGAGAATCTCAATGCTTTACAAATCATTACTTTCCAAATCTCTGCCATTCCACAACTGCATCATGTATTCTTTTTCATTTCCCTGTTACTTTCGGATGCAAAGCTTGCAGTCCCCATTCCACCTCTCCCAAACCACATACAGAATCAAATAACTTACTTCAAATTCACCTGCCTTTAAGTACATTTTTTTTCATAGCTATGAATTTCAGAATTCCATGTTTTATAGCAACAACAAAACCAAATATAAAACCCAACAATTTGATGCTGAGGGGACAAATTGTAATTGTTGGAATGAATCCTCTGCAGTCTGAAAAGAATCCTGCAAAATAATCAAGACTGTCAATTCCCATTGCCCCCAGTGAGAGTGAAGGATCATCAATGTTTCATAGGTTCAGCTATACCACATTACAGAACTAAAGTACTAACAGGATTACTTGTTGGACTACTGAAAAAATATTTCCTCTATGAAGAATTAAGATGAGTAAAATTAATGCTTTGCAGAAAGGGAGAAACTGGGTGCCAAACAGATCTCTGTAGTTCTGTAGTCACTACCATTTATACAAGGAAGCACAGTGATGCAACCTGCTCTAGTTGAAGATGTCCCTGCTCATTGAAGGGGGGTTGAACTAGATGACCTTAGAAGGGCCCTTCAAACCCAAACTATGCTATGACTCTATCCCATAATTCTAATACACTAAGCTTTCTCATTTTGGAACTGCTTTTTTATGTGCTTTATCTAGATTTGTCTGGCACACCAGCAAGTGGACACTTACTGATTTCTTCTGTGCTTACAGCTCCTTCATAATAGGGTCATATTTTTCACAAGGGATTACTTAGCCCCAAGGGACAGAAAAGCACAGGAAAACGCCATGATATTTTTAAGAAAATTGCTTTTCTGCCAGTACTGTGCACAATGAATTCATGTTTGGTTGGCTTCTAGAGAATAAATGAAGAAAAAAGATTTGGATGAAGTGGAAAAGAACGGGGTTTGCTGGTAGCAAATAAAGAACATTTTTCACATCCTGAAATACCTAGCATTCTATTTGAAGTAGATATAATGATACACACTATGTCAGTGCCCAGAGAGATAGAAGAAAGGAGTCACACTGTCTCCCACTAGATAATTAACCTTCCATTACCATCTGAGAGGGTGGGATGAGATAAGCTGCGTATGTGGCAGGTGAGAGGAGCAGAGCAAGGAGAATCAGGGACATGTGAATGCAAGAAGCTAACCAGTATGCAAAATAGGGTCCAGAAAAATAAATGCTTCGCCTCACTGCCTCCTCTTTTCCCTATGGCAAGAGTCAACATCAGAAAGTTGGATATTCTCACCTCCCTCAGCTCTACTTAACCTTATTTAGCAGCACTCATGCTCCAGACTTCTACTTCCTACTAAAATCTTGTCATCATCCCTGAGGAAATGGGCAGTTATAATAGCTTTCATTTCACTTATGGGGTAATGGAGGCCAAAACCATAAATGTATTCAGCTGTGGAAATCTTTCTAGGATTTTTCAAAGCATTAAGTCATCTAACAGTTGTTTGATTCAACAGAATTTAGATATGAAAGGACTTCTGAAATATCCAGTAACCACCTACCTGCCTTTTTAGGCACATGTACCCCCTTTTAAAAATGAGACATAGAGTGACTCATTTCTAAACATGTTACAGAAGCTGAAGACTTTGCCTTATGGTAGGTCTCCAGGGAGAAATGTCGTAGGAGTTAGGCTTAAAGCATCCTTAGGTATTTGGGTCTTTGCCAACCTTTGTGGCTCCTGACTTTCAGCTTGCCTGAAAGTTGCTCAGCAAGAAACCTGAACTTGACTGTTCATAGGTGGAAAGAAAAGATGTCTATCTGGTACAAAAATGACTTCATAACATCAACTCAGGGCCTCTGCTTTGTCTAGAGAACACCTCTATCACCTCTGATACTGGGTATGTTACCTTCTCGAACTCCTTAAATGTCTAGTAAGTGGAGGATCAAATGTCATTAGAAGACCTAGTTTGTACGCAGGAGATGCTACAGGCAGGAAGGCTGATTCATTTTGTCTGGCTAACTCTGGACAAGGAAGGAGGCCTTTCACAAGGGCTTGCTTGGCTTGACCTTGTTTCTTCAGTTCCCTGCATCTACATCATAACAATAAATTCAGGGTCTATAACTCTGGTGCATTCAATAATGTATTTATCTTGTTGAAAGCGCAGATGTCTATTTCTTCAATGGAACAATAATAATAATAATAGCTTGTCTTCCTTGGAGACTAGAATGGTGTGGATAAAAGAGCTCTGCTAGACAGCAAAGTATGCCAAATAGGCTTATTTAACTAGATGAGAAAAACAGCTTGTCACTTCTAATTGTTCAAATTATGTGTGATTCAGTTCTTCCTGCAGTTATATTTAAAATGTTGCCAAGAGGGTATAATGTGCAGCTAAGAATAAAAAGGGTGTGAAATTGTTAGCTCTCCTGGTAGGTAGGTGGTGTTAATGAACATTTCATAAAGTTCTTGTTAACAGACAAACCTCTGTAGTGCCCAGGAAGTCTTCCACAGCATTAACAGTCTCTCACTGAAGTAATGGTTCTTAAGAAGTACACACAGGTTCTGATTTATTGCCTTTTTTTTTTTTTTTCTTCTTAATTATGACTTACAGAAATGATCTAAAATCAGAGTGAGAGATCAGAACTCCAGGACAGCAAGTGTTATGTTGGTGTCCCAAAATGGCATCCGAATCTGCTCTTAGGGATCCCTGTGCATGGTCTGCAGCTGGCTTACTGGTTACCTTGTGTGCTCAGCACCATGCCCGTCTCTCCCCATGACAATAGGTGCAGCCGACCCTTTTCTGCTTGTGTGGCAAACTTTGTAACAGGTCTTGCTTTCACAGCATGGTCCTCAAGTCTGACATTTGGGAGCTGCTTGTTGAGACATTTTCTGCCCTGTTAACTACTCTTGCCCTTATGTGGGTATACAAAAGGTCTGTTAGAGTAGCTAGATTTCGATTTCCTACCTGCACTTTTGACATTGAGGCATTCAGAGGCTGTGTATATCAGTCTCATAAACATGCCCTGGTCTGACTAAAGGGCTTTTTCTTTTTTTTTTTTTGTCTGCTAGGTTCCCGCATGGCATTATCCTGCTGACCTTCATTCTTGTTCAAGCAACCAACTTGGTTAATAATCAGAGTCCCTTCAGGCTATGTCATACCTTTCTTTTCTGGCAGGCATCTTGCAAATCTGGTTATTGGCATTTTAAGTGCAAGCTTCCTGTAGGCACCAGAGCTTCAGACCTAGGGTCTTGCAAGTGGTGACTTCTCTGGCATCCTGCAAACATAGTTTCTTTTCTGACTGTGGGCTTTGGGACTGCAGAATTCACTTCACAGGTGACCTTCACATTTGTGCACACATTTTGTGTAGGATCTCATCCTCTAGGGAAGTTTATATCATCAGCTTTAGATGTTTATGATGAGTCTAACTGAGGTAATCATGCTAAGCTCACTTTATAGTTAATGGAAATAAATACTTTTATAATGAGATTTATCTGCTGTCTTTCCATCAGCAACTTGAGAATGAAATGAATCATGACCTAGCCATACCTTTTTCTTCTTTCTATTAATTATCAGGAGCACCTAGTATTCAGATGTGTCTACATTGGGTGAATCTTACCCCATGCGACTTTTGCTTCCCAGTGCTTGTAACATCATCTACTTGTAATTTAGTTTTCATTGACTCAATTGTAATTAAAAAATCTCATCGCTTAGGTCTAGTTTGAGGTTAATGAGGGATTTTCTTCCCATGAACAACTTGTCTGAGTACCGGATTTGATCTGGCTTACAAAGTAGAATGAAAAGGGTTCTCAAGGCACAGAATCAGGCTAATGGTTTGGGTTTTTTTTAAATTGTCATGACCTGTCTTTAAAGAAATCTGGATCACATGTGTTTTAAAACCACAATGCAAGGTAAGCAATATTTTAAGACTGAAGAACTGTCATAGAAATAGGATGTCTCAGCCCTACCTGTAGCACTAACTTTGTGGCCTTCAAATCACTTAGAGCCAGCCAGTCCCCCAGGAGATAATGTGCACTTGCAAAAGAGACAATAGAGAGATAAAATGAATTCTCAGCATCTTGAAAATTAGTTTAACAAAAGTCTCGGGACTCAGTGCATAGCTGCAATGAATTGATCTGAGGCTTAATTATCACAGCCATAAGAGGCTCTGTGACCTAAAAGAAAAAGACAAGAAATAGCAACCTCAGGTGTAATCTCACTAATGTCAATAGAGCTACAGCTAGCATGATCTGAGTCTCCAGTCTTTGTTTTTAACCATTAGTTATTCCACGCAGACACAAAACGCAAGGCACCCAATGGACAGTTTGATAGATATGTTTCTTTCTTGGAAGAACTTAGCATCCCAATCCATGTGCAACTTGCCTGGTTCTAGAATGCACAATTCAGGAGCTCACTTTGCCTCTAAGACAAAGGATTTTAGCTCTCCACCTTTTTCGGTCGAGGCAGTCCTTCTTGGCTGTTGCAATTTTTAAGTGTTAGTAACACCACACAAACTCCGGTTCTGAGCAGGAAAGGGAGGGGGCCTGTACACAATGAGTACGCAAGCTGAAAAAAAGCTACAATACCAATTTTCTGCACAACAACTTGGGAGGAGGAGCGAGGAAACAACAGTTACTTTTCTTAACCATCTGGTCATCATTCAGGTTCCTGGTTTATACTCCAGATAAGGGTTAAATAATAATCCAATGGGCAAATGACTTTGAAAAGAGTGATTCATTTACTGTGGTGAATAACAGATGTTCCTTTTGTGGACAGAACACATCATTGGTCAGATCTGTATATTGAATTATTGAGGCTCCTATTTAATGGTATCAGGAAAAAGCAATGTTTGTGGACAGATAAAAGTATTCTGGTAGATTTTCCTGCATCTCAACTCATCAGCTAAATTATTATCAACAGTCACAGCTTTGAAGCAGCCAAAGTGAGCAACCTCAAACACTAGCTGAGAAATTAGGGGCAGCAAAAATATTACTTTTCAGACATTAAATATTTGATATTTGCCACCAATAATTACTGACAAAAACTGCATAGAAGTGAGAGTGATGAATCTTATTGTCTTAAAATATTATTGATACATTAAGAAATTGTCCTGCCTTGCCAAGAAAAGAGATTCAAGCCAGCATCAGCCATGGACTAGACAGGGTGTGAAAGACTTAACTTTCATAACACTCAGCTATCCCAAAGTTTGAGAGATAAAAAGCCTTTATATCAAACCAGTAAAATTCTTTGCTAATGGTTGAAGCAATTCATATTAGATAACACAAATGGGCTACAAATAAGGAAAATTGTCACTGTGAGTGGGATTGGTCCCAGGTTTGGAAGGACTCTGCAGGTTTCTTGCCCCTGTGCAGCAACTCCACTGTTCCTGTGAATGAGATGGCAGGAGAAAGTAGACAACTTGGAAATTCCTGGAGCCAGACACACTGGGATGCTTCACTTTGGTACACGAGTGATGTACACTGGCCAATAACTGGATGACAGAGGTTGTATGGCTGATAGAGAAATGGAAGGTTGCTGAGTATCTTACAAATAATTTTGGTGCCTGCTGTGCTTACGTGGCTCCTGATTGGATGCAACCAACAGGCACTATGATCTCTGGCGGGGGGGGGGGGGGGGGGGGGGGGGGGCTCTGGGATACAAGTAATTTTAGTCAACAGTTCTTGTCAGGCCAAGAATACATAATAAAAGGCTTTCACAGGAATCCACTGACTAGCAGCTAGGAATAGGTTGAGCTTTATCACTTCATCCAAGCCACACAAACAAGATTATTGTGCGGAGACAGTAGTGGGTTTAGGCAAATACACAGGCAAGAGCACAGGTTAAGACTGTAATGCAGACATCCCCTGAAACCCTTATTCTCTGAGTACTTACATTTAGAACAGACTGTGAGTGAAAGCCATCAATCTGAATACACAAGATGAACAAAGAGAGGCCCCAGGGTCAAGCAGCAGGTCAAAATGAAAGCAGAGAACAGAATTCAGACCTCTGAGGTACCAGCTAGCCACCAAGTTCATTGGTTTGCATTTATCTTTCTGCAACCCACCACTGAGGTTAACATGAGATATTTTCTGCCTCAAGTAATGCAGGCAAAGAAAAAGCTGAGATTTTGTTTATGAACGTAGATCTTTTTGGTGCAGGTTTATATATCGACATGCATCTTTTTATAACAGAAAGTATGATCAAAATTGATACCTGGCTTGTCTGTGCAAGTGTGTATGAGTGACCTAGGAGTAATAAACTAACCCATGCATAATTCAGTGTTCACAAACAACTGTAAAGTACAAAACATCATACAGGGCAGCTCTTGTGGGCAGCTCTGTAATAATGAAAAGGCAAGCATAGATCAGTGTTCACAAACCACCTTAAGGCAATAAACCCAAATATCCAATACATATGACTTCTCCAACAGCAGCAAGAAAGCCTGTACAGAACCTCTCACAAGCACCCGTTACATCCCAGAGTATCAAGAAAGTCCAACCAAAGATGGGGAAAAGCCTGGATCAGATAACCTTTAGGCTGCAAAGCTGCAAAAGATTATATATAAAGAATCACAGATTAATAGAATAGTTAGGGTTGGAAAGGACATTAAGAGATCTAGTTCCAGGGGAAAAACCGTGATATTGAAGGTAATAGAAAATGTATTCTCTGATGCCAGCTCCAGTGACCAGGGTGTTTTGTCCTTGTGTCAGAACCGTTGAGACTAATAATAGTAAGCAGTGGGATACAGCAGCCCTGAGCCTGGCAGCAATAAATGGAGCAATAAAGAAAGTGAGGCATGTTTATGGCTGTTGTATGGAAACCATTCAAAAGAAAATGAAGCATTTTACCGCCTGGATAACCTGCGTAATTTAAAGCTGGACAATGCTGCCACACAACCTCACTTCACAGCACTATGAAACTGCAGGAAGACAGGGTTAATTAGACTTCATCACTGGTGTCACTTTGCCTCATCTCTGACTATCTGCTCTGCCGTTCCCGAGCTCCCATTACACACAGCATCTTTGGCAATGCCTTCAGTACATGGATTGCTCTACTGCTCTGTAGTGCCTGGGCTGCCCTGAGGGACAGGTCTTCCCTAGAAAAGCAGAGCATGTGTCAAGTGAGGGAGCACTCAGCCCTTTCCATAGCTGAAATCTCAGAGTAGGGACAGGGACCTATCTCAGGCACTGGGAATATCTCTTTATCTTTTGGTGGGCTGATCAAGAGAAGAGGGATGGATCTAAAAACACCACTGCCCTTCATGTTTTAATTGGCATCCCTGCACCCACTTTCCTCTGTGCTCTGTCCCATCCAAGCCACCACGACTTCTGTGCTATGCTCATGTTTCACCCGCTAACCTGCTCTTTCATCTATCTGTTTTCTTCCCAATCTATCCACCTGAAAAATCACATAGAAACTGACACAAGAACATCCACTAACTGATGTTGATTTAAAAGAATCAAGCTGGATAATCCCCTTGGGTCAGACTCTCATTTATATTTAAAATCACATTTCACAGATCCAGGAAATAGTAAATTAGATCTTTCCAATTAAAATGGCACTTTCCACTAATGCCAAAGGTCTGCTTATTCGTGTGGCAGCAATCAAACAAGCCCAACATGTTGATTTCTTCATTCTCCAGCGCTATGAAGAAGACCTTTAAAGAAAAATCCTGAAAACATTTTAGCTTAAGAAATAGAAAAAGCTGAACCCTTTAATGCATCTACTAGAAAAAAAAAAAAAAGCCTAGTCTGCAGATGATGTTATTTGTTTTTGGTGTCTGATGGTGTTTGTTTTCTTTGAGCTGACTCTCACCTGCTTGCTTAATCTTTGGTGCTAAAATTGCCATATCTTCCTTATCCATAGTGAGACATCCATCAGGCCATATTCTCCTCAGTCTTGATTATCCTATTCAGAAGAAGTCCATGCTCAAAAGATATGGGGTAGTAAAAGTTTTCAACAGTCTGCATCTGGAACATAGGAAAGTAAGAAAGAATTAGAATTGACATATTCCTGTAACTTGTATCTCTAACCTCAGAGAGACTGGAGAAACTAACATTACAAGACAGGTTTGTCCAGCTTCTTAACAGCTCGGAACTGAATTATATGGTCAGAAAATAAACCATTTAAAAACATTGAATTACAAAAAGAGGAACTGCTCAGTATACAGATGGACTTATCGGTGGGCTGGAAGTGACTCTTGGGATGCCTACAAACACCCCTATATTTGGGTTGTACCATGCAAATGAAAATGTGCACACCCCACAAGAAACATTCCCTGAACAACAACATAGACCAGCCTATTTCAAACAGGTAAGTGGTCCTGTCCAGATCCAGTACCTGCTTTATTGTACAGAGAGCCTCTTTTGCCTCAAGGGATGTAGCAGTTGCTGCACTCACAAAGGAAAAGGAAAATCAGAGGAAAACCTCCTGCATCAGGAACATATAAGCCACTGCTATTCTTGACTTGGGACTTAAGCGGAAGGAGCCCAGACCTCCCACCTAGCCTCCAGTTTGAGAAAGACTGGACAACACTGACAGACCTGCTATGTAAATCTCTCAGTTTATGAGTTAACTTTCAATTCCAGCTGAAAATATGACAGTGCACCTACCTTCTTGTCTAAGTCTGTACAAATCTCTATAGTTTGAAGATACGATCCACTGCCTTTAATCAAAATATGCTCATTTATGCCATGGAATGTCTGGTGTATATTTAGTATTTCTCCATTATCTTGATCTCTAGACTTGACTTGAGGGGGAGATGCGTGCAGATTGGAACTGCAGTTTAATTGAGAATTTCTCAATAGGAAAATGGCTGAAGTGAGACTTGACTTTTGTAAACAGTTTACAGAGAGTGCTGACTTTAAATACTCCCTATGATTCCTCTTTGGAGGCTCCTTAGAACATATAAAGACTCCTAAGAACAGCACTCTCCACTGCGAGGCAATGAAGGGGGGTAATGACAGCAGTGTCATGTGATGGTTGCTGATATGCCCACATCGCACAGCAGAGCATGGGCACAGAGACATCTAATCCAGCAGCATTGCAGCAAGCAGCACAAGGATGGAAGGGTTTTTCCAAGGAAGCCTGCTGCTTTTAAACCAAAGCTAGTTTCTCCAGGGACAGCTGCCATGCATCATTCAGAAGTACCAGTTTAGGTAGGAAGAGGTCAGCGCAAGACCATGCGCCTGTGTTGCACAGGGTAGATATGTCCCTGCTTTTTCCAGCTCCCACAGTGACTGGGCTGTTAAAGAAGAGTTTTAAAAAAACTTCCACCTTCATCAAAACCAAGCATAGAACCAAAAAATGTCGTGGGTGAAGTGTGGAAAAAAGAGGTATTTAAGCATACAAAGGGTATAGAAATAAGTTGCTTGAGTGGGGAGCTTACATTTTGCCATAGAAAAACATATAAATATTTCTCAAAATGTGAAAGTATAGAAAAAAATGCGTGAGTTTTTATCTCTTTGTGAAGAAAAGAATTGTCTTGGATTGAGCCCTTCCCTGGGAGTGTTTGCAAACCAAACATTACACATCTGCCAAGTGCCTGAAAACCAAAATGTGAAACTGACCTAAAGTAAAAGCAAAAGTGATGCTTTATTTCCATCGACACAGAAGACTAACCAGAGGCCTAGGCACAGGGTGAGTAAAGACTTCTAGGATGTGATTCAGCTGACGTCTCAGTATGAAACTATATACACACTGTTCAGGTGAAATTCATCTTATTCTAAAAGTGGGTCACACAAATCATACCCTTGATGTCCTTTAATTAATTTATATAGACATGCATAATATTGGGTGAGATTAATTCTTTGCTTAATCTTCAACAGATCAATCTACAACATTACAGTGCCCTTTTCAGTCAAAATAAACATTTTAAAGAACAATAGAAGTAGAAACAAAATTTTAGAGCTGGATGAGCTAAGGGAAAGCTGGACCTGCCCTGTGCTATCTGTGCAATCGTGGTGATTCCCTGGGTTTCTTGTACACTGAAAGATTTTGCCAAAGCTACTTTTCACCTGTAATTCACCACTGCAAGACTACAGCCACAAGCACTACCTGGAGCTTAGCATGATGTGCCTCATGAAGCTTCAGCACTTAGACATCTTTTTGTACAGAGATAAAATAGATGGGAACCAGATTACCTCTGGGAAACTGGCAGCCTCACAGACCACATCTCATTTTCTGCAACAGCTGTGTGGATGCTGTTGCCAGCTAGATACAAGAGCTACTCTAAGGGATTGTGAGAGTGCTCACAGTATGCTGATAGTACTTCACTGCATTAGTAAAGTGCATTAGAGATCTTATTTATAAAACTATTGTACAGATCTTCAGTAGTGACTTTACTTCTAGGAGCTACAGAATAAGGAACATTCTTTACATTTCATCGAAAAAGTTGAATTGTGGAGAAGTGAAAGGCTAAAGAGAGATCTTACTCTTCCTTCCAAGATTTGCCAGCCTGTGTTGGTCCAGAATACAACAGTTATTCCAATAAGATAAGCCTTTATTTCCTTGGGAAAGTAATATGAGCTTTATACTTGTTAGGAGGGTTTCCTGGTATAGCAATACCAATTGAAATAAACTGGCAAATACTTCCTTGTGCAGATAAGGTTTGAATTACTCCACAAACACATGCTCCTACAACAAGATCCTATGTTCCCCCTCCCTATGCCACCATTTCTCATACATATAACCTATGGCATTGAAAATCCTGTTCCTACCATATTGTGTACCGCTGTGTGTCTGTGGGCATGCAGAGTTTTTGTATCCTTCATTCCTCAGAAGTGCCCTGACCCACAGCAACTTAAACTGTACAGTGAGTTAACAGACATCCAACCCAAGACCTAAAGTAACCCTCCTGTGCACATCTCACTGAAGCCCTAGATTAGGGCTGCAAAGTTGAAAGTTTGTCCCTGTGTTTGCTAGAGTGAATCAAAAGATTCCTTTGCAGGTCTCAAACCAGATACAAGGTCGGTCACACCAGACCCTGCTTAATCAGATGGCTTTGCTCGTAAATACGATAACGGAGGGCAAGGCTGGGAGACAAGTGGAGGTCCTACTGGCAGTCTCTGATAGCACCCTTTTATTGCAAAGCAAGCAGTGTGGAAGATTGGAGGTGAGAAACTTGCTCTCCTGCCCTCAGTTTGACTTCCTTTCTGTGCTCATTTATATGTGTAATGGTATTGTACAGTTGTGCCAGCTGTATGTACAGCTACATCCTTTAAAACTAATCAGTCAGGTCTGATGTAACTTAACTAAGATCAGCTGAGTTTAACCATGTTCTGCATTTCTGCATCGTAGCTGGCATCCTCAGGGTTCTGCTACAGTGGCAATTGCTCTGTAGGTGCCTCAACCCCCCGCCCCGTGTAGGGGCTAGTGACCTCAAAATGGTTACTAGCTACCCAGCAGGTGCTTACTTGGGTTGGGGGACAGGATTTGAAGCCTTTGCGCCTCCTGAACCAGAGATGCTAGCTACCTTTTTCAGTCTCCGAAGGTACATTTGTCCCGCTTGATGTAACTATTTAACATTCACATCCCCTGTACCTTTGCAAGCAAACTAAAGAGTCAACCACTGGCTCTCTTCTTTCTAGTCCTGCAACAAACATTTAGCTCAGGAGGCTGAGAATGACTAATGTTGGTTTAGCCTAGGCTTGTGCTGTGATATAGATTGAAATCCCTTGATTTTAATTACACAGAAATATGAATCTGAGTTGCTTTGACCTATAAGACTTCCCTAACCATTCGGCTGCTGGCTGTTTTGAGGCATCTCTCTTGGGATTCCACAAACAGAAAAATCATATGTAGGTGTCCCTGCCAAAGGAATTGTGGCCAAGTGCTGTGTGGAAGGTTCCTGTCTGAGTCAGTCAGACATTTCTGCATTTATCCTTTATCTTTCTCTTTCAATTTCTGTTTGGTTTTACAGGATCACATGGACAATTTTTGCTAAAGAACAAAGAAGGTCTCCCAGTTATGTATCTAAGCATTCCCATACAATATCTGTGGAACGTGTTCACCTTTCTTAGGGCTAAGGGCTCCACAGCAGGACAAGTCCATCTAATACCAAGATGTAGTGCCTGAGAACCAACAAGCATCCAGACCCGTGAGAGCTAACTTGACAGCATCTGCAACAGCAGTTCTACAAACCACTGGCTACTGCTATTCAAGCTCTGGACTATACTTTCTTTTCCTATTGTAGTAATTCCTTAAGGGCTAAATCCACATAAAGATTTACACATGTAGTGATTCATCAAGACAGAAGGTAGGTAATAGTTCCCTACTTCACAGCCAAGTTAATAATTTATGAACAATGAAACAGCTTCAAGAGTGGCTGAGATGGCCTGCCCATGAACCTTAGGTAGATGGCATTCATGTCATACTGCTGGCCCGTCCTACCCGAGTCAGAGCGAAGACTTGAAAAGTCTTTCCCAGAAATAACTTCCAAGCACTTTATTTCATATTTTTCAAGACAGAGCTGTACATGTAGCATAGACCAGACAGAGGCACTTCACTGCGCCTGAATACGAATGGGGTCCTGTCCACCTGTTGAGCTCTTTTTTTTCTTTCACTGGCTCAGGTAGCTCGTTTCATTGAATCCCACTGTCACTTACTTCATGCACAGCAAGGAATATTGTACTTTTACCCAGAGAATTAGAGGATATATAGGGGTGATGCAGATAGCGTGGTAAATACCCTTATTTTTGAAATCATGCCAAAATTCAGTGACAGGTCCTAAACTTTCCGAAGTTTTAGTCCAGTGCCACAAAACAAAACACTATTCAGTATACGCTTTTGTGGTTACTAGTTGCCATCATATTTTATGTCACATCAAAAGATATCCTCATATTCAATCTGTGTGCTTTCAACTCATTGCTCAGCTGAAACATTCTGTTCTGAGATCAAAAGATGACAGTAACGTGGAACAAATAGCAGTAACAACCAGAGTTGCTGGATCTCCAAAGAGATCCCTGGGAAAGACTATTTCTCAATTCCCTGGGTCGCTTGTTGTTGCACGGTACTTCCTGGATTACTGCAGCTAACACTGTCTCAAAAGGAAGGCAAACTTGTGTGAAGCCATCACCACCTTCCTTCAGGATTTTCCTGAAGATCTCCAGTGTTGCAAATTCCTTCAAATTCTCCACAAGCCAAAGGAGTCTGGAGCATGATTGCAGCTAACAATTCACTTTCCAGTGAATTACAACCAACCTGAAAGCAAGACATCTGACACTGTCTGGACCTCTTATGGAAAAGACCAGAAAAATCAGATGATGCAGATATTGGGGACATCTCAGCTCTCTCCAGAGTTGGGATCCTAGAGTTAACATTATAAAGGGAAGAGAATAGGAGTAGGAAAAGTACACCCTGGAAATCCTCTGCTCCTGTCCCTTCTCTTTGCTTTTTATACAATCCTAGTCTCAGCATAGGAGAGGACTGTGCTGTACATACTCCTTCCTGGCAGAGCAGAAGGATTTGAGAACACAGAGGAAATGCAAGAGGAGCAGAGCTGATTTTGTGCTGAGAGTGGTGAGGGAACTCATGAGAAAGCAATCTTGATTAGGCAGAAGCAAGACCAGAAGAAAGGATGAGAAAGAAATGCTTCCTGAAGAAGAAATATTGAAAAAATTATTTATTTATTGGGAAAACAGTTTGAGCCCTGTGGGGAGCGTGTTGTAAGAATTAGTGGGACCTTAACACACTTGGGAACACCGGCAGCAACATTTCTTCCTTTCACACAAACACACAGAGACACAACACTGTGCACTGCAATAACAGCTCAAAATTCAGAAGGCAAAATTCAAAGTAATTGAAAATGATGACCCAGGATATTTTAATCTTTGGTCTTGAAAGTGCTTTAAGACTTCGAACGCCCTCTTATCCAAACGGGATGACGCTTGAGTCTCCTTGTTAAATAAGATCTGAGATAGAGCATTATTTTGGATACACTCATAACACTGGTTATGTTCAAGTTAAGTCTTGACTTGCATTCATTGCTTATTAAGGAGCAATTCTTTTTTATTTTGCAGCCCATAACTAATTAAACTTAGTACTGTGCTTTTCAAAACCATGTAAAACCAAGCTGCTAGGCACTCTCTATGATAGTTGCAGTCCATCAAGCAGTCATTCACCCCATTCGCTGTCTGGGATTATATTTTTCTGCACTATACATAATAAAATCAGCATTTATACATTTTAACCAAAAGCCTATAGATTTAAATTTGCATTTGGAAAGCATCTCCCATTTATCTGTTTGAGGAGTAGGACATCTTTATTACAAGGATAATGTTCTAACCAATGTGTTGATCCAAAAGAATACCAGGAAAGGGAATTAATAACAACATTAATCTGAAGGAGAACTTAAATGCTTTAAAAATAGTGTCTTGGAAATCCAACCTGTAATAGAATTCGTTATAGAATAATAGCAATTATGGTATAATCATCACTTTTTGATCAGTGGCTATTTAAATCAGGTTAATCCTAATTCTTAATTACATTGCAAGTTCCCCCAATTACACATTCTTTATTTATCATAGCCAGCTGGGCAAACGCTTCCTCACTGGATATCTGCTTGCCTCAACTCATCCTTTCTTTTTGACCCTATGCTTACTGTTTGCCTCCTTGTTCTGTTTCCACATCTGTGTCTTCAGTTTTTCCTCTGGTGACAGATTTCTACAATCCTGACTTTATGTATTGGGCCTTTCTATTCACTCAGATACATGGCTGTCTGAATCCTTTCCATAATCACTGACTAAATACAGACTGATTAATTTATGGTTTTTAAAGGCATCACCAAAATGAAATGTAGGAACCTGGTCAAGTTTGAATAGGAGGCTCCTTAAGAAAAGGTAACAAACTCCACAGGCTTTTCTCCTCCACGTATTCTTTCTTATTATTTCCTCTCCCTTTGTTTTCATCTGTTACAGCTTACTTTGGTAAGCATGTTCTTGTTTTAATTTAGAGATTTTGGAAACTTATGTTACTCAAGAACTAAATCTTATGTTCCAGTAAGTTTAAGTTAGTAGTAGGGAAGAAAAAAGTTATTATCATAAAAATTAAAAAAAAAACAAACCCTCAAAGCCTCTCTAACTTAGACTGCATTGCTCCTATCCCAAGAGGCAGGTCCAGCACCTAGTCCCAAGCAGTACGGATCTATCAAATTTTTACTGGGAATGTGTTCTTCTACAACTTCCCTTAAAAATAAAGGTATCTTAGCTCAAAACTTGAAAAGGAATAAAAAGGTTTGGAAACTACATCTGCACATATATAACATCAGCAACTTTAGAATGCAATAATCCTTTGAAACCTTGTACAGCATTGAAGATCTTAAAATAGTTTTCATCTTTTCTGGTGCTATTCCAGTATGCATAGTTTCTGAAAGCCATATTGCTGCTATTTTCTCCAACAACAGGGACAGCTTTGCAGTGGCTTTTAGAACATGCATTGACCTCAGAGGTATCAGAGATCATCTCTACCTGCTCAGTGCTAGCTTAAAGCATGTATATCAGTTTATCTCTGAAAATAACCCCCAACAAAAACCCCAACCAAACCAGCTGTTTGAATCTCAGTTCTGAGAGATGAGAATTTTTAAGAGCATAGATATCATTCCATTGTAATCACTCATCTTTCTGAGAAACCTTTGAATCTTTGCCCAGAACTGTGCAGCATGATTGATAGTTGGCTAGACATTCAAACTTAATTCCATTTCAACTGTAAGTTTCCACAGACTTATGTGACACATTAAAAAAAAAGTAATATAAAAAAGAAGAAACTTCCTAAAACAATGAAGGTGCTCAAGCAGTCATAAAAGTCATATGCCCTGATGTTACCTCACACACAGCCAGGACTGAAGGAAGGGGAGACACTATCAATAAAGCCGTATCACAAAGGTACTGAAAAAGACCTTTTTTATTTTTTATTGCACCCCTCTCTTCCATCAGCCAGAATTTTTATTTTCAGAGATAACAAGCTCATAAGATCTGATTTCACTAAAATTTTACCCTGATTCAATTCATAAGTAGCCACCTGTACCAAGGTAAGCCTTTAATTTAGAAAGGGTAAACCAAAATGAGGTTTGCCTTACCTGAAGCATGCAAGAGATGAAGCTTTGAATCCTTTTGGTGGAACTTGTAGGCAGATACATAACAACTACAGGAAACTACACCAACCTGAAAAGTTGAACATTATTGCACATTTTTTGAATGGCATGATGATCTCTAAACATATGGAGGATAGATATCGCACCCCCCCCCCCAGCTAGTTGTATCTGCTCTGTACCACCCTTTGTATAAAGCTGTTCTTTGATTGTAAGATAAAAATAATTAGTGTCTACAAATTGCCAAGTTCAATAGAACCTAACTTTGGTAATAGCTGCATAGATAAAGGAAAATTCTGTAAGTTTTTATGAAAAATAAACACTTATAGACCAGCCCATTGAGCTCACTCAGACTGGAAAGATCCATCTCTTTTCTGGGAAGAATCAAGTCTCACTGCTAGGACTGCAACGTGAGCATTAATGGAGACAGTTTGGAGAGATAGCAGGCTGTGGACTATGAGCAGGATGGCTTGACCTTGAAATAAAGAATGACTGAGGTCAGAAGGGATCTCTGGAGGTCACCTGTTTGAGCATCCCTGCTCAAGCAGGATCACCTGGAGATGGCTGCCTAAGACTCTGTCAAGACAGCTTTTAAGTGTCTTCAAGGGTGGAGACTCCACTGCCTCTCTGAGCAACCTGTGTCAGTGCTCAGTCATTCTCATAGTGAAAAATCGCTTCCTGGTGTTTAAGAGGAACTTCCTGTGTTTCAGTTTGTGCCCACTGTGTTTTGTCCTGTCACTGAACACCACTGAAAAGAGCTCGGCTCCATGCTTTTCATACTTTCCCTGCAGATATTTAGGCACATTGATAAGATCCCCCTTAGCCTTCTGTAGGCTAAAGAGTCCCAGCTCAATTTAGAGCTGGGATATCAGTTGTCAGGTAAGATCTCATCAGCCAGTCACTGTGAGAAAAACCATATCCTGGATTTTTTTGACTCCAAGACCATCATGGATAAAAAGGCTTTTTTGTTCTAGTGTAGGAAACTTAAAATACTATAGTCAACTAGATTATTATAAACTGTGCAGTCTGTACTATGTTGCTGTAATAACTTATTACATATTTCTGGAGATATCTCTCCCCAAGTGGCAAACATCTCTTTTGGACTGGCTGAAAGAGCCAGTGTGAAAAACACTAAGGCTAAAGCTGGACTTGTCCTTGGAGTAGGGGAGCTAGAGAGAGGCCTATTTTCTTGCTTTAAGGGATTGATTTCCTGGGAAACTGTACAAAGGTCACAAGCACGTTATGCTCTATATAACTGGGAAAAAGCCTCTGGACACTGATTTTACATAAATATTTACAACTACCTTTACTAACCAAACCTGTTCCCAGCCCCTGGTCCTCCTAAGAAAAAAAAACAGGATACTAAGGAAGAATTGACATGTGAAGAATAAGAGCAGTGAAAGTCTTACCCAAAAGACTAATGAATCACTAATGAAACTGCGCTCTTTTCTGAGCAGGAAGAGACATTATGTAAAAAAAATAATCAAGGAGTATCTGTAATTTTCCAATGCAGATTACAGAAGACTGCAAGTGAGCTGTGACAAGAATGATAACAGCACCATGCTTTTGTTTTCTTTATTTTACCCTTGAGCAGATAACCTTTCATATTTTGGTAGAGTAGACAGATCAGCGATGATGTTTTTATGATGTTGCAAAACTCCACTTTCTGCTCATCCCTCTGGGAACAAATTCATCCACGTCATTTAACCGCAACACAGCTTTCTAAAGAACAGAAAGGCTAGAGGCACAGCAGTTTGTGGGGA
This sequence comes from Amazona ochrocephala, assembly GCA_039720435.1. Taxonomy (NCBI): domain Eukaryota; kingdom Metazoa; phylum Chordata; class Aves; order Psittaciformes; family Psittacidae; genus Amazona; species Amazona ochrocephala. The sequence continues at coordinate 106,621,739 of CM077878.1, forward strand.
CTCAGATACAATAATATCTATTGTCCATATCAAAAGCTAGCTGAGGAACTACCATCAAGGATGTTCATAAATGACAACATGATAATCTGATGTCAGAGAACCCAGGCAGAGATGGTATTTGACTTATTTCATATTTCTTCAGGTGATCCAGGACCCAAACAGGCAACTCACAGCTCTGGAGTTGCATGTGGCTTGCAAGCAGCTCAGATGTACCTCCTACAAGCATGCTGTGCCAGACAGTTAGTGGCAGGACTATACTGGTGGTGAGCTGCTGGGCAATACAACAGCACAGCTGTGGAAGGGAGTAAATCAGCAAGGATTGCTGTGGCAGATATTGAGTCACCTTGAGACCCAGTCATAAGCTCCAGTTTGTGGATGAACCTTGACACAGAGTGGAAGCACTGAGATCCTCGAAGAATTACTGTTTTTAACTTTTTTCAGGACTACTTGAGTTCCTCTTCCTTTTAGGTCTCAGAAGTGTATATTAGCTGTCTTAAGGTGTGCGACTCTGTTTACACTTCAGTGGGACCAAGGTGCCCAAATCTCTAAGGCGCTTTTGAAAACCTCATCCACATAATACAAATATATAGGAATAGTAATTAGATCTGATTGATATTATAGGCATTCAAATTGAAAAGAAGAAAATCTTCTCAGATAAAGCCTTCTCATCAAATGGCAGAGCTGGCAGAAATCCTCAGAACCTTTGACACTTCAAGATAAAGTTGAAATATACTTTGACAGTAGGAACACCTGCTGCCCTACTGCCTACTCCTACTATCTGGTCATCTAGGTTTTACAATGAAGTTATATTTACTAGGTTTCTCACCTGCAAAAAAACATGCATAAAAGGGTATCACATTTTATGCTGCGGAATTGTGATTCACCTAGGTTTAAAGAAATACGTTTTTGTATTATTGTAGGCCAGTCCATTATGAACATTAGTAAAGCTTGCATTGCATATGCAGTGAAAATAAACAAGACAAAACATATACAAAACAGAAAAGTTGATGCTAAAGTTTGCTAAAGAAACTACCCAATCTTCAAAAAATTTAAATGTATTTATTTTGCACCAGTTTCCTGACTATGACCTGAGATTTCCGTTACCTTTCTTCCTTATCTGTGCGGCATATTGAAACAGTATTTGAGAGAATATTTATTACAGTGGAGTTGGAAAAAGGCAATGACAAAAAGGCTAATAAATGACAGACTAGATTTCATCCAGCAGATTCCTTCCCTGCAATTTCTTCTGTAATCAGTGCCACCACATATAAACACTCAGACTGGCCTACTATGGAAATACTTTCTTCATGATATGTGTTTCAGAACTTGCGTTCTTGAAGACTGTAAACTTTTCTCTTACTGCATTTCCGCAAATATAGCTATGAATATTTATCATTCCCGAGTGCAATCCTCAAAAGTCCAAGCTTCCAGTCTTTTCTTCACCATCCATATGAAATCTTGATCCAGAATCCAAATGCAGAATCTGAAGGCTTATCCAAATGCTTCCTTCTGGTTTACTGCTACGATCAAGCTTTCAAAGTTAATGCTCTAAGATGCACATAGCACAACAGGAATAAGAAAATGAGAAAATTAGATATGGGTACATAAGTCACAGCAGGACTTTAACTCTTTTGGGTATCAAAAGATTTTGTAGAATTTAATGGAAGCAGGAAAAGAATCCAACCCCACAAAGCAACACAAACCAGTTTTGTTTCATAATTGACACAAAGGCAAAATTCTGCAGACTGTGGCATTCTGCAGATGAAAAGATAGGTGCGCTTATGTAATAGATGTGAGCTAGAACAGACACACTATTCAATTGTGACATGAGAAGTTTATCAGAATAGCATTTCTTGATCACAGTTGAAGACCCTTCAGTCTGTTTCTAGGTTAAAGTTGTCCTTGTTATCACTGGCCATGGGATAATGTTGGAACCACTAATACTTCAAACTGCCTCTGTTCCTCCTTTTATGTCTTCTAAAACGTGGCAAAATAAAAATCTATCTAAATGAGCTGTACCATTTAGCTGATGACATTCGGTCTACATAGTACTTCATAAAGGATGAGCCTGCATAAGTTCTAGAGTAAGGAACAGCCTAACTACCTAATCTTTTTAATATTAGTGGAACCTCTGATGTAGAATTTTATTAAAAAAATGGAATTATGTTTCTATTAAGCATCTGTATGAGCTCTGCCTCATTGCCATCCATGTACTAATTATCAAAAGCATGTTACCACCTTTGACAAGTAGAAGCATACAGGTGATGAAGCACATTTGTAGTGACTGCCAGGTGGCTTTATATAATACTTCTCATCAACCCTTTCAGCAATGTTTCCTGCATTAAATGGCACTTGTTTTTCTAGTTGTGGTGTTTGCAAAATGCTATACTTACAATTAGGGTCTACAAGAACTTTGCATGTAAAGAAGAGGACAACAGCTAGTGTTGCATATGGATGTCAAAGTTTGCTTCATATATTGAGGTGGGAGGTTGGGCAGTATCTATTTTTGGCTAAGATTTGGCTAAGATTTGTCTAATTCCCACTGGTAATTCTTGATGGTGCTGCAAATGAAACATTTTATTGTCATCACTCTATTCAGAATAGAAACATTTCAAGCTCAATAAGCAAGATTTTACCCCATGTGAACATCAGGGCAGTTCTGATCCCAAATATCTAAATGATGTATCTCGGGTGCACTAAAACCTAAGAGACACCAAGGGTATGATTCTTCCCTAGAGTGCTTCTGCAGGAGCTGTGTAGGTGTGAGGTTCATCCGGTCCTTTTGGTTTTGTGTCTTTGTCATTGCAGACCTCCACATCATGAAGTCCCATTGTGCTATTTCTGTTGCCATCCATTAACTCTTCTACCGTGCTCTTGTTGCACTGACAGAAGTCACTGGAGCTCTCTAGAAAGTTGATGCAAAGTTTGATAACCAGTGTTAGCCAGGCCATCCCAAAGAGGATCCACAGAGAGATCACATTCTTGTACCAGCCTGGGTAGTTACGGTCTGGGTTCATGCCTACAAGAGAATCACCCAAAACATTTCTAGATTAGATCAAGAGTGCCTCAAAGGAGACAGATGCTACATATAAAGCAAGGACAGTGGAAATATGACCTAGTATTAGTGATTTCTGTATAAAACATGAGTATGCCATCTATTTAGCATGCAAACAGATGATGCAAACATGTTTCATGAATGTGGCAACAACAGCCTAGGACTACCTAGGAATTGTAAAGATTACCTGTAAGAAAGAAAAATAAATCCCAGATTACATCTGTGTCAAAGTGAAATTGTTCACAATTAAGCACACAGTTTCATTTCCCATTTTCATTTCATCATCACAATTTTGTATTAGTATGTAACAGAGGTCCTCTGCAGGCAGAGCACTAAGTGGGTTTTATGTACCAGTGAATGCATTTTGTTAAGCCAGGTATAAGTGAGTCTTTAAAAGCAGGAGCGAATGGGCCTGAGCAGTCCCGAAACCTCCAAGAACAACTAAGCCTTGGAAAACAGCCTGAAATTATGCTACCTCTGCCTGGTTGCTCAGTTAGGTACTTCGTGATCCCTTTGGAGCAGAATCATATTTTTGGCCATGTTTCACAATATTTTGTACAAAGAATCTTCTATGTACTAAGTTAGTGTCAGTAGTAATATTAATACAGGCAAAGCAAAGGAATGAGCTCAGCCTTATGAAGTGACAGGGCTGTATCTGTAAAGCAGGCTGGGGTACCCTTATAAACACAGGTAAGATACAGAATACTAATCAGTGGCAGCAAAGTCTTTGCATGGGATTTTCCTCTAGGACTTCTTAGGTATCATTATTTAGTTGTTCTTATCTGTGTAAGGTTTGTCACTTTATAACTGAATACTTACAGCGCAGCAGATACTACAGAACACCTGATACTTTTGGGACAGAATAGGAGGAATTGACTTTTTTGAGGTGGTACCTCCATGAACCTGGAAGCCACTTCCCATACCACACTGTCCTGGGCTCAGCAGTAGCAGTCATTTTCCTCCTTCTTAGTAGCTGGTGCAGTGCTGTGGTTTTGACTTTCAGCCTGGGAACAGCACTGATAACACCGATGTTTTTATTTGCTGCCCAGTAATGTTTACTCTGACCAAGGACTTTCTGAGTCTCATGCTCTGCCAGGGAGGAGGGGAAGCCGGAAGGAAACAGAAACAGGACACCTGACCCAAACTAACCAAAGAGGTATTCCATACCACAGAACTTCATGGCCATTATATAAACTGGGGGCGGGGACCCGGAAGAGTTAGTTCACGGCTTGGGTGTTGGATGGTGAGCGGTTGTATTCTCCTCCCTTATATTTCCCTTATTATTATTATTATTGGTTCTAGCAGTAGTGGTTTTGGGTTATACCTTAGTTATTGGACTGTTCTTATCTCAGCCCGTGGGAGTTACATTCTTTTGATTCTCCTCCCCATCCCTCTGGGAGCTGGGGGGGAGGAATAGGGAAGAGTGAGCGAGCGGCTGCATGGTTCTGAGTTATGGCTGGGTATAAACCACAGCACACATTCCAGTGAAAAAGTACACATAGGCCTGGGTTGAAATGGGACATCCATATAAAAGCTGGTGTTTAGGTATTTATCATCTTCAGGAATATTGTCCTGTCATTACGTGCACAGACTAGCCATTACCAAATTGTGGTCCATGAACTGTTATTGTCTACAAGATTGTGAAAAGTAATAACTGGTCTGCAGAGCCATATTAAAAAGCCAATCTTTTACAGCCATTTACTTGGTATTATTACATTTAATAGAATACATATTGTGTTTTCAATATGAAGTGAGCATAAGACATTTTGATGTTAGCAAACCATGGATAAATGTCTGGGAGCTACCAAATACTTCTGTAGTAATTACTTTTTGGGCTGACTTTCTACATCAAGGTGAACTTCAACCAGAAAAAGTATTATATTCACCCTTCAAGCAAGCACCTTTCACAGATGCAAAATTCAAAGGTTTTAAAATTGCTTGCATCTAAATAGTAACAGGAAAGAAGGGCTATCTGGGTCTTTCAAGAAGAATGCTTTATCCACAGAGACTGATAGGTGCAAGATTTAAGATGTTTTAAGCTTTTTGTCTCCTAGGGATTCAAGGATGCATGTGTTTTTCTAATCAATTTGTTTTTAATGAGAAAGTCTTTATCAGAAAGGTGTGTCTTGTGTTTCAGCAAATGCATCGGGAGTAGATCCAAAGCCATTTCCTCTGGCAAAGGGTTTTGGCAACTAAAACTAGGCTGTGCCTGGTGCCTGACAGTCTACACCTAAGTGACTTAAGCTGCCTTTTAGAAAGCAGCTGTCCAAAAAAAGGGTTTTGGCAGAGGAAACAGTCACTGTCTGCTAATGGTGATGCAGAGTAAAAACAGCTTAAAACTAACCGCTGTTGACATTGGAGCACACCAAGTGCGGCAACTGCTGCCATGAAAAATGTAGTGCTCTAGTCCGGTATTACAGTTGTCCAAGGGGCAGATAACCTGAATACTAAATTATTACTCATTGACTGGGAAATTATTTCTTTGCTATCTCAGCAATCATGTCTTCTCCAACCTGTCAAATGCCTACCGCAACACATCATTTACTGTGATTTATCTTTACTGTAAGGGTGGTGAGGCACTGGAACAGGCTGCCCAAAGAAGTGGTGAATGCTCCATCCCTGAAAGTGTTCAAAGCCAGGTTGGACAGAGCCTTGGGTGGCATGGTCTGGTGTGAGGTGTCCCTGCCCATGGCAAGGGGTTGTAACTAGATGATTTTAAGGTCCTTTCCAACCCAAACCATTCTAAGATTCTGTGATCATCAGGTCTGTGGGTTGCTAGTGGTGCAAAACTGCCAAGCTGGGAGCTTCATAGGGCACACATGTAGCTTTCATGTTTAGTAGGTGAAAGCAATGAAGTGCAAACTACTCACCAATCACATAATCTCCAAATCCTATAGTGCTGAGGGTAATGAAGGAATAATACAAGCCTTCTTCATAAGACCAGCCTTCTTTGTCAGAGAGCAACAAGGGAGGTAGCAGAAGGAACAATAACGAGCCAGTCACCAGCGCAGAGGTCTTAATCAGCAGGGAAGCTATTTTCTAGTAAAACAGGGAGATAAAAAGAATAGAAAAGAGAAAACAGATGAAATTGTCACAAGAAGAGTGTCAGGGAAAGTCCAGCTCAGTTTCTGGTTAAAGATGATGCTAGTCTCCATAAAAACACACAGACATTCATGATGTTCAACCACTCTGATATCTGTTGGAGGGATGGTATGGCCCGGCATAAGCAATCCAGGAGATTCCTTGATTGTGTGGAAGACAACTTCCTTCTGCAAGTAATAGAGGAGCTGACAAGGAGAGGTGCCATGCTTGACCTCGTCCTCACCAACAGGGAAGAGCTCATTGGAAATGGGGTGCTCCAGGGCAGCCTTGGTTGTAGCGATCATGAGATAGTTGAATTCGAGATCCTCAGGACAGTGAGAAGAGCGTGCAGCAAGCTCACTGCCCTGGACTTCAAGAGAGCAGACTTTGGCCTCTTCAGGAACCTGCTCAGTAAGGTTCTATGGGATACAGCCCTAGAGGGCAGGGGGGCCCAAGATTGTTGGTTGATATTCAAGGATCACCTGCTGCAAGCTCAGGAGCGATGCATCCCAACTAGAAGGAAGTGCTGCAGGAGGGCCAGGAGACCTCCTTGTCTAGATGAGGAGCTGCTGAGGAAACTTCAAAGGGAAAAAGAGGCTTATAAAAGGTGGAAGCAAGGACAGGTGGCCTGGGAAGCATACAGGGATGTTGTCCGGGAAGCTAGGGACCAGGTTAGGAAAGCTAAGGCCCACTTAGAATTAAACTTGGCTAGGGATGTGAACGACAACAGGAAGGGATACTATAGGTACACTGCAAATAAAAGACAGATTAGGGACAACGTAGGCCCCCTGCGGAAGCTATCGGGAGAACTGGCTACCCTGGATTTGGAGAAGGCTGAGGATCTTAATGACTTCTTCACCTCAGCCTTCACTGGCAAATGCTCTGACCACACCACCAAAGTCTTGGAAGGCAGACGCAGGGACAGTGAGAATGAAGAGCTTAGGCTCACTGTAGGAGAGGATCTGGTTCGAGACCATCTTAGGAACCTGAATGTACACAAGTCCATGGGACCGGATGAAATCCATCCGCGGGTCCTGAAGGAGCTGGCAAATGAAGTTGCTAAGCCACTGTCCATCATATTTGAAAAATCATGGCAGTCAGGTGAAGTTCCCGATGACTGGAAAAAGGGAAATATAACCCCCATTTTCAAGAAGGGGAAAATGGATGACCTGGGGAACTACAGACCAGTCAGTCTCACCTCTGTGCCTGGCAAAATCTTGGAGCGGATTCTCCTGGAAGGCATGCTGAGGCACATGAAAACCAACAAGGTGCTTGGTGACAGCCAGCATGGCTTCACTAAGGGGAAATCCTGCCTGACCAACCTGGTGGCCTTCTATGAAGGGGCCGCGGAACTGATGGACAGGGGCAGAGCAGTTGATGTCATCTACCGGGACTTGTGTAAAGCCTTTGACACTGTCTCACATGACATCCTTGTCTCTAAATTGGAGAGACATCAATTTGATAGATGGACCACTCGGTGGATAAAGAACTGGCACGATGGCCGCACGCAAAGAGTTGTGCTCAATGGCTGAATGTCCAGCTGGAGACCAGTAACGAGTGGTGTCCTTCAGGGATCGGTGTTGGGACCAGTTTTGTTCAACATCTTTGTGGGTGACATGGACAGTGGGATTGAGTGCGCCCTCAGCAAGTTGGGCAATGACACCAAGCTGTGTGGTTTGGTTGATATGTTGGAGGGAAGGAATGCCATCCAGAGGGACCTTGACACGCTTGTGAGGTGGGCTGATGCCAACCTGATGAAGTTTAACCATGCCAAGTGCAAGGTCCTACTCCTAGGTGGGAGCAATGCCAGGCACAGCTACAGGTTGGGCAGAGAAGAGATTCAGAGCAGCCCTGCGGAGAAGGACTTGGGGGTGTTGGTTGATGAAAAAATGAACAGTTTGCGCAGTGTGTGCTCACAGCCCAGAAAGCCAACCGTATCCTGGGCTGCATCAAAGGCAGTGTGACCAGCAGGTCGAGGGAGGTGATCCTGCCCCTCTACTCTGCTCTCGTGAGACCTCACTTGGAGTATTGTGTGCAGTTCTGGTGTCCTCAACATAAAAAGGACATGGAACTGTTAGAACAAATGCAGAGGAGGGCCACGAGGATGATCAGGGGACTGGAGCACCTCCCGTATGAAGATAAGCTGAGAAAATTGGGGCTGTTGAGCCTGGAGAAGAGAAGGCTGCGTGAAGATCTCATAGCAGCCTTCCAGTATCTGAAGAGATAAGGACGCTGGGGAGGGACTCTTCATGAGGGACTGCAGTGATAGGACAAGGGGTAACGGGTTCAAACTTAACCAGGGGAAGTTTAGATTGGATATGAGGAAGAAATTCTTTACTGTAAGGGTGGTGAGGTACTGGAATGGGTTGCCCAGGGAAGTTGTGAATGCTCTATCCCTGGTGGCGCTCAAGGCCGGGTTGGATATAGCCTTAGGTGGCATGGTTTAGTGTGAGGTGTCCCTGCCCATGGTAGGGGGCTAGAACAAGACGATCTTAAGGTCCTTTCCAACCCCAACTATTCCATGATTCTATGTTCTACTTGAATAAGCAGTGCTGCTCTTCCAGTCAACATGAACTTTGCGAGTTCATATTGACCGAAGTGCATGTGACTTGCATCGCCTTCATGAGTCATAAATTCATGCCATTTTAAAGCCTATTTCACAAATGTTCCCATATAACTTACATGTGCAATTCTAACTCCAACTGATGATAAACAGACCAGGTATTCTGGTCTATTACATGGCTCTAGGGCTCTGGCATTTCTATTCCTACATGGGAAACCATTCATCATAGAAGTTCCCTCAATTAATAAACAACCTTATCTAACACCTCTTAGGGCTGTCATAAGCTAAAAAGATCTGCTTCCAGTTATTCCTGAGTATTACTGCCTTTTTGGTCAAATAGGTAGGCAGCTGTCCTTGTTAGTCACAGAATCCCAAATACCAGACAATGCCCTTTCTTTTCTTTCCTTTCCTTTCCTGAACCTGAGGGTGAGACATACCTATCCATATTGCTTACCTGCAAATGAAATGCCTTTTCTAGGCGATGGGCACAATGCTGAACCCCCAACAGCATCAGCTGCCCGATTTCATTCAGGAGTACAAGATTCAAGGGGATTCCAAAGAGCGCAAACAAGATGCAGAAGATTCGACCAGCCGCAGTGCTGGGACTCAGGTTCCCATAGCCTAAGCAGGAAAGAAATGAGGTGTTAAAGCTAAAATATTTTTCTGTTTGCCCTTCTCCCACAGAAGGGTGAACCTCTATCTTTTACAAAAGTTAGAGGAGAAGGTCACTGCTCCAAAAAGGACCTTTTTTGTAAATAACTAAGTTACATCTATTGTTTGCCATATCCTATTGCGGTTTGGAAAATAACATTTCTTTCCCTGCCAGTTTTGCTTAGTTCCTTTCCCATTTACCAGTCAACTTCCTCTTCCCTACCCACTGTCCTGGCTGGGGTCTGACGTAAATGCAAAACTTCTGTTTAGTTCAGTTTTTGTAAGCATTGTTGTCATAGGGTTTGCTGGTAAATGACCCTACATGGCTGTCAGATGTCCTCTGAATCACAACAATAGTGTTTTAATTATAACAACCACCTTTTTCTACCTTTGTCCCACAAAATTAATGAACTTAACACTGCCTTCTTGTTTATACTCCTCTTTTGTGCCACAAGTACCACACACCTTAAGCTTAAATTGTCAAAATGTTTGTGCAGAGTCAATAAACCCAGAGAAATTATATTTAACCCGAGTAAAAGACTTTGGTTTCAGACCTATAGAAAGAAAGAAAAAGAAGTGCTTGAAATGTTGCCCTTTTTCTCCTAATCATATGAACTGGTCTAATAAAGGCACTGTCCTGCAAGCACAGCCTTTTATCCTTAGACCATTATACCTTCAACATCATTGCAGCAATATTTATCTTTGTTCCCAATATCTTCTTTTAAAAATGTCCTGTAAATCTGCAGACTTGCACTTTTGTAATTTCAAGTGGTTGATACCACCAGAAAACCAGGTTCAATTTTGGCCTATTTCACAGGACGCTTTTTAAGACAGGGAAAGGTCTAGCACATGACAAGCATTTCAACAGAAATTTAGCAAAAGCCTATGGCCTTGACTGCATTTCAAAATCACCTCTATTCACTAGAGATTTGTGTATGCCCATATACAAGGTTGACAATCTGTCAGTTTATCTTTTCACCACACATAATCGACCCCCTCCCAGTGACACCCAACTCTTGATTCAGTGCAAGCACAGAAGTGCTCCCACCACTGATGCCTTCCTGACATGCTTATAGGTGGTGTAGTCCTAGGGCAAACGATCAATCCCCCAGGAGGGAGAAGTCCAAGGGCTGGGATCCTCACACTAAATAAGTAAAATTGCAAACACCTATAGTTGATTAGGTGGAGCCCCATTCCTTCACTAACCTCTGTCTCACGCCAGTTGCAGTAAGTCACTGGTTTATCACTTATAGAATAGTGACTATGAGTCTGTGATGTCTATATGTTCTGTGCCAAGTTTTGTGCTGACAGAATTTCTCTCTATGGACAATTCTGCAAACATTTGATTGTGCACACGCACCATCAAACTATCACCAGAAAAGGTCTGGCAGCAAACTGTTTCACAGTATGTATGCAGGCTGTTTTTTCATCTCATGCCTACCCCCACAAATTTAAAATTTTACTATCTGGAGGACTTTCCCTCCAATAATTTTATGCTTGAATGATTTGTGAGCCCATGGATTTGATGTAAATGATTACACATAATATACCTCCGAAGCGATGGCCTTAGCAGCCTGTCCCCAGAGGGGGCAGAGCACCCCTGGAAAAAACAGGATGCTGTTAAGTAACTAGAGGTTGTTTTGAAACACTTTCTTTGCGTTAAACAAAGGAACTAAATTAAGACTGTACAGCAGCTTTCATTCCAGTGCCATGTTCTTCATTTATGAGCAGCTTCGTAATACTTACACACTTTTCTTCTCCCCATGTGGAATTGTTGATTTCTGTCAGCTTTCACTATTTCTAGACTAGCAGGTGTGATAAATGAAAGGCACAGATCATACAACTGTTTAGGTTGCAAGGGACCTTAAAGACAGTCTGTTTCCAGCCTCCCTGCCACAAGCAGATACACAGACCACAGGACCAGATTGCTCAAAACCCCATCCACGTACATGCAGGCAAGTATGTATGGTAGGTGAACCTATCTAAGTGAATTTTAGAGATATGGGCCTGGTATGATCTGTTTCACACTGGCTGTGCGACATTTAGGTGGATTAATTCCAGCCTTTCTCTTTTACAGAATGAAGGTGTTTTGCAGGCTGCTCTGGACTCAGGAGAAAGATGTGGGGGACATTTACTGTGAGGCTGGAGTCCGAATGTGAGTCACATACATTTACAGCAGCTACTCTCCCCCTATCTTCTATATCTAATTTAAAAAGACTGTGTAATGGCTCAGGCAGTTCATTCTACCCACAGCTTTCCAGGTTATTTTTGGAGAAAAACATCAGATAAGAGAGGAAGGAAGGTCCATAATCTCAGGTCACTGTGTGAAGCACAGCAGCCTTCAGCATTTTAAGGACCCTGCACAGTGCTAACTGGAGAGCATCCAAGGTCAAGCTGTACATTACATCTATTTTAGAGCAGCAAATTCAGTGATGTAGGAAGGTCTAATATGCTCAGTAAGCCCAGCACACCATGTGCAAAGCAGTTATGGTGTTTGATTTGTTTGGCTCCATTTCCCCTTGGGCTTAGTAGCTCAAGACAATTTCCTGAAGACTTGGTGTGCAGTCGCTGTAAATATGGCGAAAAAGCCACATTCCACTAGCTTTTTACGCAGGCTACCAAGTTTGGTCAAACAGCACGGGAGACTTTAGATCCTGCGAAATAGTCAGCAATTTACATCTGACTGATGACATCCCCTTGATTTTGGACTAGGCAAATAGATGTCAACCTAGTTTTATATAAACCTCAAATATTATAAAACTCAAGCAGGAATGGGTAAACGGGACTTACCCTCTCCAATAAACAGAATGAGGGTAATCAGTGTCTTTTACCATTGTGTTCTATAAACTTGGTTCAGATCTAATGCAAAGATTAAAGCTACACTGGTATGTGTGTCACATCCGTCTAGGTCTGCTACTGGGATATCACCTAGTAGATGCCTGAACCAAGAGACACAGAGAGATGCTCGCCAAAAATTTAATAGAGGTCAAAGTGTAAGCATTTTTACTGAAGAAGCTGGAGTAAATGCTTGTGTAGCTCCTCATTTTGAAATAAAGTGCAAAGTAAGTTAATCTTCCTCAGAAGCAACAAGAGTGGTTGTACTGGGTTCAGCAGTAGCAGTCATTATTCTCCTTCTTAGTAGCTGGTGCAGACCTGAGTTTTTGACTTTCAGCCTGGGAACAGCACTGATAACACCAATGTTTTCAGTTACTGCTTAGTAATGTTTTGGTCTGACCAAGGACTTTCTGAATCCCATGCTCTGCCAGGGAGAAGGGGAAGCCAGGAGGAAGTAGAGACAGGACACCTGACCCAGACTGACCAAAGAGGTTATTCCATACCACAGCACGTCATGCCCAGGATGTAAAAACGGAGGGCAGAGACCCAGAAGGGTGGGGGTTCACTACTGGGTCGGGCTTGGTATCGGGTGCTGAGCAGTTGCATTCTCTTTCCTTGTATTTCCCTTGTCATTATTATTACTGGTGGTAGCAGTAGTGATTTGTGTTATACCACAGTTACTAAACTGTTCTTATCTCAACCTGTGGGAGTTGCATTCTTTTGATTCTCCTCTCCATCCCCCTGGGAGCTGGGGGAAGAAAGAGGGGGGAGTGAATGAGTGAACCGGGTGAGTTATAAGGGCTTAAACCACGACAGTGGTTTATTTCTTAATGTTCGTATTTATTTCTAGATGTTTTACCTCACGTGCTGTCACACATATTAAGTCTTTTCCTGCTTGTCTATCATATTCATATACGTAAGAGATTCAGAGGCTCTGCTAAGAGAAGGAGTCTTGTGTGATTAATGGATTATTAGTAAAAGGTCTCTTCATTTGCAAGGCAGTATCTTTCTTGCAGTGCTCCCCAGCTCAGCAGAGGCAACTGTGACTTCCTGCTACCCACAATGGGAGGTTTGGCTCCTGTTATCGCTGCCCAGATGCAAGAGTATTTTAAGCAAAAAGTGCTTAGAATGAAGAAATTGTTTTTCACAGGCTAAGAACCATCTGAAAATTCACCAAATAATTTTAGTTGTGGAAAAAAACAGAATTAGATTTACAAAAATGCTGGAGGACGCATCACTTTTCTAACTAATAAGTTTTTCAGTGGTTTAGGCATCCAAGCACATTTTTTGGGAGATTTTGATGAATTATTTCCCATACCTGTCACCTGGACACAGTCATTGAGCTCAGAACACATCTCACAGGAAGTCACAGCTGTTTCCAATTCATCGTCCATGGAGGGTGACTTTGCTGAGGCCTCCCAGTTATTCTACACAGAAGCAGGACTCTGAAACCCCAAACAGCCCCAGTATTTGCACTGGCATCTCAGTTGTACGATTAGAACCAACAAAAATAATCTAGTTTGTTTTAAAAGCAGTGGTAGCAGAATCTCAGGGACTCTGTCATATACGGGCAAGCTCATTGGTACCCCAGCAGGTTGATCCAGGGTCTGTGTGGGAGGTAGCCATCTCTATTCATTTTAGCTGGTGCAGTGATGAAGTAGAGACCAATAACTAACACTGTTAGGCTGAAAACACACATTTAACAGAGTTATTTAACAGTTTTAGCCCTATGAATTTCCAGGCAACAGCGAAATTTGGTTGCACACTCCTGCAAATGAAAGGCCACAAAACTGTTTGGGATGAATACTGCAATCTTCTATTTGTTACATTTGGACTGTGTATATGCTGGAAGCTGCAGAATTAATCTCGAGAGGATGAGGTGGCAGGAAAGCAGACCAAATTCACCAGTGCTAAGGAGACAGCTTAGAGGATGTTGCTGACAGTGTTATCCCCACATCCACTAGCAACCTCTCATGGACCATTGTGCCACTTCCCACTTGGGCAAGGCTGTAAAGCAGCTCTGCCAGCTGCCACAGGGCAGGGAAGAGATCAAACACATCAAAGGTGTGAGGCTCTTCAGCAGAGAACTCCCCTCCACAAACCTGAGGTTCATGGCAGATATAAAAGTGGTTCTAGGCTGTTATTCTGTGCTTTAACTACTTTGAGACATCAAGTTGCTTTAACTGGATTTCCCAGTGTACTGCCAGCCAGCAATGGGCAGAAGCCTGGGTGTGTCTTGGTTGCTCCATCACACACTAGGCAGCACTACAGAGAGTCAAGTCTTAGAGAAGCTATTGCTGGCCCAAAGCCCTACACTGCCAGGACTTCATAGCCCTAAAGTAGCTGTTATTTTTTTCCCCTCATGGGAATCATCTGTGGCAACATGTCTGTGACAATGTACTAAATACCACCTCTCACTCTATAGACAGCTCCTTGCGTCTTTGCTACCCTCAATCCTTTGGGGGATTGTTGTCAGGAGCTATGATACTGTGTTAACCAGAGAAGGAAAGGATGGAAGGAAGGTCTTCCCCTTCATTTCTTCACTATAAGTTACTTGTCCAATATTGTGTTTAAGAAAGGGTCTTTGAAATTCATACAAATGAGCTTTGCTAAGTATCAGGGAGCAGTAAGGCAGCACTAGGTAATGGCATCCACCCACCCAAGATAGAGGTGGATGTTCTACAGAGGACAATATGTTTTCTCCTACTCTTAGGTTACCACAGACAACCTCAGTCTCATCATAAATCTTTTCCCTAGCACCTTCTCTGAAATTACACCACCCTGTAGTCATTTGACTTGTGTAAAGCCTTTGACACTGTCTCCCATGACATCCTTCTCTCTAAGTTGGAGAGACATCAATTTGATAGGTGGACCACTCGGTGGATAAAGAACTGGCTGGATGGCCACACGCAAAGAGTAGTGCTCAATGGCTCAGTGTCCAGCTGGAGACCAGTAACGAGTGGTGTCCCCCAGGGATCGGTGTTGGGACCGGTCTTGTTCAACATCTTTGTGGGTGACATGGACAGTGGGATTGAGTGCGCCCTCAGCAAGTTTGCCGATGACACCAAGCTGCGTGGTTCAGTTGATAAGTTGGAGGGAAGGAATGCCATCCAGAGGGACCTAGACACACTTGTGAGGTGGGCTGATGCCAACCTGATGAAGTTTAACCATGCTAAATGCAAAGTCCTCCACCTGGGTCGGAGCAATGCCAGGCACAGCTACAGATTGGGCGGGGAGGAGATTCAGAGCAGCCCTGCGGAGAAGGACTTGGGGGTGTGGGTTGATGAAAAAATGAACATGAGCCGACAGTGTGCGCTTGCAGCCCAGAAGGCCAACCGTATCCTGGGCTGCATCAAAAGGAGTGTGACCAGCAGGTCGAGGGAGGTGATCCTGCCCCTCTACTCTGCTCTCGTGAGACCTCACTTGGAGTGTTGTGTGCAGTTCTGGTGTCCTCAACATAAAAAGGACATGGAACTGTTAGAACAAATGCAGAGGAGGGCCACGAGGATGATCAGGGGACTGGAGCACCTCTCATATGAAGATAAGCTGAGAAAATTGGGGCTGTTCATCCTGCAGAAGAGAAGGCTGCGTGGAGACCTCATAGCAGCCTTCCAATACCTGAAGGGGGCCTATAGGGATGCTGGGGAGGGACTCTTCATTAGGGACTGTGGTGAGAGGACAAGGGGTAATGGGTTTAAACTTAAACAGGGGAAGTTTAGATTGGATGTGAGGAAGAAATTCTTTACTGTGAGGGTGGTGAGGCCCTGGAATGGGTTGCCCAGGGAGGTTGTGGATGCTTCATCCCTGGCGGTGTTCAAGGTGGGGTTGGACATAGCCTTGGATGGCATGGTTTAGTGTGAGGTGTCCCTGCCCATGGCAGGGGGGCTGGAACTCGATGATCTTGAGGTCCTTTCCAACCCTTACTATTCTATGATTCTATGATTCTATGACTTTAGGAACTTTTGTTTTGTGCCCCATTCTGAACTTGCTTTGACCTTTGCCCTGTTAGTCCAAACTGACTAGGAGGAGAGTAAACACAGAAAGGAAAGACCTTGTGTTGGAAGGGATAAAGATGTCCCAGAGAGAAAACAGAGAGAAAATAAGCTTTTCTTTAATCATGTTTAGTACTACATTTCTAAGAGAACTCTGAGTATGATTCTTCATGGCACTGAAGAGAGGGCTCCTATGGAAACATCTGCAGAAAAAGAGATAACATACAAGATCTGGGATGTCATGTAAAATACAGCATTGAAGAAAGCACAGAAACACAACAATGGGGAGAAGGAATCAGCGGAAGGCCAGGCTGCCCAACCACATGATCAAAAGTTAAAAATGCAGTTCTATTCAAATTATGAGACTGGCCAGCAACTGCACAGGCTTTGGGGTACTTCCTTAAACAACAGATTTTGGTTCATACATGTCTGTTCTTTGAACCTTTGGGATTAGGGTACCAAGTGTGCCCAGCCTTCAGGTTAGAACTTTGTTTTTTAAGCAAAATTTACATACTGCTTTTAATCACAAGTGGAAATAGATAATGCTCTCATTTAAATGGAAGAAGGGTACAGCACAGAAGATGCTGCAAGATGAGACATGGGGATTCAAACTGTCAGTGGGAAAAGAAGATAATGTTCCTCAGTTGGTGTTCATGGGGAAAGCTGCTAACATCCCCTTCCATATCCCAGTGAAACTGTGCTCTGTTAAGAACTGGAGAAACACACCAAGCCTTCTGAAGGGGGTTAAAAGCACCTAAAGCAGAAAACAGAAGCTGACAGAGCAGAAAGGGCATCTCAAAGGGAAGTGATGAAGGTAAAACTGATAATGGCTTTGTCAATGCTGTTTGAGAAAACTGAGGAAAAAAAAGCTGATGCAAAAACCATAAAGATAGTGCATCATGTAAGACACCAGCAAGGCACAGATAACATTAGTTGCCGAGACAGAATGTTGAAGAGACAAACAGGACAAAGGACTTGCAGCTGCCTGAACACATGGAGTCGAGTCCACCCAGATTCTTCAACAAAATCTTTATGTAGTACTCCTAAGCTCCTGAGACACTCTTCTCCATTAGCATTTTAACTCAATCCATTCTGAACTCATTTGCCAGAATGCCTTTTTAACTCCTATACATTAATCTTGAGAAGTCTGACCTGCTTTCAATGGTTCCATGCTTACATACTGGACTAAGCTCTTCCCTGCCACATAAGGACACAAAAACTTCAACAAACCTTTCTCAAACTCTCTCAACTATGTCATTTACCCCATAGCCATGCCTTTTACATGAAGCATCGTATTGTGACTCACTCCTCTGAACTTTGAGTTCTTGGTTAAGGACCTTGTTTCTTTACTCAACATACATCATCAGCTGTCCTTCCTCAGCCATCTAGTGATATCTGAGCCAAGGAGACTGCAGCAGCCACTATCTCAAGAACTTCTATATAGGAAGAGTATGGGTAACAGACTCAAGATGAGGCACTGTGAGGCCATCTCGATTTCCCTCTTCAACATACTGTTATTGACAGAGTGTTGAGACATTAACCTGTATTCATTTAGCAATTTAACTTGAAAAAGCAATATTTGGGACCCAGTTGTCTGAAGTTCGCTTCATAGAGGTGACTTGTACATTATTCTCAAGTCCACAATCAAACAATCATGAAAAAGTCCCTAGAGTAACAATATCAGCTTTAAAGCCATGATATGGAGAGCTGTAATATTTGCTTCTTTTTATTCGTCCCTCCTATCAAGTCAGTCATTGTCATCCCCCAGCCATCAGGGTATGGAGTTTATTTAACGAAATTAAGGAAGAGCAACTTAGGTTTTCATGGAGCAACACCCAGAAATGTTTAGTCTAGATCTCTGCCAATATCACAAAACCCTCTTGTATTGTAAGATGACAAATTTGATTCTTCCCAAATGTTGTTAACTTAAATCTGTTGTGGAAAGCAGAGTTACTTGACAGTTTAGATACCGAAGGGTTAACCTACTGAAACATGCAGAGCAGCTCTGAGCAAATGCTACTTTGTACTGAAAGCTGCAAGCAAAAGCCCAGTCTCTAAACTGGAAACCCACAGACAGTGTAGCCCGGTCTAATAAGCCTCCACTGCCATCATCTGGTACAACCCCTACCTGGTAGTACAACACACCAAACACTTCCCAGCCAGAAAAATACATGTGCAAAAGAGCAGGGCAGAAAGATGCACGGAGTCACAGGAAGGTACCACACCCTCTGCCCCCTAGCAAAAAAAACCCCTCTCTTTGACCTCCTGTCTGGGGGCTTAATGTTCTGAAGTCAATGTATATTCAACAACGATAAGAGAAATCAAAAGAATGCTCCATATGGGAGCACAGAGAAAATGCTTTATCTAAAACTGTACTTGAAATTGAAGAGATCTGACAGATTCAACATGAATCAGGAAGGTTTTTGATATAAAACAACCACCACTCCACACTGTCGTCGTCCTCCATGTTCATTATAATACTGAGCCACACAGTAAGAAAAAGATGTCAGGTTAAGTTATTAATGGTTTTGGGGACTGGGGACATGTACTGGCAATAATTAATAGCATCTGTTTTAAGTAACAGCATGCTTAGATACATCTTATTGTTTCCATTCTTTCCACACCACTTATTTCCACCATTCCTTCAAGGCTTTGCATTACTCATTTGCTGAAACCTGATTCAGCTGTTTTATTTATCTAGCTTTTTGACTTTCACCTAACCAAGCAGGTCTTCATCCAAAACAAGGAGTAATAATTTATTAGAAGGAATAATTTATAAATATAGCCTCCAAGGATTCAACAGCCAGTACTTTTTCAAAGTCATTCTCTCTGCCTGTGACAGGAAAGGCTCATTGCAATGCACAATTCACCTCAAAACTCTCAGAGAGCACTAGGCTTGGGAAAGTACAGGCAGTGCAGCACTGCAAAGTTCAGGCCCCAAAAGCTGAGCAACTTAGCAGGGATATGTACCAAGCAAATAATCCCTGTATCTAATTAGAGATCACTACTGCCCTTGCACTGACAAAGCTTTTCTGGGGCTAGGTTTATGGGTGCTTACCTAATCTATGATCTATCAAAGCTACAGGAGGCCCCACAGGACCAGATCAGCATCTGATAGTACACGTCCTCGTTCCCACTCCCATCCCACCTATAAGGCAGCCCTGCATGCAGCAAACTCTTACCAATGGTTGTTATTGCAGAGATGGAGAAGAAGAAAGATCCACTGAAGTCCCACCTGCCCAGGCTGGTGGTGTTTCCCTGCAGGGTTATGCCACTCTTGTAGGCTTGGACAATACCCTGCAAAGAGAAATACGTGAGATCCCACAAGCCCTCTTATGGCAAGTTTGCATGACTGGCATTTCCAGCACTGGCTGGTAAAGTTGCAAAGAGCAGCTACTTCCAACTCTGTTGTTTCCCTTTTAATAGGGGATATCCTGGACCTTAGAGACCAAAGAACTGCGAGATCAGAAAAGCCAAAAGCCAGCATATTGTTTCTAAGGAAAGGGCACCAGGCATTTACAGCAGAAGAGAAAGTTGTACATGCAGATGGTAGGTCATACAAGTAAGTGTGGAAGATATGGGAGGGAAAGAGCTACTTAGAAAAAGCTTAGCCAGTTAGTTATGAGAACTACCTTATGACATATTCATTAGGAAAAGAAAGCATTCCCAGATGGGATATTCTCATAGTAGAACTCCCAGAAAAGCAAATACACATGCACATGTAAATTATACAGATCCCTTGTCTACACTGAGGTATATATATACAGCATGAGGTAGGAAATGGAGACTACACAGAATGGCCAGTCTACTAGTATTGAGCATTATGACCCCACATGAGGGATGTAAATATGAATAAATGGATTAATTTAGCATGATGCCCAAGTCTGTTCAATCCACCTGGGAAAGATTCAGAATTCACTACGCTGAAGTGTACAGTTATGCCAAAATAAGATATCAGTTGTCTTAACAGTGCCCATTATCTGACTATACCTTCTTATGCCAATAAAGTTAATGATATTGGATTGAGTTGTGTTCGAAAAAGCATTAATCACAGCATGTACACTAAACATTTCACTGACAAAAAATCCTTGAGAGTTGATTATCCTGGACTGTAAATTGTAGCCAAGAATATGTAAAACTTATCACCCCTGGGCAAGATATGCGGATATCAAATAATGCTAACTCTATCCTAACAATAAGGCTGCTGATAAAGCTATCACCATTGATAATAAAAGGAATTGCTGTCAGGTTAGTTTTGCATCAGTTGCAAGATTTACAAAGTCATAGTTTGTGTATCCATCAAAAACAAACCAACACTTCAGGCCTCCAAAGCAAGGAAGCTTTGTCCCATTTTATTGATGTAACAGACTGTAAATTACTGATATTATATGGGGCTGTGAATTAAAATCTATTTCCAGAGACCCAGGCAGTGCCTTAACTACAAGGACTATTATCTCTTTTCTCCAGACCTACTAGTTCTCACACTAATAGTATGGAGCAGCTCAGAGATCAATGCATTTTTTCAAGTAAGAAATGCTGTTTGATAGTCTCATTCTCAGAAATGTTTTTGTTTACTCGTAACTCGAGGCAATTTAAACTATTCAGGGTCACCTTACAATCTATTAAAGCCTAACAACATGCTTTTCTCTGCACAAGATAGAGCGGAGAGACCTTGCTCTGAAAAGGGCTAAGGGCCAGATGCTGTATTAGAGCTTGCTTCCTTCTGTGAATTGTTGCTGTAACTTCTGTGGGGCAACTGACAGGAAAAATGAGTATGCAGCATAAGTGACATACAAGAATCCAACTTGCCCCTGCCTCCCCCCCACCAAAAAAAAAAAGAAAGGAAGTTGAAAAGGCTGTATTAGGAAGCCTCCAATGTGACCTTTTTTTATATAGTTGTGTTTAATTCCCCCTTCCAATCCCACTTCTTACAGGCCAAGTGTAAGAAGTGGTGCAGTCAATTGCCTAGTCAGGAATCATAGTCTCCACTAATATAAAACCTCCCTAACTAAACCGTATGTCAAAGGAGACATTGGAAATTTATACAGACGGCCATTATCTTTTCCCCTCCAGAAACTAGTGGTTAAGTTTGAAAACAAAAAGCTTGCTATTTCTCTGAAACTTTCCTTCTGTAGACTATGATCTCCACTGTTCTAAGTGGTTAGTCCTGAACATGTAGCTGCTGGAACAGCAATAGTCCAGCTCTCATCATCTTGATCAGGGAGACTCTAATGCACTCATACAGCATGTCCATTCTCCCACTTGATGTCCTGCTGATACAAGCTCAGCAGTTGACAATATTACATACACATCAAGCTTTTAAAGCCAGAAACATTTAAACTTCAGAGGATTGTAAGAAACTGTAGCTGAATGGGCTCAAAGAAACGGAAACTTCTTCAAGCAGAAAGGGGAAATAAGCAGCCTGTACAAGACATCGTGTGAGAAGCAAGCAGCAGCAACCAGGTCATTAAATTTCGCATCATTGCACACTTCAGTTCTGCATGGTTTAGGACCAAGAGGCTGCTCAGTTATAAGCACCCATGTCAGCTTTGCAGTGACAGATTCTAACAGCACAGCATATCAAGAGTCCTTGTCTCAGCTCTCCCTGAGGTGATGCTACATCCAGGAAGTACAGCATTTGTCTTAAGAACGTGTGGGTAGGCTAAAGTAGTAGCACTAAATGCTGTGATGATGCTGCACTGATCTCAATGAGAAGGAAGGTATTGTTACTCATTGGCAAAAAGCAAGCACTGAGCTTGCAGCATGCCAGCTGTTTCCTCTGTCTGGGATTGAAGCACTTACTTATAGCATGTTTGCAGCAGGTTTTCAAGAGCCTTCTGCAGTAAGCCTTGTTAAACCTTGTTATCAAACATCCAGATAATGCCATTAACTACTGGGCTCACGGGCACCTGGCAAAGTCCCTTTCGGGTAACACTGCATACTCATGCAAAACAAACCCACTTGAATAAACAGACAAATAAAGACACCCCCACGAGAAACTGAAGTTCGTTCACTGTTAGAACGAAAATGCTACTCTGACATCCTTAAAGGGGAGGATTCATAGTGGGGAGAGATAAAACCCAAAACCTGGCATCCTTACATAAAAAAAGTTTTTATTATAATATCTAGAATCAGCCTTTGACAAAGCAACAATGATGATAGAAAATTAAAGATTGATTTTTCCTTGAACAGTAGGACTAATGGAGCTTGCTTTCCTATAGATGTCCTCATAGAGGTGGATTCATGAAAGAAATCCATAGAAAGCTATTAATACACAGAAATTACTTCTGGCACAGAAAGTCCTTGAATTACAAAGGCTGAGTGAGCATTCAGGAAGATATCAGCATATACTTGCCTTAATTTAATATTTTCCTCTAGACTTCTCCTTTTGTGTAGCGGTCTTTGTCATAGAAGAATTAAAAGTGGTTTACAACAGAGCACAAACAGAACACAGGTGAAAGCAACTAATAAACACTAACAGAACAGGTGAATTATCCCTGCTTTTCCCATTGAAGAGGCACTGATAGGTCTCCACTGCTTATTTTCAAAAAACACTTGAAGTATATTTTAGGCTGTGGGTTCAAGATTTACTAAAAAGGAACTAAATCATGCACATTGTTACATCTGCCTGGTTCCCTTAGCATGCCTTTTTGAGAACCAGAGACTTGTGTTTTGCTTTACACCTATTTTGAGGTGAAATCCTAAGGGTTTTCCTTTTTCACTTAATTAGGCTAGTAATTTATACAGTGTCTTCTCCAAAACCTAATGCATTAAAAGGCACCTAGTAGAAGTAGCATCTCAAATCTAGTGTTCAAAATCGTGTATCTGCCTGACCTAGACCATCCAATACCATCAACTGCTCAAACAAAACAACTCTTGAAATTGCAGAGCTTGGGCTTGATATTTTGGGAACTCGAAAGGTCATGTGAGCAACTGAAAGTAGTATAGGGAAGAAACAGGTGGGTGGTTAGAATAATCAGAAAGAAACAGAACTCAGTTCCACTTCAGTTTCTACTGGCAGACAAGCTACACAACATAAAGTAGCTTCACTTCTCTGCACTTCCTCTTTCCAGTAATTTAGAGTTCACAGCAACTACTACATCTTTATCTGACAATGCTTATTTTAAACTGCAGATAAAAATTTCTATGGCAACTATTATAACTACTATAGGATAAATTAAGATATCTTAAATTCTTAGGCCTTCATGAATCAATGAAACTTGATTTGCAAGCTGACACATTTGCTCTTCAAATAGACTGTTCCCTTTCTTATTAGCACCACACAGAGCCTGCTTGCATGGTCAAATATTATAGTTAGTGATTAAAAATCAGCATGACTTCCGTTCAAATTAGTCTATTTAAATGTAGATGTCTGCCCTGTTATTTTTGTAATAAAACATGCCTTAGAGCACCTAAATTTGGCTTCCAGCTCCTTTCTACTTAACCATAAGCTCTGAAGTTTCAGTTAGGAGTATCATAAGCCAATACTTTCAAATGCACTCTCTGTTAGATCATTACATACATCCCACTACAAAATCAAAGCATACTTTTGTGCATACTTCTGCAGGGAATTCCTTCCTTTAATTAAAGCTCACTAGTAACTCTATGGGGAAGCTGTGGATTTCTGCTGACTCCCTTACATATTTTATCTCTGGTTTATCAAACTTTTCTCAGGATGGCAATACCCCTTCTCTTCCACCATAAATTAGAATAACTATTTTTAGTTCTTCTTGCAGGGACATCCAAACACAACATTGTCCCAATTTGGGACACAAAAACCATAATAATCACTGTTTCATCCTGCCTGCCTTTTACCCTTTCACTGCTGTGGTGTTGTATTCCAACAAGTGCTTTATAACAAATGCCTCATTTGTCTTGGAAAATTCTCATGAATTTACACAGATGTGCAACAACAAGCCCAATGTAGTTAGAGTGATAATAGCAAAAACTAAACCACATGCTTGAATTACATTATCAAAAGATCTCTTTTGTTCTTAGTGTCTAGTTAAAAACCCTAACAACTGCAAAAAAAGAAGTGAAGTTGCTGATTCTACCAGAACACCCGTTGAAGTATCCAGAAGCTTAGTGCAGACTCAGCCTATAGAATTCAGATCCCTCTTGACATTTAAGAGTTACATCTTTTTCTCCCCTGCAAAACGTAGGTTTATCCTTTTCTATTTGCTGTGCAGTCACTCTTTCAGCCATACCCTTAAGTCTCTTTCATGTACCACATTGTCCGGGGTTCAGCAGTCGCAGTAATTTTTCTCCTTCTTGGTAGCTGTGCAGTGCTGTGGTTTTGACTTTCAGCCTGGGAACAGTGCTGATAACACCGATGTTTTTAGTTGCTGCCCAGTAATGTTTACTCTGACCAAGGACTTTCTGAGTCTCATGCTCTGCCAGGGATGAGGGGAAGCCAGGAGGAAGCAGAGACAGGACACCTGACCCAAACTGACCAAAGAGGTATTCCATACCACAGCATGTCATGGCCAGTATATAAACTGGGGGCAGTTATCCGGAAGGGCTAGATCACTGCTCGGGTTGGGCTGGGTATCGGTTGGTAGGTGGTGAGCAGCTGTATTCTTTTCCCTTGTTATTTCCCTTATCATTATTATTATTGGTGGTAGCAGTAGTGGTTTTGTGTTATGTGGAGAGTAAGGCAAGGACCCCTTTTCTGGTTACAAATGAAATCATTTATTTCACATCTTCCATCCCTTCTATAGTCTACTAAGTGCTAAGCAGTAACTTTCCACTCTCTCACCCCCTTATCATCCCGATTTAGCAAAACTAAGGTTACAAATATTCACATTGTTTGGTCTGTCTTTGAGATGCACATCCTGCTTTATCTTGCAAACTGTCTGCTTTGTTTTGCTAACTGATCTTTACCCTTCATTGTTGTCTTTACAGTTCCCAAGGCTTAGGCCAGACCAGGGCAATAGCACCTGATGGTTTCTTCACTGTTCCCAGAGCTTAAGCCGGACCAGGGTGATAACACCTGAATCCATTTCTTTAACTATTTCTATCCCTTCACCCACAGTGTTATACCTTAGTTACTGGATTGTTCTTATCTCAACCTGTGGGAGTTACATTCTTTCAATTCTCCCCATCCCTCCAGGAGGAGGGGGACAAAGAAAGTTGGGGAGTGAGCAAGTGGCTGCGTGGTTCTGAGTCGTGGGCTTACACTACAACAGTTCTTTGTGGTGCTCAACGTGGGGCATGAAGGGTTGAGATAATGACAGATCAGACTAGAGTGTGCCTAATTGTATTTGTGATAAGCATTCATTGTTTCAGATTAATAGTCACTCATCACAATGCTGATTTATCGGCTCTCAAAGTTGTCGCTCTTGATCTCATGGTTTCAGCATGTCATACCTTACTTACAGCTGGTATTTGCTATTTTAGTGTTTATTGGCTGGGGAGCCTGGGCTAAGGTTCTTGTTTCACTGTACTCTATGGAAATGACTTGTAATACAATAGACTCATTGATCATGAAACTGATCTGGCTTGTGTTCTCAGTGTGTTCATCACCTCTATACTTTGGGAGGTATATAATGGAAGCATTTAGCAATTACACATCTTTTTTTTCCCTCCTTGGGTGGTCAACCTATGAAGGAGACATTCCCTTACATTCCCAGCTCCTCCTCCAGACTATTTACAGCATCATTTGAGAGTTCTGAAGGTTTTGAATGGCCTTTGGATACCCTTGAGACCTGCCTGCTGACTGTGATAGGGATCACCATGTTGGCATACATACAGAGCGTGTTTTACCCACGACCATTTCGTCTGATCTCAAGAGTTAAGCAGAGTCGGGTTCGGGCCTTGTCTAGGGTTAGGCGACGATATAGGAGGACCAAGAGGTTTTCTGTGGGGCTGGACAGTCATGAGTGCCAGGGTGCATGTGATAGTATGGGGAAGTATCTAGGCCAGTGGGCCCCTCCAGTGCTTTGGAACTTCACCACTGAACAAGTGCAAAATCTGGAAAAACTAGTAAAGCACTTAAATGAGGAGTGTTGTCATCCTGGTCATACCAGAGAGGGACAAATCACGGCAACGTGCTGGGGCTTGGCCTATGCTTACAGAGCCCTGTTCAACACTATCCAGCACCTTCAAAGGGAAAAAGGTGTCTCTGGATCTGATGGCAAAGCAACAGACAACGCAGTTACTCCAAGCACAGCAACTACACCAACCCTAGTGACAAGTACAGCAGCTACTCAAACTCTTGAATACAACAGACAATGCAGCTACTCCAACTCCAAGTACAGTGGCTACACCAACCCCAGAGGCAAGTATAGCAGCTACTCAAACCCTGATTGCAACAGACAACGCAGTTGCTGGTGCTACTCAAACCCCAAGCACAGCGGCTGCACTAACCCCAAGAACAGATACTTCAGCCACTCCAACCCTAGTGGCAGACACTGCAGCCACTCCAACCACAGTGACAGTCACTGCAACTAAACCAAAGGACCAATTCTTGCCAATATCAGTTGCCCCTGTACGCAAGGGGAAAAGCAAACAAGAGGCACAAAAAGCAACCTGTACAGTGAAGAAAAATGAAGAACCAATGCACTTACTACATGGGACGGCACCTGAACTAGAGTTATTATAATGTGGATCAGAGGAAGAGGAAGAAGAGGTGACTTCTTGACCACGGACATCAACAAATATGTGAAAAGATTTCACTCATCATCCAGGGGAGCACATCATCACCTGGTTGCTCTAATGCTGGGACAATGGGGCCAACGATCACGAACTAGAAGGTAGGGAAGCTAAGCAGCTGGAATCATTTGCTAAGGAAGGGGGAATTAACTAAGCAATTACAAAAGAGAAACAGTCCCTCAGCCTTTGCAGGCAGCCCTTAGCAGCTGTGAAAGAGAGGTTTCCCTAAAAGGATGACGTTACGAGTCGTTCGGTCAAATGGACTACGCTAGAGAAAGGCATCCAGTCTCTGAGGGAATCAGCCATTTTAGAGATGATCTATTGCAGGTCAGATGCAGGGAATGTATCTGCAGATCCAGATGAAGTTGAATGAACATAACACATGTGGTGGAAATTTACATGGAGTACACCATTATCATACGCCCATTCACTGGCAGCAATAACCTGGCATGACGCAGCACCACAAACAGTGGATGAA
Organism: Amazona ochrocephala; assembly: GCA_039720435.1. Taxonomy (NCBI): domain Eukaryota; kingdom Metazoa; phylum Chordata; class Aves; order Psittaciformes; family Psittacidae; genus Amazona; species Amazona ochrocephala. Next base: position 106,649,047 of record CM077878.1, read on the forward strand.
GTGATTCATCAGCTCTGAGGGTTCGAAGACAATCTCATCCCTTCCATCATTTCAGCTGTGGAAACTGTCCCAGGAGTTCAAACAATTAAGACGACCTATCCAATCTATTCAGCTCCCCATGTGTACCAACCCATGTCTCAGCTATTAACAAAAGGCATCCAACTGATTGAGAGAGAAGATATAGGAAGTACACGCCACTGGCCACCCTATGGTTTTACCTGCAGGACCATGGAGAAAACATGAGGAAGTGGAATGGAAAACCTACCTCAGCTCTGGAGGAACAGGTGTGTCAGTTGAAGAGGAGAACAAAGGTCAAGGATGATTATCCCATGAAAGCTGCAGCGTCAGTCTCTGGTGAGCAGGCTCCCAGACGGAATGAAAGAACTGATTTTACTCCAGCTCCTGTGAGAAAGAAGATTAATCCCTGCCTACAAGATGTAAGTGACCAGATTGTGATGTCTATTAGAGGGGCCCTGCCTCCAGCCAGGTGGAGGTAGGGGACAACTGGATTTACTGGACTGTGCGGATCAGATGGCCTGGCACATCAGTCCCACGGAAGTATAAGGCTCTAATAGATACTGGTGCACAGTGTACCCTGATGCCATCAAGCTCTCAAGGGGTGGAACTCATTTCTATTTCTGGAGTGACAGGAGGATCCCAAGAGTTGACTGTACTGGAGGCTGAAATCAGCCTCATGGGAGGAAGTGGCAAAAGCATCCCGTTGTGACTGATTCAGAGGCTCCATGCATCCTTGGCACAGACTACCTCAGGAGAGGGTACTTCAAAGACCCAAAAGGGTACCAATGGGCTTTTGGTATTGCTGCTTTGGAGACAGAGGGAAATTGAGCAGCTGTCCACCTTGCCTGGTCTCTCAGAGGATCCTTCTGTTGTGGGGTTGCTGAAGGTGGAAGAACAACAAGTGACAATCACAACCACAACAGTGCACCGGCAGCAGTATCACACCGAGACTCCCTGATTCCCATCCATAAGATGATTCATAGACTGGAGAGCCAAGGAGTGATCAGTAGGACCCCCTCACCTTTTAATGGCCCCATGTGACCAGTGTGAAAGTCTAACAGAGAGTGGAGACTAACAGTAGACTATCATGGCCTGAATGAAGTCACACCACCATGGAGTGCTGCCGTACCGGACATGCTAGAACTTCAGTATGAACTGCAGTCAAAGGCAGCCAAGTGGTATGCCACGATTGATATTGCCAATGCATTTTCTCAATTCCTTTGGCAGCAGAGTGCAGACCACAGTTCACTTTTACTTGGAGGGGCATCCAGTACACTTGGAACCGACTGCCCCAGGGGTGGAAACACAGCCCTACCATGGACTGATCCAGACTGCACTGGAACAGGGTCAAGCTCCAGAACACCTGCAGTACATTGATGACATTATCGTGTGGGGTGATACAGCTGAAGAAGCCTTTGAGGAAGGGAGGAAAATAATCCAAATCCTGATGAAAGCCGGCTTTGCCATAAAACGGAGTAAGGTTGAGGGACCTGCACAGCAGATTCAATTTTTGGGAATAAAATGGCAAGATGGACGTCGCCAGATCCCCACAGATGTGTTCAACAAAATAACAGCAATGTCTCCACCAACTAATAAGAAAGAAATACAAGCTTTCTTGGGTGTTGTGAGGTTCTGGAGGATGCGCATCCCAAATTACAGTTTGATTGTAAGCCCTCTCTATCACATGGCCCAGAAGAAGAATGATTTCAAATGGGACCCTGAGCAACAACAAGCCTTTGAGCAAATTAAATGGGAGATAGTTCATGCAGTAGCCCTTGGACCAGTCTGCACCGGGTCAGATGTGAAAAATGTACTCTACACCACAGGCAGGGAAAATGGTCCTACCTGGAGCCTCTGACAGAAAGCTCCAGGGAAGATTCGAGGTTGACCCCTCGGCTTTTGGAGTCGAGGATACAGAGGATCTGAGGCCAGCTCTACCCCAACTGATAAAGAGATACTGGCAGCCTATGAAGGGGTTCGAGCTGCTTCAGAAGTGACTGGCACTGAAGCACAGCTCCTCCTGGCACCCTGGTTGCCCATGCTGGGCTGGATGTTCAAAGGCAGAGTCTCCTCTACACATCATGCAACCGATGCTACATGGAGTAAGTGGGCTGCACTAATTATACAATGAGCTCGAATAGGAAATCCCAGTCGTCCAGGAGTTCTAGAAGTCATCATGGACTGGCCAGAAGGCAAAGATTTTGGAATGTCACCAGAGGAGGAGGTGATGCGTGCTGAAGAGGCCCCACCATATAATAAACTGTCAGAAAGTGAAAAGCAATATGCCCTGTTTACTGATGGGTCCTGCTGTATTGTGGGAAAGCGTTGGAGATGGAAGGCAGCTGTATGGAGTCTCTGACAACAAGTCGCAGAAACTGCTGAAGGAGAGGGTGAATCGAGTCAGTTTGCCGAGGTGAAAGCCATCCAGCTGGCCTTGGACATTGCTGAACGAGAAAAGTGACCAGTACTTTTTCTCTATATTGACTCATGGATGGTGGAGAATGCCCTGTGGGGGTGGTTTCAGCAATGGAAGCAGAGCAACTGGCAACGCAGAGGTAAACCCATCTGGGCTGCTGCACTGTGGCAAGATATCACTGCCCAGGTGCAGAACTTGGTGGTGAAGGTATGCCATGTAGATGCTCATGTACCCAAGAGTTGGGCCACTGAGGAGCACCAGAACAACCAGCAAGTGGATAAAGCTGCTAAGATCGAAGTGGCTCAGATGGACTTAGATGGACTTAGATTGGCAACATAAGGGTGAATTATTTTTGGCCTGGTGAGCTCATGACACTTCAGGCCATCAGGGCAGAGATGCAGCATATAGATGGGCTCGTGACTGAGGAGTGGACTTAACAATGGACTCTATTGCCCAGGTTATTCACAACTGTGGAACATGCTGCAATTAAGCAAGCCAAGCAGTTAAAGCCTCTTTAGTATGGAGGATGATGGCTAAAGTACAAATATGGGGAGGCCTGGCAGACTGATTACATCACACTGCCACCAACCTGCCAAGGCAAGCCCCATGTGCTTACCATGGTGGAGGCAACCACCAGATGGCTGGAAACAAACGCTGTGCCCCACACCACTGCCTGGAACACGATCCTGGGCCTTGAGAAACAGATTTTGTGGCTACATGGCACCCCAGAGAGAACTAAGTCAGACAATGGGACTCATTTCTGGAACAACCTGATAGACACTTGGGGCAAAGAGCATGGCATTGAGTGGGTATATCACATCCCCCTACCATGCACCAGTCCCTGGGAAAATTGAATGGTACAATGAGCTGTTAAAAACTACACTGAGAGCAACGGGTGGTGGGACTTCCAAACATTGGGATACACATTTATCAAAAGCCACCTGGTTGGTCAACACCAGAGGATCTGCCAACAGGGCTGGCCCAGCCCAGTCGGAACTTCTACATACTGTAGAAGGGGATAAAGTTCCTGTGGTGCACATAAAAAATTTGCTGGGGAAGACAGTCTGGGTTATTCCTGCTTCAGGTAAAAGCAAACCCCCTCATGGGATTGCTTCTGCTTAGGGACTTGGATATACTTGGTGGGTAATGTGGGAAGATGGGGAAGTCCAATGTGTACCTTAAGGGGATTTGATTTTAGGGGAAAACAGCCAATGAACTCAATTGTATGCTGTTGCCTGCTATGTAATACTTTTATAACCCACCAACTAGATGTCTTCAGGTCACCAGCCACTGGCCCTGATTTCCCTCCGATCATCATCCTAACAAAGAATGCACTTTGATGAAATGAGATGAGCTCAGCAGTGACCAGATGAGTAACACTGCGCACTCTCTCTCCTGCTCTGAAAGACTGTTACAAGAGATGGAGCCTGACATCATGGACCAGATGAACTCAGCAGCTTTATAAGGATTGATCCATGCACTAACGAATGATATCTCTGTCTGTGTGTGTGTGGGTGTATATATATATGAGACAAAAGTGATGGCATATTGAAAAACATGGGATCCGAGCATGACATGAATGGTATGGAATAAGGGGTGGATACTGTCCTGGGTTCAGTTCCCTCACTGCTGCATCACATGTGAGCAAGATGATTTTAGTAAACTGTATTTGAAGGCTTGTACTTCCTGACGCCTGGCACAAATCTCTGCTGGTTCAATGTCAGTGCAAGCAAAGGTATTGATGAGGATCTCCCAGTCACATGGGATCTTGTTGCTCTAGTAAACGTGAACTAACACTCTGGGTAGTTCTAACTGCTGCCTCTCAAGATAACAGTATCTAGACCCACCTGCAGGCTTTTAGTTTATGGCCTGCCCTTTACAATTATGTCTTTTTCACTACATTTTCTTAAATCCTGCTAGATTTTAAATAATTTTAAATCCTGATAGATTTAAAAAATTTCATTTAGCTAAGTTTTCATTTTCTTTTCCCTAGTTTATGTAAGCAACTGGGTTTAAATAGCATTATGCACCTACAGTAATAGAATGTGGATAGAACAACACCATGAACACAGGAAACAGCTGTATTAGGGAAATAGGTATATAACAACAATAAATTTACAGGGGAAAAAAAAAAAGAAAAAAAGAAAAAAAAGGGCAGCATGAAAACAATGTCATGCTAGCAGCCTAACACATAAACCAGAGAAAACTCTTCCAAGCCTGGCTACAGGGCCAATCATGTGACTGAAGAAATGCTAATAAGTATGGCAGCAATAGCCACACTGCTGCCTGTAACCACTGAAAACAATGCAGGAAAAAGAGCAAGTCTGGAGGACAACTCGTCTGGAGCAGAGCTATATATACTTGTCTTTGCCAGTAAAACCAAGACATACATGCAGTAGAAGGGCATTACACTGGGTAGTGTGTCTAGGTGCCCCCCACCCCTAAAAGGTCAGAGGGGGTCTTGGCTGTAAGAGACATGCCAGTACAGAAAGTGCCCTCTATGCACAACCTCACTCTCTGGATGCTTCTCAAATCTGCAAACAGCATCATTTTTGTCTGTACGAAGACTGTTGCATGTTTTTTTCCTGCTACTGTTGTTTACTGTATTTAGGGTGTATAACCTGAAACCTGCCTTATCATTGCATTTGTTTTCTCCTTCTGTGAGTTTTATGATCGAGAGCTTCCTTTGATGTGACCTTACAGTCAGTAATTCTGGCATGTGAAGACCACCATGGCATCTATAATTAAAAGCTCAACATTGCCCTCTTTCTACGTGGCCTAATGACTCTTGAGGAACTGTTTTCTCTCGATCTTGCATTTGGTGAACATGTGTTTATGTCAGAAAAATAGAGTAGGGTTAGATGGGTCAAAAAAAAACAGATTTATGTTGTCCTTGAGTAGATGTCACTTGGATGCACAGTAAAAGGACACGTGGCCAGAGTTGCTGTCAACCCTTATGTTGTCCTTTCCCAAACAAGTAAAGCCAAGAAAAACACAAGTCAGTGTTCCCCATATGCACATTTATGTATGTGTAAACACATGAGCATGCATGTTTTGTTTGCTTATACATAAAGCATTCACACATGCTACCTTCAACAATTTAGGAAATGTGGAACTGTTCAGCATCCCACAGGGGAGGAGCCAGCCAGTTCCAGGCAAAAAAATCCAGCAACAAAAAACCAAACAGCTGTGGGAATCAGGGACCAAACACTACTGGTGTTGCACACTAACACTTTCCCCTTGACATTCAGTTTCGGTTGTTGGCCCGCTATTCCCATTTCCTTCTGTCATTTCTGTTGTTAACCAGAAAATTACTTCATCCCTGAAAGTATCTGAGCCCTAGAAATTACTGAATGAGAATTCACTCTGGCTACTACAGTACTGTCTCTGCTTGCCTTTCCTCCTGTCCATCCTCATGCCCTGCTCTCCTGCTAGCTCCTCAGAGGAAGAGCTCTTCATTGCTCTCTGTCTGTGCAAGGGCTGGATTTCCACTCCTGGTTGGTAACTAGGAACTGAGCAATAAACAGGTTGTAAAATGACATTTGTACACTGTTTAGCAAACTGGGATTTTATTCCCCATTGGCCCCTATACACTTAAACAGATTTTGGAATTATGAAGTATGAAAGAGCAGTAAGAAAACAATGAGGAACTGCCAGTAATGCCAAAGCAGTTAAAATTCACACACTGCTATATGTTTTCACAAACATTCTTTATGTCTTTCTTAATTAGCAAATAATCAGCTGCATATTTAGAATACAAATTTGTTATCCGAAGAGGGCCAGTGATCACACTGCCTGATAAATTATGTGGAATCAACTGCAATAACGAAGTACCACACAGAAAAAAACCTCCCATTATTTAAAGCATGCTTCCAATACCAAGTAATTACTCCACAGGAAATTACAGAAGAATGTAGGAGAGAAGCAATCCTGTGGATTATATTCTTAAGGCTAATTTCTCACTGTGAAAGTTATTAAAAATAGCACACAAAGCCATTCAAACTCAGACTATGATTTTTTCAAAGTACAAAGGTATGCACAGACACTCCATAAAACGAAACAAAACTCTTTAACTTCATCACCAAGGGCTTGCTCAGGTCCCAACCAAGTACTCACATAGCTTATTATAACACCTGGTCCCATCATGGTCATGTTTTACATTTCACAACCATCCTGGAAACATCCTCACACACGTTTTTAAAGATACTTTAAGTATTGTTATAATTATTTTCTATTTCCCTTTAAATAACAAGCAGAAAACTGAAAAAGCTTGTCATGACACACCAATTAAACTTACCATGACAAAGTCGTCCCATTAGGATTTAGCACTTGTAGGTAGGGTGTCACAGCCTATAACTCATTCTCAGTAAACTCAGCAGCAAACCAGACCTAACCCACCTGCAGTTAACCTCGAGTAACCACCACACCGCTGGAGTTCGGCCATGGCTGAAAGATCAGCGAACGCCGCGACCTGGGGAGGTCCCGCAGGGACGGGGCAGCTCCTCAGCGGTCGAAGCCAAGGGAGAGCAGCCCAGCGAGCCCCGAAGGCTGCCCGAAAGAAGTTGCCCTAGGCGCGGAATGTTTTTCCCACGCCGCGGACAGCTTCTTCGGGGCAGGGTTATGTGTACGCATAGAAGAGTTCTGGGTTTTGTTTCTCGTTACTGCCGGCAGCGCTAGCCCCTTGGGGCGCGGGCTCACCTCGATGAGCCGCTGCAGGGCGGGCCCCCGCAGGCAGGTGTGGTTGGCAAGCAGCTCCCAGCGCTGCCGCAGGAGATGCTGAGCCGCCCGTGCCTCGGCCGGCCGCTCCAACGCCTGCAGCACGCCGGCGCCCAGCCCCACATAGCCCACGTAGACCACTAGCAGCACCGGTACCCCCCAACGCCGCTTCTGTCGCTGCCGCCTACGCCGCGCCGCCACCATCGACCCGACTGCCGCCGGCTGCCGCCCTAGAGCTGAAGAAGGCGCTGGGGCTGGAGCGGGGCTGCCCGCTGGAGGAGGGATGTGCTGGGCAGGGCAGGGCACCTGGCCGGCCCCCAGAGCCTCCCCCTGGCCGGCTCCCCGGCTTTGCTCCTTCCCAACCCTAAGAGAGGAGCTGTATCGGGCCAGGCAGCTGATTCTGCCTTTCCCCCGCAGCGGCTCTCGTCGCCGCCACCCTCATCATCATCTTCCTCGTCCGTCCGCCACTTCCTACTAGTCTTCTCCGGTGCGCAAAACCGGCCTAAGGCTCCCTTCTCCGAGCAACGATAGGCACCGGGACACATCCGTCCTTTAGAGGACGGATGCTACCAAACTCCTTTCCGAGCAAGCCGAATTAGCTGATCTAACCAACTGATACCAGTTACACATCACTGTACTAGAAACTTGTGCAAATCTACTTTCTTCCTTCACACAAGTGCTAAGCTAATTTAAAAGGCAGTAAACAGGGTTTCTGATAATGACCCTTCCATATAAACAACTATAAAGAGAGCACACTTGTCAGTCTTTTTATCTTTTGTGGTTTTCTGATGAAAGATAGGAGCACTTCCTTCATCTAGTTTGTTCTTGTGACCTATTTAAGTATTTTCTTGTATAAGGTACATCAAATGTTTTCTCATCAGTAGAAAAAACAAGCAAATAACTTCAAATGTATACAAAGTTTGTAGCATGCCTATTTTGTTGTGGAATAAAAGATTAAGGGAAATGAACTCACTAATTTTCTAAACAAGATGCCTTTATGTGCTGTGAGGTGCTACTGTCATCTCATAGTGCCCTGTGATTTTTATTTTTTGCTGGCAGGGAGCATTGATCCTATCACAGATAAGGCAGCCACCAATCAGGTGTTGCACTACGGGAACAGTTCTGGTTTTGTGCTGGTTTATGTTTTTCTGGGACGTGCTTTAAGCTAGCTAAACTCATGGATTTACTGGCAAGATGCAAAACTTACAATGCAAAGGACAGACCAATTCCAGTTTAAAGGTGTCCTGAACACAGTCTTCAAAAATTCCAAAACTTATGCTGCTTATCGCTTGGATGTAGCTCTGCCTTTTCAATGTATTCATCGCTGATTTGATGACAAGAAAAGCATCATAAAGAAACTCAATAGTCAATGTAACTATTAAGTAGGTATTTGTTTATTCAGCGCTGGGCGCATTGGGAATTGCTCCTCCTAACACGTGTGCTCACTGTCCAGCTTGTCACAAATTTATGTTAGTATATATACATATTCATAAGATTTCTGAGAAGAGGACGGGTCCTGCTTGGAACTCTGCCGCTCCTCCATGAGCATGCATCTGTCCCCTGGTGGTGGTGGTAGACGGTGGTTGTGAGGATGAAGGCTCAAAGTCTTCCTCTAGGTTGAACATTTTTACTATTTCTCTTGGAGTATGCGCAGTACTTTCATGGCAGTTTCCCAAACCACCAGAGCAGTCCTAACCAGTATACATCTTTATCTTTTGCACACAAGCAGTCCCTATTGGCTTAGGCCTAGACAGGCAGTAACAAAGTTACTTAATTAACTAACTGACCTTGCAATTTTTATGCTAACTTTTTCTTAAAGCTTCTTTGTCTTAATGAATTTCTATTATCAGAATGATGTTTAAAATAGAAAAGATAAAAGCCTTCTATAAAAATATATATAGGAAAGAAAAGATGCAACGACACTAAAAAGTATATACAGTTAAGTTTAATTTAAGATCAGGAACTAGACACATCTGGACTACAATTAGACATTTTAACTGCATTAAAGTCAGATTATACGAAGCATAGTAAGACAAACATGTTGAAACATTATGGACTAAACATATAGCATTTAATGTTTATACTAAAGATAAACTATAAAAAACATTTCAGGTGAGATTCAGGGTTTGTAACTACAAGCAAGACTGAAAACCCAGGACATCAAGCATGTGCTTGCTAGAAGGAATCTGGGGTGGCAGAGTACATATCAAGATTCACAACAAAACTTCACAGAATCATATAACATTTTAGTGGCTGATTTTCTTGAGTGTTCTCAGAACTGTCACTTGTGTGTCACCCTTCTATTTACATCTCCAGAGAATGGCTTAAATATTTGCAGATGACATTTTGGTGTTGTATGGAACGTACCAATACACCTAACGATGACAAAGGGCTTGCTGACTAGGTTTAAAGGGTAAGTGTAGGTCTGGAAAGATATTTGCTTCTTGCCTTGCACTGGGTTGCAAATGGTAGCTGCTTGGGACAATGTGCTATTGCATCCTGGATGACCACTGTTTGGGCCATTGCTTCTGCCACAGGGTGCAGAGCTGCAGTCAGAGGCTTTGGAAGTGCTGGTATCCATCTGAGCATCTCGTAGTAGGTTGTGTGATCACCATTCCGTGCAGAATTGCATCGCTGGTAAAATGGATTTTTAAAAGAGTGGAAGAGTCCCTTTGGGGTATTCCTCTGACTGCTAGTAAGCCCTTGTGATTGCACAGTTCTTCCACATTATTTTTCTTAGCTTGCTGGTTGATACTTGTTGGCTACCTTTTTATTAGAGGAAGGGTACTAGAAAACAATTGATCCATTCATGCTCAAGAACTGGACCAGTGCTCTCAGCATGTATCTCAAAATGACTTTGATTACAAATGTGCATGACCTTTAAGATCTTTACAGGATCTTGAAAAATTGACAAAGTGAGCAAGAAATTTCAATCACTTGTGTAACATAGAAGAGGTACTCAGTATCTTCCTCTTTTCTGTTTCAGCATGGACACATGCTTGATTTATGTGGCGTAGTCTCATCATGCTACTACTTTGCAAAATCAGTATCAGGTACAGGAGCAATTTTCCAGACTGCAGTAAAATCAATCCGAACTCCCCGCTGTCAGGTGTCAAGCAAGAATGGTCTTAGAAAACACTTTGCCAGTAAGTGGTGCATGCATACTTTCTGTCTTTTGTAAACCTTATTATCATTTGTTACGGAATGCAGCATGGTGTAAAATACTGTATAGCATCACCTTTAGACTAGTGCATGTTTTGTGGCTGGCTGTGGCTAGATAAAGTAAGGAAGGCATGGAAAAAGGCAAGGAGAAGGGAACAGGTTGGATATAAAAGTCAGTAGAACTTTACTTTTGTCTTTCACATAAACTGGTCTAAAATGTCTTGTAGTGTTGACACAGCAGGTACAGAGTGCAGTGATGGTGATGTGTTAACAAGTGCATATGCAAGCATTATGTGTGAAGAATAGAGAATACTGAGAAAGTTTCCCATGAGATTTGCAAAGATACAAAAAGCCAGACAGGAGAGAGTTGGCTGCTCTTAGTGAAAGCAGCTACAAAGCCATTGCCTAAATTTATGGGAATAGCTGAGGGCATAAACAAAGATCAGTGCAAAAACGGAGAAGATAAAATCTGTGAGGTAGCCAGCGGTAAGATATGAGGGAAATCTTAGATGGGATGCGTATTTGAAAACTCAGTTTTGAATTGAGTTGAACAAACCATAGCTGGCACACTGCGCCATGCAGGAGTCAGCAACTAGCAAAGAAAGAGAGCATCAAGTCAGGTGTAAGAACAAGCTGCTGTTGTGACCGTCCTCAGAAGTAAGAAAGTATGTCAGAAGAGATTTGTGACCTATACGTGTCTACATGTTTCACGTGCACTTTCCCAAAATGAAATACCAAAGCAGTTGCTGAAAGGCTGGCATGAGATGTTACTGTAGCCTGTCAGCCACAGGCTACCTTGCTACATTGCCCAGTCATAATTCAGTCACACTTAAAGTTCCACTTGTAAATAAGTTTAAAATGATTAAGTGACGGTTACTGTGAGTTATAAACATACATAATAAATCATAGAATCATAGAATAGTAAGGGTTGGAAAGGACCTCAAGATCATCGAGTTCCAACCCCCCTGCCATGGGCAGGGACACCTCCCACTAAACCGTGCCATCCAAGGCTATGTCCAACCCCACCTTGAACGCCGCCAGGGATGAAGCCCTTGAATGCCGCCAGGGATGAAGCATCCACAACCTCCCTGGGCAACCCATTCCAGGGCCCCACCACCCTCACATCCCAATGTACTAAGAATTTGGGGCTTCTAGTGTAGCATTTCACCAAAAGGAGTAAATTACTGTTCTCTGGAAGAAGTTAGGCAAGTTATTGTTTTCAAAATTTTATACTGTACGGTTTATAAATTAATTATTCTTTTTAATAAATGGCAGTATGTACATAATTACAAGGCATGGAATGTGTAAGTGATGGTTATAAACTATCTAGCATGGTACTCAATGAATGGTTAATTGCTTTATCAAGTTTCTAGAGTTCAATGTATAGTATGACTACAGTTTTATATCTCAGTGACTGGCCTGTTTATAAGGTGCTTATGTGTCCTCCTTTGGCTTTACTGCTTCTTTGGTAATGGCTGCTGCTGTGTTTGACTTACTTACAGTAGATGTGACAAAACCACACTCCGTTTCTCATGGTTGACACTATGCGCATGGCTGAGAATCAGATTTAACACAAGAGCCTATCATCAGCCTTATTTAGAGGCAAATGGACATTATCAAATCTACATGCATGATACCTCCATAATGAACTGTCCCAAAGCAAATGCCAGACTCTAATAATATTTGTGATCTGGCTGGAAGTAAAGGAAGTCTGCTTGCATTTAGATTTAAAGTCCTGTTGTCAAGTGGCTGTGAAATGAACTGCAAAAATGATAAGGACCTGCTCTGAGCTGTCATTTTGCTCCGAAATGGATTGTAAGAGTCCAGGCAGTGCTGGATAGACACATGATTTCTGCACAATTTAAGAGAGAAGCATTTTAGCCCAGGAACTAAAGAAATGTTATCATTTTATATGAAAGATGCTAATTTCAGACAAGATCAAATGAATCTTAATTGGATGAATGTCATTTAGCAGGTGGTCATTACTGCTGATATTCCTCTGTGGTTTTGTTTGTTTTCTGATTAGAAAGGAAGAGAGATTTCTGTACCTGACTTTTTCCACTTGAGATTCTTGGTGACATGACTTCTCGCTGGAGCTGGGAGGCAGTCACTCTGGATTTATTTGAAAACAAATGACCATAAGAACAGAATTCCACTAAAGAAAGAGAAAGGATACTAACTGATTACTTGAGAGGAAGTTGCCTTGAGCAAAAAGTGCAAAATGAAGCCCAGGAAAGTTGTCTGACCATGTGTGCTACTTCTTTGGAGGTTTAATTGGCTGATACCTACACAGTGTGTGAAAATTTCAGTGCATCTGAAATTTCCTCCTTAGGAAATCTGCTCCTTAGGAAACAGTCCACAACTTGTGGTTTAGTTCTTTATCCACATGGCTACAGATGAAAGACATACTTTTAAGACTGCTTTCTGAGTACCTTGCTTAGCTAGGGATGTGGACTCTAGGCTGCTCAGGTTCATCTTCCAGTTTGGTGGTGGCTCCTTCTGCCAAGCTGAAGTCAGGCTTGTAGCACCTTAGCTGAAGAAATTTTTCCATCAGGTCAGCTGCCACGTTGAAGACCTGAGCCAGCCAGGCCAAGCCAAAAACAATCCAAATCGCAGTTAGGCTTCTGTACACTGGGATATAGTGCTTGTTGGGGTTTGTGCCTGAAAAATCCAGGAAACTATGCATATTCATCTTGACAGCTTAGGTCTGCCAAACACAAGTTCTCATACATACGTTCTCCACACCTTGCAAAAGTTTAACAAGACTGTGTGATCTATAATTTCATTTTCCTTTTTTCTTTTTATGTTCCAAATCTCAGGTGAAGGTTAGCACAGTTGGCATCACACCTCTGAGGCTGAGGCTATATAATAAAAATAGCCATATCTAATGATATTCAGTGATGCACAAAATTGAGTGATCCTAGCCACTGACAAAGAATGAAAAAATCAACTTTGGAAATCCAATTTTGAATCCATATTAGTCATATTGTACTCAAGAAACACACATGGGGACTTAGATGATTTAGAAAGGTACAGTTTCCTACCTCAGTGATACAGTGATTGCTTTTTGTAGGATGATATACCTCAGTAACCAGGATTAAAAAATCATCTGGAGAATATTATATGGGAAATGCAGCCATTTTAAGTAAGCGGTTACGGGGATCTTAATCCCTGAGTTGATAATTCCACAGCATGGGCAATCAGTGCAGATGATATAGGCACAAGACAGCACTGCAGCCATGTGCTTAGTCTGTCATCCAGGTCATCATGAAACTCTGCAGTGTCCAGATTCAACATGAGATGGGATTTATCTCCTTTTGGGACATGCTTACATGTCCCAAGGAGAGTTACTACTTGTGAAGTAACAGACTCTAGTGTTTTTAACAAATAAACACACTACACAATCTGTTAAGAGCATTTGTTCAAATAAGGGGGTGGAAAATTAGTCCTTCATGTGTGTCTACTTCTGTGTCTCAGCCTAGAGGAGAGGCTCACTTAACATAGAGCCTCTAAAGACTGTGTAATCTCACAGGGATTTTTTTCTTTCACAGGCATTCTGGGGTTGTCAGTAATATTTTCCCCATTTTAAGTACTGATCATTACATATTTGACATGATTTCTTATTAGGAATGGTAGGTATTTGCTGAAACATTTCACTGTTAGGAGACAGTGGTTCAAATACTGACAAACAGATTTCACTTATATTTCACCTGTCACTCATAGATCACATTCTTACCAGCTTGGACATAGACACTGTTGAATGGGTGTCCAGTGGCATATGTCCAGTGGCATATTTGGTGGCTTAACTGCCAAGGTAAAAATTCCCATGTCATATAATACATTATCATAGAATCATGGAATGGTTTGGGTTCGAAGGGACCTAAAAGATCATCTAGCTCTGATTCCCCTGCCATGGCCAAGGACACCTTCCCCTAAACCAGGCTGTCAGATTTATAGTGGGATGGATATCTATGCTCTCTGTATTTAGCTTTATACTAGAGCAACTAATTTCAACAAAACTCAATCCAGTTCTCCTTCTTTATTACCTACTACATAGTCCCCAAATCCAATGGTGCTCAGGGTGATGAAGGTGAAGTAAAAGCCTTCTCCGTAGCTCCAGCCTTCTACATAACTGAAGACCAATGGTGGGAATATTAGAAAAAGCAAGGTCCCAGTGGTCAGGAAAACAGCCACTGCCAGTGTTAGAACCACCTGAAAAATAAAAGAAGATGGCAAATAAATAGCGCTGATCAGTTCCTTAGTGGAAATCGCTGAGTCTGTTTTGCTCTTGAATCACAAACCTGCTCCAGCGGGGAGCAATGTCCAAAAAGGAAGGATAAACCAATGCTTTCATGCACTGCGGGCTGTTTACTCTGCACACAGATACTGTACCTAATCATGAATAAAAACAAAAATCTCAAAAAAAGGAAAAAAAGGAGGATTTTTTAAAAGCTTTTTTCCAATGAGTTTTTAAGTATGCTCAAGTCATATTTTCAAACTTATTATGACAACCACAAGAATGAAATACTCACTTTACAATTTCAATTGAAGTGGAGATAATCTCGTAATCAGTTGGCTCCTGTCTTTGAGGAAAATCACTAAGTATTGCATAACTCATGATACAAAGATTGGCAAGGACAAATTAGGGTTCTCTTTACTGTGACTGCTTCCAAAGATTTTTAAAGTGGCTTGCAAGAGCTCAGCCAAAAATATGTTTGGATAAAATCTAAGTGAAGTCAATTTGCCTGCTTTTATTTTAACTAAGCAGAATTCAGAGCAGAACTGTTTTCTGTCAGTACAGGGCAGATCTGTGTCTCTCAGTACAAATGTCTGCCTTCTGGGAGATAAGTTTCAGCATATATGGCTGCAGTGGCTAGGTACACAGAACGGGCAGTGGATGGGTCATGACAGGGGATTTTAGGAGTTTAGGATTGAGGATCAGGAACTCACAGATTTCCAGGGTATACACTCTGGTGAACTTTTGACTAGTGATGTATGGGCTGATGCAAAGTCATAGCAATCGTTCAAAAAAGTCCTCAAGAGCATTCAAATCAGGGCATGATTTTCTATGCATGCGTCTATTGTGACTGGATGAAAAGCCAAACCACTATTTATAAAGTAAAAAGGGCCAGGTATCATGTTTTTCTTCCTCTCTCTGTATTATCTCACATATAAAATAGTCAGCTGAGCTTGAGAAATTTGGCATGAGCCTACTGGATGACTTTGACAAATCACTTTTGTATTATGTATCATGTCTTTCTAGCTTTCTATACTTACCTCATTTGCAAAGCACTTTGAGAATTATTGATCAACATGGTTATAGTTAAAATCTGTTCTCATTTAATTAATTCCAGAAGTGCAATAGCATTTAATTAGATAATAAAGTTCGCATAAATTTTATACTGAAATGCACAATATTACTTTTTACTCTGGCTTTTTGGTATAAACCTGTAACAGAGGGAATGAATGTAACAGTCAGGAATGAAGAAGAACCAATTGCAATTAATTTCTCAAAGCATGACTAAGTTCTGTTTAAAAGGAGATCAACCAGTTTCCTGGAAGAGGCTTTTCAGAGGGAACAACTAGATACAGCTCCAAAAATTTGTCTGATCATAGGAATTCTGCCAGAAATGAGGCATTAATTCAGGAGTGAAAATAAAAAAATAAAGAATCACATCCATGAGGAATCTCAGGAAAGATGCCGCTATACCAGCATGAAAGTCCTCCTGGTGGCAGAGCTGCATGAGAGCAGACAGGTTATGCAGCTAAAGAACTTCTTGCTTATATAATCCTCATCTGCATTTGACCTTACCTTTATAGCATTCCCAGTGTAAGCAGTGAATCAGAGGTTTTAAAATGAAAAGAGAAAAAAAACTTGTGCCAGAGCTCTGAAATGTTTCAACATATTTAACATATTTAACCTCCTTTTTCCCTAACTAAAGGGGTCAATTCACTGAACTTTTACTCAGAAACACAGAATCATAGAATCATAGAATAGTTAGGGTTGGAAAGGACCTCAAGAACATGCACTAACTTTGTTATAAATTACCTTAATTTATTTTCTGTTACTCATGCTTCCCTTATTCCAATATATCTGGACTAGTTCAATGACTCACTAATAAGTTATAACTAAGAAGAAGCAATATTTATTTACATTTCAAGAAAAGAAAGGGAAAGAAGTGTTAAATTGCTGGCACAATCAGGGAACGTAATTCAAGCCAGATGAGCAGGCCAATAAAAATAAGTTGGGTTTCCACAGTGTAGTGCTACAATCTGGATAGATGTTAGCATAGGATTGATAGTAAGATCTGGATTCAGCAATGTGTGTATGTGCATGCATTTTGCTATGGTCTCCAAAGGTTAAGGACCTTGCTTAAAACTGAGGCGATGCTTCCCTAACAGTTTTGCTGAGTCAGGTTTTAAACAGGCAAATCTAGAGTCCCTCAAGCAAAATCAAATTGCTCTAAAGCTGGATAAATAGAGTATAACAATTTCCTGCTATAGAGGGCCATTTAATTGCTATGGTTCAGAAAAATATAGGCATGCACAAGGGAAACCCAATCTAGCAATAGCAGTACCTATCTGAGAGGAGAAATATAATTGATTTTAAAACAGTGGAAATAAAGGATAGGTTGATGCTGTACCTGGGCACGGCCTGGCTTTTGCACCCATCTTTCCAAGGTAATCAGGTGAGCACTGAGGCCTTTCCCCAGCTGATTAAGAAAGGCCAGGTTGAGGGGCACTCCGAACAAGGCATAGAACACACAGAACATCTGCCCTGCCACTGTGCTGGGAGACAGGTTACCATAACCTGGAAAAAAAGAAGAAGAGCTACATGAAAAGGCATTACAGTCAGGCTGCAGGTCATCACGGGGAGTTCCTCAGCTTGGAAGTTCAGCTATGTTAAACTTGAGGAACATGTGGACCTATGATTTTCTGTAATTAAATCTGTCTTACAAATTGCCATAACTTCTGATGGAGCCCGGTTCATTCACTATGACTAATGGAAATTTAATGTGAAAAACATTACTCATATAGAGTATTGTAAATTTCTATAGGTCTCCGATTTTGTGGAGAGTGCAACTGAGTGTTTCAAACAACCTCAAAATGTGCTGTGCATGCATAAAATGATATCACATATATAAAATGATATCACATGTATCAAATAGGCACTCAGCTGTTTTTTGCAGGTGTAATACGCTGGATATATCTGAATAACAGGTACAACTGGGAAACAATAGAAAACTGTAACCCACAATAGTGAAGATTGTCTTGCAGGTGTATTTTGTCCACCAGCTGGTGTCTAGTTTCTGGGGGATTTACAGGACAGCTGTAGGAAACCTCAATTTATAAGGAAAGAGAGTACCTCACCTATAGTGGTGATAACAGTTCCTGCAAAAAAGAAGGAGTTGCTGAAGTCCCAGTTACTGGGATTTGAAGAATTTCCTTCTGGGTTGACCCCTTTTACCCATGCTTCCATGAGGACCTGAGGCAGAAGAGGTCAAAGGAGCAAAGATGAGCAACCCATTAGAACAAATCAAGAAGAATGTCAGAAAAAAAAGAAAGTAAACATTGCTTTCCATCTTGAGCAAACAGAGCAATAAAGAGTGTAGATAACAGGGTAGATTTGGTTAAAATGGCCTTATGCTGACAAGGCAAAACTTGGAAACAGAACTGGCCAGAACCTTGAATTCTTGTCACTGGAGAAGTGACAAGGAGCATAGGTTCCATAACTAGTTGAAGCCTAAGGGGAACGGAGTGGAGGGAAACACCAAAGTGATCAAACTGGGAAAATAAAGTGAAGTTCTACCATAAAAAAAAAAAGGCAGTTCCTCTTCTCTCCTTCCCAAGTATAGTCATCTCGATAGTCATCTCCAGTTTTCAATTTGGACATGTGTAAATGTATCATTGTGTCTGTGGGAAGGGGGATGGGGAACATGTTCCTTTCTGTTTCCTCCATGTAAGTACTAGTGAGTATGAATAGCTATTTTTGGCTATGACTTTCCAGCAATTTTCAATGAATATTAGACTTCTCCCAGTCTGAAAGATTAGCTAATGAATATTCTCTGCTATTCCAGATAGCTCTTAACAGATGACCAAAACTACTATGTGCAAAAGAAATGCTGCTCTTATTTATGCATTAAATATCTTGTTGGCTGCTAGTGTTTCATTGCTCTCCCCAAGGATTTCTTTGAAGGAAACCGGTTATCCTCTGCCAGCACCATACCATTGTCAGCTGAGCAGACTGAATCTAGTGTCTGTGTTTCACCACAGCCTGAATACCGCGACTTTTCAGACTGGGACTTCTGACATGATGACCAGGCCTTCTAAACCATATAGTTAAAACACACAGAGAGATGATTGCTTTTCTGAATTAGTTTTAGAGTTATAGATTAAATATGGAAAGACATCTAGTTGCTACTATTGGTGAGAGACGGACAATTTCTTAAGAGATCTTATAAATGCATGGTGAATCACAGGGCACCTGTACTTACATTTACCTTGAGAACTACCAAGTCTAAGGACTTTGAAGCTTGGTACACTGTAGACGATAGTTTGGTGCCCTCAGCCGGTTTTGTCTGGAACAACTTACAAATGAAAGAATTGTATCTAATTCCACAGAGATGCAAAAAAGCTCCGTGATTCTCTGAGTGGCATGGCAGTGCTGAGGAAGGTCTACTGGAGTCAGAGAGAGGAGAATCTGAACATGTGTGAACCTATCCTAAGGCTTCTAGTGTATTTAACTAAACCTTCCAATCCTATGAAATATCCCAATTTGGTTTAGAATGAGAATCAGGATTTTCTGCTCTACAATCATTATCACAGTGATAATGGAAACACAGGTAACACCAGTCGCTGCTGAAGCTGAAAAAATTAGGCATCTTCTTCTGTATATAAGTACTTGAAAACTCTAGTAATTTTCTCGACAATACCAAATGCTCAACAAGAAATATATTACAGTATTAGTAGTCAGAACATTGTCCTTGTAGGCAAAGGTTCAGACCTTCTCTTCCCTTTCTGATTTGAACTTCACTGTTTGCTAAAATCCATTTACAGAATCTGGTCTTTTTATTGATCAAAAGCATATACCTCTGCAGAAGTCCTCTGACTCAGACAGTGCAAACATGCAGCCTACTTCCTTAGAGTTTCTATCAGGTTTAATGACATGGTAGAAAGAGTTCAAACTGTCTAGGCACCCAGCTCTGCAACTGGATATACTTTGAACACAACAAAAGTGGTAATTCAAGAATTTCTGTCCAGTACTTGCAACACTAGAATGAGAATATGTTTATTATAATACCAAGAAAGGTCTAGTATATTATCTCCAGACAGCTTTGAGGAATAGATTGAAGTGTAATTGAAGATGTCATTAACTGACAACCTATGTTGAACAACAGCCTTTTGTATCTTGTTATAAGTGATAGATAACACAGTTCACGGTGGCTGGCTTTTATGTTTTCTGTAGAGGTCTGGAAGTGCAGGACCACCTTCAAAGGCAGAAGAAAACTTCTAGTACAAAAGGGCAGAATTTGCATGGGTTTGGACTGGAGAACCTTGGAAGGGTGACCTACTTCTTGTAGGTTTGATTCTTGTTTTTTGTCCTCATGCATGATTCCCATGTAATAATTAACAAGGGAGATGACAACATTGAAGCTGAAATTATTGCAAAGCAGTAGGAAGGTGCTTAAGTATATTTGCATATTTTGGGAGTTCATGACTGGGAAAAGAAGTGCAATTGATCAAGATTAACAGATAGGTGAATGGGCTTGAGAAACCTCTGCCATTCTCTTGTGCAGTTAGTCCTTTAATGTCATGAACAGCAGATCAATTTATGACATGCTTGGCCACAACAGTATAATTTCTTCTAACCAAAATAATTCTGGAACCAAAATAATGGGAGCGTGTTTCCCTTACCTGTACAAGCTGCTCCAGGGCTTGCCTGTCCAAGCATGTGTAGTTCTGCAGGAACTTGAGCTTCTCCAGCTGAAACTGGTCCCGAAAGTGGGTCTCTGACTGCTTCTCCAGCAGCTGGAACACCATAGCGCCCAGGAGGAGGTAAAAGAGATACCCCAGTACCAGCAGTGAAGTCCAGGTGATCTGCCGGTTCTGTATGGTGAGGAGGGGCATGCTGCTGCTCTGCTGCTCTCAGTCCCTGCTCAGTATTAATAGGTTACTGTCCCAGGATGTCTGCTACTCAGGAGACCCAGGATTCACACACCCAAGTTCCCAGCTACTGCCCTGGAGAACTTTTTACAGAACACAGAGGCCTATACAAAATGAGACTAACAGGCAAATTTTATCCCTTCAAATCCTTTCTCTATCCAAAATAAATGGAGAGCATTTATGGCTTGATAAGCATGCGAATCATAGTGTGCTTCCCCTATTAAAACAGCTTTCATCCAAATATCTCAGTTGCGTGAAGCCTGGCACAAGCCCACTGAAACTGGTATTGTTCTACAGGTTGGGAAGCTGAAGTAAAACTGAGGTTGAGTGACTTACCCAGAGTCATATGAATATAGAGCCACATGTAGACTCTTAAAGTCTTGACAAGTAAACCCTTACTCTAAACACTAGACTTCTGTACAAGAAAACACTATAAACTCTCTAACTACAGCAGACTCCTCAAAACAAAGGAGAGCATGGAGCTGAATAAATGGAAAAGTCGATAGCTGATGTCTGGACCATACAAACATTGCTGGCATCAGTGAAAGCAGCATGATGAAGCTCATAAACATCCTGAATTCACCTTGGCCACAAGATAGACCTTCTCTTTCTTTTCTAACCCTTATAAGATCAGTCTGCTCACCACCTGGCCTCCCTCTCCTGAATTCTTTGTCAGATTATTCCAGCCTTTAGACCACAGAGTTAGGGAATGAGCCACTCATGCCTACTGCTTTCAGTCTCCCTATTGCTCTTTAAATCCAAATGCATAAGAGGGGAGGAGGGCTTAAGGTTAATTGTTAGCTAAAAAAATATCAGAGGCTCACTCATGGAAGCTTTAATGATTATCAAGTACTGGAAATAAGCTGGGCTTGCATATTTTTCTGTAGGAAGAGCCTTATGGCAAGTGTCATCTATGCCACACTGCTTCTAAAAGAAAACAAACACACAGAGCAAGAAGGCCATGTGGTTAGGGCTGCAATTTTGTTATTATACTCTCTTCCTGTTAAAATCTTCTGGATACAAATGTCTGTCTTTGCTTAGTATTCAGATTGGTTTTTGCTTAGTTTTCTGAGAATGTTGTGAATTGAGTCACTAAAGCTGTCAAAGTGTGCTTACTTCTATACTTCAGGTGCTCTTATTTAAAGTACTTCAACATTAAAGGTGTATCCTATTTGGCTGGCCAAGTAAAATGTTTTCTAACCAACTTTCTGAGAAGGTGTTATGATCTTTACTATGACTGTTATTTGAAAAGCATAAAAAAAAAAAGAAGGCAAACAAAAAATCAATTAATGGATATTATAATGAACAGCTGGAGAGAACTTCAAGAGACACGTGGAATACGGGATGTGTCCTGGGACTGACGCAGAAAGCAGTGTTTTTGCAGAAAGATGCAAAAAATAGAAAAAATCAACTGCATGTGTACTAGAAACTGCAAAGTAAACATATAGTTACAGTTGAACCAGTTTATAGCTGAATGACCTTACAGATAAAGCACATGATTAAAAAAGTACTTTCATAAACATGCACAGTTCCATACAGTTAAGCAGAGTAGTGTGCTCTGATAATGTGAAAGACAACAATCTGAAGTAGCTGATGCTGCCATATTTACTCCCATGAAAAAGCTACAGAAACATGTACCAGCAGATTTGAAGTTGTAGAAATCATCAATATCCTGTTCGCAAAGTTGTTGTGTTTTACTTTGGGTTTTTTTTTTGTTTGTTTGGTTGGTTTTTTTTCCCCCTTAGTTTCAGGTTGAAACACTGGAATAAAACAAAACAAGATTTTGTACAGTAGCCCAGAAATTATGTCTTACCACAGGAAAAAAACCCTCAAATATATAGATTTGGATGCAAGTTGAAGACTTCTGATTTATGAGTGAGTTTTGAAACTGGAAGAAGGAGCATGGCTAGCCACATCAGAATTATCAAATCAGAATTTAGCTTTCAGGTAGAAAGGCGTAATATGCATTATGCTGAAATAACAATACTAGCAGGTTCCTTTTGATGATGGGATGAAAAAACACACTGTCTAATCTAACTTCTCTTGTTGCTCTTTTAACGTTCTTCTGATTAAAAATATAAACAAAACCTGAGTTCACAAACATTAGAAATAGAAAATGCTGAAAGCAAAAACTTGGTAGTAGCTGAACTTGGAAGTTGACTTAC
This sequence comes from Amazona ochrocephala, assembly GCA_039720435.1. Taxonomy (NCBI): domain Eukaryota; kingdom Metazoa; phylum Chordata; class Aves; order Psittaciformes; family Psittacidae; genus Amazona; species Amazona ochrocephala. The sequence continues at coordinate 106,671,688 of CM077878.1, forward strand.
TCAGAGGTCCTGCAGTTCCAGTGCCCCCTGCAGAAGTTAAAATTAAGAGTGCATTTGGTCTCAAAGCTAAGGAATGAATTCTCACAAAATATATTTTGAATTCAGGGCTGAATATGACCTGCTTGATTATTCCTTCACTTGTATCTTCCTCCTTCAATGTTCTTGTAAGATTTGATACATATGTAATATGTGTAAGATCCAGCTTTTCCCAAAGAAAATCTGAGCTGTTCTGGAAAGGACAGATGCCAAAATGACATCCTGGTCTACAATTAAGAGAATTAATCACTTTACATATATTACCTGGAGCAAATCAAAGGATTCGGGGCTCTTCACCTGCTTCACTGATTGTTAGAGTCCCTAACAATTCTTAAATACAGACACATGATAAATAAAAGATAGGCCAAAAATAACCAACATGATTTCCTCAGTCCGTATTTCAAAAGCCAGAAAAAATACCATTGTGATCAGTAGGAGTATAATTTACTTAGACACAAATAAGCTGTTTCTAAAATAAGTAATTAAATGGTTGAAAGAAACCTTGTCTGATCCTGTCATCCACAAATTTCTGATGAAGAGTGAATTTTTGAATTAGTTTTTCTGGAAGAAATGTCTCTGTACAAAACCGATGACAAACTGCATGCAAAGATCCAGGAACCAATTCTTCCACAGGTTATGCATTCCAGCCTGAACAGTTTGTTCACGGAAATACTGAATTGTTTTGAATTTGCTTTGCTCCTTGGATGACTTTTAAACCCCTGCATTTCAAAGAAGAGTCAAGGAAATTCTTTTAGATCTGTGTTAAATATAAATAACAGTTAACATTGCATTTCTTCATGAGACTGCCATCTGGCAATTTTCTGCCTTTGTTTTTTCTCATTCCAAATTCAAACCAATCATTTTGACTTCCTGCCTTACAGTCACATAGGTGAAAACATGAAGCATTTTCAGATGAAAGATATAAGAATTCCAAGATGTCAACAGTATTATTCTCAGACAGATTCCATGGGGAAAAAAAAAAAAAAGTATCCTTGAATTCTGAAGTTGTTTTATTGAAGGTAGGCCTTGTTGTTCCTGTTGTTTATCTGTACAAATACATTTGGGAAACCTGCTGTTGGACCACAAATACAGGTATTTGCTTAGTTCAAGTTTTGTGTCAAATGAAACACCTCAGCTGTCCAAAAGAATGAACAGAAGATACTCTTTATAAAAAAAAAATCAGGGGCAGCCCTTAGATTTCACTCAAAGAAAGGGAAAACAAAGTCTTAGTTGAAAGTCTTCAATTTCATTGTCATGGTGTCAAATCCAGGCATGGATAGTAACTATTATAAATATCTAGTTTACATTGCTTGCCTTATTGGTGAGGTTTCAAAGCAAACATTGAAGGAAGTAAAACAGAAAGGAAATATTAGAAAAATATCATTTAACATTGATTTAAGCAACAATAAAAGTTATTCATATGAAATAATCTAAACCCAGAAGTTCGATTGTTATCATTATTAAAAATGGACTTTGAAAAGACAAACAAATTCTATATAGAGCTACCAAACATGCTGTATGTAACTAGGCATTCCCAGATTTTCATCTTGTTGGTGTCCATATTCATCAGCTGGATATCTGGTAGAAGGAACATTTACAAGATCTTAACATTTCATTGCATTGAAGTGCTCTCAGCTTATACCATTAACATAAAACACTTGCATCCTATGATTGATTAAACCAGGCAAAACCAATCAAATCTTCTGTTGGGAAGATATTACAATATACACTTACACTGTTACATGTGTGAACCTCATGACTGCACTTCGAAGATTCTTTCACAAAAAAATGCAGGAGTGAAAAAGGGAGACTGAATTAGGCACATCCATCTCCCAAGAAAGAGAAACTCAACATAAGGTTATGTCATTTTCTCCTTGGAGCTCTCTGGAAAGCTGCAGTGGCCAGGAAGTGATGAAAATACCCAACCCAAAAGGTGGTGAATTCAAGGGTTTCACTAGTGTGCTTCCAGACCTTATATAGATCCCTGGCAGATTCAGCATAAATGAGAACAGATACTTTGGCCTTTATTGTAAGTGTGGGTCATAAACTAACCCTTCCAGAAGCTATGGCTTTAGGAGGCCAGCTGGTGCCTGACTTCTCCTGAAATAAACTGCATAGAAGGATTGGAAATACCCTGAAATAAGAGATGAGATGGTCCACAGTGTCTGGCATAAGTGAATCCCGGAAATATCTGCGTGATACCTAGCACTGTAAAGCTACTTCCCAAAGAAATCTCCACAAAAAAGATACCTGGATTTATTCTGGGTTGGAGAAAACAAATTCTATCTACCATACTAACATTTAATCAACCAGCAGCTATATCATAATGAATAGAGAGAAGTCAGATATGCAAGAGAATTCATAAACTTAACAATATTGTTTTATAGGTGGCTTAGGTAGGAGTGAAGACCATTATAAATGTGGCACTTTTTCAGTGTGGTAAATGCTTGGGTTATTTCAAATTAATCTAGAAATTACATGAAGAGAGATTATTAGAACAAGTAACTTTTTTCCATCTGTGGCCATCGAAACATTATTGAAGCAATAAATGCTTTCATGAAGACACAAAGACAGATAAGAAACCCAGTAGCTTTCCAGCACCTGTGAGAAGGCCATCAAGAAGACGGAGCCAGGCTTTTGATACAGTGTCTTCTGACAGGAAGAGAGACAATAGCCAAAACCACCAAAAAATCAAGGTGGATATAAGGAAAACCTTTTTCATGATGAGGACAGTGAAGCATTGGAACAGATTGCTTAGAAGTTATTGTGGTCTCCATCCTTGGCGGTTTTCAAGACCAGACTGAACAAAGGTCTCAGCAACATGGTTTGATCTCACAACTGACGCTCTTTTGAGCAAGAGGTGGGATTAAAGACCTGCTGAGGTCCTTTCCAACCTGATTTTCCCTATGAACCCAGCAGGCAACATTTGAAGAGTGGATGCAGTTTCTTAAAAAGGTATATGCTTTACTTCTTAAGACTACAATGTACTGAATGAGCAATCTATTCTGTCCACATGATATTATGAAAATTTCCAAAAGAAGCAAGAAAAGATTTGTATTTATTTATATGGTTTTCTATTATTGGATGCAATTTTGTCCAAGCTCTTCTTATGTGTTTGGTATAATCTTACTCTCAGACCATTCTGACAATCAGGTATTACCCTGCTGACTGAATTTCACCCTGATTTTACAATATTTACAAAAAAGACTGGAGAATTTTGAAGCAGGAGAGCAAGCAATCTTTTATCCCTGTGAGTTAGATGTGTGGCAAACTGAGAACAAAACAGCAAGTAGTAGCAGTGCGACAGATCATACCAGGATAGTGCTGAGATCCTTCTATTAATTAGTTACTGAAAGCCATTGGAAATGCTTCATGTTGAAAGAAATGAGCTGCTGTATCAATAATTCTCTTTTGGCTACCTTTAAATAAGTTCATCATAATGGGGATTCTACTGAAAACCGAAAAGACAGCAGCTTCACCCAGCAATGGTTTGGAACCTCTGGCTCTTCTCCAGCTAGCTGCTTTGGATGGAGGCAGGATGGTGACCCTCCTCTCATCAGGGAAGCTATATAAACATTAATTCAGTGCATATTTAATATAGTATTTATATGTAATGGAGTCAGAAGAAGAAAAATAAACACAGACATATAAAGATTCTGGTAGAAGAAGGACATTTTAATATAATCTCCAGCAAAGCAGAACTGTGGATTTTCCCACGTCTGATCAAATCCTTGAACTCTCTTCTACCCAAAACAACAGTAGATCTGACTTAAGGACCTTGTATGCCCTAAATTCTACATAAAGCTTACCAGTTCATGTGGTAGCTGTGCTGACTTCTGCAGAAAATTAAAATACAGAAAAAGACATAGCTTCGATATTTCTTAATCAACTGCATCTTAGTTGTTATTTGAAAAACATGCATCTTCTGTATGTTTGAACATACCAGTTCACCATGTACTTCTGAATAACTATGGATTTGCCATGGAATTAAGTATCAACAACTTAAGGAAATACACATCCTTGAGAACAACATGTGACTTCTGCCAAAATATTGCTGTATTTTTATGTGAATAAGCCAAAACCTTCCAAATGCATGACTATAGGCTTAGCACTAGCATAAAAATTATGGCTTCAATCTGGAAGTATGTATATCTTGGAGAAATAGACTGTATTTTGCATTACATTTTTTTTTATATTAGTATGATGTGTAAAATAAGTTGCTGCATAACCAGATACTATGCAATAAGTAGCACTAAGTCAATAGTGAACAACTGTACATAAGACATAACTGCATTTGAATGTTCACATCTCATTTGTGCCTTGCAAATATGTGCCCTGTTTTACTTGAAGCCTTTTAAATGTCATTGTTTCTTCTGAAACTTGTATGTTCTGGAAGGGTGTGTATTTTGACAACATTTAATTTATTCAAATAAAAAAAAAGTTGGAAAAGTTTGAACTCTAGAATTATTTTCTAATAAAAATTTATTTTCATAATACAATACAATCTCAGTATTCTAATCATCTGTCATGAAAATGACTACTCCTCGGAGAAGAAAATAAAAAAAACAGGAAAAGGTCTCAAATGGAATTTTATAGAATTTAGTAACCCAGGTAACAACTGTTTTTGCACAAACAACTTTGGATGCTACCTAAATGTATTTAATGAAGCCTTATGCAAATTGATGTAAGCAAAACTACCAGCAGTAGTAATAAGTGTTTCCCAGATTAAAGATGTGGAAGCATTAATACATGAGATAATTTTAACATTTAGAACACATACAGTGAATTTTTAATAAACAAACATATTTGACAAACTCCTGATAGGTTGTTTTAGTTTTGCTTAATCAATGCAAGCTGAAGATACTGACTGCAAATATTGAAATATCATTCCCCAGAGAAATTGACTTTGCTGTTAAAGAAAAATAATCTCTATAGCTTTACTAACAAACCTGTACATCCAAAGTACTCATTCCTACCTGTTTCTAATCAGAGGAGGAAGGGAAAGAATAAAGGCCTTTAACTGTTTCTAAAAGGAAACAGTGAACTGTAGCAAGAAATTCATTTGTTCCCCAAGCCTGAAAGAGATAAAGAATACATTATACTATATTTCAGGTTGTGTTGTCAGTTTTAAAACAAACTTCAGAAACAAAAAAAAAGTGAAAAAAAAAAATTAAATTTTCAAGTAAAAAAAAAAACACCAAAAAACCTACACCAAATAACCATTCATCTACTCTTCTGCGTTTTCATTTCTCTACCTCAAGGATGAACAAGGCAATAAAAGCACATTTGCGGTGTAGCCCTTTGTAAAAAGCTTTCCAATGTAGTTATTACAACACTTTAGTAAGGCCCTGTGAATGTACCTGCTTTAATTCTGCTCTGTTCAGAAAGCAAATGGTAACAACCTGCAAACCCTGAGCTAATCTTTACTGCGACCTCTCATTCACTCCCCTACATTAGGTCACTAAGGATATTGAGCATTCTCATGCTTTCTGTTTAAGAAACTTATTTTCCACTCTGTTGGCTTCTGCACACAGTTATCCCCTTTTTTTTGTTTTTCTCCTTCTTTCCCCAATTACTGAAAAGTAGGCTCTCAGTTTTCTTCTAAGATACTGATTTTGAAAGGGTCAGGATCAATAAAGGAGAGAGAAGTAAGCATGTTGACATTTTTTAAGCCTAGCCGACTTTAGTTTGGCTGAACCTCTGCTTTTGCATGTTTCTTGTAGGGCACTATGTATATTAATCATGAAGGGAGTGGTTGGAACTCGATGATCTTAAGGTCCTTTCCAACCCTAACTATTCTATGATTCTATGAATATATTTGCATACAAATATAGAAATACTTACTGAACATCTCAGTTGAAGAGAGTTTGTGAAGGAGACAACAGAGCACTGGACTGGGATGCAGCACAGCTTCTATATGAAGCTGCCTGATTCAGCTTAGTGGTTCTAGGCAAGTAATTTCTTTCCAGTTTATTTTGTATATTTTTGAAAGTTTTTGAGGAAAAGTTCTGTGTGAAATTGGTAACACATAACGTTTTCCCAAAAAGTATTCAGACAGAATATATTTCTTCTTCTACTCTTCCTCTCTGCTTAACTCTTTTTTACCTCTGATAGCTTTTCTTCATAAACAAAAACAAGACCCCATTCCCACCCCCAAAAAAAGAAAAGACTCTGGTTCTCCTTTGCTTTGGATGCACCTATTATCAGAAACTCCATACAGACAATGACGCACAAGCACTACAGCAGTTACTATGCCTCTTGTCTCGTTTTAATCTACAAACATGTCAGGTAAGAGTGAAGTGCTCGCAGGAAAAGGGGACACATAATCATAGAATCATAGAATAGTAAGGGTTGGAAAGGACCTCAAGATCATCGAGTTCCAACCCCCCTGCCATGGGCAGGGACACCTCCCACTAAACCATGCCATCCAAGGCTATGTCCAACCCCACCTTGAACGCTGCCAGGGATGAAGCATTCACAACCACCCTGGGCAACCCATTCCAGGGCCCCACCACCCTCACAGTAAAGAATTTCTTCCTCAGATCCAATCTAAACTTCCCCTGTTTAAGTTTAAACCCATTACCCCTTGTCCTCTCACCACAGTCCCTAATGAAGAGTCCCTCCCCAGCATCCCTATAGGCCCCCTTCAGGTATTGGAAGGCTGCTATGAGGTCTCCACGCAGCCTTCTCTTCTGCAGGCTGAACAGCCCCAATTTTCTCAGCCTATCTTCATACGGGAGGTGCTCCAGTCCCCTGATCATCCTCGTGGCCCTCCTCTGCACTTGTTCTAACAGTTCCATGTCCTTTTTATGTTGAGGACACCAGAACTGCACACAATACTCCAAGTGAGGTCTCACGAGAGCAGAGTAAAGGGGCAGGAGCACCTCCCTCGACCTGCTGGTCACACTCCTTTTGATGCAGCCCAGGATACGGTTGGCCTTCTGGGCTGCAAGCGCACACTGCTGGCTCATGTTCATTTTTTCATCAACCCACACCCCCAAGTCCTTCTCCGCAGGGCTGCTCTCAATCTCCTCCCTGCCCAACCTGTAGCTGTGCCTGGCATTGCTCCGACCCAGGTGTAGGACTTTGCACTTGTCATGGTTAAACTTCATCAGGTTGGCATCAGCCCACCTCACAAGCGTGTCAAGGTCCCTCTGGGTTGCTTTCCTTCCCTCCAACTTATCAACTGAACCACACAGCTTGGTGTCATCGGCAAACTTGCTGAGGGCGCACTCAATCCCACTGTCCATGTCACCCACAAAGATGTTGAACAAGACCGGTCCCAACACCGATCCCTGGGGGACACCACTCGTTACTGGTCTCCAGCTGGACACTGAGCCACTGAGCACTACTCTTTGCGTGCAGCCATCCAGCCAGTTCTTTATCCACCGAGTGGTCCACCTATCAAATTGATGTCTCTCCAACTTAGAGAGAAGGATGTCATGGGAGACAGTGTCAAAGGCTTTACACAAGTCCAGGTAGATGACATCAACTGCTCTGCCCCTGTCCATCAGTTCTGTAGCCCCTTCATAGAAGGTCACCAGATTGGTCAGGCAGGATTTCCCCTTAGTGAAGCCATGCTGGCTGTCACCAACCACCTTGTTGGTTTTCATGTGCCTTAGCATGCCTTCCAGGAGAATCCGCTCCAAGATTTTGCCAGGCACAGAGGTGAGACTGACTGGTCTGTAATTCCCCGGATCATCCATTTTCCCCTTCTTAAAAATGGGGGTTATATTTCCCTTTTTCCAGTCATCGGGAACTTCACCTGACTGCCATGATTTTTCAAATATGATGGACAGTGGCTTAGCAACTTCATTTGCCAGCTCCTTCAGGACTTGCGGATGGATTTCATCCAGTCCCATGGACTTGTATACATTCAGGTTCCTAAGGTGGTCCCAAACAAGATCCTCCCCCACAGTGGGCCCAGGGTCCCCACCCTCACCGTCCCCGCATCTGCCTTCCAAGACTTGGGTGGTGCTATCACAGATATGGGAGTAGTGGAGTCTCTCGACCCATTTTTTTTTTCCCATTTAGAAAGTCTGCCACTGCACCTCATAAATGTCCTTGGGTTTCACTATGGTGCTGAAGACAAAGTACTTTCTTAGTAGCACTAATCCATAGATTTTATCCTCTTCATCCGTATTGCTAACTCAGAATTTATGAACTTTTTTTATCAATGGTTCCTGCTATCAGTGGCTCCATACTGCAAATCTGGGAGGATTCTCCTTTTCTCACAAGCAGTCAAGGATGAAAAGTCTTCTTTCATCTGCCAGGTTGACTCCAAATCCTTCTCACAACTTGCTCCTGAACTCTTATCTATGACACATCAGGTCCCTACATATTTGTAATATGCAGGTTGTACTTATGAAGCCTCTTTCCTTTTTGTTCCCCTGCCTGTGCTTAGTGATTGATGGAGTCATCCAGCCTTGCACGGCCAGGATGATCAAATGCCACTTCATTCCCTTCCAGCTACTTAGGGCAGCATGTAGCTTATCTTGTCTAACTGAACTTGAAATCAATTTAAAAAGTGTTACTGCCCTTTGCTCTGCAAGAATACCTTTTATAATTTGGGTTCTAATAGTTGTCAATGTTGGTAATGTCTAGACCCTCCTGAAACTGATGGATGATGCTAGGTAATAGCCTGCGGCTGAAAAACAATGAGGACGGAAAAGGCCTTTGAGAAAGACATTCCTGATACAGTATGATTTAGGAGATGATCACATGGCAAGATGTGCTCTTGTTAGATTACTGTTCTTCACAGAATGAGTCAGATCTGGACCTTCTAAAGACCTGAAATGTTTCGTTGTAAGACACTTATCTCTAACCTTCTTCTGGTGAGCTGCCTATAAATTCGGCTTAATTCATTTGTAGAAGAAACCTGACAACAGCTTTTCTAAATAAAGACAAAAGGGATCCCAAAACCTAAGTGTGTTAAGTGTTTGCTTTGGATGAGTGTAGGCCAGCTGTTTTTTCAGCCACTGTGTGTTTACCTGACAGCTTTCTGATAAGCTGTGTGATACTTTGTGACAGTGCTAACACCATCTGCCTGCCAGGTGCTGATAGCTTGCTGAATAATGCTGTCATCAGCACTCAGGTGCTGATAGAACGTTGTTGCTTCAGTAACCACTACTGCTTTCATCTTCTAATTGGTTGCTGCCAGTAAAAATTATTACTAAAAAAAAAAAAAAATCACAGGTTTTTTTTCCTTCATCATGAAGAATTACTTTTAGGCTACCTCACTATGCCACTGTTGTGTACTTATTGCTTCCTGCTAATTTCACTTACCCACACTGTAGAGTGAACTTTACTGCCTACTTATGCTCTCATGGTACCTGATGGTGACCATGGTACCTGATTTGGTGACAAATACCCATAGAAAGCTTCACTAGACCTTGATATAGTGAAATACCTGCTAAGGGCATATTCTGCAAGCCACAATGGGCCAGTCTGCTTATGAGGTGGGCTACAGCGCAATCATTTGTGCAATCTTTATTTGGTGTCAATTGCTATAGCTAAATTTGTACCAGCTGAAAACCAGGCCAGATAGTTTAAAGAAAATGTATATGGAAAATTGTAGAAGTATTTTAATCATCAAGAAACCACATTCAAATGCATTTACTTAAGTGTAAAGAAATAGACTGTGCAGGCTCCACAGACATGCATGTCGCAGAAAGTTCACTTGATAGTGGCTCAGAAAAGACAGCCTTCGTAGTTTCATACTGCAGCATTGAATTACTAAAATATATACATGTGAAGAACCTCAAGTGTTTAGAACAGCTCAGAACACAATATAATATAACTTAAGCCAGAATCAGTTCTCACTTGCGTCAGTATAAATGTGGACTAAAGCTATTTTGGCTTTAACATGCTGGAGATTTTGGTATGACTTCCCATTTTTTGGCAGGATTTACCTTTCTTTTGAAGGATGCTCTGTCTTGCTTTAATGAAAGCAAGGATGTCAGCATCAGCCTGACTGTCTCCAGTCAGAGGAATAGAGGCACTTGAACTTGGTGAGATCCTGAAATAAGAAAGTATACTTGTGGACCGAACTGAGTAAGAAGGTTACTTTTCTATTCCATTATCTCCCCTCTTTTTCAAAGATGAAGGACTTTGCTTTTCAGATATATGGTTTGAGATGGTACAGTTCAGAGGTGAACCAAGCTCAGGACTTCTTAATGCTCTTATGTAGATTCTTAACATTGGCTGATACCTTTTTAGTTTGATAGGGCTACATGCTTATCAGATATAAAACCTCTCTTGAAGGGCTAAAAATATTTTATTGCTGAGTCACTTACTGCCAAGCAGAAAAGCCTAATAAACTACCAAGGAAATGATGGATGTGACTATGCCATGTGCTTGTTTCAGGGAAAAATGCGGCTATTTATCTTAACAAATCAACAGTATTTTTGCCTGCTGTAAGGGAATTAAGTTTTCAAATATACATAAAAGTAAACAACCACATGACATTCATGACATTTGTTGACAGGCACAAGTCCCTTATGCTGCTGAGTCTCCAGTACCTGTTGAGAACTTGTACCTCTGAAGTTAAATCACTGAGTTAAGCCTGGTTTTGCTAGACTCTCCAGTGGTATAAGATGAATAGTACAATGAAACTATTCTAATCACTCAAGAAAGCTAACAATTTGTCCCTGTGTCATTCGCCTTGTTTAAAGATTAAGCACTAACAGTGAGATGAGAGACATGGCAGTATAAATTACAATATGGAAGGACAAGTGCAAATGAAGGCAGAGACATTTTTATGTATTCTACATTCGTAATTATAGTTATTTCCACTGTTTCTTACTGACTATTGCAGTAGAATGCAATTGCACCTGACATAAACAGAAGTCTGATATCCTTTTCTTTGTACTACAATTAAGTCCTTGGTTGCTGAATTAGTGAACCAAAATGAAAATAGAGATTACCATGAACTTCATAAAATATCTCTTTATATGTAATTTACAATGGGATCTCGGAACACCATTAAAGGGTTATTCTCTTACTGATTTTTACTTCATTAGCAACATTGTAAAAAATAAAAAATACACAATATATTTAAGAAGGTACTGTCTAAATCCTGTTTTAGCATCTTTCTTTTTTCTTAAGCACAAATGCAATTTCAAACATTAGGTTTTGGGAATGAAATTCCCCCCCCCCCCCTTTTTTTTTTTTTTTTTGCTATTCTAGACATGGATTATTTTGGAAAATGAAAGAAAAAACCCCTTGTGATTTGTTTTTACTAATGCAGTAGAAAAAATAGTAACCGTATTTTCCTAAGGGCCTCAACAGCCAGAACTGTTAAGCACAATAAAAATGTAACCATGAAGCAGTACCTACTTTGAGAAAACACGACACGCAACCTTTGCCCAACCCGACCCCCCCACCTGCTGGTGTAATTTTGCTTTACTAGAATAATTTGCAGGAGGCAAATTCAAAGTATTTTAAGGACAAAACCACGTGATTGAAAAAAATCTCTTGATAGTTCCTGCATTCTGCAATACTTACATACTTCAATCTCTTAAATGTTTTTCTTTACTCTTTCAGATACCTTTTCTCTTGCTGAGAAGACAGTCATGGGAATTCACAAGCTCAAGGGCAAAAAAGCCTTAGGCCAAACCAACCCCCTCCTCTTTAATGCTGATAATGCAGCTATTTGGTATAAAATGGTATTGTTTTGGAAGAAAACCTGCTATTTCAGTTTTACTTTTGTTTTTCAAGGAGACTTTTGTTAAAGAGACTGAAAGAGAGCTGTCTAGGCATTGTATTACTTACTTTTTCGCTTTTTCCTCTGAATAGTCCAGGTGTGCTTTTGACCTTGTTTTTAAAGTGGGGTTATTAGAAGCGATTGAATTGTTTTTCCCAGCTGGATCTTCATTAGGGCTGACACTTGTGGTTTCTGAAAAACTGGAATGGGAGGCAGAAATGAGGGAAGAATCTTGCCCTTGCGGAGAAAATAGTAATACATGCTAAGTAACTACAAAGAAGCTGGTTTTCAAGACTTTTTTTTTTTTAATCTACATAAAGCACTTGTTGTCTGTTAGAAGAGGACTGAATCCATGTGATGATTAGGTTTATGTAGCAAATATGGCTATGAAAGAATGACAAATAAACTCATAAAGATTGCACTTTTAGTATTTGCCTTCTAAGCAGGCTTATAAAGGACTTTGATGTATCTGATGTACAGTCTGTAACGGTATATTTAGTTCCCAAACTGACGATTAGCCAAGTGAGGCCTTAGCTCATTTTCCATTCTTTTTTTAGTCAGGCAAAATTATTATCGAAATAAGTGGGAGACTGAATAAAAACTCAGTGAGGATGTCGGGATGTGCCTTGGTGATGATAGCCAAATACATTGCAAACAGCTGGATGCAATATTACATCAGCTATGTCTTGTCCTTGCAGATACCATTATCAAGAACTTCACTAGAAAGGCAGATTTCTGCCGTGGGATGTCCTACAGACTCTCCTTTCCCCGGGGGTTGTGAATGCTGCCGATATGGTGCCAATCTTTTGAGAATGGAAACACTGAATTACTCAGTGTCAGGATTTTTTCCAGTAGATGGCAGGATTGGCAAGTTCTTGCCTTTCTAACGCTGCAGTAGTTTGCTCCTTGTAGCTGATGAATTGATATTTCTGGCAGAGAACTTGAAAAAGGAAAGAAATTGTTACTAAAATTTGACTGTATTACACTGTGCCAGGTTCAGTTTTTCAGAAGATATCATGCCCAAGAGTGTAAATCATTTTCAGATGAACAGTTCCAGGTTTACCAATATTTCTCTTTAACTCCTCGAGTCCCATACCATTCGTACCTGCCTAAATGGACTACAATAACCTCAAGACTCAGCCTAACTGAACTAAACCAATATCATATCTAATGTTAATAATATTCTGTACTTTATTACGCCTACGTATTACAAGAGTGAGAAAAGATGTGTGATGTTATTACCTACTATGTGTCTTAACAACCTCTGGGAATTTCACACCATAGTTCTGCTTTAGGATTTCCTGAACACTTTTTCTATTGATTTGGCAGTTCTTAAAAACTAAGTTATTTAGGGTCTTAAATTCAGTTTATAGAAGAAAACTGTTCTGTGTCCTGGGATATATAGGCATCCAAGTTATATAACTGTGGGTTAATAAATTACTACACATCAACTGAATTAGCAACTGTGCATGACTCTATTCTTAACCTGCAAGAAATGTAAGGTAATGTGACCTAATGTGATCCTTTCTCATTGCTTTCTTTTCACTGAAACCAGCTTCTTTGCTTTTTATTTGCCATGAACAGTATATAATATTATAAATAATAAATACTGCAAGTCAGCTGAAGTAATTTATTTTTAATCTGCAGTAGTTTATATGTTGGAACTAATTTTTCATTGAATTTAAATGAAAATTATTGTTTAAAATTGTTAAATCCCCATTTTAAAGTGGACCTAGATCCATATCCATTAAAAAATCTAGACACTACAGGTATGGCAGAGACCTCACTTTCAAGAGGATTCCTGGACCCAGGACAATATGCCAAAACTTGTGTTAGGGTCCTCTGGGACAACTGGGCACCTGAGGAAGGTGATACTAAAAAAAAACCCTTAGATTGAATGAGATGATGCTCAGAATCAGGAAATTAACATTACTGTGCTCACAAATGGAACTTAAACTCCTACCCTCTGCCTGTAGGACTATAGCCAGACATTTTTGTCTGTAAGATTCATACTCTTCTCCTACAAGTTCAGCAAATTCATAAGGAAGCTTATAGCTATTTTTCGTAATGACTCAAAGTGCTGCTTCTATATAAGAGGTTAATTGTTAAAGTACTAACCTAACAAATAAGTCCCTCAGCTTGACAGCAATCAAATCCATGTTTTAGGTATCTTAGAGATTTCTCCAATTCCTAGGCTACAGAGGTGGCCTGTATGGGGATAATTTACATCCTTCACACTAAAGCCCTGATAATGTTTCTATGGCATTGCAAGATATGTTGAATTATAAGAAGATGAAAGAGTGTAATGTTGCTATGCTGTGGTTTATACACTCAGAAGCAACTTGCTCATAGCTTGTTCTCAGAAGCCAGGACTCTCCTCCTTTGAGTGTTATATGCTGTTCCAGTGATGAGGATAGGTAAGGAATTTTGCTAGTACTGCTCTAAATTTAATGGAAAGTCATTATGACAGCATGGGGTGGGGGTAATGATCCCCCTCTCTGTGTGTTAAGCCTGAAGGACTGGACATCTTGGGATGCTTAATAAAGTCAGACAAAATCATAGCTGACCTGAATAGTGTGCTGATAGTCCTTCTTCAAGCAAGAGGTTAGTCTAGGGGTGCCTTCCAACCAAGATTTCTGTAACGTGTAAATAGGCACTCCTGGATCATAATTTGGATTTGGATGGACATACAAGGTATGAAAGTTCTGCCCTTTTGTCTGTCTCCTAAGCTCTAATACTATTCAGGTTTTATTGACAATGTATAATTCCCATTTTCAGTCTGAATGCAATTGATTTTTCCTTGAGTTGAATTTAGGAAATCTCAAAGCATTGTTTCCTGACAGATTCAGTAAAATTCCTGCTTTTTCTAGAGATTATAGATAGTCTGTCAGCTTCATATGTCTCAGTTCTTTTTTTTTTTTTTTAATCTATGTCCTGAAGTTTCACCCAGTGGATAACCTCTGGACATATAGCACATAGAGCAGAGGAGTGGGAAAGATGATGGGTGTATGCTTGATTTGCCAGTGTCGTGGTTTAAGCCCAGCTGGAAACCCAGAAACCATGCAGCCATTCACTCACTTCCCTCTTTTCATCCCCCCACTCTTGGAGGGATGGGGAGGAGAATTGAAAGAAAGTAACTCCCATGGGTTGAGATAAGAACAGTCCAGTAACTAAGGTATAACATAAACCACTGCTGCTACCACCAATAATAATAATGATAAGGGAAATAACAAGGGAAGAGAATACAAACGCTCACCACCTGCTGACCGATACCCAGCCTGACCCAAGCAGTGATCTAACCCTTCCGGGTAACCGCCCCCAGTTTATATAGTGGGCATGAGGTGCTGTGGTATGGAATGCCTCTTTGGTCAGTTTGGGTCAGGTGTCCTGTCCCTGCTTCCTCCCGGCTTCCCCTCCTCCCTGGCAGAGCATGAGACTCACAAAGTCCTTGGTCAGAGTGAACATTACCAAGCAGCAACTGAAAACATCGGTGTTACCAGCGCTGTTCCCAGGCTGAAAGTCAAAACCACAGCACTGCACCAGCTACTAAGAAGGATTAAAAATGACTGCTACTGCTGAACCCAGGACGTATATACAATCATTGCTCTTGTAACTGGAAATGTGGCATGTGAGTGTGATATTTGCAAAAGCATTCTGGTGAACTGCACTTCCACTAAGACTGCATTTTCTTACAAGTGAGTAAAGAAGAGAAAAAAAAACATTTTACCTTTTAGTTGATAGATGCTGTGAGGATTTGACAAACTGAGGATGAACAGTTGTGGTATTTGGTGAGCTAACCATCTCTGGCTTTTCCTGCTGGGTTTTGATTGAAAAACAAAATTATGTAGGATAGGATTCTTTTTAGAGTGCTTAATATTGGTCTACAGGTCTCAGCAGTAACAAGGTAGGCAATGACCCATTCAGAAAACACAGCCTGAATCACATGGTATTTTCTTCACTTGAGCAAGCACTTCTGAACAAAGAGAAAAGTGTTTCAAATATTTTTAAGCTCAAGTTACAGGTTTCTAATATGCAATAGTTTGTGTTAACCGAGTTGAGTTTCTTAGGGAGCTCAGATAGATAGGTTAAGATCCAAGAAATCAATACCAACTATTTTTTCCAGTTTTCTAACATTCTACTGATGAATCATGAGAGGCTGAATCCTGGACCTCTCCTGTTAAAGGATAGAGAAAAATGTGATCCAGTGGATTCAAGAGTATTACTTGCAGTGCGTTGAAAAGCCTAAATATTTAGATAGGAGGGTGACTAAAACACTATCCTCTTTGCCACCGATACAGTTAGAGATTTTAGTTGGAAATGTCTTTGCAATAATAACTTCAAGTGAAGCTGGTTAGGTGGCACTTTATGGATAACTAAGATCCTCATGCTAAGTTCAGTGTTTACTATAGGCTGTTTTCATAAAAATTCAGTCTAAATTTATACTCATAAGTATTAAACAAAATACTGGCTAAACACTGCTTTGTTTACAACAAGTTTTCCCCAAGGAGTAAATCTTCTCTTCTGGCTAATAATAACTGATACGGGATGGAGTGTACTCAGTACTCTTTCATTAGGATGATGTGCATTTCATGGAAGTGCTTTGCAGTGAGATGCCATGTCACGACTTGGAAGACATTAAAAACGTGTTAGATAGGGATTATAACAAAGCTATGTTGTTTCAGCTGATCCCGTCCAGTTCTTCTTGTACTGTCTCCTCTGTGAAACTGTGTAGCTTTCAGACTGATTGTGTTATGAACCTCTAATAGACTGCTCAAAATGACATCTCTTCAATTTATTTCTACACAAGTCATTAAATTACAGCATTCTGTTGCTGAAGGGTTCTTAAACAAACAATGATGGCAGTGGTGGGCCTCAGCTAGAAAGTATTGGACACATGTTCTGTGCTGAGAGCTGCTGACCCTTCGGAAACTTAGGAAAGCTGAAAGGTTACTGGAATCTTTGCAAAAAGAGGAAGCTAAACCCCAATTATGTTTGCTTGGATTTGTCCAAATTATAGCTATGGCTGCCATCTTCTAATACACACATCATACACCTGATGAAATCATAGTTTTGATAGCAGTAAAAAGGACTATTTTTTCCAATGTCCTCTGTTTTATGTTCCTTCAGAGTTTTTGGCATTTGGGGACCATTCTTGGGTTTCAATCAAGTTGTCTGGTGGAATGTCAAAACAGAATATAGACCAGAAAGCAAGGGTTTTGCTTCGTTTGTGTTAGCTTCATACAAACATAATTCACATTAGTTTTGTCTGATTTACATTGTCACAAGCATAGGTGAATCAGGCCCCAAATCTTACCCTTAATACTTCATTCTATCGA
The DNA here is from genome assembly GCA_039720435.1 of Amazona ochrocephala. Lineage (NCBI taxonomy): Eukaryota > Metazoa > Chordata > Aves > Psittaciformes > Psittacidae > Amazona > Amazona ochrocephala. Next base: position 106,688,764 of record CM077878.1, read on the forward strand.
GTAAATTAACTACTTCTTTAAGAAATTATTGAAGGTGCTACATTTACATGAAAATGGAAGAAATATGAAGTGATTTCATACCTGTAGATTTCTTGCCTCTTCAGACCACCAGACTTCAAAGTCTTTTTGCAGCTTCATCTTTACTTTTCCCATAAGAAGCTGCAGGTGCTCAATCTCTACTTTCAGCCCTTTCAAGTGATTGAACATTGTTCTATAACTAATATGAGAAGATGAAACTGTATTACAGGTCTTCCAACACATATCTGAACAAAGCTTTTTCCTACCTACAACAGTTGCAGATTTAAACTACATAACATAATCAGAGATGCAGGGGACACAGACAGAATGGAGATAGGAAGAGACATCTCATATTTTATTAGAGCTTCACTGGACAATAAGTACTAGAAATGTGTGCCACAAAGCATATATATCCATAAGATAAATTAATAAAATTCAAATAGGATCAATACTGATTACCAATTAAAATACAGATCAAATATGTCAATTATTTATTTTGTTTTCTCAGAATGTTACCATTAATAAATAACTGGTTGCCAAAGCCTGGAATCAGATAAGAGCTGAGACTGATTCCCCTTCAGATGGAAGCTTCATTAAAGAGGCTTCCTGCCTACCATATAGCTGGAGATTTACCAGTGGTATGAAATAGCCAGAAGTTTCCTCACAGATAGTACATAACATAAACACTAGCAAATTACTTAGAACTGATATCCTTGCATCTATTTTATTTTATCCTCCTGGCTACAATGACATTACAACAAGGATTTGTTAAACAATATATATTCTGCTTTATTATTTCCATTTAGTCAATTCTGCACAGCCTAAAGGTTTTCCTTAGGTCAAGAAAGGCAGGACATTTCTGAATCAACCAAAAAGGTTTACAATTAATTTGGATTTAAACAACAAGTTTCTAACACTAATCCTCAGGGAAGACATGAAGCTACTTTTATGTACTTTTAGCCAATAGCCCAAGTATAAATTTTCCCCACTCATGGACTTTGGCATCTTACAGAGAACCAACAGAATATAAACAAATTTAAAAACTATTAGTGAGCCACAAAGCTGACATTTTTAAATGTCAGAGAAAACCCTGAGGGTACCTGTGTGTGCAGAACTGTAATTGGAACACACTCTCCGTATAATTTATCTTCCACAGGATGGCAGAAGTTTGAGGCAAAAGTAATACCTTTTTTTTTCTTCTTCAATTTGCATTCGAAGTTTCTCTTCTACTGGGTCAAGCGTATTTAGCTCTTCTGAAGGACTAGAAACAGCTGTAGGAGAAATGATTAGATGCAAGCAATGATCATATGATGTGAAAAGAAATGAGTTTAAATTAGAATAAAAACTATTTTTTAAAAAGTACGCAGTGAAATGGGGGGTCATTAACTGTTTCTCTGCTCTGGAAATCTTTCTTCAAATTCCTTATTCAGGCTTTAGGTATAAAAGACATTCAATTATTAGTGATTTCAGTTGCCTTTATTTTTTTTTTCTTTCTAGTAAGGACTTGAATATTCTTTTTAGTTATAAATAAAAGTGAGTTTCCCAATCCATTTTAAAAGTTCATCTTAGGCATAAAACCTTCCCAAAAAAAAACCTGACAGTTTTGGCTACAATGACAAGACCAGAACAGCGAAGTTGTTGTGAAAAGAACATACAACAGCATCTGTGCTGGTGCCTGGAAATAGAGTAGCAGAAAGAAGAGTAAAAGACAAACCCTGAAGGAGAAATTAACTTTGTAAGTAAATTCAGACAATTAGTATAAATAAGGAAAATGTCCTGAAACTATGTGTGAAGTATTTCAAGGTAAAGGAGGACTGATGAAATACCTTAAGATTAGCCTAAGTTAAGAAAGAAGTTTAGTATTCTCCTGTCCTATATATACAGCTAGTTAGCATGCAATACACAATATGCTTATTCTGAGAGATGACAGAAGAGTCTTTCCATCATGGATTATATGTTCAGTGGTGAAAGGAAATGTAAAGTTACCTACTAGTATTACAACAGTTTCTGTTTCTAGGATGAATGAGAATAGTTTAAGCTTTCCAAGCAAACATGTTTAAGCTTTTTAACTGAAGAAAAATTAAGGAAACAAAAGATTTGCTGTATAATACATGCAAGTTTCCATCCTGATTATTATTTCTGCCAAGAAACAAATTCTACGTCAACCTGTCATGAGGCCTGAGGAGTGCACCCTCTCTTAAAGGAAATGAATTCTGTCTGGAACAAGAGGGCAGTAACGACCCTTCTCCATCTGTCAGTGCATCAGCTGAAATCATTAATCTTTTGTTGTACCACCCTGTAGCGTAATACAGATGAAGCTGAAAAGCATTTTATTTCATTTAGAGTACTTACGTTAAGCATGTTAATACAGGCAGCCAATGTACAATTCTCATCTTTTCATGCAAAGCCAGCCAGACTTGGCTCGAGCTGTCTTCAGCAGTGGTTAAGAGGACTCTTTCGAACACACAGAACTGCATTTGACCTATTTGCACAATCTGTTAGTGTGTCTGGGTTCAAATGCTAGCAGCTCTACCTCCTTGTAATGAGAGGAAATAGTACCAAGTTGAAGACAGTAACATCTTAAAATGTTAATGCTGTTTCTGAGGTGAGGATTTCCTTACATGGAAACTTCACCAAATTCTTCAAGTCATTAGAGAATGATATAAGGCCATAATATTGCAGCTTCCTTCCTTGATTTATTTAGACATCTAGCAATGGAAAAATATTTTTGCACTAGCTCTGAAAGGACAGCCAAACTTAGGCAGAATTCTGTAACTTAGATATAAAAACTCTAAGAAAAATGTTTTTCTGCTAGTGATTGCGCACTGCACAAGGGATTATTTGGTTGTAAGTTACTTTCAGAAATAACAATAAACCCTTTTATATGAGGCAGGTACCTCTATCACACAAAGGCCCCGGCATTCTCAACCCTAAATACAGCTAAGCACATTATCTCTAGCAATATGCTGGTGGTAAAGCAAGAAACACAACTGTGGGCAAAGTGAGCAGCAAAGTTTTAGATACGTATGGAATGGAAAGAGGTGAGTACACCACAAGCTGATGAGGTCCTGTCGTGGTTTAAGCCTCCCAGCCATGCAGTTTTGCTCACTCGCTCACTCCCCACTCTTTTCTCCCCCAGTCCCGGGGGGATGGGGAGGAGAATCAAAAGAATACAACTCCCACAGGTTGCGATAAGAACAGTTTAGTAACTAAGGCATAACACAAACCACTACTGCTACCACTACTACTACTAATAATAATGACAAGGCAAATACAAGGAAAGAATACAATAGCTCACCATCAATCCTAACCCGACCAAGCAGTGCACCCCCCACAGTGCACCCCCCCACTGTGCACCCTCACCCTTCCGGGTCTCCGCCCTCCATTTTTACATCCTGGACATGACATGCTGTGGTATGGAATAATCTCTTTGGCTAGTCTGGGTCAGGTGCCCTGTCTCTCCTTCCTCTTGGCTTCCCCTCCTCCCTGGCAGAGCATGAGACTCACGAAGTCCTTGGCCAGCCTAAACATCACCAAGCAGTAACTGAAAACACTGGTGTTATCAGCACTGTTCCCAGGCCCAAAATCAAAAACACAGCGCCGCACCAGCTACCAAGATGGAGAAAAAATGACTGCTGCTGCTGAACCCAGGACAGGCCCCAGCAGCAAAACCAGCATTGGACATTTTGTCAAGTAAATGGCTAAAACTTAAACTATCACTGTGTTTCAGTCACAGAAGCAGAAGAGATCTGATCAAAGTGTCAGGTGTAGTCTACTGGGAAGTAAAGTCCAGGACATGCCTACTTGGACACTGCTTTGAAAGTTCTCTGGTGGCTTTTCCCATGTAGTTGCAGCCTTCATTTCAGTTTTTTGTCATGCCTGCTCATTGCAACAGCATGCTTGTGAACTGAACTGCATGCTGCTCTGAAGACCAAATTTTTTTGAATCTGCCTACTGTAACACATGGCTCATTCCTGATGTTCTGAGCAAGAGATCTATGGTCTGATAGAGTGCATTTAAAAGCATTCGTTTGCTGCTGCTTCTGCCTTCTACTCTTTCCCTGCTACTTCTTTACTCCCCTCTCCCTTTTACGTTTCCTGAACCCCTGCAGCGGCCTCTTTTTGCCCATGGATTCTTGCTGCTGCTGCCTCACACTCCTCTTCCCCCAGCAGCCCAGATAATTTCAGCTACAGCTGAAGGTAGGAAGCTAAGGCAGAGGTTGTTGGCTCATTGTATCTCATTTTAGCACTCTTCAATACACAGGCTCAGTTATTTTAAAACGACATGAGAGGGATAGAGTGAATAGACAGTAAAACATAGAAAGCATAATATTTACCCCAAAATTAAAGACAGATACCCAAGAAGGTATACTTCTTTTTTGCTACAGGTTTTTATTCCTCCAAAGAGGTTCTTTTTTTGTTGTTGTATATATCTGCTTCCCCATGCAGAAGCAGAAAATATTTATTTAAACATCAAATCATTTTATCTATGTGTTAACTGCATATATATACGTAAATTATGAAAAATTGAAAATTCGAAAGACCAACTTGTACCCATACACATTTAAAAATTTGCAATCATAGAATCATAGAATAGTTAGGGTTGGAAAGGACCTCAAGATCATCGAGTTCCAACCCCCTGTCATGGGCAGGGACACCTCCCACTAAACCATGCCATCCAAGGCTATGTCCAATCCCACCTTGAACGCCGCCAGGGATGAAGCATTCACAACTTCCCTGGGCAACTCATTCCAGGGCCCCACCACCCTCACAGTAAAGAATTTCCTCCTCAGATCCAATCTAAACCTCCCCTGTTTAAGTTTAAACCCATTACCCCTTGTCCTCTCACCACAGTCCCTAATGAAGATCCATTAAGTGAAGAGGTTCTACTGCTGAAATATTAACTATCAGATATAATTTCTGCAACTGTGTGGAAGAACACAGTGATATCTGTTTTGTTCACTCAGGGCTGACTTTTAATTCATTGACTACTCTGCTCTCGTGAGACCTCACTTGGAGTATTGTGTGCAGTTCTGGTGTCCTCAACATAAAAAGGACATGGAACTGTTAGAACAAGTGCAGAGGAGGGCCACGAGGATGATCAGGGGACTGGAGCACCTCCCGTATGAAGATAGGCTGAGAAAATTGGGGCTGTTCAGCCTGCAGAAGAGAAGGCTGCGTGGAGACCTCATAGCAGCCCTCCAATACCTGAAGGGGGCCTACAGGGATGCTGGGGAGGGACTCTTCATGAGGGACTGTAATGAGAGGACAAGGGGTAATGGGTTTAAACTTAAACAGGGGAAGTTTAGATTGGATCTGAGGAAGAAATTCTTTACTGTGAGGGTGGTGGGGCCCTGGAATGGGTTGCCCAGGGAGGTTGTGGATGCTTCATCCCTGGCGGCGTTCAAGGTGGGATTGGATATAGCCTTGGATGGCATGGTTTAGTGTAAGCTGTCCCTGCCCATGGCAGGGGGGTTGGAACTCGATGATCTTGAGGTCCTTTCCAACCCTAACTATTCTATGATTCTATGATTCTATGATTGAGAGTGTGTTATATGAAATTTGATTGTACAGTGTAGCTGTATGCTTTTAGTGCATCAACTGAGATGAAATAGCTGCACGGCTATTCAGCTGATGTGCAATATCACATGCGCTTTTAGTGCCCCAATGACTTGTCCTGGGAAACAAATACAGTTGGTGCAATTTGAACCTGGATAATGCAGATTCAGGCTTCAGGCGTGCAGGGAAGGTATGACATGCACCTCTAGTAAAACACTGCCTCTGCGTATACTAGGGGTTTTTGCTGGCATACCTCCCTCAAATCTATACAACAGAGTTAATTTAGCAGAATTCAGCAGTGTACTCATGAGGAGTATTAGTTCCTTTACATTAGTGGAACTGCACATACAGCTAAATGGCAAACTATGTTGTGAAATCTTTTGCTCAGTACTAAGTCTCTGACCACACCACCCAAGTCTTGGATGGCAGATGCAGGGACAGTGAGAATGAAGACCCTGGGCCCACTGTAGGAGAGGATCTGGTTCGAGACCACCTTAGGAACCTGAATGTACACAAGTCCATGGGACTGGATGAAATCCATCCGCAAGTCCTGAAGGAGCTGGAAAATGAAGTTGCTAAGCCACTGTCCATCGTATTTGAAAAATCATGGCAGTCAGGTGAAGTTCCCGATGACTGGGAAAAGGGAAATATAACCCCCATTTTCAAGAAGGGGAAAATGGATGACCAGGGGAATTACAGACCAGTCAGTCTCACCTCTGTGCCTGGCAAAATCTTGGAGCGGATTCTCCTGGAAGGCATGCTGAGGCACATGAAAACCAACAAGGTGGTTGGTGACAGCCAGCATGGCTTCACTAAGGGGAGATCCTGCCTGACCAATCTGGTGACCTTCTATGAAGGGGCTACAGAACTGATGGACAGGGGCAGAGCAGTTGATGTCATCTACCTGGACTTATGTAAAGCCTTTGACACTGTCTCGCATGACATCCTTCTCTCTAAGTTGGAGAGACATCAATTTGATAGGTGGACCACTGGGTGGATAAAGAACTGGCTCAATGGCTGCACGCAAAGAGTAGTGCTCAGTGGCTCAGTGTCCAGCTGGAGACCAGTAACGAGTGGTGTCCTTCAGGGATCGGTGTTGGGGCCGGTCTTGTTCAACATCTTTGTGGGTGACATGGACAGTGGGATTGAGGGTGCCCTCAGCAAGTTTGCCCATGACACCAAGCTGTGTGGTTCGGTTGATACATTGGAGGGAAGGAATGCCATCCAGAGGGACCTTGACACGCTTGTGAGGTGGGCTGATGCCAACCTGACGAAGTTTAACCATGCCAAGTGCAAAGTCCTACACCTGGGTCGGAGCAATCCCAGGCACAGCTACAGGTTGGGCAGAGAAGAGATTCAGAGCAGCCCTGTGGAGAAGGACTTGGGGGTGTTGGTCGATGAGAAAATGAACATGAGCACCGGCAGTGTGCGCTTGCAGCCCAGAAGGCCAACCGTATCCTGGGCTGCATCAAAAGAAGCATGACCAGCAGGTCGAGGGAGGTGATCCTGCCCCTTTACTCTGCTCTCGTGAGACCTCACTTGGAGCATTGTGTGCAGTTCTGGTGTCCTCAACATAAAAAGGACATGGAACTGTTAGAACAAGTGCAGAGGAGGGCCACGAGGATGATCAGGGGACTGGAGCACCTCCCATATGAAGATAGGCTGAGAAAGTTGGGGCTGTTCAGCCTGCAGAAGAGAAGGCTGTGTGGAGACCTCGTAGCAGCCTTCCAATACCTGAAGGGGGCCTATAGGGATGCTGGGGAGGGACTCTTCATTAGGGACTGTAGTGAGAGGACAAGGGGTAACAGGTTCAAACTTAAACAGGGGAAGTTTAGATTGGATCTGAGGAAGAAATTCTTTACTGTGAGGGTGGTGAGGCCCTGGAATGGGTTGCCCAGGGAAGTTGTGAATGCTTCATCCCTGGCGGCGTTCAAGGTGGGGTTGGACATAGCCTTGAATGGCATGGTTTAGTGGGAGGTGTCCCTGCCCATGGCAGGAGGGCTGGAACTCAATGATGTTAAGGTCCTTTCCAACCCTAACTATTCTATGATTCTATGATTCTATTCTAAGTCACACAACGCAAAGAAGGGACTTTGACAATGCTACATTGGATCATGAAATAGATAGCAACTTTTATATTTATCTTCAGGCTAACTGGTTTTGTTTCATCTTCAGATACAACCAATTGGTGAGGTGAGGCACGGGATACAATTGATACCATCTGCCTGTTTAGAGAGGAAGGTGAGATCTGCATGGGTTGACAGTTCATACCATAAAGGTTCACGGTTTTCTTTTTCATGAATAAGCATTCTAAGACATAATGATATTATCCTAATGAAAGGGACAATTTTGGAGCACAGAAGAAGTAAATTTTATAACACATTCCACATCACCAAATCACACAGTACCAGAAAGAAATGATAGCACCTGTTGATGGGATCGCTATTTCAGAGTGATATGGCAAGCATGGATGAAAAATAATACTTCTAGTATGCGATACCTAGTGTTATCACTACAGTTTACTGCAGGCTGGCAAAAACTTTAAATTCTGCAGCAAATTCTTGTTTGCAGTCAGAAAACTTTGCAAGAAATCCTCTCTGACCCTGATCTTTATATATACTCTCTGGGGCGCTCATATATTTTCCAACCTGAGTGTATCCTAGAAGTCAAACTCCTAGGGATTTATTGTGTTGTGCCTCAAATAACATTGTGCCCTGCCCTCCAGCTGTACTTTAGCAGTGAAGATTTTCATTTTTTCACTGAATAGGCTGTGTTTATCTGCTTAAATTTATGGTCACTTGAAGTAACCAAATATAGAATTGAGTTCAGTAGCCAGTTAATATTTTTACTGTTTTATTTATCAGTTTTGCAGCTTTTGGCAAACTTGGGCTTTAATGCTTTCAAATTGGAACACATGCTGCCATTTGGGTTTTTTAAAAAGATCTACCTGTCTATCATTATTCAGGATCAGCTTACAAGTAATTTTCCCCTTCTTTCTCATTCCTCCTCTGGGCTATGTCAACATATGTTTCTCACCAGGCACCACATATGTACTTCATACAAAAAAAAAAGATAGGTCTGCACAGTGAAATTCAGTAGAAGATGAAAATACCCTAATGCCTGAAAGAGTTTACATTGTGGGGTTTAGAGCAAATTACCCCTAATCCCAATGTAACAGACTTTTAAATATTTCAGCCACATTTAAAGAAACATACATTGAAAGAAACTATCCTATTTTCAGCACTTTACATGTTAGTGCATGTGTGGGTGATAGAGGGCATGTATACTGTAAGGGTGGTGAGGCCCTGGAATGCGTTGCCCAGGGAAGTTGTGAATGCTTCATCCCTGGTGGCATTCAAGGCAGGGTTGGACATAGCCTTGGATGGCATGGTTTAGTGGGAGGTGTCCCTGCCCATGGCAGGGGGGCTGGAACTCAATGATCTTAAGGTCCTTTCCAACCCTAACTATTCTATGATTCTATGATTCTATGATTTTGTTGATTTTAATTTTTATTATAATCACTGGATTTAGTAAAAGGGTCCATCAGTATACTGCTTTTCTTTGTGTCATTGCATTGTTTATTGATTTACAGGCTTAATAATGACTCAAGCTAACTGACTTCCAATGGACACCTGGAAAGTGGAGCTATTTTTTCCAGTCTCTATATAAGCTGTTTTAGCTAAATACAGACTCACAGTTCAATTCCCTCTAAGTTTCTTCTTTGAAACTAGTCATTTATATATTCACTCCTGAAAATACAGGGCATATAAAACAGAAGGTGTTGCCTTCATGTCACCTGCCCTCAAGTAATGAAAGTGTCTGAAACCATTGTGGCTAAAAGTTCTAGGTTTCCAAATATACAAGTATAATATACTGAGGGGGAATAAAGAAAAAAAAGAAGCAGCTTCAAGTTTAGTATGTTTCAAACATGCCAGTTGATCTAGTGGAATGGTAACATACCTGGGTCTTAGTTAGGAAACCTCTACTAACTCAGATTCTTGCTTACACTTAATAAATATATTTTACAATATATTTTACAATCTGATTACATGAGATTCTTGTAGCATCATTTATCTTGTTCTTAATATTAGATAAAATCATACCTGGCAAAGTTACATGAAAACTGAATCAGACTAGGTTTTCCAGACGTGCCATAAAAAGTCCATGGACAGAAATCCTGCAAATATCTCTGATGACCTCTTTCAACATCTAACTATCCTCATAGCATCTTTTTTCTGTTATCTTAATTTTAGTAGACCAAACTATAGAATTGAGGACTTCATCTCCAGATTCTGTCTTGCTTACTTGTTCATCACCAGAAGGAATCTTTCAATAATAATGCAGTTCACACTGAAATTCTCAGCATTTCAGAAGAAATACTTAAATATTTATTGCAAGAAAGTTTACAGAGACTGCAAGCTGTTCCAACTGTGAAATGCTGAAGTCAATGTCAAAAAAACTTGGAACTGGATAGCTCGTTGCAAGTTCACAACTGCTAACAAAAATATCATTTGGTACAAAGATGTCTTTGCTCTTTTCTGATCTCTGATAAGCTGAAGTTGAGTGGGTCACATGGGAAGCTGAATAAAAGCACACAAATAATCTCAGAATTTTTTATGACAGTCCAGGAGAACATATTTGCAGAGATTTCCAGTAAAGATGCTGTATGCTTTTTCTGGAAGATACAATGAAAAGAAAAGCTCATGGCCATGTCTAGAATTTAGCATTGTGCCTAGTAAAAGCTTCTAAAAAGAGTAACAGAAAAACCACAGCAATCAATGAAAATACAAAACAACCTAGAAAAACTGAAGAAAACTTGTGGAAAGATCTGTATGGGTTTAAGACCTGAAGGGACAGGTGTAAAAAGTGTCTTATTATTAGAACATACTCTTACAATTTTAAAATTAATTCTTACTTAATACTGGGGAAAACCCAAAACATATTACCTATGAAGAAACCTTAAGAAAGGGAATCATCACTGATTCACTAGCCACTGCTTTGAATCCATGGTTCTTTTTCCAGATTATGATCATCTTTACAGATGAACTTGGTACAAACAAAAATGTAAAAGCTTTTTAAGTGCTCAGAATTTTAGCCATATACTGTGCTGACTTGGAGGGCAAAATAGCATGTACAACCAAGACAGTAACTTCACAGTTACCACAGGCTGGTTTATGACTTTTTTTCCTCCAAGACAAATCTGGAATAACTACAATGACTTAACTGAAGTAACAAGAAGGAATAAAGTTCCTCTAACCTACTTAAAATATCTTATGTAACTACTTATACATGTTTTCAAAACTAACTGTCCATCAGTATTTCAACCATTTGCTTAAAAGCTGATTTGATAAGTATTTCTAAAAGCAGTTCATATGTTACAATAATTGCAGAAAGCAAATTCAAAAGTATCTTTACCTTTGTCAGAGTGAAACTCTTATACAAAAAAAGGTAAAGAGGCACTGGTGTCTGAATTTGCAGCCAGTTTTGCTATTGATATCTTTGTCTTAGCAATACTGAAAAATCATCATCCTTTTTAACATACACAATCTCACCAGCTTTCTGTCCATCTCAAAATTCTGAAAGTAAAATTTAATACAAAATATTTCTGGTTTGGGTTTTGTTTGTTTGTTTGTTTGTTTGTTTTTTCTTTGAAATAGAAAGACTCAAGAAATAAAACATATTATGGCAAAGAGTGGCCTTGATACCACTAGAGGTCACTCTAGGAATAAAATCAGTGCCTTGGATGCACAAAAACACTGCTGTTGCTTGACATTTCAGGCACAAATGTACAGAGGAACATAACACACAGAAACACCGTGTATATCAAAATGATGAATTTCTAAGAGAAAGATTTACCTTATTCTGAGGTCACTGAAGACTGACTACACAGCTTTCTTTTTTTTTTTTTCTTTATTATTTGGCTAGATGTAGCATATTTTACAGGCAGGAAATACATGAACCCACCATAGTTTAAGAGGTAGCATCTTTGTATGCCTAGCAGCACTGGTGACATGTTGCTTTATCTCTTGTAGAAACACAACAATTATTAATTATTAGCTTAATTAGTATTATATATGGCTGTAAGATGCTGCTATGGTTGCAGACGGAACTATCATACACTTCCTAAACATGCCCAATATCCATGTCAGATATAAACAATGGTGGCCCAGCTTTTCCAGTGGCATGAAAAGGTTCAAGGCCCGGTTGGCTGGGGCTTTAAGCAACCTGGTCTAGTGGAAGGTGACCCTCCCCATGGCAGGGGGGTTGGACTAGATGATCTTTAAAGTTCACTTCCAACCCAAACCATGCTGTAGCTCTATGTTGTCTCACTCTGGACAAGTGGGAGCACCAATTCCCAATTCTACCTCTTCAAATGTGCAGAAATATGTCAGACAACATATTTTGCATCCCAGCGAGTATAGGACATATGTAGTGGCAGCTTCTTGGAGCACCACAAACTTGTGCATTGCAGGAATAGTTTCTTTGAAATTTTCCTAACACTGGCTGGATTATTCCTGCAGTAGCGCCCTGATGCATTGTACTGTACTGTCTGCCCCTGCCTTATTCTGCTACTAAGCACACTGTTCTTTCATGTCTAGGAAAAGTAAGGAAACAGAGCGAAAGACATTATAAAGAAACACATAGCAAGGCAAGAACAACGGCATAAACTGATACAAATACCTTTAGAAGAGGTATATAACATTGAAAATGCAGGAAAAGATGATGCAGACAAAGCTATAGAGGGAACAAAGACAAGGAGAAAGCTCCCTGTTTTTGCTTAAAACAAATATTTGTTAGAAATCCAAACACAAAAATTACAGATGCCAAATTCTTGCTCTCAGGCATTTGTCACACTATGCTGGTATGCATTTTCAGGGTTTCAAATACATTTGTTATTTCTGACTCACCTAGTCATTTTATTTTTTATAAAAAATAGGATTTTTCAAAGGAATTTGGTCAAACAACTTGAGAACAGCCCTTTGAATAACAGCAGGAATATAAAATCATATTTCTAAAATGGAAGTTACAAAACCTTGGAAAATAATGTATTTTTTTTTTAATGAAACATTGATAAAACTGGGTCTTGATGCTGAAATCCATGCCAAGGATGCAGATTCCTTACAAAGACCCATATTTGCTATCTTTACCCACATTAGATTGTATATGTTTTTTTTTTTCCTTTTCAAATATCCCTTCAGAGACAATACATGTGGACAGAAAGATATTTATTTGGCCTCAACAAACCTCCCCAAAAGCAGAAAGGTTTTTGTCATCTCTTGATGTTTTCAGGAGAATCTCAAAAGAACTGATAGGTGCTACCAGCCTAGAATTCAGAACTTACATAAAAAGAGAAGGGAGGCTCATGGAGAACGAGGTGAATAAGAAAAATATTTGAAATGGAACGCTGCAAAACTGCATTTCAACTAAACCTATGCAATAACTGCAATTACCTATAACGAGGTCATGCTGTGCTGAAGATGCTGCACCACTGGCTGTGGACTCTACTAGTGTCAATGTAGAACACATATTTCAGACTGCACATAATAAGTGATCTTCTTTGCATGAAGCTTTGTCAGGATGTATTTGAAGCTGACTGAACAGCCTGAGGGACCTGCAGATTTCCTAAACATTTCTGCTGATATGGACAGCTCAGTTATGAGTATGTTCAAGAGTCCTCCCTAACTTCCAGAGCTGACCCAACAGTGGCCTCTACTCAAGATGAAGATGTAGTTGAATAGGCAAAACCGTACAAGTATCAGTACAATTGTGTCTCTTATGGAAAACTATTGTACAAAACATACTTTTGCTAGCTGCAACCCCATAGAAGCATCTTCCCATTACACTATGTCATAGGATTTCCTATGTCATAAGGCAGGTCCAAATTAGGATTAAGTCTTCCCCCAGTGCTGGTGAATAATGTTGCATTAGCCTGTCTGTAATCATACTCTGTCAATGCCAAACTGCAATAAGACAATGAAGAATCAGGTCCTGTGTTTTACAGAAATGCTTGTTTAAAGCATCTTATGGTAATGCTTGATTAGAATCATACGAACCATGTCTCTTTTTTCTATTTGAAACCCCAGGGAAAGCTTTGCTTTCCACTATTTTATTCCATCTTTTCCACTCAGAGATATGATGGCAACCTAATGTTTTTGCTCTGTCAGTACTTCAACAGTGGTTTTCTTGCAATTAATGAAGACAAAAGTCACTGGGAGTTAATCCTTGAAATTTTACATCAAGTATTCAGTGTTTGTGTACTGAAATACATGGAGCACCGCATTGCTCCAATGAAACCTCCCATCTATTTGCGTCCTTTGTTAACACCCATATGGTGTTTTAAAAGAGATAGCTAAGAACAGTGGGCTGAACAGTGGAGCTTTCCTTCAATAAGAAATCCACATCTTAAGCACAGCTAGGAGGTGAACAGGTCTACACTGTTTAAAATTGAACTAGAATAACTGCTTAAAGAGTTTAAACCATAAAAAGCTTTAAGTTAAAGAAAAAAAGAAAAAAGAAAACAGAAAAAAGGCAGCTGGAAGATGTTAACTTGCTTTCTAATTGAAACAATAGTATGTTTTATTTCATGTTGGGATTTCAACAGACTCTTAATTAGGCTTTTCTACCACGCAGGTTTCATTTAAAAATATCTTGCTGACATTCTGGTCATCAAGAAGATCCTGGGAGACTTGACACCTGTTACTCCTTGGAAGAACATTCATCAAAAAAGGCAGGCAGGCAAATAATACTCCCCAATTCTCAGAATAAATGTCAAGTTAAAATATCCAGAGTATTTAAAAGAATAATCAAAGGGAAAAAAAGTCTGGAAAATACTTTGCGAGGTCCAAATGCATAGACAGCATTAATTTTAAATGCTGATTTTAAAATAAAATAAGAACATCATCAACAGAGCTTGAGATGCATGGCTAAATTAGAAAGAGAAAGGGGAAACTATTTTTTACTACTCTGCTGTAACTTATTTTCCTGACTTTAAGGAGAGAAGAAAGCCCCCAAATTTTCTTTCTCTCATTAAGAGACAAATGTTGTTCACTGCATTACATATACACAGAAATAAAACCATCAACTTCAATCTGGTCTGAGTTAGCTCCATTTTTTATGTGAAGAAGGACCGTGAAGGCATTATTTTGGGATTCTTTTATGGATTTAAAGTGAGGAGGGCTTAAACTGTCATTGCCCAAGCAGTTTTCTGTCACATTTTAGATGAAATTTACTGTCCGGAAAGTGGAATTCTCATATGAACACTCCTAGGCTGTTTTAGTACAAAGTCAGTGGAGTCAGCTTAAAGCATCTTAAACCAAATTTGGATGACTTTACACTTAAGTGAACAACATATATAGACGCTTTTAGCTTCACAGCTGTGTCAACAAAAACTGCAAGAAATAACTTCAGAACTCCTATAACTAGATGCAAAAGAAATGACTTGTATATGCCTTCAGTCTTTCTTGGAATGAGAAAAATTAACAAGGATGTTAGACAGATTGTGGCAACATGGATAGAAGATCAATCTCAGGACAAATCGATGTCTATTAATTGGAATTGAAATTAGAGTCATCAGAAAGTGGAAAAAAAAAACAAAAAACAAAAAACAAAACACAACAAAACAACCAAAAACCTAAAAATGAGGTGAGCTTAGATGTCTCTGTTCTTGTTTTGGTCACTGTGAAAAGAAGGCAAGCCAATACTAAATCCCCAAAACTGTAAGACTTTTGCATTATTTTTCATACCACACATGCCATAAGATACCTTTTTGATCCAGATTTCTGGCAAAGTTCACAGAGTCCACGTTCTTTATGGTATGGACTGTTGTAGAAATATTGTGGCAAAAACCATCATAGAAAAACAACCTGCCCCACAAGCAGATTCAGCCCTGGGAGAAAGTTTGTTGCCCTTGCTGTAACTTACTGCATATGAAACATTTTACTCTTACCTAGAGCTGCCTTCTGAATGTGCCTCTGGGTTATCTTTCCTTTCAGATTGTCTACAAATGACACAAAATGCAGACAGTTAGAATTCAAAATGTCAGTAATCAAGGAAGGCATTGCTTATCTCCCGCTATTTGAAAACCCCTGCGCTGCTGGCCAATTTAAGCGGATTTTTGTAATCCACAGGACAAGTAGTTTTCTGAGTTTTTTCCTTCTTGCCATTGCAAGTAAACAAGTAGGCACAATTTGGCTCTACATATCCTAAGATTTAACTTTATCCAGTAAAAAAGACTGAAAATGAAGCTATTTATTGTCAAGCACTTTTACAGGATAATGATCTCCTGCTGCTAGATACAAAAGAAGTCCAAGAGAGGCTAGAAGACATACAGAATTCCAAGTATCTGTTCAAACAGACTTATAGGCGCTAGCAGTGGAAATCAGATATTAGGTCATTCAGCCCACCTCTTTGCCAGTGAAGAACTGGTTCCCTACAGTCCATTTGCTCCTGTTTGTACAGCTCAGTTTTAAATACCGCATGTGATAGAGCTTCTGCAAGTTCTACTACTTAACACAACTCACTGTCTAGATGTCACTGTCTTCAATGGAAATTTTTTCTTTAATCTCACTATCTCCTAACTATTATTCCTAGCTAGGTTCCCATGCCCCATAAAATTCACCTTTACCCTCCTTTTATTAATTTCATCCTTGATCTATGACACTGTCCCTGTTCACTAATTATTTCAAACTGTAATTAGATTACCACATGGGAAGCCATTATTCATAGATATTAATGGAACCAATAAAGCAAAAACATAACCATACAGGCTATTTGTGCTTTGCAAACTTTATAAAGCAACTCAGTTGATGTCAATACTCAGCAAAATTGGATGAAGTACACCAGGTTTTTCCTCAAATTGCTTTTGCTATTCTGGATACTTAGATCCCTGTATTCTATTGTACTATATCATACAGGATGATGTCATTAACTCAATATTGAGCCATGAGACAGTTATGAAACAATTTGTAATAATCTTGTGATTCACCTCAATGGATTAATATTAATTTAGGTGCCTCAGAAAACCATATATTTATCTTCATGTAAGGGCTCAGAAACGCTCTCTCTTAAGCACTATGAACTGCAAAAGGCAATGCCATGATCATTTGAAGAAGTTTCAGTAGTGAGAACACCCTGTTCATCAAGATCCAACAGAAATAAAGGTGACACCCAAGTTCCCAATCATGCCAATAAACGGTTTTAGTATCATTATTTCTCTTTCTTTAACCATACTAGAAACAGATTATCAGCAATCTAAATGTGGCATTTCAAGTGGCAATGAGGTCAAAAAAAAAAAAAAAGCAAGCTAAACAAGTCAGTGAAAGTAAGATCAAATAGAGCACAGCTTGCAATCAATACTAATATGTGGAAATACAAGAATATGGGGACTGGTCTTTAAATAATTACAGCCAAGAGGCCTGACTTTCAGTTACCTAGAATTCACTTTCAGTACAGCTAGGACAGAGAGCACAAAGGCTGCAGAAGCCCTACTTTTATTGCCAGATTTGCTAGGCCAGCCAACAGTGTGGAACTGTCCCAGATGCTCCTCCCCTGCCTCATTCTAGCCTTCTTACAGTTCTGCTCCATCCATGATATGGACCATGATGATGTAAGAAATCTTGCCTTTCTTATATTTGGCAGCTTCATGAAAGAATGAGAAGTTGGAAACAGACTACTGTAATCAGAAAGGAACCAAAGAAAACCTCCTTCGGCTAGAAAAATAAAAATCCAGTCTTACCATTTTTATACCAAAAAAGTTTGTTTTTCTTCTATTAATAGAAATAGAAAGGTGACATTCATCCAATTCACATAGTCCAAACTGCCTTTTCTGGGCAGCAAAAACTGAACTTCACTTCACACAAAACTTCCTGGAGGAGAAACTGTAATTGTATTATGGGAAAAGTAGTCCAAACAGGAATTCTTGTTCAGAGGACATAATGGTATCATGAGGCACCTGACTAATGCTATTCCAAGACTTAGACAGATACGATTTAATATCTGAATTTGTTTTAATCCAATTTGAAATTTCAGAGTTTATTTAGATTTTCTTTGGAAAAAAAATGTTTTCATGTAGAAACTCTAATTTTTGAGAAAACCTTAACATTTTCAGTACGTGTTTTTTGATTAAAGTAGTCTTGTTCTGCTTTTATTACAAATACTTGTGGGAGAGAATGAATGTTCCTGACCTGCTCTACTTCAGCTTCTGAGAACTCCATCACCCCAGTGCAAGGCTTGAAGTTTCACAAGTGACAGAAGCAGGGGATGATGCCAGTACTGCTGCCTTCACAGACCTTCCCATATAAACAAATGGCAGATTCCAGTCTTTAGTACTACCAGTTCTACAACCTTCATAAACACAAATATTTACCCAGAGGAATATGAAGAATCACATTCTCATCAAAAAACCCCAAGCCTTCTCATTCCAACAGTGTAAAATTGTGGACAAGGTAATATTTAAATCTGGTTTGCAAAAATTGAATTGAAGACTTGGAGAACAACTTTCAACATATGGCTTATTATGTTTTCTGAAGTTTCACCAAATAAGGAGCTAAAAATAGGTCTGCAGCTGATACCAAATAATTTTTTTCCAGTGGAGTCATTCTTCATTTGAAGATAACAGTCCCAGTAAAATGTTGAATGCTGCAACTCCGCATGTTTTGGCAAAAAAAGTAGTTTTTGGGAATTTAAGAATTCACTCAGCATGCAGCCAGCTGTCATTAAGACTGTGATAAATCTGTTGGTTTTGGCCTGGGTTTCTGGACACATGTACCATCCAGAGGTATGGAAAAGAGATGAACTGGTAACACAGAACTTCAGCTTTGTGACAGGAGACAAAAGCAAGGAGGGAAATGGAGAAGACAAAATGGAATAGAGAAGTCCAATTAAGACGGATGTAAAGCAGAGGGAAGTATACATATGCTGACTAAATATGACAAAATCCATAACTTTAATAGCACAGCTGTCCTTCAGCTTCTTGTCTTTGTGTTCTTTGAGAGTTTTTCAAGGAGCTGAGTTTATTAAAGACAATGAATACTTTGAAAATACTGCACATGCTTCAGGGCAATATAAAAATGAGTATATTACAATAAAAAAGATTTAAAAAAGTATTTTTAGATTTTTGAGTCTACATTACAGGTTTTAAAGCTTCTCTGATGTTTTATCAGACCTTCCATATAATACTATTATAAGGATAAAATACTGGACAATCAAAAAGTACACATACAACCTTAACTCCCTCCCTTTGAGAATATTTGTTGTTATTGTTGTGGATAGACCTTTAACTTCATGCAGGGTCTCTTCTGACTTAATCGACAGGCTGGAGCATTTGTCAGTGAGC
Organism: Amazona ochrocephala; assembly: GCA_039720435.1. NCBI lineage: Eukaryota > Metazoa > Chordata > Aves > Psittaciformes > Psittacidae > Amazona > Amazona ochrocephala. Next base: position 106,707,673 of record CM077878.1, read on the forward strand.
TCTCATCTCATTATTTTTTGATACTTTTCTATTATTTTACATTTTCCAAGCCTCTGTTTAGCTTAAGAAGTCCTTCCTTCCAGGAGAACCCGAAAGCTTCACACCTCAACTAGGATGCTGTATCTGAGTCAGATGAGGAGTCCTGCTGAATGAGCACAAATTAAAGCTGTATACTTGGCAAATAATCACCGAGGTAGGCTTTTAGAGACAAAGAGGAGGGTAATCGCATAACTTCCACGGGTCTTTCAGAGATACATCTTTAACTGAGCTTGAGGTCAGAGTTGTAACAGTTTACAAAGGACTTTTGAATGTAGGTGTCGTGGTTTAAGCTTCTATAAACCCATACAGCCGCTCTCTCACTCACTTCCCCCTCTTTCTTCCCTCCGCTCCTGGAGGGATGGGAAGGAGAATCGAAAGAATGCAACTCCCACAGGTTGAGATAAGAACAGTTTAGTAACTAAGGTATAACACAAATCACTGCTGCTACCACCACTAATAATAATGACAAGAGAAATACAAGGGAAAAGAATACAATTTCTCACCATCCAATATCAAGCCCAGCCACCCAGTGCACCCCCACCAGTAACAATAATGACAAGGCAAATACAGGGAAAGAATACAATAGCTCACCACCCAGCTCGACCAAGCTGTGCACCCCCACCAGAGCACCCTCCACTGGCTGCACCCCCCACCGTGCACCCTCACCACCCTTCCAGGTCTCTGCTCCCCGTTCTACATCCTGGACATGACATGCTGTGGTATGGAATAACCTCTTTGGACAGTCTGGGTCAGGTGCCCTGTCTCTCCTTCCTCCTGGCTTCCCCTCCTCCCTGGCAGAGCATGAGACTCACAAAGTCCTTGGCCAGCCTAAACATTACCAAGCAGTAACTGAAAACACTGGTGTTATCAGCACTGTTCCCAGGCCCAAAATCAAAAACACAGCACTGCACCAGCTACCAAGAAGGAGAAAAAATGACTGCTGCTGCTGAACCCAGGACAGTAGGAGACATTGAACCCAAATGGAGATATTTGAATGGAGAAATTTCTCAAATAGAGTATACTCAGAGATAGTTATTGAAAATCTTACAAGATGTGTAGGCGACTATTGAAAATCTGGTGCTGAAATTATATGAGAACAAGATCTATGATAAAGAGTATCTGACAAAAAAAGTCATGGAATAAAAAAATAACATTCTCTTTTAACTCAAAACCCTGCAGCACTAAGAGCAGTCAAACTGTTCAGCCTTTCTTTACACAGAGAGATATCTGGGGCAAATTCTGACTCTTCTTTGCAACCTTCATTCTTCTTCACTGGCAAAATCATTTCAGTCAGCTCTATCAGGACAATATCCAGAGGCAAAGTAATCTGCTCTATTAATCTGGCTCAATGCTGCTTCCCAGAAAGGAAGATAGGTTCAAAATCAGAAGCACAATCATGACTTCCACACCAAATCCATAGCTGCAAACTGCAGCTTAAACTCAACACATGAACAAACAAGCACATTTTTCCCAATACGTTCTCATTCTTTGAAGTTCAAATATCACAGATATTGCATACGTTTTACTATGATGTAGGTTACTGAACATTTTGAGTTCACTATTTAAAGCATCTGTCAGGGGCATGTTCCCTTCCTTGACATACTCAGATGAGATAATAAGAGTTTTTTATTGACACATTTAGTATCTTTAAGCAGGATCAAATTTACAGACAGCTGTCTCACAAGAAAGCTTATGAGACAGCAGTCTCTGCCACTTATTGGTATAGGATGACTGTATTTTACTTCAGTGATTATTCTTTGAGCTACTTGATACAGTCCTCTAAACTCTGTCCCTGTTTCTATACATTTATTTCTAACCTCCATATCAAGCCTCCTCCCCATATCCCACATCTTGTTAGTTCTGGCCAGATTATATTATACTTTTTTCTCACTAAATAGTTAGTTACACTTTCTGGTGGATGGGAATTCCTACAACTGTTCATTGTTTGGCCTGCATTTCCACAGAACCCTTTATTTTTTTTCTAACAGCCTTTTACACATTCTTGCTTTTACGGAAGAAAATGCTTTGATAGGGCAACAGAGCAAAATTGTAGAGAAAATTTATTTCACTGGTGACAGTATTCTGGACCTCTTTCTTCCTCTAAGTACAGACTGTCATTGGCTGCATAGGCCTTAATTGTTGAGGTGTTCCCCCAGATCCCATTTATCCAAATGAGGGAAATGCTAGCATATACCACAGCTCCCATACACTCAAAGGCACAAAACTACTTTCTGTAGAAAGTAGAGTACGGGAAGGGGCTAGTGCAAATAAATTCCTAACAGTCCACATGGTTATCCTAGATATTCCAGTATTGCCTAACAGCAGTAAGGGCTCTGGACTGCAGTTCAACATCTCCTTGAAACTGGAACTCAGAACCTGGATGTTTTCTGAATTTAGAAACAAATGCACAGACCTTTACTCTATTATCCCAAGGCTGATTGTCACTACTCAGCTGTGTTTTGTTAAGTTGGACTCAAAGGTACCCAGGCTGTTTTAGCCAAGCATGGATGTTTAGTAGCAAGCACACTCCAAGAGAATTTGGCAGAAGTACACAGTATTTCTGGATTCTCAGTGGGTAGGAGATAGGCAGTTCAGTCAGTAAAACAGTCCTTCTGTATGCACTAGAAAAGGCAGTTTGAAGGCAGTTTGTTGTATTTCAGGAATTAAAGTGAATAAGGTTATTTTGGTGTGGTTTTTTTTTTCTGTTGTTGTTTTTTTTCTCCTCTCTAGACAGCTCTCCAAAATCTAGGCGCAGTTAAGCTATATCTTGGATGCCAGAGTACTACTTAAGGTATTGTTCAAAGTTAACAAATGTTCTCTGTATCTATCTTCTTTTCATATGCCGGAAAAAAGACAGAAATGTTGCACATCTGGAAACTGTTGCTTTATTGTTTACCACATCTGTTTGTTCATGAATTAAATATTAAGTTGACCCAAAAAGCATGACTGAAAAACAATGCCATAGGAATCATAATCTGTGAATTTAGTGCTCTTGGTGCTCATATGACTAAATGTAGCTTATCTTTTGATTGTTTCTGAGAAATTAATGTGAAGAGGAAGAATAAGGAAAAGGAAGTCAGATCAACAGCCTTTATGCACGTCCTATTTTTTACTTTTAATGTCCCAATTTAAGAAGCTTAAAAAAATAAATATATAGAGTCTTAAAGCACAAATAGGCAAAGTCAAAGACAAGTTTTCTGGTAATAATACATTGGTCTTGGTTAATATTTGAAACAGAGAGTGAACATATACAAGTATAAGATGGACATGGTTCTGTTCTGTTCTAATATTGCCTTCATAGCTTTAGTAGAAATTTTTGCAATTCTATGCAACAATTTGATGATGTTTCATTTTGTGATACTTTTTCTGGACAGGACTGCCCAAGAGAAAATAAAGCATAGAGTTCCAGGCCTCACTATATCCTTCAGTTCCAAATCTTAGAATTATGCAAGAAATTGTCTTGGAATGGAGCTCATATTACTATGTGATTTGGGGACAGATATGACACACTTAGACTGATGTTAGGAATCTGTCAGATATGGCACAAAATTAAAAATCAAACAAACAAAAAAAAATCATGGCACTGTATTTGTTTACATATGCTACCATGTTTTGAGGGCATGTCAAGTTTTCAGGATGACAGAAACAAGGTCAGAGAATGGGTGTATAACTTATTTTTTTAGTGCTAATTTACTTATAGCATGCATACCAAGCCTTTAAGAAATGGCTTTTTAAGTGTTAGACACATATTAGCATCCCAATAAAATCTGAAATAGCTACCTGTAAAGATACAATATATATTTACTGTTGTGGATAAGCCTAAATCTGCTTCTTGAATTGCTCAACAGCTTGAAACACAACCTGATTCTAAATAAAATGGCATAATCATGTCATCAGCTCTGAACAGTCATCTTCCCTCAGTCTTAACTAAAGTGCATGAGAACATCTTCAAAACAGAGCTATTCTCTGTTGATTGCACTCCTGCAATATTCACTACCAGCTGTGGTGACACCACTTGTCTTACGTGATTTAGGAATTAGTTTGATTAGAAATAAGTAGCTATTATATTTTAGTACATGTAAGCATGTCTGCCTACACTACAACTCTGCATGAATGCTGTACAGATGTGTAAATGAACCACAGGAGCCTATGAAAAACAAATTTTTATTTCTGTGCTCATGAAGGGGTTTTGTTCTTTAACAAACAGTGCTACTCTGAAAAAGCTAAGGTCTACTTCTCTAGAGTTTGAAGGTTTGATTCTTCACTCATAATATCTCCTACCATCAAGTGCTAAAAACAAACAAGATAAAGGAAAACATCTTGGACAAAAGACTGTAGGATTTAAAAAAAGCCCTATAATATAGCATTAACTATTATTTAGCATCTTTTCTTTAAAAGAACAAATTGAATAGACTGACCTAAAAACTCATTAGTCTAATAAAACAGCAAAATGCAGCATATAAATCCAGCAATGACTACCTTTTTTCAATTTGTAGACAGCCTACAAGCAGAAAAACTGTTACTGCAAGGTAGTCTTCCAAGCTTATAGCCATGGCAGTTCATAGCTTGATGTAACCCAATAAGCCTGGTCCATTTACCTTTGTTACCTAGTGAAAACCTTAAGTAAAAAGTGTTTACTTAGCTTCTTCCTGAGCATAACTAGTTCTCCTGAAAATACTCCTTTTTCTAAAGAACAGAACATCATTTGTAAAAATTAGAAAATGAAAATGTTTCTTACACATGTAGATTCCAACACAGATCCAAAGAAAACATTAACATCTTAGGCCTGGAGTGACTGTTCCACTAATAAGGTTCCTCTGTTTAAAGACTAGCACATCAGGGGAGCATAACTGAGCTGCTCAAATTAATTCATTCAGTTTGGTATTTTCTGAATAAGCCATTTGACAAATGGCGTTTCCTCATTCTAAGGACCCATTCAGCCTATGCATGGTCACCCAGAAGTATTGCCTATTGTTTGAAAGGAAATACAAACATGTAAGCTACTCTGAAACAATGGCCAATATTTAGCATTGGCATAAACATATGTGTTGCTCCCTGAAGCCAAAAGACTTGTACCTTCCAAAATAAGTTTCCTGAATGCTGCTGCAAAGATGATTTTATATTACTGAAGATGGTATCCTTTTCTTATAGGGAGAAGCAGAAAAAGGAGAAAGGCTGCCAGAAAGCTTCTAGGGCTGCCTGGTTGTCTTGTCAGTCTCATCTTTAACAGAGCAGGGAAGACAAATCCTACTCCAACTAAAGACTGACAGACATAGCAATGAGATCTGTCTTTCTGTCTTCTCTGAATTGCCCAAGCATGACCTGTGATGGAGCAGTAGCTGAATAGACAGCTGATACTGCTGCCATCAATCTAGGTGCACCCCATAAGTGAGGCAAGAGTTAGACCTATTATGTTTTCATTTCCTACAGTAAGTACAGCAAAGATGGATTGTCTCTCCTGATTTCAGAAAAGCATAGTGATGCTTTACAGGCTATTATAATTGAGTTTATATTCTTGTCTGGTTTTTCTCCTTGGTTGCACATCTCTCTGCCAGATTTCTGGAGACTCTCATTCAGCTAAAAGTGTTGCATTATTATTCATTGCCTAATCATAGGGTGTTAAGAGTTACACTAAGCAAATGTAACTACTCCAACACAATGTGAGCCCTGCTCGCGTTGCTGTCACTTCTGAGATTCTATGCAAAAATTCTCATGTAAACAAAAAATAGGATTTGTGGATTACAACCAAGGCACTTAATTGATTACTCTGACACACCATGAACACTGAAGAAACAAAAAATTCATTAACATGAACTTCTCACTGAATTGCCAGCAAGAAAGAAAAATATATTCCTGTCACTCTTTGCTTTCTATTATGAGCCAACTGGCTGCTCCTAGAACAAGAAAATAGGTAGTGGAAACTTTCGTCATAGTCTGAGGCTGAGTCTGCCCCAAGATGGCGGCAACCAGTTACATTTTGCTATCTGTCAGGCCTGTGTGAGATGCCCAACATCTGTTCTGCATTACAGCACCTTGACAGAAAAGATATGAAAGATGCTGTGAGAGATCACAGCATTTTTATATTGTGCTCTACAGATCTCTGGCTAAATTGAGCCATAGAAATCATGTCTGAAGTGAGTTGGACATTGGTAGAAAAAGAACCTTAACAGAATCAGGGTGAAAATTAGTTGTATTTCATCATGGAAAGAAGAAAATAATTTAAAATGGAAGGAGTTGTAACCAAGCAGAAAAAATAAGATGTAGCAAAGCAAAGTAAATAACATTTCTAACAAAGGATAAACTGCAGTTGGTTAAGAAAATAAAATCTGCAGAAAGTCAGCTGTTTGCCCATGTTTTCAGATCCATGCTTCCAAAATTCAAAATGTAACATTTAAAGACTAGATTCCAAAACTGCAGTCACAATGGCATGATGATATTTATCCAAAACAAACATGCATAGGAACCATGGTTTTTTCAGCATTAGCTTGCAAAACAATTAGGCCAAGAAATTAAGGAGAAAGAATCTGAAGACTGCGTCAGCCATGCTAAATGGCTTCAGCTTTAACAGCTACTGCTATTTTTGGTAGACACATAAACATGCCTCCTTTATTACAAAACTGCTTTGAAACTGACCTGCAGATCAGAAACAGACTGGGGCTTCTAGGCACTGGGCCACATTGAACAACATCCCAGCTGGGAAATTACATCTAGGGGACTGTTTGTCCTGTGGCCTGTGTCTTCTGTTTTTCTTACAGATGGCTGCAGGCTTTGCAGAGCTAATGTACTTCGCTTCGTTAGTCGTAACTGACACCTCTTAACAAATAAACAGCATAGTTACACACCTGAGATTAAGCATAGTAGAAATACCACTTGTGTTCCTTTTTCTGACACAACTTGTTGTGTCCTGAGACCCAAGACTGACTCTGCCAAGTAGCAGAGAACATCTGCAACATGGCAGCTTCCCAGGAGAGAAGAAATCAGTGGGGACTAAGTGTACCGAGGCTTTATTTTTATATATGTATATCCCAGTGCTGGAACACAAGTGGTGAAGTAGCAGGCTTTTTTTTTTTTTCCCCAGAAAGCTTCCAGTCTACACTGATGTGTCTGCTCATCAAATCTCCTGCTTCTGATGGTAAACTACTGCTTGTTCAAGATCACTGATTTGGCTGTTCATCTGGAATTTCTCAGGTACTAAGGAGTCCAGCTAGGGTAGCAGCTGCCAGGCAGCCAGAAATCCTGGACACATAAATCACAGTACATGCAGAATGCATACAGAGTGACACTGAGCAGGCTTAGTACAAGTCATCTGGGCACACACGGTATGTTTGACACCTGCAGAACGTGTTGGATGGGCTGCACAGCATGTGTTGCATGCGTGCCCCGCTGGCACATAGTCAACATATCCTGAGCATGTTAGATGCACTGCAATACTCAATTTCTGTCTATGAGGGAAATCTGGGATCCTTAGTTTTTTAATGCCAAGAATTGGTGAATATGTTAATGCTTGGTTCTCAGGGAGCTTTCCACATCAGGAATGGACTCTGATGAAAGAACAAGATAAATAGCAAAGAGCAAATTCTCTTGCTGCTCTTGCAAGTTGTGTCTTTCATGACACAGAAATCTATGTAATGTTTAAAAGCAGTATACAACACTTCCATACAATGAAACACTTGCTTGTGAAATAAGAAAAAGCACTTGAAAGACCACATCATACCTGTAGTACTATTTCTAAAGATCAGAAATGAGAAAATCTTTAAAGGTAACCACCTTCTAAACAGAGGACAATCCTAAAGTGAGAGGCTTGAGTGCACAACAATGGATTACTCTCAACATCAGAAGAAGGCTGAGCAGCCTCAGTGGTATAAAGCTTGGTGAAATTTTGAATGCAGCTCAAGGAGGCAGCTTTCAAGACCTCAAAGGTGGATTATATAGCAACAAATTTAATTATATAAGTGATACTATCTGTTTAAAACAATTACTACTCTGTCTAATGCTTGTTGCCCTTTATCAACTAAAACAATCATAAAGTCAAATGTGGAAATATTTTCAGAATTTTCTTTTCGATCCTTACACAAGTAGAACTCAAAATGACCTCAGCTAGAGTTTTTCTTTAGTGAGGATTTTAAGATTTCAGGTTCCACGGGCTTTCTCTGCTGAGGACAGAAATTCATGCTAAGCTACCTGAAGAATGAAATGTGGGATGATATTATTGAGTTATCTATTCATTAAATCAGCATAATGAATTCATTTATTTCTGAGTTGTTTGCATCTCATTTGAACCAGATTTGCAGGTGGAATGTAACCTTTCTTCTCAGAGTTTCTCAATCCCTTTTTAAATCCAATCTTCCCATTTTTCTTCTGCATTAGTCACTTCCAGTAAAATTCATTTCCAGTAAAATTCACTGAGCATATACGATATATATGCAGATATAAGTCTGTGTAAGTACTTGATACTTTTTGGAATTAAACTAGAACAGTGAATTATAGTAATCAGCAGCTATGAAGTTTCAATGTTTTTTTCCATAAAAGAATAAGTGTCTCAGAATATTACACTGAAGAATGGAATGCATTTCAAAGCACAATAATTCCTCCCTTATTACAACCTCACTTCACTCATGGCTAAAACAATGTCAAATAAGCTAATGTCTCTGATTCAGAACACTTATTTTAACATAAAAATCAATAAATAATACTACCAAATAATACTGAGCTTTAAGAAAGCTCCATGTTGATGTTGATGAATTTTATTTTCATATAGCAAATAACCTCAGAATTTTCATTTCATTTAGGTTCCACATAAGGCATGGAATTTTTCAACAGAGAAATTCTATCTTTCCTAAGCACATGTACTTTTTCAGCCAAAGGTTTACAAATACTTTTTGCCCACGCATGACTTCCCTCAATTCTTTCAATCCGTATAATCATGGTCCCAACATCGTCTTTGGTGTTCTAGTTCTTAGCTGATTCTCCTTTTTCAAAGTAATTTATTGACTGCATGTGAACCTAAAACAATATAGATGTGCAATGTAGACAATAGAGTGCTCTCAGACCACCTCTGCTTGGAAAACATCATCTGATTTAACTTCTTATCTATGCAAGAAGGTTGCTTTCAGTTCCCTTCATAATGTTATGCAGGTATAAAGGAAAGCCTTGCACAAAATATTTTTTGGAGTTTAAAAGTAGGTCTATTTGGCTTATCTTCATGGGGAGGGAGAGTGACCATAACAGAATAATTTTTTAATGCATACATACAGTCTTGGACATAGAGAAGAAAGTAATTATAAATACAGGTTTTACATTATTTTAGGTTGTGATTAACATCAACTTTGCATTCATAGAGATGGCAGCGCAAGGTATAAGGCAGTGAATCAGAATCAGTATTATCCTTGAGCACTGTGATGTCTTGTCCTCACTCCAGTCATCACCATTTCAGTGCAGCACTCTATTAACTGTGATGCATTAGGAAAATTATTTGAATAATTTGCAAGCAAATTAAATGAAGACTCTTCAATAATCTTGCTTTTCAATACTAGGACATGCCCTCACTAACGATTATAATTGGCTTTGGTATCCTATGATCTTGTGCACTAAAATCAAAGCTTGAAATGAGCAGAGCAGCGCAACATCTCAGCATTCTTGTGGGTATAGTGGCATCATCAACATCCACTCACCTACCCCTTTTCATTCCAAGAGTGTCTGTTTCCTCACACAGTTATTACTCCCACATGAGTTTGCCCTTCCTCTCCCAGCTTCAATCATAATGTTAGCTGATTTCTGGAAAGACTAAAACCAACAGCTGCTTCCCTTTGTGCATTAAATACCATTTAGTATGTTTTCTTTTTCCTTTAGGAAAAAACTAAATGTAATAGTGGCACAAATAACTCAAAATAAACAGGCATTTATAGGGATGAATTGGAAATCTTTACTAATCTTAAATGCATCTAACACAGCACACTTTTGTATATAGGCGACTTCTTTAGCAACTACTTTCTGACTGAATATATCAGATTAATTTACACTGAAAACAGTATTATTAATTCCCCCAACCCTAACTTGCCGTGTGATCAATTTAGTAGCAGTTGGGCCATTTTGTTTTTATTTAATGTTTTGCAGTTTGTTCAGATGTAGGCTTATTCTCCTTATTGACAGAATCCTGTCACACAGAATGTTCTTGGTAACCGTGTAAAACTACCTTGTTGGTAACAGCATCCTGGAAGTAAAACTTCTGCTAACCCTGATAAGGAGAGAAGATTTGGCTTCAGAGGTTTTGTCTTTGTTTCTCATCATCCAGCTCTATTTCAATTGGCAGCAAATTAAATTGATTTTCTCCAACTTGGTTTTGTTTTCCCTGTGATGGTAACTGGTAATTGATCTCCCCACCTTTATCTCAACCCATGAGCTTTTTCTTTTTTCTTCCCTTCTGCTGAGGAACAGAAGAGAGCATCTGGATAGGTGCCTGGCAGGCAGCTGAGGTCAACCAATCACAATGTGCTAGCCACAGTTACTCAATTTCTTGCAAGAAGAAATTCTATACATCAGTATTCTGAAAACAAATCCTTGGCTTCAGTGCCAAATTTTCTTCCTTAAGTCTTCTTCAGTAATACCAAAAGGATACCTAGTTCCCCTCAGAGACCCTAACTCTTTGGAAACGATAAAATACAGTAACACTTGCAGTGGCACAGCATGTTTTTTTCACAAGAAAATAACACTTTTCTTTTTCTTACACAGTGAAATACACATTTTTAAAGTTTTTAATGTTGGACTAAAAATGCCAAAATTTACTTGCATGTCAGTGCTGGCCCACTTTCCACTTCTATGCTGGCTGCAGAGTTTTCATTAGTTCCCTGACCTGAAAGTTATTTCTTTCCAGTTTTACTGTTGTTTTTCTGCATTTGTCTTCTAAAGTCTACTCTTTGGGTGCATTCTCCAGTCATACAGAAACAATTCTGAGCAGCTCAAACTCAAACCAGCCCGGACATGTCTACATGTTTAAAATCCACACTTTGTTTCCCTGCCTTTTGATGGTGCATTTATGCAGTATACTGACTTTCAGAAAGAAGTGCCCCTCAATGCTTGCACCAAAGCCCTCTGCTCCTTTACTTGTGCCTCTACAGGGGTTTGCGTGATAACACAGCAAACAGGATCACTAATACGACCTGGATTAAAAACACACCTGTCTTCTTCATTTTTTGCAGTGTCAAAAAAAGACAATTTTCATCCTGCAATAAAATTCACCTTCTTATTTCTAGGACATCATTATTAAAAGTAAACATAATGAAAAAACTAAGATATACATATTATTTTCCATAAAAAGAATTTTAAAATCTCTTCATTCTCTGCAGAGCTATTAAACATAAAAGGAGACAGAATCCAGGAATATATGGTATAGTAGCAAAGAGGCATGTTAGCCACAATGTCTCATTTCTGATATTATAGTCACTCTACACTTAAACTCCAGCTTACACCATGACATTGTTTTCCTTAAACTTTTTATGCAAATAATAACATCAACAAAAGCCTATCATGAAAACCTTACTGCAAATTCCTTTTTCCAGCCCTAACTTCCTGATGTTTTTGAAATGCTAGTGTAACTGAGAAGTGGTTGGAATATTTTGTGTATTTTTTCACCACAAAACACTAGTATTTCTGAAATCATAATGAAAGAGTATTTAGAACATGAAAGTTACAGCTGTTATGTTACTGTCTCAAAATATAATCAGACTCTATGACATGAGCTCTATGGCCTCTGTGGCGCATAGTTTTATACTATTAAGGGTAGCTTAGAAATAGCAGAAAGTGATATTGATGTGATCTGTTCTTGATTGTGCACAAGAAGACAGCCAGGAATGCTTAGGGAAACCGAAACAACAACAAAACTGAATGAAAGATGACTCTTATGTCTCCTACCACATTTTCAGTAAAAATCTGGCAGGTTAGTAACCTTACTTAGCATCTTTAATGGTCTTCTGAGTATGTGTGCTATGATAAGACAAACTTAACTGAAAAATCATTTCAGGCTGCTAAACTATATGAACTAGCGTAATTGTATTAAATAAGCCAGAAAGCGTCATACTGGATGCAAAGACTTAATAACTGTCAGAGAGGGGCTAACAGGTAGATTTATTAACAACTGTGTTCAAAAGAAGGTTGAATATGAGAATTTTCAATTTGAAAACACTTGTAACTGCTCTTTACATACCAAAAGAAACCCAAAATGTGTAATTTTGTGCAATTTTTTTTTTTTTAGAAAATGGCAGCTAAAAAAAAAACAACAAACAGCTTTTCAATATTCACATGGACTACATTTTCTTAAAGCAGCTTTCCAACATTCACGTGAACTACAAACTATTACAATTTGCTATAAGAAGCATATAAGCACTGTCAAGTTCAGTGCCCTACTACTGATTTGTTATACACCTGCTTGCTTTGTTCAAGGATCAGTTTGGGTTTTTAGGTTACATACACATATGAATATGTGCTCAGATTTTTGCAATCTAGGAGATAGTAGGAAATCAGGATACTGTGGACTTCAAGATGGCAGCAGAGAAAAAGAAGTTATATGCTGATGTGATGGCTCATGCTCACCAGTGCAGACAGCTGCCCAAAAGCTGAGAGCATTATTCACCTTGGAGATGCTTTCTGTCACTTGCCATTGTCCTCCACAGTAGTTTTAAACTGCTTTTCCAAGTTTATCAGGGGAAAAAGCCTACTTAACAGGATTTAAGTGAGCTCACATGGACTCTGGAGAGACCCATAGTTGCAAGGAGGATACAAAAATTCTTCCAGCATGGGCCAACCTGCGCAGATCCATGTGCAGGTTCTGTACTGACATTTATGTTCTGACCAATCTGAAGGAGACAAACGAGCCAACAGAGAGAAGTCAATTTTGATTCAAGTGTCATGTCTTAACAGAAATAACCCAGTGTTTAGAACACTGCTGCAGCAAGGCTCAGCACCTAATGTGTCTGGTTCTGGATCATTTCCAAACATTCTTTGAGCTGTGGTTTGAAAACACCGTGCCAACATGTCTGAGGTTTTCCACATAGCTGACATAACTTTAAATATAGTGCATAATATCTCCAAGCAACTTGTGGTGTACCCGAAGGTGTTTGGGAGGGGAATCTGGCAGTAGCTACCATTCATAACCACAGAGAATATAATCATGGCTATGGTGAAAGTACAGGGCATTTGCCAGGAGTGTCATAAGACTTCTGTCCTTTTCAGAAGTCACTGATGAAAATGAGTTCATTGTCCATTCTGGTGCCCCCAAAGAGGAAGAAGAGAGAAACTAAAAGCAAGGTCTAAACCACTGGACCAGGATGCCAGATTAACTTTGAATCTAGTACTTTGCAGCCTGTACCTGGAAGCTTGAAGAGACTTGGTTCACCTGAATATGTGCATACAGGAGGATCTGATCTCCATGGACTTCAGGAATAGAGGACAAAACTGCATTTCACATCTGACAGAAAACCTGTATAGGCAATTTCTAGGAAAGAAGCTACAGGCTTGGAATCAACAGAACTCAGAAATCAATGAGGAATACATCAAATGCTGCTAGTAGGATCAGATAAGATCTAGCTTGAGGCTGCATGTATATATAGGAGATTTTTGGCTCTGAACAATCTGAAACTGGAAGGCAAGCGTGTGCTGCTTGGGCATTAAAGCAAAAAATGACAAAAAACCCCAGCAAGCTGAGACACTCCTCATAATTTTTCTAATTAATACATATAAAGAAAGTGCAGAGAAGCAATTCAATAATTCAGCAATGAAATCTTCTTTATCAGAAGCTATAAAAGTTTATAGAGAAATACAATCCTTAATCCCTGGATATCACAATTTGAAATTATGTTTTTGAATCCTTTTATCCCAAAATAAAATACAGAAACCCCAGTATTAATAGGTTGCCTTCTCCTTTTGATAGATTTCAGAGATCCTGTCATGTAAAGAAGGGAGCTAATTTTCACATTATGGTATTTAAAATAATCAAAACTGGTACATAAAATGATTACTGCTACCATCAGCTAACAATTTAGCTTATCAGAAACCTTAGTAATAGATTGACTCTTTTCTCTTAGAAACTATAGTCTCTTTCCATATCCTCTGGATGCCACGGTTTCATCAGCTACAAGGTAAACTGAAGTTAAAATGTACTCACTTACTTATTTTATTTCTTACTTCATTCAATTTTTCTCCAAGGCATTTAGCTTCAGCAAACCTGTCAATGCAAGCATAATGATACAGAATTACTCTAAAGAACTAGCCAAATTAGTTGTTCACCATAAAATACAGAATTACTCTGGACTACTTTTTGATTTGTAAGTAGAAATGAAAGGAAAAAAAAAAAAATCCATCAGAAAAGATTGTTTGGACTAGAAGAAAGTATTTCTGAAAGAAACCATGCAACAAATAGGTATACTAGATAGACAAAACAAATTTATTTGACTTTTTAAGTTTTAAAAACTATGTTATTTCAATTCTAACAAATGGATTTCTTAAATATTCACCTTACGTCAAAATATTAATTTTAATATGCTACATTGCTTGCAATGTTTTAACATACATCTTTATAAAAGTAAAACAAAAATAAAGCCAAGCCAAGCCAAAACAAAATTTTTGAAAGTATTAGAACTTCTGCTTACCAAGATATTTTAAATTTCAGCCTGTAACTTGCATATTGCTGATGATCACTGTGCTGCGTGACAATGTGCATTTCAGTCATTAAGAAACTTCTCAAACAGAAATATAGGAAGGTGTGACAAAACTACATTATTCTGTTCTTCTAGAGATAGTCCTTATCTATTCACTAAGGGGAAATCCTGCCTGACCAATCTGGTGACCTTCTATGAAGGGGCTACGGAACTGATGGACAGGGGCAGAGCGGTTGATGTCATCTACCTGGACTTGTGTAAAGCCTTTGACACTGTCTCACATGACATCCTTCTCTCTAAGTTGGAGAGACATCAATTTGATAGGTGGACCACTCGGTGGATAAAGAACTGGCTGGATGGCCGCACGCAAAGAGTAGTGCTCAGTGGCTCAGTGTCCAGCTGGAGACCAGTAACGAGTGGTGTCCCCCAGGGATCGGTGTTGGGACCGGTCTTGTTCAACATCTTTGTGGGTGACATGGACAGTGGGATTGAGTGCGCCCTCAGCAAGTTTGCCGATGACACCAAGCTGTGTGGTTCGGTTGATACATTGGAGGGAAGGGGTGCCATCCAGAGGGACCTTGACACGCTTGTGAGGTGGGCTGATGCCAACCTGACGAAGTTTAACCATGACAAGTGCAAGGTCCTACACCTGGGTCGGAGCAATGCCAGGCACAGCTACAGGTTGGGTGGGGAAGAGATTCAGAGCAGCCCTGCGGAGAAGGACTTGGGGGTGTGGGTTGATGAAAAAATGAACATGAGCCGGCAGTGTGCGCTTGCAGCCCAGAAGGCCAACCGTATCCTGGGCTGAACCAAAAGGAGTGTGACCAGCAGCTCGAGGGAGGTGCTCCTGCCCCTTTACTCTGCTCTCGTGAGACCTCACTTGGAGTATTGTGTGCAGTTCTGGTGTCCTCAACATAAAAAGGACATGGAACTGTTAGAACAAGTGCAGAGGAGGGCCAGAAGATGATCAGGGGACTGGAGCACCTCTCGTATGAAGATAGGCTGAGAAAATTGGGGCTGTTCAGCCTGCAGAAGAGAAGGCTGCGTGGAGACCTCATAGCAGCCTTCCAATACCTGAAGGGGGCCTATAGGGATGCTGGCGAGGGACTCTTCATTAGGGACTGTGGTGAGAGGACAAGGGGTAATGGGTTTAAACTTAAACAGGGGAGGTTTAGATTGGATCTGAGGAAGAAATTCTTTACTGTGAGGGTGGTGGGGCCCTGGAATGGGTTGCCCAGGGAAATTGTGAATGCTTCATCCCTGGCGGCGTTCAAGGTGGGGTTGGACATAGCCTTGGATGGCATGGTTTAGTGGGAGGTGTCCCTGCCCATGGCGGGGGGGTTGGAACTCGATGATCTTGAGGTCCTTTACAACCCTTACTATTCTATGATTCTATGATTCTATGATCTGTGACATGAAATTCTGAACTGTTACTTGGTTGTGTCCAAGTTGAACCTTGTTGAATTTTGAGGCAGAAGTGTAATACTACTTTTTAAGCAAACCTTCAGCTGATCTGGAAGAGTCTTATTCTAGCCAAAGTAACTGAGGAAACAAAAAATTGTATTTCTGTCTAACTCAAATAATGACAAAACACAGTATAGAAATGCAACTTTCCCCTGGAGAGATGGAGTTTGGAAAGGTGCCCCTTCTCAAGTAGTCCATTTCCCTGTAAAACTAGAACAAACTAGAATTTCAGGTGCCCATATTTGCATCTCCTCATGAACATTTCCTTTAAAGGATGAATTCAACAGGGCTAAATGGATGAAGTTAAAGGGTTCCCCAGTACTTATGTTTCTCATATAAAGAAGGCAGAAGCCTCTGAAACATCTGTGAGACTTTTATGCAAGTCTTTTTTACTGGTGTTAACTTAGAGCTCCCAAGTAGGCCTTGAAGATTGCGTAAAGATCAAAGGGAAGCAGCTCAAAACATCTTTCTCTTTCTTTCCTTCAGCTCCCATGAGCCAAATACTATGTTCATCAATTACTTAGTAATTCCTGAGGCAAATCTCCTGCTGACTATTGACTATGATTCATGTTCACAGAGATATTTAGCTGGTCAAGTTGAAGCCAGCTACCTATCCAACCCTTATTCATAGATTACTGCTAAAAGTTGTACTGGCCATGCATCTTGTTTGTCAAACATCACGGTTTATAAACTAGCACAATAACAGAAACTAAAATTTGGCATTAATTTATGAGAGCCCAACAAATTCCATCTGCGACTATGAATCACAGTCAAACAAAAAAAACCCAGATAAACACTTTAGATTTGACACTAATATTGAAGGAGAAAAAACAATTTCTGACACTCTAATAAAAAGGTGGTATTATCTAGCATAAAGGTGATATTGCTACTGAACAATTATACTGTCAGCTGAAAAGAGTTCATGTGTATTACCTACAAGATAAATATTCCATGATGAAACCCCAAAGTGAATTTAGCTACTAATTTAGTGTTTTTGCAAAGATTTCACTCTGAACGGAAATGCCAGTAATTAAAAAAAACATTTTGAAAAAATCTTTAACATACAATATAAACCAAGACTAACTCAGAGGCTGTCTGAGAGACTGTAGACATGTAGTGAAGTAGATGAATATTCACTCATTTTTAATTATTAGCAATCATAACAAATGACCTGAGACTCATCATTTCTATGAAACTCATCCATAGTTCCTGAAAAAATAAGTTAGCTGCTAGCCAGCTGAATTACAGAAAGCAAGGAAAGAAGAAAGTGAAAGAAATTAATGGAGAACAACAAAAAAGAAACTAGATTTACATCATATCTGTAAGCTCAGTAGACTTTTACTACTGGAAATATTGATTTGGATGGGATTTAAAAGCTTCATGCAGTGTGCAATATTAGATCAGAGTGGCTCAGCTGGGAAGATTTCTTGGTAGATTTCAACCAGAAAATGAGATGCATTTTTCTCCTCAAACAAATAATGCTAACAGAGCACAACTGAGCTCAGAAATAGGATACGATTAAGTTCTCTGGGAGTCAAGTATAGGAAATCCAAATTGCAGAAATCTGATTCTGTCTGAGCATAAATAATTTTTTTTTAATTTTTTTTTTAAGCAGGTCAACAGCTTTAAATATACAGAAGAAAAATGAAACAAAATTGCTATGAATTAACTGCAAACTAAGCTGTAGATCACCTTATAAAGCCACTTCTCATAGGCAACTGTCCTAATGGCATAACTTGAATCTATTGTCTTTCACTCGAACAGTAAGTCAGTAAATGAGCTTCAGAGAGAAATTATCCTTAACTATATAAGCTTCCCCACTTTTGAAAGCCAGAGATGGTACTGAGTTACAGTACTGAGGTGTTACCCCTATAAAAAGCTCTGAAGTAGTAGGTGAAAAGTTTTATGTCAAAACCAGTGTTTCTCTTAGATATGTTTTTTAAAACAAGATAAATGCATTTCAGTATTTGATTCAATTAACTGATTATACACAGGTAGTTACAGGAAAAAAGTATACTGCGTATGTATGACTATGTATATTCACATCTATATGAATAACGTCACAGCCCAAGCAACAGTTTGGCTGACAAAGAGGCTCACTGGCAATTCAGTAGGTAATAATTATAAGAATGATATAATGCATACTCGAAGTCTTACAGAGATGAGCTGGGGCTCCCGAGGTTAATAGGAGCCAAGAGGGAAGCACTGGCGTACCTCAAAGGAATTAAGGGTCTGGTTGAAGGAGGAGATTCTGCCCCTCTGCTCTAGTTCCATGAGACCCCAGCTGAAGCACTGCTTTCAGCTCTGAGGCCCACAACATAAGAAGGATGTGGACCTGCTGGAGCAAGTCCAGAGCAGGGGCATGAAGATGATGAGAGGGCTGGATCACTTTTCCTTTGAAGACAGGCTGAGAGAGTCAGGGTTGCTCAGCCTGGAGAAGAGATGGCTCCAGGGAGATCTTATTGTGGCCTTTCAGTACTTAAAGGGGGCTTGTAAGAAAGATGGGGACAAACTTTTTGGCAGGGCCTGTTGCGACAGGACAAGAGGCAATGGTTTTAAACTAAAAGAGAGGAGATTCAGATCAGACATACTGAAGTTTTTTACAATGAGGGTGGTGAAACACTGGAACAGGCTGCCCAGAGAGGTAAACGGCACAGTTCTTGCAAACATTCATGGTTAGGTTGGATAGGGCTCTGAGAAACCTGATCTAGTGGAAGGTGTCCCTTCTCATAGCAAGGGGGTTGGACTAGATGACCTTTAAAGGTCCCTTTCAACTCAAACTCTTCTATGATCTTATGCTAAATAGCAAGACAAGAAAATCTACCCAAAATACCCAAAGGAAAAAATAAGACAGCTAAAAATAAGCAACTCGTGAACCAAAATCTGTTTGTGGTATGACAGAAGTGGTTATGCAACTATAAACAAAATTATTAACACAAGAGGCCTACATATAAAGGAAAGTTATGGTAACCTTTAAACATGTGGTGTTCACACACTTCTTCCTGTGCAATTTGAACAGTCTGGATAACAGAGCTTTTGTGTAACTGGTAGTTCAGAGGCTGCATTCCAAATTACAGACTGGGCTTGATATAAATCCATTCTAATGAACTCAGTAAACTTGGAGATACAGGCACCTTTGATAAAAATGACTGCAAATAGCAGGGGAAAGCTGTCTTCCACCAGGTATAAGCATTCACATCAGCACTGATTTCAGCGACCAGCTGATGCATTGTAGAGAGGGGTTACACAAGGCACTAGCCTGAATCTCTTTGTTCTTTAGAGAAAGCAAATCTGGCATCGAGCTTTGTATGTTCTGCCCATCTCTATTACATGTTCCGAAACCAGAAGGAAATACTGGTTTGCTTCATAGCAATAACAGACAGACAAAATATGGAAGAATTGTGATTAACTAGAGGATATGCAGGACATGGCTCAGAACTGTATTGCTCCCATTATCATTCTGTGACCATGAAGTGTTCTGCTCCATAGACAGCAATGCCAGAAAAGACTGAAGTGCAATCATTTATTCAGTGATGATCATCTGACATATTGAACAGAAGAAAGGCATTACTAAACATTAAATTTACTTAGATAAATTCTTACCTACATTCAATATGTTCACAACTGGTGTCCCTGTGGCTACGTTATAGACCAGGCAGACAGTTAACCAGTTCAGAAAAGTGAGATGTAGCAAGATCTTGAGTAAGTCACAAAGATGTGTAGATCATTTCTTGCCTCAATTTTACTGAAGTAAATAAGCATAAAACTCAGTGACCTTGAAAATAATGTATTTTGTGCCTATTAGGGGAAATTTTAGTTACAAGTGTAGATCGAGAGATCTGCTTTTGGCATATCCACTCTCACAACCTTGTATTTCTCTTGCAGTACGACGAGAGTTAACACTAGAAAAACTGACACCGAAAGAGTACTGTTATCCAATCAACATGGAAAAGTGTTGGTGGTTTAAATTCTGAGATGTTTAAAGTCCATTTCATGGAAATTTATGTTTTCAATGTTTTGCCATTCTCACAATCTCATCTGGAAGATTTTTAAGTGTTTTGCCACTATTTATAATAAATGCGGAGGTGGAAAGTATTATTTCTGGTTTTGAGTGCAAAACTGACAGAATGAAGCTGAAATCACTTGGCAAACAAGTTAGGAACAACAGACAAAAGCATATGTTAAACATCTTGTACCTTGAGTCCAACTCAGTCCTGAAGCCAGTAAAGCATTTTTGACAATGGAAAGTGCAGTAATTGATTCGGTCACATGGATCTTACTTCCTCCAGATAATTCATGATCATGAATGCCATTACCACATTGCTTCAACATGCTTATTAAGATAAGATGAATAAAACCAGAGGAAATAGGCACTAAGATTCCTTATGCCACTTTCATATTCTATTCAGACTTTTATCCTGCCACCACTCAATGCCTTCTGAATATGAAATATTCCCAGTAAGAAAAGACAAAATTTTTGTACCAAGTTCTCAATAGAAGTGTGGAATGTCTGGTGAAAAAATACTCATGCATTCCTACTCAGACTTATACCATACTCTTGGACGTTTGCCTCTAGCAGTATCTTGCTGTGACACTCACCTTTGCTTCAGAAGCTGTTTGCTGTCCTCAGTGGTTACACTGTCAGCATGGTCCCGCTTGAAAACTTCAAAAGCTTCCTGACATCCAAGTGACATATTTTCTCCTGCCCCAGGAAAAAAAAAAAAGGGAACTACTTCAGAACCATCAAAAGACAGACAATTTGCATCTATTTAACTCCTGTTTGGACAAATATAGCAAGTCAGCCCAAGGGTGTTAAAGCAGCCAGATTACAAAGTTCAGTGTTTCACCACTGGGAAAACATTTTTGAAAAAAGATTTATCTGACAAATTAATTTTGTTTAATTTCACTTCTCAAAAGTCTGAATGCTTGAGCTGTGCAATTTTTCAAGACAACTTAAAACATTGCTAAGGAAAACCAAACTTTGAAAATATCAAATGTGAAATAGTGTGAGCCAGAAGTATTTTCACAACAGCAAACTATAATTTGCTTTTTTATTTCTTTCATCCTTGTTTCATATTGGCCTCTAAACATACCTTCAATAGCGTCAGTATTCTTGGAAGAAAAAAATTCAGGCTTCTTTTAATTACACATTAATGAACGTTTTTCATGCCCTTTTAAGTAAAGTAGGCGTTCTACCTACAAAAATGATTGGTTCCTCCCTGTTACATCTTCGACATGGTGTTTGTTTCCTTTTGTGCACCAGAAGGTCAAGACCTATTTGGCCTTCAAATCTGCTTAAAAATCACTATCATAAAGTGTTACTGATACTGTATTGTTGTCTGTATTATTGATGGTTCTGATTTCAAGATGATGAGTAACAAATAAAACTAATAAACTATTATAATGCAGTTGCATTAAAAATAATGCAGTGGTATTACCATTAAAAAAAAAAAATCAAAGGTGAAGGAGAATGAAAGATTACATCAGCATCTGTGTACCATGAGTACAAATATGTCAATAAATAACTAAGGAGAAAGGATGAGACTTTCACTTAAATAAATTACAGTACTGAACACAGTCCAGGAGCAGAAAAGGGGATGAATTTCACACTCAAACTGCATGAAAAATAGCTGTATGCCTAGTTCAACCTCATAGTTGCAACTTAACTTCGAAATATTCCTTAAATTGGAATTTTTTCTCTTTTTCCTCTTTTTTTTTTTTTCCCTTGTGGAATCCCTTTTTTGTCCTACTCACAATACTTCCTTCCTCCTTCAGAGCTATTGAGACACACAAATCCATTGTGCGCAAAAGCTATGAAGTTTCCTGGGTGTTCTGCTGTGCAAGACGTTTTGATATGTTTTATGCCAATTATGCACAAAGCGTATGCAAATTATGGACGGAGCCTTGGGTGACATGGCTTAGTGTGAGGTGTCCCTGCCCATGGCAGGGTGTGGAAGCATTCCTTTCAGTTAATGGACATGTGAGCAATCCAGCCTTTGACTTAGCTTCACTCTAGCAGTGAGCAAGACTTTGTGAGGCATTGCAGGTCGACGAAAGGGTTAACAAAGGCCCTGAGCCGGACGCCCCGGAGCCGGATCAGGTTACCATCGAGAAAACCCTGCTTGCAAGCCGGAGCCTGCTGCAATGGACACTTTAAACCGCAACCAATCGTTAAACTGTTGCTAGCACTCGGCCGGGTGAAGTTAACCAATCAAGTGTTACCGAATGTTCTAGCGTTCTGAAACTTTTCTATAAAAGACATGCTTGCGCGCAATAAATTTTTCAGCGTGATCATATGGATCAGTATTACGTTGTTCCTTATCCCCCGCAACAGCAGGGGGGTTGGAACTAGACGATGAGAAAATGAACATGAGCTGGCTTCAGTGTGCACTTGCAGCCCAGAAAGCCAACCGTATCCTGGGCTGCATCAAAAGGAGTGTGACCAGCAGGTCGAGGGAGGTGCTTCTGCCCCTTTGCTCTCGTGAGACCTCATTTGGAGTATTGTGTGCAGTTCTGGTGTCCTCAACATAAAAAGGACATGGAACTGTTAGAACAAGTGCAGAGGAGGGCCACGAAGATGATCAGGGGACTGGAGCACCTCCCGTATGAAGATAGGATGAGAAAGTTGGGGCTGTTCAGCCTGCAGAAGAGAAGGCTGCAGGGAGACCTCATAGCAGCCTTCCAATACCTGAAGGGGGCCTATAGGGATGCTGGGGAGGGACTCTTCATTAGGGACTGTAGGGAGAGGACAAGGAGTAATGGGTTCAAACTTAAATAGGGAAAGTTTAGATTGGGTATGAGGAAGAAATTCTTTACTGTAAGGGTGGTGAGGCCCTGGAATGGGTTGCCCAGGGAAGTTCTGAATGCTTCATCCCTGGGGGCGTTCAAGGTGGGGTTGGACATAGCCTTGGATGGCATGGTTTAGTGGCAGGTGTCCCTGCCCATGGCAGGGGGGCTGGAACTAGATGATCTTAAGGTCCTTTCCAACCCTAACTATTGTATGATTCTATGATCTTAAGGTCCTTTACGACCCTAACTATTCTATGGTTCTATGATTGTGAACACTTATTGGATACAATTATTACTGTGCTACCTGTTTCGCCATTTGGTGAAACTGGGGATGATACACTAACAAAACATAGCTAAACAGGTTGGGATATGCAATATTGGGATAACATAACTTCTTGCGGTCTAGCTGTGGAAGCTGCATTTTATAGTCACTCCAAGTATGTTCTGCTGCCCCTTCTCATACTTATATCCTAATACCAGGATCACTCCACAGTGGCCTCAGTAAGATTTATGTGGTGTAAGATACTGGTTACAATGAAGGCTGGTAACAAGAACTAGCACTCAGGGTTCAATAACCAGTAAAAGTTTAAAAATCTTTATTCAAAATACAGTAGAAAAATTTACTCCCTGTTTCAGTCAAAAGAATCGGCACATCTGTTGATAATTTTAAAATTTTGAGTTGAAAATAGAACCACCAGGAATGTGTGAATGGCAAAGCATGCAGAAATGTTCCACCTTTTTTGAATAAGAAAATCAAAGAAAGATACAATGCAGTCTTTACACTGCTCTGGGATCCAAAGGAGCAAGAGGATTTAAGAAAATATATTTTTCTGTGATGATAACCTGAGAATTTAATGTTCATGCTTCTCGCTTGCCTCGAATTAAAACAGGCAGCTTTGCAAGCAGAATTTTATAGCACATTAATCCCAACATCAGCACTAATTTTAATATGCAGTCTGAATTGACCCTATAGAATTGCTTTTGTTGCAGAAAAAGTTTGTATTAAATGCAGAAAGCCTGGATGAAAGTCATGGCTGAGCCTAAAATAAACAATTAAATGCCCTTACTCATATGTAACACTCCAATGTAAAGTATTTAACCCTCCTGGTAATGTGCTGCCTTTGATAGTACAAGTGAAAACAGTACAAGAATTTTTGGAAAACAAAACTATTACAGTGATCATTGCTTCTGCTGGCAGAAATACATCAACCAAAATTAAAGGTAATCTGATAATCATTTTCCAGTGCTACATTAAGAGGCAGAAGATCTGTATAGCCAAACAAAGCACACAAAAATAGATGCCCAGAACTCTCAGGAAGGGGAAATTTTCTGGCTTATGCAGTCCATTTTAAGAAAATACAGAAATACAAGAAGTAGCAAACAAACACATTCCGAAAATAGCATCTAAGGAAAGGAGCTTAAAAAGGACTATTAAGATTGCATTTCAGCATAATATGAGCATAAAACAGCTACAGGAGAACACTGAAGTGTGTGGATAATGACAGAAATACTTAGGATGATTATGGAATACAGATATTAATACTACTAAAACACTGCAAGAAACATTGGAAACTTAATGGACTGGTGGTGTTTTCCTTCTGCTCAGTAATGAAGATTATTCCTTCTCCACAGATGATGTGTCTTCAATCATGCCACTTACATTTCATAAATAGTCTCCAATTTTTATAGTAGCTTCACCTTCTTTCAAATGGCCTCCAAGTGCAAAGATGTACTAGCATTATTGGCATGCTGCTTTTCTTGGACCCAATTCAAACAAATAAGCTATATGTTCTTTTAAATCAAGGTGCTATTGAATTTCTGTTTATGTCTACCTATTTCTGTAAACTGAAACCTATTTATAGCAATACATGCATGACATAAAAATCAAAACTGAGAGAAGAAACCATTGGTGAGAACACATTTTTGGCAACATAGCCAAACAGTTCAGCTAAAACTGTTAGACTCATAAAAAACAATCTCATTTATTCTTAAAGGCCAAACAATTTATCCTCTCCTTCTTTAGTTCTGTGATGTAGTGTTACGAAATAAATATTTGAAAATTCTTATCTAAGGAAAAATCATCATATCCTACAGGATGAGAACCAGGAAACACGTCATCAAGTCATGGCAATGAGAACCAGGAAACACATCATCAAGTCATGACAATGTGAACTGCAATAATCACTACCATAAAAATAACTCAGATCACTGACAAAAAGATAAGACTTTCTTACAATCACATTCATGAAAACTCAGTTGACAGGGTTGCATTAAAAATTGATAAAATCTGTATCAAATTAATTTCAGTCATACCTTTCCTATTAGGTTGTGCAAATTGGCTTTAATACGAAAGCACTCACAAATATGCCCAACTCACAAAGTGAAATCTACAGCAGAGCCATCACTAGTTACAGCAAATTCAGACAGCTTCTTCTTGGGAGAACTTGGCTTGATCCACATTCTGAATTAGAATGTTTAAAAATGTTCTAATTAAAGGTTTGATTTCTGTCTGTATTCCCATCCAGTGTACTCCACCAACTTCCACATCAAGAAAAAAGTTATGGTTCAATAGGCTCCTTTCATAAAATGTGAAAATTACAGCTGAGACTGGGTAAGTCAGAAAGCAGAACGACGGTGATGGCCCACAAGCTCTGAAATAGAGCAACAAGATCAGAAATGACCAAGAAATAGAAAGCTTGATCTAATATTGATAATGGACTAAACTCTTCAAATTGATGTGACTTCAAAACACACTAAAGTAAGGCTTTTGGATGTGGCTGATTACTTTCTGACATGATATGAAAAGATCAAAGTACACCTACAGCTGGTAAAAACCTGCATTTCAGCAAAGCCCCTGGCAGATATTACACACCCTATTCTACCAGTAACTAAATTAGAGATAATTTATTCTACGCTGTTGCATATACAAATGCTATTTCCAGCTACCTTAGGCAACAACTGTTTAGTGCCTCACCAACTTTAATTAAGAAAATCAGATAAAGCAACATGTAGGGTATAGTGTGGCACTGGATGCTTAACTGCCAGCAGAGAAATTATAGGGTTGAATGCTATTTTTAAGTTAAATAGTATCTACTGGGATTACTCAAGGACTATATCTGAGTAGGTAGGAGCATGCAAGTGTATAAACTTAGACCTTATTTTGTTGCCATAACTGATCAAACATAGTTGTATTTAAATGACATACTGTTTTTTAAATGTATCCAACACCCACAAAACCTACTGCAGCTTGCGTTAGTGCACAGTTTACAAATACCGGACCACTTATAAGGACTTTATTTTAGTGTTTTTACATGAGGATTTCAAGACTGCTCAAACTGTAAATAACACTCCCAGAGCACTAAGTCTAGCCACCTTCTTCTTTTTTCATTTTTTTGTTGAAAAAGGGTTTATTGCTCAGAGGGAGAAGACCTCATAAACTTTAATGTGTGAAACCCATAAAAAACATTCACATGCTCTTCAGTTAAGACTGGAAAAACCTGTCAAACAATAGCATGAAATTGTTATCTTCTCTGTCAGAAAACAGAATCACACTGCCTCCTTGCAATCCTACCTTGAAACCAGGTTTTGGTCCTGGCATGGGAGCTCCAAGGGGGTTTCAGCAGCCCTTATGCCAGAGGCTGACAGTTTAAACTGCAAAAGGATGGGAAACAACTCCCCAGGAGAGAAGAATTAAGGTTGTAAGTTGAGCTGTTCCGAGGGAGAAGCATTAAGACTGTTAACAAAAGCGAACTCTTGGGAACAGCTGTTCAGATCATGTATTGTGATGAGAAAGGCATCTGCACACATATCTGCTTTGCAGAAACTACGTTTTCACAGTAAAAGACTTTGTGTTTCCATTCCTACCAAGTGCTGTATAAGACAAGAATTTTCAGCATTCACTGAATGAGAATTTTGCCACTAAAACTGATAGGAGAAAAAAGTCCTCTCGGCTCAAGGACAGCTCTCATTCAAGTGAGGGTTGTCTGAAGAATTTCAGTGTAGCAGGTAGTGTGAATTGTGATTCTTCATGCTTACAAAGGACTGTCATCAAGTCATTACAATGTGAACTGGAATAATCATTGCCACAAAAATAATTCAGTTTTTATCAAATGTGAACAAAGGAACTGTGAATGCATCCAAATTAAACTAAATACAAATTACCTGCTAAGTCTTCATAATAGAACTAAGGTATTACAAATGTTTGTAAGCATCATCTATACATCTTTACCAGGATCCCTCAAGATCTCAGAGTCATCTGTTCAGGATGGAAAAGAGTAGATGCAACAGAGTTTGGGAATAATGAATCAGCAGAGAATAAATACTCAAAGTAGGAAAACAAACAACAATATAAAAGAAATACTTCTCCACTGTAAAGCTCAGCTAAATTCTTCATGAAAAGCATGTATATTACATATGGCTACCTTCCTTAGACTGCAATTCAAAAATGGGAAAGACATAAAACAAGGTCACTCGTTGTACCCCTGCAGTATTGAGCTGTAAAATAAAGTCTTTGGAAAGTTAAAAGCCTCAAAGGAAAACCAGAATATTCAGACTCAATAAACTAAATAATACATTGATATAATTTAGTTTTTCTGGCTCTGAAGTTCGTTTGTTTATTTACAGGTGAGGAAGAGAGTAAAATGAACAGTTCGTTGGGATTGTGAGCATGTTTATTTTGGTACTGAACATTGACCTAGGCAGGTCAGATTGCACTCTGCAAGTGAAAATTTCTACTATGCAAACCCTTGAGTTAATTTGTACATGGGCCATTTACCTAGGCACAGTTTTATCCACCTAAAATCAATTGTCAAGACAAACTATTCTATATATGCTGAAATAATTTGTAAACAGAAATCACCGCTAGGTTAAACATTGTAAATGCCTAACAGCAAAGAACAAACTTGTACAGGAGTGTGTCAGACACAAATCAAAGACAAGTACCATCTCTATAGCAATCTACATTGCTAGAGGATATGTGATATTGCTGGAAGATTAAAATACAAGATCAAAAATGAAATGTTGCCTACAATGCCAACTTGTAAAAGCCAATTCATACGAAAATCAACTGACATGCTTCCAAAAAGAAAAACCTAACCAACCACTTACAAGAACTCCACTAGGAATATTTTTTTTTACATTAATTAATATTCCTCTATAGGAGTAGTAAGGCAAATATTGAACTATAGTTCTAAACCGAAAGTTAAATTAAATATAAACTTAATTCAAAACAAGATGAAATTGGGTATTTAATATTGTCCAAGGTGTAGAACAACAAAACTCCAAATGGGATATGACAGCTGAATTCCATTATGTTGACTTTCTTCAGATTCATTATTTTAAGAAATCTCAGGTAACAATACAGGTAAGAAAAATATTTTTCATATTAACCCAGCAGTAGATTTTCAGCAGCTATACTTTTGTAACAAAAGCCACTTGACCTTTAATGCTTAATGATAGTCAGAAATGCAAATTGAGAATTCCTTACTGACATGTGGCAAGTCTGATACCAGATTGAACCTCAGAGTGATCTAAATCTATGTCGAGGTTTAAGCCCCTCACGCAGTTCATTCACTCACTCCCCCCTCTTTCTTCTCCCAGTCCCAGGGGGATGGGGAGAAGAATCAAAAGAATGCAACTCCCACGGGTTGAGATAAGAACAGTTTAGTAACTAAGGTATAACACAAACCACTGCTGCTACCACCAATAATAATAACGACAAGAGAAATACAAAGAAAGAGAATACAACTGCTCACCACCTGATACCAAGCCCAACCCAGCAGTGCACCCCCCACCCTTCCGGGTCTCTGCTCTCTGTTTTTACATCCTGGGCATGACGTGCTGTGGTATGGAATACCTCTTCGGTCAGTTTGGGTCAGGTGTCCTGTCTCTGCTTCCTCCTGGCTTCCCCTCTTCCCTGGCAGAGCATGAGACTCAGAAAGTCCTTGGCCAGACCAAAATGTTCTAAGCAGCAACTGAAAACACTGGTGTTATCAGCGCTGTTCCCAGGCCGAAAATCAAAAACACAGCGCTATACCACCTACTGAGAAGGAGAAAAATGACTGCTACTGCTGAACCCAGGACAATCTAAAAGGACTGAAACTATTGAAATCTCTTTCCCTCATTTTCCTCTTCTGGAAAATCAGTATACTACTTTGTCTACCTGTCAAACTTTGCAAAGCACAATGCTAATGAGAATAAAAGTAAACTGCTAATAGCAAATGAATATACCATCATCACCTTCCCCTGAAAACAGTACATATTTTCCTAGGATGTGTTAGACCCAGTTAAGAGGATCATTTTGGTCTGCTTCTGTTTCTGTTAGTTATGGGTTCTAATAATTTCTCATATTACATGGCATGGACTTCAGATCCTGTGGAATATCTGCGGTAGCATGAATAATTTACAGTGTACCTACTGTTAAGTTACCTAGTTAAGCTTTAAAACTTTTCTTTAAAGAACCAGTGGACAGCAGAGTTTTCAAATTTAAAGTGGGAGCAGAGGAGCTGAGGGTGCAGATTGAGGCTACTTAGCATGAACATAGTACTTTCACATAACAGCAGTGAGGAATAAAGTAGTGTATGTATTTATATAAACAAGTTTTTCCTCATATTCTGATATTAATATTATTGCAGAAATATTTTACAATTCACATATGACAGCTTGCATGTCTCGAGAAGAAAAACCAATTCAGCTGCTATTTGCAACCACTTACCTCTTTAAAGCTGCCTGTCAGATCATATTTGATTGTATAATACATACACACATTGAAAGCCCTTAATTAGTAGGCACAAAGAAAGAGCCTGAAATGAAGCATGGTAGGCTTGGCAGAAGGTCAGGGGGTGGATACAAAGGAAAATATGAAGTCAAACCCGCAAGATGTTTAGGAGACCCACCCAACAGTGCTGCCACTACTAAATAAATAAGAATCACTTTTGCTTATGCCAGAATCACAAATTTCAGATAACTTCTCATAAACCAGGACATACATCTTTTACCCCATTGTGCAGTTTACATTGAACATTGAATATTAGAAATAGCCTGTGCATTTCCCTCTCTTTGTAGGAGTCTAAATCTGTTCCCTTCAAGAGTTGATGAATTCATAAAAGTTTCACTAAATATAAGAGAAGGCCAACACATTAGGCACTTGAGTCACCCATCAACTTTAAATTAGACCACTGTGCTTAAGATGAAGATCTCAATTAAGACTGAATAATTGAAAATTAAATGTATCTGTTTTGACATCTTTTATATATCTGCTGCGTTGCAGTAGCAACATCTGCAGCTTCTGGTTTAGACCTGAAAAAGCACTTTTATGTTCAAAAACTTGTCTCCCTTTTTCAACTAGACCAAAATGTTTTAAAAAAAGATAGAATACTCTCAACAAAATCTGACTGATTTACATGTTCTATGCTGACATAGTATTTTAATTCTCCTTGTCCATATATCTTTCTCAGTTTTAGAAAAGTGACTCTGAATGGTGGGATAAAAGAATATTTTAAGAGCTTTACCAAATGACAACCTACATCAACAGAATCATGACAGCTTGGACCAAATGCAAGTGAATTTTTTTAGGGACATCTGTAGAAATCTGCATGTATTTTTGGTGCATGAAAATTTGTCTCCACTACCAATTTTGCTGGTAACACCATAAACCACGAAAGAGGCATATTTCATTTTCAGAGCAGTTTAGCAGAAGGAAAAAGGACTTGTTATAAAAATCAATCTGGTTTTGGAAACTCATGACACTTTTAATTTCATATTACATTTTATCTTTATTAAGATACTGAGGTTTTCTGAAGTAGAAGTCTGTATGCACTGCATCTTAGGTAGACAAGGAAAAATATCTGTAACAGGTGCATATCAAATAATCTTAATTTCAGGCTATAAACTACAGGACTTCAGGAGCTGCTGTTTTGTTTTGGTTTGTTTGTTTGTTTTTTTTTCCCCCAGCAGGAAATCCAGAACCAACAGAATGGGGTATGCTGAGGTAGCCAGCTGAGAGAAGAAACCATGAGATACACTCCATGGTAAGCTATCTCTTCTTACCAATCAACAACCTAGAACTTTCAAAATTTACTATTTATTTACATTCAAGATGAGTGAGCTTTACCAGTCCTGTTGCTTTTTCCTTTTGGCAGGTGAACATTGGCAATTAAGAAATGAGTGGAACATTTTCGTTAAAGAAGGAACTGATTCTTGCTTTGTTGAAGCTTTGTTGGAGTTTGCCTCTGAGAATGAGCGTGGTAGCCCATTGTGTACTGTTGTCCAGTTTTTAAAGATTAATTAGGCATGTTATTCCTCAGCAACAGCTACAATAAATTTCAAGAACTCTGCTACTGAAGAAGCACCTTTTCCATTCCTGAACAAGTCATGTAAGCGTTATATTACAGACAGAAACCCGTGTTTCTCATGCCATTGCTGATGTTTTAAACAGTGGACAAAGCAGTCACGGTATATTTACTGTACTCTGAATATATACACAAAACTGAGCCTTCGGAAGTTTTAACTAATCGTCTCAGAACTGAGAACTAGACATGTGATAAACTCCATTAGTTCAGCACAATCAAAATGGGAGTCCTGCACACATACAACGGCAGTTTAGAGAACAACTGCCTGACTTTGCTCAGGTGCCTGCATGCACCTACCCTGACTCTAAGTTATTGACTTCTCTGTGGAATTAAGCATATTATGCCCCTTGTGTTACAGAAGGGGTGCATTTTAGTAAGCCTAAATAAGTTGGTAATGCATGTAGAAAGAGAGTTATTATTACCAATATCTTTTATATATATATATATTTAATTTTTACCTGTAATAGTTTTCAAATATGAGCCAAAGTAGAAAAGAAGATAACAATAGAACCTGGACTTATACATAAAAATAAACTGGCTAACCTCATTCATGAATTTTCACTTCAGCTTTTCAAAACTTTGTCAAGTTGTTCTTACAAAACTTCACCTACCGTTACCTTAGACTTCATCTCATTATTTTGCACTTTCCTCAGCTGATAAAGGTTTTTTTACTTTTTAAAACTCTTTTGACCATATATATTTTATCTTGAATGAAAAAAAACCCCAGTTATCTTGAAGGATTGAACTGTAAAGGAAATACAAAAAAGGCAACACCGTAAAAAAAAAAAAAAAAAAAAAGATTGTTAATGCTATAAGCATTTTTTTTTTGACACCGGTTTTTCCTTTGGAATCAGCATTAACATAGTCTAGAAGAATGAGGAGGTTTTAATAAAATTACATCGTTAATAAAAAATCATGCATGTATATTCAATGGAAATACCACTTTCATAACCAAAAATGTAACTGACAACAACTCCGTGACAAC
Organism: Amazona ochrocephala; assembly: GCA_039720435.1. Taxonomy (NCBI): domain Eukaryota; kingdom Metazoa; phylum Chordata; class Aves; order Psittaciformes; family Psittacidae; genus Amazona; species Amazona ochrocephala. Next base: position 106,739,946 of record CM077878.1, read on the forward strand.
TAGGACTTGCAAGATTATCTTTCTTTCTAGTTATAAATTAATATGACATTAATTATTGTTACTGAATATCTACTTACATGCTTCTAAGTTCCTGTTGTGACAACATGTTGTGGTTTAAGGCCAGTCAGCCATGCAGCCGCTCACTCACTCTCTCCCTTCCTCCTCCCCACTCCCGGAGGGATGAGGAGGAGAATCGAAGGAGTGTAACTCCCACAGGTTGAGATAAGAACAGTCCAGTAACTAAGATATAACACAAAACCACTACTGCTACCACCAGTAATAATAATGAAAACAGAAGTAACAAGGGAAGAGAATACAACCGCTCACCACCCACCAACAGATACCCAGCCTGACCTGAGCAGTGACCTAGCACTTCCAGGTAACTTCCCCCAGTTTATATACTGGGCATGATGTGCTGTGGTATGGAATCTCTTTGGTTAGTTTGGGTCAGGTGTCCTGTCTCTGCTTCCTCCTGGCTTCCCCTCCTCCCTGGCAGAGCATGAGACTCAGAAAGTCCTTGGTCAGACTAAACATTACTGAGCAACAGCTAAAAACATCGGTGTTATCAGTGCTGTTCCCAGGCTGAAAGTCATATACACAGCGCTGCACCAGCTACTTAGAAGGAGAAAAATGACTGCTACTGCTGAAGCCAGGACACAACAGTGTTCCTATCATCTGATAGGATGATATCCCTCTTTATTTACTTAAAGTATGACAGTACTTTCTCTCTGGCAGTTTCACAACAACAGGGATTAAAAATTGTCATTGTAAAGCCACAAGGCAACTGCAGAAGGTTAACCGTGTTAAACATATCTCAATGCTTTTTAAGAAGGAACAACTATTTAATGATAAGGAGCTTTCATGTATTGAGCTTAGAGATAAAAGAACTATGAGCATTCCAAAATTACTGGACAATTATTTCCCAGGAGTGCAGGTGAAATCCCACAATGGATATTGGGCCACTGAAATGATTAAGATACCCTCTTTGAGGGCTCATCTACTGCAGAGAATGAATTTAACTGTCTTACTAAAGGGAGAATGAATATGCAGAGACAGCTAAGACCTCATAATTGCTGCTAAGTTGACCAAAACATCTGTTTTATTCACATTATTTTCTGTCCTTAGAGAAAACATTAGAAAATAATCACATCAGGGTGTACAAATATCATTTTGAAACAAAAGTGTGCACACTAACTCCAAATATAATCCCAGACACTTCACCATGGAACAATTAATTTAAGTTTTTGATGAAGTTTCCATCTTAAATTGTCCCTAGAGGCAGGAAGTGCCTTCTATCCTGTAGTTATGGGTTGGTGTAACTTATTCCAAAAACTGTAGATCCTCCTGCCATAACAACAAATATCTACATTCAGCAAAATAATCACTCCTTGTATTTATGTGCAGCAACCATTCCCCATGAAATAAGAGCCAGAGAGCAATTTGATATTGCAGTGTGGTAAAATAAAGCCTAGGATTTGGAAACATCTATTTGCTTATAATAATTCACAGAATGTTTGCTTTCCAGAAGCCTATCAGTGCATCTGTAGCAATTTCTTGACCATTACTCATTTTGTCTTACTGGAGGATGACTAGAAACACACCTTTTAAATTCCATGAGCCTGCGAAAGATTATAGTGGTTGCAGATCAAAATGAACTATTAGATCGATATCTATACTACATGATTAAACATTTTTTGCCATCCTCAACACTGATGATAAAAAGTAAATTAATTTAGAAGCTAAATTCCTGATCCTGCAACTAAACATGCAGTGCCATCTTTTCTCCCCCAAATATGGTCACAGACATCAGAGACACAGCTGACACATATGTATGGATAAGCACGGAGATGCAAAATCTTTCTCCATTGTGACAAGTAAAAAAAAATAAATCTCTATGATTAGAAGGCAACTTTAATTATTCAAAATACAAATTTTTTTTATAAAACATGTATACAACTGCACAATAACATGCAACACATTTCACATTACTTAAAAATGTTCTCTACAGAGTCCACTCCTACAGTTTTACTGTCAGCTTTAGTTATTCTGAGTATAGTCTGGACAGTACATAAAAAGAGAAAACTGTAATTATTCTTAAGATGCCTAATACGTATATTGTATTAAAATAGAGAATAATAAAAGTAGTCTAGTAATCCATGTTCTTCTGCATTTTACTTATTGTCTTTTGTTTCTGCGGTTCAAAAAACACTCAGTTTAACCAAAACTGATGACACTCATTAATATCAGTGCAAAGCCACAATGATATTAATGACAAATATTAATATTTTTGTCATTAATGTGATATTAATGACAAAAGTGGCTGCTCACAGACACAAGACTCCCCTGTCGTCTGTCTGACTCATCATATGACAGAGGTTTTCTAGTGAAAATTCAGTGGTCTCTGTAACTATATTAGGGAACTTGAGTTAAAAAAATGATGTAATGTAAAGTACATCAGTGAAAATCCATTTCATATTTGCATAATTCTCACTCTGAAAAGCTATTTTTTTCAATTCCTTTTTAACAAAAATTTGTAACCAACTGAACTATATAATTGGTACATAGTAAAGGATCAAAAGATAACTTTTGCATCAATAACCTCTGTAGCTTTAAATCTGCTTATGTCAAGACACAGAATCAAGAGTGGTTTTGCCCCTTGAAATCTATTGAAATAAGTGACTATATCTAGAAAAACAGCATAATTCTTCCTGAATGCCAAGTACATGTCTATTTGATGGCTTTAAACTACTTGTTTTTCTTAAGATCAAAATGGGACAAAAAATTATGGAAATTCCTTGTCATACAAGCTTACTTCAGTATTAAATGTGCTATATCTTAGAGCCATGAGCTTTAGGCTTTAGTTAATTAAATAAACCTGCTGAAAATCAAAAGGATGTCTGCCTGGAATTCTGACTTTTTCTGCTGGGATTCCCCTATGTAAAGTTGTTTTAATGCTCCTGACACAAAACTGAGACATTCTTCTGTTTCCAAACAGCGGCTATTGTTCAAACTGATGTCATTGTCTCTCTGTACACTTGGAAGATTAAAGGAAATTTCTGCAATATTTAGAATTATTTATCCCCAGCGCTAAAGCTGGATATACATAGCACAAATATGGGTGATCGAAATGGGGAGGTATTGAAGAAGAAAGGATTCATAATAAAAAATACACTCATTTTTAACACAGAATCAGCACCCATACTAAGTTGTTTCATATATTGTTTGTACATTAGCACCTAATTAAATCTATTACTAAAAGGTATATTCTGGTTTCCCCATTATTCATGAACTTCATAGTGTTTTTTCTGATGCTACATAAGTACTTACTTTTCTTTCTAAACTTCAGGATTTTGCAATATAATATATAAGAAAACAGTAAATTTTTCAAGATTGCTATCTGATTCATCACAGTATGGCTGCTTGTTACTACATTTTTCAATGCACTGTTTTCCATATTAGCAAATCTCAAATAGCCCCTCATTTGCAATAACCCTCTTAAAAAAAAAATTTGATACAAAACAGCTTTTGAACTACTGCTTTTCAAGCATCTGAAAAAGATCATGTTGAAAGATCTTGTCATCTGAAAGAGATGAATTGACCCTAAGATTAAGAGCATAGGAAGGTGAAGGCTGTTTATTATATGTATGAAGACAGGCTGAGAAAATTGGGGCTGTTCAGCCTGCAGAAGAGAAGGCTGCGTGGAGACCTCATAGCAGCCTTCCAATACCTGAAGGGGGCCTATAGGGATGCTGGCGAGGGACTCTTCATTAGGGACTGTGGTGAGAGGACAAGGGGTAATGGGTTTAAACTTAAACAGGGGAGGTTTAGATTGGATCTGAGGAAGAAATTCTTTACTGTGAGGGTGGTGAGGCCCTGGAATGGGTTGCCCAGGGAGGTTGTGGATGCTTCATCCCTGGCGGCGTTCAAGGTGGGGTTGGACATAGCCTTGGATGGCATGGTTTAGTGGGAGGTGTCCCTGCCCATGGCAGGGGGGTTGGAACTCGATGATCTTGAGGTCCTTTCCAACCCTAACTATTCTATGATTCTATGATTCTATGATATTATAGGCAAGAGCATGAAAAATAGCACCTGACCAGCAGAGTATGTTTAATGTTACAACTCATGTCTCCTTTTAAACTGAAAATTATACCTGACAACATTTATTGTCTTTCAGTTTTGGGGGCTTTTAATCGCTTCTACAACCTGTGTGGTCATACAACACGTTCTCCTGTATCTCAACTACTTTATGGCTGCCTTGCCAAGAAACGCTAAATGCTGTCTTGTTTTCTCCTGACATAAAATGGACCACTGCAAATGGACCCTAGTAAAGATAATAGTTTGAGTTATTAATGCACAGTTATGCTCGACAGAATCTTAAATTAATTTTATTATGTACAGAAACTATCAATTTGAAAAAAATAAATAAAAATTACATTATTGTGACTATATGTAGAAAAAATGGAGCTTGATGTTTTGGGCAGACTTCTTTTCAGAGGCTTTTAGAGGTGATCTCTCCTCTACTGCTTAACATCCCTCTTTGCATTTTTTTTCCTAAAGTCCATATTTTGCAAAAAAGCAGATTCCAGGAAATGAAGTTACTTGTTTGGATACAACTGCCAAATCCACTTCCTGTACGCACTTGGCAGAAATGCTTGGGTAAAAAAAGCTTATGAAATTTTTCAATCCAACCAAGACGGGCATTCCATTCAGCCACACAGAAACTCAATTTAGACCCAGAACTGTATGCCTGTGTTATATATTTGACTACTCAAAGTATTACAGTCCAGTAATAATAAATTCAATTTTAGATTTGTCAGGAAAAATAGCATCGAACAGGTTCCAAACAACTAACACACTGACTACTTCATCCATGACCTGATATTATTCCATTTTTGGTATTTTGCTATTTTTCCTCTCTTCTCCCTGTACTGCCTAGCACGCGATTGCACTGTAAAGAGTAACTTCTGAAAAGTCTGCAAAAAGACCATTGATTGGAACATGGAATAACATAGCTACTGTTATATTTGGCATTGATAACATTTACTCCTCACTCAGTAGAAGATAGAAAAGGAAAATTTTATGAGAAAGCATCCATAGTGTACCCATGGACTGCTGTAACAGAAAAGTATGAAATACATGACATTCATCAGATGAACTGAACAGGCTGTCAATGACTGAATTATATTTTTTTGGACTTTGTTTCACTAGGCCTTGCCCTGCACAATCTCTGTTATGACAAATTTCAGTCTCCAATGGTAACAGCATAATTTTTCTAAACCAAGTGATTAAAAGTATATATAAAGCAAAAAGGAATCTGCTATTAATCTGGTTGGTTTTACTCCAGACCAACCTCTTTATCTTTAAAACTAAAAAACTTGCCTAAGGTATCACAGACAAGCAGCATTTTAAAATTTAACTCTTCTTCCTACAGTCCCCCTAATTTAATGAAGCTCCGTTAAATCTAAACCATGCCCCAGCTCAGGCCCCTGTCTTTGAGACTTTAGTTCTTTTAGGGGATAATAGATATATAAATGAAGACAAGCATTCACTTCCCACATACTGTTTCTGCTTTATCATACGCGTCATTTCAAAACATGCATTACCATACTTTCTCTCTAGCCGTTTTTCATTCAACAATTTTCTTGGGTTCACTTTTCATTCTCTAGTGTCTTGCTTCACTCCAGCCCACAGCCTCTCCCCAGCTTCATTAGGAATACATCCTAAGCTATAAGTCTCTCTGTCCTTTTCCTTCCTAGTTATTAAAAATAACTCAAATCCATTCCTGCCTTTTTAACACTTCCAAATTGATTTTCTCCTTCCATAGCTTAGATAGTCAACTGTGAGGCACAAAAACTATTGTAATATCAATTGCTACCACTATTCCTACTAGTTTCCTGGAAGCCACAGTATTTTCACAAGAAAGACACAAAGTAATATTCAGAAACACATTTGCTATTTGCAACCAGCACATGGTTTCTTAATGTACTCCACCAAACAGATCTGATTCCTGATATTTGAATAAAAGAAGCCCGGAAACAGTATGAGAGAGAAAATAAAAGGCCTATAATCTTTTCTCTTATTCATTTTTTTTGGGTCACCCCTCCACTCTTTAGACATTATCATAGGAATTTAAAACCCAACAAGTTTATTTACTCAAAAGATCAAAACAAGACTCAATTCACCCAAGATTTTTTTTAAACCTAAATATAAATTCAATGATTTAATATTAAAAAACTACAGTTAACAAGTTCACTCATAGGAATATAGAAACATATATGTCCTCTAACAGCTGGCACCCTTCAATCTATTCCTCCCTTCAAAAATTCAGAGAAAAGCAGACTTGAAACAGTTTGGAAAGCTAATACTAGAAGGCTCTGGGGCACCTTATGAGAAGGCCAACAGAGAAGACCCTTCTGAAACAACGGCCTGGCCAAATATCTTTCCTTTTGCAGTAGATGCAACTTCTAACATTCAGAAAATATAAGTGATTGGCCACATACACATATAGAATTATGATAGCAACTAAAACCTGGAAGGACTACTAAATTGTTTGCTTTAATACTTTAGCTAAACACTATTAATAGACACCAACAAGAAAACAAACTGAACCACAAATTATCAGACACCAGTCTGTGTGGGGGCTTTAGACATTCCTATGAAGTAACCAATGCAGGTTATTTATTTCCAGCATTTTTATGCCCGGAAGGGGGTGCTGTCTGTTTTGGCAGTGGCAAAGGAACGTGCATATCCTTACAACATTAATGTCTAGGCACTTTTCTGATGTATTGCTATGATTTCCCCCCAGGAATACAAACCTCGCAGGAAAAATATTTAGAAATTCTTAAGAAAAATAAGAATATAAAGAAGTTACACAAGCTGTCAAGGCAATTTAAATATAAAGGCCTCCAATGAGATCTCCTGAAAATCTGCAGTATACATGACAAAACCCGTCAATCAGCTAGTGAAAAACCATGAATAACATCTTAGGGTACGTTCTCCTACTGCCTGTCCTCTGGAAGCAAATACATCATAAACAGGGAATGGAAAATAAATTTACTTTTATTCTTGGGGAAAACAGATACACAGACACTTTCAAAAAGAAAAATATTCTTTGCAAAAAAAGATTTTTACCACTTTGTCACTTTATCACTTGGAGACACCCTGGATAACATCTTCTCTATTGGAAAAAGTTAATTGCACATTGACTTCATTGTTTTAAAGACAATGATTTTGAGAGAGAATTAGAGTTACCACTTCAAACTTCATTTTTATACCCCTTTCACTGATGTCTTAGATACGTCTAGAGATGCACCCAAAAGACTGTTTGCAGTGTAGCTCAGTAGATGGTTACAGCTATAGATTTGTAAGACCAGCCCTACAATGAAAATCAGTAAGAGCTTTTACCTGATCTAGAATTAAAAGCTACCAAACTTACTGCATAACATCGTGGGAAAACAAATATCACCTCAGCTGTAATTGTATGGCTCGTCTCCAATAATTTGTTTACTCTTTCACACAAAATTAAACAATGGCCCAAATTTTCTCAAATTAATCTAAATACTGCATAACCCCCATAGCATAATTTATGCTTTTAAAATTATGTTTCTGAAATTACAATAGTAGCTGAAAACAAACAAAACAAAGGCACAGTTACTAAATAGATGTTCCAAGAGTTAAAACTGCAAAATATAGGAAGACAATACATGAGAGATAAGGGAATGCACAATGTTTGATTTTTTTCAGCAAAAGCATTCAATACTTGAGAGCCCATTCTCACTGAGGCAAAAAGTCACAGCTCCACCAATCACAATGGAAAAATTGTACACAACAGAAGCATGAAACTGGCATGAAACTTTGAAACTTATCTTAGCCTGTTAAATGTACTGCAAGTATCAGGAAAAAGTAGGGGTTTGTGGGATATTTCCAGTAATATCTAGTTGGTTTTATATTGAAATATGCTGAGATTAGTCTCTGAAGACAGTATCTGTTTCTGTTAGGAACAAGATGTGAAAGGAATTTTTTAGATTAAATACACAAACAAAAGCAAAACAGAGCTCCAGACTATTATATTATCTAGCAGAATTAGCAGTATCTACACGGAAATATCTACAGATTAAACTAATAGAAAGATCTTCTAATCATTTATATTTTGCATGCATGCATACATAATGTGCATGTAGTGGCTCTATTAAAAGGCACTGCAGTCTCTTGGGACTGATGTTCATAGTAATAACAACATGGAAGAAGTTTTACAGATGCATTTGCCAAACCTGACAGTCAATCTATAGAGGAATTCAATCACTCTTCAAGTACGCAGAAACTTTCAGAAGCATATTTTACCTTTAAAATATTAAGAGCTGAAGAGCTTCAGTCACAAAAAACATCTTTAAGGAATTAGTCTGAAGTATCCAATAGCATTTTTAGACAGCCAAAATATGGCTAATGAATCAGGAAGCCAAGAAGATTTGAAATAGTAGAGAACTTCCAGGGAACACTAGGTTACATTTTAGCAGACTAATCTGGATAAGAGAACAGTAAACTAGCATAAAAATACTGGAAAGTATCCCCATCTAAACTGACTCAAGAGGAGGGCAGTAAAAACTGCCAAAAGCATCTTTAACAAGCTTCCAAACATACGTTCCACATCAGAAGAGATTCCCAGCTGAGAACTGGAAAGAAAGTCATGATGGACATCTTAGAAAAACCAGAAATCTTTTGTAAAACTAAATAAATGTGGAGAAAGAAAAAGCTGTTGATGGTCATATAAGCAGTATGTGGTTTTACATAACAGCATTCGCAATATATAAGATAATTAAGTTTCAACATCACTGAAAATTAATGAAAATACTGTAATAAACCACTCCCCACTCTCATTAAATCCTTACAGCTTACAAAATCTGCCTTTGATGTTGCAAATGGAGACTCAGCTCCAAAAAGCAAAATCTGGGCTTCATTGCCTAAAAATAACTTTGTCCATATTTATAAACAGTTAGGATGACAAAAATCGTAACACATAGGGCTTTATCATGGAATACCAATTGCAAGAGCTCGCTTAACTTTAAATCTTACAACTTGTATTTATATTTTTCGGTAACAAAGAATAGTCATCTGTTGTTGCTTACATAGATGTTTCTACAGAGCCTCAAACTTCTTAATGCTTTCATTCTTTCCTGTACAGTAATCTCAGTGAGTTCAGTTTAAAGTCTGCACTCAAGAAAAGTCACAGTGGACTCACTGTGAGTTCTGACAAAACAGAGCTCTTGGAAGCAGTACACATAGAAAAGAAGACTTTGAAAAAAACCCCAACCAACCAACCAAACAAAAAGAGCAAAACCCAGAAGTTAGTCATGTCTCCTATAAACTCAGTTAGTCTTCTTGGTATTTATTGCAATCAGTGTACTTTTAAAGAGAGTTACTTTGTTCTAGACACTACTGTGAATTTTAATTTTTACTTTTTGTTCATTTCACAACGTTAAAAATGGAAATAAAATTGATCTTTAAGACAAAGTTAACAAAACATTAAAAGCACATGACAAATTAAAAAATTGCCAAAATTACATGCTACAAAATGTCTACCTGAAGATAAATATGCCCTCATATTTATGACATAAATTGCAGCCGTAGCAATACATCTTTTATCTGGTGGCTTGAGATACCAGAAAATAACTTTGTTAAACTTATCAGAAGCAAAGTCCTATAAAATTGTTCAAAAGCCCATGCTGACTGTTAACATTCACTGAATTTACTTTGAAGGCTTTTTAAAATACCTAGAACTTAAGCAGTGAACTCTGATACTTCCTGTTTGGTCCTTAAGCTTGGCAATAATGAAAAATTTATTGTAGCAAATAATCACTTTACCTTATAGAAGACATTCAATACTTAAGAAATCAGCAAAACAACATATCTTATTTTAAATAATAGTTAAAAAGGTTAACAGTAGCAATGACATATTCACTATGTCTTACTAAGAACTGGTAGACAGAAGTTCAGCTGGAGAGAAAATTGAATTTATACTTTTTCCTGGACCTGTAACAGAAAATATAGCACATACTTTCTTTTCTGACTGATGAGAAAGACCCAGAGAAAGTCTGAACAACACCCTAAATGAACCAGTGAGCTGTTTCACTGACCAAATAGTAATAAAATGGGTAGATCAGTCTGCTGACAAAAGACCTGCCATGAGCACAGTGCCAAGAGTCTGTCCCCCAATATCCCAAAGCACTATGGGACACAGAAAATACTCCAAGAAACATAAAAGTTTGCTAAGCATTCAATTTTTCTGGAGAGTTGAGACCTGTCTTTTTCTGAACTGAAGGATATAGATTCTGGTGGAAAACATCAGTCAGTTCTTTCCATCAGGGAGCTTTCTGTGGGTTTTCCAACAATAGAAGGAAGCTTTCCCCCAAAATTATTACATAAATATATAAAATAGCCAAGATAAATATTTTGAGAAGTCTTACTTCAAGATGAAAATATTTAGCTTTCAGAATTGAGCAGTTGGTGTGTTATCATCACTACTTGCCTGCTATTCATGATCAACATGGGTTTATAGAAACCATCTCTCCCACCTTTCATTTTAAGGTTAGCTTGTCAGTCCTTTTATTAGGAATGCTCTTTTTTGTACATGCTTGCATAAAGCCTATCAAAAAGTGATTTTAAACTCTGAATGGGATACATAGCAGCTATGTCCTTCAAGAAACTCTCAAAAAACTTACAACTTCTCAATAAAAGATAAAGTGGCTAAAAATTGGCAAAACATGATTCTAATAAAACCTTTTGTGAGAGCAAAATAATCCCCCTTCAATCCATCAGCATATACAACTATTTGAAGCTCTTACTATGATTTATTGTGTTTTTTGAACGTCACAATATTCAAGCTGTTTTCTGGTAACCAAACTGTTTATATTTCAGGAAAAAGTCTAATCCAGCAGGAGAAAAAATGGTATGATATGTCTCTTACAGAATTATGCTAGAAGCAAGTAGCAGTCTGAGACCTATTTCAAAATAAGACTTACCTGCACAAAAGTGACATGATAAAAGAAAAATGCAACAAAATATTTATCGCTCCAGTGACATATATGATGAAGTCCGATTTTTTCCTTAATTCATAATTTGACTTTACCTGAAACTTTGTAATTTGTAATAATTGACACCATCTCCTGAGAAAGATTATATGTAGTTCTACATTTGAATTTGGACTTCACATGCAATATATCTACCAGATATAAGTTATGAACTAAAGCTGCAGTAGAGACTTTACGATTAACTAAATTATTGTATTAAAAAGAAAATCATTGAGGAATTTGTAAAGCTCAGGTTATTATGCCAATAACTTATCTTTGCATTTTCTGGAATGTTCATCTGAAACAAAAATTAAATTCATAGTCAGCAAGTTATGTCTGCTTCGGATTTATGAAAGATATGATGATGCAATAAATAGCAGCTACTAAGTATGTTAGTATTTTGCTCACTCTTACTCATGTAGATACGGGTTTATACTTCAGAGTGTTCTGTGATGAAGATGGGTATTGAAAAGTAAGTTCTCCCCTTTTGTGGTGTAATGCTTGGACTAAGATAAAAAGTTCTGGTCGGTTCTTTCTAATCTAACTGTCTCATGCAATCCATAAAACCTCCACAGTAATGGCAGCTGGCATGCCAAAATGTCAGCAGCAGGCAGCCTTCCACTGCTTCCAGGCAGCCTACTTACCACTCCCTCTTAAAAGAAGTCTTTTGGGATCCAAGAAAAACAAATCCATCAGCATGTAAACTGGTATAATTTTAGCTGAAGAATTCAATGCTGGGCAACCCAATGTAATCAACAAAACCTAGGGCATGAGTAGGACACTGCACTTGTGTTTTTCTCTGCTGTAATCATCAAGGAAAACATCCTAATACAGGCTGTAATATACAGTGGAAAAACCACAACACAAAACACAGGAACAATCCATATGTCCAATTTCAGTCCTTCCTAATAGGTCTTCCACTAGTATCAAACCTTGCGTTCGACAGTATTCTGCTAATGACATAATTTTATATATGATTGATACAAGGGGGACACAAAATCACAAAATGAAATATATAAACCTGTCTTGAGAGGGGACGCCTGCAGCGCCTGATCGGGGGGAGGCTCAGCGTCTACGAGCTTCACCTCAGAGCAGCAATTTGCACCAAGGGAGCCTCAAGTCCTCGACAAGGCCTGCCCAAGAGCCTGCAGCTCAGCGGAGGCGAGCGGCTGACTCAGAGGGGGCGGCACCAGGAGGACCGGCGGCAGACCTGACTGGGTAAAATCCTGCCCCAGGGAGCACGAGCGACCCAGAGCGCGGCGAACAGGGTGGGCTCGAGGCAGTTTGCGCGGGCAGGCGAGCGAGGTGGTGAGCGGGATGGTGAACACTCGCCGTACGAGCAAGGCTCGGTCTGGGAGCTCTGCTCTGGCTGCGCCGGTGGTGGCCAGCGTAGGCACCCAAACGGAGCCGATGGGAAGGGAGGCTGCAGTGCAGAGCTCGGGGTGTAGAGAGCACCTGCACTGCTGTACTGAGAGAAGGGTGAGCAATGGGCAGGGCTGCACTCTGTGCTCCCTGGTGGAGGTCCTCCTGCAGCAGGTGGCTGAGCTGCAGGAAGCTGTTACCAGGCTGAAAGGTGTCAGGGAAGCTGAGGGGAAGCAGCGCTGCTTGCCCCGGCACCAGACTGTTCCGGGGCCTCGAGTGTCTACTGTTGCCCATGCACGAAAGGAGGCTGCTAACCCAGGAAGCTGGGACAAGGTAACAGAAAAAAACAACAAAAAAAGGAGGAAGAGGGCAATTAAAAGCAAGGGGCTTCCTCCTACATCTGTTGTCCCCACCCAGAACCGCTTTGCTGTTCTGCGGGGGGCTGATGAGCAACAGCGCTCCCACCAGGCGCAACCAGCTGGTGCACTGGTAAAGAAGGTCACTGCTGGTGCTGCCAGGAAAAAGCGGCGGGCCGTAGTAGTAGGGAACTCTACACTGAAAGGCACAGAGGCACCCATCTGCCGGCCTGACCCAGGCTCAAGGGAGGTGTGTTGCCTACCAGGGGCTCGGATCAGGGGTGTGGCCGAGAAGCTGCCTGCTCTAGTCGGTCCCACTGACTATTACCCACTCCTGATAATACATGTGGGTGCTACTGATATAGATAGCAGTAGCCTGGAGACCATAAGGAAGGACTACAGAGCTCTGGGAGAGGTGGTTAGGGGCTCTGGAGCTCAGATTGTCTTTTCGTCAATTCTCCAGGATACAGGGCAGGACCTTAACAAGGCTAGGAGGATTGGGCAAGTTAATAAATGGTTAGAAGGGTGGTGCTATAGTCAGAGGTTTGGGTACCTTGAACATGGGACTCAATGTAGTAGGCCAGGTCTACTGGGGGCTGGTGGAACTGGTCTGACAAAGAAGGGGAAGAGTGGATTTGGTAGGAGGCTTGCCAGGCTGGTCAAGGATGCTTTAAACTAGATGTGTTGGGGAGGGGGGCATCATTCCATCCCAACACACCCAGTCGGATGGCAGCACCTACAGTAAACGTTCGGAGCAATGTAGAGATATTCCAGCTGCTCCAGCTAATGAGCCGGCTTCAATTGGATCTCGGCTCAGATGCCTCTATACAAATGCCCGTAGCATGGGGAACAAACAAGAGGAATTAGAGATGTGTGCACGTCTACGGGGGTATGATATCATAGGCATCACAGAAACATTGTGGGATGGCTCCTATGACTGGTGTGTTGCAATGGAAGGTTACCGGCTCTTTAGGAAAGTCAGGCCTGGCAGACGGGGAGGGGGAGTTGCTATTTATGTTAGGGATAGGCTAGAGAGTATGGAACTCTGTCTGGGGACAGGTGAACAGTCAACAGAGAGTTTCTGGGTCAGGGTTAAAGGGAGAACAGTGATGGGTGATATTATTGTGGGGATCTGTTACAGACCGCCTGACCAAGGGGACTTGCTGGATGAAGCGCTCCATAGGCAGATAGGAGCAGCCTCACGCTCACAGGCCCTTGTTCTCATGGGAGACTTCAACCACCCTGATATCTGTTGGAGGGATGGTACGGCCCGGCACAAGCAATCCAGGAAGTTCTTCAATTGTGTGGAAGACAACTTCCTTCTGCAAGTAATAGAGGAGCTGACAAGGAGAGGTGCCATGCTGGACCTCAGCCTCACCAACAGGGAAGGGCTGGTTGGGAATGTGACGCTCCAGGGCAGCCTTGATTGCAGCGATCACGAGATGGTCGAGTTTGAGATCCTCAGGACAGTGAGAAGAGCGTGCAGCAAGCTCACTGCCCTGGACTTCAAGAGAGCAGACTTTGGCCTCTTCAGGAACCTGCTCAGTAAGGTTCCATGGGATACAGCCCTAGAGGGCAGGGGGGCCCAAGACTGTTGGTTGATATTCAAGGATCACCTGCTGCAAGCTCAGGAGCGATGCATCCCAACTAGAAGGAAGTGCTGCAGGAGGGCCAGGAGACCTCCTTGGATGGATAAGGAGCTGCTGAGCAAAATTCGAAGGAAACAAGAGGCTTATAAAAGGTGGAAGCAAGGACAGGCGGCCTGGGAAGAATACAGGGATGTTGTCCGGGAAGCTAGGGACCAGGTTAGGAAAGCTAAGGCCCACTTAGAATTAAACTTGGCTAGGGATGTTAAGGATAACAGGAAGGGATTTTATAGGTACATTGCCAATAAAAGACAGGTTAGGGACAACGTGGGTCCTCTCCAGAAGCTATCGGGAGAACTGGCTACCCTGGATTTGGAGAAGGCTGAGGTTCTTAATAACTTCTTTGCCTCAGTCTTCACCGGCAAATGCTCTGACCACACCACCCAAGTCTTGGAAGGCAGACGTGGGGATGGTGAGGGTGGGGACCCTGGGCCCACTGTGGGGGAGGATCTTGTTCGGGACCACTTTAGGAACCTGAATGTATACAAGTCCATGGGACCGGATGAAATCATAGAATCATAGAATCATAGAATAGTAAGGGTTGGAAAGGACCTCAAGATCATCGAGTTCCAACCCCCCTGCCATGGGCAGGGACACCTCCCACTAAACCATGCCATCCAAGGCTATGTCCAACCCCACCTTGAACGCCTCCAGGGATGAAGCATTCACAACCTCCCTGGGCAACCCATTCCAGGGCCTCACCACCCTCACAGTAAAGAATTTCTTCCTCAGATCCAATCTAAACCTCCCCTGTTTAAGTTTAAATCCATTACCCCTTGTCCTCTCACCACAGTCCCTAATGAAGAGTCCCTCCCCAGCATCCCTATGGGCCCCCTTCAGGTATTGGAAGGCTGCTATGAGGTCTCCATGCAGCCTTCTCTTCTCCAGGCTGAACAGCCCCAATTTTCTCAGCCTATCTTCATACGGGAGGTGCTCCAGTCCCCTGATCATCCTCGTGGCCCTCCTCTGCACTTGTTCTAACACTTCCATGTCCTTTTTATGTTGAGGACACCAGAACTGCACACAATACTCCAAGTGAGGTCTCATGAGAGCAGAGTAAAGGGGCAGGATCACCTCCCTCGACCTGCTGGTCATGCTCCTTTTGATGCAGCCCAGGATACGGTTGGCCTTCTGGGCTGCAAGCGCACACTGCCGGCTCATGTTCATTTTTTCATCGACCAACACCCCCAAGTCCTTCTCCGCAGGGCTGCTCTCAATCTCCTCCCCGCCCAATCGGTAGCTGTGCCTGGCATTGCTCCAACCCAGGTGGAGGACTTTGCATTTAGCATGGTTAAACTACATTAGGTTGGCATCAGCCCACCTCACAAGCATGTCAAGGCCCCTCTGGATGGCAATCCATCCGCGGGTCCTGAAGGAGCTGGCAAATGAAGTTGCTAAGCCACTGTCCATCATATTTGACAAATCATGGCAGTCAGGTGAAGTTCCCGATGACTGGAAAAAGGGAAATATAACCCTCATTTTTAAGAAGGGGAAAATGGATGAGCCGGGGAATTACAGACCAGTCAGTCTCACCTCTGCGCCTGGCAAAATCTTGGAGCGGATTCTCCTGGAAGGCATGCTGAGGCACATGAAAAATATCAAGGTGCTTGGTGACAGCCAGCATGGCTTCACTAAGGGGAAATCCTGCCTGACCAATCTGGTGGCCTTCTATGAAGGGGCTACAGAACTGATGGACAGGGGCAGAGCAGTTGATGTCATCTACCTGGACTTGTGTAAAGCCTTTGACACTGTCTCACATGACACAGAATCATAGAATCATAGAATAGTTAGGGTTGGAAAGGACCTTCTCTCCAACTTAGAGAGAAGGATGTCATCAGTTCCGTAGCCCCTTCATAGAAGGCCACCAGATTGGTCAGGCAGGATTTCCCCTTAGTGAAGCCATGCTGGCTGTCACCAAGCACCTTATTGGTTTTCATGTGCCTCAGCATGCCTTCCAGGAGAATCTGCTCCAAGATTTTGCCAGGCACAGAGGTGAGACTGACTGGTCTGTAATTCCCCAGCTCATCCATTTTCCCCTTCTTGAAAATGGGGGTTATGTTTCCCTTTTTCCAGTCATCGGGAACTTCACCAGACTGCCATGATTTTTTCAAACATCCTTCTCTCTAAGTTGGAGAGACATCAATTTGATAGGTGGACCACTTGGTGGATAAAGAACTGGCTGGATGGCCACACGCAAAGAGTAGTGCTCAATGGCTCCATGTCCAGCTGGAGACCGGTAACGAGTGGTGTCCCCCAGGGATCAGTGTTGGGACCAGTCTTGTTCAACATTTTTGTGGGTGACATGGACAGTGGGATTGAGTGCGCCCTCAGCAAGTTTGCAGATGACACCAAGGTGTGTGGTTCTGTTGATACACTGGAGGGAAGGAATGCCATCCAGAGGGACCTCGGCACGCTTGTGAGGTGGGCTGATGCCAACCTGATGAAGTTCAACCATGACAAGTGCAAGGTCCTACACCTGGGTCGGAGGAACCCCAGGCACAGCTACAGGTTGGGTGGGGAAGAGATTCAGAGCAGCCCTGCAGAGAAGGACTTGGGGGTGTTGGTCGATGAAAAAATGAACATGAGCCGGCAGTGTGCGCTTGCAGCCCAGAAGGCCAACCGTATCCTGGGCTGCATCAAAAGGAGCATGACCAGCAGGTCGAGGGAGGTGATCCTGCCCCTCTACTCTGCTCTCATGAGACCTCACTTGGAGTATTGTTTGCAGTTCTGGTGTCCTCAACATAAAAAGGACATGGAACTGTTAGAACAAGTGCAGAGGAGGACCACGAGGATGATCAGGGGACTGGAGCACCTGCTGTATGAAGATAGGCTGAGAAAATTGGGGCTGTTCAGCCTGGAGAAGAGAAGGCTGCGTGGAGACCTCATAGCAGCCTTCCAATACCTGAAGGGGGCCCATAGGGATGCTGGGGAGGGACTCTTCATTAGGGACTGTGGTGAGAGGACAAGGGGTAATGGGTTCAAGCTTAATCAGGGGAAGTTTAGATTGGATCTGAGGAAGAAATTCTTTACTGTGAGGGTGGTGAGGCACTGGAATGGGTTGCCCAGGGAAGTTGTGAATGCTTCATCCCTGGCGGCGTTCAAGGTGGGGTTGGACATAGCCTTGGATGGCATGGTTTAGTGGGAGGTGTCCCTGCCTATGGCAGGGGGGTTGGAACTCGATGATCTTGAGGTCCTTTCCATCCCTTACTATTCTATGATTCTATGACACCATCAAATCTTTTCATTTGAACAATTCAATTAGAAAATGAAGAAAGCATGCAACTATGCAACATAAATCTGTCTACAGTTACTGGAAGTTGCTTTATGTGGATCTTGAAACTAATGATTTGCAAGAATATTGTTATTCATTGTCATAAATAACTAGCTCAGATGATGTAAGGAAAGATAACTGCAATGCTTAACGGTTAACCCTTTCCAATTAAGCAGTATAAAAACTCTCTTACTTAGACAATCCATGCTAGCTGGTCAATATAATTTGCACAGTTTGAGTTGCTGTTTCTATAGATTTAAGCATAAACTTAAATCCTGTGGTAATCCTTATTTGGCTAAAGTGAAATGTATCCTTAAAATCTTGTAAAATCAGGTTCTAGGAATGGTTTAAGGTAGTTCCGAAAATTTAGTATGCAGAATAAATTTTCCAAAATATTAACAGTAAATATTACTAATACCTCCACATTTTTTAAAACTCCCTCTTCTGGAATCTAATTTGAATATTTAAGCTCATCTTTTAAGGTACATGATCCAGTATTTATTACTTTTGGGGTTATAATATAAGTATCTGGAATTTCTTTAATAGCCATACTGATTGAAGAATGCAAGAAAATATTAGAAGAATTACTTATGAGTCTTGATGAGGTCTATGGTAACTCCTAACTCCTGAGAAGAACATTTCATGCTTTTGCAACAGTTTCTATCAAACTGCTTTCCCATTCTTTCACAAGTCTCCTCAGCCAGCTGACAATCTGATTGCTGCAGTAAGCTGTCAAAAACTTATCATGATGAGAAAGATTTTCAGATCCATATGGAAATTGGACAGTTAAAAGGAAAACCTTAAGTCAGACTATGTATTCGGTGGGTATCGGAGTATTAAAATTACTTCTTTGCAAATAACTTATTTTGCTATGTAGATTGACCATTATGCTCTTCCAGATGGTGTTCTTTAAGACATTTTGCTTTATTCTTTGATAGAGCAAACAGGATTAATCAAGTTTGAAGCATGCAAATGTATTAATGCCTGAGTCCAATAGGAAAGAGAGCTATATCGTACTCATTAGCAGCCAAAGCCAAGAGCTTCTGGCTGCCAAGGAATGCACCAATGTATCTTTGCACTGTCACAGATTTACAATAAGACAGAAAAATAGTAATAACCGCTTGACAGTTTATGGTACTTTGCAGCCAAGGATCTCGAAACAGCAACTTGCCTACAAAGAAAGTGAAATGTTTCATATGGATATAGGGCTTTTTTCTTCATTTGATATTGATCTGTAATTTATAGTCCCTTAGTGGTTTTGTTTTGGGTTTTTTTTGTTGTTGTTCTTTTTTTTAACCATGATATAGACTACTTGTCCTAATACTGGCTTTCTTTCTACTGACTTTGACACTCAGAACTTTTCTCACATTCTTTTTTTTTTTTTTTTTCCCTCGAGCTCTCTGGCCTTAAAATTAACTACTACTGTATGCTCTTAAATACTTGTATAAGTACACACTGAGACCTTTTCCAACATTTTCTGATGAACTGTCTGCATATGTTTACAAGTGTTACATAGTGAATTTTACTCAAATTTTACTCTTGGCACCACAGAGAATTAAACCACGAAAACACTACCAACTGATTTGAAAAATATCTAACCTTCAGTCTACGAGAACTAAAATATACATGTTACAGTACGAAGACAAATATTGAAACTTGCTACTTTCAGAACTTCAAGAAATAAAACAAAGAAAAGGGAAAAAAAAGTTATTTATATATTAGGTAGAAAACACTGTCATTTTCAGAGACACAAAGGCATGAAAGAGCCTGGACACTCAGTTATATTCTTGCAGAGACAGTTGGTCTCTTGAGGTTGGATTTAAGGGATACTGGCAAGGCTGTATGTATTGTATTATTAACAGTGTTTCTACTGCTTTACGTCTGTCATCTAAGTATTCCCTGAGGACAACAACACAAGCATTTTAAGAAATAATGTTTTGAAGCATATCATTATAACAGACATATATTACAGAAGATTGTAAGTCCAAATTCTGCCAACACTATTGGACTTGACTTGCAGCTGAATGTCAGGCCATTTTACAGAATGCAAAGACATATGGATACCTTATATAGTCTAAAAATAACTCCAGCAACATGACCAAAAACTTTAAAAAGAAATTAACTAAAAGTGAAGCTAAGGAAGGACTTCCATGTTTTATGCTAAGCATCTCGGTTATTGAGGGCTTCATCATTTTCATATTCATGTGCAATAACATATCTGACCCTGACCCAAAAGTGATTGAAAAGAGGACTGGAAAGAAGGGAGTTATTTCCAGCTACCTTCAGAATGAGAAAACCATATAATGTGCAGTCTAATCATATAAAAAAAGTCTTATCTCAAAACATACTACCCAGACAGATGTCCATTTAAAACTCATTATCTCAACAGGATGGGAATCAAGTACATTTCCTTTTTCTTATTAACTAAATACAATACTTCATCATTGTGGCAGATTCCTCATGCCACCCATCTGTCCCAAATAATTATTTTTTCAATGAACAGTATTTGATATGCTCACCTATTAAATTTTACAGAATATAGGCTTTAAGAGATAAAAAATTGTTATCAATTACCTACGGACAAATAGTAATCTTCTGCTGATGAAGGCACGGCACATGGTATACCAGTAGAGGCAGCATTAAGCTGGAAGAGAGCATCTTGTGCTCTCTTTTTTTCTTTTTTTAGCATATTTACCAGAATGTCTGCAAGATATATTAAGGAAATCATTAAGGACCTCTTTCTTATAAAATAACAATCATTTTGTTCAGTTCTAAGCATTTCATTTAGTTAGTTAGTTAGCTTACCAAGTGGAACAATTCATATTATGGAAGCCTATATGTGAATGCCGTATTCTCATCCACCTTAGTTTTTCCAAACAGCAGATTCATTTTTAGTAAACTGTAACAAATACACACATTGACCAGAATTGTTCATCCCATTCAGTCAATGTCTGATAAAAGCATTTACAGACAAACAGGAATTAAAATTTTAGTATCTTATTGTCATTGTGCGAGAGTCTTTTTTTATTATTATTATTTTATTTTTTAAACTCTGTGATAAACAGAATTTCCAAATAAAAGAAAAATAACCCTTAATTTACAGATTGCTTGGCAAGTGAATCACATCTGCAAGCTTTTCACAATATGGTTTACTAAAATGCAGAACAGGTCTTGAGGAAATTTCTTCCAATAATACTATGCATTTACTGGACATATATGTGGTATAAATTAATTTTGCCTAACAGTTTATAGAGGGCTTATAATAAAGAATCTTGTGTGCATTCAGCCAAAACCACAGAAGTCCCTGTGATATGTTTTTTGCTATGCTATTCATTTGAATACTAATTAATCTTCTAAATGAACAGCAGAAAATCTAAGTAGTCTTCAGGGACTATTATTAACTGGACAAGGCAGCAACAATAAAACACTTTACAATTCAGTTGCTACAAGCGTTCCTAGCTACCACAGGCAAGAAGCACCTCATAGCTATTGACTAAACAGCTTCCATGCTTCCCACTACTCCATCACATTAGACATGTTATTAATATTCTAATGATGATATACAGTCATTTAACAGCTGCAGACTCTGTAAATCAGTGTCGTGTTCAAAGTCTTTGTTCTTACATTCTTCCTCCATAACTCTAACATGGATTTGCATGAGTTATATTGTACTTCTGCAAACAAAGCTGCATATATCTATCAAACACAAGTGTGTCTGATAGAGATGCTTCACTTTTCTTAAAAATAACATTAAAATTTAATTTTTTTTTTTTTTTTTTTTTTAAAGGAATGATAACTGAGCATTATAGCTAAGGTTATTTGAAAGTGGACCTTGGGAAATGAATATCTTATCTTCTGTAACAGAGCAGAAATAGCAAAGTTTTCCTGCCACTTCAATTCAGACTGGGAGCATATTACATCCCACTGCAAAATGCCATTCTCCTTTGACATCTGAAAATTGATCCAGAATTGTTGAACACAAAGAATGCACCTGAGTTTGTTTTTCACTAATAACTGTGAAAGAATGTGTTACCTATAAACTCAAAACAAAACCAAAACTATTTTTTAGTTCTCTGCCACAGTCAAACTTTAGCAGCCAAGTAGACACAAAGTTAGCGACAGAGTGATGCTGTGGTCTTCCCACAGTTCTGTCAACCTGACAACAACAATTCCCACCCATTGTGCAACAGTGTAGCTACTCGGGTCTCCTGTTAGGTAGTGAAATGGACATCTGAGCAGTTTAGTACTTTAATATGCAAAAAGCTTCAGCTTTAATTTAAATTTTAAAGTTACATGTAAAAAATACAAGCTTAATATTTGTTCTAAAGGCAATAGCCCAATAATCCCCAAAGCAGCACTTCGTTTGGCTAAAAACACTTACAGGAAGTTCTATTCTTTGTAAGGTAATAAATTGGTCTTTATATAGCAACAGTTTCCTAATCTAAAAATGGTTTAATTTGCTTCAAGTGAGTGTTTTAGACGTGGCTTGATCCACAGTATTTGGATGTTGGCTGGACCATTCTAAAGCTAAGTGGTGCTTGGATGCAGGAATTTGGTTTGAGTCACAACTGAAATAGAAGCAGGTGCAAAGCAGGAGTCCTGCCACATAGAAGCTGGGAACTGAGTAATTGCTTTAACACAGTGGGGTCAGTAGAGAGAATTTTCTTCCAGGCAGCTAATGCCTCTCTCACACACACAAAAACCATTGCAGCCAGATCAGCTTAAAACCATTTTTTTTTTTTCCTCACAAAGGATACTAATTTCATTGTCTCTTTGCTGTAGAAGTTCTTTCATTTTCTTCAATTCTTCTGCTTCTTTGTTGGTGTCTTTTTCTTCAGAGGTGTGTTGTGAGAGCCATTTCCTATCAGAAATCTTTGAATAATTCATTAGTTCCTATTAGAAGAAAAAAAAAAAGCACACTCCTTTAACTTCAGCTCCAACTATATATATGCTACCCTAAGAGCATCTAGCTGTGCTAGAAAAGGTAAGCGCTTTCTAGACTCTCGACAACAAAATCATGCCACATATTGACTTAAAGTTACATGCACTTTAAGTGCATGTATGCACTTGGAACAAGTTGTATTTGGTGATCTTTACTACAAAAGTACAATTTGCTCTTTCTACATATAAATTCCAGTGTTCTCTGGTATTACAGAAATTTCATTATTAATACTGCAATTAAAACAATTATTTTAAGACAATAAATTAAGATCAGGAATGTGTATGTTATTATATTGGAAAACTACATCCCAAATTGCAGAAAAGCTTATCTTCTATTGCTTTCCTATTAATTTCACATGTTTTTCCTAGTTTAAGTGTATTTTGTCTGCTCAATGATTTAAGGGAGCTTACAACAGTGTCAGGATAGTTAGTGTAACAGATTCAGGGATATGATGTTTTTATTCTCAATTTTCTCTCTTTCAATATAGTTTGTCCAAAATAAAGCCTCCATAATGCTGGGAATACATATGAATACACAGAGAGATCCTCGCTGGCATTTCCACAAAATGCCACTGAAATTTTCCAACTAAATTTCAAATTCTTATCAGTCCTCTACGCATGTCACAGTTCAATTGTTTCACCCTTTTCCAATGCCTCCCAACTGTATTGCATTACTTTTAACACTTTTCAACCCTGAATGTCTTCAAGTTATTTTCAGTGTCAGCTGCATTTCCATCTAGGTTTAAAAGAAATACCTTCATATGAACAAAGCAATATTTGATCTTGCGCATATCAGCACCAACATCCAAAGCGCTATCAGGATCATTGTCTTCAAGAAATGTTTCAATCAACTCATCCAACCTGAAAAATACAAAGAATTTTTAGGAAAAAAAACCAACCCACAAACATGCAGACAACTCTGTGAGGTTATTTGTCAAATACAGTCCAAGACTTACCAGGACGACTTAGATTGGTAGGCTATTTTCTTTTAAGGTCCATGCAATACAATTTTGCTCCTGATACTAAAATCTGGATTTGATACTGTAGCTTCCACAACTCCACATCAGAACACACTTGTACATGCTAAGGAATACTTCTAGAACTAAAAGCATCTAAGAAGTAATCTTTTCCCCATTTATTTTAAAAACTTCTGTTCTTCTACTGCTCCATAACTGAAAAGACCTAAAGCCTGCCTGCACAGAAAACTAAATATTTAGAGACTTTGGGCATAGAATTTTTAAATACATATGATTATTTATGCAAAAGAAAAATCTACTTCCTTTTCTATTACAAGAGTCAGCAGATAGAACAGCTTTCATACATAAAATTATCTGCTCCAATCACCAAGCACAGCAACTTATCCTGGAAATCTATAAATAGAATCATAGAATCATAGAATAGGTAGGGTTGGAAAGGGCCTTAAGATCATTTAGTTCCAACCCCCCCTGCCATGGGCAGGGACACCACACACTAAACCATGCCACTCAAGGCTCCGTCCAACCCCGCCTTGAACGCCACCAGTGACGGAGCATTCACAACTTCCCTGGGCAACCCACTCCAGTGCCTCACCACCCTTACAGTAAAGAATTTCTTCCTTATATCCAATCTAAACTTCCCCTGGTTAAGTTTGAACCCATTACCCCTTGTCCTCTCATTACAGTCCCTCATGAAGAGTCCCTCCCTAGCATCCCTATAGGCCCCCTTCAGGTATTGGAAGGCTGCTATGAGGTCTCCATGCAGCCTTCTCTTCTCCAGGCTGAACAGCCCCAATTTTCTCAGCCTATCTTCATACGGGAGGTGCTCCAGTCCCCTGATCATCCTCGTGGCCCTCCTCTGCACTTGTTCCAACAGTTCCATGTCCTTTTTATGTTGAGGACACCAGAACTGCACACAATACTCCAAGTGAAGTCTCACGAGAGCAGAGTAGAGGGGCAACCTGCTGGTCACGCTCCTTTTGATGCAGCCCAGGATACGGTTGGCTTTCTGGGCTGCAAGCGCACACTGCCGGCTCATGTTCATTTTTTCATCGACCAACACCCCTAAGTCCTTCTCTGCAGGGCTGCTCTCAATCTCTTCCCTGCCCAACCTGTAGCTGTGCCTGGGATTGCTCCGACCCAGGTGTAGGACCTTGCACTTGTCATGGTTGAACTTCATCAGGTTGGCATCAGCCCACCTCACAAGCATGTCAAGGTCCCTCTGGATGGCATTCCTTTCCTCCAACATATCAACCGAACCACACAGCTTGGTATCATTGGCAAACTTGCTGAGGGCGCACTCAATCCCACTGTCCATGTCACCCACAAAGATGTTGAACCAGACCGGTCCCAACACCGACCCCTAAGGGACACCACTCGTTACTGGTATCAAAAAAGACTTACTACTCTTCTTCTGACTAATGAAATGTAGTTACTGTTTTATTCTCTTGCAATTTATTCTTACTTAACAAACATCTGATAACATCTTCTCTTAGGGAAAACCAATTCTTATTTTGGTAATTCAGTCTTTGTAAGAAAATCCGGCATGGAAAAGCATCCTCTTGCTTTTTCAAAACCAAAATAAAATATTCAGACTGGATAGCTACACAGGCATAATATACCATGCCTTTGGGCTGGATGTCACAGCTGTATGGATAGACAGATTTTCTCTTGCATGCTGTCACTACCTTTTCAGTTCTTGTATTCCAGGATGCATGGCAGAGGACCCTCAAGAAAAAGGGCAAAGGATTTCTAAACCAAAACTAGCCCTCAGCCCACTTACTAATGTACATTTCTGGAAAATAGTAAGTGCAATTTCAAACTCAGTTAACTGGTTTTAGATTAAAGGCTTCCTGGTTCATGACAAATTTTATAACCATAATTCTATGATTTTAAATGCTCATTTAAAATATTACCCTCAAAAGATTACATTAGGTTCTGAACCTGAGTGAGCCAAGCTATCTAAGGTGCCTGCATCAAGTACGCAACTGCCTGAGAAGTGTAGGAGTTCAGCACCATCTCTGCGCCTATTGTTCCTTTTGGACTAGTTGAGCTCCTCAATTAATACACAAGCCTTCTGAATGTCATGCAATAGTCGTTTATCCTCTTCAGTAACAGGATTGGGAATCTTGTGGACATTTGATTATCTTAAACACTTTGCTTTAACAACATAGAGAAATTTCAGGCATTATAATTATCTAAAGTTGACCCTGAAGTAGGTGGTTGAGATATTGCCATGCTTTGTAAGACTTCTACTACTGAGATTCCTCACATAATTATATACAGTAGTAACAATTCCCTGCTGGAGGGTAAAACAATGAGACACACAGAAAACAGAAAAAAAAGGAAAAAAAAAAAAAAAGAAAATTATTATTTTCAGGTGATAAATATCTGAAAATCAGTAGCTTTAAGACTAGAATAAAAATTGGAAAACATAACAGAGAGTTTTGGTTATTCATCTCCTCCTGAGTTCACTATGGTGAATTGTCAATCCTCAAAGCAGGAGGAAAAGATAAGAAAAACAGACAGCAATTTTCAGTTAGTTCCAGATAAACTATATTTTCCCATTTTCATTATTTCAGTCAATGGACAAGAGATATGTTGTCTATACCATTCATTATATGTGCAAAATTCACAACTTCTGAATTTATAGGACACTCCCTGAAGTCAATGTCAGCTGTACATGTGGAAGTCTTAAAGGGGAAGACAGTTAAAGAAAAATATTAGTTAGTGAGGAACTAGCTGCATTGACTTGCTTCTCAAGTTAAGAGACTATAAAAATTACTAGGTAAAAGAGACCAAATGTTTACATATTGCTACATGATTTTTTTCTGAAGAATCCACCAGAACAGAGGCCAAGATTAGATAAGAGATTATTCATACTTTCTGCAGACACACTAAGCACAATGAGCAGGAGAATTAATCCTTTATATGTGGAGGTAGGCATTTGTATAAACATTGCGAAGAGAGGGGCATTTATACTACTAATGAGAATGTGATACAAATGTGATACAAACATACAAAAAGTCAGTATTTGTCACTGTCTTAAGCACCTTATTGATTTTAGTATGAGGAAAGAAGTAAAAAAAAAAAGTTTTTGATAACAACACTGTCTAGAATGAATACATGGAATAATTTTCAAAAATGGACCTTGAATCTTGAACTAGAAAACAGATAGGAGGTATTTTAACCTCACCTTGTTTGCCAGAGTTCTACCCATACTCAGATTATGACCAATTTAGGCTATGGGAATCAAACGAAAAGATTACACTAACTTTCACTATTACCATTACCAGAATAACACCAAGCAAATTTGAAATATTTCAAGAGAAGAAAAAAAAAATAATTCTTGTAAAATAATGCTCTATTTTTTTGAAAATTATTATTATACCAGTCAAGAGTCAAGGTTAATTTGCTAAGAATAACGAATTAGACAAGCTGTAGCTACAGATATGAGCTGCTATTTCCTTTCTCTTACATTACCTTTAATGTGTTTGGCATTCTTGAAAAAACACAACAGCCCAATTCATTTTTTTTAATCCCAAGGACCACATAGAAGCCAAAAGATATTGGAGCACTAGAAGGCTGAGTCAAGTCTCAAATAGCAGAATGTAAATCAGAAATTATAAGCAATTCAGCCTCCTTGCCAATTGTAGCAGAATCTTCAGTGTATTTTTTGATAAATTTGTAAAATTTCACCTTTAAGAATTAGAACAAGAATAGACCAATCCAGTCTAAACACTATGAACAAGACCAAACTAAAGAATAAATAAAGAACAACAATGATAACCCTCACGAATACCAGCAAAAGAAATCACTGCATCCCTCACTTTTTTTTAGGTTTCTGTGCAAAAATTACCAGAACTCTTCTAAAATAAACATAGTCTGACAACACTCTGGATATTCTGGGATTCTTCCAGTATACTGAAGTATTAAACAAAGGTAAAAAATGAACTGACAATATAGAATCATAGAATCATAGAATAGTAAGGGCTGGAAAGGACCTCAAGATCATCGAGTTCCAACCCCCCTGCCATGGGCAGGGACACCTCCCACTATGATACAGATGAAACTTGAAATTTCTTTTCTCAATGAACAGATCTTAGTTAACTGAACCATTATTTTTCAAGTGATTTACAGAATCATAGAACCATAGAATGGTTTGGGTTGGACGGACCTTGAAGCTCATCTAGTTCCAACCCCCCTGCCATGGGGAGGGACACCCTTCACTAGACCAGGTTGCTCTAAGCCCCGCCCAACATGTTCTCAAACACTGCCAGGGATGGCACAGACAGAGCTCTGGGCAACCTCTTCCCGTGTCTTACCACCCTTATAGTAAATAATTTCTTCCCCAGGCACAGCTACAGGTTGGGCAGGGAAGAGATTCAGAGCAGCCCTGCAGAGAAGGACTTGGGGGTGTTGGTCGATGAGAAAATGAACATGAGCAGGCAGTGTGCGCTTGCAGCCCAGAAGGCCAACCGTATCCTGGGCTGCATCAAAAGGAGTGTGACCAGCAGGTGGAGGGAGGTGATCCTGCCCCTCTACTCTGCTCTCGTGAGACCTCACTTGGAGTATTGTGTGCAGTTCTGGTGTCCTCAACATAAAAAGGGCATGGAACTGTTAGAACAAGTGCAGAGGAGGGCCACGAGGATGATCAGGGGACTGGAGCACCTCCCGTATGAAGATAGGTTGAGAAAGTTGGGGCTATTCAGCCTGCAGAAGAGAAGGCTGCATGGAGACCTCATAGCAGCCTTCCAATACCTGAAGGGGGCCTATAGGGATGCTGGGGAGGGACTCTTCATGAGGGACTGTAATGAGAGGACAAGGGGTAATGGGTTCAAACTTAACCAGGGGAAGTTTAGATTGGATATAAGGAAGAAATTCTTTACTGTAAGGGTGGTGAGGCCCTGGAATGGGTTGCCCAGGGAAGTTGTGAATGCTCCGTCACTGGTGGCGTTCAAGGCGGGGTTGGACATAGCCTTGGAAAGCATGGTTTAGTATGAGGTGTCCCTGCCCATGGCAGGGGGGCTGGAACTAGCTGATCTTAAGGTCTTTTCCAACCCTAACTATTCTATGATTCTATAATCTAAGTATAACCTTTCAGCTTAAAGCCATTCCCCCTTGTCCTGTCACTCACTACATGTCCTTGTCAAAAGCCCTCTCTAGATTTCCTGTAGGCCCCCTTTAGGTACTGGAAGCTGCTACAAGGTCTCCCCGGAGCCTTCTCTTCTCCAGGCTGAACAAGCCCAATTCTCTCAGCCTGTCTTCTTAGGAGAGGTGCTCCAGCCCTCTGACGATTTACACAATAGTAGATTTGCAGTTTTACAATTGGAAAAAAACAACGCTCATTCCAATCCATTTCCAGAGATGTTCACAGAATGAAGGCGACTATAAAGAATCATGGGAGGAGAGGAAAAAGAAAAAGACTCACTGCAGCAGAAACCTGAATAAAGAGATGGTCTCCATACCATCATCTGAAGATCCACACCAGGAATTCTATTTCACACTGGAGACACCTAAAAAAATACTCAGCCTCCGTCTTCTCACTGCTCAGCTTAGAAAGGGGAATTGCACTCAGCTTGATGTGAAAAAGCAATGATGGAAACTCTTCATTAACTGAAATTCAATGAAATTATGGGGTTAGCTACAAACACAGAATTGAAAATAGCTGAATTTTCCAGTGGAAATATGCAGCGTGTACCTTAATTTTTAAATTACATACTCATTTAATGTAAGACGGTTAATTTAAACTCTTTAAATTTGACGGATTTTTGTTATACTGGTCAGTGACATCAGAAAAGGCTAAACTGATCTGAAATAGAAGTATCTAACCACAAGATACTTGCACTGAAAGTTCTAAAGTAACATAAAAGCAGCTCTAAAAGTGTATTTTATAACTGCTAAAAATCTCTATTTCTGTGTAGAAACAAGTATTAAACTAATAGTATTTTATTTGTTGTAGTTAACAGCATTAGCAAGCCAGCTGATGCATTCTTCATTACTTTCAGCATACTAAGGCTCTCAAAAATATTTCCATGCAGAACTTGTGCTAATCAAATCTGGAGCATGGATAATCATAGGTACTTTCACATGACAAAAAAAAAAATAATATTTAAAATCAGATGATAAAATCTTCTAACTTCTGGAGACCCAAAATAGTTCCCTATTTTTTCCTTTTCTCTTGTATGTTGATTAGGTAATTAAATATTTATTATTAATATTACTACAGTAGATGAAGTTTAAAAGGGGGATTATTCATACACCTCTACTTTTCCTTTAAGAACTGTGAAGTTCTGCCCTAGGAACAGCAGGCCTAATTTATACTAACAAGATCAAGGCTGTGCTGAAGCTTATTGCCAGAACCCTGCTGTATCAGGAAGAATAGTTTTCCCGACAGAAATTCCCCAAAGGAGGAAGAATATGGAAGTATAAAGCAAAGACCCATTTTCCGTGGAAAACAGCAGTGAACAAAGAATAGGGTTTTCTTTCTCAGTTCTCAACGAAAAAAAAAAAACACAACACAAAAACAAAACAAAACAAAAAAAAAAACCAACCAGAAAACATGAGTAAAAAATCTCACAAACACAAAAAATTTTCTAAGTGAATGCTTAGGGAACAGTATCAAGTCATTTATGAGACTAATTGAAAGCTCATTTTGATAGTGGTATTTTATATGTTAACCTAGCACAAAAAGAAAGGTATGACAGTGCTGATCCAAGTGAGTTTGAATCATGATACCAGACTCTGCAAATACAAGCTGTGTCAAGCATGAGCCTGTTCTCATGCTGATGCTGGGAAGAAAACTCACCATAAACCAGTCATACATAGTTTGTATGGAAAGATGTTAAACTAACAGTGCTCTCTGGTTAGTGACTGTGAATCAGGCCCAAATTCTTGGTCTAGCATTTAGCTCTTTACAGTTTTTGTGCAAATAATGTAAACACACTCTGTACTGCAGCTCACAGCTTTCATATTATCAACTTTATTTCTCTTCTGTTACTTTCTGCCCTTCAGAAATTCTTTTTTAATGAACCCTGATTACCATTTAGACCTACATAAATCACAAAAGCTTTCAATTCACATTAGTTTAGATTCCATGCAATTTTTCTGATAGCCCAGCTCCAGAATGATTAGATTAGCATTATGCTACTTCAATTTCACGCATCTATTAAATAACAGACTTTGATATTTAAAAAAAAAGAAAATCCCCTTCCAAATCAGTCATATGTTTGCATGAACCAGGATGCAAATTACACAGCTGAAACGCATCAGAAAAGCACTCCTCTCCGACTGAGAGTATGTTTTTAAAGTTCAGAGCTCTCAATAGCATGAGGGATGCATGGTCTCAAAACACAGATTTGGAAGGACTCATTTTGACCTTGCTTTCTGTGTCATGATTCATTTCTGGGGGAGCTTGCCTTTTAACCCCTGATCACTGACACTGCATATTATGTATCGAAATTAAGTTCACTTAAATAACAATGAATTTTGTGTGTTAGATGTGAACTCTGACAAGCAAAATGGAAATCCAAGTTTATGAAAAATAGTAAGCTGCAAACAAAGAAGTTACTGAAACACTTGCAGTGATCAGAGAGGTTGCTTCAATTAAAGAAGCTTGTTTACCTAGACTTTCGCAATAGCTTTTCTATTGGTAGCATACTTCATATCAATTTCTTTATATGTTAGTTTTGAAAATTATCTTTAAGTGGTTTTATTACATCTATAAAAAAGTAACTCCATATCTCCACATATTTTATGAATCTATCTAAAAAACATGATATGAAGCAGAATCGTCTATATTTAATAAGAGCCATCCACATAAGTTAGCTTCAAGTGTGCATCAGTATGGGAAGACCATGGAGATTTTAAGCAGCAAGTTTTGTCAATAATGCTGTGGAGGACAGAAGGAAAAAAGGAATGCATTCCCAGGCTTTGTTTTCATGTTTTCAGGCCGTACTAATAACATGAAAAAGAAGATAAATTACACAGAACACATCTGAAATTGCCTTGAGAAGAGCTGCAATACATTACTGATGGGTATTGAATATGAAAGCAATTGCCTAACATATAGTTGACATATGCAGAGGATAATGCTATATTCTATATTCCAGAAATACCTGCTTAACCTCTAATTTAACTCAAGTGGGTTAACTCTTAGATGAAACAATAATTATTAAGGTAACTAAATAGTGGAACTGGCTACCTAAGCCTTCATACAATTCCCTTAGTAGATAAGAAGTAAGAGCACTAAAATACTTGAAAATAAAATTTTGAAAGTAGGGCTTCTAATTTTGTAAAGCAATCAAAAAAACAGTAACATACTTAAAGATGATTACCATTAAACACTTGCACTGCACAGAAGAGAAGCATACAACTCCTATTATAGATATAAACCCCCCCTTTCCTTTTTGTTAAGCATATGGGCAGAGCCATTTCTGCTCTCCCTTATTTGAGGAGATTCTTCTGAATTTGATGGCTACAATATGGCAAACAGAGGTAAAGAGTTTCTACACAGTTGAAAATCATTCAGCCCAATGATGAAACGCACATATCTAAATCTTTGTACAAGTAAGTCAAGGGGAGATTTGGCATAGACTATAAAGAGATCAAGACTGGCTTATACAGGAGAAAAAATGCTTACACTAACACTCCATATACATTTTTTTGGTTTGTTTTTTTTTTGTTTGTTTTTTTTTTTTTTTTTTTTTTGTTTTTTTTTGTTTTTTTTTGTTTTTTTTTAAAGAAACATGTTAAGTAGCTTGCTGAGTGGATAATTTCCTTTTTCAATTGCACTTTATAATAGACAGCAAGTACATACATAACGAAATCCTACTTACTGCCAGCTAATATTTGTGGCCATAAGAGCAGTAAGATTCAAACCACTGGAGTACACCTAAAATTAGCAAAAGAACACTAAGCTTCGGTTTATAAAAATTTTAAAAATATAAATATCTCTAAGTAGAAGATAGCAAGAACTTAAAATAAAAGCAAAGGTAGGACAAGCATAACCAGTACCTAAGGAAGTCAAAAGGACCCATATGGATGAACACAGAGACATTTCTACAAAATAGAAGACAGCAGTTCTGAAACAATTGCATAAAGTGCCATTTACAGGTTATTAAGTAGACGTAAAAGCTCAGAAGGAAGTGATTTTCAAGAAGTATTTAAAGTGACAAAATTTGCAAGCAGGTATTTAGCAGCACTTTCAGATGCAACTCAGCTGACCAAGCATTCAACAAATTTCAGTGAGATTCAAAAGGCTGCTTTTGAACATACATATTTGGAAATTGCCTCAAAGATTTTCAAGATTTTTTCAAATACCTAAATAATAAAATTCAGCTATGCTATCTTTTCCCTATATACCTCACTAATACCACTTATCCTATATTTCATTACCTTTCTTGAAACCACACAATATTAGATGACTTCTGAATATTAGAAAACAGGACATAGTACATACTGTCCCACTCTTTCCAACTAACCAAACTTGCTAATCTTGGAAAATAAATTATCTCTCGATAGTTTTGATGTAAAATGTGATCAGTTTGAATAAGATTTTTTTTTCCCAGTGGTCTTGAAACAAAATAGTAAGATCACAGAAAAGTATTTACATTTATTTTAAGCATCCAACTTACATACCTGCATTAGGAATCTAACTTCCTGTGCTGTCACTAAAGATTTTATAACATGTAAGAGAAAAAATGCCCTCTAGAGAAATACATTGATTTAATAGCATTCTAAATCAGGCATCTAAGCTGGAAGCTAATGTGAGACCTTTTAAGACTACTTTATAACTAAGGTAGCTTCTTTTCTCTTGGATTTTGCCTACACAGCTTATGTCAGTCAGTTTGCTAATTTCTACACAAATCCACTGTCTGCAAAGCTGGGTTGACATAAGACAAGGTAATATGCTTCTATTTCTTCCACCTTGCAACTGAAATTGAACACTGACATCAGTAAATAAGAACATTTGCTCTGCTTTGTAAATGAAACCATTTGTTCAACAGCTTAAGCATGAGTAACTGTTAAAGCTCTATATTGTACAACAGTGCAGTATTGTTAATAACATGATAGCATACAGATGTCACAATGTTGAAACAGAAAAATGAAAGACAGAAAGAACTAATGGGATATCCAGGACTGAGTGAGATGAACAATATATGACTGTTGAAGAAAAAAATAGAAGCGTCTGTAATAACATATGTATCTGAAAGAAATAAGGTAAAGTTATTAATAAATTGAAGTGCTAAGCCAGTACTTCCAGTCCTGTTCTTAGAGAATTCCAACTGGCAAGAGCTCTGGAAGCGTGGGTGCTCTGGAACACAGGGCCATGATTTGAAATCCTGACTTGCTCAGCACACATTGTAAATTGCTAGTGAGATCATTTATAATAACAACAACAACAAAAATTGTTAAAAAAATCCCAAATGATTCAAACAAAAAGGACTTGCCCCTTTACTTTTGGCATGCTTCTCAAAAAAACCCACCAAAGCCCCCAACAAATAATCTGAAGGCCATTTAATTCTATTCTAAAGCATAATACAGAAGCAAGCAAGAGTACAATTTCCTTTTATTGGAGTTGTATCATGTTATTTCCTGTACTTTTTAAAAATAGTCCAAAGTGTTCCTTTATCTTTTTTTCTCCCCTAAACAAGAAGCTAATTCTCAAACTCAAATAAATATTTAGAGATCAACTCTTTACAGCTGAGGAAGTAGATGGCAAGATCCAAAGCAAGCCATTCAGATTTTGGAAGCATTTTATGAACTACATTCTGAACCACTTATGTAGTCTAGCTGAACTTTTTATGCTGTGCTTTTTAAATAAACAAAATGAGAACAGCAGAATTAATGCATAACATTCATGAAAATAATAATAAAAAAATGACATTACCATTTAATACAGAATTCTGAAGTAAGAATTCTGAAGTAAGAATTCCAGACATCTGTAGCATTATTCACAGGACTGTAAAACTGCATTGTATTATAACTTAGTGCTCAGCATGAAAGTCAAGAGCATGTTTTCCATTTTGTTTTAAACTTGGTGAATCACAATGTGACATTGTAGTGGTTATGAGGAAAGCCTATTTGATGGAGTATTTTTTCCCTTCCATTATATGAACAACAATAATGAAAAAAAAAATAATAAATCCCTGAACATACTTAAGTGAGGGAAAAAATCCAACAAGCCAAACCAAAAAAAAATTATGAAGAATAAAGCACAGTTTATTAACATACTAACTTCCAAAATCTAGCAATTTTAACAGGAGAGAGCAGACCCCGGAAAGTAAACAAGTGAACTGAAGTTCATTACTGTAGGAAATGTTGGGCATTTCTTGACTTGCTACATCAAGAAACATACAAAATCCAGTTTTAACATAATATTAATACTTATTTCCAGGGCAACCACTAACACTTATTGCCTGCAACATATGTTGACAGAAAAAACCCCTATGTATTACTAGAACCATTTTATTAGACTAAAAATACTATTAGATCTACACATGTACCACTGGACCCAGTTTCATTTTGGCACCCACCTTCTACTGAAAATTGCCTGACATAAAGCCTTTTGCTGAGACAACAAAATAAACACATACTTGGTGCCTGCAGTTTTCATTAACATATTTAGTACTTTTCATCATCTGTGTTCTGAATCAAAGAATAAATAAAAAAATTGGTACAAAATACTTTCGAGCAGATTAATATTGGCATGACCTCCCTTGAAATGCATATAATGAATCAGAAGAATTAACACACATCCATTTTTTTATGAGACTATATTCAGTAACACTTCTCCTTATTAATTACTTTGTCTGCAATAAAATGAATCAGATTGAGACTTTTCTTGAAAGATTTTTAAAAGAACTATGTAAACTTGGATTATTTATATATATACACAATATATATACTTGCATACATATACATGTCAAGATACAGTTTAAGTTTAAACAGAAGATATCCTAACTAAGCAGAAATGCCTAAACAGTATTTGAAATCCATACTGACCCTGATTATAATTTCCTCTCCAGCACATTAAAAAAGCATCAGTCACAGAAAAAATTTTATAATTTCTTCTGTTTGGAGTTCCCTATAGCACCACTCCCTTAAAACCGCTCCAAATAAAGTGCAACACAGTATGCTGCATTATCACCTATAGCATGTTTCTTTTCCTCTTCTGTCTGTCATAACAATCTGATCCATATGTCTCCTGACAAGTAATACTATTTAGGTTTCATTAGAGATGTGAAACTAGATGTGAACAAGAACATAGATATCTTCCAGTATTAGTAAAACGTGATTTAATCAGCCTTCATCCAGGACAATATCTATTTGGACTACTTACTTCTGTATTTATTCTTTAATTTGAACAAACTCTCCAGCTAACAAGTAGCTCCAAACTCAGATGGCCAGTCTCAATAAACAGAACTGTCACAAATATTTACGGTGTTATGCATTGATAGCTCTAACTGGAGACAGAACACTGAGATAGTACCTGTTGATTTTCATACATGCTTAGGACACTTATGGACAGGAGGCTCAGGCAGATGTAAGGCATCATGTTCACAAATATTTTGCTCTATAAAAGCTAGCTCAAAATGCATACATGTTCAAAACCTCAGAAAGATATTTCCATCGAAGTAGTGGCTTTTTATACTATCATTTCATGATACTTTCATTTGGGTATTTAGTTTGTTTACCTGTGAACACTATGCTTAACTGTTAAAAAAAGAATTGACTTATCTCTCAACATTCTGTTCAACTGCAGCACATTGCATTAATAAACCAGTCTGACTCATGTATGACAGTTACTCTCTAACAATACCTTCTGCTCTCAGCTTGAAACTGTTACCCATAAAAACTCTATATCCAATTAATTTTTCCATTTTAAGTCTATATTAAAAATTGTTATCTTTGAACAAGGTCACCATATGGCATTTATGACTGATGAAGTTAATTGTTTGATGTCCTTTTTTATCAGTCGTTCTCAAGAAAAGTATTGTACCTCAGTCAGCAGTACTTAAACTTTATTCTATATTTTAATTGCACAGCATATGTTCCAAGAAAGAAGTTGTTTCTGAAACAATGAACACACATGCCATGTAAACCTAAGTAAAGGTAAAATATAAAGTTAAAAAAAAACTTAAAATTTTGTGTTGTCCTAATTTAGTTGAGGTACTTGAAAGTTATTTCTCCTTCTGTGTCTTCTTACAGGTAGAAACTCATTAAAGTATCTTACCTGCTAATTTCTGAAGGAATGGGATGCAAAATTCCTTGCTATGATCCCAGAATAAACCTTTTCAGATAATGTAATGCAGCATACATTGTGCTATATATATAAAAAGGAAACCCAACTGATACACTTTTTAGTCACATATTTCTGGAACAAGGCCTCCCAGATGTACACTACAGTGCAACTCTAAGCAGAGGACATATATACATATATATATATTTATATATTTACATATATATTTATATATATATTTCTAGAAAGATAGGAACAGCCTCATGCTCGCAGGCCCTTGTTCTCATGGGGGATTTCAACCACCCTGATATCTGCTGGAGCGACGCTATGGCCCGGCACAAGCAATCCAGGAAGTTCCTCAATTGTGTGGAAGACAACTTCCTTCTGCAAGTAATAGAGGAGCCAACAAGGAGAGGTGCCATGCTTGACCTCGTCCTCACCAACAGGGAAGGGCTGGTTGGAAATGTGACGCTCCAGGGCAGCCTTGATTGCAGCGATCATGAGATGGTTGAATTTGAGATCCTCAGGACAGTGAGAAGAACGTGCAACAAGCTCACTGCCCTGGACTTCAAGAGAGCAGACTTTGGCCTCTTCAGGAACCTGCTCAGTAAGGTTCCATGGGATACAGCCCTAGAGGGCAGGGGGGCCCAAGACTGTTGGTTGATATTCAAGGATCACCTGCTGCAAGCTCAGGAGCGATGCATCCCAACTAGAAGGAAGTGCGGCAGGAGGGCCAGGAGACCTCCTTGGATGGATAAGGAGCTGCTGAGGAAACGTCAAAGATAAAAAGAGGCTTATAAAAGGTGGAAGCAAGGACAGGTGGCCTGGGAAGAATACAGGGATGTTGTCCGGGAAGCTAGGGACCAGGTTAGGAAAGCTAAGGACCACTTAGAATTAAAGTTGGCTAGGGATATGAAAGATAACAGAAAGGCATTCTGTAGGTACGTAGCAAATAAAAGACAGGTTAGGGACAATGTAGGCCCCCTCCGGAAGCTATCGGGAGAACTGGCTACCCTGGATTTGGAGAAGGCTGAGGTTCTTAATGACTTCTTTGCCTCAGTCTTCACCAGCAAATGCTCTGACCATAATACCCAGGTCTTGGAAGGCAGACTCAGGGACAGTGAGAATGAAGACCCTGGGCCCACTGTAGGAGAGGATCTGGTTCGATACCATCTTAAGAACCTGAGCATACACAGGTCCATGAAATCCATCATGGATTTCAATCCGTGATGAAATCCATCAGGTCCTGAAGGAGCTGGCAAATGAAGTTGCTAAGCCACTGTCCATCATTTTTGAGACATTATGGCAGTCAGGTGAAGTTCCCAATGACTGGAAAAACAGAAATATAATCCCCATTTTTAAGAAGGGGAAAATGGATGAGCCGGGAATTACAGACCAGTCAGTCTCACCTCTGTGCCTGGCAAAATCTTGGAGCAAATTCTCCTGGAAGGCATGCTAAGGCCCATGAAAAACATTAAGGTGCTTGGTGACAGCCAGCATGGCTTCACTAAGGGGAAATCCTGCCTGACCAATCTGGTGGCCTTCTACGATGGGGCTACGGAACTGATGGACAGGGGTAGAGCAGTTGATATCATCTGCGTGGACTTATGCAAAGCGTTCGACTCTGTCCCACACGACATCCTTGTCTCTAAATTGGAGAGACATCAATTGATAGGTGGACGACTCGTTGGATGAAGAACTGTCTGGATGGCCCTATGTAAAGGGTTGTGGTCAATGGCTCAATGTCCAGCTGGAAACCAGTAACGAGTGGTGTCCTTCAGGGATCGGTGTTGGGGCCTGTCTTGTTCAACATCTTTGTCAGTGACATAGACAGTGGGATTGAGTGTGCCCTCAGCAAGTTTGCTAATGACACCAAGCTGTGTGGTTCGGTTGGTATGCTGGAGGGAAGGAATGCCATCCAGAGGGACCTTGACATGATTGTGAGGTGGGCTGATGCCAACCTGATGAAGCTTAACCATGCCAAATGCAGGGTCCTCCACCTGGGTCGGAGCAATCCCAGGCACAGCTACAGGTTGGGCAGGGAAGAGGTTCAGAGCAGCCCTGCGGAGAAGGACTTGGGGGTGCTGGTCAATGAGAAAATGAACATGAGCCAGCAGCGTGTGTTCGCAGCCCAGAAAGCCAACCATATCCTGGGCTGCATCAAAAGGAGCGTGACCAGCAGGTCAAAGGAGGTGATCCTGCCCTCTACTCACTTGGAGTATTGTGTGCAGTTCTGGTGTCCTCAACACAAAAAGGACATGGAACTGTTGGAACAAGCCCAAAGGAGGGCCATGAGGATAATCAGGGGACCGGAACACCTCCTGTACAAAGATAGGCTGAGAAAGTTGGGGCTGTTCAGCCTGGAGAAGAGAAGGCTGTGTGGAGACCTCATAGCAGCCTTCCAATACCTGAAGGGGGCCTATAGGGATGCTGGGGAGGGACTCTTCATTAGGGACTGTGGTGAGAGGACGAGGGGTAACAGGTTCAGACTTAAACAGCGGAATTTTAGATTGGATATAAGGAAGAAGTTCTTTACTGTAAGGGTGGTGATGCACTGGAATGGGTTGCCCAGGGAAGTTGTGAATGCTCCATCCCTGGCAGTGTTCAAGGCCAGCCTGGACAGAGCCTTGGGTGACATGGTTTAGTGTGAGGTGTCCCTGCCCATGGCAGGGGGTTGGAGCTAGATGATCTTAAGGTCCTTTCCAACTCTAACTATTCTATGATTCTGTGATGCATGCCTAGTTTTTCTTTGCATATTCATATTTAGCACTTTCATTAACTGTGAACCCATTTGCATTTGAAAGACTGCCATTTTCATGGGAAATAGAAATCTTAGAAAGTAAGACTCATGAGTGTGGCCTAAATAACCCAAATTATTTCTAAACCTCCAGCTTACACATAAAAGCTAAAAAATAAACAAGACTACAGTGGAAGATTTCTGTGACAAATTTTTGTACTCATGTTCGGGAAGTGCATCTTTAAATGACTATATATATATATTATTTAAGTATATCTGAATAGTCATTGAGAGTTATTCCTCTTCTTAAAGACTAGTTATGTCAGAGTAAAAAGAAACCATCTAATAAGGGCATTTAATTTTACCTGTAAAATAAATAAATAAATATAAAGAGATATACCTCTCTGTTCTTGTAATTTCTATAATTTTCTTTCTATGGCATGATTTTATCACATTTAGTGCTACCCTGTTATGTTCTTGGTGCAGAATGATAAATAAATATTAACCCAGTAGGAACTGAGGGGACATTTCTTTTTAGAAGATTATACTGGTAACTGTCTATGCTGAAAATGACCCAGATTAACAATGTAAACAAAATATATACACAATGCTATCTAGCTCCCCATCCTTGATAGAGATGTCTTTAGTTTACTGAATTAAAACAAAACTATCAAAACCAAGAATTAATGACAACAATCTACATGAGAAACTCAAGAAAACAAAATTATCAAAACCAAGAATTAATGACAACAATCTACATGAGAAACTCAAGTCTCAAGGTTGAAGCTTGCCCTCATATCTTCAGAATCTGCTGGACATCTGGGGAAATTATTAGGACTTTAAGCTTTCTTCTGTATCAGTTCCAAGAGAAATCAAATGAAGGCTAAAATCTCTCAGAGCTTCAACTTAGTTACCACTAATATACTAACCAAAGTTTCTAGGCAGTTTCTACTTTCGTTATATAGATGAGGCAGAGATATTAACTAGGTTCATCCTACAGAATCAATTAAATTTTCAGGACTGGGTGTTGAATTTGTTATTGTGAATATTAAGACCTAAATAAACATTTCTAGATGATATACAAAGTTCTTAACTATTTTATCAATCTGTTACAAAAAGCTGCAAGATATCACAATAATTATGTGAATTAATCATGTGTTTTCAATAGTATGCTCAGTGAAAAAAAACCCTAATATTTGGCTTTTAAGACATTGATTAATTGTGTAGCAGAAAGGAAAGATTTCTCTTGGCCTACATCAAACAGTGCAGCAGGATCCTTCTCAGCAAAATGAATATTTCTTGGATTTTGCTCTGATTGTCTATCCGGCTCTGCGAGAGACTGTTTTTTCATTCTGCACTATTATACAACTCTTCTTTTGCCTGGCATCTGACAGGCATTCCCATCCTTTGCATTTACTTTACTTCACTTCCTCAAAGCTGAGGCTGCAAAACCACAGCCAGCAGCCTCATATAGGTTTTCATGGAAAACTGCCATCCTAACCTGGTACCTAACTTCACATTATTATTCTCACTCAGAGAACTTTAAAACTCTGAAATGAATCTGAATATTTATGCTACCAAAGAAACTGATGAAAAATATCACCACAAAAGAAGAAATTGAAAACAATGTAAGCCATTACTGAAGTAGCTCTTCTTGTGAAAGTTCTGATGTTCTTTGCTTGCCAGTCACCAGCTCAAGCTCATCCTTCAGCTCCTGGATCTCCTTTTTCAGTTGGACAATAATCTACAAACGGCAAGGCAGAAACCAAGCATCACCAACAGATTAATAGCTAGTTTATGATTTTCACATTAGAAGGCTGAGTGAAATATTATATTTTGATTTTCTCTTTTTCTAAACATCTCTTTTTTATAAAACAGTCCAAATGCCTTAAATATACAAAGCTTTTTTTTATCTTTTCCATTTATAAAAACAAACTCTGTAAATTCTATGTGTTAGAATACATCGCTGTACAGGAGTTCAAAAGATTATTTGCAAAAGAAAAAATAATTTGCCATAGGAATAAAAATTATTTTCTGACTATTAGTTTTGCCTGTTAGCAACCAAAACACATTTGAAATAGAAGTGATGCTTTTGTTAGAGAAAGGACAAATACAGACCAAAAGTGATTTTTCTAAAGAAACAAATTCCAAAACAGTATCTTAATACTTTAATCTTAACTTTTCTTCTCTTGCTTGTAACATATCATACTATAATTATAGGATGTATCCATTGCTAGTGACAAATAAATACTATAAGTTAACATAAAATTGCATTAATGAATAGCAATGATTGCAACAGTGACTTGGAGAACTGCACTTCATTTTTAAATTCTAATAGCTCATTATCGGAGCCTGTACCTTTAGGAAAAGTGTCTGTACAAAATGCTATTTTACAAATCATTAGCTTCCCAAGGCCAAATTCTACAAAGCAGGGACAATATGCAAACCTCTAAGTCTAAAACGTAAATGAGCAAGTTCATGGATACTTTCTAATTGAACTTTTTAATAATGCATTACATTATAACGGCTCAAATGTATCAAGAATCCAATGATATTTCTAGATGGATATGAATACACCGATTCAATGTGCAAGCTAAGTTTTCAAGAGAAGAAAGTTTTCAAGGAAAAATTGATTATTCTTGATTGCATGCACATTCTAGAAACAAGACTGTTGAAACTGATGACACATTTGCACTGGATGTTAAAATTCCTTCAAACATTTGTATTTCTTTTAATGATTAAATTTAACCATGATTTCCTAACTTTAAATGAGTATTTTCACTTTAAAATTCAAAATAATCTAAACACACATATGATTATTTCTTTTAACTCTGAATTTACTGGGTACACATTTACTAGTACAAATATGAAAAGTAACCTTACAATATTTTATATAAGAATCTATTAAAGTTAATTATTTGTTATTTCTTATTTGTTAATTATTATTATTTGTTAATTACAGATGTCTCAAGAGTGCTTCAAGAATACTGCAGGTCAAACATTTTAACTTGATTTTAGGCTGCCTCACTCTGGTGGCACACTGATGTAGTCTGTGCCAGTTACTGAGTCAATAAAACAAAATTTTGGGTTGGAGTATAAAACAGAAAAAGCTGAACTGACAGCACCATCCCTGTTCAATGCTGAAATTGTTAGGGCGGTTAACCTTAGTGAGACAACAGCATAAATACAATTTTCAGTATATGGATAAAAGACTGATTTTCAAGTATTATTAAAAGAAACAAAAAATCTACAGAAGCACAATACTGAATGCCAGAGGAAATTAGAATTAATTCAAGCTCAGCAATTTGGTTTTAATTTTAAAACAAATGCTTTGATCATAAGCTGAGTTGCTTATAAAGTACACTGGGTACAAGCTCATCTTCTTAGTAAGATACACAGCCAGGAAATCTCCATTATGAAGAATATAATTTACATAAGTCAGACTTAGATATGCCAAAAGGTATTATGCACTCCTTTTATAAAGCATTCATTCAACTTACAGATGATAAATAATGGAAATAAATGACATTTGATT
This sequence comes from Amazona ochrocephala, assembly GCA_039720435.1. Lineage (NCBI taxonomy): Eukaryota > Metazoa > Chordata > Aves > Psittaciformes > Psittacidae > Amazona > Amazona ochrocephala. Next base: position 106,783,074 of record CM077878.1, read on the forward strand.
TTATGTAAAATACTGTAGTCAAGTTCTTCACCAAATAACCAAGCTGCACCCTGGAAATACACTTCAGGTAGTTAAGATGGGCAACAAATTCCTCAATGAGCACAGAACCATATAAAGTCTAGGTGCCTGTGTTCCCCTGCCTTTTCCACAGGAGGGGATGGTTTTCTAACTCTCACGAGTCCATTTTGCTTTACTAGCTAAACGATCCTGTAGAGCAAGACATACCAAACTCATGGAGTATAGCTCCACAGGATGTGGTAAACGTAGTAATGTAGGAGCCTGCATGTTTTTCAGCCTCAGTCAAAGGCTTCTATGGCCATGGAAGAAAGTTTTGCGTGATTTGCTATGATAAAGCCTACATATGAAATAAAAAAAAAAAAAAAAAAGAAAAAAAAGGAGAGGCAGAAATTCATTGGTTCCTCAGACCAGTCTCAAAAGAAGGACTGCCACTGTTTCTTAGTGCTTTAATGCACAAACTATTGCAATCCCATTCCCTCTGCCCCAAGACAACTCTCACCAATCTGGGGTCAACTTCTTCATTAAGAACCGCTTCATTCTTGATAAGAGCAACTCGCTGTGCAAATCTGCAGGTCGATATAGATTCCTGGAGGAAAAACAAACAAACAATGAGAGGAAAAAAAAAAAAAATTCAGCTGCCTTTGCACCCTGAGGTAAGTAGAACAGACTGATAATGAAGTCATCAAACTACATTTCTGGGTTTTGTATATTTTACTGAAATAATTATTATTTCATGTTCCAAACCAAGGATATTCAGGGGAAATTAGCGTAGCATATTAATGACAGCAACACATAAAACTGTCAAATCCTAGTACATTTCTTATTGACCCAGTCAATCCCCTGATCAACTGTTTTTTGAATGAGTCCCCAGCTGGCACTAAAGGGTAAGAAAGCCTTAGAAGGTAAAAACTTTTGAATGATGGGAAAAAGAGAAAATCTACTTTTGTGTGTGTGTGTGTGTGTGTGTGTGTGTGTGTGTGTGTGTGTGTGTGTGTGTGAAAATGAGACTAGTGAGGTGTATGTAAAAGTAAAAGAAGCTGGGAAAAAGAGGTGAGTCATATTGAGCCTGTTGCCAACCAGCACCCAGATCTCTTTCTGCAGGGCTGCTGTCCAGCCACTCCTTTCACAATTTTTATTTGTGTTTCAGTCCATCTAGACTCCTCTTGCAAGGCCTCCTGCCCTTCCAGAGAGTCAACAGTACCTCCTAGTTATCATCAGAAAACTTGCTAATGGTGCCCTCAGCTCCCGCATGCATAAATATATTGAGTGGAACTGGGCCTAGAACGGAACCCTGCAGAACACAGCTTGTCACCAGCCAGATTTGGCCCCATTCACTACAGCACTTTGATAAATACTACAGCTCTTTTGATAAACAAAGAGAAGAAAGCACCACTATATATACTTTCAGCACAGGAAATCAGTGAAGGGAGATAAAAGTATTAGAAATATTTAAAAAAATCTCAAAACACCCCACCCAATTCCCTCTCCCCCATCAACAAACTCTCCAGTTTTCTGTCATACTCAGTGAAATCATGACTTCAAGGAAGTAAACAGTTACAGATATTACCATTATGCCCTCAAACATTTATTCATCAGGAAAACAGTAAATAAAAAAAAAAAAGCTCATTATTAAGTGCAATTTGTTTCCCAAGTGTTGCTTGAGATTACTTAGATAAAAGCACATTTCTTAAAGGGTTTAAAGGGTTTGTCTACATCTTATTGAAATTTCTACTGATAAAATTATCTCCTGGAAAAAAATTCAAAATGTTTTTCTGTCAGGATAAAAATGAAAGCACACACCTGAATTACAAACTGAAATAAAAGTCAAAAGAGCAGGATCTTTAGAGAAGTGAAAGCTTTTTTGTTGAAAATAGATAGAAATAACATACATCTATGTTTCGTTTGTCTATAGAGAGCATTGCTATCATGGTAGTCATGCAGTTTCCTCCCAGGCTGTCTCTTAGCACTGAGGTCATCATAGAGTTTCGATAAGGAATGTGGGACCGATTTTTCTCTGCAAGGGCTATTATTACCTGAAACAGTAATAAAAAAATGGAGAAAACATTTAAATTTACATGTCTATTAATGATTGATACATAAAAAGAACAAAAAAAAATCTGCTTAGGAACCCAAATTTCTGATACAACAGAACCATGCTTATATACCCAGTTAGCTGCAAACTGATTTTATGGAAATAATTTCAACTTAAATTTCATAGTGCTTATATGTCTTTGTAGGATCTGGATCTGAAAGACCAAATAAATGTAATTTTATAATACCCTAGCTTTACAGCCTCTCAGCAACATAGAAACTGAACACCATAAATCAAAACCCACAGACTTTCCTAAGGCACAGGAACTTACTGAGAATATTCCTCATATTTTTCTGTCATAATAATAAAATATGAATAGCAGTCAGATAAAAATTTCCTTAACATTTGCTAAAGCATGCTTTTAATATTACACATTCTTAAAGCATATGGTTCTTAGAGGGGTCAATACATTTATTTCTGAGAAAGTGTCTTGAAAAATAAAACACAAATAAAAGAGTGCATGATTGCAGTGTACTGCTGGAAAGAAATAATTTAGTTTAGTATATGCATGCCTTGGCCAAAAAGGAAATGGTACACCTACTATTCTGTTTTCTTTCTCAGCTGTTTACTTTATGGGACCTAATTATTATTAAATAAAAAGCTAGACTATCCCATGACCTGTTGTGATACAAATATTTGAACTGTCATCTGGCCAAGAACTGTATCAAAAAACTGCAGCTATATGACTTGTGCAAGCTATCCAAAATGATTAGGAATTGCTTTTTATAAATGTTACACACCAGCATACATTTTGTTTATGCTGCATTTAAGACACATTATTTTAGAAAATTTAGTAGCATTTTTTTTGTTGGCACTATTTTTTCTTAATGGTCTTCAAAAGTTAAAATGCCTTTTTTCTATAAATCTTACACTGGCAGCCCTAAGAAGGCCAAATACATAATATGAAAATAACTATCGTTTAAAAGAACCTAGAAACCCATTCTTGTGTCAAGATTTTCAACTCTTATTTATTACAACTTGCTAGATGGAAATATATCACCGTTAGTTTATAATATTGCATAGAAACCTCAAAGTCTAGTGTATACGTTAATAAACACATTCTCAGTCTCTGCCACACAGAGACTACTATCTGAATAGACATGAAGGGAAAAGAGCCAGAGGGAAAATATGTTATTTCCATTAAAAATGGGAATTGTGTTACAGAGAAATTAATTTTTCTGAAGTTCATGCTGGAAGCCTGTAGCCCAGGAAGAATTTGAACCCTCCCACACTGGCACCGAAGTGGCCAGCTCTCATAATGCAGAAGCCACTTAACTGTCATATGAGAGATAATGTAACTCACAAGATGACGTGTTTAATAAAACCTCACCTAAATCACTAAATCAACTCTTACAATCCAGTCAAGTAACATGTAACAGAAAAAAGAGAGTTCTGAATGAGTGGGATTTTGGGATGCATGCCTTGTAGGTACAGAGCTAACAGGTACCTCTCTACATACATGATATGCAACATATAACTGCAATCGATAGCTCTGTATACAAGGTTTTTTAACACATTATGGATATTTAACAAGTAGACCAAGTGTGATAACACAAAACTGTGTTCCCATTGTCATCTTGATAGAAATAATTTTACATGACTACATTATGCAAGGTGTTTAGAAATGGCATAACTCAAAGCTAAAACACCAGTAGATAACTTAACTACTAGAGCATGTAAATAAGCTGACTTTGAGGAATCCTTGTACTTTGATGTTGCTTAATGCAAGGTCAGTAACTAATGGCCCAATTTCCGCTGAACAAAAAAGATTTTTCACTGCCTTTACTAGACTTCCATTCACTATTAGAAAACTGTTTTTATTAACACGTAATCCCAGTCAGTTGTACTTCCCATGAGCACAACTGAAATACAGATTTTTTTCTGCAAGATAAAAATTTCAAGAAAGTGGGGGGGGGGTATGAAAAAAATATAGTGTAATAGTAAATGACTGACTGCCACCTGCTGTGCCTTAAGCTGCTTCTTTTGGGAGATGACATATCTCTGTAGATTAAATGAAATCTAAGGGATTTGTTTTTGTTAACAGAAAAGGACAATACAAAAATGAAAAAGTTTCTTCACAGTAAGTGGAACAATCAGTTCTATTTCTTAACTGTAAGTTTAAAGAATTTTGACGTACAGACACCCACAAAATTTTATGTTTTTATGAATTTCCTCAAGTGCAAATTTGTGTAAACCACATTTATACTGGAGTATAAATTAAAAGGGACAAATCTAAATTTTAGTTTTGAGCACTTTTTCTTCTCCCTCCCACTCTCTTATTTCTCCCACAAAATGACAGGCTCACAGACCTGCTAATGTTGTATATAGAAATTTTTAAAGAAGCCTTAAGAAATGACACTGTATTCTCCATCAGAATTCAAACAAAATAATTCCTTTCTGGCAACAGGAACAGCGTTTACTGCACTGTGAAAACAATGTCATGTATTCTGTCTTAGAAGGTGTAATATCTGAAATCCACACTTGCAAATCTTCAGTGATTGCAACTTAATATCACAGCATCCACGAAAGAGATTTCATTGATTGTCAAGTGTTTCTTACTCGGTGTTTTACTGCGTTGGAATACAAAAGATCGCAAGAGATCAGGAAGACACAAATGTAATGTGCACTAAGCTTTTATGAATCAGCATAAATGTCTTTTAGCAATGCCACAAATACTAAGCCAAAAAGAAATACCTCAAAAGAAGGAATGCTATGGTATACAAACCATGCCTATAAGGGTGGTGTAAAGAAGAGATGAGTACTAGAAAAGAAGGAGAGTGTGAGCAGCCTTCACCATCACACTTGTCACATTCATAAAAAATTATGAGGATCCTAAGATGCCACATATATTTCCAGTCATGAAGAGAAAATTATATCAGCTCAGTGAAGAAAAAATAACTAAACCTCAATAATGATGATGATAATAATAACAAATATATAACATATATGATAATATGATATATGATAAACATAATGAAAATAACAATAACAAAATAATAATAGCAGCAGCAACACTAATAATAATTACAATAATAATAATTATTAGTATTGTTTATAATAACAATAATTTATTGACCAAATCTTTGTAGTGGAATATGTCATCTTCAATGTTTCCATTCACCACCATTACCTTAACTTATTCATTGTCCCTTTAAACAAAACAAAAAAAACAACAAAAAAAAAAAAAATTAGTCAGATTACTTGGGATTAATCTACTTTCTCAATATTTGCCTTTTCCAAAGAGTAAAAATAAAAAACAACAGTGAAAGGAAGATAGGAATTTTAGTATGCCTTAAATCAACATGCTAAATCTTTCTCAGTAACAACAGCTGAATGATAGAGATTTGTGGAGATTTGTTGTTACTATTGCAGTTGCATCTGAGAGTCCTATTGGTACAAAACCAATTGTGGTAGTCCATAAATACACTAACAGAGGTAACTCCTATCTGAAAGATTGAAAATTCACATTGGTAGAGGAATAAAACAACACTAGAGAGAAGAGCCTAATGTTTTACAATATTACAATGCTTGACGCAAAAAAAACTAAACCCCAGTCACTTTAGTTCAATGATTCATACATTCTGATTCCAGCTGCGAAAGGGAAAGAAGATCACAAAAGAACATTGTTAGTAGAAATATTACTGTAAATATCTTCAGGATTCAAAATAAAATAAGAAACTATTGTTAAAATACTACCCTTTATACCTACCATAACCTTACTGGTTAATTGTTATGCTTTTCCTAAATTAAAATCCCTTCAAATTAAGAGCTATCAACTCAAATGTTTTTAAAAAATGCAATAAACATCCTAACTGAGTATTAGAATCAAGATTTCTGAAACACTGCACATTGTTAAATAGGAATGTTGAAAAGGGAGAAATTGCATCACTGTTCCGATTTTACCTGTTCCAAATAATGTAATGAAAGGTTGATATATTTGGCTTCTGTCAATAGCTGACCTCCAACTCCAGTTTTTGCAACGCGCTCTGATCCAGCAAGGTCTACTAAGTGTAACTTGGAGCGTCTAATAGTTGTAGATCCAGGTTCCTTGCTAGAGATGTGAATAGTGAAAATGCAGTGAGATCGGGATGAGGCTTGATTCATTGGAGTCTACAATGAAAAGAAAGGAACAGCCCTTAATGTTTATTTAATAAATAATTTTAGCTTTGTATAGCTCAATAATCTGGCATTTGAAATCACCTATACAATTTTTTAGCTATTGTATCTATAATAAATACGCAAGAACCCAAAAGAGTTTACCTGGCACTCAAATCTGGCCAAATACTTGGATAACTTTGATATGCACAAATGTTACTGCAAGAAACCAAGCAACTATCCTTGTTCCAAGATACTATAACAGGCAGTAAATCCAGAAAGTACAGACCTTAATAGAAAGGCTTGCTTAACAGCAAGCTGAACAATCCTTTACCGGGAATAATATTAACATCTATACCTCTTGGTTGAACTGTCTCCCCTTTAATTTCCCAATATTTTTTTCCCAACCTTAATAGTAACAGCGCAACTGAACTTTTTCTGGGAACTGATCCAGCAAAACAAAAAAACAAAAAAAAAAAAAAAAAAAGAGACAGAAAAAAAAGAGAGAGAAGAAAAAAGAAGAAAAAAGAAAAAAACAGAAAAAAAGAGTCTGCAAACCATAGATATTTAACCTGGATCAATTTGCCAATTCAGTCACAGCACAGCTGTAGGAAGCAGCTCCGCTAGATAATTGAAAATGGCAGCATACAGTGTGTGAACAAATAGGTGGTGTGCAGCAAGCACAAATGTTCGTAGTTGGTGAAAATTCTGTAATGAAATTACAGCCCTACCACTATTTTACATTGGGCTGCTTTACCTAATAAATCCAAGCTCAGAGGTAGAGGTAGAAGAGCTTTGATCATTAGATTATACAGATAAGGAATTTTTGAATAATATAGGCAAGCCACTGTCTCTGCTTAACTGCCTAGTTTCTGAGGATCATTTCAGAATCCTGTGAAACAAGCATCAGATTGCAGTTATGTGCTATGCTACCTTCAGAGGCCATGCTGAACAAATGAAGAGACAGTGAGTTGTAGCATGGAAATTAAAATAAACAGGCTCAAGGAAAAGTGTCAAGCAAGAAAATAGTCCCAAACATATTTCAAATGCAGTTATACTAAGAAGATGTTATATGCTGCTAAAATGTACTTTATTCGGCAATTCTGATTCCATGAATAATCAGAGCCAGCTTCATTTATTTTACTAGGAGAGCCATAATTTTACTAGTTGCAGTTCTGTGCAGTAGGACCAGATATTTTATTTTTCCAGATCAAAACCCACAACAAGATTAATATTTCAGGACATTCTGCTTAACAGAATTGATATTTGAGGACATTTTGCACTACAGTCATAGCATCAGTTGCACTATACTGCAGACAAGTCTAAGCCAGATCAAATATCAATACAGGTCTAGCTATGGAAGCACAAAGTAAAGGTTGCCAGGAAAGAAGAAAAAACAAATCATCATTCTTCAGAAAAAGCATTCTTACGCAAACTCAAGTTTCACTATGCAGCAAACACTCTTGTATTTCAAAATGCACTTTTAGTCACACCTGCTTAACCCCAACACAGGCAAAAAAAAATAAAGTATGAAAGAAAATTATGTCAAGATTTTGAGCTCCAAAAACTCAGGGCAATATTTGGCCTATTAGGTCTTTATTGGCTATAGCAATACATTAGCCACAACTTGTTTTGCATGCTCTAAGCAGATTTTGCTGGACTGGTCCATTGCTTTTCTCCCCACAACTTCTTAATGAGTAAAGCTGATCTGGAAGTTATTGACTAGTATCCTAAACTGCAATTTTTATAAAGATCTTCTTTTCAGAGTAGAACAATGCTTTAATTAATGTACTGATACTTCTTTTTACAATATGATTCTACATCCACTTTGAAGCTCAATTAGAACTCTTGCAGGAATCGTAAAGTAATAAAAATTTAAACTGTTAAATGGGATGTGATAATGAAATGTTAATTGCAGTCATTATCCCACACACTTTGCTACTTTTACCACAGTAGATGCAAACCACACAGCAAGAGAAACAACAACTTGCCAGCATCTTCAGCCCAAAAATAAGCCTGTTTGTTTGTTTGATGTTTGCTGCCTTACATAGGCAACTTCTGAGTATCACCTTTCAGCTGTACAGAAAATTTGAAAATTGAAAACAAGCAAACAATATTTTCTGGACAGTGTCTCAGAGCCTACTACAAGGTTTCTCTAGTGGCTTTCAGAGTGCATTTTGGCATTGTTAGCAGTATTCAAACCACATGTATATGAAATCATCCTCACACTAATTTGATGTGATGAAGGGGAAAAAAAGAAAGAGAGGAGTGTCCCGGCTCTCAGCAGATGGTTGCTATTGTGAAAGTTATATACAGAACAAATTATGAGCTGCAGTTACTTACAAAGAAATATTTTTTCCAGGAATGCTGTGACTTCATAAACCACATAAGCAGACTTCAGATGCTTTGTGATATCACGTGAACACTACAAAATGTGAAATCATCTGTTGCTGCCCGTTTGTGGCATGGTAAAAGAGGAATTCAGTAACATTTCTTTCACGATCATGATCTGGTAAAACATCAGTGTTTTGTTTGATCTTGGAAAATATGTAAAAAGGTATTTCAAACCATAAAACCCAGACTCCCTTTTCTTCAGGACGAGAACATACCTGTGTTTGCTGAAATTGAAAGAAAAACATACAGCAGCTTTGTGACTTAAACCATTATACCTGCTCATGCAACAGTTGCAAGAAGGTGATTTCTACTTAGATGAGAATCTGCAGCACAGCTATTTCACAAGAAACATCCAAGTCGTATGTTTCCGTCTAAGAATACAAGGTCACAAAAGGTCAAAAACCTTGCTGGAGCCTAAGTTATCCATCCTAATGCAATTATCTACCTTAAACCAAGAAAACATTGCATGAGTTCCTCCCTGTACAAGAATATATAGATTTCTCAAATCATTTATTTTTTTCAGCTGCTATTATACACATAGATTTCTCTAAGAAGAATAGCCAGAAATAGGATGCTACCAATCTAAATTGAGTTCTTGATAATTGAAGACCTAAGAAGGAAAAAGTTTCTTAAATAGGAGAAAAACATATGAAAAGCTGTTTGAAAATCCCCATTAGACTAACAGAAGCTGCTGTTGATTACAGCTGCCAAATACACTCAGACACAGAAAATAACAGAAAAGAGTTCAGGACAGCTGGGACAAAAAGATTTCACAGGTGATAAATGCAGCCATTCAGCCCATATTGCAAACCATCTCCGCTTGACAGTTTATACAGTTCTACTAGAACCTTTTACTCTTTGAATCAAAATATTTAGACATCAGGAGAACACAATATTCCTGTGTGAGTGAATTCATAACTAACCAAGGCATAAATGAAGAAACACTGATTTTGAACTCTTCCCCCACCTTTTTTTCCAGAGAATGTCTCAGTGAAAATGCACAAAAATTTAATTTTAAGAAGGGTTTCTTTTTCCTCCTTCTTCCCCCTGACTTTTGAGATTTTTAAAGAAGGGCAGGGTAAAAGAGAAAAGCAGGGATAGCATCCAAAGCTGACATCAAATTTATTTTCTCCAGTCTCAAGCTACAATCAGATTGATACCTGTAGGAAGAAGTTCTGAAAGCTTCAATCATTTCACAGTTTAGATGGCAAGAAAAGAGCCATTGTATCCTACAAGAATGATAATAAAACAACATAACACAGTTTCTTTCTCCGGCTGAAACTCATGTGTAGAACATTCTGATGTTTTCACATTATTAATTTATAGCAGAGAATGTCATAAGTCTCTGCAAGTCTAAAGGAGCAGAGACTCTTTGTTGAAAACAGTGGCTACATCTGTGTAATGAATATAAACCTCACCAGTTCCAACAGAACCATTCTATTTAGAAGGCCATGGAAGTTGAAAAACAGGAGGTTCCTGCCTTTATATCTGGTAGGTGAGCAAGATCTTCATACATCTTCAGTTTCTTTTCTGATTAATAAGGTACAAGTGAAGGGGTTTTTCAGGTGTACTTAAGTACACTTGACAGTTGAAGTTGAAAACCTACTGATGTAAAAATGTAAAGCATCACAATAGGTACAATCTGACACTTCCCTAATTTCTAAAAGCACTACTTTAGTACCTTTCCGTTTTTACTACAACTGCAGTTTCACAGTTAGAACATGGTTAACTGAGGTAACTTTAAGCAATTAATATTCCCTGGTGAGGATATTATTAAACTTTACATTATACACTGCCTTTTATCCATACAAATTCCAAAACACTCTAAGGACTATTCAAAGTAGTACATATGACCAGTGATTGTTTTACCACACATGGAAATGAAAGCACCTGTGCTAAAATGATGATGCTATTTGGTGCTAAAAATACTACAGAACAGGTTTGTCAGAGTGGAAATAAATTAACAACTGACAGCAATGAGGAAAGCAGAAAATTGTAATTCATTCTGGAATGCAGCTCTAACATGGATAACGCCTTCTTGGCAAAAGTGTCATTTAATCTCATATGTTCACATATTCAAGTTCTATTTTTCAAATTTCATCCAATGCATTCACACACTACCAGTAGCTTTCTAAATATATTCCTGAGAATACTAATGGACAATAAAAATAAATAATACAAAGAGAATGAGTCCAATTCAGAGGTCAGAAAAAAGACAAATGCTAACTCTACATGTAACTGCAGTGTTCAGACATACCAATCTCACATAAAGATTACAGCTTTGAAATTTGTGCATGCTCTTGGGAAGCTACTGGCTCTACCTGACACTGCTATTTTAAGAAAAATACTAAAAAAGCACAAGGAATTATCTGTATCACAGAGGCATATTCAGACATATTATTTCAAGGGACAGTGATCTGTCCCTTGAAACGCTTCTTTCCCTGTGCCCAGGTGTACATGGTCTGACAGGAGGAACACATAGCTACTTGACTATTTCATACATGTTAAATATCTTTCTTGTCATTGATTTATTATATATATTTTTGGTCAGAGGAAGAAAACCTACAATTTCTAAAATAGAATTAGCTGTGTTTAGTAAAGACACATTGACAGTGCTCACATTTTACAATACACTTTTAATGTTTACATTCCATTTCCAATGACAAAGATAAGAAAAACATACCCAACCTAAAAACCTGACAGATTTTGGATATGGCAATACTTCCTTTAAATTTTCCAGAACCAGTGAGAAGACCCATGTCTCTGCATATTATCAAATACTTATTTTGGATGTGTTTCACACTACCATTTGTTTTTTTACACATAACAATGTGTTACGCAATAAGAAGTAAAAAGTGGGAACTGCTAACTCTTAGACTAGCTACTTCAAAGGCAATTTAGTACTTCTGTGGGACTATTCGACAATGCTTTGTAATGCCATGCTTTATAATCTTTAAATGCATATGTATGTTGATATAAGTCACATTCAAAAGTCAGCCTATGGTTTATGAGCAATTTTTTTTCTTACTTAATTGCAGTAAGTTATGACATCAATAACCACCAATCAGATTCACTAAGGGAAATGAGAAACCTCTTTGCAAAGTAAAAGCTATTATCAGAGAAATGCTTATTTAATTTCCCTGTGGAAATATACTTAGGAAGAAGACACCTACAAATTTATCTCCATAGACTTTCAAACTAGACATCTTACGTGGAGAAGCTTCTGACAATTTTAACTCTGGTGGTAAGTAAGATTTACAGCAGCAATTCTCACCTCAGCAATCATCCTATTGGTGTCTCCGAGGAAGAGTAAGTTTAAGGCTTCCTCTTCATTGGTGGCTTGCTGAAGAGACAAGTTTTTCAGGTGAATGTTCTGATCAGGGTCTTCCATTACTGTCACTTTTCTACGTGGAGAAAAAAACAAAAGCAAAATGAAAACTAGGATTGTTGTAAGGAAATCTTTGTTGCATACCATGACAATACTTCATTTTGATTACGTGGGTAAAAGGTGACATCTTAAACCCCAAATCAATTATAATAAAAGCACCAAAACCATGAGGAGTAAACAATGCATTAAAGGAAGTGCTGACTCTTTTTAAGCTCTGTCACCTTCTTTTATTCCTTTACTATAAAATTCCATATATATACATACATATACACAACCTGTAACTATTAGAGAAAGCTTTGGGGTTTATTTTTTAAGAAGATACAGTAAAATCTCAAGAATAAGAGGTTGGTTAATCATGACAAACAAATAATAAGTAGAGGTTTGTTTTCCATTACCACAGCTATTTAAACACAAATGATACATAAAGCATACCATAACCTTGATGAATAAATAGGCATGGAATATATTTCAGGATCAACACATCTGTAGCCAATGTTTGTAATAACTTTATATTTGTCAAGATTATTTCTCTTTTCACTCTTATCAAATGGTAGTAACTACAACTGTGAATGATCCCTTTCTTAAATTAAAAGCAAGCACATAATTTTATTCATTGCCACTGAGGTCAGAAATGCTTTTAGTTGTACTTTAAGCCCAAACGGTCAGGAAAAGGAAGTTAGATGGAAGTATCAAGGATATGACAAAGGCTCCAGAAAAGCTACTGAAACTCTTTTTCACTTATTTAAGTAATCCTTTTACATAAGAATTTTTTTCTTTTGATCAGGTTACTGAGAGTTAAACTTTATTGGCTTTAGTGAGTAGACACTGGGGTCTCCTCTGTTAGGGCATTCCATAGTATCCAACATGGAAGCCAAGCAGTTGCATCACTGGATTTGGAAAACTCCCAGAGTAAAGATTCTATTAAAACTGAAGTACATGAATTTTGGAGATGAATGACATGTCCTTCAAGGTGAATTGTATGTTCTGGAGACAGCTTACAACAAGCAAATCATAACTTTTTAAAAAGTTAGATTTTTTTTAAACATTTTTTTTTCTTTAAGTATAGATGATACTTTCCATACATACACACACACACACACATATACGTACACATACATGTTTGGGGTTCGCTTTTTTGGTTTGGTTCTTTTTTTTTTTTTTTCCATAATCTTCAAAATTAACCACAAGAGGGAGTATAGGGTTTGAGTTGCTATCTCTAGATAGTACTTGCATGTTAATTACTTCAACTTGCTTCAAAAATCACACAGGCTTGCCTTTGTTCTGGTTTGCTTGTCTTTCTTTCCCCAAAACTGACAGAATAAAACTTCACAGCTAAGCAGATTCCCTAGTATTACTCTTCAGTATTAAGGAATTAATGCACACTCTGATGGTCAGAACATTGGAATGAATACACAGAATAAGTCTGAACACAATGCAATACACTCCCTATTTGCAAGGAAAAAATTACATGTAAAAGCACACATAATGCTTCTTTAGCAGTCATAACAAGTGTGATTCTAAGTATGATCGCTTCTCACCTAAGGCCTTATTTTTGTGTGATAGGTTAAGAGCAGTAGTACAGTCATGAAAATCTACTTCCCCATTCAGAGTATAAACCCAAAAGCAAAATTTTGCTCTCACATAACAGTTCTGATAATGTCAAGTTTTCTGCCTGCAGTTCCACCAGTGTGTGCATCACATGCTAAAGCCCAGAGTAGTTCCCATTACAGTATGATGCTTTGACTAATTTTAATATTTTCAAATTACATGGTGAGCATCATCTACCTCTTTTTATAATTTAGGAAGACAATGTTGTTTTATTATGCACACTTGGCATAGTATTTAAACTTTTAAGGATCTTTTCAGACCACATTTTGATCAATGTTATAAATAATTTCCAGACATGGTATTAGTTCGGACAAAAAGCCCTGGAGGACTATCATACAAGAAAGAAGACAGTGGAGAGACCACAAACCAGTGACAGCCTCCTATACCAGTGCCTTGCAGTTCCTTGGAGGACTTCCAGATGGAAGCCTAAATTTGCAAATCTTGAGAGGCATCTGTCAAAACTTTCTCAGAAACACATTCCAAAATAACAAAAAAATTTTTATTTTACAGTGCTATAAAGTTAATGTACACTATGATAATAGATTTCTATGGAACATACTATTAGTGAAATCTTTAAATTTCATAACCCTAACTTGGAGTGGAAAAGCTCTGTTAAGTTATCCATAATGACTGAAAGAAGGCAGAGACAAGGTTTTGTAGTCTTTATAAACAAAGAACCGTTTCCATTTGGTTTAATGGATGGCATTTGGGGCTGCCTGGGAAACCTGTAGGATGGGATCAGCCTTTTTATACTGTTGTTAACTCAGGCCCTTTCCTGCTTTAACTGAGCTGCCATTAATGCAAAAGAGCCTTATGCATAGAATTCTTTCATTTATAATATTCCTGTTACAGGCAAGCAATGAAGTTAAAGCTTCCTTTGATTACCTCATAATAATAATTAAAAAACTTCAAATATTTTGGAAAAAGAAATAATTTAAAAATTCAAGTTTCCTATCATTTGTACGTGTGTCTGGGGTTTAAAACTGCAGAAATCTAAAATAATCTCAAAAACTTTATAAGTATCTAAAAATAATGATGTAAACAAATATTATATGAGGATACATACCTTCTATGACAATACATTAGCAGAATACAGTGATAATACTTCAGCATGAGGAGAAGCCTATACAGCCAATAATAAATTTAGAAAAAAGATAAAAGAGAAAAGCAGCAAGCATGCATCTTGGAGTCTGTTCAGAAGAACAGAATAAAGTAATGGATAGCTATAATTAATCCTGTTTAAAGTTGCAGGGAGCTTCAGGTTTTAACAAAGAATGATCATCATTTTACATATAATCCAAAAAAATATCATTCAGAAGTATAGCTTCCTGAATACCACATCAGAGGACAAAGTCAACACTGATTCAGGAGGCAAGATTACAAAGTTATTCAGCTATTCAGCACAGCTTCCAGTATCCCAGAGATTTTATTTCCCATTCAAGTATAGACCTAGAGCATAATCTCCTTAGCCTGTGAGACATGACAGAACTATGAGATGAGTAAGAGTGCAATCTGTTCTTCTGACACAACATATTGCAACAGGAAATCTTTCCCGCAGTCTCCAACAAACTCTATATGTGAGACCAGAAAAACAGTGCACTTGTTCTAGCTTGTGTACTGATTCTGACTCTCAGATTGTTCTACATTTAGGAGTTAGTGATCCACATAACAGGTAACAGGGAGCAGCACAGCCTCTTCTGTGTTGCATGCACAATGTAGCATTTCAGGCCCCTGTCCTGCTGCACAGACCCATTGGCTGCAGGGTCATGGTAACAGAAGATGTGCAGGCAGCTCCCACCCTGTCATCACACCCCCTGCATGGCCTTGCCTTTATCAAAAGATGCCACCAGAAGTTCTCATAAGAGCACCTTTTAGAAATGGAGCTGTTTCCTTGTAAGGAATCATATCATAGCTTGAATGGAGGGATCCTGCCTCTCCAAGAACAGGATCTGCACTGCTCTGCACAGTGCACCATGGGGAAATCCATTTAGGCTCCACCCAATGCTGCATGAACACAGAGGGGTGTGGGGGCAGCGTCCCATGGAATGTAAGGTTTACTTGCCATCTATATTCCTCTTCTTATTCTGTCCTATTAAAGCAGTTACTTTGTTAAGGCATCTGTTGCCAGGCCTTTCTTACTCAGATCTGAAAAAAGCCCTGCACTGCCTCTCACTGCCCCCTCACCCTGCCCTGCAGAACAAGGAGTCAGAACCGAAGCAATGAAATTGGTGGGTCATGGACAAACAAAGCAGGTAAGATCTGTTAGAATTTGCAATGTAATGTCACTCAGAAAAAGTGTTTGTTAAAAAAGACTTTGATATTCAAAAGTAGCCTTGAAAAGGGCAGTAATGATATAAACTGAATCAATTTACTCATCCAATGCCTTCAGAAAAGTGACCTTAGAAAAGTTTCACTCACTTCTTCCTACTGTTTTTCAGGTAACAAAACGTAAAATCTGGATAGGAATAACTTCAGCATACATTACATATTGTTTATTTTACACATCTCTTTGAAATGTAATGAACAAAATGTTTGAAAAATGATTTATAACAGTTTTCAGCTGTCTTTTCATTAACATCAAAAAACCTTATATTTACAAACCTTTGTATTCTCTTAATCTTAGTCTTCAGTAGTAACACATTGAGCACTCTTCATTTTGCAGAATGTATTTCATATGAAAAAGTGAGCAATATTATTATTAGCCTTAAAAATTTTAAACCCTTGGTAATTCTCAAAACACTGAAAATACAGTTTTTGAAGATTTATGGGTGATGGCCAGTTTCTAGATTACACAGTTGGTACAGCCACTGAAAAGAGGAAGAGCTGACATTAACAGTGTTGAGCCTGGAGACAGTCAACGGGTTTACTTGCAACAAAAAAATCAGACCAAATAAAATACATAAAATATATTTCCTCTGAGTTGAAAAATATTCTTTTAGCTACCTTTTTGTCTGGCTGGTTGGTTTTGTTCTTTTGTTTTCTTATTCATTTGAGGTAGTTAACCAATATTTAGTTACAGGGGGGGTTTTAAATGAAAATATTTTCTGTCCTCTGGGGTCAGTGTAACAGTTCTGCTTGATACTAATCGGTACTGACATAGTTATCACTGTTGATGCTTGAAGTTAATTGGCTCTTAAAGTGCCTTCCTTTTCGCGGAATTGAGTTCACTTAAACTATAGACTTCATCTTTCTGGAGCATAAAGTGAAAATGAATTCTCAGAGGATTCAATACAAATTAACTGGGTTTTTTTTTTGTTTGCTTGTTTGTTTGTTTGCTTTTAAAGTCATCATCATAAATCCTATGTATTTCCCTGTTAAAGGGGAATCACACTGACTGGAAGTTCAGATTCCATCTTCCCCATGCCACATCACTCCTGGTGAGTGGCTATTTGAGCTCCTGATGAAGTAGCTCCTCAACTACTGCAGTTCTAAAGATTGAAGTTTCAAGGTAAAAGAGCATTAATTTTAGTTCGCCTTCACATTCCATAGTCTGGACAGGTAACATGGTAATTTATTGGTTGTCCTAACTTAATCTATAACTAACAGTTTTACAATCTTGGTCTTTATTTTTGTGTTATTGTTCAGTGCCAAGAAAATTCTTATTTCTTAATAAATAATACAAACTAGTTAAAAAGAGTTTGCACTGATAGATTATAACTGAAGTGAAAATGGTTTGATTAAGTATCATGGAGTCATATAAATTACAAATACATTGTACAACAAAGAATCTGTTAGAGGAGAAAGCCTCTTCCAAAACTGCAGAGCAAATGAAGACCTTCAAAAATTTTTCCTAATTTGAGAAGTCCCGCAAATCTTCTATGAAAATCAGAGATGGCAGTAAGAATTCAGTCTTCTACCAGCTATATTGCATAACAGTAGCTTTATACTTTTAACACGTTTGAAAACAATCATAATTTCCTTGTATAAACATAGAACTCTCTGCAGCTACATCAAAACTAGATTGTCAGTATTAAATTCAATTTTTGCATTCCAGCAAGTAAGACTCTTCAGATATATTTGCATCTGCATATGTTCTGTTTCAGCTACAGTGTCGCAAAATTAAAACACTGCCAGCTTTGCATAACAAAACAACTTACAGCTGTAAACTAAGGCATATTGTATTATGAAACAATAAGGTATATCGAATGATATCTTCTATGGGCTACATGTAATACCATTAGAACTAAACATCACGAAAACTGTTGCTTTTTTTCTTGTGAAAATAACAGTTTTAAGCATGCATAAATATGTATATGTTTACTTACCTACATATGCATACCCAAAGAATTATGTAATTCTTTATCTGAATCTATATACATGTACATATAAACATATAGATATATGAACTACATTCACACATTTGTCAGGAATTTCTTTCTAGAAACGTGATTTTTTTTGCGAGTCCTTCTTCCCTTCTCATCTATCAGGCTAATGAAACCATTAAGCAGTATTAAGATGAAAATTTAATAGCCTACAGAATATACAAGGGATGGCTACACAGAAAACCTTGACTTCAGGAGCTGAGATTCCAAATCTAATCATGCCATGATCATAGGCTGAGAAAGTTGGGGCTGTTCAGCCTGGAGAAGAGAAGGCTGCGTGGAGACCTCATAGCAACCTTGCAGTAGCTGAAGGGGGCCTATAGGGATGCTGGGGAGGGACTCTTCATTAGGGACTGAAGCAATAGGACAAGCGGTAACAGGTTCAAACTTAAACAGGGGAAGTTTGAAGTTCTTTACTGTAAGGGTGGTGAGGCACTGGAATGGGCTGCCCAGGGAAGTTGTGAATGCTCCATCCCTGGCGGTGTTCAAGGCTAGGTTGAACAGAGCCTTGGGTGGCATGGTTTAGTGGGAGCTGTCCTTGCCCATGGCAGGGGGGTTGGAACTAGATGATCTTGAGGTCCTTTCCAGCCCTTACTATTCTATGATTCTATATACAATGGACAACTTAAAAAAAATTATATTATTCACTTTGCCTTGAACATCAAATACAATTTTAATATCTTGTTTTCAAGTGCTATCAAGAAGTCTGTTGTGCATTTTCCTAACCTCTATTACCTGAATACCAGCACTTTGTGCTTACTCCTTCCATTGAACTCATAACAGAAAGTCTTTAACATAGAGTTTGCTAGGCAGAAGTACATATCTTTGATTCAAATTGCATCCCTTCTTCTGCATGAATACGGATAACAATACTGTTCCAAACCAATCTGCATACTTCATGAGAATAGCTAATCTTCTGCTTACTCTTCTAAAATGACACATTCCTTCAACACTCTTCTTGTCCATCTTACATACTTGGGAGAATATCAGCACAGACTGCTAATAGTTACCCAAGCATAAAAAGCCTGCATTTGGCTTTGTATGGTGCTTAAAAACTTGATGATCCACTGTGGAGTTCAACAGGAAATTATGCGTAATATGACCCTTCCACAGTACAAACCCCATACATTAATATTCTCATTAACAACATGCTTTCAAAAAACTTGAGGAAGTGAGATTATTCTGTATTTTCCTTACTAACACTAAAGTCTTAAAAGGTCTTCAGCACATAAATTCTCAGAAGAATGAAATACATTTAAGGTAATAAACACCTGATATATTTTAAAATATGTGATTACTATTTACTTACATGAACCAAGTAACTAAAATATAGTTAGTCATACAACTACACTTTCCTGCCATTTGCACTCCCATTCTAGCTCAGAATGACATTATATAGTTTTTTGAAGCCCTAAATTACTGTCTTAAAAAAGAAATTAAAAATATTTTTATAAATTAAATACTTTTACACAATGCTAAATATGGATGGTTAATGTAAAGTTTTAGTGTACAGTACCTACTTTTTTGTCACATTATGTACTGGAAAAAATAATGACCATGTACAGTAAAACCATTAAACGCTTATCAAGATCAGTTACTCTGCAGAGAATTTATCATCTCACTAAACCCCATCCTGCAATAGTATATACTACTTAAGTTTACCGGTAATTATGATTATTCCAGTATGCTTTATCCTTAATTCACAACCAAATTAACTGTCAATTTTTACTTTTTAAAATTGACTAATACATAAAAGGTAGTTATTCTTTAATTTACATCAATCACCATACATTAACCAATTTTGGATGTATAATTTTACAAGGCGTATGTGTTCGTGACCTCCAAACCTTTATTTACTACCGTTCTCCAAGTATTAGGTCTTATTTTATCAATGAAAACTATTATAACAATCATCCATTCTGAAGTAAATATATTGCTCTTTGGAGTTCCCTGCGGCCTTTTCTGTCTGTTACGCACTTTATTTCATAATTGCTTATTCTAGAAAAATAATTATCCTTGAAGGAAAAGGTCAAAGTAGAAGCAGAGAATTTTTCCTCCTACTGTTGCAAGGAAATGCTGCCTGTTACATATGTCTCTGCCATACACACACACGTGGGTGCCATAAAAAGAGACAGGCTGTGAGGATCAAAACAAGCATATCACGATCAAAACAAGTATACTTTCTCTCGGATTTTGAGTGGCTGAAATAGATCTTGTCTGCATAGTATCAAAATACATTTCTAATACTTTCACCTTCACTTACTCCTATCTAGTTTCCCTAGGCTCTATACATACAAAAATAAGAGAAAATGTAGACAGCATTGATAAAATTGAGAAAACAAAGTATTTTGAGTTAATTTAGACTTCTATCTGTAGCACAATTTCAAAAAAGTCACCAAGGCATATGAAAATTATTTCTGTTGTTGTTTCTGATGATTCTCTGTAGTTTTATTACTTACGGCAAATCTTCCAGTCTGGAGGCCTCATGCCTTGGATCCAGCAGATCATAACCACATTCATTGTAGATCTCTAAGTAGGAAACATGAGTTGTATACACTTTACTGCTATCCTGGATAATAAATAAAAAAAAAAAAAAAAGAAAGAGTTACAAAGAGAAGTCAGGACTAGATCAGCAGATAGATTATCACTACAGCTTCTATGTTGCTTCCTCATTCTCTCTTTTTCTTTTCCTAAGTATGTTTTACATCTTCAATTCATGACACTTTTATGCTTTCTGGTACCGTATGTATAATGACTCAAGAAGAAAAAAGAAAAACTACCAAAAAAACCCTTTTCAAAACTCACATACAGAAACCCTCAAAACAAAAGTCCTTCCAAAATCCCCCCATGCTCTTGAGTTTAGTCTGGGCTTTTTTTTGTTGGTTCCTAATATCTAGAAAAGTCTGTATACACTTAGAACATGGCAACCTGCTTATAGAACCACACAACAGGCCATTCTTCACTTCTGTAACAAAAAGAAGAATGTTATTATAAAGAAGTAAACTCTCATATTATGGATAGAAAAAATAAGCTTGGGGGAAAAAAAAAAACAGCAAAACAAACAAACCAAAAACCAAACAACAACAAAAATAAACCAAAGATTTACTTCATTTAGAAACATCAGGCACTTACTGCTTTCCACTCTCTTTATCATAACATTTAAGCACTGTATATGATGTTGGCTGTTTTCTGTAATCATCTTTTTTCACATTGCCAAAATGTAACTTAACACAACTGGATTTCGCAGAGAGAATTTTCTCCTGCCCCAAAGCCAAATCCAAACAGCATAAACTACAAAATAATGGGCTATGATTTCCAAAGTAGAAGAAAAGTAGTCACTTCTTTTCAGCAGATGAAGCCACCGTGAAAGCACTCATATCACACTTGCATGGCAGTTTAATAATCCAATCCACTACAGTTATTTTGCAAAATACTTTGAGATATAAACCTTCAGTTTTCACTGAATAGTTATTTCCCCAGGGTTTTTTTTTTTAATTGATAATGACAGTCCACTATTTCAAGGGACACCATTTAAAAAGATACACTACAGATGGATGGAAAAACTGCAGTAAGGAAGTTACAGGAAGCTATGGAATTTTTGACCAATAAATTAAAAACAGAAGTTATTAAAAACAAAAGGTTTGATTTGCTTCTCATTTGGGGTATAAAGTTTTGTTTCTTTGGTTTTAAATTGCACTCTCAGTGTAAGCAGGAGCTTCAGCAGTCTTGTATTTTGCGTCCCTGAGTTCATTTCTATTTCATCCTACTTAGGCTTAGGAGGCAGATGATTTCCTCACTATGTCAGAGCACTTTTCAAATCACATTCATAGAAAAGAAGAAAAGAAACAAGGGAAAGGTATGAAAAGAAAGGCAGATGGAAAGATAAAACAGCAAGAAGAGATGTTATAAGATGCACCAAGAAAGAAAATGTATGAAACAAACACAAAGATTTGAAAACAAGCAGATAGAAACATCCCTATAAGCACAACTAAGCAGAGCTTTTATCCAAAACCCAGGCTAAAAATGGAAACACAAACATTTTTATTTTTGTAGAAACTATGTGCTGAGAAGGCAGCAAATAAAGTACTTATTTATCATCCTATATCGTTTTTATTACATAGTTAGCACTAAGAAAGAAAGTCGGTGTTGACACTATGCTGCCGGCAATTGCACAACCAACCTGTGCGCCTTCTACAACAAAAGTCCTCTCTGGGGTCATGTGAGTTCAACAGCAGGTCGAAGGCAACATGATCATGGGTTTCCTTTTTTTTAATTCCCATTCCCACAAAAGCAAGCTTTTGCGCACCTGCAGCATCCTATGTACATTTACCTGTCAAAGCCACGCTTTGAAAGAGCCAAGGTAATTACTCAATATTAGCCCTTAATGTTAACCCTTACTCAGACAGGGCATGTTAATGTGATTGAGACATATACCCTTCCTGAGTAAGAATTAGTATCCTCTATAAGATGAATGACAGTATAACAGTACAAATGTAATGACTGATGTAAATGTCAAATAATATTTAAATTTGTTTAATTAAATAACGTTGTTAAAATGGGAAGATTAATCTTTAATGAGTCATAGACCTGGTGAAGTAAATGAAGAAATAAAATATATATTACACCAGACTCCTCTCTTCCTTTCTTCCCTTTTGCCACCTATAGTTATGAAAGCCCCAAAATGATTGGCTATGTTTACTCATATCAGTATTACATTCCACTAAAAGAAACTTCTTGTAAACATAATGAAGACACATAAGTGTGCTTATGTGGTGAATCCTTTCACTTATTCGCTGATTTTGTTGCATACAAATGCCAAATTGAAATAATTCTACAATATTTTGGTTATAACCTGATACACACACACACATCCTCCCACATTCTCCTTTAAAAAGTTCTTATACCTCGACTGCCAAGCACCATATCATCAGCCACTTATTGTTGTGTCTCACAGTCCTCTTATATGGGACAAAAAATAAGACACATTACTTAAGCTTTTTTTACAACCTGTAGGCTGCAGGTCAGTCAGAAGACTTGCTCTATTCAATAAGAAATTTTTTAATTTACTTATTAGAAAAATCAATGTAAGGAGACAAGGAACATTTGAGGTGTGGTAAGACTCTTGCATAAGGTATCATCAACTTAGATATTTTCTTCAGCGTTAATTTTAAGGCTTCCTCTAACATTATTATAAAAGCAGCCTTCTGCAATACAGTCAAGTATGTGTAAACCAGGCATTCAAAATAATCAGAAAACAATGCCCCATACCTTCTGCAGTTGATCAAAAATGTAAGATAAAGTCCTGGGAATGATGCCTCGATCACTGTAACATTCTGCTCCTCCTGTGATGGTGAAAGTCTTGCCACTGCCTGTCTGACCATATGCAAAGATAGTACCATTATATCCTGCCAAAACACTAGAGAATAAAAAAATGTGAAGATCATTAATATATAAAGCATAACGTATTTTCCATTATCAACTTTGTATTGAACGAAAATATAATTATAGTAATTCTTAATTAGGTAACAGCTGTTTTCAGTAATACAAGAATACTTTAAGATATGTATTCTAGATTCAATAGAATTAAACGATCTAGAACTGAAGGACTTTGCCTTGACTTACCCCATTAATCAATATCTTCGCTAGCTAGTCATATTCGTTACTATTTTCTTTATTTCATATACTGTGTTTACAATCAGTGTAGTACAAGTCTTCATTTAGCATGAAAACACACAAGAACACACTGGTGAAAGAAACTTTTCTCTTAGAACTATGAAGACAGGCTGAGAAAGTTGGGGCTGTTCAGCCTGGAGAAGAGAAGGCTGCATGGAGACCTCATAGCAACCTTCCAGTAGCTGAAGGGGGCCTATAGGGATGCTGGGGAGGGACTCTTCATTAGGGACTGTAGTGAGAGGACAAGGGGTAATGGGTTTAAACTTAAACAGGGGAGGTTTAGATTGGATATAGGGAAGTTCTTTACTGTGAGGGTGGTGAGGCCCTGGAATGGGTTGCCCAGGGAAGCTGTGAATGCTCCATCCCTGAAAGTGTTCAAGGCCAGGTTGAACAGAGCCTTGGGCGACATGGTGTAGTGTGAGGTGTCCCTGCCCATGGCAGGGGTAGTTGGAACTAGATGATCTTAAGGCTCTTTACAACCCTAACGATTCTATGATTCTATGATTCTGTGAACTATGTCTATACAAGAAGCTTCAGTGGAACAGCAGTAGCAGCTGTATGCAATGGCTTATCTTGAAATTACATTCAGACACAATTACCTTTTTTCATACCTCTTTGTTCTACTTGCAGAAGAGCCTAACAAGAGTCAAGTTCAGATCTTTCTCTAATTGCCCACACTCCCACCATTATCTTCCACCTGATTTCCACAAAACAGTAGATAAACTTAATGACAGTGGTTTAGCTGCACACCATGGAGGAAACATGGGACACAGCTGCAGCTGATATACAGCTCAGAAGCAATGGCTGACTAAATGGAAGTCTATAATGCATTTCCTTTGTACAGCTCTGTCTCATAAGACAAAAATAATAAAAAACTATTTCTACATTTCTAATTCAATTTCTTGTTAATTATTGAAAACTGCCCTGTACCTGACAAATATTTCAAGTGCCCCAAGATTTTGTGCTTCACGCTGACTGACTAGAAACAATGAGGTAAAAATGATGCAGGACAAAATTATTTTGAATTTTTCTTTGTCCGTAAAAGCAAACAAAAACTGAATAAAATTATCAAAAATATTAGAATCATAAATTGAATAGTGATTAAATCAGTTATTGACTGTAATATTAAGATGGAAAATCAAACCAGAACTCATGAGTCTATAGGTGACAGAATGTGCGATAAAGAAATCAGATTAGACTGTCAAATTTTTTTATCTCCTCTCAGCAACTGTGAATTACAAATTGTTTCCTGGATTCAGTCATCTCAAAATTGTTCTACCACAATTCCAACAAACACCTCCTGACAAAAAATATGAAGGAAGTATTTGAAAGGAAATAGAGTAAGCAAGAAAGAATTATTTTCTTTATAAAACCTAACAGAAGCAAAATGTACTTTGGATTTGGTTTACTGTAGTTTAATAGCTACTAATTTTGCTAAAAATTTAACTAAAAATTTTCTTGTGCATTTTGTTTATTGTAAAAAATGATAAAAAATAAGATTCAAAAAAAATAAAAAAGGGGCAAGCAACCCTTGCATAGGAGGAAAGGAACCACATATAGATAGCTGCTACTCTGGCACCACAAGAGATGCAATAGTTCTCCAGCTTCTTAAAGTTTTTTTAAAGGCCTGAGTAGTTGCAAATTGCTTATATTAATATAGTAGGACGCCAGAGACAAAAAATGAAACATGTCAAAAGGACTACAGTGAACTATCTGGCTCCCAAAGACCAAATCACCCTAAGACACAGTATGCATAGATTTTAGATACTAGATGTTAAAAATCAAAACAATTATTATTATCAAACACCTCATTCATCTATCTTAGGAATTTCTAGTGCACACTGTCAAAGTATCTGGATGCTGAAGACAGTAATCAGTTGTCACAAAGTACGGAGTGTCAAAAGCAGCTCAGAGATGGCAGATTCAAAACAAGCAAGGGAACCTGTTTCATCCTGCAACATCTAGTTAAGCTGTGAAACTCCTTGCAGTGGGATGTTTTTCATGCTAAAAGTTCATGCAAGCTTCAGTAGAGACTGGCCTAATTCATGCAAAAAATTATCTCAGCTACTAAACACAGAGAAATCAGTAAATTCCTAAACTACAAATGACTAAAGGCTAACAGAATACTTGGGGAAGTAGATGTACATGCTTTCGATGTTTTTGGGGTTTTCGTTGCTTTTGGTTTTGTTTGTTTGTTTGTTTGTTTTTTTCTCTTGAGAACTGTTAGTTCCTGTGAGAGATAACATACTGGGTTAGACAGAACTTAAGTCTGACACAGTACAGCTGCTCTTCTGTTTTTACATCTCTGTTTGGTTCTTTCAGATCTAGTATTTTGGGTTGTTGAGTTTTATTCTCCTCTAATTCTTTAAAGTTGTTAAAGGTACATATTTTCAATTACTGTGACATGGCTTCTGCAGAAAGGTGTGTTTTGCAATGCGTCTAAAAAAGTGGTAAAGGTGTGGCTGCAAATTATTAACTTACGGTCCCTGAACTTCACAAAAGGCTGTTGATTAGGATCACCACAAATGTAAACATAGGATAGAATGTTTTCACAAGGGCATGTAGTTATAGGACAAGGAGTAATGGCTTTAAACTGAGAGTAGAAGATTAAGGTTAGATATTAGGAAGAAATTTACCATGAGAGTGGTGAGGCACTGGCACAGGTTGCCCAGAGAATTTGTGGATGCCCCATCCCTGGCAGTGCTCAAGGCCAGGCTGGGTGGGACTTTGAGCAACCTGATCTAGTGGAAGTTGTTCCTGTCCATGGCAGTTTTACACTGAAATGGTAAGAATATATGTAGGTGGACCAATACCTAATCAAACAATAAATCAATGAAACTGGTATCTTTTTACTATTTACACAAGATTTTTAAGATACATACTTATTAGTTTCAACCTAAGATGCACAATCCCTTTAGGGAAACAAAAACATAGAAAGCTTCATAGCCTCTTAGTCACACATAAAATACTATTTAAAAGACAACAACAAACAACTACAGAATTACACTTCACAAAGTGAAGGGTTTCTCAGATGCTAAGAGTTAGCACAGTAAGTGGAAAATGTACATGTTCTCCCCTACATCATAAAATGTAATCACAACGGGTACCTAAAAAGGTTGGCAACACTGATTTTGAGACAAGAAGAGGATCCGGAGTGTATTTTCTGAACGGCATCAACCATACAGATCCCTGAAGATTCTCATTGTCAAATGAAAGCTGTCCCCAGCAGCAGTGGAACGTGCTCTCTACTGGAGAAGGCAGTAGAGAATTAGCAGCTATTTTCTGCATATTCTGCAAAATCTACTTTGCAAGATGTTCACCTAGGCAAGATCTACAGCTTTGTTTTTCAGGTTGTCTGAAAAGAAACCCTAAAATTTTGGTAAACTTAGTATTTGAAAGTACACAAGTTGACACAGTTATTGATGGTAGTCTTGCAAAGACTAAAACATGCACACAAAAAAAATCACACACTAAAACGATATTTTCAGTCACACCCCACTGTTTTCAGAGTATCCATAACTTTGCAAATTTTTTTTTCACCCAGGAAGCTGAGTTTTGGCATGGTTAAGTATATACTTTATTAAATAAACTGTCTCTTTCCTACTTCAGAAAAAATACAACAATAACACATAATACAAGGAAAGGCTTCAGTGAAAAGATCTTTCATGAACTTATGCAATGTTGTATAGCTCCCTATTCAGTTCATGGACTACTTCCAGACAGATCAGTTAAAATATTGCTGGAGAAATCTGTTTCTGGTATATGTTAGCAACGTTACCTGTTATGATTGTCAGAGTTCCTGAATGTCTTTTTTTTTTTTTAATTAATACCAAGAAAAAAATTTAAAAAGCCTACTAGAGAGAAAAATAAATATTTAAAATATAGTAACTAAAATCTGTAAAAATTTGTACATTTGTTTCACTTTAGGAAATCTGAGAAGTTCATTTTCCTTACACACTAAAACTTAACTGTGTAAAGGAAAAAACTAAGTTCTCATATGCATGAGCAGTCTGTCCAACATGTTGGAGTTTGTACCCGTGAACAACAAAATTGACTGAATATGGACAAGTGTCATTGGACTGAATTTCTGCATGTATATGTCTCAAAAAAATCGCTCAAGACCTGAAATTCTGTGAAGATAAGGTTTTCAGAAAAATATGATGTTTCTGGGAGACACAGACATATAGTAGTTCTGCAATCAATCATATTTTAATCACAATTAATATACTGAGCTGCCTTGATATCTTGTTATTAACATGTAGGAGATCTCAGATTCATGACTGCCATGAAAGGCCCAAAAAGGTCAAACTCTGTAAAGTCAAATTAAAACTGTGTATATCTGGTTTTGCATTTTAGTGAAAATACATCTGGTCAAACCATATGAAGACTCACATATCACAAAGCTGTATATAATGAAAAAATTGTAATGTTTGCTAGATACATTAATTTGAAATGGAAACATGCACATCTATGTGACTATATTTATGTATGACTGTTTACATAAAGGTGTGTTAAATGAAAAATTTCAGTCCTCTTGTTTTTAATCACTTTAAGAAACGTCAATTTAAAGCAAAATAGTGGTGAGGGTACATACATCATGATTACCTGCTAAGTATTCTTACTTCATCAAGTACTTAAGTAATAAGCAGGTGTTTCAGGAAGTTGATATCATTAAAGAACCTAAAATTATACAACAAATGTAAATTTTTGTAAATAGTCACATTAATTGCAGGCAAACAACTGTTAGTCTATGAATATGTATTTTTTTTGTTACAGTTCTAAACCTTCTTTATCCTTTTTTCTGCAGTATAATTTCTAATCTAATTATGTGCCCACTTCAAGACGATTTTAACATAGGAAAAAGGTTAGACTTGTTCTTACGTTTTACCGAAAGAACTGAATGCTTCTTTTCTGGTTAAGCACTGAAAAATTATTGCTGATTTTTAGAAACAACAGCTTGTGCTTGACCTTACAAATCTAATCAGCAACACTTTTAAACACAAATATTCAATGCTCTCTATATTGCACAGAACTGAAAGCACACCTTTTCCAAGCTAGAGGTAGTTTGTTCACACAACTGACTGAAGACAGTAATCTGATCACCCTGCTATATAAACCTAACCAAATATTATGACAGCAAAATAATTTAGTATGATGTGACGGGATAAAACAAAATATTTTAAGTTTTACCTCTAAGCTGTGACACAGACTACCAAAAAGTCTCCCACAATGACAATCTTTGAAACAGAAATTACAATACCTTTAGTATTTTTCTAACCAGAATATTAAAATAACCAGAAGAAATCTAGAAAGCACATCGATAGAGTTCTGCACCTTCAAAGTTATCATTAAGACTATGATTCAAAGCTTAAAGTCAATGACTACCTTTCCAATAATCTCAGAGTTTTAGGTGGGATCCAGATCATGGGACAATTTTATGCAGGTTTTTTGGACTTTGAGAAACTTAAAAATACAAAAAAAAAAATAAAAATCAACCATTGAATAAAATAGCAAGGGTTCAATATCTTGGAAGTTCCCTTATCAGTGGTTGTCCTCAGAGTCCAGGGAAAAAGAATTATTTATAAGAAATAGTCAATACATGTAAGGACTTAAGAAGGTAACACTGTGGGTGAAACTATGATGGTCTAAAAGTATAAGACAGGTATTTAGAGAGGTAGCATCTTTTACTAGACTTACTAATCTTGCTGGGGGAAAACATGAGTAGCCTCAGGGCTACAGTGGGTTACTGTTTCTTTGGTTACATTAGAAAGACATTGCCTATTCCCTTAGATCTTGCTAAGCAAAAGCTGTCAATACAACCTTTTATCAATTATCAGGCAGAGGACAATTTTTATGGACTCATATATGAATTGTGATTAAAGGAGAGCAATGCCATGTGGTTTTTTCCTGTCAAATTTTCTCACTCAGTTAATTTCTCAATCAGTCAATTGGCACTTTATAATTTACTCATAATTAGCGTCAATTCAAAAACATGAACAGTGAGAATTTAACTTTAAATTAAAAATTCATTTCAGATACCTATTTAAATAAATGGATGTTAGAGTTATGTACTGATATTTTCAGTCACTCAACTGACTTGTCTCATGCCCAAAAGATGTCTAATTCCTAAATATAGGGTGTGATATAGAAGTATAACTTATGCAAGCAATTCCATTTAAATTGATAAATACGTTATATTCACAACTGCTTAACATTCTTCAAGTGAGAAATTCTCAAATGAGAGCTAGACAGTTTACGGGTAGTTACTACAGTTAAAAATAGCATTCAGTACTTTGTCCTTGATTATCTGAGACAATATAATAGTGGTATAAAGCTCAATGACAGTAGACAGAGGTTGAAAGCAGACCGAGGTTGTTTTATTGTGGTTGGTTTTTCTGACTACATTTTGTTTCAATTTCCAGTGAAAATCATTTGTTCTATTTAAAGTTCACGGACACAGAACTTTTCATTTGTTTCTGTGCTCAATGTTAATGATACTTCAGGGAGGCTTGTGCCTAAGTAAAATGAAGAACTCTGCTTCCTCTGGTGCTATGCTGATTTTGCTGAATTAAACAGAACAATTACTATCAAAGTTTGAAAAAACAAACACAAACACAAATAAAATAAAATAAAAAAACAAAAACAAAAAAAACCAAAGAAACCCAATTCACCAAACAACTCTCCCCCCTGAGTTCTGTGTCCAGTTTTGGTCTCCTCAGTGGAAGAAGGATGCTATAAGGAAACTGAAGTGAGCCTGACAGAACCAAGTTAGTTTGGGCTGAAGCACATCACACACATGGGGAGGCCAAGGGAGCTGTTTTCGGTGAACCTGGAGAAGACAAAGCTACACATGTACCTAATTATCACCTTCCATTATATAACAGATCATTACAGAGATGGGCTCAAACTCTTTTCAGACACTTACAGAGGCAGGACAAGAGGCAGTGTTCACAAGTTACAAGGGGGGAAATTAAAAGTAGGTATAAGGAAAATATTCTTCACAGTGAGAGTAGTTAAGTCTTTTAACAGGTGCCCAGGCGGGTTGTGAGATCCCCAGCTTTGGACATTTTCAAAGCTCTACAGGACAAGCGCCTGAGCAACCTGATCTAAGCTTGAAGCTGCTAACCTTGAACCTGAACCTGCTTTGCTCAGGAGGTTGGATAAGATAACCTACAGAGATCCCTTCTGACTTAATTATTCTGATTTGTTGGCAGGAGGCATAAATCACAGTCAGCAGGAGCAGAAGGAAAAAGTAAATAGTACTTATCAGTCTCTAAAACATGCCACAAACTTTGCAGTTCTTCATAGTAGTCTCAGTGCAACAGTTTTTATAATGAAGCTTGGAATAGCAACCTTACTCTCAAGTTTTTGACATTGGCAGGTGTTACAAAGTGGAAATCTTGTCTTAGCAATTTGTAAATGAAGCCTACCCTGAACACCAAAAATATACACAGAAACAATGAATATGAAGTCTAAGCAAAAAGATTTGCTTGCTCTGACACTTAATTGCTATAGCTAGACATACTTCTCAGTCTTTAAAATTATTAAAAAGATAATTTAAATAGATGCATTTAAGCCAGCTGTAATTTTTATTATTGTTTTATTTTAAAATTAAAAAGTGCAAAGAGAAAGGTTTTTAGTAAGCTTATAATACAAATAAGTAAAATGTGTCTAAAAGTTTAAATGAAGGAAAAAGGCATTATCAAGTAAGGGCTAAATCTTGCATTTATATGTAGATAAGAGAAAATCCTAGGAACAAGCTACAAATTGCAGCTTTAAATGGTAATCACTTTGATTTTGTGCGTTTATTTCAGCTTTACACTATTAACTCTGGTTCTGACATCTTTATTTTAAAGGACTGATAATATAAGGAGATGTGGTTAGAGAAAATATTCAATAACTATTAAAATACTACACTACTGAAAAAAGCAGAAACCAAAAGTATCTTTGATCTTGGAATACTGTCAGCCCACTCCTCATGTCAGTTCTTGCTGACCTGACATACGTTACTCATGTCCTTCACTTCCCTTCTTTCTGCTGCAGAAAATCTCAATCCATAGTTACTTTATTAGAAAGAATAAAAATTCAACACAGTCCTAACACAAGCGGCTCCCAGATATGATATTTAAGATAAAAAGAATTTAATTTGCAGGATCTGGAAAAAAGTTGCCAGGGAGGATTTGTCTTTACGGAGACTCAGAATTTAGGTATCTTCTATCCCTTGGAGCTCAAAGTTTCTTTTAATCAAAATAAATAAAGTATTCTAGGATTACATTTTCTTTTTATGCCTTTGCCAGATTTATGGAACAAATCTAATTTGGTAATGTCTCATCTTTCAAAAAACACCACCAATTTCCAAATGTGCATGCAAATGTGTTTTTGAGAGCTTAGTGCAGGCAAGTTTCCTTAGAAATTTCAAAAGGGCCTTCCAAACTAAAATTCCACCATAAGCACTGCAGAAGATAAGTGACACAAAGATACTCTGAATCAAAGCTATCAGACTGTAAGCTCTAATAAGCAGCCTTCTTGAACAATTCTAAACTGGGCAATTTAAGTCAAAATAAACATGAGCAACTAATAGTTGTTTGAGATGAAACATTAATGACTATTTTCACTTTTTATTATCTCATAACTGTACTCCAGGAAGAACTGCTAGCATTACTGCTCCAATTTCTTAGTTAGCAGAAATTTTAAGATGCATTTGTTTCAAGTTTACGTACAAAAAAAAATGCATTCTTTTCCTACATAGAGATTCTACAGGTCTCTTGTACCTGAATCACCCACACTAGCAATAATACAGTTGGGATGCAAGGTTGCCTAAATGTGAGCCAAGACACTTCTTCCCACAGTGTGACAAATATTCAGGTCAGAAAGGATAATTGTTCATGTAGATATTTTGACTGCATGTTCTGTAAGAATAAGCAGCAGAAAAAAACAAATCCACCAAACAACACAAACAGAAAACCACAAAAGAGTTAAATGGTTTTTATATTACAGATGCTAATTTCTAGGATAAACATAGCATATGAGAAGAAACTAAAATCTGTGGCAATGGGAAGGTTATCCTGGAGGATATCAAATCTTCCAAAAAAACCCATGGGTGATTGCCATTTAGGTTTACAAGCAAATGAGCTGTTTCTTATTTGCATAATACATATGAAGAGAAAATATATTCTATGTTATTCTTTAATAAATCAAGACAACACATCAGCCATATCACAACTGAGAACAAAAACTAATCCAAAGCACTAACATCGTATAATTAATTTCATCATAACACTCATATTTGAAGCATTATAATTGTTAGACTAAAGCAGTTCTTAATCATTAGTAAACTGCAAAATTATGTTCTTTATTTTCTCTATTTTTGCTGGAAATCAAGTAAATATTTAAAATTAAAAGGAAAACATAAAAGCACAAATAAATGATAAAAAGAAACCATGCAAGAGATGACTTAAGCATAAACAAAAAGTAACAAAAAAATTCAGGCAAGTCGCATACAGAGGCTGGCACGTTTGATTGAAGAAGAAAATTAAACTAAAAAAAAAAAACCAACTTAGTAAGAAAGTTGCGTCCAATACCCACCTATCCATGAGCAAACTAGAAAGATTTTGGAATCCTGAACATTGTATTGCTGGCTCTAGTTTAAAAAAGCCTTTAATTTTTTTTCCTCAGCATTCAAGTCTCTAACTAAATTCTCATGACTGTAAGTATGCATGGCAGGGATCCTCAAAATGTTACTGAACTATTTTATAGACATTTTCCTGCTACTTTCTTTTCCCTGGCAATACACAGACAAAAAAACCTGTTTCCTTAGTAAAGTGACTCCAGCAACAGAAATAAGTGCATTTTCACCATTTTTTCCTGCAAGAGAATGACAACTTAGAAACAAATTAACAAGAACATTTTGCCACTAAAGACTGTGGTCTTTCAGAGTAACAGGGAAATTCTTATTGTCCCACATTGGAAAATTGAGTCATTAACTATAGAGTGAAATAAACTTCAAACAGTTATGGACTCCACTAGGCAAGGAACCTCATGACTGAAGACATTTTGAAATAAGTATTTTTGCTTAAGAAAGGGTAAAAATTTAGGAAAAGGACGAGAAACAGGAACATACTTCAGTTATTGCCTACTCTACTATAAAAAACACAGCAAAATTATCCTTCAATATTACCAGTAGCAATACAAATGTCAATTAGAATACAAGCTTTACTACATTATAACACTCCGCCAAAATAGTCATGATTCAGTTAATAATGATGTTATAAATTAATTTTAGCACTGAAGGTAAAGCCTCATCTATCTGCAGATAAACATATGCCTAAACACCATTGATTTCAATAGCATTTAAGTACTTGCAAGTACTTAAAAATATCTAAAAATCAAAGCTAAAGTTTGCATAATGGACCAAATCAATGCAGAAAAATCTTATATCAGCCAACACTGAAACAGCGGAAAACAATATCACTTACTGTTTATTAGAGCACTGTATAAGTGAATTATTAACTGGAAAACCTCTTCATTTTCTAGCAATACTCCAAGGGGGGGGGGGGGGGGGAGTCAGTATGTTGCTGTTTAGCTTTGATACTCTCAATTTTTCCTGATGATAATTCAATCCATAGCATGTAACAATAAGAATTTTAATCCTTCTCTATCCACACACAAATAAAATATTTTTTTCTGCAGTCGCCTTAAACTCAGAATTATTTAAACCTAAGTAAATGAGTTAACTTGAAGCTATATGTTAAAAAGTCAGATAAGCAAAGAAATACCTTTTGAGTGAAAAAATAAAAACAATTTTTTAAAAAGAATATTTAACTTTAGTGAAGTTTGAAATTCACTGGCTCTCCATTTTCACTGTCATTTACCCTCCTGTGTTATGTGGGACTTTTTAGAAGCAGCAGGGCAGGGAGAGGACAAGAAAATGAAATTATAAAGAGCTAGGTATATTTTTACTTCCAAGTAAAAATTTGAGAAACACTGTAAGTCCAGCTGAGGATGTCTGTTTTCCTACAGTGCAAAACATGCAAAAGTGCAGTAGGCTGAAGAATTAACTTGCAGAATCATAGCTTAAACCAACGGATGGGTCAGTGTCCTGGGCTGAGAGGAGGATCCCAAGAGTTGACTCTATTGGAGGCTGAAATCGGCCTGACTGGGAGGAAGGGGCAAGAGCATCCCATTATGAGTGGTCCAGAGGCTCCATGCATCCTTGGCATAGACTACCTCAGGAGAGGGTACTTCAAAGACCCAAAAGGGTACCAATGGGCTTTTGGTGTTGCAGCTTTGGAGACAGAGGAAATTGAGCAACTGCCCACCTTGCCTGGTCTCTCAGAGGATCCTTCTGTTGTGGGGTTGCTGAAGGTCGAAGAACAACAAGTGCCAATCGCAACCACAACAGTGCACCAGCAGCAGTATTGCATCAACCGAGACTCCCTGATTCCCATCCACAGGCTGATACATAGACTGGAGAGCCAAGGAGTGATCAGTAGGACCCCCTCACCCTTTAATAGCCCCATATGACCAGTGCAAAAGTCTAACAGAGAGTGGAGACTAACACTAGACTATCATGGCCTGAATGAAGTCACACCACCATGGAGTGCTGCCGTACTGGACATGCTAGAACTTCAGTATGAACTGGAGTCAAAGGCAGCCAAGTGGTATGCCACGATAGATATTGCCAATGCATTTTTCTCAATTCCTTTGGCAGCACAGTGCAGGCCACAGTTTGCTTTTACTTGGAGCGGGGGCATCCAGGACACTTGGAACGGACTGCCGAGGGGTGGAAACACAGCCCTACCATCTGCCATGGACTGATCCAGACTGCACTGGAACAGGGGCAAGCTCCAGAGCACCTGCAGTACATTGATGACATTATAGTGTGGGGTGATACAGCAGAAGTTTTTGAGAAAGGGAGGAAAATAATCCAAATCCTGCTGAAAGCCAGCTTTGCCATAAAACGGAGTAAGGTCAAGGGACCTGCACAGGAGATTCAATTTTGGGGAATAAAATGGCAAGATGGACATCGCCAGATCCCCACAGATGTGATCAACAAAATAACAGCAATGTCTCCACCAACTAATAAGAAAGAAACACAAGCTTTCTTAGGTGCTGTGGGGTTCTGGAGAATGCACATCCCAAATTACAGTTTGATTGTAAGCCTTCTCTGTCACATGACCCAGAAGAAGAATGATTTCAAATGGGGCCCTGAGCAACAACAAACGTTTGAGCAAATTAAGCGATAGCTCATGCAGTAGCCCTTGGACCAGTCCTCACCAGGTCAGATGTGAAAAATGTACTCTACACCGCAGCTGGGAAGAATGGTCCTACCTGGAGCCTCTGACAGAAAGCTCCAGGGGAGACTCGAGGTCGACCCCTCAGCTTTTGGAGTCGGGGATACAGAGGATCTGAGGCCAGCTCTACCCCAACTGATAAAGAGATACTGGCAGCCTATGAAGGGGTTCGAGCTGCTTCAGAAGTGACTGGCACTGAAGCACAGCTCCTGCTAGCACCCTGGTTGCCCATGCTGGGATGGATGTTCAAAGGCAGGGTCTCCTCTACACATCATGCAACTGGTGCTACATGGAGTAAGTGCACTAATCACACAACGAGCTCGAATAGGAAATCCCAGTCATCCAGGAATTTTAGAAGTCATCATGGACTGGCCAGAGGACAAAGATTTTGAAATGTCACCAGAGGAGGAGGTGATGCGTGCTGAAGAGGCCCCACCATATAATAAACTGTCAGAAAGTGAAAAGCAATACGCCTTGTTTACTGATGGGCCCTGCTGTATTGTGGGAAAGCGTTGGAGATGGAAGGCAGCTGTATGGAGTCCTCGATGACAAGTTGCAGAAACTGCTGAAGGAGAGGGTGAATCGAGTCAGTTTGCCGAGGTGAAAGCCATCCAGCTGGCCTTGGACATTGCTGAACGGGAAAAGTGGCCAGTACTTTATCTCTATACTGACTCATGGATGGTGGTAAATGCCCTGTGGGGGCAGTTGCAGCAATGGAAGCAAAGCAACTGGCAATGCAGAGGTAAATCCATCTGGGCTGCTGCACTGTGGCAAGATATCACTGCCTGGGTGCAGAACCTGGTGGTGAAGGTATGCCATGTAGATGCTCAGGTACCCAAGAGTTGGGCCACTGAGGATCACCACAACAACCAACAAGTGAATAAAGGTGCTAAGATTGAAGTGGCTCAGATGGACTTAGATTGGCAACATAAGGGTGAATTATTTTTGGCCTGGTGGGCCCATGACACCTCAGGCCATCAGGGCACAGATGCAACATACAGATGAGCTCATGATCAAGGGGTGGACTTCACAACAGACACTATTGCCCAGGTTATTCATAACTGAATACATGAAACGTGCTGCAATTAAGCAAGCTAAACAATTGAAGTCTCTTTGGTATGGAGGATGATGGCTGAAGTACAAATATGGGGAGGCCTGGCAGACTGATTATTTCACACTCCCACCAACCCACCAAGGCAAGCGCCATGTGCTTACCATGGTGGAAGCAACCACCGGATGGCTGGAAACATATGCCACTGCCCGGAACACTATCCTGGACCTTGAGAAACAAATCTTGTGGTGACATGGCACCCCAGACAGAATTGAGTCAGACAACGGGACTCATTTCCAAAACAAACTTATAGACACTTGGGCCAAAGAGCATGGCATTGAGTGGGTATATCACATCCCCTACCATGCACCAGCCTCCAGGAAAATCAAACGGTACAATGGGCTGTTAAAAACTACACTGAGAGCAATGGGTGGTGGGACTTCAAAACATTGGGATACACATTTACCAAAAGCCATCTGGTTGGTCAACAGCAGAGGATCTGCCAACAGGGCTGGCCCAGCCCAGTCAGAATTTTTACATACTGCAGAAGGGGACAAAGTTCCTGCGGTGCACATAAAGATTTTGCTGGGGAGGAGAGTCTCAGTTATTCCTGCTTCAGGTACAGGCAAACCCACTTGTGGGATTGCTTCTGCTCAGGGACTTGGATATACTTGGTGGGTAATGTGGGAAGATGGGGAAGTCCAATTTGTACCTCAAGGGGATTTGATTTTAGGGGAAAAGAGCCAATGAACTCAATTGTATGCTGTTGCCTGCTATGTAGCACTTTAATAGCCCACCAACTAGATGTCTTCAGGTCACCAGCAACTGGCCCTGACTTCCCTCCGATCATCAACCCAACAAAGAGTGAGCTTTGACAAAACCAGACGAGCTCAGCAATGACCAGACGAGTTCTACAGTGTCATCAGCAGGCAACAATCCAACACTGCACATACTCTCTTCTGCTCTGAAAGACTGTTACAAGAGATGGAACCTGACATCATGGACCGGATGAACTCAGCACCTGTATAGGGCTTGGTCCATGTGCTAAGGAATGATCTCTCTCTCTGTGGGTGCATATATATATATATATATATATGAGACAAAAGCGATGGCATATTGAAAAACATGGGATCTGAGCATGACATGAATAACATGGAAGAAGGGGTGGATACTGTCCTGACTTCAGCCATAGCAGTCATTTTTCTCCTTCTTAGTAGCTGGTGCAGCACTGTGTTTTTGACTTTCAGCCTGGGAACAGCGCTGATAACACCAACATTTTTAGTTGTTGCTCTGTAATGTTTAGTCTGACCAAGGACTTTCTGAGCCTCATGCTCTGCCAGGGAGGAGGGGAAGCCTGGAGGAAGCAGAGACAGGACACCTGACCTAGACTAGCCAAAGGGGTATTCCATACCACAGCACATCATGCCCTGGATGTAAAAAGGGAGGGCAGAGACCCGGAAGGGCTAGATTACTGCTCGGGTCAGGCTGGGTATCATTTGGCAGGTGGTGAGTGGTTGTATTCTCTTCCCTTGTTATTTCCCTTATGGTTATTATTATTGGTGGTAGCAGCAGTGGTTTATGTTATATCTTAGTTACTGGACTGTTCTTATCTCAATCCGTGGGAGTTACATTCTTTTGATTCTCCTCCCTATCCCTCCAGCAGCAGAGGGAGGAAGAAGTGGGGGGAATGAGTGAGCGGCTGCTTGGTTCCGAGTTACTGGCTTACTGGCTGGGCTTAAACCACAACAGTCAGACAATGAATGAGAAAGAAGTTGACACCTAAAGTAATATTTCCCAACTCACAAATCTGGATTCTGAGCAGAAAGCCTGATGAAACATTATGTAGAAATTCTGCTTCCTCCAGTATGGGATTTTCTCCTGCACTAAAACAAGCGCTAACATCAGCAATGTAGGCATAAGCTGAGCAAAGAGAATAGCATATTGGAAAATCCACCTGGTTCAGATTGGCATTCAATCCACAGAATGAATGAAGAGGACTTCCACATCAGTGTTACCTTCTTGCCTTTGCAAACACTAAAATACCAGCACTGTCTGGTTATTTTATGGAGCAGAAAAACAAAACCAGCACCTTAAACTTTAAAATGAAAACAAGGAGGGCAAAATTTGAGATTATCTCCAGAGGTATTAATTCATGAGTGTCCCTAAATAAAAACTAAACACAGGATTGAGATTCTCATTAGTTTTACCCCTTCATGGAACTACATAGGCAATACTTCCCAAAGGCAATTAAGTGAGCTCACATTATATACAAAAAATTAATTAGACATGGATTTCTATGTCTATGCAACAAAATAAGGCAATAGTAGCAATGCTATTTTAGGAGTTAAAAAAGGAAAGCTACCATACATAAAATACTTCTGGGATTATTGCATATGTCTTAGATATGCCAATATTTAGAAAATTAAAACATCAATTTGCTTTTATAGCAATGAGAAAAACACTTGCCAGCTCTTCTTCAAGCAGTTCCTGCCCTCTACTCTGCTCTCATGAGACCTCTCTTGGAGTATTGTTCACAGTTCTGGTGTCCTCAACATAAAAAGGACAAGAACTGTTGGAACAAGTCCAGAGGAGGGCCACGAGGATGATCAGGGGGCTTGAGTACCTCCTGTATGAAGATAGGATGAGAAAGTTGAGGCTGTTCAACCTGGAGAAGAGAAGGCTGCGTGGAGACCTCATAGCAGCCTTCCAGTATCTGACGGGGGCCTATAAGGATGGTGGGGAGGGACTCATCATTAGGGACTGTAGTGAGAGGACAAGGGGTAACAGATTAAAACTTAACCAGGGAAAGTTTAGATTAGATATAAGGAAGAAGTTCTTTATTGTAAGGGTGGTGAGGCACTGGAATGGGTTGTCCAAGACAGTTGTGAATGCTCCATCCCTGGCGGTGTTCAAGGCCAGGTTGGACAGAGCTGTGGGTGACATGGTTTAGTGTGAACCTCCAACCATGGCAGGGGGTTGGAACTAGATGACCTTAAGGTCCTTTACTACCCTAACTATTCTATGATTCTAATACAATAAAGCTACTTTTGACCGCGTGTCACCCCGATTACTCGCAAGATCAACAACGTACCATTCTGCTACTGGTTTGGCAATGCTGTCAAAAACCACATCTTGTTTTGCCTCTTGATCAAAAATTTTCTGAAATCTGAAAATATTAAGCAAATAATAATTGCTTAGAATCTTAAAACACTACTTGATTCATACATTTTTGTTTGTGTTTATAATAGTCAGTGTTTACATCATTAGGCTTACATAACTTAGTACAATGTTTTCCCTGTAGTCTTAACCACAGCATACTGTTGTGCTATTGTATATAAATAGGCTGTACACAGTGCTGCTTTGAAAAGATCTGTACAATCAAATCCTCTGATAAAATGATGTGGCTTAGAAAAAAAGAAACCGTATTTTAAATTTATCAAGAGAATCAGTGTTTGCAACTGGTACCACACTGAAACCTGGATAAATAGATTACACTATAACCAAATACAGCATCCCACCAGTACAGCCAGGCTCACGTTTTTTCATAACTACTTCCCTCATTCTACTACACAGATACTGTAAGTCACAAGGAGGCATTTAATTCAATCTATGTTTTGACAGTTCCTGTATATCTGCAGTTGTCTTCTAGACTCACAGAATATTTGAGGTTAGAAGGGATGATCTGCTCCCATCCCACTGCTCAAAGGAGAGTCAGGTAGAGCAAGGGTCTGCCTAGTCAGGTTTTGAGTATCTTCACAGCTTCTGTGGGCAATCTGTTCCTGTATTTGATTACCCCACAGCAAAACAAACAAACAAACAGACTTTGATATTTCCTGTATTTCAATTTTTGCCCATTAACACTTGCCCTGTGATTGGACACCACTTAAAAGCATCTGGCTCAGTCTTCTTTATTTCCCCGCTCCCCATCAGATGTTTATACACATTGATAAAATCCCCTTGAGCATTCTCTTCTCCAGGATGAACAGTCCAGGTCTCTCAGCCTTTCTTCATATGTCAGACACTCCAGTCCCTTAATCATCTTTGGGTCCCTTTGCTGGAGCTCAGTACTGGATACCGAACTCCAGATGTGATCTCACTGGAGGGGAAGGATCAACCCCCTTGACCTGCTGGCAATGCTATTCTTAACACCTTTGCCACAAACGGTATATTGCTTACTTTCAACTTTTTGTCTGCCAGGACTCCAGGTCCTTTCCTGCAAACCTGCTTCCAGTCAGCCCTGAGGCTGCCGTGGTTATAGTCACCAGGAGCAGAGCTTGGCATTTCACTTTGTTGAAATTCTTGAGAATCATACTGGCCCATTTCTCCAGCTTCTTGAGGTCCCTCTGAATGGCAGCATAACTATCTGGCTTTCCTAAATCCATTCCTTACACAAGCCTTCCTTGGTCACCTGATGCTGCTCCCAGCTCTTGTACACTTCCTTTCTATGTTTGCATTTAGTCAGGAGCAGTTTCTCCTGCTGCCTTTGCATCATTCCCCATCATCTAGATAGACTGTTGGAGGGGGCGATCCTTGAAAACTGGCCAGCTCTTGGACTTCTCGCCAGGGTTGTATCTCATGGAATTCTTTCAAGCAGGTACCTGAACAAGCCAACATCTGATCTCTTTTCAGTCTGATCTCAAATACAGGGTTGCAATCCTACTTTTTGCCTTGCTCCCTTCTGTCAGTATGCTGAATTTCAGTATATCATGGCCACTGCAGCCAAGGCTACCACCCAGTTTAATACCCCTGATCAGTTCTTCCATGTTTGCAAACATGAAATGCAGAAGAGTTTCTCCCCTCTTTGGCTTTTTAACTACAGGTTAGGAAGTTGTCATCCATACACTCCAGAAAGCTCCCATACTGCTTATGCCCTGCTGTGCTGTCCCTCCTATCTGTAACTGTATAGTCACTTGATTCCTGTATAAGAGAGTAAGAGCAAAGGAGACTAATGTTTGAGGTGACCAGGATAAACAGACTTCATGAAAGCATGAGTTCTACAGAGGAAAAAGAAATGTTTTCTCCATAGCATTATTTTTGCCTTGTCTTAATGATAATAAGGCACAGCTTTTCTCAATTCTATCTCTATAGACTTTTTAGTAAGTTATAAAGTCAGAAAAAATATCAACATTCATTACAGCTCACTCAGGCATCTGCAACCTAAGCTAGTTTTGCATACAAATCTAGTTTGAGAGGGCAACTCATCTCTTCCCAAGTAGATCTCTTTAGCTGATATAAAATGACATCAGTCTGAGATGCAGCCGTTTATCTGGGACTTCAGTTTTAACGGCATAGAGCAACAAATTTACTTGATTTGGTATTATAAAATAAAGCACATTCAACTTGGAAAAAGACAACCTCAACCTCACTATAAGAAGTGGTTATACATCTAGCTTTCTTTATCATCAAAACTTTAAGTGTTGCCTCCAAATTCTCTGTAAAAAAAATATTTTATGGATATTGCTGCATTTATTTTTAGTTTCTAAAAAATATTTAGATTCTATAACAAGGGTTTTATTTTTTTCAACAATCTCTGCTTTTCTTTACCATGGTTTGGTTATGTCCAAAACGATTTCCAAACATCTTTAGCCAGCCTATGCCAACTCATTAGGTAACAAGAGGACACACACAGTCCTGCATTCATACACAAATCCAAAACAAGCTGTAACAATGGCAGAGCTGATAAATGAAGATGCAAGTCATTATATATTTCTAAGTATCATCTCAAAGATTGCAATGGATAGACAAAACCTCCACAACTTTATCAAATGCTATCAAGCCCATGAAGATGAAGAGTATAATATGCTGGATTATGCCTCTTGTTAGGGAAGCTGCAAGAAAATAAACTTAGTTATACCAAAACTTAAAGAATGGGCTATTCCTGGTTCCGTAGATCTGTATCACTACATCATTTATAACGACAAGTAGTGATATTAATCATTGAAGGCAGAAGATATGATAAGGCTTTTACTTACTTGAACTTGTAGCTCTCTCGTTTATTATTGACGACACCATCTGCTAAATCATGCGGCACAATAACCTCCAGAGTGGACAGAGATTTCTCATCATCATCAATTGAATAGATCTAACAAGCATGGGTATGAATTAGCAAAATAATTTTCACAATAGCACAGTACAGTCCGTATATACAACACTTACGTAAGCTTAGTGCCTGAAGAAAAAAGTCATGCAAATTTCACTTAATACCTGACCAGATCCTCCTTCAGCTATTATCATCCTGTTTGTTACTATGCAAACACTACCATAATATTTGAAACAGAACCACTGCCTCTTTGACATAATTTGCTTACTAAAGCACTTTAACATCTGAGATGTTATAAAAAAAGCAGACCCTTAAAGCAACCCTCCCAAAAAAACCTGCAGGAATAGACTAGCAAAGAGTAAAACAGAACGAATACAGTTTAAAACAGCAAGACAATGAAGAGACTTAAATGCATTATTTCTGATCATCGTTATTACCCCTTCCCAGGACTGCTACAGACTGGCAGCTACGCATTCCCCTCCAACATTCAGAACAGTGTTGAACTGTTCTGAATAACCAGCATCAGGTGATTTTGCTCTGGAACCTTTCTGCAACAAGTAGGCAGGAAAGAAGTTCCTCACCCCCTTCCCTATTAGTTAAACCTAAACTCCTGTACTAGGTGATTTTATTAACTTTTTAAGGTTTCGGAGAACAGGCCGGGGCTGTGGCTTTCCGCTCCCCACCCGACCACGTGAAAACCCCTCAGCTCCCACGGGCCGGCGGCGCCTCTGGCTAGGGGATGAGACGGGACACGCTCGCTGCCCGCTCCCTCCCACCTTCGGGCAGCCCCAGGGACGCCCTCCGGCTCGTCCCAGATGCCCCACTTCCCCCCTCCCCAGGCAGCACAGCAGCTGTCTCCCCGTCGTACCCCCGCCTGCTGCCGCCTGCCCAGCGGCTTCACCCGGGCATATACCCGGATAGCTTCCTTCACCATCGCGGCCCGCCGAGCGCCACCGGGCTGCGCCTCCCGCCTAGCAACGGTAACCACGGCATCACGCTACCCAGCGTACACCGCGGCGGCTCCGTGGACGCGGCTGTGGCGGGTGCGGTGCTTGCCGAGTTGTGTCGGGGTCCTCTGGTACTATGAGGGAGTCTTTAATGGGGCCCGGAGGAGTAGGGAGAAATGGGCTCCACGTGCGAGCGGTGGCTTCCATCCCGTCGCAGGTGGATGGTT
This sequence comes from Amazona ochrocephala, assembly GCA_039720435.1. NCBI lineage: Eukaryota > Metazoa > Chordata > Aves > Psittaciformes > Psittacidae > Amazona > Amazona ochrocephala. The sequence goes on from CM077878.1 coordinate 106,827,222, forward strand.
TCTCACTTACGTTCCCTGAGGCCGAAGAACCGTGGATGTGGGGAAAGGGGGACTGTAAACACTGTCCGGGAGAGCGATGCCATGTTTGTATTGCATGTGGATCACTCCATTGTCGCATCAGTAATTCCCCACCAGATCTGTGCGGTGGTGTGTTACCTGTGTGTCCATGTGGCCCTCCTCCTCCTCCAGCTGAAACCACCTGTGTGAGGTCACTAGCTTCCAGAGAAGTGTCTGGTAACCAGCCAGAACATAAGGAAGGGAAATTGAGGGAAAACACATAGATTACACAGAATAAGGACCTCAGTTTTTTAGAATTTTAATCTAGAAAACGTTCTGAAAAGACTGCTGGTGGGAAATAGAGGGTACTGTTTTGTTACGAGAACTAAACACGCAGACTTAATAGTAGGACCCCGTTATTCTGTGAAGTGGCTACCAAAGAGTTACACAAGCAACATGATAGTATTTTGGCCTTACTTTTGGTGAGCTGTAGTGGTAAAGATCAGATTACAGTGATTACAAGCCCACTAATTTAAATTAAGTGGAAAATCAGGGACTTGATTACGGGGGAGGATAGAAATTTCTTAACTCATATAAGGTAAAAGTATGTTGAGCTTATAGTGCAAATATGAAAAACAGTAGGGCAAAGGGTTTTTCTGTCCCAACTGAACAAATAACTGTCTCAGAAACCATATGAGGCGTAAGCTGTGAGCCTTCAGGGAATTAAATGGAAAAGGACTAATCAGCAACTGAAGTCGAGTGCAAAAGTCAAAAGGGTAAAAACGCAAGCAAATGGAAAGTATTAATTGGTGATTAAATAGAGAGTGAAGGAAAAACAGGACATTGGAATGGAATAATGGAATAAATGGTATTTGCTCAGCATTGCTTCAAAACTACAAAAAAATTTTGTCCTTTGTCAGTAGGGATGGGGATGCTGAAGGTGATGTCGTATCCAGAAGTGACTAACAGGAAGGAAGGGTGAGAGGGAAATACCTACAGCCCAGAGGCAAGCAAAACCCAGAGAATTCAGTGAATTTAGACTGGGAGGCAGGGATTTGACAGGAAAGAGTAGAAAATTTCAGCCCCAGAATTCAGAAAGGATTGGGATGTTTAATTGAAGGTCCAGAAACTGTGTTGGTTGGTTTGGTTTTGTATTGAAAGAGAAGTGGGAGAGTCCAGTATCCTTGGAAAGCTGCAAATGTAATAAGTCAACTGTGTTACTTAGCAGTTTAGCTGGATTTTTAATTAGCTGGGCAGTGGACATTGGAACACTGCAGTTAGCTCTGTGGAAAGCCATTTTGTGTTTGCTGGCATTCAGTAGCTGGAATATGGAGTCTGGTGAGTGAGACTGTATTGCTGTTGGCACAAAGCCTTATCCGCAGAGATGCCACAGTGAAGAGACACCCATAGGGTTTGCATAGGACTACTCTGAATATGATATGACCTGCACAGATAAGCCAATGAGAAATCTCAGATTCAAGCTGCTTCCAGCTTAAAAGCACAGTCCAGATTTCTGAAATGGGGGAAGGAATCCTGGGCCACCTGCAGAATGGTCAGTTGTGCAACAAAAGAAGAACAAAGATAACAGAAAAAACTCACAATTGTCTTCTGACATACCCTTTTTATTATACAGCTTTCCTTGCAGAAATGCTGAAGTGCTATGTTGTCATCCACAATATATTGCCTTCAAGAATGGCATGTTAGCATAGTGGTACCCAGCTTAGAATCAGCACTCTAGGCTTACTGGTCTTTCTGCAAAACAAAAGCTGCATCATTATTACCCAGGTTTTTTGCTTGAGTATATGGTCTGAGTATATGTTGACTGCAGAAGGCTGGAGATCAGTGGAAGAATTATTAAATTGGTGATAACCTAGTTAAAGGTGATCTATTATAGTTTGTTAAGAAAATGACTATTCTTGAACTGTAAGGAAATTATTAGCAGACTTTTCTGAGGAGACAGATCTTATGTAATATTTTAATTAATAACTTTGTTCCAAAAATGGGAGCATAATTCATTAAATCCTGATGATGTGGCTAACAGTCATACATGCTGAAGATGATCAAGATATCTAGGGGAAGATGAATGTCTGTGAGGATTAGAGGAATAGATATGGATAACCATTGAATGTGGTATAAGTTGCAAAATCAAGCAGGCATGTAGGACTGAGGAATAATGACAACACGTTCTGCTACAATCTGGAACTCATTCAGTGTCAGAAGTATCTTATTTGCTGAAGTAATGCAGGTATTAATATGACTGCTACATTTTCTCCAAACTAGCACTCTTTTTCCAGAAAAGTTATATAAATAATCAAAGTAGTATACCAGGTATACATATGAGGATAGAAAGTATTTGGCATATTTAAAAGCTAATTAAAGGAATAATTAAACTAATTCTTTTTGGTTGACACTGAAAAATAACAAAACCCCCACAAAATAACACAAAACTTTCAATAGCCAAGAGAGATTAAAGCAACTCTCAATCTCTTTACTATTCTATCATATAACTAAATTTTCATATGAACATGGATTTGATTAGAGTTCCCACTGTGGTGACTTCACACACCATGTCCAATGCTTGTTAGTAACAAGAAGCTTCACATGTTAAAAAAAAGTAAAAAAATGGGAACAGCAGATTTCCAAACTCTAGGGGAAAAAGAGGTAAAAATATATGAGAAGAATGTGAAAAAAAGCCTGTTTTTTTTTTTTTTTATCCACAATTAGAATTGCTGATTAACAAAAATCATCTCTTGAGGCCTATCTAAAGAACTAAATTGACTTTTAAAATTTCTTAGATTTGGAAAAGATGCCTGTCGTTAGAGGTAGAAATTTATGATAGAGGTTCAGGAATTGTGGGATGTTTTTTGGTTATTACCAAACAAAAAGAACTGTTTCCAGCATTTGTGTTTCTTAGAACTTTGAAGAAAATCTCAGAAAATGGAGCCTGAAGGTGATAGCTAGCCATGCCAGATAATGTACTGCTCTAGAGCTTGCATCTTATGCTGGAGGCCTGAAAAGTTTTGTTCTGCTTTCAGTTGATGTTGTGGTTTAAGTCCAGTCAGCCACACAGTTTGCTCACTCATTCCCCTCTCTTTCTTCCCCCCAACTCCTTGGGGGGGATGGGGAGGAGAATGGAAAGAATGCAACTCCCACAGGCTGAGATAAGAACAGTTCAGTAACTAAGGTATAACACAAACCACTGCTGCTACCACTAATATTAATAATGACAAGAGAAATACAAGGAAAGAGAATACAACTGCTCAGCACCAATACCCAGCCTGACCCAGCAGAGAACCCTCCACCCTTCTGGGTCTCTGCCCTCCATTTTTACATCCTGGGCATGATGTGCTCTGGTATGGAATACCTCTTTGGCTAGTTTGGGTCAGGTGTCCTGTCTCTGCTGGCAGAGCATGAGACTCAGAAAGTCCTTGGTCAGACCAAAACACTACTAAGCAGTAACTGAAAACATTGGTGTTATCAGCGCTGTTCCCAGGCCGAAAGTCAAAAACACAGCGCTGCACCAGCTACTAAGAAGGAGAAAAATGACTGCTGCTGCTGCTGAATCCAGGACAGTTGACTATGTTTAAAACCTTTCTGTCATCACTGGGAAATCACCTTGTCCTGGAAGAATTCTTAACATTTGTATTTATGCTAAACCTCAGAGATAAGTGTCTAACTTTGTTTCAGCTCCGGTATTTGAGAAAGTGCACCACAGAATACAAGCTACCTGTGGGCTTGAAACAATTACGTGACTGTATGAGCTTCAGGATCTGGCAATTTTTTAAAAAGGTCAGCCATTGTGTAGTTACACCATCACAACTAATCGTCTGCTGTTACCATTGTAGTTTTCTTCCAATTAAAAAAATAATATGGGTCATATTATATACTGGAGCTGGCAGTTCCAAGACTTGTACTGCATTATGTCACCTAGCAACATAATATGCTTCCAAATAAACAGCTGTGTAAGTTTTATAATAGCTCAAACTTTCAAGTCTTTTCTCTTTTTTTCCAAAGTTTTACTTTTCATAGACTTTACTTTTTCTTGGCAACTGTCATGCCATTTGGCTGAGATAATGATTAGAAGTTAGAACATTAAAATCTTTCCACAGATCAACTGGACAGGGTGAAGGGCCAAGACTCTTGCCAAAGTCTGAGTTTGTCTCATCATCCGACTCCTGGAAACATTAGTGCCAAATATGTACCTTCTATACGACTAGAAACTCTTTTTAAATGACCAGAACTTAGGATCTGGAACTTGGCCTAAATTTCTGTACAATATCCTTTGAGTACGTTATTTGGGCTCTGCCAGAAAGAGTACAACCTTTACTTGTAAAAGGTGTGGTAATATAGAAACTTAGGTTTCTGTAGTTAAATGGAATGTGAAAAAAATCTGGCAATATTTTTTTATATTTCAAATATCCTCCCAAACGCCTGTAACATTTGTTCCTTCTGCTTAAAATGGTTAATGCTGCCATGTAAACTGGCTTGTTCAGCTTTTAATAGTCCAGCACTGAGAAAAGCAGGGATGTTTCTGTGGATGTTTTCTGCTACTAATACAACCTGTTTCTTAGGAAAGAGTGCTACATGTTCATTTATGTTAAAGTCACATTTGGACTCTGTTGTTAAGTATCTTACAATTCCACTGCTGTTCTGACATTCTTACCAAACACATTTTTATGTTTCCTAAAAAATATATGTCTTGGTAGACCCAGCCGTAACAGAAAATCTTAAAATATCCTCCTGAGGGCTTATGCATATGCATACGTGTAAACATGTATGTATGTATTTGTCTTTCTTTACAGTAACCCAAAATTTCATGGAGAAATTCAGGGATCCTTAGGGCTCTGACTGCAGTAGGCAGCAAATCTTTTTTCCAATTTTTTTTCCTCTCCTAAATGGTAAACTGCATCCTTTGTTGCAAACTACAATGTAATAAGTGTTAGCAGGAGACATGAACGTACTTCTAATGCACTGCAGATGCTATCTGCACAATTTTCTCCAACTCCTTCCAACATTTATCTTTAGCACTGTAGTTTTCCTTATTTGTTATTTTGTAATGAAATCTTCCAATGTCCATTATTGATTTGTCTCTCACCAAGGGACAGATAAAATACTAGGTGACCATGAGTAGAAAAGGCTGTGGACTTCGGAGTTTTTTGATCTGAAAACTAGGGAGAAATTTAGATTTTTGTGTTCAGTTCAAGAGTAAAGAAAATACAAAGAAAGAATCAAAACCTGAGAAATATCATTGTACCTAACAGCTCTTGCTATCCAATGCAAGAAAAGAGGAAAATTAAAGGAAATAACATGTGTAATATTAGCACAATGGTCAGAGGCTACGATTCTCCTATCCAGTTGTTGTACAGACATTACCATAAGGAGAATTTAAAGAAAGACAATTACGTAATTTTACATTTTTTTTTCTGAAAAGTTTTTTACTCTTTTTGGGAAGGAAAACAAGTGCAGCAGAAAATGGAAAGATCTGATTGAAAGCGTAACATGAAGCTGATACTATCAATTGATCAGAGACAGAAACCTATCTGCAACTTGGTCATGAATAAAGTATAATAAAATGGACAAGAACCTCAAAGACAAAGAAAGTAATGTGATAAAGAATGGAAAGGTACTGAAGAAGGTATAATTGCCTGTGGCATAATCAGTGATGACTGAAAGAATTATATTAGCAATATGATTCTGGGAGTCTTTGTGTGAGGTTGGGGAACAGGAAGAGTTCACTTACTGGGACTAGGTAGGAGGAAAATGCAGTGATGTGAAGTGATTACAGCCACTGAGTAAAATTAAGTCTGTCGTTCAGAAGGTTAAGGATAAAGGCCTGGATCCAATTTCACAATTATTAAGTAAAAATAAAGGACATGATGCAGAGAGGTACAGTGAAGGAAGCTCTAGAATATAAGTATAATGGAAAACTCCAGCTGGTAAAAATAAGCTGCACAGTTTAGGTAATGTGAAAATGAAAAGGAGAGTGGAAAATGAAGTATTATGTTGGAGGCAATAGGAAACAAAGGGAGCAGACCACTTGAGGGCTTTTTTGTTCTGCCTATTTATTTGGATAGAAATGACTAAAGTATGGTGTTAATGTGAAGAGACACAGGAGAGTGAGTAATTAAGAAAAATACAAAAGGGTAATAGTTCTCATTGAACATGAATTAGGACAAGGCGGCTAGTACTTAAGTAGGTGAGCAGATGAGAAACTTTTGTCTCTACAGTGAAATGGAGTTGTACAAGACCATCTGTAAGGAAGCAAAAGTTTGAATCATAATCTAAGTAGCAAAGCATAGCTAAAAATAAAGGAAATTATACTGCCCAGGTACACTGATCTAAGAAGCTGCCATAATGAGCATACACAAGTACTTACACAGGCTCACTGCTGCTTCAACATACATATATTAATATGCTCCAGCCAGGCATGCTGGACATTAACACGTTTAACTGCAGAGCTCGTACGTGCCTTTTTCTTAGAGAATTGTGACATGGAGAAATTGAGCAATGTGGACAATTGTGCAAGCACAGGCTACAGTGAAGCCAGAGAAAACAGTGTCTTCAGTAAAAAGCCGCTAGATACCTTAAAAAACCAAGAACAGCCTTCCCACTAAATTTCCCATGTATTTCTGTACTCTTGTAAACAAGGGATGAAAGGACAATGCACAAAACAGTGCATCTGTGTTTATGTGTCATTATGTGCAAACTGGCTGGTTTTCCCAGAGTTTGGTCTTGAATACTGTTTCCCCCCACATATAGTTCTGTGAATAGGTAGCATATATGCATGGTGTTACTGAAGCATGCAGCTTCCCATTAACTACAGAAACTAGTTATTTCCAAATTAACAAGTAAAGAACAACAAAATACTTGTAGCAGACTAACATCAAAGCAATGTAAAAGTGCTCTTGAACTGTTTGAAATCAGATAGAATAGCCCTTTTTTAAGCACATTGCAACAGTATTTGTAGTCTCTTTTTTTTGTTTTTACAAGACTACGTATTTTCAATAATGAAGGAATAAAAGGAGTTTTGTTGAGATTTTTTTTTTTAATTTTAACATCCAGTTTTTGGTTTAAATAAATCAACTACTACTGCTCATGAAAGTCTCAAATGCCAGACACATTTAGGGCTGGGTGATTTTGTCACATGCTGATGTTGTGCGTCTACAGTTGAGAAATCTTATAAATGGGTAAGGGTTGGTATCCAGGGTCTGCAGACATCAGTTATTTGCCAATGTGAAGAGGCAGACTTCCTGTCTGTAAAATACAAAACGTTCATTTACCCAAAGTTAATCTTTTCTTTCATTTTTATCTTGGCTATGGATTGCGTATTTAGTTGTTGTTTAGACTTTCCTAGCATCTTTCCCTTGTGAATCCCCAAGCATTGCGCATTAGTGGGTTTTAATCTCTTGCATTTGGAATTAAATCCTCTTCAAATTAAGGCTGAATCTGGGACTGCAAGATTACAATCACAAGCAACAATATGTGTTTTCCTTATTTTTCATGTATGACTGAATAACACAGGTAAATTGTGCAAAGTGGAAAATAGAAAAAGCTCTCAAAGTTAAAAATTGTACTACACTTTATCTCCATTATTTCTTTTCTGAATTAAAGTCTTATTGTCAGCAGTGTAAAGAATTTAGGTCTTTCGCATGTTGTTTATAATCAAGATGGTGAGTTACATATTCATCAACACACTATATGCTGTGAATCTTGTTTTCGCAAAGAGAAGTTATTAAACACCTTGGAGGTAATTTGACAGCCAACTATATTCCATCAGCTTTTGTTCATGTGAAATTATTATTAATCTAATAGTATGACTTTTATATTTTATGGAGATACTGTTCATAAAATCAGAAACTGTAGGTTTTGCTCAAGTTTGCATTGTTCTGTGGCCCCCAGGAGAGGGCAGTGGTTTGTACAAGCGTGAGTCAGGTTTTCCCAGAGCAAATAAGCATAAAGTGCTAAATACGATATTTAAAAACGTATGCCAACAGGAATATCAGATTGTCTCCATGAATAATGAGTTTTAGCAGTACATAAATTCTTTTTTGAGATTTTCTTCAGAATATTTTTTTCTTGCAAATGACTATCCCATAGAGACTTTTAACACAAGAGGTAAGATTGTTAACAGGTATTGTTAACAGTTACTGTCATTGAAAAATCTATAATTTTACAAAATAAGAAAAAAACAGTTTTTCAATTGTATAAATGTAGTAAGATGTGCAAAGACTCCCTATGAAAGTTTCTGTTCTTACAGAGGTCAAGTCTGATCCACTGAGACACATAAACAAGAAGTGCTACTTAAAAAAGAAAAGAAACAAAACCAAATCCCTGTCTGTGGCCTACTTTCGGGTAAATAACAGCTTTTTCACTAATGAATAGAAATCCAGAAAGATGGAGTAGGATTGATCATTGTCAAATGGGATACTCCAATAATCTCACTTGAGAGAACGATTTTAGTGATCTAAAGAGAAGAAAGCAGTCTTTCTAGGTGAGTTACATGACTAGTTCAACAAACTATATTGTTATTAGGAATATAACATTTAGCTTTCAATGGAGCTCATATGGAGTGTCCTCTGAACGGTTTATTGGAAAAGTTGCATAAGTAAAACAAGGTTTGGTGCAAATGACAAGCCGCAAAAGGAATTAAACATCTTACCCTGGAAAGGGATAGTGTTATTTTGGGTCAGTTTAAATAGTTTAAGAACAGACATAAATGTAATCGAGAAGGGCTGTTTAAGTACACTGGTTTTTAAGTGGTTTTATTGTTAGTTATTGAATATTTTAAGTTCTTACTTTACAGTTGTGATGGTTTCGCATGCCCTCGCAGGCCTTACCTAAGCTCTAGTGTATGCTAAAGCACCTCCAGAAGCTTAATCCCACATTGTTGAATTGTTGAATGCGATTTGGATATAGTCCAAATGATGGCTGCAAGAGGAAAACTGTAGGAAGGATTGTGTAACGTCTCAGAAAACAGCTAGACTGTCTGATAAGCAGTTCTTCAGATTACTTATTAGAGTTTCAGAATAACACTGAGTAAAACTGAATCATGTTGGTATGAGGCACCTTAGAAATAATTGTTTTGTATCACAATCGTTAAACAACTTATACAGTGACTGAAATATTTCCTTAACATTTTAAGGTCTCCAGGTGCCAAATGTGTATCATAATTTTCCTCAAACACACATAAAATTACTTAATGAATATTGGCTTGCCGGATTATTATGCTTCCAGCTAATTCCCAGTCCAACTCAACTTGCCTTTTCCTGGGCTTCTTGCCACATTCCATTTTTCCCTGTTCTGTTGATGTTATGTAGGACTGAAATGCGGAATTATCTACAGTTCATTAAAAAATCAAGTACCTTAGGCTGTTGTGCTCATCTATTATTAATGGGCAGTAAATGCAAACACGAGCTAACAAAAGACAAAGGATAAACACATTTAAGCCAGACCAATTCCCAGAGAAATAATTTAAAAACTTGTCAAACAATTCTTGAAACATGGAAGAATGATGATTTCCCATGGACTCATTGTATGTATTTTTGGGCACTGTAACTTTTCCTTTATATAATATTTTTTTAAGCTTGAATAGTAATTTCCACTGGAAGATCTCAAAGAGATTTACAGATATTAACAAAATCAGACTTGCAACATCAGTGTGAAGAAAAGAAGCTGGTCAATCTATTTGTTGCCAAAAATGTATCCTTGCCCCTGTTGGCTGCTTTGTGCTCTTCTGCCAGCACAGTTTCACAAAATACTTCTTTCACCAATTCCTAATTATTCTCTTCTATTTGGATTGCTTTTACATTCACTGATTTCTGAGAATGCTCATGACTTGTGTCTCATAAATTAATTAACCTCACAGGATTGATTCTACGTGAAGGGAGCCACTCACTTATAATCTCCTCTACTGCTTCCAAATATTACTGCATGCCACTGATCCTGCACTTCTGGAGTGACTTCAGAGGGCTACTGTGGCTGGGTGTAATATAAAGCAGTTTTCATCAGCTTCAAGGATGGGAAGGAAGCAGAAATGTCTTCATCCAGTTTTTTCAAGTAAGCCAGGATCCATGCCAGTACTTAGTTGGTAATTTGTTAGTTGTGATTCACTGTTCAGCAGTCCCTGCACAATGAACCCAGTTTCTTCCTGCAGGTTCACTGGTCCTGCCCTACCTATCAGCTGTTAGCTGATTTTTCTAATCATTTAAGCTGGTATTATTTTTATCTTACACATGTTTAAGGCTTTACAAAATGCCTTTTGCCTCCAACCATTTATTATTATTATTTTATAATAATATTCTCATCATTAACATTTGATTAATATTCTCATCATTAACATTATATTGCATTATTATATATGTTAACTATAGACCATTGATTAATCAAATATTTGAGCATTTCTCTTATGAGCAACTTGCATTTCATTAAAAAATGAGCAAAATACAGGGCAAATACATCCCAAAAGAAGTCCTCTAGAGAATATATCAGTTTGCCATTTGATTACTATTAAGCCTTCCTTATGCCTAGATAGGTATACAACCTGTTCCACAGATGGCCATAATTAATTTTCTTAAGAGTAAAGGCTTTATAAGCCACATGTGCTGAAGACTGCCACATGAACTTAACTTGATCTGTGGAGTACCCTACCAGTTCCATGTATAAGGGAAACCAGACTGTCCCTTTTTGCTTCATAACTGTGTCCCAGAACCTTCCTTCTGAATTGTTTTTCTGCCTGCTCAGCTAGGGCATTTTTGCATACCACCTGAAGTGTTTCTAGCCCTACATTCCTTTCTTCCAATTCGTGCTTCAAAGTCCCTGACATTAGCCAGTGAAGTCTGTAAAACTTAATCCTCTTAACCCTGAATGTGGTATTATTTTTATTTGTATCTGTCCTTTCCTCCAGCCTGGCCCAGATCACTGGTGATACTGCTTATGTCTCAGTCTCCGGCATCCTTCCATTTTAGCACCTTCATTCTTCAATAAAATATTAATCAAACAAGATGTATCTATCTATACAGTTTGCCAGTTCTAAGCTATTAATGTTTGATGATTAAATATTTGTCTTTTTGTTGTTAATAATGTTTGGTAGCATCAGGTAGCTTGCTTGCTGTTAAAAAGGTCCTGAGCCAGACCACATTCCTTCAACTATGAAAATTAAGTGAAAATTAAGTGAAAATTAAGCCCATGAAACTCTCTGTTGTTCTTCAGTTTTTCCAGTCTGAGGAGCTCACAGATCTTTACTCAGGCGCTCAGTTCTGTAATTCCCATTTCACAGATGAAGAAACAGGCCAGTGAAATTAATAATTTGGTCAAAGAGACTAACACATACGCATGTGTTTTACACATGCTCCCATTTTCATGTCTTGACTATGTTGATCCAAATGTAATTAAATTGTCACATCTTCCTGGATACGCCAAATTAATTTGGGAAAAGAAAGAAAAAAAGCGCAGGAAGAACACTTTCAATTTTAGATCATTCCTCTACCTGGTCAGGACAAGAATCTCCTAGTAACAATTTTTATGACCCAAACTTTAAGAAATGCAAAATATTTATTAAATTATTTAAGCTCTTCTGTATATGCAGAAAATAACCAAAGGAAATGGCAAATCAAAGATACATAGCCTTTTCCTATGAAACTGGTTATTAAAATTTTATCTGAACTGGTTCGGCACTGCTAATTTTCGTCAATGGTCCATCTTGTATAAATGTGAATATCAGAACAAAATGGACTAATTCAGAGCATATTTGGCAATATGTTGTGTCTTGGTCTTAGAAAATGCTGAGCATAGCAACTTAATTTGTTTCAAACTGATTCTTTTCAAACTGACTAAGGAACACATTCTGGGATTCAGGAGATTAGTAGGTTTAGACATATTTGAATTATTATTCTTTTTTTATTTTTTAGAATTTCCATCGTATTGGGTTTTAGTGATATTTTGGAGGGGTTTTATTAAGTGAAACACGATAACAATCCTGTTACATAATATAACCTCATACTTACCCTAGTGAGGTACCTCTTTCTTTTCCATCTTGCGCTCCAGGGACAATTTTAAGACCTCTCCCCCTCCCAGCTCCTCTGCTCAGTCCTGGTCTCTGTCTCTGCTGTGGTTTAAAGATGATGAGACAAAAGAGTCCAAGCTCAGATCACTCAGATCCTGGGACTATGGGTCCATTCCTTTGACATACTCCCATTCTCAGCATCTTCAGCAAAGGCAGTATTTGCAGCTGCCTGCAAGATATTTCTTCAGAGCTGCCTCCTCCCTTAAAAAGGCTTCAAAACTCATTTATCAGTCTTTGCATTCACGGGACCCGAGTCCCAGTTCTGTCTAGTGTTTGTAAGAATAATACGGATGTAGCACTGCCGTCTTCTTTTAAGCACAGTGATAGCTGCTCAGTATTCATTATTTTGTTTACTCAACTTCAGACAGAAAAACCTGGTGCTGTGGGATATTAAATATCTTGAACCATGTTCAAGTGACTAGGATCCTGGAGAGTCAGTATGCTCTTAGCATAAGTTTCTAAAGCCGTTGTTCTTGCCTATCTTCACCAGAAGTCTGATTACACTGCTGTTATATGTCACTGCTCCTCAAGTACAGTCCAAAAGTGGATTCTTCAAAGGAGAATTCTATCTTCAAACTTTCTTTTATTTATAATACCAGGTTTTATTCTATCTGGAAAAAAAAAAAAAAGTATCTGCAGACCAGTGGTTTTCTGCTTTATCCTGGGAATTGACCAATTTCTGTAGGCTATTGGGCAGGTGATAGAAGCGTACGTTGACAATAAATGTATGTGTCACATGAGAATTATTTCTTCATTTTTGGTATTTAATAAGTACAAAGGAGACAGAATACCTAAATGTTATGGTTTAGTTCTGTTCTGTTCACTTGTTTTGTTTCTTATTAAGAGTATGAAATGCTTCTCAACATTTTTGGTCAAGATCCTGTATTCTTACCCTGTAGGCAGGTTGTCTTAATTCCTTCTTCTGCAGGTGAGGTATCTCCCAAGAATAATTGTACCAAGTCTTTGTGCCTATGTCTGTAATACCATATCATACTTCAGAAGCAGAACTCAAGAACTTTCTTATGTTTTCCTGCCTAAGGAGATAACTTGTATATGTCATGGTCAACCTGCATTATATCTTGAAATGGCAGCTTCACAAGAGGAGAGCAGTATGGTGACATGACTCTGTATTCAGAAGACTTTAGGGACCATGCTGACATATCATAAATTCAGTAGGATTACATGTGCAAAGTTTTGAAACTGGTACTTTTTTCTTTAGTTAACAAATAATACAGAATAAACAACAGTAAAGAGCATGAGCATTGGTAAACCAAAGCACCTAAAGTTTGGAAGTGCAAAATATTAAAGCACCAGCTCTGACTGTGAGCTCACATTTTATAGACATGGACCAGGCTGACATCAACTGTGGCAAAAGCTGCAAGGAAAAAGGGAGTAATCTTGAGCTAAACATCTTGAGCTGGCATGGCAATGCAGGTAGCTGGGTACCATCCCAAGTTCTGCCATATGGGTAGTGGATAAACATATCTGTGCCATAATGTGTTTGGTATCTGTCATTTTTAAGAACATTTGGTTTTACAACCTTGGTATCCTTTCAATGTAGTGTAATTAGCTGTAGATCATTACTCTTTTCAGGTTAACTGGATCAACTCTGTAGGCCAGTGCTGTGCTTGCATCCATGCCCAGAGGAGAGATTTTCTGCAAAGTTGTGTTAAACCATTCTAGGAAGTGACTCAGGATAATTGCCTGTCTAATAGGCTCTCTTGGCTTCCTGGAGTCTTTTAAAAATAAATCCTTTGCAAGAAGAGAGAATGTCTAGGAAAGCAAAGCAAAAGATTATACCAGTCAAGACACTTAAGTTTGATACAGTCTACATAATTTACCTCTCCTTTCAACCCAGACTCCCGTGATGTTTTGTAACACATGATGATTGCTGCTAATATGGTGTATCATTGGTGACATTTCTATCTGTATGATTGTCTACTGTATGCATGAGATTTTTCCCCTCCGAGTCATATCTCTGGCTTCTTCAAAGCATCTGTGCTTTAACAGTTGTCAATCCAGTATGTGTGTGAAAGAAGCCAAGAAACTGTTGTCCCACAAAGCTCTCAAAGGACCCTGGTTAACCTGAATTCACTATATAGTTTTTGGTGGAAAACATAATAAATCTAAGTTAGCTCTGGGAATAGCTAGTTAGACTGTGATATATTACAAAAATGTTTTTTAATTCTGATATTATATATCCACTGAATAATTTTAGTTCACAACTGTCCAAGCAGTCTGGCCTACTCAATTCTCTCTAGTCTAGTTGACTGCTGCAAAGGAGTCAGAGCCTAGCCCCAACTCCTTGTGTGGGACAGAGCTCACTCTTTCCTGCCTCCTCTTCTGCCAGTGGTGGAGGCAAGGTGTTCTCAGCCTGTGTGCCTTCTGTCTACCCTCATCTATGAGTACTGTCCAGCAAGGCTAAGCCTGTTGCTAAATTTAGTTCAGTCTGTCCCTCAGTCTCTGAGTTCAGTCAGTGTACTGCAGAGATACTCACTTTGTAAGTCTTACTCTAACACTGTGCTACGGTTAATTGAAAGTGCTCCTTCAGCTGTGTGAGGCTTTTTCTCACCTTTTAGTAACTTTGATACTGGAGGAATCTGAATTTTAAGTGCTGTCACTTCATTGCCTAGCCTTAAATACAGGTTTATCCAGTCCCATCTACTGATTAAGATACTCAGACACCGTGCTCTGCACGATCCTGTGTGGCCAAAGGGATATTGCAGGTACACTGTGATAGAGCACCAGAAATTGGTTCCTCCCCCTTTCCTGATGTGCAGGGTACAATCCCTTGCATGGGAAAAAAATATGGCAGTGTCTTAGAATGATCCTGCTTGCTGGCACATGTGTATCTGCAGCTGATCACCAGCTTGCCTTCCCATCACTTAAACTGTTTACTAGCACTTGGTAAACCATGCTACTGCTTCAGGCCTCAGAAATGAAGACATCTACACGTTCTGTAAGTGGTTTCACTCTGATCAGCACAGTGGAGAGTTAAATCTGGAGGCTAAAAGTACACAGAGAATAGAATTCTGTCATGCAAAATGAAAAGAAAATCACCGGGTGCATTTTAAAACTATGGCCAAGGCTGTGTGCCTCTGAGGACAAAGATAGGGTGCTCTGCATGCTTTGGTGTGTACTATTCTTTTGAACATATGCCATAACTTCGTATTTTCTGACTTCAGTGGATTAGAAAAAATCCTGGCATGTTCCCAGAACTGAAATAAATGCAGAAATAACATTCATAGCAATACCAAGTGCAAGGGAAAAATACTACAGCATCTGAAACAACCTCATGCTTGAGGGTGTAAACTGATCAAGTGTGGGGTTCAAGGAAGAATTTCTCTTCCCTCTTTACCTCCCAGTTCTTATATAATATTCCAGCCCACAACTGGCTGAATGTAGTGTGTTTTCCATTCTTTGTGCTCTGAATCGTCAGGTATCTAACCACTGCTTGAGTCAGTGGACTAGACTAGAGAGCTGAACGGTCTGCTCCACTATGACAGCAAGAATAGTATTTTAATATGGTTTCATTTCCTTTACTTGATTATTTTGTTATGTATCACTAAGGAAGTGACAACTGGGCTGCTATAGTTGCTCATGTAAATATGTGTTGAGACTGGTTTGAATTGGAGGAGCACATATTGTCTTGCTTTGTCAGTCATGCACTAGTGATGCAGAATCTCACTCTGTTCCTTGTTTTTTGTGGCTGAGTAATACCTATGCTTGTGTTGGTCCAGTGCACAAGGTTGATTTTCACCTTCCAAAAATGGCTGCCCCTAGTATCTTTTGGGAGAAGTACTGTTTTAAATAAATCATATTTAAAATTGAGAAAATTGTGCTCCCACATACAGACTCGTAGCCTAATGGAAAGGGTTCTCCTGTATAAGAAACAGGAATACAGATTGCCCACAGATGGGGTCTTCATACTCTTCATATCATGATGGTGTGTTCTAAAAAGGGCTCCTGTTGCATCTCGTTGGAAGTGAGTCTTACGTGATTCAGTGCAGAGGTTATGAATATACAACGATGCAGCTGGCTATTCTCATTTCCATAAAGAAATGCAAAAGGTTCGTAGTGAAACCCTCTTAATCCATAGTAATTGGAAATTTATAGCACTTCTGAAGGGATGGATGTTTTTATTTTAGCAACTACATGTTAAGAGGCATATCCCTTCAGGACAGAAATGAAATGTGCTACTTTGCACACAGGCTAATAGCAGCTTTCACTGTCATTGTCCCTGTAATGTATGGGTAAAAAGAGCATTTCTCTCTCTTAGCATTTCATTCTTTCTGCAGTTTTCTTTAAATGAAGGAATCCCATTTGTGCTTGGGTCACACTATTGTTATTCATGCTTTACTTCTGTGTGGTAATCAGGATGTCTATGTTCTTCTGTTTCCACTCTTTAGGGAGAAGGTGTAATATAATCTTATAATTTAAACAGAGAAAGCAGGAGTCATGGATAGCCATCTCATTTTCAGCAAATACCAGGAGCCTTTACCATGCTTTAAAGAGTTTATTAACCACAGGAGCTTAGGCATTGAAAGCTGGTAGGAGCTGAAACTACCCATAAAGAACTGCTCTGGTATCTTACAAAGAAACCCTGAATCACTCTTCCCTTCAGAATTCCATGCAGATTTCTATGGGACAAGCTGACAAAAGGTAGCAATGTAGCGCCAGGGTTGGTCTTCAATAAGAGTGGTATGCAGCATGGTAGGGTGGGGCCTCATGCCCTGAATTACCGTTGTTGATCTTAACTAGACAAGTGGCAAATCTGTTAGCCAGAGGGGCCAACATCACCACTTGTTCAGTGGTTGGATTACCTTGTCAAGACTGGGTTCTTTTTGTTATTTTTCATTATAGATGAAAACATTTTACTTCCTTTGCTGAACAGAATACTGCTTTGGGGCTGGGAATATTTTCTTGTTCCTGCATCTGCCAGATTCTTAGACCCATCTTTTAAGTGTAAAAATGGAAATCTTTTCAAAGAGACACCATTTTCTTCCGGAACTTATAACAAGGCTTTTGGCCATATTAGGGGCTAGCTGCCATTAGAAAACTATCAAAGCAAACTTTATTTTAAGCCTTTTGAAGTTGATCAGATGATTGCTATTGATTTCAAAGAGCCCTGGCTCATGTCCAAAGGTGATGATGGTAGAGCAGAAAAGAGAAAGCGTATATATATGAAAAAACTAATCTGCACAGCCCCAAATGGTAAATTTTCTCTGCCAGTAAGCTGCACAGAAAAGAACCTTGGCTTTACAATTTGAAATAGCACTCTCTTCTCCAAAAGTGGTACCAAGACATATACTTCTTATAATTGTTTACAAATGGAAATGATGGGGTGTAAAAAAAAATAAAACAACCAGTTGCTTATAATAGCACCACATTTGTAGACTCCTCCAGAATATGCTGAACACGTTTCGAATTTCTTAAAAAGGTCTGTCTGTGTTTGGGCAAGGCTCAGTCAAAGACTTTCAACCTACATCACTTCACCTTCAGACTTCAGTTTCCTCATCTCTTACATGGGACTACTGATACTTACAGGCTTATAGGCAAGCTCAGCTCCTAAATGCAAAACAAAGAGGTCTTATCAGTCGAAATTTATCATCAGTTGCCTTGACAGGATTACACAACGAGAGCATTTCACTTTTATAGTACTGCTTAACATTAATGCCAATACTTGTGCTTCAGTTTCTGCCCTAGCATCTCTTCTGTATAACACTGTAAGTGGCTTTCAGAGCAGGTGAAACATGTCAGACTGTACAACACTAAAGAAATAATACAGATGCAAATAGGCAGAACATAATAGAGATCGAAGTTCAGATTAATTTTCTGAGCTTGTATTCATCTGACATGAGACACTTTTAAAGGCATTTTGAAGTTAGGAGGGAAGCTGGCCAGAATGCCTGAGAAAACATTTCAGTTGGAAGGGGGTAGTGCAAAACTGAAAGAGGACGTGGACAAGATGCTTGCAAGGGCTGTTTCACTCCTGTTATAGTTAAATCCAGTCAAAGCCTGGACATAGCAGAGGTCTGGACTAGCAGTGCGTGTGTGAGACCTCTTTGCCAGAGTTGATTCAAACACTGTTTTGGCACAGCTGAGAGACTGGAAAATACAGCTTTCTAAATAGGGACTTTCATGACAGATAGTTACATCCTGGGTGTGGATATAATGTACCATGGGTAGAAAAGTACAGAGGTTGTCTTTTGCCAGGAACTTATACAACCACATCTGTAGTCCCCCACCATTTCCTCCCTGACCCCCCTTGGAGTAGTTTTCTATCCAAAAGTGTAAAAATTGCAAATCCCCCAAAACTGCAATCTGAGCTCTACCTAGAGAAACTTAGATTGTTCATTCCATAAATACCTCTTTGGGGCTGTCTGACTTGGAGGGAGAGAGGCTGATCTGAAAGTGAAAACAGCAGCAGTTCCAGTCTCACTACAATAGCACTGGCAGCTAGAGGAGCAGCACAGGCATTTCTCTATGTGGATTACAGGACTGCAGGACAGGGTGGAGCTGTGGAGAGACATGGGCACTATGGTGTAAGTGCAGCTGCAGCAGCAAATATTCTCATGTTTTTTCTTGTTTTCAAGAACAAATCCCTGCAAGTACTGCTTGCCTTTCTTTTCTTTCTCCTCTGAAATACTGTGAAGCCAGCTTGGCAGCACACTGCTGAGGTTTAGCAATAGGTTCTCCCAAAGGGATGCAGAGGGGCTGATGGTGCACGGTTTTGCACTCTTCGTTATGTGGATAGGGGTGACAGGGGATGAGTGAGGTGAAAGGAGAGAGAGGGAGGGAAGGATGTATCTTTGAAAAATTATAAAAATAACTGGAATTCAGCTCCTTCATGTTCTGGTAGCAGGACAGCAAAATCCCAAATAAGCCCTAGGCAAAACCTAACTTCCTTAGGCAACTGCACAATGCAAGGATTTCTTTTTTAACCCTTTAATCCTTTGTGCAGCCAGCAATTCCTGTTTTATGAGGATGACAGGCAATTTCCTGGCTCCCTGAGAATGAAGTCCTGTCCCACTCTGTTTGCTAGGTTACTGACAATAACAGATCTGAACACAAGTATGAGATGTTGCTTGCAAAATCTGATGTATTTAGCACCTTGAGCCTGTACTTGCTTAATATTAAGTGCTCTCTAAAAAAACCACTGCTTCTGCAAAGGAAAGACAGGTCTCTCACGACCAAATCCTGACTGTAATAGTGTAAGTCCAAATCATTCTTAATAATGTCTTTTTGTTATTATTTTTACCTCAACATTTCAGATATTCCCAAGCCCTCTCCATAAGAAGGCAGTATTTCAGTGGGCTGCTCAGCTGTATTTATTTACAATTAAAATTCAGTGCTGCATTCATGTAATTAACCTTCCCCCATCTCACACCTGGATGTCCCATCTTTCTTCCCCAAGCAGAGATGGGAGCAGTTCTGGGAACAGCTGTGGAGGCAGCTGTCCTCTTCACTGGCATCTTTTTCTAATGAGACCCATGACAGAAACAGCTCATTTCCCCAGGCAGATGCAAGAGTTTAATGCCTCCTGTGTGAAGCTTACATACTTAGCTAGCACTTGTAGCTTTAGAAAGTTCTTTGCCAGTGGGAAAGTGGTTGGTCTGTACAATTGCTGTTATGAGGGATGACGCCCTTGAACATAAACACAAAGCTGGGCTGAGAAGCAGAAGCTATGTGAATTGCTCAATATAATGCTCTGTGCTCTTAGTAATTGCCTTCAGCCACCAAGCAGTCATAAGAAAGGCCGTTGCAAGTCAGCACTCCCTGGGCTGAGTTGTTTTGCTAATGGAGTAAGTCTGCAAACATTTTTCCTCTTGAGGGTGGCAGAGTGGGTTGCTGAGGGAGAGAAAGGGAAGTAAAGGAGGAAAGATGAGGACTGGGAGGGAATTGTGCAGCAATCTCCCCTGCAAAATGAAGTAGAGCAAGTCTAGTTAGCTGTGCTGAGTGCAACAGCAGGTTGATGTAACCACTGTGCTGGCTAATGTAATGGGGGTGGCCTTTACTGGGCAGATGTTCAAGATCTAATCCCCACTAAGAGATGCTATGCCATGCCATGTAAAGCAAGCTAGGCTGAGCTGGGGAAAAAGCAACCGTACTGACTGCATGTATGAGGGAGCATGTGTTCTCAGAGCTAGATCCTGCAGGGATGTACTTTGTAGGTGAAATCTCTAGACTTGGAAGGGATCATTTTGGATCTGATGCACTTTACCATGACAAATCAGAATCTTTTTCCTCTCCCCCATTCATTTCTTATTATACTTTGTTTCCAGTAGCCTAACAGCTCCTTTCCCAAGAAACTGCTTTATTTTCCTAGCAACAGCCTAATCACATTTGCTGGCAATGTGAAAGAAAATAAATCCTTAAGAAATATAGTGACATGTTAGAAACCCGTATGCTCTAATACAAGCTTAAGAGCTGTCACAGCCAAGACAAGTGTCTGGGAGCCACAGACACTTTTACCTGCTTCATCAGTTAGTCTGTCTAAAGTGCGTTGGGCAATTCAAAACCAATACATACAGAATTTCTGAAAGCTGAGAGGGTGAGAAGAGGAGCTTGGGGAGGAGATAATTCCAGATTTTGCGGTGTTTTAAACTGACTGCTTTCTTCTGTCTCATGAGTCCTCTCTCTATCCTCCCACTAGTTAGCAACATTACCTGCAAGGATTTGCAAGCCTGGCTTGCAAGGGCTGTTAGTCATGGTTCAGTAGGGAAGCTGCAGACTGAGTGGAAGGGTGGGAGGAGGAATGGGGAAGGAAATACTGATCTTATAGGAGATAAATTTAGTGTCTCATGAGAGTGCATGGGTCATCTCAGCATCCTTGAGTTTGGATGAGGCTATGCCAGGCAGAAAATTGCTAGTTCTTCTGCTGGTGTACACTGACCCTGGAAGCAAAAGAAACACACTATATGGACCGGGCAAGCATCTTTTCACTTTTGCTTTGTGCAACAGAAAGCAATTCCCTGTTGAAGCTTGTAAGAGTCACGATGCAACCCTGAGGTTTTAAAAGTCTATATTATGTGTTATGAAGTGCAACCTTATAGTTTCATAGAGCTGAGTAAGTAAATTCTCTAGATACCCTAGTGGCCTTACCACACTGTATCACTTAGCTGCTGCTATTGCTGCTGTTTATTTCAGTTGTGCTCCTTATGTGTCATGGATATCATTTGGTGCATCTTGAAAACAGTTGCAAAAATTTTTCTTACCAAGTCCAGACATGGTATGCACTGACTGTGTTTTATTGGCAGGGAGGCATGGCAAGAGCTGAACAGCATCTTGAAGGCATCTCCCAGAAAGTTTGGTTTTGCTCCATCTGCCTTAGTTGACATAAAATTCCCCCAAGGTCCAGTGGAATCCCAGAAACACAGCTAATCCCTCCAGGCCAGCCATCTGACCTAGGGATTGAGCAATCAGGGGACACCATTTCCTGACACTTAGGGGAAGGATGTGTGGGAGGTTTGGCTCTCAGCACTTTAATCACTGTGAATTTTCAAACCTGGGTCGGTCCTATGGAGATCTGACCGTCTCTCCCTTCCCTGCCCTCGAAGACCCTAGGCAAGCCCAGCATGTTCCTGAATTAAAAGAAAGCTGACTGCTCAAATTTTTATTGGATGAAAGCATTTACATGTATTTTCCAGTGCTTTTTGATGTGTTAATGATTGACAGTAGTGTCTCTCATGGCTTTTCCATTTACCAGTTGTGTTCACACTCCTTTGAACTGAGGCATATGCAGAAAACTGGTGGCGTATGCAGTAGATCTGATGAATTTCTCATCTTTCTACAATTCAATTTAACAGTGGAGTTACTTTGGTTTGGCACTACTCAGTCATTATCAATCAGGCTGAGGACTTGTCGTCTTCCAAGCTCTCTGTAGACATTAAACTTCATAATGCTATATAAATTAGTTAAATGGGATTTATTGCATTGGATTCTCAGCCAGGTCAAATAGGAGTGAGGGGTCCACTGTAGCTATGACAAATGTGTTCCAGGTGAGGATTTGGCCCAGTGTCTTCAGAGTTGTAATGAGTGACCTGAGGCACAGGCAGTACAAGTCTGCTCTCATCTGTACTAGTGAAAGTTTTTTGTAGCTTTGTATTGTTCAAGAAACTTATTCCAGGCTTCAATTACGAGTAAGCTCAAGTAGCATCAGCATTTGGTTCAGAGAAACTGAGGCCCAAGTTGTGCAAAGTAACCTGTAATTTTGGCTCTTTATTTTTAGTGTTTTGTTAAGGCACCAAGATACTCAAAAATTGAGACAGCCAAAATTATAAGCTGCTTTTGAAATGATGGCTGATTTGAACAAATCTACGTAGTGAATATGATTCTTCTCACATACTTTTTACAGCAGTGTGACCCTCTCTGAGTGTCAGTAAAGCTACTGCTGTTTTATAGCAGTAAAAGTCGCAGAGGAATGCATCCTATGTTGCCGTAAGGTCCCATGAGCTTTGGTATATCTGTCCTGTACTCACATTCTGTTTCCCTTGACATATCCAGGGTGTACAGAGCTTTGATTTGCTGAGAACCACATAGCCACATGCCCACAAACACATCACATGCTGAGCAGTAGTGCAGCCTCAAGCTTTCTGAGTGTCGTGTGTTAAATGTGTACCTGGTGATGGTTAAACAAGCTTTTCCCTCCCTAAAGCTTTGTGCCCAGTTTTTACATTGCCCACAGTTCATGTTCCATGTCAGATTTATATTTTCAGTGCTCCACCTCAACACTTGAGATTTTGGCTTCTCTGGTGATTTCTATGATGTCAGATGTCTCTGGTAGGAAGGGTTTTCTAGACTTGGGACAACATGGAGTAACATATCTGACAAGGGGAAGTTCATAGGTTTTAGATTTTATATAAAAGTTATTCTGAGAGTATGGCAGGCTTATTTGAGTAATAAGGTTTCTGTGGAGTTAGGAATTACAGAAACTTAAGGTGGAAAGAAGGAAGTAGATAAGAAAGGCAGGAGATTGGAAGGGTTGTAGGAATGCAAGGAGTGGGAGCTGGAGATCAGAAGGATGTGTTTAGACTGCATGAAAATGTTAATAGGGGTAACCTTGAGGAACAGAGTAAAACTTTGGCAGCGAGAAAGGAGCAGGCTCCCTCCCTGAATAACAAGTGCTTGCTCACTTCCCAGTTTTGCTGGCTTCAAAGTAATAATCACTGAAGTTGGTATTTCTGCTCATGAGCTTTGAAGTTCACATTTGTTTTTGTTGAAGAGTATTTTTCTCTTCACTGTGTCCTAAGATGACTTAAATTCAGGCAGTGCATGTGCAAGCCCAGCTCTTCTTTGAATTGGGGAAAAAGCTGATTTGTGAGAGCCAGCAACTCTTTTCTGCCTCCTTGGGATATTACCTTTTTTAAGGAGGCATAAACAAGGACTAATTTTTACTGTTATGGCTTTTATTATTTAAGGTAGTGAACAAGCCTGATTTGGGGGACTTTGTATTTTGTTTGATGTTTGGAGGGACAATGATTTTATCTGCTTGAAAACTGAATTAATTAGCCATGAAGTCTTGAGAGATGGAAATCTACACAGTGCTCTCTTCATCCTTGAAGAAAGTGCTCAGGTCCAATTTAACTTTCTAGATCTCGTTGGAATATGTACTCCCAGGACATTTTCATAAATTAAATACACACACACAAAAGGGGGAGGAACGTTTCTGCCAAGGAGCACAATCCAGTTTGGATTTCATTGTCAACAAGTCATGCAACGATACATTTCAAGGGTTTCATTTCATATGGCAAGATTCCCTTCTCCCAAGACAAATCTGTGGGAAGAGATGAAAAATCTTGGAGGATGGGTCTACTGGTAGCTATTAAATATGATAATCTGGCTGTACTCCCATCTCCAAGTTTTAAACAACTAAAAGGATTGAGCAGGGGTAGGATCAGACTATATATGGTATATTTGTGTGCTTCCCCTAACCATCTGCAGCTGACCATTACTTGGAGATAGGGTACTGGTTTAGACAGACTTCTGATCTGACTCTATGTAGTCATTTTTTTGTTCCTGTGGTCTTCGAGAGAGAAAACACTGTAAAGATCCTCTGATGTTTCAGCTATTCTGCAAGAGAGAAACAGTTGCATCTGTAAGATGTGGCCTGAAGAACCTGACCAGGTACATTACAAAACTCCAGAAAATTATTCACATTTTACAGTCCTTTAAGTGCCAGAAATGCACAAGAAGAAACTGCCTTTATTTTTAGAACTGTCTCTGTCTCCTTGTCAGTGAAAAAAGTGACCAGCATCTCTCCTTGTTCCCCAGTTCAAAAGTAGATTACAGTGCCAATATTTTTTTGCAGAAGTTATATAATTTCTAGCCCCTTCCAGTTATTTTTAGAAATGTTTTGTATTTTCCTTTGCATGTAAATATTTCTCTAAATCTGAACATTTCAAGCAGGCTTACTCATCAGTAGTATCATTGCTGCTGATATTTTCATGAATAACAGATATTTTGAGTGCTTCCATTTTCCAGGAAAGCTCCATGCTTAAAAAAAAAAGGATATTTTCAGGTGTTTCAGGCTGGTCTTGAAAAATCATTAATCTCTTTGCACGATCTTGGTCCTGCACTGTCTTCTGTTTTCTTTCAAATCTCCAGAAGGCTGTGACAGAAATACATGGGAATTCCATGTTGCTCTGCATCAGCCTGCCAAATCTGCTCCTTTCTGTGTCAGGTTGAAGGGAGCAACCTTTCCAAGAAGGAATGAAACAACTGTGGAGCTATATAAGCATTCTTGCTTCTGCTGATCTGTGAGTAAAAGTTTCCTGGACTCTTGTAGAATTGTAAGATGATTTCCTTCTAACATGTGGCTATTTTTTTCCCCAAGAATGTTGTAACAGTCCAGTCCCTCTGAAAACATGTAGTCAATAAATTTTCAGCCTACAATACAGAAAATTCTGTACTTCCAGTGGTTTAAGATCAAACCCTGAGTACTCTGGGTATCATATGCTCATTAGCCAGATTGTTTCTGATAAAACTGGGGTGATCTCAATGGACAGTTCCTATTTATCTAGTAAGAATTAAATGAGGAGAATATTTTCTTGTCTGCAGTCATACACTGTATAGATACGTGAGCATAAGTCATATATATATAGTTAAAGTTAACAATCTATTCTTTGCATTCAGCACTTTCGTTTGGAAAATTTCCAAGCACTTTACAAATATTAATGTATTTAGCATTTGGGGAAACTGAGGCGCAACTTTCTTAGATGCGTGCAACCTGATGGTCATCTGTACTGTTATATAAATATCCTCACTGCAGGTAGGCTAGAGACCCATATTTTTGTTTTTAGCCATCTTTATATCCTCTGAAGTGTTAGTTTAACAAAATCATAACAATTAAACTAAAATATTATAACAACATCTTTATAATTGGCACATGTAGCCTTATGCCTGGTAGAGAAGCCATATATTCACCAACATCATTCTTCTCCCAGAATGCAAGTATATGACCCTGCTGCAGAGTGGGTACTCCTCCCATTTCTTTCTCCCTCCCCTGTTTCTCTCCAGAGCCTCTAGTTATAATCCCCAGTTCTTCCTACTCTCCACCTTCATTTAATTTTTTGCCTACATGAAGGGTATGAAACTTGGGTACTGCTGATAATGATTGTAAGAGATCTGCCCTAACTAGGTGGAATGGGTTTATTTGCTAGATTAAACAGCAGACATCTCTAGAAAAGGCTCGCCAGGATATCATACTTTCTTACGAATGTTGTCAGGAATGGGGGCCATCCGCTAGTGCAGACAGTCTTAGTTTTCTCACTGAGTCACTGTCCATTAAGATGGGATGTCTGGACTGTGAGTACCCTGCTTAAATCCATTTGGCAGAATCCTGACCCCCTCCAGGCAGGTGACCCCATCAGCATCTGCACAACAGATGAAAGAAAGCAAAATCTTGACCAAACATGAGGGGACTTCAGTCCTTTGCTACTTTTGCAGCCACATGTACAGCGGGAACCAATTAAACTATGTTTCTAACAAACAGCTGAATGCACAGAGAGACAGTTGGTTTTGTTCTCGCCTGTGCTCTGATCTGTCAGCATCCTCCTTCACTGTTATGCAGGGGTAGAGTAATAACCATGCTAGGGCCCTGCCAATATGAACTGTCTTCCAACTGTGCCCTACTGAGATATGAACTTGCCCTCATTGCTTGTTTCATACTTTTACTGCCCTGTGGGTCAGGCATCCCAATGAGTGAATCTCTCTTGTTCTCTGTTGTAGAGGCTCTGAAATGTGTTGCCAATGACAGAAGTACAAAGCTTGACCTTAGCCTTTCGTCGTCAGCAGGTTTCAGGCAGTCTGTGAATATGAATGAGTCTTTGGTACTCGCCATTACTAAGTTATAGGGAGAAAACCAGATGCATTTTCTGAGTAGGTGAAGTTTTCCTTGGGGGACCCATGAACTGTTTTCCAGCTGTGTCTGGACTTATCTAGAATAGTTTCACGTGCCTGCTGGGGGACATGTGTTAAGCTATAAATGTCCTACTGTGCCCTTCATGACACATTTTATGTTTAAACAGAGGCAAAACTTAGCAAGCAACTCTTCACTGCCTTATCCCCGGCTTACTTGCAGTGGTGATGTTTAGTGCATTCACATCTATCAGGACATCTCCAGAGGCCCATAGTCTTTCTGATTTACACATCTGTTAGTATAGCTATGCTACTGTGAAATGGGAGCCTTATCTAAGAAAGTACTCACTGTAAACACAAGCTGAAGTAGACCTAACGTAATATATTAACATTTTCATGTGTTGTCACTGTACTTCAAATAAAAAACTGTTTAATAATGCCACTTCATTTCTCTTGAGAGTCAATTTTTAAATTACCAACCTCTATTTTTGCAAGATATATCAACATACAATTCAGATTACATAGATATCAATATTTTTTCTCACTTTGACTTTAAAGATACTATCTGTAGCTGTATGTATTTTCATCTACAGAGCATGAATATTCAAGTAAGAGTGGACTAAATTATAACTGAATTATGATCTCTAGAACCAGGTATCAGAGCTCAGGGAGGTTATATATTCTGTGCAATGAAGTAATTTGTCATTGTCAACTTCTTTAAGAATGAAAATGGCTGCTTCACATCAGGCTGGAAAACTTAGCTAATTCTGCTTCCCCCTGGTCCTTGAAAAGTCTGGTTTTAATGTGTGACAGTATTGGAATAAATGTGCTGTGGAGTCTACTGGACTATGTGTCTATTATGCAGTTGTCTGTGATTGTAGGAAACAGGACATGATGACCTTGTAGTCCTATACTCCCATGAATGCATATGACACAGAATTCAATTGACCACCCTACAGGCTCTGGTGACATGTGGGAGTGCAGCAAAATAAAGTGGAAGCAGATGGTGAAAAAGTCCGCTCTGTGTTTTGCCCTTTCTTTCAGGGATTCTGCCTTAAGTCTTTGATTTAAGCAGCCTGCTGAGGAAATATGTCTCTGAGCTATGATGAAACAACACTAGGAACACTGCTTTCAATTCTGGGTACTGAATACTAAGTCGTTACACAGTGATGGGTAGAGATAGGCAACCTTCATTTTTCCTTTGAGCACTCATTAGTCATGGTCTCTTGGGATTCTTTAGCTCTTTCAGGAGTACACTTAATTCACAAAGAAGCTAGAGGGATCTGGGCAGTTTGATGCCAGACTGAGCAATGCCTCCAAAGAAGTAGGAAATAATCTTTGACTTCCATTAGAAATTCTCCCATTGTTAATCTTGGGCTTGCTTCTGGGGGCTGGCCACTGCCATTAACTGTTTGCATGACTTGGGGTATGTGCTTTCCAGTGTGCTTCTGTCTGTCTATCTGTCTCTCTATCTATCTACTTACCTATCTACCTACCTGTTTGTTTGTTTGCTTGTAATGGAATGGCCCAGGTCATGTGGATGTATAAGCCTTTTTATTTTCTGTTTAGGTTGTGTGAGTATAAGTCCATGAGCCTTCTAGGGTCATGCATTTGTGGTGTTTGGACTTTTAAATCTGAAGTTCTCACTAGCATTTTGGAGGCTCTTGCCATTTGAGGTGGATCATACACACTGCATTTTGTGATGCTAATCATGTGGGGAATAGTGGGCTTTGTAGCCACAGTAAAGCTTCCTGAGAAATTCACTCATGGTATCACAGAAGTAGTTTTCCCAGTTCTGTGATGCCTAGAAGCAGTCTAAAAAATCTCCATGTAAAGTCAGATACTATGCTGGATTTGTTTTGTGTCTCTCAACTTCAGCTGTGTTGAGTGTCCCATGAAGCTTTAGGGTCACAGTGAATGTGGTACTGCTCCCAGGCAAATGTACTCAGTCTTGAGTTTTTGGAGCAGTCATTGTGCATGGTTCTTAAAACACCAAGCTCACTTTTAC
This sequence comes from Amazona ochrocephala, assembly GCA_039720435.1. NCBI lineage: Eukaryota > Metazoa > Chordata > Aves > Psittaciformes > Psittacidae > Amazona > Amazona ochrocephala. The sequence continues at coordinate 106,855,646 of CM077878.1, forward strand.
ATACTCACTGAGCAGAGACATAGTAATCACTGCATTATATTAACGTCTGTATATCTGACACACCCAATGATTTGTTTGCAGATTTTCCCACACACAAAGAAGTTGCCACTTCTTAGTTTGGTCATTTTTACCATGGCTGCGTCAGATGTCGTTTTCCCTCCAGATATTTTTGGGTGTAGCTGACTGCAGCATAGAGAGAGGACAACACAAGTCTCCCTTTTGCAGCTCGCCTAAGTTGCATCATTAGAGATCATTAAAACAGTCAGGCAGTTGGACTAGATGATCATTGTAGGTATCTCCCAACTGAACTGTCCTATTCTAAACCTGTTTATGGGTGTCTGGTTTGCTTTCCTTTTTTCTATGATGTACCTTCTATCCATATGGTTGCAGCTGTTCTTCCTTTTTGCTCTCCTTTCTTTACCCAGCAGAGGAGTATGGTAGTCCTGGAATGTCGTATGGGCCTAACTAGATGTCACCACACTGAACCACTGGGCCAATACAGGCATTTAATTTTTTTATTACCATTTGGTTCAGTAAGATATTCTGTTACGCTTCTGTTTCATCGGGCCTGTCTGATGTGTCAAAAAGCCTGTGGTTATGCTTATCAATGTTTCCTGATATTTTCCTTTTGCCTTGTTTGAACTGTGTCAGCTATAGGAGGGCTTCTGCTGTAAAATGCACCAGAGCTGACTAAGTGGCCCCTTTTCCTGTCCACTTTGCTAATTGTACTGAGCCAAGTAGGAGCTATAGGATATGCAAGCAAGAAAGAGTTTTGTTAACTCAAGGAATAAAATGAGTTGTAGATAGGAGCTATGCTGCTGGTTTGGCCAATAATTATAGGCTGTAGACTTCACAGGTTCCAAAAGCTAAGCAAGCTCTACCTTGCTTAATACTTGCATAAGATACTAAAGCCTATGCTGTGCTGGTCATTTAGAGGCATGTATCAATTTTGATTTGGGTTCGAGACCAAAATCTGTGGAATTTGAAATTGTAGGGTATCAGAGTTTCTTGCCTATGTTCCTCAGTGCTTTTGAGCACCTAACTAGTCTTAGAGGAAGGGATTCAAGAGTTCCCTTGAATCTTTAAAAGTTGAATCTTCAATAAAATTCAAGAGTTTCCTAATAAGAAACATAACGTACAGAATAATGTGGTGATTTTTGTCAGTACTTTACCTGGTTCAGTAAAATGCATCATCCTCATATACTTATCATTAGGTGCACTAAGTATGGGACACAACATAATATAGCTGTCTTTGATTTCTGGTTTCCCTTTGTCTTCTGCTGCTTGCTTCTGACTCCACACAGACCCTTAATGGACTGTCTTCTTCCTCAAAGTGTTAATATAGATGGTCCCTTGGACTCCAACCCCCTGTGTCTGAGAGTTGGGTTATGTTGGGCCAATTACAGGACCACATTTACAAAAGTATTTGTTAGCTGTGAATGCTTCAGTTTTTGTTTTTGAAATCTATGTAATTTATGACGTGAGCCAAAGCACCTCAGCTCTAGAGACTTTGGCTTTGACCTGTAGGGCTTATTTATTCAGAATTGTTGAGCATCCACACCGCCAGTGGACTTCAAAAGCAGTTGTGGGTGCAAAGGCATTCAGTCACTTGCCCAAGGTCATAGTGATGGTCATAAGAGCCCCACAGAGCAGTTCTTGGATTCAAGTAAATAAACACATACGACAAACTGGTAGAAACTTCTGAGCTGTGCAGGGATCCTGTGTTGTTGCACTTCCAGAAATGGGTCCTGTCTTTCTTAATGAAATTGACACAGCTGCAGCTGCATAATAACAAAAAGTATTGCCACCTGTGCAGCAACAGTGACTACCAGCTGAGTGGGAGCCATTGTCCACTACTGAATATATCTCTTCCATTATAGCATTGTTTTTAAAATATCACAGTTTAGGAACTGCTTGGAACGTCAGTTCTAAGAGAATAAGCCAGTGCTTTTTGGTTTTCTTTCCTGAGGACTTGACATGATTGTCTTTGTGCCAAAGAGGTGAGCGAACAATGCAGCAAGCCCTGACTTTTCATACCTACTGCCATAAGTTTAAGGTTGCCTGGAAGATTCAGCAGCCGTAGAAAGCAGCAGGTTGGAGTGGTGCCACAGCCTCATCCTTCCTCATAGTGTCAGCTGCACTGGCTAGGGAGTTCTTGCTGCACCTTTTCACAAAATCAGTAATTTCCCTGAGCTCTCATTAACACAATCCAGTGATCAGGGTGCACAATGCTGTGCAAAACCTCTACATACTTCAGGAATAATGTAATCTAGGTATTTGTCTAAGGTCTAAGCATGATTTGACTAATGGTGATTTAGAGCTGAAATAGAAGGAAGGCTGGAGAAGTGGGCTAAACATTGTTCTCATTTAGCTGAGTTGTCTAAACAGTGGATCCTAAAATGAGCTTATGCAGAGCCTTCTAACGCTGATTCTAAGTCAGGTGTTATTATCCCTCTTTTTGTGACTACAGAGTCAGAAACAAGAATTGGCTTAACCATGCCCACATAGAAATGCACAGCTAGTGTCAGCATTACAACTTGCTTACTCAGAAGCACACAGATGTGCAACACATATCATACTTCTTCCCACCTCTACTTGCTCTAAAGACTTCTTGCAAGAGATCAGATGCATAGAATCATAGAATCATAGAATAGTTAGGGTTGGAAAGGACCTCAAGATCATCGAGTTCCAACCCCCCTGCAATGGGCAGGAACACCTCCCACTAAACCATGCCATCCAAGGCTATGTCCAACCCCACCTTGAACGCCGCCAGGGATGAAGCATCCATAACCTCCCTGGGCAACCCATTCCAGGGCCTCACCACCCTCACAGTAAAGAATTTCTTCCTCATATCCAATCTAAACTTCCCCTGTTTAAGTTTAAACCCATTACCCCTTGTCCTCTCACCACAGTCCCTAATAATGAAGAGTCCCTCCCCAGCATCCCTATAGGCCCCCTTCAGGTATTGGAAGGCTGCTGTGAGGTCTCCACACAGCCTTCTCTTCTCCAGGCTGAACAGCCCCAGTTTTCTCAGACTATCTTCATATGGGAGGTGTTCCAGTCCCCTGATCATCCTCGTGGCCCTCCTCTGCACTTGTTCTAACAGTTCCATGTCCTTTTTATGTTGAGGACACCAGAACTGCACACAATACTCCAAGTGAGGTCTCACGAGAGGAGAGTAAATGGGCAGGATCACCTCCCTCGACCTGCTGGTCACACTCCTTTTGATGCAGCCCAGGATACGGTTGGCCTTCTGGGCTGCAAGCGCACACTGCTGGCTCATGTTCATTTTTTCATCAACCCACACCCCCAAGTCCTTCTCCGCAGGGCTGCTCTCAATCTCCTCCCTGCCCAACCTGTAGCTGTGCCTGGCATTGCTCCGACCCAGGTGTAGGACTTTGCACTTGTCATGGTTAAACTTCATCAGGTTGGCATCAGCCCACCTCACAAGCGTGTCAAGGTCCCTCTGGGTTGCTTTCCTTCCCTCCAACTTATCAACTGAACCACACAGCTTGGTGTCATCTGCAAACTTGCTGAGGGCGCACTCTATCCCACTGTCCATGTCACCAACAGAGATGTTGAACAAGACCGGTCCCAACACCGATCCCTGGGGGACACCACTCGTTACTGGTCTCCAGCTGGACACTGAGCCACTGAGCACTACTCTTTGCGTGCGGCCATCCAGCCAGTTCTTTATCCACCGAGTGGTCCACCTATCAAATTGATGTCTCTCCAACTTAGAGAGAATGATGTCATGCGAGACAGTGTCAAAGGCTTTACACAAGTCCAGGTAGATGACATCAACTGCTCTGCCCCTGTCCATCAGTTCCGTAGCCCCTTCATAGAAGGTCACCAGATTGGTCAGGCAGGATTTCCCCTTAGTGAAGCCATGCTGGCTGTCCCCAAGCACCTTGTTGGTTTTCATGTGCCTTAGCATGACTTCCAGGAGAATCCGCTCCAAGATTTTGCCAGGCACAGAGGTGAGACTGACTGGTCTGTAATTCCCTGGCTCATCCATTTTTCCCTTCTTAAAAATGGGGGTTATATTTCCCTTTTTCCAGTCATCGGGAACTTCACCTGACTGCCATGATTTCTCAAATATGATGGACAGTGGCTTAGCAACTTCATTTGCCAGCTCCTTCAGGACCCGTGGATGGATTTCATCTGTTCCCATGGACTTGTATACATTCAGGTTCCTAAGGTGGTCCCGAACAAGATCCTCCCCCACAGTGGGCCCAGGGTCCCCACCCTCACCGTCCCCGCGTCTGCCTTCCAAGACTTGGGTGGTGTGGTCAGAGCATTTGCCGGTAAATACTGAGGCAAAGAAGTCATTAAGAACCTCAGCCTTCTCCAAATCCAGGGTAGCCAGTTCTCCCGATAGCTTCTGGAGAGGGCCCACGGTGTCCCTAACCTGTCTTTTATTGGCAATGTACCTATAAAATCCCTTCCTGTTATCCTTAACATCCCTAGCCAAGTTTAATTCTAAGTGGTCCTTAGCTTTCCTAACCTGGTCCCTAGGTTCCCGGACAACATCCCTGTATTCTTCCCAGGCTGCCTGACCTTGCTTCCACCTTTTATAAGCCTCCTTTTTCCTTCGAGTTTTGCTCAGCAGCTCCTTATCCATCCAAGGAGGTCTCCTGGCCCTCCTGCTGAACTTCCTTCTAGTTGGGATACAACACTCCTGAGCTTGCAGCAGGTGAACCTTGAATATCAACCAACAGTCTTGGGCCCCCTGCCCTCTAGGGCTGTATCCCATGGAACCTTACTGAGCAGGTTCCTGAAGAGGCCAAAGTCTGCTCTCTTGAAGTCCAGGGCAGTGAGCTTGCTGCACGCTCTTCTCACTGTCCTGAGGATCTCAAACTCGACCATCTCATGATCGCTGCAATCAAGACTGCCCTGGAGCATCACATTCATATTCTTTGCTCTCTTGCTGTCTTTGTGAGTATGGTTGTTGTCTTCTGGTATAATTTCCTTTTTAATATAAAAGTCTTAGTGAGTAAAGTAGTGCTTTTCAGTGGCTATGGTTTAATGAGAACTGCAAAAATACAGCTCTTTGAGTCTGAAGAAGTTTGTACCTGTGGAGCTTTCTGTTGTTGACTCTCATGGGTAAACTGCTACACACTGATGCAAAGCAAGAGAGGACATTAAGATTTCCAGAAGTGGCTAAAGGAAATTTTCCTGGCCACAGCAAAGCATAACACTGAAAATGAGAGGACAATCAATTTAACTGAAACCAGTAAGTTTTAAAAGGTTTAGAAAACTTCAGGTTGATGCTGAGGTTGAGACTTAGATTTCCTCTCTGTTGACACTTTATGAATGCCTTTGCCCTCCCTAGATGCTGGGCATAACTGTGTCAGCTTCCCTAGGGCCTGGAGCAGAATCTGCAGGTCCTTTCATTTAAAGCCTTTGGAATTTACATAACCCTGCAATTGTAGCAATGCAAAATGTGGCTCTGGTTACAATAACAAGGGTTTAGGGAGCGCTGGGAGAGATTGTAGCAGCAGAGGCATAAAAGCAAAACAAAACAAAACCCTACATGCTGTTTCAATTTTCAGCAGCCACGTGAGAACTGTCCTGCAGTTCCTGGCTATAAATAAATCTCTGCCGTCATAGGAAGACAAAATCCAAAACAGTTCACATTCCTCCAAAATTTTCTTAAGGTTAAAAGCAGTGTGTGTCTTTGCTGAAGAATGTCAAATTATTACTCAAGGGAGTTGATATTAGCATCAAGTGAAAAAATTTGGCATTAAGCCTCCCTTTCCCTGCTCCTTCTCTGCCAGCTCTTTTGAGAAAACCACTTAGGACTGCATATGGATAATGTGCCAGGCAATGCTTCTTAAAGCCCCAGGGGCTCACTGCCCTAGTGTCAGCTGAAGCAGGAACTTCCTTTGAGATGAACCAGGACTACTCAGAAGCTTGCCTGTTGCTTCTTGTCAGATGTTACATCCTAGTTCTCCTGCAAGTTGCATTGGGAAGATGGGGATGAGGATCGCTTCAATGCATAATGAGATGCTGTGGCACTGACAAATGCAAATATGAATGCAGGATCAAGCAGCCAGCACTCCATACCAAAAGTAGTGCTATAGAAATAAGCAGGCCTGCTTGATAAGTAAGCTTATAGTTATACATGGGGCTAAACAAATATTTGGTCAGACATTCAAATCCAGTTTCAGTTGATCTGAATGAAAAATTGTTACGATTGCAAGTGCCACAGGATAAGCGACCTTATGTTTAAACTCAATGATGAAAAGAGGCAGTGCCATGTTAACGGCATAACTAAAGATAGCTCTTTAGGGAATATAAAGACAAACTGAATAATGAAGTGGTAACATAGGGAATGAATGTAGATAATCTTTATCAGAGAGCCTTAGGGTAACCAGGACCATGTGAGGGTTTCTCTACATTAATGAGATAGATAGAACAATTTAGTTAAAACTTCTTTCTGGGAAGGTACAGGTCCAAGTCTTAAAATGCGGCCTATTGTGTCTGTGGGGTGAGGTCCCAGGCTGCAGCACTGGAGACTGGGAAAGAAATATCAATACCAACAAACTGCAAACAAATTGCAGTTTGCAGGGAAATGGATTGGTTTAAGTTGATCTTGTACTGTGGTGTTCCTTTGAGTGAGCACGAGGTCTCCCCAAACGAGGTATCTTTGAATTTGTGAGTGTTCCCTGAAAAGCACAGGAAGGACAATCACACACATATTTGGAGGCACCTCAACAGGAATCTCATAAAATTCAGCGAAAGGAAATGCCAAGGCGTGTTGCTGGGGAAGAATAACCTCATGCACCAGTGCATGCTGGGGACAACCAGCTGAAAAGCAGCTTTGTGAAAGAGGACCTGAAGTTATGGTAGGCAACAGGCTGAACAAGTCTGGAATGTACCCTTGTGGTAAAGAAGGCCAAAACCATCTAGACACTATTAGGTAAAATACTGCTAGCAGGTTGAGAGGTGATCCTTCCTCTCTGCTCAGCGTTGGTGGAACACATCTGGAGTGCTGTGTCTAGTCCAGTTTTGGGGTTCCCCAGTGCAAGAGAGAGATGGATATATTGGAGAGAGAGGGCAACAAAGAGCCACAAAGGTCATTAAAGGGCTGGTACATCTGACACATGAGGAGAGACTGAGAGACCTGGCACTGTTTATTCTGCCAAAGAGAAGGCTTGAGGGAATCTTATCAATATATGTAAATACATGATGGTGGGGAGAGTGAAGATGGTGCCAGAAGCTTCTCAGTGGTGCCCAGGGGCAGGAAAAGAGTTTATGAGCACAAACCAAAACACAGGAAATTCCATTTAAATATAAGAAAAACTTTTTTTAATGTGGGCATGATCAAATACTGGAACAAATTGCTCAGAGAGGTTGTGGAGGCTCCATGTGCAGAGTTATTCAAAACCTGACTGGTTGGGGCCCCAGGCAACCTTCTCTAGTTAACCCTCCTTTGAGGAATGGGTTTGGAGCCGGTGATTGCCAGAGATCTCTTCCAACCTTGACTGTTCTGTGCTCTATAGTATCTTAAGTTATTTTTTTCCTCATGACTGAGCCAAAACAGCTCAAGAACTGTGATCACAACTGGCACTTATTGTTCTGGGCCAAGTACTACTTGGGATGTGCTGTCCCATGTCCTCTTAAAATAAGTTATGCCAGGACAAAAATCAGGAACTGTGGTGAAAAGTTTGAGGGGAGCAGTGGAATTGCTTCCTGTGCTATATATAATTTGAGGTTGGGTAGACAACTTCATTCTCTCATGTTTCTAATGTGGTATCTTTCACTAGCAGCAAATTCTTACAGAAATGTTAAAAGAAAAAAAAAAAGAGGCCTGAACTTGCCCAGTGTTGGTTGACCTATGTTAAAGTTGGTATTGTTACTTCAGTGGAGAATGAGGTTAATGAAGTTCCCTTCATTAACAAGGCCCTGTGTTTCTGTTGTCCCAAAAAGACTACAGTTTTTATGAACAATCTTAAGGCACCCAGGGAAGAATTGACAATTTTAATGATGTTTCTTTTAAAGCAGCTTAGTTAAATGCCATGGGAAGAAAACAAGGTAAAGGTTGCTTGAATGACATTTCGTAAAACGACAGTACAGCAGCATTTGTGGAATGTCCTGGAGCACAATCATTTGGCTTTAATAAAAAACAATGAAGAAACCCCAACAACAAGAAAATTAGCTGAATGATAAAAGTAAATAATTCATAACAGATTTCCTCCTAAATCCTGGAAGTCATCTGTCTAGAACAGCTGATAAAAGCCAAAGCCAATAGTTCTGTATCAGCTGAAAACCATTATTGTGTATGTTAATCACATTCTGTATAGATGAATTTATTTCTTTTTCTCTATCAGTGATCACTTATGATTCCTATACTCAAAGTTAATGTTTACAGTAAATAATCAACAATTTGTCTGCAATGCAGATGCAATTAGTGTTGAAGGTATATATACGTGAGAGTTGAGTACATGTGAGATACACATATTGGGTTTGATTCTAGAGTATAGTAAGAGTTGACTGCTTCAGCACAGAAGCCTTTAAGTGCTTTCTTGCCTTTACATGCCCAAATAGTATCTACAACCTGCACCTTCTCTTCCTTAGGGTGCTTCATGCACACTAAGCATGTGCTTCAAATCATTCTGGTTTAAGACAAAGTAATTTCATTGGAACACTGTAAAACTCAGAGACTCACTCTGTTAACTTATACTGAAGTTAACAGAGATCATACAGGAACCTTTGTACATATTTGTTCTGTAATTTCTTTTGAAAGTAAAAAAATATTGGAAATACCTTTTATATTGGCAGAAAGCTAACAGGAACTATTTATTTGCAATTGTTTACACAGAAGTCCATCTCTACAGTCAAAATAGCTGTACCAACTCGCATGAAGGTGGGCTCTTTCTACACAGTGAGGACCTGAACTGAACAAAGAGACCTACACAGAAGGAGAGAAGAGCAAATCAGAAACTACAGAGATCATCCAGGTTAGTTCTAGTTTGCATGTGGGGAAAGGGAGATGAATGGATTCCCAGGGAACAGTATTTTAGCTATCACCACTTTTGTTCTCTTAAAGTTGCGTGGTGTTACTTACATTCACCAGGCAAGAGGAATCTATTGAAAAGCAGTTTTTAACTTTAGAGCAAATTTAGAGCAAGCAGGGCCTTACTATCCCCAAGCCAGGTGTGTTTAGAAACAACATATATCCTTAATGGCATAATAACTCTAATCTTTATTCCATCTGTTCCCTTTACCCCATCACCATTTCAATAGAACAGAACTTGTATCCTGCACTGCAAGTGTTAGTCATGCTGTTACTCACTTTAAAGGCCAGCATATTAACTTGGTTTTGATTACAATTATAGTCTAAACTGGAGGCATTTCTTGTAAGTTAGTAAATATGCTTATTGGAAATGACAGTTTAGTAATGTTCTTGATTTTATGTTTTATTTTTGCTCTTTCTTTCTTTATTCTGCCCTTCACTCTTCTAGAGTGGCCACCAATTAGAAGAAAACCTAGTGTCAGCATCTTTCTTCTTGTTGCAATTTATAATCCTTCAATGTTTTAGTCCATTAAGAAGGCCTTGTGCATTCAGTTTGTGCATGAAGCCTAATTACACCTGGTGTCTCATAATTTTTGGTGTCCTTACTATTTCTCTTGTAGTGCTTGCAGAAAACACAGAGACAAAATTACGTGAAACCTTTTCTTCCCAGCATGGTAGTTCCACTTTACAGCATCTGAAATGCTGTGAAGCCATGTGACCCAGTTCCACAGCAGCACACTCTGCAGCATGAGTGCAATGCAAGTGTAAAGTGTAGCTGGGTTAGGATGGTGTATGCTTTATGCTGATGCAAATGACTACACCAAACAGGAGCGCAGTAGTGAATCGGTTGTTAGGGCTCAAGCTTAATCGTACTTCTGATGAATTGAATAGTAAGTTTCCTGTAGTTGTCCCCATAGGCATGATTCTACCCTTCTGTCTGTATCCTAAATAGTTCCCACAGCTGTTAAAACCTCTCAGACAGCCAATACACAACATACAAATGCTAAACTTCAGATTCTATTATGTGGAACAAAGGATGAAGTTTTGCTCACAGCTCCAGTTCTCTAGTTGTGTATAAATATGTATTCAAGAGGAACACATTTACTCCCCATAATTTTAAACAATTACCATTTTACATCTTTGAAGTCTTTTGGAAAACTGACTGATTTTTCCTTGATTAGCTACATTCCTTGAGGTGACCAGTTTCCTCTCTGGCATGTGACGTGGTTCAGGAGCAAACAATGATTTTAGTGCCCAGTCTCTGTTCATGAACATCTTGCACAGAATCAGGGCCACTACCTAGTTAAATATGTGCTGCTCTCTTGGCATAGCCCAGGTCTCCTTCTGGCTCAGACTGCCATGATGGAATTAGACCTTGCAGAATCTGGATGTGCCCCTCTTTGTATCCCAACTACTTTGTATCAACTACTACGCAGAGAGAGTAATGTATTTTTTGCCTCCAGAACAACTCAGTCATACTGGTAATAACACATATACTACTTAGCACCCCACTGGAGCTTTGGTACTCTGCTTTCCCAGTGAACTGAACTGTCTTGCCAAGTACAACAAAGATGGGTTAAACATTTCTTCCTCCCTCTCCTCACCCTCATGTCAAGCAGATTTCCAAGAGAGCAGTTCAGCATCCTTTGCCTAGAAGTAAGGAGCCACCTTTCCATAGGAACTTTGTCCCATTTCCAGGACTTCTAAGCATACAGTAATTCCTGTAAATAAAGCCAAGTATTCTGCAGGAAAGCATGTGTCACAAAATAGGAAAGATTCTGTGTGATGGAATTTGTGTCCAAGAAAAATCAGGGTGGGTTAACAGTGGTGTAATGGGGGGGAAAAAAACTACAACAAAACACCAAAGCCCTAAAAGCCAGAGCAAAGAGCTTGGCTATCAAGTGCTAAAACTAAATGTCATTAGCAATTAATTGCTATAATAGGGTCAGCTGTCTTCCTAATTGATTTCAGTTTTTAACTAAGAGATCTTAGTACTGCTAATTAGTTTGCATGTGAACTCCAGAGGACATGAATAATCAGAGTTTAGCAAGCCACACCAACTGTAAATAATCCTTCTAGCTCTTCTGCAAAGAATACACAGTAGGCAAACATTGTCCCCTGCCCAGCACCACAGATACAGCCAGGGCTTGTTGCTCCAGCTACTTTTTTCCACTGAGATGCTACAAAGCACTCAGAAACATGCAGAACCAGCAACCTTGAAGTCACTGTTGAAGCAAGTGGGTAGAATAGGAATAGTATGATAGCTCTGTAACCGGCACTGTAAAAAAATAAATATGTACCTGGAGCTCCCTGCCTGCTAAGCAGCTGTTTCAGTATCCATAATAGCCAAGATTCATTTACAAAACCCCAAGGCTATTCTAAGTTGGCATCAGTCTTAACATACCTTGATCGGCTTATAGCCCACAGAGTCACAAGGGCAGTTTAAAAACAGCCATTACTTCTTCACTCTGTTTTTGTGCTAACCAGAAGTCAACCAGAGTAAAAGATCTAGCCTAGACTCTATATCAGAGTAAGAAGGCGAAACAAGCCTTTCACTTTGCCTTTCCCTCTTCCTTTGTGTAGACATTGCTTTGATTTTCCTGGAAGTCACTGAGGTCTGTACATTCATAGCTAAAGACTAAGAACTAACTGTATTAATACCTTACTCTTGGTTGGAACAAAGCATAATGATTTAGATCATTGCTAATTAAATGATGATCAGTACAAAATCAGGCATTCCTTTAACACTTCCAGAACTTTAAAAGCCCACATGCGACTCCCCACCATGCAGCTAAACAAATCCATGCACATAAATCAGGGAAATAAAAGGGAGAAGCTCCCGAGACCATTTAGAACTCAACCTAATTTTCAAATTAGTATTAGTGATATCCTATGTTACAGTGCAGCCCAAGGTGGTCTTTGGATTTTTTCAAAAAGGAGGAAAAATCCTTGAAATGAAAAATGTTGAAGAATGTAATTATACAGACTTTTGTTGGAACAGCTGCCTAGGGACAAGCTCACTGCAACCCTCCCTAGTTCAGATATTTAGTAGATCTAGCCAAGAGCATGTGATTACTAATGTTTGTGATACCGACCTTCTGTCTGCATACTGCACCTTTCTGTAAGGTGACTGTTTGCTGGAACATAGTTTTTTGTTGGTTGTTTTTTGTTTTATCTTTGAATGATTCCTTCTGAATATGAGAAGATATACACATAAGGAAGCATTAAAAAATGATGGCGAAAGCAGAGAAGGACTCCATCTTACAAATCAGTGCCCTCTCTTTAGCTGACTAAAAAGCAGAAAGAAACTGAAAGAATCTGAAGTTCAGCTGACATGTATTTTTTTCTTTTCTTTTTTTTTTTTTTTCCAAAGACTGGTCTGTTATCGCTGAGAAAGTATCATGAATAGGTTCAAAACATTCATAAGGTGTTAGGTGTGAACACAACCCAAGTTTCTTCAAGGCAGACGAAGTCACAGTGAAGTTGCTGGCTACAAATGTTTAGAGTAGTCAGGGACTGCCAACTACCTTTAATTGCTGGCAGATGATCAATGTTTTAGTGGCAGGAAATTTAACCTAATTCTGGTTGATTCTGTGTCCTTCGCCTTCAGGGATCTGGGTTTGAGTTGGGCTGTTATCTGAAAACATAGTTGCCCTGTCAAGATGTTTGAGAAATACCAAACAAAGCTAAAGGGAGAAACGGGACAATTCCTGCAAAATTTCCACAATTTTTTCTTTTTTTCCTTCAGTTGGAGTAATCTCTGACTTTTGCATTCCAACAGCTTGTAAACCTTTTCTCCTTTCTGAATAGCAAATGCTTTTTCCTCTTTCCATAGCTGTTGTCCAAGTTGCAGCAAATACTGATGGCGTTTCTTTCAGGCTTGCATGTTCCCTTGTCAGCAAACAACCTGTGCAGACCACTCTCTAAATCTTACCCAATACAGGAGAAAGGGTTATAAAGGGCTTGGGAAGCCAGTGAAAGAGAAGCAGCTGTATACAGGAAAAACACAGGGAAAAGGATGAAATTGGAATCTACCATCTCCAGGATAGTCCAGAGTAACATCTTACATCTTACTGGGATGGACATAGATTTTAATATAGTTGTGGTTGACTAAGTTCTGTGGCATGGACATTTTATAATATGGAAAACAAGACTTTTAATTTAAAAACAATTGGTAGAAGTAGTTTGATAGCTAGTACATTGATTTAAGGCATTGCTGAGGAACGTTATCTTCATATTGAAGCCATAACTTTCATTACCTGCACAAATCTTAGAGATCTGATAAGGCTTAAGTTCAAGGAACAAATTTATTTTCTTTCAACCACTTTTTATGTATTTTTTTTTTACTGAGAAAATAAACCCACCATAAATAAATGTTTGTGCGGGGTTTGTACTGGCAGTAACTAAACCATTTTTCCATGGTGTCAGGAATGCTGCAGAAAAAGTACACCAGCAATACGTCAGACGCAAGCTAACCTCAACAGCAGTAAATTCTGTTGCAGTTTCACTCAAATATCTGCATTCATGCACATGTATAAATGTGTCCACTCACAAACAGGTATGTATACACATTGTGATTCATCAGGTGGAAAACAATCTCGTGGCACTAATAGTTTTAATTTTTAATTAATAATGAACATTATTTCAGATGAGCATTGTCCAGATCCCTACTTTTTTAAAGTTCAAAGCAAGTTCTCAAGCTGCAGTATTAACACATTAAAGATGTGGGTAAGGACTGAAAAGCTTTAATCTGAAATTTATATATCCCTGAATTGGAGTATATTTTTATCCTTCTTCATCAGGAAGTCAGTGGGAGTGGAATCTAGCCCTTAGATCTGATGGTGTTGTTTGAGCCCAAAGATAAATATAATTTTAGAAGAATTATATTACCTGAAGGAACATACATGCATGTCTGTACTGGATTGACCATATATGCCTCATTTCAGCCCCTCAGCAACAGGGGACAGAATTTCTTGTGGCTCTTTGATATGTAAGGATAGTGATAAGTAAAGATAATGTTAGTATACAGTGGTAATACTGCTCTGCATGTCAGACTCAAGAAATGCTCAAAGCATTGTGTGGTATTTCAGAGACTGGGAGACATGCAGAAACAATCTCTGTAAGAAGGCTGTGAAAGTCTTGCTAGTTCTGTAGCCTGTGGTGACTGAGCTGCAGATGCTATAGCTGCCCTGGGTGGTGGTGTCAGGCAAGGCATGCAGCCAAGTTCACAGAGCTGTGGTGTTTAATCTCATTGTCAAATGGAGCAGGCAGCCTGGCACTGAGTCTCCTCTCACAATGGGCAGTTTTGTTGTTGGATTAATATACCCGTGTCCTTTTGTTTTGACACGGGATCTAACAATCAGTTTATATCTCCAGAGGTGAAGCAACATCTCCCAGAAGGTAGCAGGAATCTGTTTTTGAGCAGCAAATAATCTATTTGGTTTTGTATGTGCCTTTCCCCTTGTCTTTTCACTCTTTACTATTAGACACCCTTATACACCAATAATACTCTAGCTTTTTGGTGTTGACCTTGGTCACCAGAGCCTAAAAATGCTTATAGAAATAGGCAGGTGATTTCTTTAATAGTCTTATTCCCAAAGTCAGAAGGAGCTGCCTTTTTGGGTATGTTTATGCTGTCTTGGGATGTAGACCTTACATAATACACTGTCCAGAAAGAGAAACATACCTTTTATCTTTCTTGGTAGCTTTGGAATGACTTCTGGTTTGCTGCCTCACGTAAGCCAAGACACCAAAATAGCTCCTATTAGATGTCACCTCTTGCGTAAGGAGATTGCTGGGCAGAATCAAACATTTTTGCAAACTGCAACACTTTCCAGTTTTTACAGAGGTATCTGCATTGCAGTATTTAATAATAAACAGCTGGCTCCTCTGTCATCTTTTGGCCCAAGCTGTTACTAATACAAGTATTCAATTATATACCACCACAGTTTAATGGACTTTTTTTGTTATTAGGGAAACAGTCACAGAAAGAATCAGTGATTTATCTAGTTTCATTTACTGCTGACTAAATATCGAAGCATGCAGCAGAACTCAATTTCTATGTCCTTTATTTTATTTAATATACCACACATTTCTCTTACAGCCAGTAATAGAAACCAGGAGTTGTGCTGTAACCATTAGACAGTGCACTGTCAATGGAACATCCAGATGTTGCTGTTGGGGGTGTGGGGTAGTGTATGTGCAGCTTTCACAAGGGATTATGAGCAGAGTAAGGAGCAACATATGTAAGGAACAGCAGATACTCTTTTTTCACCTTAACATTCATAGATTCATAGAATAGTTAGGGTTGGAAAGGACCTTAAGGTCATCTAGTTCCAACCTCCCTGCCATGGGTAGGGATACCTCACACTAAACCATGCCACCCAAGGCTCTATTCAACCTGGTCTTGAACACCACCAGGGACGGAGCATTCACAACTTCCCTGGACAATCCATTCCAGGGCCTCACCACCCTTACAGTAAAGAACTTCTTCCTTATATCCAATCTAAACTTCTCCTGTTTAAGTTTGAACCCATTACCCCTCGTCCTATCACTACAGTCCCTAACGAAGAGTCCCTCCCTAGCATCTCTGTAGCCCCCCTTCAGCTACTGGAACGTTGCTATGAGGGCAGGATCACTTCCCTCAACCTGCTGGTCACGGTCCTTTTGATGCAGCCCAGGATACAGTTGGCTTTCTGGGCTGCAAGCACACACTACCGGCTCATATTCATTTTCTCATTGACCAACACCCCCAAGTCCTTCTCTGCAGGGCTGCTCTGAATCTCTTCCCTGCCCAACCTGTAGCTGTGCCTGGGATTGTTCTGACCCAGGTGTAGGACCTTGTACTTGTCATGGTTAAACTTCACCAGGTTGGCATCAGCCCACTTCACAAGCAGGTCAAGGTCCCTCTGCATGGCATTCCTTCCCTTCAGTGTATCAATCAAACCACACAGCTTGGTGTCATCGGCAAATTTGCTGAGGGCGCACTCAATCCCACTGTCCCTGTCACCCACAAAGATGTTGAACAAGACCGGTCCCAACACTGATCCCTGGGGGACACCACTCATTACCGGTGTTCGGCTGGACATTGAGCCATTGACCATAACTCTTTGCATGCGGCCATCCAGCCAGTTCTTTATCTACAGAGTGGTCCACCTATCAAATTGATGTCTCTCCAATTTAGAGACAAGGATGTCATGTGGGACAGTGTCGAATGCTTTGCACAAGTCCAGGTAGATGACATCAACTGCTCTACCTTGTCCATCAGTTCCGTAGCCCCATCATCGAAGGCCAGCAGATTGGTCAGGCAGGATTTCCCCTTAGTGAAGCCATGCTGGCTGTCACCAACCACCTTGATATTTTTCATGTGCCTTAGCATGCCTTCCAGGAGAATCTGCTCCAAGATTTTGTCAGGCACAGAGGTGAGGCTGACTGGTCTGTAATTCCCCGGGTCATCCCTTCCTGTTATCTTTCACATCCCTAGCCAAGTTTAATTCTAAGTGGGCCTTAGCTTTCCTAACCTGGTCCCTAGCTTCCCGGACAACATCCCTGTATTCTTCCTAGGCCGCCTGACCTTGCTTCCACCTTTTATAAGCCTCTTTTTTCCTTCAAATTTTCCTCAGCAGCTCCTTATCCATCCAAGGAGGTCTCCTGGCCCTCCTGCTAAACTTCCTTCTAGTTGGGATACAACACTCCTGAGCTTGCAGCAGGTGAACCTTGAATATCAACCAACAGTCTTGGGCCCCCTGCCCTCTAGGGCTGTATCCCATGGAACCTTACTGAGCAGGTTCCTGAAGAGGCCAAAGTCTGCTCTCTTGAAGTCCAGGGCAGTGAGCTTGCTGCACGCTCTTCTCACTGTCCTGAGGATCTCAAACTCGACCATCTCATGATCGCTGCAATCAAGGCTGCCCTGGAGCGTCACATTTCCAGCCAGCCCTTCCCTGTTGGTGAGGACGAGCTCAAGCATGGCACCTCTTCTTGTCGGCTCCTCTATTACTTGCAGAAGGAAGTTGTGTTCCAGGCAATTGAGGAACTTCCTGGATTGCTTGTGCTGGGCCAAACCGTCCCTCCAACAGATATCAAGGTGGTTGAAATCCCCCGTGAGAACAAGGGCCTGTGAGTGTGAGGCTGTTCCTATCTGTCTATAGAGTGCTTCATCCACAAAGTCCTCTTGATCAGGCGGTCTGTAACAGATCCTCCCAGTAATGTCTCCCATCGCTCTTCTCCCTTTAACCCTAACTCACAAACTCTCTATTGACTGCTCACCTGTCCCCAGACAGAATTCCATACTCTCCAGCCTATCCCTAACATAAACAGCAACTCCCCCTCCCCACCTGCGGGGCCTTGTCTTTTTTAAAGAGCCTGTAACCTTCCATTCCAACACTCTGGTCATTTATGGTGTTTAGATCATTCTGGTCCAGTGGTACAAGCCAACATATTTTGGTATTCTGCATGTTCTTTTTTTGGGTACGTGGAGCAATGCAGCATGGCTTTAGCTCCCCCAAGTCCCCGTTTCTCTCCATTATTGGAGTTTTTGCCATTCACTTCCCCATCCACTGTAGCACCTTACCTTGTTTTCTTGTAGATAGACTCTGACTGTTTAAAATATACCAGACTAACCTTAGCTGATGCATCAAATGGATGATAGCTCTGTCGTAAAGATGAGCGTTCTTTTGACTTTTAACTAATGGACAAGAGCCATTTATCTTGGTTACACTGTATCGTAATAAATGGTACAGTGTGCTAAGGTGAGAAGGGAGATAGTGTCAGTAATGTGAGCCTACCTAACCCTTGTCCCTTGGCCTGCTGCTGCAGGTTAGTTAGATTCTAGGGCTTGATACAGGTCTTTGGATCCAGAATCTTGGCTGGAGGAAGGAGAGAGAAGCAAGAGAAGGAATTGGTTAATCATTCTCACCTCTTCTTTCAGCTCTTCTTTCCTCTTCCAATGAGAAACTGAGAGGATGGTGGCAAGAAGGGAGGATGGTGGCAAGAAGTTAGGGGGAGCTCAAAAAAAGGAGATCAGCTGCAGAAATACCTGGCATGCAGAAGGGGCAAACAGGGAATAAAGGGACAGGGACTTGGAGGTTAAGATGAAAAAAGTAGTAAGCAGAGATGTGAGTGGAAAGTGAGGAGTAATAGACCAATGGAAACATGTGAACAGAGGGAAGGATGGATGGAATTTAGAAGATCTCTTCTACTGTGCATCACATATAGCTTGTATGTGTAAATCATAGAAAACTTTCCCAGGCTTTATGCTGAGAAAGGCAGGAGCATAGTACAGCTCATGCTAGAGGAGCACTTATGGGTCCCCGTGGTTTAATACAAGGTTAATAATGCTGAATATTATAATTCAGTAATGTGGCTAAATGGCTACTTAGCTTACAGTGTAAAATGTACACATGCTGGCAGTTAGCCGTTAGCTACTGAGCCAGCTTGTGAAGGACCATTAGCATCAAAAGGGCTGGATTCAGCTTCTGGTTTGTACCCATGTTGTTCTACCAAAGGAACAAAGAAGCTGAAGGACATCATAGCTTGCTAGCATTTGCACCCATTCTGTGCACTGGTGTGTGTGTGAAGGCAGAGGGGACAGGGCAGTGGTGGCTCGGTCTCATCTTGTTTGGTTTGGCCTGCCAGTTTGAAGGCCATATCTTTCACCTGTAACTTGCTTTCTTTGGTTGTGCCATTAAATATATCCATATTTGTGTATATATATGACTTTCCCTTGTGATATGTGTTGATTGGTGTTGTCATCATGAGAGTCCAGTTATTGCAATGAAAACAAATGACTTACACATAGAGAGAGCAAACCATATATTTCCATGAGTTAAAAAAGCAGATAGAGATTTTGCAGATGGTGTTACTATTTCTGAATTTCACCATTACTGTTTGACATAAAATGTGATTTCTTCCAATGCAGACAGCAGCACACTAGTCAGGCAACTCCCCCATATTAAATCTAGCTATTAATATTATTAGATACATTTGAAAGTGAAGCTAGAAACAGGGGTTTACAGGGGATTAAAGCTATCCAGAGAATGACTGAAGAGGAAAAACTGGGAAATGAGGGCTTTTTTCTTCAGTTAAGTCAGACCCTCTTTGTTACAGGGAATAAAATCCATTAAGGTCGCAATGAACCGGGTTGCCAGGGGATATCCCTGACCCTGGTACCGCCGTGGGCTATGGGAAGGCGCCCGTGCCGCATCGTGCAGATCCGGGCGCGAGGCCGGAGGGGATGCACCAAACTTCACAAGGGGCCCCGCACCGCGGTCCAGGGAAAAATGCGGCCCCTCCCGCTGCTGCCAACTCCTCCGCGGCGCTGTGATTCCCGCCTAGCTGCGGAGGGTGCGAAGAAGGCAGAACTAGAATAAAAAGTAAACCCAAAACCAACGCAACATCTGAGAGCCTTGAATGAAAACTCGGTAGAGGAGCGTTGCCCCTGTTCCCAAGCGGAGGATCCAAGCCCATCCCGCAGTGTTACGCCAGGGCTGGAGAGGGCGATTCCTCCCGGCTCCAGGCGCCAACCCGGGCAGCCCTGGTGGCTCCCGGCCCGCTCCGGGCCGGAGCTTGTCCCTTTAAGAAAGCGCAGCACAGTAGCGGGGCCGGCCCTTCCTCCCGAAGCCTACAGCGCCGAGCGGGTCTGGGGAGTGGGAAGCAGTTCCTGATCTGGGGCCGAGAGAGTGCCCACGACAGCAGTAGGAGTAGCCGCAGCAGCAGCAGGAGCCACCGGCACAGCCACTGGCGCAGCCACCCCGGCTCCACTCGCTCAGCAGCATCCAGCGTGGGGATCAGCGCTCCGTCTGGCTCTCTCGCGCGGGGTGGAAGTTCCTGAGCACTGAGCTCGGCTGCTGTAAAAAGAGCAAGTAGGAAAATATACAGCTGGATAAAATTGGTAAGTCAAACTGAAGTTCCATCCTCCCCCTTGGGCTGCATTTTTCCAGTCTCTTAATTTGTAATGGGTTTTTTTGGTTTTGTTTTTTTTTTTTTGGTTGGTTTTTTTTTTTAGTAGATTTTTTTTTTTATTGTCTTCTAAGCAGAGCAGCTGAGAAAACATGGAGGTAAAATAAAATTGTAAAAAAGCCTGAGGATTTGTCAGCGTTTGTGCTATTTTTAAATCCTCTTTCCACATTGACGCTTTGCTGCAGGAGTGGGGAAGGGGAAACCAGCAAGTGCTTTTGTATATGGGGGGAAAGGAAACTGCTAAGAGTTGTCATTGACTTTCTCGAGGAGAGGATTAAAGAAGGGGGGAACCCCCAAAAAAATTTTCAGGAAGCTTGAAGTGACTTGTCATTTACTTTTTCAGAGTGAAAACAAATCTCTTGTTAAACAGCTTTAAAACGCACTGGAATATGTGCAGCAGGAATAAGAATCTGTTTAAAACTGTGTTATCAGTGAAAATCTGCATGCCAAACTATTGCCGAGCCAGTGTCGTGTATATTTGTTTAAATTTAACTGAATACACGGGCCGCCCTGGATGAGCAGAGGCAGTAAATGCCATTTTATTTGCTTCGGACAGAGGGCGACGTTGCTGCACCTGGGATAATCCTCCCAGAAACGGGGAGCTGATAAAAACTCTAATGAAAAATCGAGTAGCGATATTTTAAACCATTAAAGCAGGAATTGTTCACACATGCAGAATGCTGCAGCATTAGCATTAGCATCCAGTTGGAGTAGTCGATATCTTTAATTTTTGTTTCCTTAAATTGTGGAGGTTGTTTAAGAGATTATCTGAATTATAAAGAAAAAAAAGATCTAAATTTTGTTGATCCAGATCTAGAAATTAAAGCCTGGTGATGACCCTGTTATCTTTTCTGGAATGTGTTGTGGGGTCAGCGTGGGTAGAGAAGGGGAAGGAAAGCATGGAATTGCTTGGCAGAAGCGTTACTCAGTGATTGTGTGGAAGGTGATGAAGAACTCTCAGTGTTGATCAAGTTGCAGGCAGTCCAACTGTCAAGTTAGACGTCTAATATGGGAATGTATTCCTTGTATCCAGTATGGGTATGGATATGTAGCAGGGGTTGGAGATCTATAAGCTGAATAGTAAAACATTTAAACACTAATGACAGAACAGAATATTATGAAGTAGTTTGGGGAAAGGGGAGGGACATGTTTAGGCGGGCATGCAGCTTTCTTCACATAAATCCCAGTACCACTACTGGTACTGATAAGAGGCTGATAGTTGTGCCATATTTTACCCTTATAGAAAAAAGAGTTAGAGGATACAGCAATACAGCAATAGACTGTTCTTACCCCTGTGTGTGTATATTCGCTTATGCATACCCTGGTGGGTATAAGAATATTCTGCTGCTTTGTGGAGTAGGGACTTGGGTTTCAGAGGCTTTAAAAGGTATGAAGGTATTATTTTAAGTGGTCCAGTTCTATTGTAAATGGAGAAGGATCAGAGCTATCAAGATCCTGTCTGATACAGCCACTATAGAACTTGATGTTTCTTTTCTGACCTAGGGCTCTGGTTGTGCCTTGAACAACAAGATGTTTCTGTCTGGCTTTATTCCTGTAACTGACAAATGACATGCAGAAAGATTTGCAGGTTTTGGGTCCTTAATGTGAGACATGCTGGGCAAAGCAGATTAGAAGAACTGAACGGCCGTACAGAATGCAATCATTCAAATTCCCAATTATTGTACCTCATTGAAAAGTTTAGACTACTATTATCGCTGCTGAATCAGTGGAGTATGTGAGAGGAAGTCAACTTTCTTAGTTGCAAGAGTCAGTTACACAGTTATTATGAGGGAGTGCATCTTTGGGATATTAATAGGTTTCGAGAATAAAAATAGTCATTTCTTTGTAGTCCTTATGGTTCATTTGACATCCAGGTATCAATGGCCCTTTGAAATTATTTTCTAGATTAGAGGAAAGATTTCCCTCTTCAGTTCATCTTTGAACTAGCCTGCACAAGTCAGATGTCCAACTCCTGCTTCTGTAACTTACTGAGGACTCTCATTTTCCTATAAGCAGACTACTTGGGATTAGTTAGCTGTCCCCCGTGTGCTGTGCAGAACATGCTGATCCCCTGGGCAGTGGAGCAAGTTCATTGAGAATCATAGAGCTATCATCATCTATGCACCCTGCAACAGTTTTATACCTAGCAGATGGTTGTCTTGGTTGCGAGGCTAATTTATTTACTGAAAAGTGTCTCCTCCACTGTCACTGATGTTCAGCTAAGCTCTATCAGTTACATCTCCCCATCTATTTCATGTCTGCATGACATGTTTAATATGGTAGTTAAAGTGATTTCAGTTCAGTTCTACTTGCCAATATTTCAAATTAAAAACTTTGCTTCACAAGTGGAAGAGACAGTTTGATGTGTCTAATCCTATTTTTACTATGTTGTTTGGAAATTTACTTTAATATGCATTTTATTTTGGTCCTGAGTGTTTTTCTTTGAGTTACTTTGTACCTGAGAGTCCAACTGTAAGTCTGTCTGTGGCTGATGCTGAGGTCATGCAGTTAACTCCTGCAGGGTCTCCAAAATATGAGCTTAATGTAACATGTGTGTGATATTTAAAATGTGAAGAAATTCTCCATCTATATTTATGCCAAGTTAAAGAAATGGAGCTTTCTTGAATAGCTTTTTTCAGTTTCTACCTGCCAGGAGATAACTTACGATGTTGGCAGTACTATTAATTCTGTGCCTGCCATTGGAGCACTTGTCTACTACTTGCTTACACTGACTTAGTGTTTACACTGGCCTCTGAGAGAGTCTTGCTCTGGCGGCTCATAGTTACTCAACAAATTACTGGCAAGTCAGCTTCTAATGTTATTAGTTTTTGGTCATTGTTTTGCGGAACTTTAGGTTCTTGTTAATTCATTTTTGAGCATCTTATATAGTCTACTTAATAAAGCCTACTGCAAAATCGTTTCTCTAAGGAAGTTTCTGGCTTCATGTAGTGCAGAATGGCTTCATCAAGGGTTATGAAGGCCTGTGGTACTCACATAGCTGAGCTGAATCTGGTCTTATTCTTTGTTGTAAGTAAGGCCTCTTTTTGCTTTGTATAACAGAAGCAGAATCCCAACTTAAAACCTCAGTTTCATATCAAATGCTCACTGTGCTGATAGTGTAGTAAGGTGACTTGTTCTTTGTTAACAGCTTTCATAGACAATTTTTTACACTAAAAAGTGATAGATGTGTTTTTTATGTCTGATTTATTTGCCTGTCTCTACTTTTGCAATCATTTGGAATGCCACATTTTCCATTACACAAAGGATATGTTTATTAGTATAAGTGGTGACTTCTCAAGTCACTGTCCTGTGACATCAAAAAATGTTGACTTTCAGGGAAGGTGAAGGAAAGTAAATAAGATTTAATAGCTCTGAAGGTGGACATGGAAATGAATTATTGCACGAATGTGTTCCCCGAAGAACAGTTTTGGTGGAGTAGATCCCTGTATGCAGCTAGTCCCGACTCTTCCAGACTATTAACCAATGCTCATGTGCATGAGCATTCTCCAAGGAATTCATTTTTTTCTGTCTTCACATATGTACAGCTGTCATCTTCTGTCTGAGAAAGTTGATGACTGAGCTGTTCCTTCTTCTTATCTGTAGTTCCAAAATTCTTTTCTTAATCAGATTTATCAGAATCCTTGGAAAACTTCAATCTGTCTTTGATCTCAATCCATTCTTGAGAATATTATTTCTTAAATGTAAAAGATAATGAGCAAGAAGGCTGTAAAAAAACTTTTAGGCACTCTACCAGTTTAATTATACTTACAAAAACATGGTAGTGACCTAATATATCATTAAATAATCACATTTAAATACTGCATTGATCTTACCAGCCAGTAAATCAAAGCAATTGTGAAATCCCTTTTGTTCTCTTTGCTACACCCTGAAACCTGTGAAATAATCTTCTGAGCACTGAGCAAAAGTATGTATCAAGTTGCTGTGTTTTGGAGCATGAAATGGGGAAAAGAGGTAGGAATTTCTATATTCTTAGGGGCTAAAAAGGCTCTACTGAGATTTCCCTTCCTTTTTTATAATTGGATAAATTCAAGAGACCATAGATTTTAAATGTACCACATGAAAAGAAAAGACAGTGGCAGCTGGCAGCACTGTTATTTAGTATGGGCTGCACTTTTGTGTGCTTTCATTGGAAAGGTTAGGTTTTATACTCAGGGCTGCTGCTTTCCATCCTGTCAAATGGTCCTTTGGGGAGGGGTGGTAGGGTGGTTGATTCACAGTGCAACTGGTGACTTTTAAAGTGAAGTATAGAGCAAAGTCACCTCTGAAGTCTGCATCATTTTTAGCTTCCTGCTCTCATGCATTGTTCTATTTGAGAAACTTGACATTGTGAGAAATGTGGATGAACAGGAGCATCAAATAATGAACTTTTATGCCATGTGGTGTGTAACACAACATCCAGGTGCACCAGGTAGGCTACGGGCACCCTTTGCAACTGCCCTTTTCAGTTCTTTTCGCTTGCGTTTCATGTTTGGTTTTGTGGTTTGTTTTTTTTTTTAATGGGGTGTTGTGTCATTTTGCCAACATGAAGCATTAGCCAGATTGTGTGTCTAGCCCTGCAGGCTCTTTCTAGATGTATCAAGACCTGTAACTTTACCTACATCTGTCTACTAACTGGCATGATCATATAGCTGTGTTTATTTTGAAATCCACAGAAAGTATATGGAGAAACACTGTAATTTCATTTCTCCAAGAGAGTTTTTTCCAGCAGTTCATGAAACCTGCACTTGTGCCAAATGAAAAGCTTTTGTGTTATCATTTTCAGTTAATTGCACAAATAAACACCAAGTCCCTTACAGCAGCAGTTTTATAAATATCGTGCATGTGCATGTATGTGCATGCCTACACTGGTGTTACACTGTCATGTTGACAGCTTGGGCCTTTTACAGCAGGCTGGGCATTATTATACACTTTCAGCTACAGGGCGGAATGATGCAGGGATGTAGGGGATGGATGATGGTTTGTTTTCCTCTTTTTTAATATGTCTTATTGCAGCTGAAACAGACACAAAATAAAAGCTTCGTGTTTGCATAAAAATGATAATTTTTTGTCAGGGTATTTTTGAAGAAAACATGCTAAAGGCTCAATTTTATCTTCTGGTAAGCAAAACTGCCATTTTTCTGGCAATTTGGTACTTTCATAAAATGAACAGTAATTTGATGAAATGCGCCCAATTTGTGGGTGCCAAAAGGCTGGGTTTGCATGACTAGAAGGGTACATTGGCAGCTGGGGCTGAGCTTCCTCTTGACACCCACA
Organism: Amazona ochrocephala; assembly: GCA_039720435.1. Classification (NCBI taxonomy): domain Eukaryota; kingdom Metazoa; phylum Chordata; class Aves; order Psittaciformes; family Psittacidae; genus Amazona; species Amazona ochrocephala. Next base: position 106,880,898 of record CM077878.1, read on the forward strand.
TCTCTTCATGAACCTCAGATCTCAGTAAGCTGAAGGATTATTATCTTTTAAAAATCCTGGACAGCTTCATTGATGAGTTGGATTTCTTTTGTTTTCATTGTAAGAAGCCAAATTAATTTAGTTTGGGTGAAAGCTGTTAAACTGACAGCCCTGGAAGACCACAGTCCCTTTGTTCAGCCACAGAACAAGTGATGCCTTGGACCATGGTTGAGTTGGCTTCCCCGGTGCTGCTCTCTAGCTGTGTGTTTTGGTTGGGTCGGAGTGTCAAACTGCTGTAGTTTCTCCAGCATCTTTCTGTTAAATTTCTCTTTTTTTGGATGGCATTGCCATATTACTGACAAGGGCCTGACTGTTTTGATTTGGGATGGCTTATTCTGTAATCTATTTATGCCAACAGAAGTCCTTGTGATGTTTTTGTTTCAAGTTACGAATAATACTATGGCAAACTTGCTTACTTGTCAGGACAGCCTTGATCAATTCCACTCACATGAGCAGCCATGAAATGGGAATGGTTTTTGTTGGTTAACCAGAATGGATTCAGCCTAGTGGCCTGATGGGAGGACATACTGTAGTCTATTACCAGCCCTGTGAATCAGTCGATCACCTGATGTGGTTTTCAGTACCTCAGTTGCATTACACAAGTCCTGTGTTTTTAGGCTCTGCATTCCTTGCCTGATTCACAGGCCCTTTGGAAAATTGCATGCTTAATTTGCATTAAGCTCATCTAGAAGTCAAAGACTGAACTGCAGGCACTTCCTTTGAGACTGGGAGGTGGAACAGAGGGACTATATGACAGTGGCGCAGAGGTTGTGATAGTACCTGCAAGGATGTGTAATAACTAAAGCGCGGACTAAACTGGTTTTGGCAGGATGTTGTATTAAAAAAAAAATAATAAGTAAATGAACAAAACAAAAAAACAAACAAACTGTTTTTAAACATTATACAAACAAAAAAAACCAACCAAACAATTTTTAAACATTATACAAACTTGTATTTTCATGTTTGTGTATATGTTGTTCTCCTTTTTTTCCTAAGATTTTAACTGTCTTTTAAGCAAATTCTGTAGACAAGAAAAAATCTTTTATTTCTGTCTATAGAGCACTTGGTTATAAAAGTATGTATTTGTACTGGAAGCTGGTTTTCACTCTTTGTGCTGGTTATTTTTTAATGGCATACTACTCAGGTTATAGAGTGAAACTTGGCCAGGTAGTTCTCACTTCCTGTTTCTTGTTCACTTCCCTAACAGTTCTTTCATCGTCTAATACTGTGCAGCGTTTGGGTTGGAAGCCCTTCAGGGAATTATTCATGTTGAACAACTTTTCTTCGTTCTAGCAATGGTAGCTTTCAGTCAATAATGTTGTGCTCTTGCCAGCCATCCCATGTAATGCTTAAGGTGGCTGACTGGTAGGTGAAATTAAAATGGAAAAATGCAAATATATATATAATCCAGTCATGTTATTTTTTTCCCCTGTTTCATTTATCAAGACACCTTAATTAGCTGTTAAGAAGGCAAATACTCTAGAGCTTTGACTTTGAGAGTAATAGAGAAAGAAGAAGAAAGTGTGACTGTCAGGGTTTGGAGACTTAAGCTCGTGCTTGCTACTTTGACTCCTTTCATGTCCTAAAGCCCAGACAGTCAAAATAGCTCAGAGTTACATTTTCAGTTTTTCAGCCGGAGAACCAAATGATATTAATAGCCGGGCATTCAATTTGCAAAATTCTTTAGGAGAATACAGCATCTGATACCTCAGCAATATTTGAACTCTCTTGAAAGACTTGTCTCTCATCTTTACTTGGTGGTTAACAGGAACCTTTCCATATTTCAGATAGATTGCTAGTCTGCACAGGGTGCTGTGCTTTATTAAAGGAAGCTGTTTTTTAATGCCCTTGCATGTTTTCAAAATATTTCTTTGGGAACCAGAGCAAAGATCAGACTCAGAACTGGAGTGCCAGTACAGGCTACTTGCAATATGGCTGGTTTTCCAATCCAGCCTTTAAATTGTGGGTTGTTATTTTTTCCCTTCAAAATATTTACTTAATTTACAAACCACTTTGACTCTAAAAATATGCTAGACCAACAGGGGAACCACTGTATCGTTCTCAGCACTCAAGAGTTTCTTGTGGGACAGCGGTCACTGGGAACTGGTGGGTTACTAAATAGGCCTAGTGACTGATTCTAAGGACCACATTTTGTGGAGCGCAGATGAAAAACCACCAGAACAAGCCAGCACCAAACAAACTTTTTTGCATTAAAAATTTATGTTCTCTTCTGCTCCATCAAATGTAAGAGGTCAAGACTGATAAACAGTCTTGGTGTATGTGTGTGTGGACAGGGTTAGATAGTACTACTGTACAACAGTATGTAGTAAACAATATATTTAAGGATATATATTTGAGTGAATAGTGGTACATGGATACATGTACAGGTAGGAGAGTGATCATTGCTCTGTAGTTGTACAGTTTGAAGGGATTTGGTTCTACACATGGCTGTGAGTGTGGAAGGGATATACATGAACTATTCTATGATTGTATGATTCTATGAAGTTATCATGCTACTTGGTTTGTTGAGTCCCTTATCCCAGTGTCTGAGGCTGTGATTTGTTATGCTGTGATGTGATCTGAAATAGAATCACAACTCACTGTAGCGGGTTCTTTCTACCCCCTGGGAATGTTTGTCTGGCTTAAATGCATGAAACTGAAATGTCTAATACGGAGCTGCAGCTTATAGATCAACACTGACTCCATTTGTGGGAATGAATGAATACCTCATATTTGATGTGCTATGGGGGAGTTCACAGGTGACTTCTTATGTTACAGTACTATATTTTTCACGCTTTTTCAGCTTCATGTGTTTTGCTTTTTCTTCTGTGTGTAGAATAGGATGGTACTATCCAGGACTTTACAATATAAAAATAGAATGTAAAAAGATTTCTCCCTGCTGACTCTTTTTAATGGTTTCGAGACTTCTTTCCAGTAAAACTTCAGTCAAGTCTGAAAAAGACACGATTGTTTCTATACCCATGAACATGTCAAATGAAACTTCTTTGTTTAACTTGGATTCTTCATGAATGATTTACTGTTTTAGTTTTCTCACTTATCTGCCCCCATTTACAGTTTCTTTTGACAGCTTTGCCCCTGGATACAGGTCTCTGAATATAACTTCTCACAGTCTAGTTTAATGATTGCATGATAGGTGGGAGGGTTTGCCTCCATACTGCTCATTGCAGGTTGTCATAGATATATAGATTGTTCCTGATTCAGTCTTCCTTATAATCCTAATTTTCACCTGAAAATACCAAAGTCCCTATAGGTGGACAAACTCCACTTAAAAACCCACCATCAGTTTGCTTAATAAAGAAAGCAGGCTCACCCTGCTAAATATTCTGGCTTTATTGCACCTTGTCTCTGGATTCTATGTATTTATTTATTTATTTATCCTCTCTTGGCTCAGCAGAAGATGAGGTGTGCAAGACTGAAAGAGCTCTCCCGAGTCACGGAGTACAGCATTTCTGTAGTTGCAGGAAATTATGTTGCAGGATAATTTACCCTTTGTAAATTTACCAGTCTCTGCCTCAAAATTAAATGTCTTTGCTTCTGTTGCTTCCTATTAGGAAGCCCTTTAAGTACCATGATCCTCTGATCTTTAGAAATCTGCTTTGAATTTCCAAACTAAATTTGTTTGTAGCCAGTTCACGCCCATTTGGTTTTGTGCTAATGCTGGTCTCTAACAGTTCTTCCCCTTTCTTACAATCTTCCTATGATCTGAGAGGATTCTTGACTTTCTCACCTTCTGTTTTTCCCTAAGAAGGGAAGATAATTCAAATTGTGCTTCTCTTCTCAACATTCTTCATCATCAGTGTCATTGTGCCTTGATTTGATGAATTCTTTAGTCTCTGGAGCTTTTTAGTCTTTCCAGTCAATTCTCAGACAGAAGCAGGAAAAGGTGGCCATTCGCATTTTCTTAGTTAGGCAGAGATTATGTGTAACTTCCCGGTAACTCTGGGGCCAGGGAGGTGAGATCAGGAGAAGGAGAAAGTGGCCTGCATGTTTATGTTTCTGCGCCTGTAAAAAGCTTTCACTGAGGACTTTGTGAAGAATAACTTGAGTCTGAGGATATGGTGCCTGGAATAGCTAAAGACATTCATCCAGTTCTTTCATCCAGTCCAGCTCTCCCATCCCTCTGTAAAAACCTGCTTTAAATGAGCCAGCTGATAAAGCTTTTGGAGGGAATGCAGCTCACAAATGAGTTTTTGAAGGCAACTTTCCAGCTGTTTCCTCAGAAAGAATGGGGCAAGCCACTCCCAGAGCCCCAGACAAATGCCTGGGATCTCTCTTCCTCAAAGTGCATGGAGGGTTTCTGAGAAGAGCTGAGAGTCCGGAGACTGATGGAGAGATGAAGCCAAAGGCCTGTAGTGGGAACCTCCTGCTGTCAGGATCCCACGCTAAGCTGCAGTTGAGGGCAGGCATGTAAGGGAGAGAGAGCTGAGTGACCTTGGTACGTTCCCATGCAGCTTCCCTCTCTGGACAGTGCTCAATGGCATAATTTACAAGATTCCTCAAATGCCCTTAAACTCAGTAGGAAAAAATGTATGGTTCATTTAGCATGTTACTATACTTTATGCTAGACTTATCAGCATTCTACTGATTTAAAGTGATATGATTAAGGTTGGTTGTCTCTTATAAGACAGTTTTTTGTTTAACAGAGTGTATCAGAACCAGGGCTTTTTGCAGAGAAGTACCAGTCTCAGGTAAACTGTCTAAGGTTCAGGGTAGAATTTTGGGGCAGAAGGACAAAGGGTGGAGAGGAGGGAGAGCCAACACAAAAGGTCTGGTTCCTGGATTAGAGTGGATGGTAGGTAGTAGATAGGTAGAGCAGATAGTGTGAGAAAAGTGGGACTTCTGTTTGGATTCATCACCTTTTTCGAGGTTTTGAGCTCTTCTGAAGTTGGTGTCTGTATTTTACTGTGCATGTAGAGTTCTTTTTGATTAGCAAAGAAATTTAAACACTTTTTTCTTTTATAAGTATCCCTCCTTCTCCCCCTTATACAAAGGCAGGGGAAAAAAATATTTGTCACCCAGTTTTAAGTAGAGCAGCTACATTGCAGGGAAAAGGTGTTGCAATATGCTAAGCTTACACCTGAAGTATGTCTCTAGTCAGTGCCAGCATAGACTAGCTGCAGGTGCCCTGCACCTACTAGGTTTTTCAGAATCCAGCATACTCTTCTGTTTTATGACAAGCCCTTGTAGTCACTCATTGATTTTTTTTGTTTGTTTATGAAATATGACTGGTAATGATTGGCCTTACTTATCAAAGGAAATAGGCTTGTTGAAAATAATTTTTTTTTTTTTTTTTTTTTTTCTTTCTCTACTTGGAGTATAGCTCTGATATGCTGATTTCATTTTGTGATGGTTCTCCCAAGAAGGAGGAGTGACATAAATTGTACTATACCTATACTTATGTTCTCTTGTTGGAAATGTGTGACAGGATTGGGAGAGGATGCCTGACTGGACTTCCTATTTATCTGGGCATTCATCCTCCCATACAGGTAATGCAAGTTTTGTGTAGCACCCATGGTTCAGTTCAGAAGGCACAGAGAGGTCTCAGCCCTATGTGCAGGGAATAGGTGCTGAAGGAGTACTCAGGATGCTAAAAAAGAGGAGGGTCCATATACTTGTTGGTGCTTGGTCAGCCCTCACAAGGACTTAGGAGGCTGAAGTTCAGCTGCACACCCAAATGTGGCTTCCTTGGGACTCTAATCAAGCATTAATAAACAGTCCACCACTGTTCTCTGTTTGGCTCCTCACTTGTTATACAGAAACTGAAGAAGAGGGTCATGAAAAGCAAGCGTTGCTCTCCAAGTCCCGCTGGTAACTGTTGTTAGAGTTCCTTGATCAGGATCAGTTGCACAGAATCGTGGGGAGAGAGTTCATACAAGAGAGGCAGCCAGAAATAAATATACTTTTAAAAGGCAATATAATGTCCATAGAAGGAAACAAGTGGCTGGATTCAGCTTGCAGAACAACAAAATTCTTTGCTATTACCTCCCCCCTCTTCAAATGTGATATTGAATACATTTAACAGGCTCAAACTTTGAGGGCCTGATGCTGAGCATTCCTCCCATGTTTTGTTTAATTTCTTAGTAAATATATACATTTGTGATACACTAAGCATACTGTGCATGGTACTGTAAGGCTCACTTGCTAATGCAGCTCACAGCTGCCATTCATTCAGAATGCCAATGCAAATGACCAAAATTATCCAGTGAGGCAGCACTTCCAGGAAGAAAAGACATACCTGAAAGTTCCTAGGCAGCACTAATGTTGGAGTCTCTTTTCTCGCTTTAAAAAGTGATACCACAGATTGCAGAGGAATCTGCTCTGGCACCTGGAGCACTTCCTCTCCTTTTTCACTGACCTTGGTTTCTGGAGAGCTGTTTCTGTTGCATATTTCATGTTTCTCTTTGGCTGAAGTTGCTGTTTCCCCTCTCTTAGAATCATAGAATAGTTAGGGTTGGAAAGGACCTTAAAATCATCTAGTTCCAACCCCCCTGCCATGGGCAGGGACACCTCCCTCTTCTTAATTATGTTATCCCAGAGGCTCTACCACCACCGCTGGTGGGATCAGACCAGTGGCAGGTCGCTCTTGGAGCCGGCTGGCGTTGGCTCTGTCAGACACAGGGGAAGCTTCTGGTGCCTTCTTACAGAACCCCCTCTTGTGTCCCACTGCTATCAAAACCTTACTGCACAAACCAAACAGAGTCTGACATTCAGACCTTGTTTTTGCTTGAACATATTTCTACAAGGAACCTTGAGCTTGCTGTAAGTGCTTACTACCTAAGTCAAAGATCTGGAAAATACATGGATACATCGACAGCAGTGTTATGAAATGGCTCTAGCCTGGACACTATTCTGATTTTTCTTGTGAAGTAGGAATATTGGTAATTTTGGAAATGAGCATGTTGGTATTTTAGCACTGTGCAGATGGGTACAATTTCCTTAATTAAGTTCTCTCATAATCAGCATGTAGTTCTGCCTTTGATCTTCTTTTCCTCATTACCAAGTTTTAATTTGTAAAGTTTCCCTTTTAAGTGGTTTTAAATGGAGTTCAGCTTTCCTGAGGCGGGCTGCAGTGCTTCTTTCTAGGCAATGTTTACTGGGTCTTTATCAACATGAACTATACCCTGCTCAACCTGTCTAAACATAGTTTGATTCTGGGTGTGTTCTGTAACAAGGGAAGTGAAAATTGATGGTACTTTAACCTTTCCTACAAATGAATAAATATGTCTTGGTGGCATATCCTAGGCCCAACCTGGGGGAAAAAAACCCACCCTGTCTTATCCTAGTTCCTTTGAGCAACCCAAAAGTAGCTCTCCTTAAGCAGCTTTTCTTCCTTCCCTCTTGTTTTAACTTCAAACATAATTTAATTAAAAACATGTTCTTTTATTCAGGCAGAGATAATGATGAGTAACAGGTGGTAACCTAGTCTTCCCTTTCCAATGCAACTTGCACAAGAAACTAGGCATTACTGCACTTTAGTTATTCTCCGGGAGAATAGTAGAGACTCTTGGGAATCCTGACTTACTGACTGTATTCTTGGCTTTGGGATAAGGCAGGAGAAAATACAGTTTACCACTTACAGCAGAGGATGGGTAATGGATTTCTGGATTATTAAGTATATCCTCAGTGCTTGTCTGTGTGGTATGGAACAGCAGTGTCTGATTCTGAAGACTGACTTGCTGCCTAAACTGTTCTGGGTGGCATCCAGACCTCATCAGAGTTGGTGCCAGCACCCTTATTTTGGCTTCTCAGAAAGTCTGTTATTTCTCAGTGACATTGATTTCTACGTAATCATCTTTTGAGGGGGCTAAATTTTTATGACTTTGTCATCTTGGCCCTGCGTGTCACAGATGCATGTGGTATTTTCCAAAATTTGTCAGTCTGTTAACATTTGTTTTTCTGTCTCCTCTGTCCTTCCCTGCAAGGGAGGGTAGGCTTTAACTGGTGAATTCAGTTGAATTAGGCTGAGTCCCTAGGATGAAAAAAATATAATACAGCAATAGAAATGGTGAATGAGTTTGAAAGCTTCCTTCCTAATAAAAAGAAATTAAATCCATCTCTCACATTCTTTTATATAATGATAAAATTCCATGTTTAGGTTGGGAGATTCAAACTTTCACTCATCCTCACTTTTTTTTTTTTTTTTTTTTTTTGGATGGATACACATGTTCACATGCACATACACACACAGATACACGAGCTATCCCTCCTCACAGATCATGTACCATTACATAACCTCTTCAAACCACGCTGTACAGGAATGGGTTTCTCCTACTTTTCCCTGTGCACCTTAGCTAGAACTTAAGCTGCTGAGTTGTCCAAAAGGAAACATTTCGGGTAGTCAAAATATGTTCCTTTCTTTTTGATGTCTTCTACCAAAAAAAAAAAAATAAATCAGAAAATCTTCCATAAACCCCAGTGTCTCAGTATCACTTTTCCCTGCTTCACTTTTTTTTTTTATTTGATTTGTAAGGTTGATTGAATTGATGCATGGAGTATGTAGAAGTGACCTGGGCAGACCTTTTTCTTCCCCATTGACTTTGTGTATTCCCATTTCTGTGGACTTAAGTCTCATTTTAAGCGCCCTCACACTCTGTATAGCTTTGAAAAATCTTGAACTAGGTATTTTTCCTTGTCATGTCACAGACATCGTTTTGCCTCTATGGCATTTTTGTCCTGAGCTACCCTTTGCTGAAGTTTCACAGGTGTCAGATTCCCTGCCAAGTAGTGGGAGAAGGGACTTTGAGAGCTCTCCCTCTGAATGGTACCACAGCCTTCTTAGACAACTCTGCTTGTCTAAATTTTATAGCCTTAAAATTCATATGAATCGCCTGCATTTTTTTCTCCTGAATTTCTTGAGTTCCATATTTATCTTTTCCTGACTGTCTCTGCCTGTCATTGCCTTATGGTTTGTCTTTGGTTTCATTCTCTACTTTGAGCTGTCTGTTCTTTTCCAGGGTTTGTCTTTCATATGAACTTGAATAGCTACTGATTTTTGCTTTTCCACATTTAACCTTCTGATTGGGCCCTCTTGAAATATTTGTCCTCCCTGAATTTTTGGCTCTGGTTAGTCTTCTTTTATCACCTTTCTTCTTTTTCTTCCCTATTTGCTATTTTTCCCAGCTTATGCTTATTTGTTTGTGTATTCAGGCCTCCTATCTCTACCTTCCATGTAAAGGAATAGTACAGATTTCCCAGAAGTTCCTTCTTCCACAGGAAGAAAATGCCCCTTCACAAGTCACCTTCACACTACAGTCTAAGGCAGTCTGTGATACAATAGCCGAGAAATACTACTGCTTTGATGTCCTACCAGGAATGAAGAATTGAATAATGAAGAATTCCTGAGAGCATTACTTGAGAGGATGAATTTACAAATCTTGACAATTTAGACAGGCACTTGCTCTAGTGAATGGCACTGTAACATAAGCAGTAATCTTACTCTTGGCCATTTACTTTTCATCCTGAGCTACTTTACAAACACCCAGTCAATGTGATGACATCTCACTTTTCTGTGAGATGGTATTACTGCCACTGTACTGAGGCAACACAAGTTGATTCTGTGTGATGACAGAGACTTACAGTACCTTACAGTCTCCTTTTCTTCCATCTCTAACCATTAGTATGCATGTTAGCTGATGATCAAATGAAATTATGGAAAGCAACAGCAGCATACCAGTGTAATGTTGCCGCACCACTGCTTAAGACAGAAAATGCACCATGCACACTGACAGACCTGAACTAACTTTAGTCTGGGGAGTTTTGAAATGGATGGCAGCTGTGGTGTCTTGAACTTCAGAACGTGTTAGCCAGCTGGGTAAGTAACCTGACTTTCAAGCAGGCTTACATAGCTACTACAAAAAGCTTTGCTGTGATCCCTCAGTGCTGTTTTACTCAAGAAATTTAAATTTAGAAAGCCATAGCTTCATGTGCCACAATCAGACCTTTCAGTAAAGCTAGAAATAACAATAATTTCTCATATAGTAAGTGGGTTTAAAAATACCTCAGTGCCCCATTTAGGGGGATGACATATTTCATATGTCTGTCCTCATATTCTCTTGCTTTTCCTCTGCACAAAGTCTAGTTCTTCCTCACCTCAGTTCTTCTGTATACCAGTATTTGTGCACCTCTTTGTACCTTGAACCTTCAGAAACATGAAGGGCTATGGTCAGCTGGGACATAACTCCTTTGCATTAGCCCAGTTACCATTCGCCAACACTGACGCCTTCATCTAATGACTCTAACCATCTCAGCTTCTCTGTTGACAGCAGGAAATGCACGGAGGAGGGTTAGAAGTCAGTAGAGGTCAGTGGAACAAAGGGGTGTTCTACATAAAATTCAGTGGTCTAGGCTTAAAGACTGGCAACTGGAAAGCAATAGATGAAATAACCAGTGTGCTTGTTTGGCTCCAGCTAGAAAGCTAAAAATCATAATATTGGAGATACTATCGCTGTGCAAGTAGGGGATCCAAAGCCAACAATAGACCTGAAAGAGTATGGACAGCACAGACATAAATGCCCGACCAGTCCTATAACCACTGTGAAGTAATTTTGGTGTTACTGGTGAACAAATGTCACATTGAAATCCTAACAATGGTATAAAATCACCTGCGTATCTTTTTGACAATGTTGGTCCATATAGGTGGCTTTCAGAAAGTAGAATCTAGGAAGCACTTAGCTGAATGTTAAACCTCAATTGCTTTAAGCAAATCCTCAGTTGAATGGTCGTAGATTCATGACACAGCCCATGTTGTAAAAAACCTTGAAAAAATCATCTGATCCAAAATTTTATGGGAAAGGGAGACTAGATGACACTATCTAGTATCCTGTCCAGTTGCACCTTGGAAACCTGCAGTGATGGGGACTCTACCACATCGCTGGGAAGTTTGCTCCCAGTAATTGTTCTCACCGTAAAAAGCAATAGCCTCACATTCTCAGGCCCTTGTACTCATGGGAGACTTCAACCACCCTAATATCTGTTGGAGGGATGGTACAGCCTGGCACAAGCAATCCAGGAAGTTCCTTGAGTGTGTGGAAGACAACTTCCTTCTGCAAGTAATAGAGGAGCCGACAAGGAGAGGTGCCATGCTTGACCTTGTCCTCACCAACAGGGAAGGGCTGGTTGGAAATGTGACGCTCCAGGGCAGCCTTGATTGGAGCGATCATGAGATGGTTGAATTCGAGATCCTCAGGACAGTGAGAAGAGCATGCAGCAAGCTCACTGCCCTAGAATTCAAGAGAGCAGACTTTGGCCTCTTCAGGAACCTGCTTAGTAAGATTCCATGGGATATAGCCCTAGCGGGCAGGGGGGCCCAGGGTTGTTGGTTGATATTCAAGGATGACCTGCTGCAAGCTCAGGAGTGTTGCATCCCAACTAGAAGGAAGTTCAGCAGGAGGGCCAGGAGACCTCCTTGGATGGAGCCGGGGAACTACAGACCAGTCAGTCTCACCTCTGTGCCTGGCAAAATATTGGAGCAGATTCTCCTGGAAAGCGTGCTGAGGCACATAAAAACAACAAGGTGCTTTGTGACAGCCAGCATGGCTTCACTAAGGGGAAATCCTGCCTGACCAATCTGGTGACCTTCTATGATGGGGCTACGGAACTGATGGACTGGGGTAGAGCAGTTGATGTCATCTACCTGGAGCTGTGCAAAGCATTTGACACTGCCTCACACGACATCCTTCTCTCTAAGTTGAAGAGACATCAATTTGATAGGTGGACCACTCGGTGGATAAAGAACTGGCTGGATGGCCGCACGCAAACAGTTGTGCTCAATGGCTGAATGTCCAGCTGGAGACCAGTAATGAGTGGTGTCCCTCAGGGATCGGTGTTGGTACCGGTTGTGTTCAACATATTTGTTGGTGACATGGACAGTGGGATTGAGTGCGCCCTCAGCAAGTTTGCCCATGACATCAAGCTGTGTGATTTGGTTGATACATTGGAGGGAAGGGGTGCCATCCAGAGAGACCTTGACATGTTTGTGAGGTGGGCTGATGCCAACCTGATGAAGTTCAACCATGCCAAGTGCAAGGTCCTCCACCTGGGTCAGAGCAATGCCAGGCACAGCTACAGGCTGGGCAGAGAAGAGATTGAGAGCAGCCCTGCGGAGAAGGACTTGGGAGTGTTGGTCAATGAAAAAATGAGCATGACCCAGCAGTGTGTGCTTGCAGCCCAGAAAGCCAACTGTGATCTTAATGTCCTTTCCAACCCTAACTATTCTATTATTCTATGATTCTAAAGCATGGGTATTTTGTTTTTATTTGATGTCTGATTCTGGGAAACTTTAGGGATCACAGTGATTCTCTAGACAAGTTCTTTTCTTCTTCTAAACATCTTTATTCCTGTACAGATGTTTTCGCTCTCCCTTTCGTTCTTTAGCTTTTTCTTTCTCTTCTGCTCTTTGCTCTTTCACTTTTTCTTCTTTTCATTTCCCAGTACGAAGAGTACTGTTCCAAAGCTGCCATCCTCTGTAGAAGTTGCATGGAAGTGATTACATGGCAGGGATACAGGCATTAAAAATAGCATGACCCAGGGATCATTGCTCTTTTTCTGTGGCATCTGAACTTGAAAAATTGTCTGGATTATTCGAAGTCCACAGGCTTCAGAATAAAAGGGACTTCTTGTGTGCTCTGTCCTGTAAGCAAAGCTTAGTTTAAACAAGTGAAAGTGCCACTTGTGTGCCTGAAACCAATGCAGCAATTTGGAAAATCTAATAAAATTATTCTTGTGTTTGGTGTTGCTCTCAGTCTCTTGATAATGTGTTCTTTGCCTCTCTGTACATGTGACTAAATGTATTTAAGAAGGAATATCTGTCATCAGCCTGCACTTGTATCTGAACATTTTGGTGGCACTGCAACAATGACAATGAAGAAGTTTCCAATAACAGATGTGCAAGACTGGTACAAATATTATTCGGTGCATTTTGTTTCTCAGTGTTTGAGGCAATACATAGTGTTTCTTTTTGATTTCAGCCTATGCCACCAAAACCCACAAAAATACCAACCCAGGAAGCAGTGCTGATTGATAAATAACTATCATCCTTTAGCTGGTTTGACAATAAGGAGTCATAGCTTCAGAGAACCATTTCTTCACAGCTTCCCTGGGCATGCCAGTCTAATGCCCAGGGTGCAAGATATATCAATATTTGTCAGTGGTATGGTTCTGTAACATCCGATTTCTTCTGGGAGTTTCTTGCCTGGTCAGAATTGATAGAGATGACAAAGTCATTGTGTCTTCCCACTGCAGAACGTTTGTTAGCTGGAATTATTTCTTGTCACTACAAAGAAAAAACAGCTTTTAATTCTCTGCCTGGAATTCCAGTGGCGCCTGCTGTCCACAGCTTTAATGCCTGAGGCTCCTGTCATGCTGTTGGTGGGTTAGAAGTTGAAGGGACAGGATATGGATCCTGTGGCATGGCTTTGTGAAACTGGAGAAGACAGGTTCTGTGGTTTTAGGGTCACTGAAAATCTTACATTGGTAGCAGCACTGACCAGGCAGAGTAGCTGTTCACATTTCCAATCCCTTGTTTCATTAGATGGTCTAGAATGCTCTAGAAAATAATTAATGTCTGTGAAGGAAGACACATCACAGGAAAGCACTGTTTGGGTTCCAATTGAAGCAGTCAGTGGCTTAAGCATAGGAAAGCAATTCAAGACCCACAGCACTGCTTCAAAGCCTCAGCTGATGCTGTCAGAAACTCTGAAATGTACATAATCCTCCCCTGTTTTTATCAGAAATTACTGGATTTCATTATGAATGTCAGAAGTCCCAGGTTATTAATACAGTGCGGGCAAACTGGATAAGAGCCTGCAGAAGCCTCTGTCTTCTTCCACAGTCATCAAATGACCTCACTGTGGTTTTGACTCTGCTGGTGTTCGCAGGAAAATGGATTCCCAAGATTTCTCTTGGAGGATGGTTTTCCTGCGATTAAAGCATCTACATATCTTTCAGGGTCTTAGTATTCACGTTTAAGCCAATTTTGGTAAGCTTGCCATTTTTCCTTCTTAGAAAAAAAAAAAAAAAAAAAAAAAGAAAGAAAAAAGGAAGAAAAAATCCCCTAGAGCTGTTCCTGGAATATGCTATGACTTCATGTCGGCATGAGGTGCCAACATGTACATGGCATGGAGGAGCAGCAAGAAAAATGTCTTTTGCAGCTTGGGTGGTATTTTCTACATGAGAAACATCACTCTCTTCTGGCTGCCAAGTTATTGCACTCAGGCTCTAAATCTATGTTTCGTACGCAGAGCAGAGGTAGGAGCTGCATGTGTGCAAACTTGTGTTGCTGCCTTCATCCTGCCTGATCAACATGTGTATGCCTGAGTATGTAAGTGGGCATGCAATCACTCACTTTTGTCCTGGGATACATGAACACATGCTCATGCTCTTCATCACAGAACTGCAAGCTTCCTAGCATGATGCTGTGCACGCACGTCATTGTACAAACCCACAACCACATCCAACTCTCTCTTCTTCTAAGCAGTGGGAACAGATACTTTTTATTTTGAGGAGAAATCATGTATCTGGGACCTTACACACTTTGATGTTTTTTCTGCTTTTAAAAATCCTTACTCAGCTGCTGTGTTGTGAAATATGGCTCTGTGAGAATCTCCTGACTGTAAAATATGAGGATTTCTTTTTGCTGGTTAGCAGTGGGATTTTTTGACCTCTAGTTGATATCTGTACAGTACATCCTGTATGTTCGCATGTGTGAGACAGCACGGTGCCTCCAGGAAATGCATGCTTTTGCAGTGGGCCATGTGGGTAGCTTTGCATTTTTATGGTGAAGATGGGAAGATAAGGTTTGTTGCTTGCTTTTTTTTCCTTTCTTAAAACTCTTTTATTGTGTTTTGTCCCTGCACTTAGTTGAGGCATCCTAAAAAGCATGCCTGCGATAAAGCAGAGCTTAGCCCCTCAAGCAGCATTTGCAGCAGACTGCTAGATTTTTCTGAGGTGGCTCCCTCAAAAACTAGTTCTTCAGTCTTGGCTATTGTTAAAAAATTAATAGCAAACATACCAGCTTAACCTCAACAGGTAGGGAGTTGAAGTAATTTTCAACCATCTTAAGATGGTGCTAAAGCAAATATAAAAAACTCGCCCAAGTAGTTTTTCTATCCAAGTGCATGCAGGCGCTTGTCCCGTGTTTCTGGCATGATCTTAGGATATCAGTATGAAAATTATAGACTTCTATTCCTTTAGATAAAGGAGGAACTTGGCTAGTTACTTCTCCCTACTCAAACAAATCCAGGTGCTAGAAGGACAGATATGTTCATGTGCTAAGCCATTATGTTTCAATAGGAAATGGGGAGCATATGTGGAAACTTGGACAGTCTTCCTCCAATTCAAGGGGAAGTAATTAGTACTGTAGTAGTGCAGAAGGCTGTTTCTGGCCTGTATCATGCAGATACTATCAACTGTCATTTAAAGATAGGGAAAAGGACTACTCCATGAGCAGATGATATAGAGGATCAGGTTATACCAACTTTAAGAAGAAAAGAATCTGAGATCTTTGCTGCTGTTTCTAAAGTCTTCTTGCCTGATAGCTAGCTGCCCACCTTAAGCATGCACCTGCATAATTTGGAGACCATGTTGTTCCTCAATTATTTCAGCCCCACTTCATCCTGCTTTCTTCAGATTTGTTTGCCACAGAGGAGCTGCTGTCCCCAAAGTAAGTCAGGCTCTTGGTCTCCCACTTAAAGTTGACTGAATTAAGAGCTAAATAAAACCCTTATTTATTTCTGTATCCTTGCTTTCCCATCCATGTCTCAAACGGTATTTTGCAGTCTTTCTCCTTAAAGGAGCAGTGTTTACATCTCTCTCCAGCTCTCCAGCTACCTAGAAAAACAAGCTGTGACTTTGTTGGTTTAGGATTTTTTTTCTCCCCAGTTTTATGAAGAGAATCTTTTCAAACCATGCATGAAGTGACCACAGAAAACCAAAACTCCTAGTTCTCTAGGACATCCCTGTTTTCCTCATTGAGAGATTTTATTACAGTTGATAATCCAGGACATTTCTTGAGACATATTTACAAGTTGCTTGTACAGCCAAGTACAATGTTCTTCTCCTTGTTTTCCTTAACCCCTCCCTGGTTCCACTGTACCTTCTTTTCCTTCTGATTGCAGTGGGGCCCCTTGTTTCAGGGCCTTGCATTAGCAGCAGCTTCAACAGAAATCAATATTCAATATGCGCAGACACAGCAAGGTTAGAAAGTCCTGTTACAGTAGCAAAATGTAGCAGTTTAACAACTGTTGTGCCAAGAGGGACCAAATAATAATTCCGGATGGATTCTTGTCTCTAATGTAAGCCAGTGCATACTCCTCTGCATTCCTTGCACAAGTTACAAGGGTAAATGTCCCTGCTCTCAACTTCTGATCAACTTACATCTTCAAGAGTAGTGAGTTTGGCGAAGAAATTAGAGAAGCATTATGCTGAGGGAAATATGAGTGGAACTTGAGGATGTTACATGTTTTTCGTCATATACCAGTCACATGGTTTGAGATTCCCATATTTCGTATTTATTGGTAGAGATGGTGTTTCTTATCCTGTGTTCTGGAGCCATTCAACACAGTTCCAGTCTAAAGGCAACATTTCCTTTTTTCATTCACTGCCCCCACCCTCCAAGTTAAGAAAGGTGATGGAGAGGATATATTCCTCCTGACTGATGTCAGAGGTTACCTTGTATCCTGAAGGTTACAATACAGTTATTTGTAGGCTTTTATGCTAGTTACAGTGTCTATCTGATGTCTCTAGATATTCTTCTTTTCACTCTGTACCTGTAGTGCATGCAGGGTTTCCTTGACCCTGGAAATACTTGTCTGTGATAGAGGTCACAAACAGTTTGTACGAAGCACAGTGGAGGAGCCTACTTGCTGTTTCTAAGAGAATAAACTACATCATTACTAAGTGAAACTTAATAGGATTCAGAAGGCTAGTACCAGAGTGCTTAGATTTATTCAAAAGCAAAGTGGAGGAAAAGACTGCATCTTTCTCAGAACATTGAATAGGGTGTTAGGATCAGCCTGGAAGATGAGAAGAATCAACTGAATGGGTCAGAAGGAAAGCTACTGAGTTCAAGTGGTGTTGATGGGAACAAAATAATAGCATCATAAAAATTAATGGGAATTGTGCCTGGTAGTTGGGTCTTAGTAACTGTAGGCAATTTTGAGACAAGTTCTTGGCTTGTTTACATCTTGCATCCCACTGGAGGCCAAGGGTACCTTCAAAATACTAGGAAAATCCTGCTGAAGGCAGATACAGCTTCTGTTCTGTGACTGAGCAAAGAATTTGGCCAGAGGCATCAAACTTGTAGCTATTTCTTAGCTTTGGGGTAGCGTATATGGTCTTCCTGTTACCTCAGTCACAAATACTACTGGTCTGGGACAAAAATTTTATTTGAGTAGAATTCTGAAATGTTTTTTTCCCCGAAGCATTTAGGAATTCCAGCTGTCTAGGTCTGATCAACTGCAATTTGGTAATCTACCGATAAACTGGATCTACCAGTGGATGTTTGCTAAGCTGTAGAAAGAAGTCTTGAGGTGAAGCCTATATCCTACAGATTCAAGGCTGTGTTACATTTACACAAAGGTAGAAGACATCTTAGAAGCACTCGAGTACAATGAAATTTGAAGTAGTATGGAGGGTTTCTTTGTTTGTTGGGTTTTTTTTTTTTTCTTTATCCTTTCAGCTCACTGCTTCACCCTAGTCCCCTGCCCCTGAAAGAAATGGAAAACCAACAAACACCAATGAAACCAACCCTGACTTGACTTTTGGATCATGTTTCTCCTTTGATGTTTAGAACCTGTAGTGCCCCATAGAATCATGGAATCATAGAATAGTTAGGGTTGGAAAGGACCTGAAGATCATCGAGTTCCAACCCCCCTGCCAAGGGCAGGGACACCTCCCACTAAACCATGCCATCCAAGGCTATGTCCAGCCTGGCCTTGAACACTGCCAGGGATGAAGCATTCACAACTTCCCTGGGCAACCCATTCCAGGGCCTCACCACCCTTACAGTAAAGAATTTCTTCCTTATATCCAGTCTAAACTTCCCCTGGTTAAGTTTGAACCCATTACCCCTTGTCCTCTCACCACAGTCCCAAATGAAGAGTCCCTCCCCAGCATCCCTATAGGCCCCCTTCAGATATTGGAAGGCGGCTATGGGGTCTCCAGGCAGCCTTCTCTTCTGCAGGCTGAACAGCCCCAATTTTCTCAGCCTATCTCCATGCTAAAAGGCGTGCTACTTTCTTTATAACTGAGCAGTCCTACCACACCATTATGCATATTACCAGTAAAACTCTATAACCTTTTTCAGTGATGGACAAATTCTGGGTTTTAGGGAAGGATGTGGGAAGGCACTTGAGGGGGCAAGCTTTCTTTGTTGTTGTGCAGTATGGTGTAGGTCACAGGCTGTCCCTTCTGAACTTTTCTATGAAAAACAATAAAAGACTAGTTTTCTGCATTGTCTGATTAATTTAAAGGAAACTGCTGTATCACAAATGGAATTGATCTTGAAAGTAGGCGACTTACATTCTGCTTGTAGCTCTACGAATACCACTCTGTACAATTGTAGTTTTCTGATTTCTAATTCTGTTTCTATATCTGTAAAATAGGGAAAATAAGCTCCTTTAAGGCATAACCTGAGACTAAATTCAGTGATGCTGGTAAAGCATTTACTGCTCCTTGGGTAAGGAAGGTCAAATGGAAAGCTTGATCCAGAATTCGAGTGATTATCAAACATAATTTGTTGAAGTGTCTTTGGCTGTTAAGAGACACATCCTGAACTTTTGTAGATGGGAGTTAGAAAAAGGAATAATTATACCATGCAGTGCCAGCTCTGTTTCCACCTGTGTGAGAGATAGAATCATAGAATAGTTAGGGCTGGAAAGGACCTTAAGATCATGTAGTTCCAGCCCCCTTGCCATTGGCAGGGGCACCTCCCACTAAACCATGTCACCCAAGGCTCTGTCCAACCTGGCCTTGAACACTGCCAGGGATGGAGCATTCACAGCTTCCTTGGGCAACCCATTCCAGTGCCTCACCACCCTCACAGTAAAGAGCTTCTTCCTTATATCTAATCTAAACTTCACGTGTTTAAGTTTGAACCTGTTACCCCTTGTCCTACCCCTACAGTCCCTACTGAAGAGTCCCTCCCCAGCATCCTTATAGGTCCCCTTCTGCTACTGGAAGGCTGCTATGGGGTCTCCATGCAGCCTTCTCTTCTCCAGGCTGAACAGCATCGACTTTCTCAGCCTGTCTTCATATGGGAAGTGCTCCAGTCCCCTGATCATCCTCGTGGCCCTCCTCTGGACTTGTTCCAAGTTCCATGTCCTTTTTATGTTGAGGACACCAGAACCGTACACAGGATAGTGAATGAGAAGTTATTATGTGAGATTCTGCAGTTTGTGCTCTGCAAAAGGTCAGGTTTGGTGATCATTAATGGTCCAATCTAACCTTCATCTTACATGAGTATCTTTCCATTGGGTGCTAGGGAATGTGGGCTGTACATTTATCCATAAAGCTTAGAGCTGAGTTAGTTTGTGAAACAATCTCCTGAATATTAATGAGAACACTTGAAGGTGACCTTTAGACTAGACTTGAGGACGAAGAATGGGTTTTACAAGGGAGTCTAATCCAGAAGAAGGAAGTACAGCTATTTTTCTGTGCCTGGCTTTGCTCTGCCATCTGTGCTGCAGTGTTTAGATTCCTGGAATGGAGGACCCTGTGGCATAAACCCCTGTGCGTGTCGATACTGTAACCAGTAAGTAGCAGTGCTAGTCTGGTTTGGTGAATTTGGTGCCTCGTAGTTCATATGAATTGAATTTGTTCATCCCATTATCTACTTGTTCAGTGTGATACTATACTCCATGGTCCCATGTGAGCAGTGTTTTGGGAAAGCATTGCTATGACTGTGTGATCGTAATCAATGGGTTCAAAGGCGAACTCATACCTCTGAAACTATGGCTGTAACTGAGAATGCAGAGCAAGCATAGGAGAATATATTTAAGGTCAGCAAATTTCTGACACTTTCTCTGGGCTTGATGCCTGGCTATCAAAGATGTTGCCAATGCAGATTTGACTATTATTCTTTGTAGCTAAGCTTCACTGAGGAGTGAGAAGCTGCTGCTGCTCCAAGGAACTTCAAGTATAAACAAGCTGAGGAACTGATACAGGAGAATTTGTGGGAACAGTACTAGTTTAAGAAGCAAAAGCAGGACTGGGGTTGCCTTTTCTGCAGGGGATGTTAACACTGTTTTGTGGCTTGGAGGGGGAAAGGTCTAGTGTTTCAAAAGCCTTGTCCAAGTAGGATTTCAGGCTGGACAAGGCATTATTGTGAGTTCCCCAAACACTTTCTATCTAAGAAGACTATCCTGGTGCAGAACTGTTCCAACACACTGCTTTGGTGGAGCAGAAGGTTTAACTCCAAGGTAAACACCTGCTGGCTTCCAGTTTCCTGGCGAAAATTTTTTTTCATTCAGCACTGAATTGCAGTTTACCCCTAAGTTCAGTAGGAAGGTGGAAGGCAATATTTTACCAGTCTCATTTGCCGGGGCTGAAGGCAGACGTGCTGCAAATGAATCCCTACCCTATCTTCTCAAACGTACAGCCCTCTGACTGTAGAAGCCAGGGATAAATGAAGCCTGAGTATTTCACTTTGGAACATGCATTAGGGCAGTGGCATGCAAACATAAGCATATATTCATTCAGGGGTAGACTCAAGATACATAGTTTTAGGATGTCTGCAGCAATGAGCTTTTGAATTGTCTTAATTATTGGTGATCAATCCAGAATTTCAGTGGTTACCATGAAAGCACATGATATCAAAAGTCAATGAATTGCTGTGATACTTCAACCTGCAGTCTTGTAGAAGAATCCACCAGAAGTGTGTGTGGGTTGCCTTGTGTAAGGTAGCTAGAAAGTAATTAAATAAGGAATATTTCCATTTGAAAACAATGAGAAACACAAGGAAGGGAGCCAGATGTTGTTTCTGCTAACACTTGCTGAACAACAGTGAATCCAACTGCACTTTTCTTAATGCCATCTGCCATTGCATTTTAAGAAATGAAAGGATTCCAAGCTGCTATAAGTGTTCTAGCACCCTAATCTTCCTTGCAGTTAGAAATGTTCTAGTTTACTCAGTCATTGCATGGACCTCTGGTGCACCTATCTTCACCTGTTTCTTTACTCCTGTGCCATCGTATAGTGCTGGTTTTGGACAGCTTATTTTATTTGCTTTTCTCCTCTGCAGAATCTCAGTTCATAAAACAAACTGAAGAATGTTAACAAGGGATGCTTCTCTGACAGCTGTGTGATATGCTGCTATCTTACGTGTGAGGTATATGCATAGAGTTCTTCAAAGTTTGCCTAGACACAATCCATGTGCTTTGTGAAGACACAGGGGAATTATGGTATATGCCTCACTTTCCAGCAAAAAAAGGATCTAAGACCAGGCTAAACTTCTGCCTTACTGGCTTTATGTTCTTCTCATGGTTTTCATCCTCATAATAGCTAAAGGAGATCTTAACTGGAAGTTTTGTTCTGTAATTATTAAGCAATTCCAGGGGAGAGATAAAGGAGCCGTAGCCTGAGAAGAGAGGGAGGAAAACAGTATCCAGCAAGTATGGCAAAATACATTTTGGTTACAATACAATGTGTTTATTTTGTAATTAGACCAGAATACTAAGAGATTTGGTTTTGGATGTCGTCTGTTCAGACTCAGACAAACAGGGCACTAATCAGAAAACAGATAGGTGCTCTGTGTGCTATATAAAAATGCTTTCAAGTTATTCTTCTGTTTACTTTGCATGAATCCATGAACTGAAAAAACTTTCCCTGCACTCATACAGAAAGTTGGGGTTGGGTAGTCCAGTAGTCCAGGATTAGTTGTTTAGGGAGCCGGGGAGAACTGCACGTGGCTTTGGCCCATGCTTGTAAGATGTATCATATAATGCTGCTGGCCACTGGAATTTCTGTAGATAAATAAGCTTTCTGTATCAAGGGCTGTCCATATGACGCCTTTCACCAGCACTAATTCCACTTAGATTAACTGCACAGCACGAATATGGGTGAAAGCCTGGATTGTTGGGAGAATGAGTTCCCACTTGCAAACTGCTTCCCACAAAAGTACTTGTCAGCAGCTGAGATCATAGTGCTCACGCTCCTCACAATAACCTACTTTGAAATGTATTTAGAGAGGGATCTTGGCAGTCTGCTTGCTGCTTTTTCATACGAAGTGCAGGCCTCGGTTTGTAATCCCAAACAGCGCGTCAAGGCATTTGCTGCTGGGCCATCCTCTCCTCTGATTTGATGTAGCTCAAGGCATCTGTGTTTTGACCAGCAATACTAATCGCTTTGGGTAGCACCTTTCCTCTCACTCTTTAGCAAGTACTGCATTACAGAAGAGCTGCTGGGTTGTTTCTCTGAATGCTATGCCCTGACTGCAAGTGGTGAAAGGAGATAGAGACCTGAAGGGAAGGAGAAGATCTCATAGTGTCTTTGGCTCACATATGTCTGTTGTTCCAGTGAAACTTCTTTTTGCTTTTCTCCTTTGCCTGCTGTTCTGGCGGCAAAGACCCTTCATTGCAGTCTGTCATGCCTGAGTCTGCATCTAGTTTGGTTGTCTCCTATTGTGCCAGGATACCTTATGGGGGAAATACAAAATTTAGCCATAAATGGGCTGCCTCACAAAGTGGATCAAAGCGTAATGTGTTTTTTTGTTGTTGTTTTTGTTTAGTTTTTTTTTGTTATTTTTTTGTTGTGTTTTTTGTTTATGTCTGAAGTGATCTTCAGAGCCCAGTTCTTTCTGATACATTCCTGATTTTTTTTTCCCAAATTCACTCATACTATTCACAAAGAGAAATACCTTTGCCCCATACCTGGAGGTGCTTTAAATGCAAGTTACCCTAAGCAGTTGGAAGCATAGGTTAGGGGCTAGAACCTGTCCATGCTGCAGTAAGTACAGAGGTAAGATTATTTCAGCAACATTAGCCCTCCCATGTTTATCACCAGTCTCTTTCCTTTCCCTCTGGATAGATGAATTTTTGACAATTGACTGGGAAATGAGTATCAGTCATCCCAAGACAGAAAACTGTGTCTGTCCCTTTAGATGTTGATGATGGTTTATGAGGAGTTGGTAACATAGGCATAGTTTTGATGTGAAGATGCTTACAGCTTGGTTAGCATAGGAAGTTCACATGCCTATTTCTGGGGCTTAATATGCTACTAATACTGCAGTACAGAAATAGAGGAGACAGTGATACTTTATTCACTGGAGTGAAGGGTCTCATGAACAAAGAACACAAGACAGGTGTTTGCTCCTGGCCTCTGCTTCTGACTTGAGTTTGTAGAACTCTCACAACCACATTCTGCTTGCGTGTACAGTGTCCCCCTCCTTCACCTTTGTAGACTTGAGTAATTACTGAGCAGCTTAAAATGAAAGTGAACATAGCAAAGGCGGATACAGTTGAATAGATGGTGAAGCCGTCACCTTTTTACTGGCTTTGTGGCCTCATGACAGTGTGAGGCTTCCTCCCATCCTCTGCCCCTTTCCTTTTGGTAACACAAGGTAGGGTATCCACTGTGGAAGTTCACAGGCTCCAGTGTGCTTTGCCGTCCTACTGTTTAAGCAGCACAGACACAAAAGTCAACATACCTGAGAAAGTTTTGCTTACTTATTTTAGTACACACAGAAATGATGATGGCAGCTTGTGCTGCATGCAGTCACCCTTGCAAAGGGATTCCTGGCATTTGTGAGAAATTGGGTATAAAGAGTTGTTCTAAAAATCTGAATGGTCTGCATGGCCTAGAAGATGAGCAGACTTACAAAATAATGTATTTCCTGTGCATGGTTGTAAAACACTTTAGGATCATTAAAGAACAAATATTTTGGGCTAGTTTTGTTTTGCTTTCTTTATGCGAGTGCACTTTTTTTTTTTTAATGCTTTCTGCTGCTGTTTCGAGACCACCATACTAGGAACTGTCTTCAGTGTTTTCTCATCTCTTTCTCCTCATGAATACAGGAAGCACAAAATATTCTTCTGGCATTTGAGCTGCAGTTATTTTGAGTGGCTCCAAACAGAGGAAAATGTGTTTCTGCTGTAGTTGCTGCAGAGAAAGAATTTTGCTGAAAACTCTCTCCCCCACCGCCCTTTGGTGGCTGCAGAAAAGAAGCCAGTGTTTGAGGCCCCAGCTCTGTGCATCTGCTGGATCAGTTTAGGCCAATTTCCCCCCCTTCCCCATCCCCTCTTTCCATTAGCAAACTAGATATAAAACAGAAGCCATTGGATAAATAGGAAAAATGTGTAGCAGAGGAAGCCCTTGTGATTAGGGAGCTGTTAACCAGTTATTTCATGTCCGGCTTTCAGTGTATTTATAAAACCGATGCTATTCAGTGACACGTTGAATTACTATAAATGGCATTGGCTCAGTTGCTTTCTCATGAAAGCCAACTTGCACTTTATTTTTAACTTGGGCCCACTGGTTATTTTAAAGTTAGTGTAGTATTTGTTAAAGATGCTAAAATGGCAGGCAAAGTGCAGGCAATGTACATCAAATTTGCTCACATCCTGTCTTGCCAGAGCACTCCACAGTCCTATAGAAGCACTTTGGGAGAGAGCAGCTTGAGCAGTGTCTGTCCATTTGCTGCTTGGCTGTTCTGGCCTGATTGATGTGATTAGTGGCGGCTGCAGTTTGGTTTTGTGATGTGAAGGTTGTCCATTAGGATCTGGTCAAAGACACAGTAAGCTCCTTCCCACACCCTTTTTTTTTTTTTTCCCATTGACTGCCAGCAGCCATCATGTTGTTACCAGCATTTATCGTGTCCTTGTTGAGACTTCACTGCGTGCACATGGTTTAAATTAACGGCTTCCCTAATAGGGGGAGCAAAAGCACCAGTACACTCTACCTGCCTCCAACAGTGTGCTTGTAAACTTCAGGGACAGGGAGCAAGAAAAAGTAGAGCTCATGGAAAAGCATCACGGAAAAGGGTTCTGAGTCTACAGTTCACGCTATGCTTTGGACAAAGAGATGAGTCTTGCATCATGGTCTAAATGTGGTGAGGCTTCCATACAGTTCTTCTGGAACAAATGTTGTAGAATGTGCCCTGTGGCACCTTAGGCAGATTCTCCAAGCTGTTGTTGTCATATGGAGGCATCTGGCAGGTCTAGGCCACTTGATAAATGGTGGCTAATAACTGACACTTGGAAGTGAGGAAGGAGACCTTAGTAAGCCTGGGGCACAGGTCTTATCTCCCTTGCTTTATTTAGGGAGTAGACTGCAGCTCTCATCACGCTTGCTGGAGTTTCCAGATAGTCTCAGGGCTCTTACTCTAAGTAAATGAGATACCTCTGGGACTAACTACAAAACTGTCTTTAAATCAGCTTTAGCCTGGGCTGCCACTGAGAGAATCTTAAGCAAGTGCTAGGGAGCCATTTCCATGCCAATTCAATCTCAGACAACCAGCATTCATTCCAATGGCACAACCTTCTGGTTCTATTCCCTCAATACCTGTACAGTAGGTTCTACTGTGTAAAAAATGTCAATGCATGAAATCTATATTACACTGAGCACTCAACAAAATACTGTCCAGCACACCGTTTTTTGTCTGTGACAAATAGAATATACAACCTTGGTATATCTTTCCCGTCTTTGTGTTCTCTTATTCTGAGAGATCCAGTGCATCACAGAAAATTACATTTTCAGAGCATTCGGCCTGTCCTTGGTGGCAATCCAGTTTGTGTGTCTCAAGAGATGCTTCTTCATAATATTTACTTTTAATATTCTGATTGGATTGGAGAAGACAGCATTTGTTTGTACATTGCTGGGGTGAGAAATAGAGTTTTAAATAATACCACAGGACAGCCTATTTGCTAACAGCCTGTTTTCTGGTCTGGAGATTTTTTAACCTACTTAAAGAGAAGTTTCTCTTGGCTAAGATTTAATAGCATATGTATTGTGATGTCTCCTCTGATTATTCAAGTATTAGTACTTAAGTAGGTGAAATATTATTAAGAATAATTGAGATAAAATAATTTTTGCTTATCTTTAGTTTTACTGCTACCGCATTGATAGCAGTCCTTACAACCATCTAACCAGGAAATGACTTTGTCTTGTCTATATCTCAATTTTGTCATCTGCTGGATGGAGGGATAATTATATTGCTTTGAAATTCTGCTTCCTAAAGAAATAAAATCCTTTTTGTAGTCTTTATTTGCTTACTTGCTAATTCCCTCAATTTAGTAATTTTGTGATTCTAAAGACCCTTCTTTTGTGTTCGCTACTTCCATGGACTGACTCACTAGAAGGCGTCCTCTGGTATTTCAGTTAGGTAATGGAAGTATAAGGAAGAGGAAAGAAGATAAAAACTCAGACCATACTTGGTTCAGCATCCTGCTCACAGCCCAGCATGGTTGCTCTGGAATCCTGCTGATGGAATGTCCTGACATTATGGTGTTTATTTCCACCACAACCCTGAAATGTAAACAGGACATCGTTGGATGCTAATCCAAGGGACAGGAAATGGCTGAGAATCCTGAACTTTTGGGCTGTTGGTAGGACGCAAGGATGTAAATTTTACAAAAGGATTGGCATATGGTACCAGCAGCACACTGGACCAGGTGTCAGAAGAAGTGTTTTCAGGAAGGGTATCTGATGTACTTATAGAGGGAGGAACAAAACATAGCACTAGTGTCAAAATAAGTGCATCAATGTACGCAGCAACTTGCAGGACATTTGGCATGTTAGGATGCTCTATGTATCCTATCCTAACAGAATGAAAGATATAGAGAGACTTTGCCTTGAGCTTAAGATGTATACAGAATAAATAGCAGCTTATCACTGTGGTATTCATTTTCCCCTGTGCCTTATAGCACAAGAACAAAATCAGCTGAGGAATATGAAAGTAGCAGAGAGGGGGCCATGTAGTGTTTCTTGCTCTGCCCTAAAGCCCAGAGGACATTGATGGGAGGTAGCACAGTCAGCAAAGTGCTGGTATAAGTGGTTTGCACTAGAAAGCCATCTGTGCTTCTCTTAGGCAGACTTAAATAAATTAATAGCACGAGTACATTACTGAACTTTCAGTATTGAGCTTTCAGCTCCCTCCCCAGTAGAATGGGAAGGGGCACATACAATTTGAAAAGGATGGTGCCTGTTGTGCTGTGTTTGGGGAAGAAAGAGGTGACAAAGCTATCACCACGTGCTGTGGGGTACTTGAGACTCACATTGCTGGAAGGAGGGTTGCATCCCGCTTTTATCCTACTGGAAGACCATGACCCATCCAAAGAGCGACTACTGGTACCTCCTCTGTAGTACCCCTTGTAGCAGCAAAGACAGAACTGTGTTGTAATGAATATAAAAAGGGTCCTTTATTGAAGTTGCTAAATGCATACAGATGCTGTAATTCACACTGGCTCTCTAGCTTCCAGACTGGCTGCCTGCTGCCTGATGTTGCCACACAAGGTCTCCCTAAGTCTTGGTCTGGCATCTGTAGCAAGAAAAAGACCAGCTAAAGAGAAAATGAATCAAGTTTTCTTTGCTGTGAACACTGTACGCTGTTCTTTCTAGTAACTCTCCAGATGCTCTGCTGGATACATTTTGCAGCAAGGCATAACATCATGGTATGCATCTTCTGACTGTTTTCACGAGCATCTTGCTGGCACGGTTGCCAGTATTGATATCTTTTGAATGAAGTGCTCTGAGTCGTGCCTCTGCTATGCTGCTTGGGCTGGGTTTCCATCCAGATCTGAAATTGGAAATTTATTACTTGGAACTGGTTTTTAAAGGTGAAACTGACACCAGTTTCTCATTACTTACCAAGTCCTGAGGGCAGCGTTACATTCCTGACGCTGCTGTAGGTGTTAATGATTTCATCAACTCGAGAAGCACAGAGCGCTGAACTCTGCTTTTGGCAGCTAGTAAAGAAGAGAAACTGACTGTCAAATATTTTGGTTTTAAAGTTTAGGGTTTTTCTTTCTTTCTTTTTCTTTTTTTTTTTTTTTTTAATGGTGTTTACATTTGCAAACTGGAATTTGTTGGACAGACTTATGATTGGAACTAGGAGAGTTTGTTGACTACGTAGTTCTTAGAAATCAAATTGATAGTAAAGCCTCAGTAGGCTGTTGAAACTGGTCTTGCCAAGCACCTCTGAAGTTGCAAAAGAACAAGAATCTGTGAGTGGGCCTGCTGTGGGTGTAGGCCAAAGAGTTTCTTTTGCTTGGTATGTTTTCTATGCCTCACGATAATCAGGAAGGATACTATAACGCAGATACCATTTTCTTTTCTTACTTTCAGTTGCATGTGAATAGGTCTAAATGCTTGCTTTAAGACTGGAGAGATTACAGATGTGTTTTTTGTTTTGCTTTTAGTATAGTTTCTGTCTTGTGCCTTGCAGGAAGATGGCACTGTGAACGAGGACCAGGATTTAAAATCAGGATTAACTGGCATTACTCTGGGCTCTGCCACTTACTTGCTGTATGATCTTAAGCAGACCATCATTCTCTTCATACCTATATTGTGATATCCTTGTGTCTTTCCAGGTTGCCATGAAACATAGCTTTTTTTGTTTTAAACTTGAATAACTTTTTTGATCCAAGAGCTAGCTGTTTTTTAAGTGACCATTGTATATGTGACAGACTGCTGCAGAGGTCATAAATGGAAGGTTACAGATTTAACATTGATTGACCCTGGGTATTGATGGATGAGACTCAAAAGCTTATCCTATTTATAGAAGTGCTTAAAAGGTAACTTGTTGATCGCCATTTATAATTAGCTATACAGAGAACATTTGGCCGTAACAGTCTTCAGTCTAGGAAAAGTAAGTCAGGGCCCAGGCTCTGGAAATTGAAACTTGGCAGATGAAGCACACATTTCTAAAGTGAGAGGCAGTTTACTGAGGGTTGTGGTAGACTTTTCTACTGCTGGAAATCTTTAAATCAAACAAGATGCCTGTTGAAAAGTTATATTCTACTTCAGTCGGGAATTAGTTTATGTCAATCCTGTGGCTTGGGCTATGCATGAGGTCAGACTAGCTGATTGGTACAACCCTTTCAGCTTTATCATTCATAAGATTGTCTGTCAGATTTGGGAATGTAAGCCTTACTAAGGCCAGTGGAAGCCAGATAAACCTGAGGCCAGAGTTTTACATTGCCTTCTTTCACAACCTGTATTCACTTGTTGCCCACCTAACATGTGGAAATATCCTCCTGTGTTGCTTTTATCACTGCACAGTACCACTTAGCTTGCTGTGTTCCAATCTGCAGTACCTTCCACACATGCTTTAAAACTGTGGGATGTTTCCTTTTTTGTTTTATTTGGTTTTCTTTTTTTTTGTTTTTGAAATAGGAATTGGAAAGTGAGAAGGTTTGAGCAGATCTAAAAGGCAGCATATCAGGCTGTGGACACAGCCGGACATTACTGCTTTGCTGTCCCTTTGGCAATGATTGATATTTATATCAATCATTGTGTATTTATATTTATGATTTTTCAATTATATTTCTTCAAGCATGTGTATTTATATTTATGATTTTTAAATTATATTTCTTCAAGCATTGTACCGTTCAGAATTCCTCATAAACAAGGGATTCTTGATTCACGCATTTGTCCAGCAGATCAGATGGAGATCCACTGTTACTTTTCCCCTGTACATTATGGCAGAAGGCAGCTATCCTAGTGGGTTTTGTTTATTTTCTCTTTAGTGTTGTGCTATACTACCTGTTCAGAGAAGATGAGGCAGCTCAAGGGTAAGGTAGAGCTCCATATTCCTGGCCAAACCAGCAGCTAAATGATGAATGTTAAGGAAGGGCAGCAGCTGATAATAGCCTACAGGTGCTGAAGTTGGAGAGTTTGAGTTGGTTGGTTGAGTGGCTGTTCTCAGAAGACAGACTAGATCTTGGTAAGCATTCATCTGCCTTACTGATGCTGGTGGTTAGACTAGAAGACGAGTATCCTGAACAGACCAAGCAGCTGCATAGTAAAGGGTTGCCTGAAGAGAAAGAACATCCATCTTGTAATCCTTGGCATAGAGGTGCATGCAGCCCTGTTTTAGGATAACCTGAAATGTAAGGGTAAATGTAAGGGTTTCATTCCCCTCCCAGTCTTTTACATCTTTAGAGATAAAAATCAAGCTGTCTTGAGGGGAAGCCCTTCTGATTTTGAAACGGTTATGAAAAAGACATCAGCCGAGGGCTCTATCGGGGGCTTGTCTGATAGATATGCAGTGTGGTAGGGTGGCAAATCAGGGCCAAGTGTATACTCACTTGGCCCATGATGTTTTGGTGAATTAGAGAGTGTATTTGATTTCAGGACCCCGTGGGCAGTGGCTTTATCTGAAGTGCTACTGCATTGGTGTGGATATTAATACACTTTCCTTCAGACCTGGTTGGGAGGAGGTGCGTGGTATCTGTTGTGCTTTGGAAAAACCACAGGCAAGAGGATAAAGTTAGAAAGTAGTACAGGATGGAGAGTGTGAGGGGGAGAAGATGAGCTGCTTGCTGCTGGAAAGCTGTCATTTTCATCATTATGGTTTCTTTAGCCAGGTGTCTGTGGAGACAGTCCCTAGTATGTAACTGTCAGATGTTTGGGGAGCTACATGCTGCTGAGCAGGAAATCCTTCAAATTCCTTATCTTCCACACAACAGGCTCAGGAGAAGTCCACCAGAAAGCTTGCGCCCAGGGAACAGGGCTTGACCTCTGGGAAAGGATTTTTCTGGGGTTTTGCTTACAAAAACTGAATTCAACTGCTTTCTAAGCATTTGCCCTGAAAAGCTTCTGAAGGGCAAATACAAGATGGTAGTGGTTACCAGTCCTGCTGTGGCTAAAATCCTATCCTGTTCCCAGAGAAATCAGTGGTCAAACAGCCACTGACTTCAGTGCAAGCAGAAGAGGCATACAAGGGGAACAATTCTGCAAAGCCCTAAACCTCTAGAGAATTCAAAGCCAAACCCAATGTTGGGTTATTTTTTCTCTTGGTTTTCATGGTGGTTTTTTTGTTTGAGTCATCTCCATTTACAAAGACTTATTCCCAAGCAGTGAAATAATGAGACTGTAGACTAGCATGTCTAGGGAATGTCTTGGAGCAAGCCAGTACAATAGCAGTGGTCATGCCTTTACCTGATATGTGAACCAGTAGACATACAATTCCATTGTGTTTGTCACTGTGCTAATGCAGGAACAGTGTCTATGCAGTAAATGGTATTAGCACTGAGAAACAGTAGTTTGATAAGTGTTATGAGTCAAGAACTTTTCTTTGAGCCTGCCTCTATTTGTTAAATCCTCCAGGGAACCACAGCTTTTAATGTTAGTGATGGTTTTGTCATTAATGAAGTTTTATAAGCGTTACAAGTCAAGAGCTTTTCTTTAAAGCTGCTTTTGTTGGTATTAAATAGTCTGGGGAATCACAGCTTTTAATATTAATGACCAAATTGTGTTGTCATTAACATCTGGTTTTGAAAAAGAATGGGTCAAAGGCTTAATGCAGTGGAGTAACAATCTGTGAAGACTCACCTTCTACAAATATGGAGAATCTTTGGCTAAATGACACCCTGACTGTGAATTTTTGTGGTGTGAAAACCTATGAGTTTGACTTATAGGAAAATGTACTGGTGTGTTTATTCCTAACATACCTCTTCAATGCATAGATCTTTGTTCTGCAGCTTGAGCTTGTGTGTCATCAGCAGGTGTTGGCTTAGGAGAGAATCTCTGTGATCTGTCATGCAGTCAATCTAGATCTGTACACAGAAGTAAGTCCCCATAACACTTAGAGCAGGGGTTTTGCTGGTGAGAGGACTTCTGGGAAATTTGACTCTTTGCTTAAGAAAGCTGCACTCTTTTCAGTGGTGCCCAATGAAAGGACAGAGGCAGTAAGTATAAATTAAAGCACAGGGAATTCCATCAGAATGTAAGAAACTTTCACTGTGATGGTGGCTGAATATTGGCACAGGCTGTCCAGGGAAGTTGTGTCTCCATCCTTGGAAAAACTCAAAACCCGAATTTACACTGTCCTGGGCATCTTGCCCCAGCTAACCCTGCTTGAGCTTGTGGGGTTACTCGACAATCTCGAGAGGCCCCTTCCAACCTCAATTGCTGAGATCAATACTGCAGCATTTTCTAAAGAGCTGGCTACCTGCCTGGGCCAACCTTATCTCAAAGGCAGCAGCAGTCATGAGGATTTATTCATCCAGCCTATGAAACACTTCCTCGTGCTTTCCCTTTCCTCAGCTCCACAAGGTGTGTGGTATGTGTCTTTTGGCTTTTGACCATGTGAAAGTTTTCAGCATGTGGCTTCTGGGACCAGGAAGTTGGGCCTCCCTTCTCAGTAGTACATGTTGCTTCTAAATGTCCTCTTTAACCCCCCTTCAGACCAAAACTATATTTCTTCCTTGAAGGGGATATGTGGCTTATCTTTTCACATTTTCCTTTTCTCTCTTTTTCTCTCCCTCTACAAGTTGCTCAAAACTCGTTTATCAGCTTCTGAAGGAAATGTGTGTCATGGCTCAACCCACCTCTAATTGCTCCTGGAGTTGTTCATTCTGCCTCTTAAAGAAAACCTGTCAGTTCTTGTTAATCTAGGCATTGTTTGCTTTTAGTTTTACAGTGGTGTGTTTGCAAAGAAAGAAAATTCTGTTTATAGGTTCATGAAAGAAGCATCATTCTTTGAGAAAGACATACATTTTCCTCAGTGAGGCTGAAGACAGTGCTTTCACTTTTTCTTTTTGCCTTCCCTTCAACCATTTTTTTTCCACCTTTTCTTACATGTATTTCATATAAATTAGCTGCCTGGTAAAATAAATGTGAATTCATAATTTTTTTTTTACCTTTCTGAGATGGACAGAATAAAACATGTAGTTTAGAATTCTGATGTCCTCTGAATGGAAAAATGTGGATTCAATCATAAAATGGGGTATTGGAGCCCTGTGAGATGGGGCTCTCTCTGCGTAAAGCCATTGTGGGATGTAATACTTGAGGAAACCCTCACCTTTCAGGGTCTCATTTCACCCGGGCTTTGAGGGGACCAAGATGCTCTAGCTAGTCTGCTGAGCTTGTTTCAAAACTCTCATGTTGCATTCCCACCAACTTTTGGATGTCATGGGCCAAAGAGTTTAGTCTTTTTTCAGCTTTGTGCAAATCCTCTCCCCACAGAGTGCTTGAGAAACTGCGTTGATGACTGAAGGCGTGGTGTAGCACAGCCAAGCTAGGAGAGGCCTTGGTGAGAGGGATGTATGTACACATCATCATCCTTCTCTGCAGTGGACAAATTGAACTTTTTTTCCAGGAGTGTTGGGATGCAGGTGGTATTATGGAGAGAGAAAAAGGGGCCTGGACCTTTGAGTGGGACTTGTTGAAGGAAAATTTTAGCACTGTGGCCCTAGTGGAGCTGTGCATCCAAAATGCTGGAGGAGAGCCATGAAACAAACTGCCATAAAATAAACTTGCTCTGCATGTTTTCATAATTACATCCCCAGCTACTTTTGGTGTGTTTATCAAAACATTGCGGGCTTATGAGTCTGTCTGGTGGTGGGAATGAGAACAAGGAGATTATAGAGATTATATATATGTGTGTGTATATATATATACACATATATATATATATGGACCAAGTAAAGCTTTGGTTTAGGCCCTCTATCTTTAAATCTCCTTACTGAAGTACTTCCTTGGCTGGAAGAAGATGGAAAAGAGGTGTTGCAAAAACCTGTGTTCTCCTGGTAGAAGGGAATTCCTTCTAGCAGATTGAGATGAGTTGCAAATCCTTTTGCTTTATCTAGAGAGCACAGAGAGCTTGAACTAGGGTGGAGTATTTCATACAATGGCAGTCAGTTTGAAAGAGGATGCAGGAGTCTGGACTGAGACTGTTTAATTATCTTCAGATAAGGAAGGAAGACTTACATGAAAGTTGTCTATATTTCTCTTTTAAAGCTGCATGGGTGTGTGTGTGTGTATGTTTAGTTTGTTGATCCTGGAAGCATTTACTCCATAGAAGCACCTTCCACTGAAAACCAGGGATATATGACCAAAGCAGTGAAAGAAGCTTAGAAATTTGACTCATATTTCAGTAGCGGAGTTTAAAGTATGTGTTCTACCAGCCGCACTTGTTACCCATTTTTAAAATGTTTATTAACGAGTTACTTGTGGGAGTTTAACTGACCAGCAGAACAGGAGGACATTATTTTACTATTCACCAGTAGTCTGACAGTGCCTTGGGTTGTGAATACATGTATGTTGTATGTGGATGGCTGATGCTGAACATCTTATGTGGTTTTTGAGCAGTTCTTGGATGTTAGTGTGCTGGCGTTAGTTTATTTCCATGGGGTTGTCTCAGAAGTGGTATGCAGGTGAGAAGAATTTTATTTGATATGCTCCAAAGCTATAGTTGGTGAAGAGAATCTGCAAGTAGGAGTAAGAAAAGAACGTAAAATGTTCCTTTGAAACCAACTAAAAGACATGCAGACCACTGGCATATCCCAACAAGTTCTTCAGTCGGTGTGGGAAAAAGGCTGCATTTAAAATCACTTTCCCCTATGTCAGTTATCCTCTGCAGAGTGAATGCTGTTAATCAGTTGCTGCTGTGATGAACATCTGTGAGTGAGGAGGAACAGTGAGCAAACTGCATCTAGGTCTTTGCTGGCAGTGGTGATGGGGGCACAGAATGGAGAGAGCTGAAGGTTGTTGCAGTAAATTCCATGATGGGTACCTCTGCCCTCTGGCACTGGTGGTGAAGGTGCAGAGGCCCTAGAGAGGAAGGGAAGCTTTGACTTTCTGCACAGTTTGAAAGCCGCTCCTGCTTAGGGGCATCAAAGCAGTGACGACTCTGCCCTCACTTTCTTTCTAATCTGAGGCAAGCTGGCTGAGCTGTTACAGTCAACATGGAAGGGTATTTCTGGGCAAGGAAGGTTTAAGGGGAGGTGTGGAAGAGTAGCTGAAGCATAAAACTATTACTGATGTATGGCATATGTTGCTTTTCTGAATCTGTAGTCAGGCGCTTCCACAGAATTGGGATTTATGTTGAAAACAGCCTTTTTTGAGTACATTCAGCCTGTCAATAGGTCTGTGCAACATTAACCAAGTACATATACACTTTCTTGTTCCAGTGTGAGATACTACCTCATATTTAAATTTAGATTTCTGCTTCACTGCATTGCCCACTTCTTGAGCAGTTTTAAAGTGTAAATTAAGAAGTGTTTCTTCTTTAATAATTTTAAATCTGAATTATTAAAAGAAAGTTTCTTTATTGACTCTGCCGCTAGCACCACCAGATTTTCTTTGCCTTTTTAAATGATAGAATTTGCAGTAGTGAATGCAGTTAAAGAAGCATTCATAGTGGCTCCTACTGAAGTCTGTATATGACTTGGAATACATTCCCCATGAGTCAGGAAATGATGATTTGGATGCTCTACTCTGTTAAATTCAGTCCAAAGAGCCTTTGGAGAAAGTGAAATATTTGGGGGACTAAAATAAAAAAAATAAACTCAAGTGCCCACCTGGCACAATTCCAGTGAGGGACATTCCACTAGAAATGAGCTGAGTCCAAGTTCTGTTTGGAAAAGTCAGTCTCTTGTTTTGCAAGGTTACGTGTTTCCATCAGAATTAATAGGAGTCTGTTATACATTTGCTATGTAGTTTCCTCTCCATGGGTATGTTGCTCACCCATCTGAGGAATGAAAGGCTCTTGTGAATTCTCTATAACCTAATTCCAATTCGCCCTGAATTTACTGCCTTGATAAGATGAACAGAATTTTGACTATACTTTCCAATATCCTTCTGAAGAGAAGGATAAAATGCTTCTATCTTTCTCTTTTTGCCACTTTTTCTTTTATTTTCTTTCTTTTCCTGCTGACTTTGCCTATATAAAGATTTTTTTTTTTTTTTTGATTTCCCTGGTCAAGGCCTGAAATAATTCACTTTACAGAATATAAGACCCATAGTATTCAATAAAAAAGATATTTCATCTGGAGTGACCTCAGCCTTAATTTTTGAAGAAATGAATACAAAAGCATAAATTTATTTTCTTGACTGAACTATTGGCTATTTGACCCACTGGCATTACCTCCACACCACAGTCCTTCCGCAGCATAAGGCTTGCTATAGTATCCCATAGAGCACAACATCCTTCCAGCTAGAAAACTGATTTTTATTCCTGCCCTTTGCTCCGTTTCTGTGATAAGTGGCTTCCCTCTATTCAGTTATTTAGTAACTCAAAGTGCAAACTTTGGTCCTTAGGGACACTCCTTCCAACTTAGAGAAATGCTTTCTTTGGTCTAGAGTGGTTGGTTAGAAGGGACAGAGAGATCTCATTTCCAAGATATTGTCAGTGATTGTTTCTCTCTATTGACATATGAGACAAAACTGCTTCTCAAGGTGGATCCAGTCCCAGTATTAAAGATTTTTGTTTCATTTTGGTTTTCATTTGAGCTCTGTTATGTTTCATCCTCTTTTGCATAGAGGCACTTTTTTGGAGGCACTTCTACTATGAGCAGCTTTCTGGGACACAGATGACTTGGTCATCATGCTGGGATTTGATGACTGAGAACTGTTCACCATGTAGGTGCACAGTTGCAATTTAAATGGGGAGACTCTTACTGTACGGGTATTCCAGTAGATACTGGAAATGTCCTGCAATATTGATAGAGGTATGAAATATGCTCTGGGAATTAATGAGAGTTAATGCTACTCTTAGTAGGCCCTGTAGGAGATGAATTGTTTCCTTATGATGTATGATCTCATAAAAATGTAGAAAATTTTTGCCTGTGTTTGAAATCTCAGCATGAGCGGGATTTTCTGTCCTTGCGGACTTGCTTCTGTCTAAAGAACCATTTTATTCTTGGAAACAAAATAACATTCCTTAAAGCTACTTCCCACACAAACTCCCCTTTCTAGACTTGTGTTGCTTAATTTATTTAATTCTGGGGTTATCCAGTGGAGCTTTTTGTGATTAATAGCTGATACCACTGTGAACCCAGCACTAAGAATATTTCCTGGGCAGTAGTCGTGCTTCTTACAGGCTGTGTTTGACTGATGTGAGGGTGTGAACAGAACAAGCACTAGGGAAAAGGTCACTCTGAAGAGTGTCTCAGTGGTGTGGGTTCAGTGTCTGCATTATACATCTGCAAGTTTATCTTTTTTTCATAGACTTGGAGATGGAGCTGCTTCTCTGTACAATTTTGTCTGTATTAAGCATTGCCAGGCATCACTGTAGTGTGGTGGTCCCTTTGCTTGCAATATGAATTACTATGGGAGGGCAGGGGGAAGTAAAACATGGGGATTCAGTAGTGTTAGTGCCATTTTCATCTCATATTTACTGGTCCAAGAGCCAATAGTTTAAAATTACTGATAGGCTGGCAGCTTGCATGTAAATTGTTGGGTTACATATTTCTGCTTGCATTTGCCATCCAGTCCAACTACATAGGTCTTGAAGTTTCAGAGCTTTTGACATTTTGCAGTTTCCTCTTATTTTGCTGGGAGGCGGGTGAGAAGTTTGTGAAAAGAGAGTGCTTCCTTGTTCAAATGGGTTTCTGGGCAGGAGAAGGGTAAAATTCAGCAGGTACTTCTTGTTGCTCAAAAGATTTTGATATGCATTTTGACACGTTGGATATGTCTTCTTTACAGCAAGTAGCAAATGGGGGTTACAGGAAATTCAATCATCCTTGCAGTGGGAAATATTCTTGCATACTGTGTATTTATTTTATAAATTCCCCTGCCTGACCAGGGAAGCAGAGCCAAGACCTGAGATGATTGTAGGAGACAATGTACGACTGCTTACTGTCTTTATCCATACGTAATCCATCCTTAAATTTAAGCCATAAGATGCAAGAAAAATTAATTATATACATGAGATTTAATTATGCTTTTAAAGGGTGAGACAAAACTAACTGCAGCAGGTGATGATTTGGATAAACTCCTGTACAACCTATCAAATAAATCAGTGCTGTGTAGAACTAGAGACAACAAGCAGGGATATTGGCACATGTTCTGCAAAGACATACACCAGTGAATATAATAATAATAATGTTTGCAGCCCTAAGGGAATAAGGCAGATGTTTCTTCTATGAGAGAGGGTAGGCTTCTGTTCTATTCGTATACAAATAGGCCTTCTTTTTGAATCATGCTGAAGGACTGTGTACCCAGATCAAGTGGTAGCCCAAGTAGGGTTGGATTTGTTTGGTTTTGTTTGCTTGTTTTTCCTGTAGTGTGAAGCTGTGCTGGGGAGCAGAGGGGATTTTATAAGGCAGTCTGGTTTTCTGTGGAGTGTGCTCAAATCTTTGCTACAAGATGCAAGCAAGTTGGGCTCAGAAGCTGAAAGAACTTGCCGTATCTTCAGGCAGGTTGTTGGCTTGCTGTAGGTACTTAGAAATTATCCACTCTGTGCCACTTCCCTGCAGCTTTCTTTGGTTATCTGAGAACACATTTAAGCAAATGACCTATCCTTGAGGAAGGAGAGTGTGTTGGTCGCGTACAGTTCTAGGAAATCTTCCCTAGGTGTACCTTAGTACTTAAACTTCTCTTTTAATCATGAACAAGAAAAAGCCTCGACATGAACATGACCTCTTGCCATGAGAATCCAGGAGACTAGAACTAGGTATTGGCAGCCCAGAGAAGGCAGTATAATAGAGTCAGTAGCAAGTGGCGCAGCCACCGCTCCCTTGTGTACCACATGCTCTAGATCACAAGGATATGTATTGTTTTGTAGAGCAGATTCTCTCATTTGGGTATTTTAGGGGGGTTCTCTCTGTCCCTCCTTTTATGTAGTCTTTGTTGCATGCTGCTGTTTGCCAAAAGCACCCACTGACCATGAAAGGAAGGTGTCTGGGTTTAGGTAAGAAGTTACTTTTCAGACCCTCATAATTGATCACTGCCTGCATTACTCAGAGCATCAACTCTGTGGACTTTGACCTAAATATAGATGAAGACTTGTTCACCCTCATGCCATGAAATGCTTAACAGCCCCAAGGCCTAACACTGTATGTCGTGGCTCTGAAACCAGCTTTCTTTGTTGGTGTAAAGTCTCCTCCTCTAAATATTACAGCAGCCAGAAAATATATTTTATCTGGATGCCACTTAAAAATAAATACACACAGAAAACAACCCAAAATCTTTGAGCAGAACTCATTCCAAATATCCATTCTTCATGGAGACACTTTAGGTTAAAAGTTCAACAGGTTCACCAAGCTGCTGGCTTAGAGTTCAAACCTACTTGCATAATGTTGAAGTTTCAGGGCATTGAACCCAGAGTATCCCTTGTCAGAATGTTGAACAAAAATAAAAATGCTGTAATAAAATGCTGTATATGACCTTTCCGTAACTTAATTTTCTAGAGTGAATTTATTTCCAGTGCCAAATTGACAGCTCTGGAATCTGAGTAGCATGAAAAATAGATATATAAAATGGCACTTTGACCCGGTCTGTGCCTTGACATACAGAAACCATCTCTAAGCTGAAGAGAGCATCAGAATCCTCAAGCCCCGTTCTCTTTGTGATGCATCTACTTGACTGTTTCTTCCATCACTAAAGAAGTCTTTTAACTATCATCGCCGCCAGTCACTTTTCAATATGTGGAATTGAACTGAGAACTACCATGTAACTTTATTTACAGGTTTTCAGTGACAATTAGAAATATACTGCACTTTGGCCGAGGTACCAAGTAGGAAAATGGTAAATCTACAGCCTGGAACCTGAGTGTTGATGAACACTGGTTTTGAAGGTATTCAGTCCCATCCATGAAAACCATGCAAAAGTCCAAATGGTATCTGTGTTGGGTTTCTCCCAGTTATACCCATTTGCTGTAAAGACTGTGAGTTGCTTTTCCCAATGAGAGAACTTCAGGAAAATTTTACCAGTACAGGTAATTGATTTGCCTGTCAATAATGAAGACAGCACTTGTACACCTACATCTGTGGCTAGTTTCCATTGGTTATAACCAAGGCATATTTCTAGTCAAGTTGAGCTTTACTGTCCTTGTAGTGGTCCTGAACACAGTGTTAGAATGGAAATTGGGTTTTGTGTGCTGTGATAATATTAGACAACAGATGAAACATTCTTCTATTAATTGTCTGAATAAGAGCACGTCATTTCACATGGACATGAGCTGGAGTTTGGGAAGATGTAATTGGACCTCTACCATTTGTTTGTTTTTCTTGGAACACACTGGCAGTTCTTACCGGTTATTTCTCCCTCATCAGAGATACTCTAATGCCCTCAGCAGCTTATTTTGTCTGGAAAATTCAGGCACCCAGGATAATTATGACAACAAAAGCAACATTTTGACTCCCAAATCCCCTGGCAAAATAGTTACATCATGTCTGGAAATAATTAGGCAATGACAGAATGGAAAAATTACAATGACTTAAACAAGAGAGGACGCTGTTAGTAAAGGGGTTTTGTGTGATCATTCTTCTGAGCATAGCAGTTCTTAGTGCAACTGCGAAACTCTGGATTGACACCCCTTATAACTAAACTCCACTATTCCCAATGGAAATATTGCAGAGATTTCAAGTCTCTAGACCAAGCTCTAGTGTTAATCTGCCTTACCAGTATTCCTGGTCTTTTGGCTTAGAGGTTGAGTGGGATAGCTTGTTCTCCAGATCAGCCTGCTCTTGGCTTCTTTCTTGAGGTGATCAAGGACTCAACACTCGGGTGCATGTCTCACCCTTGGGATCTGGTCTTACGGATAGAACTGACAGATGTTACCGATTACGGCTAGTTTCAAACCAGTGATGTTCTTAGAGGCATTTCATACCGTAGGACCTGTAAAAGGCATGGCACTTCACCTTTCTGTAGGGGAAAATGCTTCTTCAATACCAAAGCAGAAGGCTAATATGCTGGTTCTGGCTGTCAAAGTGTGTGTCTGCTTGATTGACATCATCATGGTCTATTTCATCTTCAGTCTATTAATTCTTATGCTGAATATGGGTTTCATCTCACACTCCATCATTCAAGACACTCTTTCCTGTGCAACTACATCACAGCATTGTACTCACCACCAAAACAGAAGGAAGTTTAGAGTCTAACCTGGGTTTGCTGTCTAGACAGCAGGCTGGGGTGTATCTGTACCTTGCAGAAAAGGCGATTCAGACTTTGGTAGGTAGCACAGACACAACTTGGACTGTAGTCTTCTCCTGAAGTCATGGACTTGAGATTACAGTATATTCTTGGCAAGTCCTAAAAATAACATTTTTAACACCTGAATTCTTTCAACAATAAAATGTGGGGATTGTAGAAAGTGTTTGAAAAGACTTACTGCTGGGTGTTTTTATCCTCATTTATGATTGGGTCCAGGCTTGGCATCCATGGAATTCTTTCCCCATGGTTTTTTTTTTTTTTTTTATGTAGCTTGTTTCCCACAGCTCTTACTATCACAGTGATTTGAAGAAGAGCAATGACATAACTAACCAACCTACCTAGTGAAGATGATGCTGTGGTAGGGGAAATCATTGCATAAAATACCATTATTTCATGAAACATGAATTTATCCATGCTGAATTTGTGGATGCTGCTAAATGCTGCCTCTACAGCAGCTTCGTTACTGGGGTGTGAACCATTGTTCTTGGAAAGATTCCAGCTGGGTGACTACATTTACTGACCTACTGTTTTTATGACTATTTGTGTAGTACTATAAGTTTACTTGGCACTGTACAATAACTGACTTAAGCAGATAGCTTAGATCCTACACTGGAAAACCTATAACCTCAGTGCCACAGCTAGGACAATGGAGTACAATGCAACAAAATTGAAACATACTGATGAAATACAATACAACAAAAACAAAATGTACATCTTTACAATGTGAATTGTAAAATTACACCTTTTTTACAATTTACAATTTTACACAAGGGGGTAGATTTACACCTTGCGTCATGTAGTAGGTGTCTCTTCAGAGGTCTTTTTCTCTGTAATATCTGCTTAAAAAATAAAGAGGAATTTTGCTGTTTAAGGCATAGGAAGTGGCTACTACTAAGCTACTAATAAGAAAATATTTCAAATCTAAGAGTTATCATGAAGGAAAGTGAAGATTTTGCTATGGAGCAGTGGAAAAACATAGAGAATGGAACTAAACTGGTAGACAGAAAGAGAGGACTAAGGCGAAAACTGGAAAGTGTTCATCCTTGCCTGAAGGAATTTTTTGTTGTGGGTTTTTTGCTTCTTATTTATTTATTTATTTTAATAGTAGGGAATGGAGTAATCTTTAGGGAGGCTTATTAATAGAACAAATGTGGTTCATGGTGATGAAGACAGGAAAATTGATTTTGATAGCAGTCCAGACTCTGACTGAGAAGAGGTAGATGTTGCTGAAACTGCAGTGCTGCAACACTAGAAAACTTGGAAGTAATAACAGGGGAGGTCAAGGAAAGAAAAGCAGGACACCAGACTACTGCACTCAAACCAGAAAGGTTGCTTATATTTTAGGGGTATGCAGTCTTGTGGATCCACCAACGTGTTGGTTGGAATTGTTGGCAAACTTGCCTAAGTGTGGAACTGATAAATAAGAATGGGAATCAGTGGTACAATAAGCACTAAGTAAAAATGTGCGCCTGCCTCCAGAGTTGCTGTTTATCAGGACATCTTGGCCTATGCTCTTGGCCAAATATCTTGTGTGCTTAGATACTGAGGAGATGAGGGACACGTGTTCTGGGTAAACACTTGTATTGTATTTTACTTGTTTTGTTTGCAGGTGGAGCTGTGGTGATCACATTGCCATTCAGAAATGTTGAGGATGTGTAGGCTTACTTGCAATTAAATGAGATGCAAGATTATAATAACACTCAGCTTTTAGTGTTTAGGAGGACAGATTAGTTTTGACCCTGCAAATTTTTGTGTGGCGTCAGAGTTTTAGTCAACCAATACATTTGTGAAAAGAAAATAACTTCTTAGTAGGTAAAAAGATGAATGGATTGTTCAGTCAGACAAGTCAGATATAGAAAATTATTAATCTCTACTTGATTAAAAGTTAGACAAAAAGGTGTAAAGAAAATAAATAATTACTAGCCAGTTTTATGATACTGACTCTGCTTTGTTGCTCTTTCCACTTCTTATTTTGAATCTTGATTTGACTGTTGCTTTTCTATGAATGCAATTTGGATTGATGAATGGATTGGGAAGAACATAAGGAACCTGCTGGTGTCTTTTTTCTGTTTTCTTTTGTTGTTCAGTTTTTGGGTTTGTTTGGGTTTTTTTTTTTTTGTAGTGCTTCTCCCTCTCTCCCCTCATGCCCAGGTGAGGACAGTGAGAGTGTTGCAAGTTCATCTCTTGAAAAGGAAAGACCTCTTACAATTCTTTAGCTTTTTTTAGGTTGGTAAGCTGGTATAAGGTGAGAGGTATTGGATTTGTGGGCACTAACAGACTAACATTAGTGGTCATTTGTCATCCAGTGCATCCTGAGCATCCTGAAAGTATTAAAAATAAACACATTTTTGACAGACATGTTACATTAAGTATTTCTTCAAATAACCCTAGCCTTTTCTCTCAGGACATACTTCCTAGGCAATAAATGAATAAATACATAAATAAATGAAGTTTGAATTAAAAATTAAAGAATTAAGTACTAATAATATATAATACTATATGTATACCGGGATTTTCTTTCCTGTGATCTATTGATCCATTTTGGGCCTATCCTTCATGTTGCAATTGCTTCATGTTGCATCTGACATCTGTCATGTTACATGTGACATACATGGAGAATTCCCGTGGCAATTGGAACATGGTGTGAAGCTCATAGTTTCACCATGTGTGTAC
Source organism: Amazona ochrocephala (assembly GCA_039720435.1). Taxonomy (NCBI): domain Eukaryota; kingdom Metazoa; phylum Chordata; class Aves; order Psittaciformes; family Psittacidae; genus Amazona; species Amazona ochrocephala. The sequence continues at coordinate 106,924,659 of CM077878.1, forward strand.
TGGAGAAGCAATGTGATCTAGGGAACTGAGCATAGGATCAGTATGGAGCTCTTTAGCTTTACCCTATGTATATATTTTGACAATTTTTAGACCAGTGATTATTTTCTTAATTTTATCATCAGTAAGTGATGGTGAAGGTAGCTATTATAATGCTATGAAGTTCTCGTGGTTTATTATTTTATAGCTGAATAACATAGAGATTCAATATTGGATTTGGGGGTGGAAGGCAAGTTGGGTTATGCTCCAAACCAGTCCAAATTCATGTTTCTTTTTACTTTCATAATAATACATCACATTTATATGTTTTATCCTGCCATAGAGAAAGATATAGATTTGAAGGGAAACAGAAGGATTTACCAAACAGAAGGATTTTAAACCAGTGTGGACAGTGATTCTGCATCACACATTGAGTCCCATGCTTCCCGCTCAGGTGGGAACTGTGCCTACATCCACCGAAAATGTGTCTGTTGATGACCGATAAAGATTCAGCTCTGGAAGTGAGTGTGTCAGTGTTTTCCATTAATGCTTCCTTTCATTGCAAACTGGCTTTGGAGGACTGCATGTGTTTAATTAACTCTTTCTTCTGTTTTTTCCAAAGGTGATGATACATAAGTAGTTTTCTCTGGTTTAGTTATAGTTGTGCTCTGGCTGTTCACTGTGGTGAAGGACAGAACAGTGAGGTAAGAATTAGGTTAATCAGGTATCTTGCACAGGAGAGCTGCTGGCATAGCAGTTGTTTCAGGTGTCTTATTTGTGGAACATTGCTTATTCAGGATATATTCACATGAAAATTATAATTTCTGAGATGACAATGAAGAAAAGAGATTGAAGAAACCATTTAGAACTTGCAATTGAAAGAGGATGCTGGTGTGCAGTTAGCATGGATCCCATTCCATGTAGCTAAACTTTCTGATAAGACTTAAAAATTGCATTAGCTTAATTATGTTTGGTCACTGTGACAAATGGTTTTGAAATGAACACATATGCCCTGTCAGAGGAAGAGGACGTTGTTATAATTGGACCTTGGGCAGTGTTCCAAACTGTGACTCCTGACCTGAGCCGAACCACAGATGGGGCTGGGAAGCAGGAGGGGGATTGCTGTGAGGAGCGGGTGTGTGGTTAGTGGTTGAAGTGACAGCAACTTGTTTGTGTTTTGCAAAAGGGTAAAACGGTACAACCGAGAAGAGCTGTGTGTAATAGTGGAATTCTCTCCAGAGAGAGATTTCCCATTGATTCTGCTGGAGGTATATTTAGAAATAGATAATTGAACATGTTTCATTTTTACAATTGCTTTACTTGCAAGAAGTTAAAGGCAATAGAGCTTTTATTAGATTTAAAAAAAAAAACAACATTTTTTGTTGTTTCCATACTTCTTATTTTTGAGAGCTTTGCTATCAATTACCACTCAAAGATGAAAGACTTTCTTTTTAAATTTTCTTTGTTGCCTTCTGCCCTACACCCCCCCTATCCTTTGGAAGCACATTTCCCCCAGATTTTGGTTCTTAAATAAATGCCCTTCAGCATCTGGTGAGTGGCAGGGTTAATCTTTAGAAAGATAGTGCTCCCACTTAGAAACATCATTCATTCATTCAGTGATCAATTTCTAAAATACCTATGCTGGATTCCTCTCGAAGTGTTCAATTATTCTGATTTTCAAAGTATCTAGACACCTCACCTATCTACAGCTATGGTGTTGTAGCAGTACAGAAGTACCATTTTACCCCTCTGTGTCAGTATGAATTTCCTGCATGCTGCTTATGAACAGACCTGGAAAATGCCAGTGTTAAGAGTACAAGTTGTGCAATGGAACGATGCTTTGTGAAAGTGAGGCACTACAAGGTTACTATTTATGTGAGCTGTGCATGCTTTTGCGGAGTATTAAAAGCTGAGTAGCTTTTGTTGAGTTTCTAAAGTATAGATCCCAAGGACCACATGCTGATTTTGTAAAAACACTGCAGGAACAAGCACTAGCTTGTGCATTTTTTTGGCATTATGGGTGAAGAAGGCCTAGAGACTGTTCACCTCTTAGGTGAACCTGCTCAAGACGGAAGCTGAGTTATGTAATGTCGGTACAGAACAACCACAGGTACTGCACCGCAGTACTTGCTTTGTAGAAAATGTTGATCTTCTTGTCCATTTATATAGTACTCATTTCCTGGAAAAATATCTTTTCTAGAGGAGTGCTTACCAAAGTCTTGTCCTCAGCTCATAAAGGAAAATGTAATGGTCCGATCAATTCAATCTCTCAGTCATTTGTTCCAAGGATCATTCACTTTCCGTGCCCCAGGGAATGCTGTTCCTTTGATGGTTGGTAAAGAAGCCTCTAGGCAGTGGGCCAGAGCTTGGTTACAACTGAATTAAGTACAGTTATATTGTAGTTAAATCAGGTCTCATTGATTTGAGTTCCTTCCAAACCAAAATTTGTCAAACTAATGGGTTCAAACCTCATCCATGATCAGATTACCATCAAGGACATTCTACTCAGAGTAGTCCCTGAGAAGATGGTCTCTGGTGGACAAGTTCGACTTCTTCTGAGGCTCTCTTGTGAAATCTTCTAAAAACTGAATCTCTTAAGTCTCCACCACTGAGGGGAAGCAGAAGTTGCTGTGCATGTCATTCTGGTAGATTTGAGGGCATTTTGGTTATGCTGACAGTGTCAGAGAACAGTTCCAGGGTTAAGTTGACCTTTGGCATCTCCTAGTGAGAATATTCTTATGAATGTACTTTTGAAGCCAGCATCACACTACCCTAGTGTCCTGCTGAGACAAACCACCCCTTGCAGGGTTGGCATGAAGAGCAAAGGAAAGTGGACTTGCCAGAAGGCAGTACTTGATACCAGCTAACTTTCAGCTGTGTGAGAGTTGCAGCTGATGCCCCTCCAGTGCATAAGAGAAGATGCTACATAAATTAATTCTAGCACAAAGTAGGGTAGGTGCCTGCCAAGCACATAGTGCTGCAAGGGTGGAGGTTTGGGTGCTTTGGTTTTTTGTTTTGTTGTTGTTTGTTGCTTAGGTTTGTTTTTTTTTCCTTAAGTAAGCATGGTGATGTCTATACAAAATGTCCCTGAAGAGCCTCTGGCTGTGTGCAGTATGTTAAGTCCCAGCATGCAACTGCTCTCCTAAAGGTGCTTTTCCTAGCACAGCTACTTAGTCTTTATGAGAGCTCAAAGCAGCCTTGTTCTGGCAAGCAGGCTAAAGCATTGTTGGGCAGGTTAGGGCAGCAGCTGCTCTAATGACAAAGCTCAGCTGTGTTGCTGCTGATACAGCATCCAGCGTCCTGTGGTTTGGTTCACCTGCCACCTCCATCCCTGCTCTCCTGCCCTGTGCCCAGGATCTGGGCTTCACAACAGGCTTTAATTATTTACTCTCTAAGGATGTGGCTTATTCTGCAGATTAAGTGAAAAAACAAAGTCCTTCAAAAATATAACACAAATAAGCCCCTGAGCTGTCAAACAACAAGTCCCTTAAAAGGGCAAAATATGTGGCTCTCTGTGGACTGCACAGATCCCTCTTTTCCAACTGCTGGCAGGAGACTTCCTGTTTGGATGGGCTGCTTACAAATGGTGTTGTGTGGTGAAATCAGTGGCTCTTAGCTCCTCCTTCAGGCCTCCTTTTGCCTCCCTTTTTACTCCTGATACTAAAGCTCCTCAAGCCTGGGTCCTGTCAAGACGGGGTAGCTCAAGTGTGCATTTGAAAACATGCATTAGCATTGCACAGTTTTCCTGGATGTGAGTTATGTGTATTTGAAAGTGGGATAGGCAAAATGGTTCTACTGCAATACTCCTGGACATAGAGCCATAGTGTTGGTGTTCTGGCTCCAAATGAGGGGGGGGGGGAATTGATTTCTTCTTTAATGTTTCATTGCTCATTTTATCTTGAACAAATGGCATACCTTTGGAGGATTCTTCGCGTTATTCTGGGTAAATTCTCCAGCGTATGCTTTTTGCTTCTGATACTTTGGTTCCTTTACTATAGTGGTGAGAGAAAGGCTAATGGCATTCAATGGTAGCATTCAACCTTGGCTGCTGAGTATTGCTAATAAATCTACCTCCTGGGAAATCCCACACTGAATTTGTAAAACCTCTTCAGAAACTTTGGGAAAGGTGATTTATGCTGCCATACAGGAACATGTTAATACTATATAAAAGCATAGCTATGTTGTCTATCTTAAGTGTTTGGTTTGCTCTTTTGTGTCTCGGATCCTTCTGTTCTCTTTCAGGTATTACACCTATGACTTGTAACTACAGAGCGCTGCACAGGTCCAACAGAGTCTTGTTTATCAACTAATGTCCGGTTTGTTTTCTTTTTTCTTCCTGTAGAACATGATCAGAAGATAGCATCATACACCATGACCATGGCACCCCGGAAGAGGAATCGTCATGCATTGGGGTTTCTTTGCTGTTTTGGGGGTAGCGACCTCCCTGAAATCAATCTCAAGGACAACAACCCCCTGCAGTTCCTTGAGTTTTCTGTCCCAATTCCACCAGCAGAAGAGCTCAATGCCAGGTTCTCTGAACTTGTGGTAAGTTTCTGCTGGCAGATTGATGTATTTTAGGGGTGAATGAACTCCTCCTCTCAGAGAAAGGAGTAAAGGGACTTAGGGAATTTATTAGGGATAGGATAAATACTTATGTTGAGGCTTCTCCCTCCCCCTCATTCTTTTATGACCAATTCCTTGGTGGGAGAAAGGAGACAAATGACAGGGTGGATGACAGTGACACTCTGTGCATAAGTACAAGAAGATGCTTAAATATGCTTATTTATTCTCACAGCATTATGCAATCCTCCAGATGTAGGATTGGGCATATTAGAAGGAACCTCATAAGTTCTGCAGAGAATGAATCCCTCACAGCCAATTTCTTGTTAGCAACTTTGATATGAAATCTGCTGCATGATACAGCACAGTAGGGGTTTTGGACCTATAAAATAAGGACTATACTGTTTGTTGATCGTTAAGATACTTCTGGTGAGGTACAAAAAGCAGGTGACCATGCTGATTGTTTCATCATCCAGCTGCCTTTGAACCATGAAATTCCTTCCTGTTCATAATGTCTGTAACAGCACAGACATGAACAGGAAGGGAAGGATGTATTTCAGGTGAACTTTGTTGTTTGTTTTTGTGGTAAATGTCAAAGATTCCAGTAGCAGGCACTGCACTTACTGTTCATGCTTGGTATCAAATGTCATCACTGTCTTTGCCCTCTTGTTCAACCTGAATGCAAACCACATGCAGAGGTCATAGGGCTGTGATATATTGCAGTCTGCATTGTGAAGGTGATGCCCATTTGATGCAGTTGGTCAGCTATCTCATTACTACTCTGCGATCGGAGGTTATGTAAAGTAAGTGTATATATATACCTGAGTGCTGGTACTGAGATGAGAAATCATAGAATCATAGAATCATAGAATAGTAAGGGTTGGAAAGGACCTCAAGATCATCGAGTTCCAACCCCCCCGCCATGGGCAGGGAAACCTCCCACTAAACCATGCCATCCAAGGCTATGTCCAACCCCACCTTGAACGCCACCAGGGATGAAGCATTCACAACTTCCCTGGGCAACCCATTCCAGGGCCCCACCACCCTCACAGTAAAGAATTTCTTCCTCAGATCCAATCTAAACCTCCCCTGGTTAAGTTTAAACCCATTACCCCTTGTCCTCTCACCACAGTCCCTAATGAAGAGTCCCTCCCCAGCATCCCTATAGTCCCCCTTCAGGTATTGGAAGGCTGCTATGAGGTCTCCACGCAGCCTTCTCTTCTCCAGGCTGAACAGCCCCAATTTTCGTAGCCTATTTTCATACGAGAGGTGCTCCAGTCCCCTGATCATCTTCGTGGCCCTCCTCTGCACTTGTTCTAACACTTCCATGTCCTTTTTATGTTGAGGACACCAGAACTGCACACAATACTCCAAGTGAGGTCTCACGAGAGCAGAGTAAAGGGGCAGGAGCACCTCCCTCGACCTGCTGGTCACACTCCTTTTGATGCAGCCCAGGATACGGTTGGCCTTCTGGGCTGCAAGCGCACACTGCCGGCTCATGTTCATTTTTTCATCAACCCACACCCCCAAGTCCTTCTCCACAGGGCTGCTCTCAATCTCCTCCCTGCCCAACCTGTAGCTGTGCCTGGCATTGCTCCGACCCAGGTGGAGGACTTTGCATTTAGCATGGTTAAACTTCATCAGGTTGGCATCAGCCCACCTCACAAGCGTGTCAAGGTCCCTCTGGATGGCATTCCTTCCCTCCAATGTATCAACCGAACCACACAGCTTGGTGTCATCGGCAAACTTGCTGAGGGCGCACTCAATCCCACTGTCCATGTCACCCACAAAGATGTTGAACAAGACCGGTCCCAACACTGATCCCTGGGGGACACCACTCGTTACTGGTCTCCAGCTGGACACTGAGCCACTGAGCACTACTCTTTGCGTGCGGCCATCCAGCCAGTTCTTTATCCACCGAGTGGTCCACCTATCAAATTGATGTCTCTCCAACTTAGAGAGAAGGATAGAACAGAAAATACTAGATTACAGAATTAGAGGAATTTGACAATAGTCTTCCTACATTACACTTATAACATTAGCCCAGTGAGTTCTTGTCCATTACCATGGCTTCAGAGTGCTATGAAAATAACCATATAATCTGGGTATGTAAGTGGAGGTTAACGTGTGGGCAACTATAGTAAGTCATACTAAACATACGGACAGCTATAGTTTGTCAGATCAGTGGTCTGACAGCCTAGCCTAGGCTCCTATTACAAGATGGGGTCCAAAGCAGATGCCTAGGGTGTTTAGGCCTAGGCTGCATTTAAGATGTGGACCTAAAGTGATCTTTTCCATGATACTCTCTGACCTTGTAGCAATTTTTAGCTCAAGGGCCTCCTCAGCCAAATTTGCCTTCTGTGTACATAGTAATTTAGTATTGATTTGTTTTCCATTAACTGTTTCCATGTTCCCTAGGACCCATGACAATTTTTTTAGCATTTACATTTTTCTATGACAGGACTTTGGGAATGAGAAGATTTGCTGCTGTTTCAGGAAGAATAGGGTGTACAGCAAAAAGAGAGTCTGCTTGCCTCTAGGTAGCAGATGAGGAATCTCCTTTTAACAGAGAGATTTCACAAAATCCTGGTCTATATTTAAGTAAGTTTATCTTTTATGTGAGACTACTTGAATTTCTCTCTGAAAGTGCAGCTGACTGACTGGAGAATTCTGCTTGGTGACCAGTATCTCTCATGAGTAAGAGTGTAATCTGCTGTTAGTTTAATTCTGGGGGCTGTTGATTTTCACACTCAAAGCTTTAATTGCTGTATCAAAGTTCACCAGTACTGAGATCCATTGAAACATTTAAATCAGCTTTTATGAAGATGTCACCAACAGATACACTTTGCTTCTGAACTTGGCATGTGAAAGCTTGAACTTGTTTACCTTTGAGTCATTGTGAAAGACTTGGTTTAGCTGCTGCTGGGCTTTTGCTCACTGAGAAGGGTATTGGTTTCTATGAGGAGTTTTGAGAGTTTATGGTGGTATTAAGGGTGCTTTTAGCTTTTTGTTTTATGCCTGATAAATACTGGGTTTCATGGGCTTGTGGCAAAACAGCTCACAGCTGCTTTCTGGAAGTCTATTAAACAGTATAATTTATAATGTTTTTGGTGCAGAATTTAATGACAAGCATACACGATGATCTGTAAAAGTTTTTGGCCCCAGTATTTGAGAGTTGTTGGTCTGTGCTATAACTTATTAAATGTGCTGGTGCTGACAGCCTGTAACTGGCACATGCATTTCAAACAAATGAAGCCATTGAAATTAAAATAGATCATATTCATGTTCTTACATTTAATGATAGTAACTTAGCCATCATTATGTGAGAAGTGAGCTGGGAGAGAAAAGTGCTGTTTTTCAGAAAGCTAATGGTGTACATTGTACATTTTTATAAAGTACTTGGATAAGATAGGTATACATGTCCAGAGGAGCTCCTGGGTAGGCAGGTAACATGGGAGCAGTTAAGGGCTTTGAGTGAGAGAACCTGGGTGAAAAAACAGAATGGCCAAATGCGGAATTTGCCTAGAAGGGCTAGTTTGTCCACGGGTCCGGATTAATGCATGTTCTATGAGACACTACTATAAAACAGGCTGCATCTGTATTGACAGGTCAGATGAGATTTTAATTAGATTAGAAAGATTCAGTATAAATGCACCAGTGTAAATCAGCAACCTGGAAGTGCCTGAGAGGGCTCTGTGTGTGTACTACCCTCCCTGCTGCTTATCTGTTAGTCTAGTCTGGGTACACTTGTACTATATAAAAAACAGATTTGAGTGTAAAGCCTTCTGACACAAATCCCCAAGTGAAATGATGACACCAACATCATCTGAGATCTGTTTTGAGAAGAGCATTTGTGTTAGATCCCTGAAGCAGGCTCAGGGGGTATCGCCTCATCTTGCCATCTGCTCTACAAAGGGTATAAAAAAACCCATTGATGTGCTTGAATGAATTTTTAAAAGCCTTATTTTCCCCCTTGTTGCAGTTAAAATCTGGGGCATTTTCCCTCATAAGAGTTAATGACAAGAAGAGCTAAGCCTAGCCATGCTGGAAAAGCCTCCCTTGTGATGAGTTTTCCAGTCCAATAAATATTCAGTATATTTCTATGTGCCTTTCTGAGAAAAATTGTCATTTTGAGGGCCAGAGCATGTGTTCTCTTGTTCTTGTGGTCCTTACATTAATATACTGAAAAATGAATTTGGAGATGTCCATTTTGAAAGACGAGGAATTGGAAATATGTTGGGATTGTTTATTTCTGATGGAGTCACAAGGCACCTCCAGAGTTTGCATGCTAAGATGACTTAGCCAGACTAAGGTGAATAAACATGTATGGGCTACTCTGTCTGGGGGATGCACCCAGGCCGAACAGCTGAGTAACAGCAGCTCCTTAACTGGACTCTGACAAAGTCAGTGGTTGTCAAATGACAAATTGATGCTGATTTCAGCATAAATATCTGTTCTTGATGCTGCTCAACCAGAAAACCAGTTCTAGGATGGATCCAAAGATTTTGTGTTATTTGAACCTGCATGCTGTGATGAGGCCTTGTCTCCTGGATTAGAAAATTAAACCAGAAAGGGTTACTCCTGTTATGGGTCAAATTCAATCTCTATTTATTCTATTGTGAACATACATGGAGTAGGTCTGAATGAAGACAATGCTCAGCATGATTTGGTCTGCTTTTGTTTAGGCTAAGGTAGGAGAAGATGTAGAGCTCACAGGCTGTCTGCTGGCAGTAATTGTCTTGAGACTAATGCAGTGGTGACAGTACAGGTAAGTCCTTATTAGAAGTCTAGATGCAGAAGAAACAAAGCAAACAAAAGTGCTTGTGACCACAAGCTTTACCCCTCGAAGGTCCACTTTTGTGCACCCAACTGAAAGAGTGAAGAACAGCTGGCATTAGCATCTCTCTTTCAATGAACAGGCAAGGAAGAGAAACTCTTGAGAGTAGGGTATGTGGCTTGGTCCTGTACCTTATAAATTATGAAACTGGGCCTACTGACCATCAAGGCTGTTCAAGCCAGCATCACTTCTGCTTTTTGCTTCAGTCTCTCTTCTCAGCTGGAACAGTGTATACTACCGTGGAGTAAAGTGCTGCTGCATTTGGTGGTCTTATTGGCAGGCAGCAAGCTGGTTTTGTGCCTGCTGGCAAAAATGGCAGTACTACGCACGTGTTTTTGCTTGTACAGATTTATTGACTGAACAGGAACTGCAAAAGAATCTGGAAGAACTATTGCAAGGCAAGGGGAAATAATTTGTTTCATGAAACAAGTTCTCCATGTCCTTGTTCATATTTCTTAGCAGCAGTGTGCTCTTGTCACAGTGGATTCTGATTCCTTTTGCCCAGTATTAGAGTCCTGGACTCTTCTTGTTGGTTAAGGGTGGCGTGCTGCTTGATGATAAAGATAATGCCGTCTAGATTGCTCTTATGCAAGCAACCTGATCCCAGATGTGAACATGGACCATGCCAAGAAGCGTAACTTCAATGTTAGCAATTCAATGAAATTAATAAAATGTAAAGAATGATAGCACAGAGGAAAGAGGTGAAAGTTCTTTACAAAAACTTCTTTACAAAAGAACTTGTGCTTTTGTTGTTTCTCTTTTTGTTTCTTTTGTTAGTGGCTCTGTTAAGGTGATCATGATATTTCAGAAGGTGGAAATCAAGATTGTCTACTTTAGCATGCACTGTTCCACAGGGAAGAAGTGGAATTGTCTTTTGAATTGGGGCTTTCAAAGTTGATCATATTATTACAGCCTTCAAGCTTGGATGAGTTACTTACACCACATTAGATTCTTACACTGGGAAAGAATTGAGAAATGATTACTTTTATCCCCTCTTAGCCTTGGCTCTCTTTGAAGTATTCTGCTATTTAGCTCAGGTGGGACATTGACTGGATTCTTTTCTCATAGTTTGTTACTATTATGTTGCATCTGAACCTGTTTTATTATAATTTTTTTCCTCTATTTTTTTTTCTCAAAGCCCCTATATAATATGTTTTGTTGACTTTATAGATTCAAAAAAGCTTTTATCCATATTACAATTTACCATCTTTCCAGGCTTTTCTAGAGCAAAATTTTGGACCTTATGCCAGCAAAAGTGCCTACTGAGTTCCATTATTTATAGTTGAGGAGCAGCATAAATACTTATTAACTCTCTGTATTTGACAACCTCAGAATTACCCAGCATCTTTTTTGTCCTGCCTTTATGTTTCTTCTTATCCGCTGAAATGACTTCATGTTCCCGTCATTCTTTAGTTGCTGAAAGAGCTTGCTGATTGAGTGAGGCAACATGCATTCTTCTCTCTCCCTCCCTCTCTCTTTGAAGAGATCTAGGACACACTTCTAGTAGCATTGAAAGAAGTGATCAGTAACAGAAGATTTGGGAAAAATCTGGTCTTTGCTTACTCTGTCACATTTCTCCACATCTGTTCCTCTTCTACCTTCACAGAGAGTAAAATTCACTGATTACAGTCTCTCTTCCCAGGGGAAAGTTGAGGGAAAAAGAAAGAAAAAGGAGTTTTATGTTGAAGGAGGTTAAGATACAGCATGGAAGTGTCTGAGAATACATTTATTTATTTCATTAGAGGAAGCAAAACAATTTCTGAGCAAGATATCAATTTGGCACATGCCAGATAACACACCTTCCTCAAGGGAGATGAGATCCAAACCTTAGTAACTGTAGTAGCAGTTCCCTCTGCAAACAGCTGACTTGGACGTAGCAAGTTTCCTTCATGCTTAGTTCTCCCATGCAGGCCATTTAATGTAATGGATACAACATAAACCTCAGATGAAAACTAGGCTTTACCACATTGAATAAGTACTCCCATATATCACCTGTCCCACTCAAGCTTGCCAAGTCATATCTGTGATAGTGTTCGTGAGGCCCCTCTTTGGTTCTGCAACCTGCAAGAGTATTCATGGTGTAAAAAAGTACAAGAAATGCCTCTGTTGTGGGCTTTCATGTGAACCTGGACAATATATGTCAGTGTATGTGTGCACAAGAGGGCAACAACTGTGTTTGTGTTTGTGTTTGTTGACGGGCCTGGAGAACAAAGTTCTCTATTTCTCAACCATCTCCCTTGGAATGCTTCTAGGGAACAGATATGCAGAGCTGCCTGATCTGTCTCTTGGCTCCCAGAGTTGAGCACCACCTTCCCAGAAATTATTCTCCATGTCTGAAGCTTGTGTAGACCTTACTTTCTCACTGAAAGTTTGTGGCTTAGAAAGACATGCATTTTAGGTCCTCACTTCAAACCCCAAACGTATCGTGTGTATTGATAACAGTATTTACTCACATTTAAATTCAGATGTGTTACCAAGATTTGAGTATTTCAGTTTCAAATTACCTGTATTTTGAGTCATTCTGTCCTCTTGCTGGATTATTTTGAATACAGGGATTTAGTTTGTGTCACTTGCCCTGCATGTAAGTCATAGTTCAGACTACACCTCTGACAGGCCTGTGGCTTTGAGTTGTTGATCAATGCATATTTCTCTGCAACTTTAATTTAAGAGGGCCTCTATGCCGTTTTGCCCATAAGAAGTTCTTTTATTCTCTGTGCGCATCCCCATTGTATTTTTCTGTAATGAATGATTGCACCTAATCAGTTAGGAAAGTTGTGTAGCGCCAAATGCAGTCAAGATCTGGAGAGGTTCTTCATTTTTATTCACCTATGATGAGCTCTGACTCCAGCAAGCTAGGTAGGCTTTGCTGGTGTTGGCTCAGTGGAGACTCCCCACCCCAAATATTTCTTCCTTTCCTGCACTTAGTGAGAATACCTCAGTGGAGGCTGTAAGAAAATACTGATGATGAGACTAAGCTGTTTTTTTTTCATGACCAGAAGCTCATATCCAGGAAGAAGGCTTGGCATCTCCATCTGAGTAGAAGACATTGACTCTGAAGGCATAAAAAAGCAAAGCTTTGAGGCAGCAGATTGCTTTCCTTACTGATGGGGGCCAGGCCACAGAAACTTCCCTTTCTCTTGGATTAGTTTATAGTTGTCAGATTAACATTTTTCATGCACTTAGATGAACTTGTCTTCCATTATAATAATAGCAAAAGTACTGGGTGATTCAAGATTTCTGAAGTGTCATGGGTTCAGCAGTAGCAGTCATTTTTTCTCCTTCTTTGTAGCTGGTGCAGTGCTGTGTTTTTGACTTTTGGCCTGGGAACAGCTCTGATAACAACGATGTTTTCAGTTACTGCTTAGTAATGTTTAATCTGACCAAGGACTCATGCTCTGCCAAAGAGGAGGGGAAGCTGGGAGGAAGCAGAGACAGGACATCTGACCCAAACTAGCCAAAGAGGTATTCCATACCACAGCACCTCATGCCCAGTATATAAACTGGGGGCAGTCACCCGGAAGGGTTAGATCACTTCTCGGTTGGCCTGGGCATCGGTCGGTGGGTGGTGAGTGGTTGTATTCTTTTCCCTTGTTATTTCCCTTATCATTATTATTATTGGTGGTAGCAGCAGTGGTTTGTGTTATGCCTTAGTTACTGGACTGTTCTCATCTCAATCCGTGGGAGTTACATTCTTTCTATTCACCTCGCCATCCTCCCTTGGCGGGGGGGGGGCGGTGAGAGAAAGGGGCAGGGGGGGAGTGAGCGAGCGAACTGTGTGGCTGATTTATGGCTGGGCTTAAACCATGACATGAAGCAATTAGGAGACTGAGACTCGGGAGGCAAAAGCTCTTTGTGGTATTATAGTCTGTCTAGTTGTGCACAGATGTTCACAGATGTCCAGCACAGTTCTTCAGTCCTAGATTATATATACCCAGGATACCTTTTTTGTTTTTAATTGCCCATATCCAGGATACCTTTTTTCTTTTTCTTCTTGCTCTTCAAAGAGAGAATTTTTCATAATGTTGGGTTGGTTTTACACGTGTCCCATATGCTATACATGTGTACAAGTCCCTGATTTTAATGCACGTATTGCTACTTGCAGCTTTCTATACTTGCATTCCAGTTCAAGTGCAGAAGAGGTATTACATTTCAGGCTTTGTGGTAGACGGCTTCCCCCTTCAGGCACTCACCTGTGTATGGAGTCCTGAGATAGGGATAGGCTTGTGGCACTGAGTGCAGCGCCATCACTTCCGCTCTCTAGGCTCCCTACCAGTAGATGCAGCTGGTTGGCAGCTCCCTGACCAGCTGTGTAAGAAGCAGCAGTCACTGTGCTGCGAATGTGTGAGACCCAGATGCCGTGAGAAGAGCATGAGATGGGAGCCAGGTCTCACATTCTGTGTCTGAGAATCAATAGGGTTGTGTAAACAAATGTAAATCCATACCCAGGCTTACGTGCCATATTTTGGGTGGGAGGAAGGTGGGGGTGTTACTAAAGTACCTGTAGTTATAAGATGTCCGTGCAGGGATACAAAGTTTTGTAGATCTTGTTTCTTTGTTATAAGACTTATGGAGCAATAGTTATCTGATATAAAACAGTTCACTCTTATTGAAGACAGTATTGGAGTTGTATCATTCTCCATTGCCTGAAATTTTGGCCTATGTGGTGTTTTCTGTGTCTGTGGTGATTGTTGGCTTGTTCCCAAGCAGACAATACTGGTCACCTTTCTGAAAGACGGGGAAAGTTGTGGTCATGGTTGGAGTATCTGGAGGAAATGTTTGAGTGTGTTCTGAGTATAATTTACTTAACAGTAGACATGAAACATCCAAGAAGGACTTACTGGACTACATGTTTTTAACAGGGAAATCCTAATGTTCCCCAAGAGAGCACTGGATTTTGAAAGCACAACAGGTATGTAGCTTGGAATGCAAAAAGAGGGGAAAGAACAGATCCTGCCACTGAAGAATGGGTGTGCTAAAATGTTAACCTAGTGTCTTCCCCCTGCTGAATGCTTGGATACTGTCATGACACCCTGATGACACCAAGCTGTGGGGTTTGGTTGATACATTGGAGGGAAGGGATGCCATCCAGAGGGACCCTGACCCGCTTGTGAGGTGGGCTGATGCCAACCTGATGAAGTTTAACCATGACAAGTGCAAGGTCCTACACCTTGGTCAGAGCAATGCCAGGCACAGCTACAGATTGGGCAGAGAAGAGATTCAGAGCAGCCCTTCAGAGAAGGACTTGAGGGTGTTGGTCGATGAGAAAATGAACATGAGCCGGCAGTGTGCTCTTGCAGCCCAGAAGGCCAACCATGTCCTGGCCTGCATCAAAAGGAGCATGACCAACAGGTCGAGGGAGGCGATCCCGCCCCTCTACTCTGCTCTCGTGAGACCTCACTTGGAGTATTGTGTGCAGTTCTGGTGTCCTCAACATAAAAAGGACATGGAAGTGTTGGAACAAGTGCAGAGGAGGGCCACGAGGATGATCAGGGGACTGGAGCACCTCCCATATGAAGATAGGCTGAGAAAGTTGGGGCTGTTCAGCCTGGAGAAGAGAAGGCTGCGTGGAGACCTCATAGCAGCCTTCCAATACCTGAAGGGGGCCTATAGGGACGCTGGGGAGGGACTCTTCATTAGGGACTGTAGTGAGAGGACAAGGGGTAACGGGTTCAAACTTAAACAGGAAGTTTAGATTGGATATAACGAAGAAGTTCTTTACTGTGAGGCCCTGGAATGGGTTGCCTGGGGAAGTTGTGAATGCTCCATCCCTGGCGGTGTTCAAGGCGGGGTTGGACATAGCCTTGGATGGCATGGTTTAGTGGGAGGTGTCCCTGCCCATGGCAGGGGGGTTGGAACTAGATGATCTTAAGGTCCTTTCCAACCCTAACTGTTCTATGATTGTGATTCTATCCCTTAAGCCATGAATGGCTTACTATTCAAAAACTTGTGTCCACGTGTTTCTAATACCTTATCAGCTGATTTGACAGCACTATCTTGGTTTGGCATAGCTGCAAGTGTTAGGCAGCATTGCATAAAAAGAAGAAGAAGAAAAAAAAATAACATAAAGCTCTACTGTGTCCTTTTCCTTAGAACATCATTAATATTTGAATGTTTTTGTGTTCCATTATGTGTATAACAAAGAGTCAGGAACTTTCTGGATTAAGTCTTAAGCGTGCTGAAGGGATAAAACACTGAAATTATATTGATAATAGGAGTCATACATGTTAGCTGGAAGGATCAAATTAATTTTTTTTTTGTTTCAGCATTCCAGGGCTTTTACAGCTCTGCTTGGGTGGATACAGAGTAGACAATTTCCTGCCTTCCTCCTGGAATTGAACCAGCATTCTCATATAGTTCCTGTCACTTTGATACCTGCTGACTTAGAGTAACAGCCTCTGCCCTTTCCAGTAGAAATAGAGCCAGCAGGAGCAGTACAGGGATGTCCTATTGCTCCACTTCTCTAAGTATGATTCCTGCTCTTCTGCAGTTTCTGTCCTTTCTTTACTTCTCTTTATTAGTGTCTTATGTTGTTCAGAGCTGCATTAGGCGACTTACAAATCTATTAAGTCGTTGTTCCTCACCCTTTAGAGAGGATGTTTGAATCTAGATTTGGTCCGCTGAGGAAGAGGCAGGACACTGTTTTGAATAAGCTCAGAAAGATAGTTTGGGATGAGAAGGTGTCACTTCAAGATGCGTCTGGGAGAAATGGCAGAGGAAAATACTACATCATGCAGAGAGCATGATGGACAGATCATAACTCAACAGGAGATTCTGATAAGGAAGGATAAAGTTTTCCAAAGCATTGAAGAAAATGACACAACAAAAGAAGTAGCTGTGGTGCTGAAGGGAGAGTAAAGACAGGTTGCAAAGATGAGGATGACGTGAGAAGAATAGTAGGCCAAGATGATCTTTCGCCTGTGCGTTTGGAGAGAAAGAGCTTGCATGGTGATGGAAGGAGGTTGAATGTCAGATGTCTGCTTCTTCTACGTCTCACAGAAGAATAGCCAAATCTGAAATGTTGTAGGAGGTATGATTTATCATTTAGCCTGATTTGAGCAGGAAAGGGAAGCCAGGTCCCTGTGATGATGAATACCTTATAAAATTTATAACAAAATAGCAATGTAAAAGTAACCACCTGAAGCTGGGAGAGCAGTCAAATTTTCCAGAGGAGGAAAAGTTGTGAAAGATGATGGGATGCGAGTGTTTTGCAGGGTAAGAGTTATCCCTATGGAGGTACAGTGTAAATGGGGCTTAGGAGGAACTATTAACAAAATAAGGTAATTGAATGGAAAAGTGGATAACAGTCATGAAGGATCACTTCTTTAATGTGTTGATTCAAATTAGTTTCTGTATTTTCTCATCTAGTAGCAATTTATATCAGATGTAATTATCACTCAGACAATGTATCATATAGCCTGAAGGAGAATGGGGGGAAAGGGTTTATAATAATGTCATGCCTCTGTCCTTCTGTAGGCAGATTGTGTCCTCAGTGTTCAAGGTTATCATTCAGGGGACCTGTAAAGGCCCTCTAGGAAGGCTCTTCCATTGTTGGAGAGAAACGTCCTTTTTTTGTCATTTGCCCTAGTCTGCAAGATTCCGAACTGGGGAGCACAAGGTGTCATAGGTGAGGCTGGGTGGATACAGTAGCACTTTTTTAGGGTGCAACTTTTTCAGATCAGCAGCTTCCTTGAACCTTCTTCCACACTGAGTACGGAGCAGCTTTTCGTTTCGCTAAATACAGAAGCAGTCCTTTTGCTCATCCCTTCAGCACCATTGGGAGCAGCACATGGAAAGCAAGTGTCACAAGGTGCTTTTTCTGTCACTCATGACACTAGGCTATCTCCGCAGCTGCTCTGTCTTTGGCATGTTTTGTTCAGAGGAAGTACAGACAGATGCCTTCCATCCGGCACTAGAGCACCACTGAGCCAGAGGTTTTAATGCTAGATACCTCATTTTCTGTAAGTGAAAAAGTCAGAAAGCTTGCTGGGGAGAAAACATTTCAAGAACATTGTGTCTTTTTCCTAGCTACCTCTGCAAGTTTATGCAACTCATTTCATGTATTCATGAGCTTGGTTCCCTGGTGTGAAACAGGGAAAAGTAGTGCTTCTTAACCAGTTATAGTATAGAATTATTACTAGATTGAAAATGTGCTCAAAAGATGCAGCATGTGTATGTTATAGGCAGTACAGGGGTCTTCCAGTGGCAAAACATATTGTATTTGAAGACCTTGGGAGCAAATCTCTACCACTACCTCCTGTACACGACAATGTTATGCAATGGTTTACTAGGTGGAGGTTTGAAGAATAACTTCTCCAAAGGAAATTACAAGGGGAAAGCAGATTGCAATTTCCCAGTTTGGAAGGTGTCCAGGGAGATCCCCAAGTCATGGAAAATCCATTAGGTTTGCTTTAGTGTCTGTGTTTCAGCATTACATCTTGTGTAGAGAGCAACAGCTGGATGAGTTTGTCAGTCAGTGTAAAGTTGTTGGCTTCTACATTAATGATGAGAGAGAGCTTTTGGATTACAATTGCTTAACCAGACAGTAAATGCAATTATAACTTCTTGTTAGGAGATTAGTTCATTCTGCAAGGCAAATGCTCATCCTTCTCTTTTTCCTTTTGCTGTATTTTGTGAAAGTTTCCAGTAATTTCTTTCTTAGAAATACTTGGAGAAAAACACCTTGGCTGGTATTTTTTTAAACCCAGTGATGTCAGCGCAGTAGTTGCTGTTCTGATTATCAGAATACTTGACCAATGAGACAGGACTGGGTGTGAGTAAATAACCAAATACTGTCATGCCTTCAGTTCTATGCTTGGCTATGGAAACACTTGGTTTATATGTGTGAAGAGCATTGCGGAATTGCCCTCCATCTCATCCCAGAGAAAATAACAGAAGCCTCATATGGGGGTGTTCTTCTAGCTGCTGTAGACTGATTTGTAGTAAATGCACCTCATCTCCATTTACTGAAGTTCACAATTAGTAAAAAAGGGACTGATAGACTGCTCAGCCCATTCTGTGACAGTCTGTTTCAGGCATAGTCTGTGTCTGGTATCTGTGTCGTAAACTGTAGAACAAGCCTGTGTTATAGGTTGTCTAGCAGGGTGGTTTAGTCTCTGTTACAATTTAAAGCAGGTGATTTGATTAATATTTTTGCACTGGTGTAAATCCAGAGCAAGTCCACTCAGTTTAATGGAATTACGAGCATTCTGATCTCTGGTTTCCACTACTAAATTGGGAGAAATAATTCGGAGAGTAAGAGAGGAACAAAAGGAAGCTTCTGGTTTCACTTCTATCTGTGTAAACCTGAATTCATGCCAGAAATTGATGGTGAGTTATCTGAGTTCCTTTGAGTTTAGCTTGCATACAGGTTGTGTGTGAGCTGCACAACCGAAGCTCACTGAGAAGTTAATTTTTCTCAGTAAATTCTTAACTAACTTCTCAGTTCCTCCTGCCCTTTTACGTAATGTTTTATCAGAGATTTAAAGGTCAGCCAAGCTCTGACTTACCCTTGTTTTCCTCCATAGGAGCATATGGCAAATAAGATGCGCACAAGAGGATAAAGCTGGGAGGAGAGGAGTAGGTGGCACCAACGCTCCTGGAAATTCAGCCAGCCTCTGGCATGGGGCCACAGCAGCAATTCCCAGCACACATTTGGAGGGTTGAGCCAGCAGGACTGTGTTTGGGCAGGAAGCTATCAGAGGGGTGTGTGCCTGTGTGCTTTGGCACAGTCCAAACTGTGAATTGCTGCAGCCTAGGAACCTCTTCTGAACTCATTAGCATTAAAACAGAACAGAGGATACTTTGTAGGGAGGGAAAGGTGGGGAAGCCGGAAAGGCAGCAGTTTAGATGGCAATTTCCTCATAACCTTTCCCACACCTACCTTCCCATACAGGGTTTCATCTGAAGGACCTTGGCATGAAAAACAAACCCTGGCACAAGGATGGGGAAGGGAGGGGGAAATGAGGAGAAGAGAAAGAAAGGAAATGAGGGACGGGGAATGGGCACTGTGCTGAAACAGCAGTTTTTATTGTTATTTAGTGGTATATTTGCTGATACTAGAAGCTCTGTTTGAGAGGTATTTGATGTATAATCAGAATGTGGAGGTAAATGTGGTGCTTGTCCTAGAGGGCTTGCCACCTGTTACAGTGGGCTGTACAAAGCTTGGTAGTCTCTCCGTGACGTTCCAGATACAAACCCCTGGTGACCAGAATGCCTCTCTAGAGAGTACATCCCTAGGCTGTGAACACTGGGGATATGTTAAAAGATAAGCTTAAAAGAAGATGAAGAAATTCTGTGAAAAAGGATGGGATTCAATGGGGACAATAAAACGTGCAATTTTACTGTAAGTCTGGTTATTCAGGATGGGAAGCAGCCAGGTGGGTACATTTCTTCAGAGAGGAAACTCAGGACTGTAGCAGATCATGAGTGAGTGGAAGTCATGCAGGTTTTGGTGGCTTTATTAAAAATAAAATAAAAAGTCATTGTCTTAATGGAATACATAACCAGGAATGCCGTATAGAAGCATGAAGTAATCTTTGTACACAGCATTGATGAGGTCTCAGCTAGAACACTGTCCCCACTTTTGAACAGTGCACTTCAAGAAAAATGTACTTTGACCGGGAAGAGCCCGGAAGTCAATTAGAGGAGGAATGAGGGGTCCAGAGGACATGACCTCTAAGGAAGACTGAAAGAGCTGGGCTTGTTTAGCCTCAAGAAAAATGACTGAGAAGGGGACATTACAACAACCTTTAATAGGCTTGAAAACTGCTATCAAGAGGAAGGACGAAATCTGCTCACCATGTCTGTGGTTGAGGGGGACAGAAGTAATAGGCTTAAATTGCAGCAGCTGGGATTTAGATTAGACACGAGCCTGACTATTCAGTTTTCATCCCTATCCCTCTCACTGGGCTAATTCCAATTCACTGACATGAACATGCAGGCTACCTTAACAGAAAAGCAGTGATAGTAGTCAAGTGTTTGCGTTATTGTCCTCATATGCCCATCCATATCCCTCTTGCTCTACCCATGTTGTAGCCCTGCATATGATAATGCATATCTAAACTATGACCTTTCTCTAAAGGTCTGGGTGTATTGTTGCATAAACAGGTACTGGTTTTCCTCATTCTTCCTCTTTTTAATTGGCCCAGCAGATTGTTGTCTAATGCACATAGTTTGCATGTGAAGGGCAATAGAAGAACAGCAGGTGCCGTTTCTAGTTTCTGTGTGCTTTGCAAAGGCTGCTTTGAATTCCAAGAGTTAGGATGAGGTGGAAGAGCTTGAGGGAAAGGAAAAGATTGTTTTGGGGGCTGTTTTTCTTAATGGGTTATTGGTGGACCTGGGACTTTTAACCCATGTGTTGCATCTGGAGCTGTGCTAGCTGCATGGGTGGTAGTGATGTTGCCTGTTGAAAGAGCATCTGCCATCAATCTCCGCTGTGGATATAGCCATGCACTTGTGGCCAGGCACAGCCCTGAGAAGGTAGGAATGGGCACTGGTTGCTCTCTAAAGACAGAAGCTCTGTTTCTCTTCTCTCAATATCTATCTCTAAAGATAGAAGCTCTGTTTCTCTTCCCTCAATATCTATCTCAATCACACTCCAGTGTTTGCAGTTGTACATTAGGTAAAGCCTGTGAAATGTTTCTCTTCTTTAGGGAGCTTTGCTGAGTGATATTTTTTTTGCACTGCTCGTTGCTCCAGTTTGTACATGAGAGTAGGCATTTCTGCAGTCCGATGAACCCATTCACTGACAGTTCAGACAAGCTGTCTTTCAGAATGCCTTATCGACCTCCTTAGTACTGGCAATATGCACTCTTCCAGCAGGCTGCCTCTTGCATGTCAGCCTGGTGAGCTGGATTGATAAAAGCAATGGAAGGAAGACTGTAGGGGAACAATCCTATACTGTCCCCTGGAGGTGGACGCAGTGAATAAATAGGGAAAGATTTATCTTTTCTACTTGAAGGATTCATAAGCTCTTTGGAAAGAGAATGAAAGCTGAAGATACTTTTATTATTTTTTTTTTTTGTCATATTCACTCACTGCAGTTATCTCTGAAGCAGCATTTTGGACAGTTGCCTCTGGACCTCTGATGAGAATGTCCCCACTCCTCCCCAGCCTTCCTCCCTGGTGAGCAGAGGCACAGCTTGTGTGTGATCCACTAGACTGACCTGTTTGTTATTTGCCAACAGAACGTGGCATAGGCAGTGTGAACTGAAAAATAAAGGTTCTTAGGACTGTTGTTAATGTAAAAGTGTAGCTTTCAGGCGATCTAAGTCACATGTTAGCAATGTGGTCCTATTCAGGTCACTTGTTAAAGCTTGTAATAGTTATGCTGGATTGGATTTTCTATTGCAAAAGTTTGTAGTGTGCTGCCGACAGCCTTCTCCCTGATCTCCTTCCACTGCTTCCCCTTCCTCTATAGTGCCAGACATGTCAGTGCCATTTATCTCACGTCAGCTTGAGTTGTACTTCGGCATTGATTAACCCACCATCAACTACACCCTCAAAGTGACTGCACATGAACATGAAACTTTTCTGGGGCCTGCCAGTGGATGCTGGATGAGATCCCATGGTGTGTCATAATCACTGTTTACTTTGTAGAAGATTTAAATAAATTCTTTAAGGGCAAAAGGCCATCAGCTGTGCTGTGCCACTTGGGAGCATCAGTGGAACTGGAATATGGCCCTTTTGGGGACATGGTGACAGACATGTATATACATGACCTTGGGGATCCTGAAGCATCAGGCATTATTCTGTACAGCAAATTTATTGTAGTGGCAACAGTGTATTATACTTAATTTGTAATTTGGGTGGGGTTGATGCTATTAAGGGACTGAGAGAGAATGACTGATGAGGTGGATAAGGGAGAGTGCATTTGTGTATGACAGGAGAAAAGGGTCAAGGGGGATGAGAAAAAGATTGGTGGAGAAGAAAAGGTAGGTGTGTGGTAGAGAAAAGACAAAAGAAGGAATGGGGGTGTGATCAAGGAGCAAGATAAGAAGAGTGCATTTAACTAAAATTCGTACAGTGCAAGGTCATAATGTAAAAATGAATGCACCCTTGGAACCTGAAATTTTAAGACAGGGTTCTGGGAAGTGTCTACCCTAGTACAGAGTTTGCTCTGTGGCTTCGTACTTGCAGGGCTTTTCCACAGCCCTCTGAAGCTTTTGGTGCTGGTCATAGGTCAAGTACCTGCGAGTCTAATCTGTTCTGGAAACTCTTAAGTTTTCATTCTGATTTTAACGACGGAGAGTAAAGTTTAATCTTCCTAGAGAGTTTTGTTATTTTGTGCACTCTAAATATTTGATTCCCATGGTGCCTAATGATGCTGAGACCTGACTGTCGTTTTGCTTGATTACCTATCTGCTGCTGAAGAGCCAAACAGTGCAATAAACCTATAATCAGACAATCCAAATGGACATCTCTGAACAGCAGAAGTGATGAAACCTATTTGTAAATGTATTGTTTAGTGTTACATTCTGTGGTGTAAAATAAAGATTGATTTCATGCCAAAGCCCTCTGGGGATGGTAAAAGTATTTCATAGAATCATAGAATCATAGAATAGTTAGGGTTGGAAAGGAGCTCAAGATCATCGAGTTCCAACCCCCTGCCATGGGCAGGGACACCTCCCACTAAACCATGACATCCAAGGCTATGTCCAACCCCACCTTGAACGCCACCAGGGATGAAGCATTCACAACTTCCCTGGGCAGCCCATTCCAGGGCCTCACCACCCTTACAGTAAAGAATTTCTTCCTCAGATCCAATCTAAACTTCCCCTGGTTAAGTTTGAACCCATTACCCCTTGTCCTCTCACCACAGTCCCTAATGAAGAGTCCCTCCCCAGCATCCCTATAGGCCCCCTTCAGGTATTGGAAGGCTGCTATGAGGTCTCCACGCAGCCTTCTCTTCTCCAGGCTGAACAGCCCCAATTTTCTCAGCCTATCTTCATATGGGAGGTGCTCCAGTCCCCTGATCATCCTCGTGGCCCTCCTCTGGACTTGTTCCAACACTTCCATGTCCTTTTTATGTTGAGGACACCAGAACTGCACGCAATACTCCAAGTGAGGTCTCACGAGAGCGGAGTAGAGGGGCAGGATCACCTCCCTCGACCTGCTGGTCACACTCCTTTTGATGCAGCCCAGGATACAGTTGGCTTTCTGGGCTGCAAGCGCACACTGCCGGCTCATGTTCATTTTCTCATCGACCAACACCCCCAAGTCCTTCTCCACAGGGCTGCTCTGAATCTCTTTCCTGCCCAACCTGTAGCTGTGCCTGGGATTGCTCTGACCCAGGTGTAGGACCTTGCACTTGTCATGGTTAAACTTCATCAGGTTGGCATCAGCCCACCTCACAAGCGGGTCAGGGTCCCTCTGGATGGCATTCCTTCCCTCCAGTGTATCAACTGAACCACACAGCTTGGTGTCATCAGCAAACCTGATGAGGGCGCACTCAATCCCACTGTCCATGTCACCCACAAAGATGTTGAACAAGACCGGTCCCAACACCGATCCCTGGGGGTAGGGGGTTTATATAGGCTTCTTCAGTTCCTACTACTCCTTTCTTCCTTTCAGAGAAGGAGAACACTTAATGAAGACTAACTTCAGGAAAAGATATTGAAGAACTTGACTGCTGCTTTGCATACTGGAGAAGGTGTCTCTCTCCCTGTTGAATATTCATGCTTACTACCTGCCCATTTGACCTGGGGGTTAGAACCCAGCATTTTGCCTCCTAACAAACACTAGCTGTTTCAAAAGGAAATTTGCCATCTTCCAGTCAGGCATGGTGTGGTGCGTCTCAGGTGATCACCTGGATCTGGTTATGCCTGGAACCCTGAGCAATTTCCTTGTTACTATATTACCTGAGCTAATATGGTGATCTCTAATGTTCTTCTGGATTAATTACCCTCCTGAGCCTCAATCAAGTGGGGTGTGGATGCACTTTGTTCTCACTGGATCTCCATCCTTTCAAGCTACCTTTTCAGGCTTCTGTTCTGAAAAGATTGTCGTGCTATCAGCATGCAAAACTATATGCCTGGAAATTGCAGATTCGTATTGCCCCATTAAAAGTAGAGTGCTCTTTGTGTGCCTGATGGTGCCAGTGTCCAGGGCAGTGTCTAGAAGGTATGAAGTGTCAGCATCATGCCCTTTGGCTGTTTTTAGTCAATAGGAGTGTTCAGCCCGTGAAATGGTTGTCTTGAGCTATGTTGGTTGAGATCATTATTTGGTTTTGTGCACAGCTTCTGGGAAGAGCTTTTGCTGCTTCTCTGATGTGCCACCAGAGTCCGGAAGGAGCAGAAGGGATTAGAAAACCCGGTTAGTTGCTCTGCATTAAGGAAAGAAAAAAAAAAAAAAGAGGAAAAAAACCCACAACAAAATAAAGAAAAAAAAAAAAAAACAACAAAAATCCCAACAAAAACCTAACAAACCCCCCCAAATAATGCTAAGATTATTAAGTAGCTCAATAAAGCGATCAGAATTTTTCTAAGTGTTTAGCTGAGCCCAGCCAGCTTATGTCAGATATCTATTCTGGCCTCTTTGGTGGTTCTTCCAAACCTGGCATTTCTGATGCCCTGTCTGCCCCTCCTTTCCCTCCCACGTGCTTGACCCTCAGTAGCTTTCTTTCACTTGTCTTAAGACCTTACATGTCATTTCACTCTCACTCTCCCTGCAAAATGTGATCCTGGCCTGAGCTATCTAGTTGTGTGTAGCAAGGATAAAACTCTTTGCCTCACGTGGCTGCCTGCTTGTTTGGAAACTCACCCTAAACATTTCCACATGATTTGCACTCTTTGCACTTCTAAAATTTTGTTGGCTTTATTTTTTTTTTCCTTTAAACTTTTTCTTATTTAAAAAAAACTCCTCGAGCTGCTTCCACCTTGGGCTGCTGGCACTGACCTTGCCTTGTTACTGTTTGCATTTCTTTGGTACCTTTTTGCAGCTAAAATCAATATGGGTTTTTAAATCTGTCAGCAGCCGCTACCAGGCTCAGTGTGCAATTTAGCTCATTGTTTTCACAAGTTTCCCAGCTCTGAATGCTTTCCAAATGAGCCGTTGTTGGGCTGAGTTAAAGAGGTATTGTCTCTGCTTAGACTAGTTTAGCATGGGTGCCAGAATCTGCATGTGCAGTATTCATAATGCTGCAATGTCATCTTGATATGGGATCCCTGGATGCTTCCTTCTCCAAACACTTTCAAATATATAGGAGAAAGAAAACCTTGCCAAAATTGATTCATTGAAACATTACTGGAAGCTTGTCTTTTATTGCTGAAACTCTCATTTAGACCTCTTTGTCTGTCCCTACTCAAGCAGGCTGCTTGATAGGAATATAATTTTTGTTTAATTCCCATTAGCACCTGAAACTGACAGCTGTGATTGAAGCCATGTTCTGGCTAGTGCTGAATAAACATGGAACAAGTAGCAGTCTTTGCTTTGATGGTTTTAGAGACACGTTGAGTAGGAAGAGAGTCTATTGTTATCCACCCTTTATAGAAGAGAAAAGGAAGGGGGGAATCTGGGAGTCAGTTCCAGATCACAGCATTATCCTTCATTTTACAAATGCAAGGTTGGCTTAGGCTCTAAAAGAGTGTGTTCCACTGAACTTGCTTTTCTTAGCAGAGACTGAATTTGCCGGTCTCTTCAACCTGATGTGACATGGTGTGGATGTGTGTCCTCTGTCTGGAATACTGATTATCTTTTGCTGGGGACTGTGGTTCAGAGGCCAGACATTTGGACAAGCATTTCCTTGTCCAACCTGTAGGTTGCTGTTGACATTACTGCCACTAGGCAAGTATCTTGTGACCTCTGCTTAAAAGATACAGTGGTTTCACTGCTCTCCTTCTATGGAAGACCAAGCTGGTACTGCAGGCCAGAAAAAAGATGTACTGAATTTTCTCTAAGAGTCATGAGGAGTGGATGTGTCACCTAAGCCAATACTTTGGGTTTTTCACTTCATGCCTTTCATGTGCTCTTTCCCATCCTTGACTAACCTTTAGTAATGAAAGTTTGGCATTGGAGTTGTTTAGGCTGCCTCTCTTCATAGGTTCTGCTCTGACAGGAAGAACCCACAGTAGCAAGGTAAAAATTATGAAACCAATAATCTTTGGAGTCTTTGGGAGCCACTAGGTCCTCTACGCTTTCTTTGATTGAGAGCTAGTCAACATAGCTGGTCCATATTCCTCTCTACCTATTACAAGTTACCAATGCAGGTGCTGAGTGTTTTTTCCTCTTTTTCACAATCTCCAGGATGAATTGGATCTCACAGACAAGAACAGAGAGGCTATGTTTGCACTCCCTCCAGAGAAGAAATGGCAGATTTACTGCAGCAAAAAGAAGGTACTACGGTTGTCCTGATTGAAGCGGCTCACCAATAAATTCTGCGTGCATGTATCTAATTACTGATATAAGTCTAGATTTGAACTACATGTTTATCTACTGTTTACTCAAGAACATGATACTTAATGGCTTAGATGTAAGGATTTTTATCAGCATGAATATGGCACAACTTTCTTATAAGTAGTGCATGCGTGTGTAATTTCTGAAGAGAATGTTAACAAGTTAAAATAATACATTGTCCATACTGAATCTTTCATGTGTTTGGGTTTGTCTTTTTTTTTTTCCTTTGAGCTGGAAGAAAAACTATAATGGAAATGTTGTAAAGAATTTTTAAACTGGTTTTGTAGGTTTTTAGAACAGAAAATGTATTGCTTGAAATCTTTCAGGATGTCTTCAAATATCTCTAAAATGCATGGTGATAGTGATGTCTTAAAACTTGGTAGTTCAAGACCTTGCAGGGCCTTTTTCAGTAGAAAAATGTGCCATATTGCACTGGAAATTGAAGACCACCTGCTCCTATCAATTTCTGTGTAACACTTCTTCTTTTAAGGTCTTCAGATTTCTGATGAACTGGTGAGAGGGGCAGTAAATCAGAGGCTGATGTATCACACTGGGTATTTTGTCACTTCCAGAATGATGGCCAAGGGAACTGACAAGTTGTGTGGCTGTTGTAAAGCTTGTAAAGTGGGAATTCCTGCAGGAGCAGTCTGTGGGAAAGTTTTGCTGCTCCAGGAAGGAAACAGAAACAAAGGTAGCCCCAGTGCTCAATAGCATGTATTTATTGACAATAAATATTAGGGAAAAAAGGTGTGGCAAGTTTGTTGGTTAGTTTTATTTTCCAAATGTGCAAGTCATGCTATGAGAGCATCAGTCTTTATATTTAAGTCTGCATAACAGAAGCTGAAAGAGAAGGTTTAGATTTCAGTACTGAAGACCGTGGACTGAAGCCCTGCTGATGATCCTTCTGAGCTTGTGTTTGCTGCCTTTGTTTCCTTGGGGAGGGTGGAGGGAATTAGCTTTCTTTCCATGTAATTAAAGAAAATCTCAGTCAAACCAATCAGATGGGTGCTTTGCATGTGTGTTGATTAACACAAGGAAGTTAATAGTTACAAATTAGTTACAGTGACTCTGAGCTAGCAATAATTCAGGAAGTGTGCGAGAGCAGTCTAAGCTCGGTTGTCTTTGTGCTCTCTCCATTCTTTTTCCTGCTGGTATAGAGAGCTTGCAAGTGAAGGGAAGGTGCAGGATTCTGTGATCAATGTCTGCTTTACATTTTTGCTGGCTGGCTCAGTTGGCTTTTTCAGCTCTGGTGGGAGAGGATCTATTTGTAACCATTTTAGAGAACCACACATTCCGCCTCCTGGACCAGTCAGCCTTGGCAGGAAAATTTAGGCTCCAATGTATTTAATATATTGGTTGGATTCACTGCATCACAATTTTTCTTTTCTTTTCTTTTCCTTTTCTTTCTTTTCTTTTCTTTTCTTTTCTTTTCTTTTCTTTTCTTTTCTTTTCTTTTCTTTTCTTTTCTTTTCTTTTCTTTTCTCTTCTTTTCTTTTCTCTTCTTTTCTTTTCTCTTCTTTTCTTTTTTCTTTTCTCTTCTTTTCTCTTCTTTTCTCTTCTTTTCTCTTCTTTTCTCTTCTTTTCTCTTCTCTTCTTTTCTTTTCTCTTCTCTTCTCTTCTCTTCTCTTCTCTTCTCTTCTCTTCTCTTCTCTTCTTTTCTTTTCTTTTCTTTTTTCTTTTTTTAAAAAAAAAAACACAACAGTGGATTTCATCTAAGATTCTTGAAGACCTCCAGAGTTAAAGAAGCTACATACTGGAAAATCTTTCTAATACATTTATAGCGCAACCTCAGCTGAGCTTGAGCTATCCAAAATGATGCACTAACTGGAACAGGATACTGTTGCCACGTGTCTATTCATTACATTGCCGATACTTTCAAGTACTTGAAACCTTAACTGTCCAGTGTTATTCATTGTTTCACTCACAGGCAGTCAGCTGACGGGTGATGACATATCTCTTTCTCTAGCTTACTACCTAATCCACCTATCATTGTTGTCTTACAGTGACAGAGAAGTTTACTGCAGGCTTCCTTTTAGAGGAAAGTTGTCTTTTCCCTGAAGGTTTTATAATCAAACTTTATCCAAAAAGGGCCAAATTCCTCACTTGTCAGAACACTGCAGCCGTGCAGGACCAGCCCCCAGAGGGCTCTGCCTTGCTGATATTGGGTTCTTTGAGTTTCCTGGGAAGAGAGGGCTCTATGCTTTATAATGTGGCGCATGAAAACACCATGAAGAGTGCAGGTTGAAGCAGCTGTTTGCAGTTGTTACTCTCAGATGCCTTTGCTTGTCTAAAAGTAACAGGTCAGAGTTCCTGACCTGCTCTAGAGGTGGCAAAATTAGTGGATTGTCTTAAGTCAATAAATGTCACTTGCAAAAATTGTTGTAGGCACACTGTCCATTTATCTTGGCAGTTAGCTTTGAATGTAATCTTCTGTGGTACTTATTCCTAATGTGGTAGCAGAAAGTCACTGTTGTATCAAAAAAGTTATTCCACCTGCTTATGATACCAAGCCTTTCTGAAGAAATGGGGGAAGACATGTATGTCTGTGCATATAAAGTTATAAGCCAGGGCACTGCTTTCCAGCCAACATTCCACAGTGCTCAAAGGAGGTTCAGCTGTGCATTGAAATTTCATTATTGTCTACAGAGGAGTGTTCACACAGTATTATACAGCCATGCTTGCTTTTGTCACTTTTGACCATTCTAAGTTTGTAACTGAAATCATTAGTACTAAAAACAAATCACCAATGATTTGATCTAAAGCAGCTGTAAGGAACGCTTTATTCTCATTTGTGGAGAAGCTATTCACAAGGAGTAAAGGCTGCTCTGTTGAAAAATGTTCATGTATTCTCAGTTTCAGCTGTCCTCTACCCTGTTGTTAATCAGTACAGGGTGGACAATTACAGAGGCAGTTAATTTGCATGAGAAGAATCATTAATCAGTCACCAGCGATGCCACCTCTACTCAAAACACTGATACTACGTTTTATAATGCCTCTTTCTCTGTAGAATCATAGAATCATGGAATAGTTAGGGTTGGAAAGGACCTTAAGATCATCTAGTTCCAACCCCCTGCCATGGGCAGGGACACCTCCCACTAAACCATGCCATCCAAGGCTGTGTCCAACCCCACCTTGAACGCCGCCAGGGATGAAGCATTCACAACTTCCCTGGGCAACCCATTCCAGTGCCTCACCACCCTTACAGTAAAGAATTTCTTCCTCATATCCAATCTAAACTTCCCCTGTTTTAAGTTTGAACCCATTACTCCTTGTCCTCTCACCACAGTCTCTAATGAAGAGTCCCTCCCCAGCATCCCTATAGTCCCCCTTCAGGTATTGGAAGGCTGCTATGAGGTCTCCACACAGCCTTCTCTTCTCCAGGCTGAACAGCCCCAACTTTCTCAGCCTATCTTCATATGGGAGGTGCTCCAGTCCCCTGATCATCCTCGTGGCCCTCCTCTGCACTTGTTCTAACAGTTCTATGTCCTTTTTATGTTGAGGACACCAGAACTGCACACAATACTCCAAGTGAGGTCTCACAAGTCTGAACTTTACCATATTGAGTAATAAAGAAAACTGTATATAGACAGAATTAAAATGATGACATCCTTCCCCAGTTCAGGTTCTTTATTCTGGTTTTGTTTGGGATAAGCTTCATGTCTCACCATCAGTTGAAATTTATACTTGCATAAAACGTAATCCACTTCTGTAATTCCTTCCTGTAAATTCTCTCTAGATTTCCTTTTCATTATATATTTTGTAGGAATTAGAAGAAGTGCCAGAAGAAGTTTTCAGGTGTATTTATTAATAAATTTTTGATGTCAAGGTTTAGAAAACTGCTGTTATGCAGCACTGTTTTACCAGAATCTGGTATTAAAGGACATAATCTCATTACTTACTGGTCAAATAATGATATGGAAAGAAGAAGTTGTCAATTCAATTACTTCACCTGTAAACGAGCTCATATTTGGATCCCAAAAAGGGTTGAAAATGCAGGTATTGCGCTGCTTTGGATGCAGCCTGTGTTCCTAAGAATGAGACCTCGCTGTGGGGGCAACAGCTTATTGCTTTCTGTACAATCCTACAAGCTCTTAGACTTGTTACTGTTGGAAAGCAAATCAAGTTGTTTTCTTTTTATGGCATTTTTCACTTCCAGAGACTAATTTGTAAGCCTTCAGTTGAGAAGATTTTAATAGGAAGCACACATGTTTGCATAGTTAAACAAGTTAGGGTTTTTTTTTTCTACTTCTGTGTTTGAGGGAAAAATTATGAACAAACCTCTTTTCAAAGTACAGTCAAACTGGACTAGCTGTATTGTACAGCTTCTCCACAGACAAATAAACCCAACAAAACTCTCAATCCTAATAAATACGTTGAGCTCTCTGAGATATTTTTGGGTTATTTTGTACTCTTCTGATTTTAATTGAACCCTAGAAAAGCTGCTTTGTGTTGATTGTGCTTTATCTACTCAAGTAAGATCATTCAAACTCGAATAGTGAAGCAATAATCAACGCACTGCGACATTCTGGAAAGAGGCATTTATGATATCTGAAAAAAAGGGTACATGCTTATAATCCTTAAATTGACTATACTTTTTCTCTTATGGAAAACAGATCTAGAAAAAGGCTTCTCTACAATAGCAAAATAGGGGCTTAAATATTTTGAGGAATATTTATCTGAACCATACACATAACAGCAGATATGCAAAAAAGGAGAATTTCTTGGTGACTGCATCCCCTGCAATTTTTTTTGTCATTGTCTGTTACTTATATTTTTCATCTACCTGATGATTAAAAATACTCCTAGTAAACTGAATATGAGGAGTTAGGAAACTCCTTAGTTCTAAAAGTCTTTGATCTAAATTGGTGTATGATTTTGAGGACCTTCTAGTTAATATGTTTACATGTAAATGCATTTCTCTCTACATGAAAGAAAGAGTAGCAAAGTTAGGAAACTGTGGCAATGTTCTGGCCGTGCCATCCACCTACACCTTTTTACTGTACTCCATGCACATCTCCTGGCTGCATACTGCATTCTTTTTCCTAGATAAAGATATGAATAAATTTTCAGTATAAGCACTGTTCACTCTTTTTCCTTGCTGCACCTATCTATCTTCCAAGTTATTCTTGTAGGAATGAATTTTGTGGTGAAGTCTCTAGGCTTGGGAGCAGGAGGGATGAAGTGGAATGGCACTTCTGTGCATTACACAATCACAAAGGAGTCCAAGTCACTTGGACTGAGGTCACAAGTCAGTGCCGAAACCAGTGAAATTGAAGCCCAGGTGCAAAGCACCCCAGATGCCATTCTAGAGAAGGTTTATACCTCTTGCACACAGAAGCAGCAGATACAGCCATATCACCTTGTGTTCAGTTCTCTTCTTCTAATGTAAGGGCTGCATCCAGACCATGGGGAATCCTAGTTTTAGTCAAACTTTAACTTTTCATAGTTTTACTGCAGTCTTTTTATACCATTTGCAGCTTAGTGTCACAAACTCCCACTTTGGTCCCATGCTGGCTGTCTCATGTTCATGAAGATAATGTCTACATACCAGGTTTTATTTTTTTTTGTGTGTGTGTTTTGTTTTTTTTTTTTTTTG
Organism: Amazona ochrocephala; assembly: GCA_039720435.1. NCBI lineage: Eukaryota > Metazoa > Chordata > Aves > Psittaciformes > Psittacidae > Amazona > Amazona ochrocephala. The sequence goes on from CM077878.1 coordinate 106,957,019, forward strand.
GGGGGGGGTGGTGTTTGTTTTTGTATTTAGTGGTTTTTTTTTTCTCTTCGAGAGTTTCTCTTTGAACTTTGCCCTTGAGGTTTGCATTGTCAGCAAAATATCACCATAAAAAAAACAGCTTGATATTTTGCAGCTGTATGTAGTGTAAGATACCTCTGTCCTCCACCCCATGCCCACGCCTGCCTTCAAACTCCTGCAGAGCTCTAAGCAAAATTGAAGATGGATGCAAATATAAAACCGAGAGTCCCCCTTGCCATTGGGGAAAACTTTCTGAAGTGTGTGGCGGAAGTTCCTGCACCTGCTGTTTGTTCTTGGGTTGCTTTATTTTGTGTTTTTGCACTGTGAAGTGTAGTTTCAGCTTGGTCACAATGGAGAGGCAGTTATTCCTCAGCTAAAGTGAACTGGCAGGGCTTTTCTTCCAAACCCCTGAGGTCTTTTCTTTGCATTTAAGGCCTTATGTGGAGCAACTAAGAGCAGGAGCCTGTATTACATCTGTTGTATTAAGATAGGAGTTCTGCAGTTCTTGCTGTAGGAAAAGTGTTCTTTGGGCTCTTACTTTAAAGTAGAAGATATACGTAAAGATATTAAGAGGAAGATAGTCCCTGAGACAAAATGGATCTTCATCTGGTCTCATTTAGCAATACAATATACCAGATGAAGATCACATCATTGTGTTGTCTGAGTGTGGGTTTTTGGTTTTGTATTGTCTGATCTGAGCTATGAAAGCCCTTTGGGGTTCATCCTTTCTGTATGAAGACTGCCAAGCACATGGTTGTCTCATAATAAATGAAGTGGGTTGTGAAGTTGTATTGTTTTCCATTCTATGTTCTTGCAGTATTTTTTCCTCTTTGAAATGCTCTTAGAGTCTGTTACTGACTTGGAATATTAAGCTGTTTTGGTTATGGATTTATAGCTATAAGGAGCATTTAATATGTCCCTTCTAAGTTCCCTTCTTTAGAGTTGTTATTCCACATGCTGTGTCTGGGAGAAGCAAACATGAACACACACGATGATTTCCTGTAGTATTTGAGAAGCCATTTGTAAGGAGTCCCAGTTTGATGAGGCTTGGATGCGACTTCACGACAGTTTTTCTCCCAGCATCAAGTGTGTAGGGAGGAGTATGGTTTTTCTATTCTCTTTTCCCCTGGGAAGTCTGAAAAATGCAGTCACCCTTACAGCATGTGTGATAGTCTAAAAGCAAAAGCAGTATGAGGTAGAGAGTATAAGGCTGAAAAAGCTGTGTGAGACTGAAGAGTGCTTAGTGGAAATGTATTGCTGGCTAAAAGATGAGGTTATCTGATGACCACAGAGCAAAGCTCACCCAAAGAGATACTGGAGCTGGAAAATTAGGCAATCTTTGGTGCATCAGAAATATGTTTCTTTTCCTAGCAATGCTTTAGAAGTTTGTGTCAGGAAGTTTAGTCGACATTTTAATTTAGCTCAGTATTGAAACATTGACAATGACCTGAACAACCTGAGCTAACTTTGAAATTAGCTCTTCTTTGATCAGCTCCCTTCTGCCTGAGGTCACTTCAATCCTAAGTTGTTTTGTGATTCTTTGAACTGATCATAAATCAAACCAGGAAAACAGCTGCATGGCCCTATTAAAAAAAGAAGGCGGCAACAATAAGGCTGTGTGCAACCTAGTATCTCCTGTATTGTTGCCACGACACCAACTCCTTAAAATAGGCTGTAGCAGAAGACGTTATTTGGTTCCTTCACACTGCGAGGGATCCACTTTTGCTTTTGTTCTGAGAGACTGTGCTGAAATAGCCTGAAATGTGGAATTTCTCAAGCAAATTCTCTGAAAATAGACTTGCTTTCAGTTAGCCTATGGATCAGTGGAAATCTCATAACACTGCTAAGTCTCCGTGGGAGGATGTTGCCCTTTGCAAACTACAGCATTCCTGTAGCTGGTTGTTTGGAATATGCCAGCAGTTGTGGAGTTAACTTGCTTTTTTCCTTTTTCTGTTAACAGAGTGACTTCTTGCTCAGATGTTTGGCATGATTTGTTAGCTTGATGCTGACATTTGGTCATTCCAGTATATCTAGTCTAGGTGTGGAAGACGGGCACATGGCTTTAAAATGTACTCCGTTATAAATGAGTGCTGGCCTTGGGGCAGTGTATTCAGAGCCTCTGGCTTGTGACAAGCACAGGACATAATTAGAAACAACAAAATGCAGTAAGAGTGTCACTAATGCAGCAAATGCACACATTTCCTGATTAATGACGTACTTGGTCTTTCTAGTGTGAAAGAGCTGTTTGATTAATGGGACCTGTTAATGTGTATTGTAGGCTGAAGAATTAGTTCCCAAATTTGGGCAATACAGTTAATACAGTGTAAAATAAAGCCTAAGATTATATACATTTCCTTCTACGTCATTTAATGCTGAGAATGTGTTCTCACTAGAAGAATAAGACTTGAGACTCATGCCTGTTGTTCTCTTATAGTTCCATAAAATGAGTGTTCTCTTTTTCCCCATCTCATATAAGTATAGATTTGTTGACATTGACCCCATTATTCCTTGTGTAGGTCAGCATACCTGAGAAGAAATAGTGGCCATTTTGTATGGTTTATCATTAAGTTCCTGTAATTGTATCTTCATGGTTTTTCTCCTTGATGTTTTCCCTTCTATAGGAAGTACCCTGAAGGGGTTACTTGAGAAACAATATAGTAGGCTTAATGATGTAAGACTTTTTTTGAAAAAATAAATAGTTATAGTGTATATATATACGTTTTCCCCTTGGAGTCACTCTCATAGTGATTTTAAAGGATTAATTTGCTGTCAAAGAGGAAAAAATGCTTGCAAAATTCAGCTGATATACCGTTATTACAGCTTGGCATTGTGATACCTAAAAGACCATGTTGTAGCAGATAGAGGAGGAGTTAAGGAGTTTTTCTTCATCATTAATTTTACTTTATTCCATGCTTCAATGCTAACAGATGCATTTATTTATACTGGTATAAGAGGTTATTTTGGGCCAGGGCCTTGAAATTATATATTTATTTTTGTATAATTGAAAAGTTTTCCCTGCCCACATGGGAACAGTATAGAATATTTTTAGTTTCTCCCTCCCTCTCTCTCTCTGACAAGAGAGGTTAGCTGTTGCTTACAAAATGCTTTCCCAGCTCTTTTGTTCAGACTACTGAAGATATAAATGCCATAGACTTGCCATGGTATTTGCTGTAGATATTCTGAGCATGTAGAATCTGCATGTCCATCTTGCAGTTCTGCATTTTTCAGGTGTGTTAGTAGTGCTCCAGTTGAAGTTAGCACTCAACACTTCTTAAAAATCAGGCCCAAAATAGTCCTGAGTTTATGCAGTGATAGTTGAAAAATTGTCATCATCATGCCTAATGCTGTTTCACATTTGGCTTGCATTCTGTGGGAGAATGGGATTGCTCAATGGGAGCAGATTTGATCCTACCATGGGGAAAAGGGAAAAAAAAAAAAAAAGAAGGGAGGAAGAAAGAAAAAAGGAGAGGGAAAAAAATATAAATAAAAAAAAATTATCCGTAGAATCATAGTTTAGGGTTGGAAAGGACCTTAAGATCATCTAGTTCCAACCCCCCTGCCATGGGCAGGGACACCTGCCACTAAACCATGCCACCCAAGGCTATGTCCAACCCCACCTTGAACACCGTCAGTGATGGAGCATTCAGAACTTCCCTGGGCAGCCCATTCCAGTGCCTCACCGCCCTTACAGTAAAGAATTTCTTCCTCATATCCAATCTAAACTTTCCAGCTGTCATCCTCCTAAAATGGTGTAATTTGCTGTACTTAAGAACAAAAGTAATGGTGAACAATCCAATTCTGCTGCGTAGAAAGTACCTGTAAATGCTGATTGTGTGATTTTGTTGCTGCCACTGGATTGTGTTCTGTCCTTATGTTTCCTCTTGCAAAAGTTCTGTGTCTCCACAATCGAAATATGAGTCAGACCTGCTGTTGGTATGCAATAGTAATATCTACTGTGTACAATGCAGTTCTCACCGTTCAGATTAGTCTTAGGTGGATAAGCAAGCAAAGAATATGTAAATAACTAGCGTATTTCTCTGCCACATGAGAAGCAGATGTGGGACAGACCAGGGCTCACTCTTCTTTGTATCCTGAATTTCACTGGATGCTCACCAGCCTTTCAAAAGCAAGTGAATATTGAGCAAGAAGAGTTGTTGAATTCCCTGTCATTTCAGTGAAAAGTTTAGAAACAGGCACAGTAGGGAAATGTTGTCAGGATTTAGTAGTAGCTATGAAGAGAAAGACAGAAATTTCCTCCTACTGTACTTGTATTGTTTAGTTTTAATTACTGTCAGATGTGACAGGTTTAGCTACACACCTGAATTAAGGTGAAAATCACATTGTCTTCCAGTGCTATTCAGTCACCTGTTGAAAGGCATCTGGCATCCCAAATATTTTGCAGGCGTAATTGGTGACAGAAATGAAGGCTGGGAGAAAGGAAACAGTTTGACCTGAGTTTATGGTAAAGGGAGAGATAGAGCAACTAAAAAATACGCTCAAATATTGGGTTAGCAACTTGAAAGCCACAGGCCTCTCAGTCTGTATTTATTCCCTTTATTCACCTGTCCAACAGCTCCTAACTTTACCATTTCTCCAGTAGCAGCTGGGGTTAAATAAGGGAGACAGAAAATACACAGCTGCTCTGACTATGCAAACTGTTATCACTCTTAGTAAAGGGCTCAGAACGCAAATGACCCTGAACAAGCGGCAGTATTACTGGAAAAACAGATAGTGGACATTCTTTGGACAGTGAAATATTTTAGTTTGGCATTAACAAATCCTGTGTGTGCTCCCAGGACTTGTCCTGGGTAGCTGTGCTGGCCCTAGGTAGTTCCATGCATGTGTCCTAGGTAGCACCATGCATCTGGGAGCACAATTAGTGAAATTTCATTCCCATCACCAAGTAACATTCAAGGTGATTGCCGTGAATGGTAGGTGACTTTATTTGCAAAAGATTGTAAGTGGTTACTTGCTGCAGATAAACAGCATGACAAAAAGATAAACTTGCAGTGCAGGCAAGTTTATCTTAGCAGACAGGAGGCTGTTGCACAGGCTGGGCTCTTCTGTGGCTTTTCACATTGCCTAAAGAATGCCAGGAGGAGGGGGGAAGAAAATGAGGAAGGAGGCAGCCCAAATGAAATAAATAGTAGTGGGGAAGGGATACAGTTGAAAAAGGTAATGTTGGAAAAGGAGCAAGTTAAGCTGGATGGGTGAGGAAAGAGTCCCTTTCTGTATCCGCAGGATATTGACTGTAAACTGCAGGTTAATGCTAGAATGGAAATGTACACACAATATCTTTACATAACACAGAATAAAAAGTAGTAGGGACAATGCAGAGCTTGGGTGCTAATGAAACAATGGCCTACCTCTGTGGCTGTTTAGGATTTGTTGAGATAGTGATAGTGGCTCTACCTGCCACTAGAATTGATCTCAACCTTGCCACACATTTATGGGAACAGAACTGTGGTTTCAGAAGTACAATCTTAAGTCCACAGCCAAGTACTTGGAGAGTAGTCTGTGTCCATGAGAAACTTTTTATCTTCTCCTGAACACCCCCTGAGTAGGATGATCATAAACTAACCTCCTGACTGGTAGGATCCTCCACAGTGGACATCTCCCTTCACCTCCAAAAGAATTATACAGAATGGCCAGAGGGAAAGTAGACTCCTGAGAACTTCCTCATTGGAAGTGCAGGGAAGGCATGAATAGCCTTATCTGGCAGCTCATTATTTAGGTTACACAGTTATCAGCTGTGAAATATCACTTGATTGATTTGGGGCTTGTGAGAAGTAAAGTGTGGAAGAGATTTTCAATATGAGGATGGACTTCAGTTAATAGGACAGAAAGTCCTTACAGCAGCAAAAGTCAGGGAAGCACATCCAAAATCATATCCAACAAGAGACGAACTTCCATGACAAAGGTAAAACATTCACTGGAGGAACAATGCATAATACCAGTAGACTTAAATTTGGTGAGTAAGCTTTGTCCTGAGGGCTGAAGGCACTGCGTAATTCAGTGTAGACTCAGCTGTGCATTTAAGTTGTTCTGTAAATGTAGGGACAGGTTTTCCTCTTGGTTACTGTGCTATATGCATAAATTAATGCCTGGTGATGGCAGGATCCCCAGACTGCAGCTGGGCTAAATATATTTGAAGAGGGACAAGCACACTTGCATGACCTGTAAATGGTAAGAGGAGGCTGATGCAATCAGTTCTGGCAGCAAGTTTAAAACTGTCTGTATTAAAGAGTAGAAAGCTAATAGAAGGGGAAAGAGAAGAGAATAAAGGTTGTTAAAGCTAAAACTGTACTATGCAACCCTGCTATAATTCAAAGTTCCTTAAACTAGGATTCCTTCCATCAGTAATCTATAGCAAGTCTTGTGCCAGACATGTTTATTGTAGAACTTAATCTTGCTTTAAACAATACAATTATGCAGGTCATTAAAATAAGTGGTTGAAACTTCTGAGGTTTCAGAAAAAAAAGTAATTCTTACCTTCATCTCATAACATGGCACCAGCAACCTTTCCACCTGCCAGGTATGGCATTCCACTCCATTTGCAGTGAGAAACTGTGTTATCTCTCGGCATGTATGCAGTGGATCTGGCATGTTTTGTGTAAGGTAGAAGTAGAATTGTGGTCTCCATCTCCATTAAACTCATACCAATTGGAATTGATTAATCTGAAGTGGGTTTGAGTGCTAGGTGAAGTTGGAAATGACACATTGTGTGTATACAATGTACAACTTTTGGAGTCGCTATATCTATGAGTGCTTGGAAAGCAAAAGAAAGTCATGGAAGGAATAAGCAGTTCAAAACAAAGCACATATTTAACTTTATTGGAAAGCTTTTCAGCTTGTGGTGTAGTGCAAACCATCTTTCAGAAATGACTGATAGTCCCTTTTAACTTCTAAAGGCTGGTGAATTTTGGCAGCATTGAAGCTTCTCTTGGTATTACGAGAAGATTGCCAAGAAAAAAATCCACATCCTTCATAAATTTATTCCTTTTTTCACTTTTCTGATTTTAGACTGTATTCTGTGGCAATGAATTCCACAGTTTGTCAGTGTAAGGCATTTTGTGATATAAATGATAATATGAAGCCTTTAATTCTTCCTTTGACAGGCTGGTTTATAACTGGCATCAGAGGTTATTATTAGGTCCATCATGTTAGTGGCAGCAGGACAGAGATCAGGCTAAATGAAGAAAAAAACAATCAGAAAAAAAACCCTGTGGTCTGTTAGGTAAATTATTCCTTTGTCACAATGCAGTGAAGTGGAATCGTCTATGGTTATACCTGACCATTATGACAGGCAATTAGAACTTTGTAGTTACATGCTCCAGCTGGTATTTACTGAATATTCCCTTTTAATAAGTTACACAGTAGACTGCTTTTGTGGCACAATGATTATTATCTGCACACCAATAGATTAATTCCAGGGAGAAAGGTAATGTTTGTTTTTTTCACTCTGGATAAATTGTGCTTAAAAGGCTTGGATATATCTCCCTTCCCCAAACCCTGAGAAAATTTGTGTAAATGCTAGTCATGGAGTCTGAGAAACGGAGCAGTGAGTCTGAGAAATGGAGTCTGTTTAGTGAATGGCTCAGTCCTGTGGTGTCTCCTGTTTCAAAATTAGCATCTCTTGGGACATGGTTGTTTTTTTGAGGCGTAAACTGTCTGAAAAGCTTAGATGTATTTTAGCTCCGCTTCTGGATTAGTATTCATCTCACAGCAGATCAAACACATTTTGTGTCTTTTAGGGAAAGTGTTTTTTATTTATGCAACTTTGGCTGCTCTGAACTCAGACATAGCCAATAGGATGGACAGTGTGTTAATGAACAGGTAAATGTTTCTTTGAGGGCTGAACTTATCCATAAAATGATGAAAAGTTGGTAAGTCTGTCATGGAAGAAAGGGAGAACAGTGATTTGGATGAGAGCGTAATACAGCTTCAGTGTGGATTGCTTCTTGACTTTGCTGCATATTTCCTGTGTAACTGGGAACTGTGTAGTTGTCTGCATCCCATTTTCCCTGTTTCTGCTGATCTCACTGAAAAAGAGACTGAAAAACCTGATATGTGAATTTCATTAAGGACCTTTGGCAGTGTAGAATGCAAGGTGTTACAAGGATGTATTGTATTCAGCATTCACAACAGATGTTGCAATAAGCTGATTCTTTTTTAAAAGTATCTGAAGGGAGAAAAGTAGCATTTCTGGGAAATGAAGCGCAAGTGATGACCATCTTCCACCTTCCAAGCAAGCAAAAACCACACAGTTTATAGTGGCCAGAATATTCATGTGGAGGGCAAGGGTCATGCACCTCACTTTGAAACAGAACGGGGACACAATCCTTCACATCTCAGATGAATTTTTTACCAGCTAAGTTGTCATTCTGAAGAGTTTGAAGGTATTAGTTTCTTGAAATGACTTGAACTCCATGTTTTTATTTTCTGACCTGAATGTGATGATGCTGACCCTTCACACCATGTGAAATAAACTCTTTCAGCTCTGTGAAGTATCAGAATGACGTGTGCAGCCTGTTGAGAGGAGAAACCATGCTAACCTTCACAGGGCTTTTGCAAAAAAGTGCAGTTCTTTGTGACCCAAGTATAAACTTGAGCATGCAGTGACATGATACAGTGAACAGGCTGGAACAGGAATTTATATTACAGTAGCCTCATTTCACATTTTTCATCTGTTTTTGCACACTGTTTTTATTGATATAAGGGAGGAGTTCAATAAATGGTATCATGGTTCCTTGCCCAAGAAAGATTTTTAAACCCACATTTTGCAGCACCAGGTATGTGGCTTGTTCCCATTCTGTCCTGAACAGTGCAAGGCAGTAAGGTCAACTGTCTCAGCTCTGAAGAAATTAGTTTGAGAAGGAAGTCGTGATGGTAATGAGTAGATGTCGTCACAGTAGTACTCATGCTTGTTGTATGACATCCATAAAATATGGCGTGTTTCTTGGTGCATCTGTTCAAGGAGGAAGTGTTATTTCAGTTTGCATATTAGAAGGTTTTATGAGCCATTAGCCCTGGCAAGTTATCACAGGGGGGTGTGTGCACGTAGTGTCAAAGTCCATGTAATGTTTTGTCATGCAGGGATGCCAAGCACATGCTGGTCCTGGGGAGTTAGGATTTGTCTATACTGCACAAAACTAATGCGGTATAAATGATGGTGGAAATCAGAGTCTGTTAAATTCAGGGTCAGATTGGTGTCTGTTCCTAACTCTACCAGTGATTTCCTGGATAAGTTTTAATTATCACGTCACCATATATGTCTCCCTGTTTCCATCTGCAGGAAAGGAGCCTTGTAAAGTTGCTAATTTTGCGGATGCGTTTATTGTTTTGACATGCTCAGGTTTCCAGGACATGCTCTAGAGAAATGCTTAACATTCTTTGGGGTCTGTTGCTGCAGTAAAATACCCATGTATTGGAAACTGAAAACCAATGCTCACCACAAAAGAGCTTCAATGCAGGCAGTAACTCTTCAGGCTTTCCCTGTGCTAAAGACTAAAACCATCTTGAAAGAAGCACCCACCATATAAATAGTGTCTTTCACTTTCATGATCCACTCAGACATGATTGTCTGGCATTTCCTCATGATTTCTGTAACACCAGTGTTCGGTACTTCTTTGTAGGAAGTTTCACAACCAAGGCAGTGATATATAATTCTTGATTATGTCTATCACAGTCTATGTATTGCAAATGCTTGCCCTACTAACATGGCATCTATTAAAGGTCTCTGCTCACTAGAAAACATCTTGCCCAGTGGATCAGATCTCCTAGGATTTGCAGAAAGGCTTTCAGGATCAGCTGAGCTGTGCACGCAGTATTTTGTTTTATTTTGTTTCATTTTGATTGGTTCAGATGGTCCAAATAGTTGCAGAACTCCATTAATGAAGTCCTATTTAGTATGAAGTCATAAGTTCCACTTTCCACCAAGGCATGGAGCCTGTCCAAATTAGTGTCAAAGCCTATATAGTACCTTGGCTATATTGCAGGCTTGTATAGTATCAACACCCTGTTTTCACAGCAGTTACATAGCTGTTACTCCAGTGACGAATGATATGGCCCCTTATAAAGTCCACGAGCTGACGCCTGTTTTTTAGTGTGATGTTTACACTATTGAAGGAGCTAAAAGAAGGGTTTGCTTTAATAAATTCCTTCAGCTAATGTTTTCCCTTTATACAGATGGGTTATTGTTTCCAGGTTTTTGATACCTATGTGGCTTTTTATATTAGGGCCTCGTTTTTTGGTTTGGCTTCCCCCCCCGCCCCCCCTTCCTTCTCTGTGCCTCCTGGAGGAAGGGAAAGGGTTTGCCATTATCATCAAGTTGCCTTGCAGTTTCCTCTGAGGTTTTATTTGAGGGTCAAACCCCTGAAGATATTAAAACCAAACAGCACCCTGTTGTTGCTCCCCCCATACACAGAGACACCCCCCCACCCTGATTTGCTTTCTGTTTTCAGCTTATCTCCACTCTCTGAGAGGAAACATGGTATAGCAATTGCTTTTCGTTGGGAGAACTCACGTAATTAAGGCAATGAAATATACTTTTTTTCCCCCAGTGGCCCTGATGCTACACTTGTGAACTCATCTTTCTTGCGAAAATGTTGCCCGGCCATTGATATAAATAACACTCTGCTTTCTAATGATGTCGTGGGGCTGCATAAAAATCTGTATGTTCATCCTGAGTGGATTTCTGGGGCTTCATAGTGGAAATAGAGTGCCAGGGTTTAAGTGCATAATCACATTTATTCTAGCGAAGTAAAACACAAATTCTGGTCTGAGCTCGGAATATGAAGGACCACTGAAATTAGATGGACTTTCCTGCTTAATATGCTTCTGGGCTGAAACAACTTCAGGAAGAAGGGATGGTGTAGTGGAGTATGTGCTAAAACTTTTTTAACCTCAGCAATATATAGCTTCAGTGTGAGCTTTAGTTCCAGAAAAAAAGCTTACACTTGCTGTGTTCCACTAAAACTTAAGATTTATTAAATAAGATTTAATTAAAAATAGAATCATAGAATCATAGAATAGTTAGGGTTGGAAAGGACCTGAAGATCGTGTAGTTCAACCCCCCTGCCATGGGCAGGGACACCTCCCACTAAACCGTGCCACCCAAGGCTCTGTCCAGCCTGGCCTTGAACACCGCCGAGTGATGGAGCATTCACAACTTCCGTGGACAACCCATTCCAATAGCCCAATACTCTCAGAAAATTGCTACAAGAAAAAGATGGAGCAGGTTAGAATGCTGGAATTCATGGAAAATATATATTTATTATCAAATGAGACACTATGTAGTACATGATCCAAGTAATCTGCATTATATTAATGACTGCAGGAGCTGCTGCACAGAAGCAGTATAGTGAATTTAGCTAGCTGATGTATCTTTTAAATTAATCCTGAGAGTTGAAGTTTGATGTTGGATGGAAATATTTATTACAGTACCTTTCATATATAACATCATGTAATTTGTGTCATATCTTCGTAATGCAGCACTTTGACAACGTATTTATTAGAGATGCAGTTTGAGATATATAGATATATATATCTTTACTGTAAGGTTGGTGAGGCACCGGAATGGGTTGCCCAAGGAAGTTGTGAATGCTCCATCCGTGGCAGTGTTCAAGGCCAGGTTGGACAGAGCCTTGGGTGACATGGTTTAGTGGGAGGTGTCCCTGCCCATGGCAGTGGGGCTGGAACTAGATGATCTTAAGGTCCTTTCCAACCCTAACTATTCTATGATTCTATAATAGGAGACTAGGATCCTAGAAACCAATCCTCATTTTGTCAGTGACCATTGCACCTATCTAGAAATAAATAGACTCATTACAATGAAAACTAATTTTCATTGAGTGACCAAGGAAAAAGAAGAATTGGTTCCTGAGTAGCGGTAGGTCTCCTTGTAGAAGTTGAGCTTTGTGGTGTTTAGTCTAGTAAAGATATCAGGTGGACTTTTTGGGAGATAGAGACAGATTAATGTTGCTTTGACTGTAATTAAGGGGATGCTGTTCTGTTCCTTTGGATGCTTTGAGGCTGTTCTGAGTGGAATTGATTGGACCGGACTGGAATGGGCTAGAATGGAATAAACTAGTCTAAATCTCTTTTTGGTTTATCACATCAAAATGAAGCAGTCCTTTAGTTTCTTTTCAGGTTTCTTGATTTATTTTATTTTTTCCTCCATAGCAGATGTTAAACTCCTGTGTTGGTGAATCCCACCATCACTCTAGTAGTAGAGGCAAAATAATTAATACAATCTCTCAGTATAAAGCAACAAAGTTTAAACCTGGTATCTGTAAATGGGCTATTCTTCTCCTTGGAAACATAGTATGTTTAAGGGACTGAGATTTTGCTGCTTAAATGCCAGAGATAGCTGTGTCTCCATCAAACTTCGTCATTCTGTGTTTAATAACCTTAGCTGAGCTGAAGGGGATTCTGGCACACCATGGTGACAGCTCTAACATTACTTCCAAAAATGTTTGTAATGAATGTGACACATCTATGTTCATTATACAAGAATACGTGGGGAGATACCACAATAAAGAGCAGCGCAGTGAAGAATCACAGGTGGTTCTACAGTGGTATGTAATCGTGTAAAGACTCCTTTTGTAACCTTGTTTAACTTTGTTTCAGGAACAAGAAGATCCTAATAAGCTTGCTACCAGCTGGCCCGATTACTACATTGACCGCATCAATTCCATGGCAGCAGTAAGTTACCTCTCCTGCAAAGCAGCGAAGATTTCCTACCATAGAGAAGTGTTTCTTTAGGAAGAAGTCCCTAAAGAAGTATGTAAGCCCGAATGCATGACTAATTTAAAATAGGGCTTTTCAAAGAAGACAAATATGTGTATTAAGAAAGACCCTTCCTCCAGCAGAAGAAGAGGTTAGAAAACACCATAAGCATTTCCAGGTTTCATTTTTAAAATGCTGAGCACTGAAGGCTGTCAAATTAGATTCTAGAATGAAAATTCAAGATAATATCTGATGAGAAAAGTAATTATTTGAAAACTAGGTGAAGTTTTGTCTTGTAAGTTTTCAAATTGATCCCTAACTACAGAATAGCACTGGCGTTGTTAGTTTAGTAGAAGAATTAATGAAAATATAGTTGCTTATGATAATATCTACTTATTACCTAAGAGCAGGTAAATAGAGGAATGTAAGGCTGTAACATCTTAGACATCAGATACAAGCCAACAAAATATTTGAGGAAAACTTTTTTCAGTTGTCCTCGTTGAATAGTTATATAGTATGTCTCTTCCTCTGAAGCATGCAGTAGAGCTGGTAACTGGCAGAACACCACCTGCAGATAGTGTCCACTGATCTCCTTTGATATGGAAACTCTACAGTCAAATCTTGTCTCCAGTTATTCGTAAGCAATGCCTACTCAGCTTTCTTTGGCAGTTGTGCAGAAATGATGATAGAATTCCGTTCTTATCGTCTTAAGTATCACATCTTGTTTGTTTACATATGCTTTCGTGTTTGATTTCTGAAGGCTTTTCTGCATGTATTGTGTTGTGGTTATGAGCTATAAAATAATTCCATAAAAATAATGTCTTAATGGATGTCAATACTGATGCATTTCTTATGGTGAAATATGTCTTGCTTAGTAAAAATAAATAATCAAGATTTACAAGTTGTTATAACTCACTGTAAAAGGATATAAGAAAAGCTGCTTTCATCTGTTAGTCATGAATAAACAAAATGATCACCTTTCTTCATGACAGATTTTCTTATGGACTGGTTTGGAGAAAAAAAGATTGAGCTTTTGTGACTGGCGTGGTGCTATGCTTTTATTTCCTGACTGAACAAATTTGCTCTACAAAAGCCATTAAGAAAAAGAATGAGTATGAAACCTTGCATTCTCACTGAGCTAAATACTTATGGTAGGATTTGATTCAAGGCATCTTGAATCTGCTGCAGGTTTTTCCATTGATTTCGGTGACTTTTGGATTTGTCTTTAAATGATCTTGATGTAAACCCAGATTGAATATGTACATGCCACTATTGTAATTGTGGAGCAGTTCCATGGAATGAGACTGTATTTTGGCCTATGTTTCTAATTTTAAACATGTTTTAAGAGCACCAATAAACCCCAGCCCTAGTAATGTCGTTTGTGTGCCTCAGCACCGAATGATTGGTAACCCTTTATTTGGCTTAAAGCCTCATGATTTACTCTTACACTTGAAGTGTTATGAAGACACACTGGGGTTAAAACCCCTGCCTCTGATTTAGCACTTCATAGCTTCACTTTTAGGCAGGTGAAACTTAGTTGAGTTGATTTCACAGGAATTGTATCAATGGAAAATTGAAGTAATACAGCTGAGAACCAGCTCCAACACACATTAAAAGACGTGTTCTATTCATTATTATTTAGACCTCTGAGATTCTTAACTTCCAAACTGTTATTTTGGGTCCCTTATAATTTCAGACCTGAATTTAGTGCTAGGGTTTTTTTAAATATATTTTTTTTTTTTTTTTTTTTTTTTTTTTTAACCGCATCCAAGTTTAGTTGGCTCAAAAGTGGTGAAAGAAAAACATGTTTCATGTTGCTTCCTGACACGGTCTAGTCTATGTCAGTTTGTGTCTCCTGGGCACTATCAGGTGTTACAATATTTTAATTAGAAATGCTGCAAGAAGTATTAGAGTTGAAGTGGTGGCAAAAATCACAAAAGTGTTAGTTTAAAATGCCTTAAGTCCTGTTTTTTTAATAAAATTTAATCTTTGCATCTCCTGTGAATTAACTGCATGAGAATCTTTATACATGCAGATTTTACATCTGTATCCTTTTGTTTAATATATGAAGCTCTTTTTTATATATTAGCTTGACAAAAAAGTTCTTCCTACCTACTGATTAAATGGAAATGGCACCTTTATCCTGCTGATATCATGAAGCATCTTTCTGTGGATTTCAGCAGGCCAAGCCCCATGAGGTCAGGGATCATTTTTTCAGAAGATCTGCTGCAGTGTTACCCACCATATCTGTCCCTCATAGGTTATGCTTGAGAGGAATGTGGTGATGCCTGACATGTTTGACATTCCCCACTTGTAACCTTAGACCACTGTGTTAGGAAATACTTCAGGAACTGTTAGGAACCACTATGTCAGGAATCACAGATTCCTCATTCAGTTCAAAAAGCCATGCATTTTAAGCACAGTCCTGTTCCCACAATTGTTTCTGTTGCTGTGATTTCTAAGATTTTAATAGTTTTTAAACCCAGCTCTCGCAAAAGTGTATGACAGTAAAGCTGAATCTCTTTACTAGTCAGCAGTGTGCAATTTCTGTGGAGAGACTGCCCAATCCTTCAGGTACCCTGACTGAAAGGAAGGAAGGGGACAGGTAGATCACTGGTAGACTGTCTTCTAGACCAGTCCTTAAGAGAAAGGGACAGCTGCTAATGATGTCTGATTCAGAAAGAGGAGCCTCCAAATTTGCCCTAGTCTCTGATGTGTACGTGCTCTAAATAATACTGGTGAGTGTGGACAGGTTGTACAGCCACAGTTAGAGACCATTTCCATTATCAAGGTCATTGTCATCTTCTGCTGACCCATCAATCCACAAAACTTGTTTTCTTAAAGATGAAGCAGCTGCCCTGTTAATCACATGTACAGAAACCTCCGTGTGCTCCTCCTGTCCTCTTCACCCCATGATACTGTCTACTTGGCAGCACAAATAAACACAGCCTTCACTTCACTGGGGAGGAAAACTTCTGACAGCACTGTGTTACTTTCGTGAGCTTGGCTGTGTATGCGTTTCCACTGAGAGACTTTCAGGTGAACAGTAGTTGCAGATCCAGCTTTTCTGGAGAGACGGCTTGGTCAAGAGTATGAAACAAGGGTCAAGATTAATAAATACAGCTGTAACCAGGCACCTTTCCTTGACTCATAAGGCATTCGTTCAGGGCAGACCAGCTTCGCAGGATGTTGAAATGTCTGTTTTTCAGCAGAATTGAACAGGTGGATGGCAATTCTCTTCCTCCACCTGGGTTAGGTGACATCTATGTTACTTAAAAGTTATTTGCTTAGAAGTTCAGGTTTTTTAAATTGCATCTACTTGTAGTTTATGTTTCATAGCTTATTCTTTTAGTTCAGTCTTGGTGTAGTTAAGAGATGTGGTGCACCTTGAATTTCAACTGGCTTGTTTTCTTTGTGGAAATGTATTAAAGAAAAGGTATTATCCAGATATATCATAGGAGGCATGCAATACGTTATTTTTTTCTCAAATTTTGATTTTAATTTTGCTTGCATTTGTGTATGATCTGGAAGTGATTTCAGTAAGAGGAACACTGTTAGTTATGATTTTAGACAAGATTTAAAGAAAGAGCTTGAATTATAATGAGAAATCAGAACATCTGGGTTGCGTTTTCACTATTTATTTTATTTGCTTTTCTCTTTTTTTCATTCCATATGTGTGAGACTGTTAAGTAAAACTAGGCCCATCATAGAGTGTACTGGTGATGGTAGCTCTTGCCCCTTTTTTACTTTTTTCTTTTTTTTTTTTCTCTCTCTCTTTCTCACATGTGCTGTCATTATCGTCCCACATTTTCCTTCCCAACACTGTAGGGGAATGATTAGCCATTAGGATAAGGTGCGGGAATTAATCTATGCTTTTAACAAAACTAAAATATTTAATTGCAAATGGAACCAAATTTTCAAAAGTAATTTCTTGGACTACCTGAAGTTTTACCCATTAAATTCCATGTGAATGATTGTTTTCATAAATTCATTAATTTCTCTGAGCTGGTGAATCAAGCAGCTGGATCATCTGCTTTCCTGGGTGATGGACTTACAAATTTAAATACGCAAAATGTCTTTTAAAAATGTAATAATAAAAAAACCCTTATGTATGCCAGTTTTTAGGGACTAGGTAAGGGCCTTGCACTATTCTGTTTCCAGTTTGTTTAAGTGCTAGTAACTAGCTGCATCCTAGCACAGCCGACGTTAGTCCTCGAGTGCAGTTTGTAGTTCAGGAAAGCAATTCATCAGTAAGCCACATTAATGAAATCCAGCCTCAAACAATGACAGTTCCCTCCCCTCTGTCTCCCAGGGACAGTTATGTTTTCTATAATTCTTGCCAAGAAAGCTATTTCATAATGCAAACGTGTGACCAGTCTGTCTTTAGGGAGGGCAAGAGGATTTGAGTTCCTGGCCATGCACAGGAGTGAGAAACGAATGGCTCTTGGCTGCCTGCAGCTTAAGAAAAGGGTTTTCTGTAATAACCCTCTGTTGTAAAGGGGGGATTATTTGTGTTTGTTTCATTTGGAAATGGGCCTTTTTCACTCTGAACAAAATACTGTTGAGGACCTTCCTACCATCCATCTGCTTTCCCCCCACAATGGCTCAGAGGAGAAATTAAGCCATTGGAGGAAGGGGAGCCTTTCAAAGGAGCATTTGTGGGCCAAAGAAAAGATGACCAGATGGGCTGTCACCCAGGAAAATACAAATCAAGCACCAAATCACACCCCAGGACTCTGCCACTGAGATTCCATAATGCTTGTTCAGGATTTCTGTTTATTTTTCGAAGAGAGGGATCGTATATGGCTTGGCTTAAGCATTTCAATTTATGTTTCTGGCTGTTGGGGGATGCTGGCAAAAGATAAAACATCATCAGCTCATTTTCCATCAGTAGCGCTCTGTCATTCCATTAGGGCAGGAAATAGCTTGTTTTGTTACTGAGTGAATTTGACTTTAGCGTGGATCAGAGAAAGGTCCTCTAGAGTTAAACACATCTCCCCATGCCAGCTGTTCAGCATAAGGCTGCAATGGCATGTAGCCAAATGACCACCCTCGCGATCCAACATGTGTTGGCACCACATAGTTTGCAAAAGCAAGCAACATGGGAGCACTTCCAATGGAAGTGAGGTGTCAGGCTGGTGGCAAGGGGAGGGTTGAAGGAAGTTCCTGTGAGAGGGAAGTTTTCTTTGGTGCTTGCTAAACAGTAAAAAAAGGACTTAAATATTTTACTGTAATGGGCCATAGTTGTAGCTGCTTAGATTCCACCGCAGAGATGTATAATATCAAATATCTGATAGATGATGCTAGTTTAATTGGGTTATTAGTTTGAGAAGGGGTTCAGAGCTGCTTTCTGGACACCACTGAATGATATCCTCAGGGAGTCCTGCCAATAAAAGTCATTTAACCTCTCTATTTTACAATTAAAGTGACTAGAAGACACTATATAGGCTAAGAATTTCCAGGATTGAGTCTTGACTTTCTACAGTCACACATTAAAGTTGTGAGCCAGAATGGTATATGTGATGGACACTGAAGAGTCTTTCTTCACATCACAAGGTTGCAATGGTTCTGAGAGGAGATCTGGATCCCTGATTTCCTGATACGCCACTTTTTTTAATGGCATTGCCTGAGAACTGTATTGTTTTGCATGTATTCCACTCATCATCTCTCACCCCAGTTTACAGTGACCCCCAGCATCTTCAGTTCCAGTTGACTGCAAGCTCTAGTTATCTCTGGCTTCATAATGGGGGGTTATCTAGTCTCTGTGTACTTCAGTTTACTAGATAAAACCCAGGGATTTTATGATGCTTCAACTTCCTGTAGTAAATGTTCCTAATTAGCAAGGCCAGAGTGTATAGGGAAAATCAGTATCTTAAAACAAGCGATAACACAGGGAAAGAAAGTCAAACTTGTATGTACACAAACTGATTTAAGGTACTTACAGGCTGGTTAGTCACTTGAAGAAAAAAGCTTTTATGCTTTGAAATCTGACACATAGAGGGGATTCTTTTTCTTTTCTTTTTTTGTTTTCCTTCCAAATCCCTCCAGACATGTCAGTCTCATAAAAGATATTACATATTCCTACAGACTTCGCCTTACATATCCATAGATCACCATAGCTGATCACTGTTCCAAATTAGGTGCTCTTTTCTGATGGCATACTGGCAAGTATGATTTTTTGGGGGGTAATCTGAGAGCCCTAGTTTGGCCAGTGTGACAAAGCAGTGTACTGCTGCCAGTCCACATGAACAGCCTCATCTGGATTCAGTTTTGTAGCTGAGGCGCTGCTTTCCTGGTGAGAACTCAGCAGGCACCTCTGCATGGGTTGATGGGATGGTTGTTTTTCGTAATTCCTGGCTTGTCTTTCAGCTTCCAGGCAGCCCGAACTTTCCTGATTGTCATCTTCTTTTCTGAACAGATGCAGACTCTCTATGCTTTCGATGAAGAAGAAACAGAAATGAAAAATAAAATAGTTGAAGACTTAAAGACAGCTCTGCGGACTCAGCCCATGAGGTAATGTTGTTCGTCTTTCATCACAATTCACTGCTTCCCTATGGTCAGATGTGACACAAGAGAGAGCGGGAAGGACAGAAACCTCACTGTCTCACCTCACACAAGCCTCTCTGATATTTCAGACTACCCACAGAGAGCCTTATAGACCCTGGTCTGAACCTGCCTAGCTGGGAGGGCACACTAATGTTGAAGCATGTAGCTTCAGGAATATAAAAGACAAAGTCTTCTATGAAAAACCACGTCTGTGGCAGATATGTATGGACACATGTAATGATTATGAAGATCAGATTGTAGACTTCATATCTGAAGTCTGAATATCCTGTACATCCCTTGTACATGCCATGTAATTTAACTTTAGGCAAAATCTCAGCCTGTGCTCTGAATTTTGAATTCAGTCTTCCCCTTATCTTTATGTAATGTGAACTGTTTGGTACAAAGCAGCTAATCCATCTGACATCACCTGGTTTGGCATTCTTCCTGTTCTATGTGTAACTGTGCTGTAGAGAAATATCAAGAGAATTTATTGTGTACTGTGTCTTTGAAGGTAAGGTCATCTTTGTTTATCTGCAAACAAAGCTCTGAACGTTAGCTAGCTAACTACTATTGAAACTTTTTCCATTGGCTGGTTAGAAGAGCATTGTGAGAAGCAGTAACTGTAGTTGATATGATTGCAGAAAACACTTGGTCAAAAAGTTTCTGAATGCCTTTGATTAGGCCAAAATAAGCCAAATGCATTTGCATCCACACTGTACTGAAGTCATAGTTTCAGAGAGCTTCACTGATGCCTAAGCATTAGGAACCTAATCAACCAAATGAATAAATAAAATTATATCAAAGAATTTACACTGCAGTAACTTTGACTTGAAGTGAAGATATATTCTGAGACTTCTTTCCGAGCTAAGTGCTTATTGTGCTTCCTCCACTTTGTGATGCTGAAAAAGTTAACTGCATGCAGCTTCTCACCTCGCAGTGAGAGGTAGAACATATCAGCTTAAAACTCAGCATTTTTTATCTCCTGTTGTGATGGCCTGTAAGGGAGCACAAAGCCGGGTTCTGATG
The DNA here is from genome assembly GCA_039720435.1 of Amazona ochrocephala. Classification (NCBI taxonomy): domain Eukaryota; kingdom Metazoa; phylum Chordata; class Aves; order Psittaciformes; family Psittacidae; genus Amazona; species Amazona ochrocephala. The sequence goes on from CM077878.1 coordinate 106,977,338, forward strand.
CTTCTGAGGCATAAAGATTCATCAGGCTTTGGTAACTTTAGCGTGTGGGTAGGGTGAGTGCTTTTAACGTGAAAGTGGAGGAAAAGTGGCCTATATTGAGACCTAGCCCAAGGGGATAAGTGACTCTTCGATCCTCTCTATCACTGTCCTGAATCAGAGAACCCAGTAAAATGCAGACGGACTTTATGGGAAGAATACAGGGATGTTGTCCGGGAACCTAGGGACCGGGTTAGGAAAGCTAAGGCCCACTTAGAATTAAACTTGGCTAGGGATGTTAAGGATAACATGAAGGGATTTTATAGGTACATTGCCAATAAAAGACAGGTTAGGGACACTGTGGGCCCTCTCCAGAAGCTATCGGGAGAACTGGCTACCCTGGACTTGGAGAAGGCTGAGGTTCTTAATGACTTCTTTGCCTCAGTCTTTACCGGCAAGTGCTCTGACCACACCACCCAAGTCTTGGAAGGCAGACGCGGGGACGGCGAGGGTGGGGACCCTGGGCCCACTGGGGGGGAGGATCTTGTTCGGGACCACCTTAGGAACCTGAATGTATACAAGTCCGTGGGACCGGATGAAATCCATCCGCGGGTCCTGAAGGAGCTGGCAAATGAATTTGCTAAGCCACTGTCCATCATATTTGAAAAATGATGGCAGTCAGGTGAAGTTCCCGATGACTGGAAAAAGGGAAATATAACCCCCATTTTTAAGAAGGGAAAAATGGATGAGCCAGGGAATTACAGACCAGTCAGTCTCACCTCTGTGCCTGACAAAATCTTGGAGCGGATTCTCCTGGAAGGCATGCTGAGGCACATGAAAACCAACAAGGTGCTTGGTGACAGCCAGCATGGCTTCACTAAGGGGAAATCCTGCCTGACCAATCTGGTGGCCTTCTGTGAAGGGGCTACGGAACTGATGGACAGGGGCAGAGCAGTTGATGTCATCTACCTGGACTTGTGTAAAGCCTTTGGCACTGTCTCCCATGACATCCTTCTCTCTAAGTTGGAGAGACATCAATTTGATAGGTGGACCACTCTGTGGATAAAGAACTGGCTGGATGGCCGCACGCAAAGAGTAGTGCTCAGTGGCTCAATGTCCAGCTGGAGACCAGTAACGAGTGGTGTCCCCCAGGGATCGGTGTTGGGACCGGTCTTGTTCAACATCTTTGTGGGTGACATGGACAGTGGGATTGAGTGCGCCCTCAGCAAGTTTGCCGATGACACCAAGCTGTGTGGTTTGGTTGATAAGTTGGAGGGAAGGAATGCCATCCAGAGGGACCTTGACACGCTTGTGAGGTGGGCTGATGCCAACCTGATGAAGTTTAACCATGCTAAGTGCAAAGTCCTACACCTGGGTTGGAGCAATGCCAGGCACAGCTACAGGTTGGGCGGGGACGAGATTCAGAGCAGCCCTGTGGAGAAGGACTTGGGGGTGTTGGTTGATGAAAAAATGAACATGAGCCGGCAGTGTGTGCTTGCAGCCCAGAAAGGCAACCGTATCCTGGGCTGCATCAAAAGGAGTGTGACCAGCAGGTCGAGGGAGGTGCTCCTGCCCCTTTACTCTGCTCTCGTGAGACCTCACTTGGAGTATTGTGTGCACTTCTGGTGTCCTCAACATAAAAAGGACATGGAACTGTTAGAACAAGTCCAGAGGAGGGCCATGAGGATGATCAGGGAACTGGAGCACCTCTCATATGAAGATAGGCTGAGAAAATTGGGTCTGTTCAGCCTGGAGAAGAGAAGGCTGCGTGGAGACCTCATAGCAGCCTTCCAATACCTGAAAGGGGCCTATAGGGATGCTGGAGAGGGACTCTTCATTAGGGACTGTGGTGAGAGGACAAGGGGTAATGGGTTTAAACTTAACCAGGGGGAGTTTAGTTTGGATATGAGGAAGAAATTCTTTACTGTAAGGGTGGTGAGGCCCTGGAATGGGTTGCCCAGGGAGGTTGTGGATGCTTCATCCCTGATGGCGTTCAAGGTGGGGTTGGACATAGCCTTGGATGGCATGGTTTAGTGGGAGGTGTCCCTGCCCATGGCAGGGGGGTTGGAACTCGATGATCTTGAGGTCCTTTCCAACCCTAACTATTCTATGATTCTATGATTCTGTGTTAAAATGGGAGCTGCCAAACTCCCAACTCACACAAGAGTTTTAAAACAAAGTTTTTTGCTGCTGAAACTTGCTGTAGCAACTCTGTTGCATTAAAGTGGAGCTGATTTCATGCTTGCTCTGTGAAAGCAGTAGCTTTCCTTGAGCGTAGACATGGCAGCAAAGCCTCTCTGCTGTGTCCAATTGAAACAGGTGGCCATCACTGGTTGTTGTGCTGTTATTTGAATAGGACAGCCCAGCCTCCTTGTTGAGAGCAAGGCAATAGACAAGAAGAAGGAGAACTGTCTTTAGCTCAAAGCCTTGCAAGTTTTTGTTTCTCAGACCTATATGGCTTCTGCTGGATCCCCTTGACAACAGCCTGTTGCCTCGTCTGTTTACAATAACCCTAACTAGCTTCAGTACAAGCATCTATGAGCTGCCTTAAAAAGTGTTTGCTTCTCAATCGCTGGCGATAGTTAGGGGGCTTTTTTTTTTTTTTTAATTTTTTAATAGTTAGGCCAAGCCAAATTTTGAGTTAAGTCCTATGTCTCAGCTAATTTCTGGTGACTCAATTTGTTAGCTGCCAAATGGGCTGCATGCCAATGCCTGATCAACAAGCCAATTTCTTCTTGATGGAAAGGATGTAGTAGAGAGGCCCTCAGCTCCATCAAATCTCTCTCATAAGCATTATGATACCCAAGCCTTCAAAATACTAGTCTTTCTAGTTGAATTTGGACATCAAATCCTATTTTCCTTGCCACTTCTGTTCATCCGGCCTCTGACAAAAATAGAGACCTAAATTCAGACAGGATGAGCTGTCTGGAATCCATTTGTGATGGTAGGGTATACAGGGGCTCTGGCAGCTTACCAAGGATCTTCTGCTTAAATTCTCCGATCTAGAGGAATCAAAAGAAAAATGCATGTGTTTGGCTCTGTGTTTTATTTTACTGTAGAACCATGACTCTTTTAGTAGAAAATGCAGAGTAATGGTATTAATCTGTGCCTCTACTCCAACACCTGAGTTCTAATAGCAACAAAAATTGAAGCAGACCAATCCAAACTCAAATTCCTATTCTCTTTGGAGAAAAGGTGATAGAAGCATCCCTGGGCAACTGGTTGACTCCCTCTGCGCAAGTGCATTTTGATCTGGTGTTTAAGAGCTGCCCTGAAATAACAAAGCTAGTTTATGTCTCAGCATGCAGGAACAGCCCCAGCCTTAGAGAACAAAAAACCCACATCTGCATCTTGTAAGGAAACGCATTTTCTTTAAGGTTTGTAAGAGCTTATAACTATAAACAAGTGTGATGACAAGCTGTTGGACAGAAGCAGTGAAAGAAGAGCTTTACTTTTGGTATTTTAGTGCCCCAAAATGGAGCTTCAGAAGTGCAATGAAAGTAAAAACTTACCACGGACTAGGAAAAAAAAAAAAAATCAGTTTTTGGAACCCCAGAAAAATACCTCCTTTAGTTTGATTCATCAGTAACTCCCTTTGCTCTCTGCTTTTCTCCTTTTCTTTAATTTGGATTTACCTCCTGTTGTTTTTGTTTGATTTAGCCATCTTGCATTTAGTGCATACTAGAGATGATCATCTATGCATTCAGCAAGCAAAATCCATTATGCTGAATTTGTCAACAGTTCAGTAGTTGTCAGGATTATGCATGCCCTCTGATTCAAAAACTGATGCTGCAAGGAAATGTAGCTTTGGCTGTTAACAGAGTGGTAAAATCCTGCTCTCTGCACACCCATGGCATATGATCTTTCTTTCTGAGCTGGAACAAGACTCTCAGGGAGGCTTTTACCCTCCTGTATTTGGTCGTTACCTCTTAGGCTGCCGCATCTGCATTTTCATGAAAAGCTTGTTATTAGAGCTAGCTAACCCATTCTGATCAGCACTCTCTAAAACTTGAAAGGCTGAGACACCCTGACTTTTAAAGTGTGCTAAACTGGTCAAGTGAGGTGAGGTTAGGCTTTAATTTGCTTGTTTAGCACCTATTAAAACACACCCTGCTTTGTTTAAAACTTGAGCTTTTGGATGTGTTAGCCAGAATTCATTGGCAAACATGTAACTTTACACCTTCCCGTCTAGAACAAGGCCTTACTTTGCAGCATACAGGATGTATAGGATGTCAGTTAGGTATACATGTGTATATTGTAAGGAAGAAGGTACTTTATGTGTATGAGTTGGGTTTGCTTTTGCACATGCACACACACACCTCCCTGCTTACAGACATACAGATACACAAACCACAAACACCAAACAGTGTGAAGATTGTTGCTCTCAGTCTGTCAGCTAAAATCCTCCCTTTTCTCTGCTGTACACGCATTTATACACACCTTCCCACACTGAGCAAATCCTCATACTTGAGTGTGTCTGTTGGCCCAGAAACTGCTACTGCCATTTCTTTATCTCTTGCATGATTTCTGGCTTTTCTGGAGAATAGTAAACTGAGTGGTTTTGAAAAGAAAGATTAAAATCATCATTTGGTTCCTGCTTCTGATGTCAGCTGAAATAGGGAGGTAGTTGTATTTGCTTCCTATTGAGTAATGCAGATTAGTGTTTGCTCTCTGGACCAGGAAGAGTACAGGAAAATCCCAACATTGTTTTAACTTATGTCATTAATCAAGGTCTGTGACACACACCACTTCCCTGCACATGCCTCCTTTTTTGAATGACCTCACCCAGACAGTGCTAGAAAAATTGCTCTGCAGTGAATTTAATATGGGATTGTACTCAACTGGGACAATGTGACTTCTGTGTATTTACCATTTTTCTGACACATTTTCATCAGAGCAGGTTAAAATACACGAAGGTTAGATTGTAGTACTTTGCATGTCTTAGCATCAGACCAGGTGTTCCATCCAAAAGTATGTTTAAGGGAACCGTTGTTCAGCTGCTTCTTAAGGATGTTTTCTTCCATCAGTACATCTCCAGATCTACAGAAAGGCATCTATCATAAGTCTTCCCTCAGCCCTGGAAGTGAAAAGAACAGCGTAACATCTGCTTTTTTGGGTTGGTTTGGTGGGTTTTTTGTTTGGTTGGGGTTTTTTGGGTGTTGGTTTTTTTTTTTCCCACTTCCACCCTCCTTTTTTTCTTTTTTTTTCCCTCCCCTAAAAGATGGAAGGAATAGGTAAGGTATAGGATGTATTCATGGAACTGTATTTTGGAGATGAGGAGGAGTAGGAGAATATAAATTAGTCCCTCCATAGTAGAGGCAAAGAGCAACTCTGCTTTTTATGCCAAGGGATAGAGAAATGCTCGGAAGTCATTGGCATCACACTGATAACATGTTGAGTTTGTGCTTATTTCGGTTCCGAATGCATCCTTCGCGGCAACTCTTTTAGCAGTGAATGCACTCATTTCAGTCGTCTTTGTCTTGCTAGCAGCTAAATGCATTACAGAAACTAAGTTTTAATCTTTCTATAATTGGTTTAAATAACAAACTGCTTTGCGTGACTTGCCAAATTCCTGGTGCACAATGTCGATCCTACTCTCTGGCCTCTAGACAGAGAGGCTTTTGCTCCTATGATCTGTTAGAGTAGATAAGATGACACATCCAAATGAAGTGTAATCAGACCTGTGTGAAACGTGGCAGATTGTCTTAGTGGGGTTCAACTAAATCTTGTTTTCGTTTTTGGTGAACACTTCTTCCTGTGTGTGCTTGCCCTTACTCTGATATTCACTTTGAAATCCAATTTTGAGCAACACCCAAACCTCAGACTGAAACTTTGTTGAAAGCACCAGGCTTTGCCATATTTCTGGTCAAACTGCTGGCCCAAATAAGCTGAAACTTGGCAAATCTATCAGCATAGGGAGCATAACTTTGAGGTAGGCCCTGAAAATTACTGTGTGGTGTGGGGTGTAACCACCAAATGACCATACATATGTCAAGACCATTTTATCCAGTAGATGCATAAGTATGGCTCAGGTTTGTCTTGCTGGTGCAGAGACAAGAACAGAGACCGGTGAAATTTAGTCTTTCACTGTGGTGTTTTCCTTAATGATTCATGTTAGCAACAGCATCTCACTGTTGGACAGAAGAGAGAAAGTACATTATGAAGCATCTAATAGGGAAGAAGAGGGCCTGGGTAAAATTACAATGACATAGATTTTTGGTATTTTTAATTTGTTACACAGGTAGCAATTGTTAATAACCTTTTCATTTGTTTGAGATGTCTTTCTACATTATGCTTTTTAGAATCTGGTCATGAATTTATTACTGTTGGTGTGCATTTTGGTAGACTGCAAATTCAAATCTAATTCACTTGGTTTTGCATTCAGACATTCTAAAAAAGTGCACCTACCTGAATGACATGTTAGAGGAGGCAGGAGGTAAACAAAGTGACCTAGAGAAATTATTTACAGCCCAGTTCGTATCTCTGAATCTCCATTTTTAAGCCTGGGAACTCTAAATGAATGATGGAGCTGATTTATATAATCCCATCCTTTTCTATGGATTTGTCTAGGAGGCTGTCTGCATGGTCTAATTTGACCCATCTGTGTTTTTTAACCCTGATTTTCAACAAAGCCTTAAACTTCTCCAAGACTTGGTTTTCATCCTCAGTTTGCATAATCTTAACCTGAAGAAAGGCAAATTTTATGGTAGAATACCGTAGAAACAGAACTCTAGTGATGTCAGTCATCAAAATAAACTTGTCCTAGTACAGGTCCAGTCTTTGATGTGTCATTTGGTAGCAGATTAATTCTGTATTTCCTCTATTTATGATGCTTCTACTGTATGTTTTGCTACTGCTCATTGACAATGGAGCTTAATATACCTCCTCAAACTAAAACCAAACAATCAAACAACAATAAAAATATCACCCAAGACCGCTATAGGAGCTTTACCTTTTACTGAAGGACATGCAAGTTATGTAGGAACAGTATAGGATATGTTCCTATATATTCACGGGATCTGAGTGTGAAGTCAGTGCAACTGACAGACAAAGTTGTAATGAGTGCCTCTGCCAGCGTACCCAAATCTTGGAGGTGGAAGCCTATAAGCAGTATTGGTGAAGTCTGACCAAAGTCTAAAAATGTTTTTTAAGATAGTCTGAACTCAAAAGTGTGGTGATGAGTCTGTATGAAAATGTATCTTGTGTGTATTAATATACATGTAGGATGTAGCAACTTGAAAGAATCTGTTCCACCTTGAAAATGCAGCAACTGTTGGGGTGGACTACAGCAGGTGGTTCTGGTAACTGCAATAAAGAGCACAGCAACGGAAAAGTTGGGTCATAGTGATAGAATATAATTACCCTGAAACTGTGGCACACCTTTATTAGCTAGTCTGCTTTCCTTATTTTTCCTGGGTTCTATGGTTTGTTTGGTTGTTAGTTGGGTTTGGTTTTTTTCCAGGTTTGTGACCCGGTTTATTGAGCTGGATGGCCTGAGCTGTTTGCTGAACTTCCTGAAGAGCATGGACTATGAGACCTCAGAGAGCCGTATCCACACATCCGTTATAGGGTGTATCAAGGCGCTGATGAACAACTCACAAGGACGAGCTCATGTCCTGGCTCATCCAGAGAGTATCAACATCATTTCCCAGAGTTTACGGACTGAGAACATTAAGACCAAGATTGCTGTGCTGGAGATCCTAGGAGCTGTCTGCTTGGTACCAGATGGTCACAAGAAAGTCTTGCAAGCCATGCTTCACTACCAAGTCTATGCTGCAGAAAGGACAAGATTCCAGGTACAAGAAAGATACTTTGCCAGAAATACCCAGTATGATGAATCTCTGTAGTGAGTGATTTTTACAGTGCAAACTTACTAGGTAGTAAAAAGCAAAGATTTCTCATTACTTTAGGAAAGGCACTTCCTGAAATAGATTATCAGCAATTTTTTTTTCCCCTCCAAGACCTGATTGCTTGGCATTAATGCTAACTTAAAATCCCCTGTAAGTTATCAAAAAATGGGGGTTCGCTATGTTAAATGAAAGCTGCTAATCTGTTCGTACTATAACCAGATGGCATTTCTGGGTGCTAATGATTGGTTCTGCCCTGGAAGCCAAAGCCACAGAATTCCAGGAGCCTCTGTCTTAGTTTTAAAGCCCTTAATTTAGCAATAAAGGAGTTTCTGATTAAATAATGGAGACAGTGGATTCAATAACGTACAGTGGAGGCACTTCCATTGCCACTTAGCAATCAACTTATGAATTGTCACCACTTAGCAATTGTTAGCTCAGGTAACTCCCATTTGGAACACAGAAGGGAAACTCAATTTCAGAGACCGAGACATAGGTCAGTATAACATTGTCAGGCTTTTATTATCAATACTGCTGACTACTGTTATAACATTCCTCTTCCTAGTGAACAGGGTACCTTTACAAAAAATGTAACAGAATCTGTTGCTGTATATGAAGCTGTAGTTCCTAAACTTTAGAGTAACCTCACCAATTTACTATTCTTTCATAGGTGAAACAATAAGAGTAGTGTTGAGCCAACACCCACTGATTGTGACTCAGACCCGAGACTGGGATGCAGGAGATCTTGGCTGGGTTTTAACCCATATGTGGCATTGGCAGGTCACCCCTCTGTGTGCACTTCTCCATTTGCATTCATAGAATCATAGAATCATAGAATAGTTAGGGTTGGAAAGGACCTCAAGATCATCGAGTTCCAACCCCCTGCCATGGGCAGGGACACCTCCCACTAAACCATGTCATCCAAGGCTATGTCCAACCCCACCTTGAACGCCGCCAGGGATGAAGCATTCACAACTTCCCTGGGCAGCCCATTCCAGTGCCTCACCACCCTTACAGTAAAGAATTTCTTCCTCAGATCCAATCTAAACTTCCCCTGTTTAAGTTTAAACCCATTACCCCTTGTCCTCTCACCACAGTCCCTAATGAAGAGTCCCTCCCCAGCATCCCTATAGGCCCCCTTCAGGTATTGGAAGGCTGCTATGAGGTCTCCACACAGCCTTCTCTTCTCCAGGCTGAACAGCCCCAGTTTTCTCAGCCTATCTTCATATGAGAGGTGCTCCAGTCCCCTGATCATCCTCGTGTCCCTCCTCTGCACTTGTTCTAACAGTTCCATGTCCTTTTTATGTTGAGGACACCAGAAGTGCACACAATACTCCAAGTGAGGTCTCACGAGAGCAGAGTAGAGGGGCAGGATCACCTCCCTCGACCTGCTGGTCACACTCCTTTTGATGCAGCCCAGGATACGGTTGCCTTTCTGGGCTGCAAGCACACACTGCCGGCTCATGTTCATTTTCTCATCGACCAACACCCCCAAGTCCTTCTCTGCAGGGCTGCTCTGAATCTCTTCTCTGCCCAGCCTGTAGCTGTGCCTGGCATTGCTCCGACCCAGGTGTAGGACCTTGCACTTGTCATGGTTAAACTTCATCAGGTTGGCATCAGTCCACTTCACAAGCGTGTCAGTGTCCCTCTGAATGGCATTCCTTCCCTCCAATGTATCAACCGAACCACACAGCTTGGTGTCATCGGCAAACTTGCTGAGGGTGCACTCAATCCCACTGTCCATGTCACTGACAAAGATGTTGAACAAGACCCGTCCCAACATCGATCCCTGGGGGACACCACTCGTTACCGGTCTCCTGCTGGACATTGAGCCATTGACCACAACTCTTTGCGTGCAGCCATCCAGCCAGTTGTTTGTCCTCCGAGTGGTCCACCTATCAAATTGATGTCTCTCCAACTTAGAGAGAATGATGTCATGTGAGACAGTGTCAAAGGCTTTACACAAGTCCAGGTAGATGACATCAACTGCTCTGCCAGACTTGATGTATGTCTTCAATATGCAAATATGACAGATAAGACATATGACTCCAGAAAGGGAGACAGAGGGGCTTTCAGTCTCTGTTGAAAGCTCTTCAGAGCTTTCAACAGAGAAAATAATAATTACATTAAAAGTTGAAAGGTGAAGAGATTACAGCTGCAATCATAAGAATTTCACCATTCTCTAGTTACAGGAGTAGGCTAGGAATGATCAATGTAGAAGCAGAAAATTAAGCCATGTACAGAGTTATGATGTGCAGGTTTATGTGGACTGCGTATGGAAGAGAGAAGGAAAAGCTTTTAAACGAGCTTATTCTTTCTAAATTAGCTGAAATAAGGAATCCTTCCTGAATTAATTTTACATTCTTCTATACCTGAGAGGCAGGTGCAGATAATCTTAAGTGCTTAGCAAAAAGCAGTGGTAACTCATGGCTCTGAGACTTCTAGTACTGTGTAAATTTATCCTTGATGAAGGGACTCTGCTTAATAAGCTCATATGAGATGTAGATGATGAGTTTACTTAGCGTCTCCTATTTGGGTGTTCTCCCTCTCTCTTTTTATATTAGCTTAAAATTGATTGAATAACTGATGTAATTAATTGCTGGGCAAAGTGTGCATAGATCTTGTACAACTGAGCTTTTGAGGAATCCCGTTTAATGATTTGCAGATCTTTACCACCTCTCATGTTCATGTAAGTACTTTGCATAAATGCTTCTTTTGTCAAAATGCTTTCCATTGGATAAAAATTGAAAGATAAATGGACACTATCTCTTTTTTCTTTCTTACACAAAATAAAATAACCCCACCCAAACCCCAAAATTATTTAGCAGAAGGGAAATGTTCTTGTATGCAATTTCTAGCACTTGTGCCTGGATCATAGGATGAGATTTTTGTCTAACAGAGAGATGAGCATTTTTTAAATGCTGGTGAAATAAATGTGGTTATGGTCTTCTTTACATTTTAGTAGAAGACTATCTTATACTCCAGGACTTGTCAATTAAGAGACTGTTATATCTCTTTGCCTCTTGCTCTCCTACATCTGTGCTTCAGACCAGTCTTGTAGCTTATTATCAAGGAAAGTAAACAGTGTAGGGTTTTCTGGAAACTGTACTAGCTCACCTTGATCAGAATGTCCAATAAAGAGCTTACAGATAACGCTAACCCCTCACAACATCAGTGCAGTTGTGCTTTTCCTTAAGGTGCCTTCCTGACAACAGTGGTTGATAATATTCTTCAGCCTTTCAGCCACCTCGCTGTCAGTTTATCCTTCCTCATCTATGAAAGCGGGTACTTTGTATACTATGTGTTTGGATTTATTTTCCCCTCTTGCATATTGCAGTAAATATATGTCCCACTCTCCCCATATCATCTGCAGTGACCAGCTCTACATACTTTGAGGAATCAGGAGGCACATATAAGAAACACTGTTCCAGATGTGCTGCTGTGCTTCTTGCAGAGGAATATCATCATGATGAATAAAAATTTGGAGTGCACAGTTCTGCTTTCACTCCTCTTTATAAGAAGGGAGGTTTAGAATTTACTGGCAACCACCTAAAACTTGAACTAGTGCATAACTTGCTGCTGAAAACATTAGATTGGAATATGAGTTATTTCGAATTTGCACATGTTCAGGTGTGGTGGAGTGATGTAGAGATCATGTATTTAAGATAGTAACATAAAACATGGCATGTTTTGTTGAATGTCAGAAATTGTTGCTGGTCATCATTCTAAGAAAAAACCTTGCTACCTGGGGCACAGCTAGTCAAAAGTAGTCAGAGGACCCAGCAACCAGTGAATTACTAGAGAAAGAAGGCTGAAACTTCAGACATGGTTCTTGCTAAACTTGCATTGGCTCTGTCCTGCTATAACTCTTACTATTTGGAAAAGATATTTTTGCTTTTTGATGTGTTCTTGTGGGGTTTTTTTTTGTTTGTTTGTTTTTTTTTTTTTTTAATTGAAGTTAATGTAAAATATAGGTAGAACTTTAGTGAATATGAAGGAGTATCTCCTTAACATAAATTTCATCTTTTGCTCTGAGTGGAAATGCTGATGTAAATATGTTTTTTTTCTATATTGTCAGCATTGTATCTACTGATTGCAATTATCAATCTAATCCTTAACTTCAGAGAGGAGTCACTTTAATGCTATGGGAGATTCTCCAGAATTTACCCTTCTTTGTTGAGACTTCAGTCTTCACTCAAATGCCTTTTAGCACTTGGCTACACCCTGTATCTCCACTGGTCAGTGTGTTCACAGGTGTATCAGGATCATATTTGTCTTGACACTTGCAAATAGAGTCTATGCTTTATGTTTGTGTGTAAATATATATCGTGGCTATTTTGATTCTCTCACATTTGTCACAGCTTCTTGCCTGAACTGATCCCTTTTCCTGCTTTAATCTTTGACCCTTCTTTCATGCTGCCCTTCTGCCTGGAATAACTCTCACTTTTATGTCCAACAGGCAGTCTTCAGTTCCTCTTTTTAGATATTCCTTGAAAACTGTCCTCTCCAGAGCAGTATTCCATCTTTACTCAAATACCACAATAACATAAAGGCATGCCTTCAGTCTTCTTCCTGAGGCAGTCTGGAAAAGCTGTCTTTTCTTCATCCAATTTTTGTTTGAAATATGCTTCTTTGCCTACAAATTCTACTCTACTCCTTACAGAAGAGAAATGAAAGCAAACACAGGAAAACCAGACAATAAACCCTCAAAGCAGGAATGTGGAATTAGGAAGATGAGCCTTTGGTGTCCTTGCTGGGATTCTTTTTCACCTGATGTATTCAAAACCAGTACTAGAGTAATTCCATCCCTGATTTACTGCATGACCATGCAAAAGTTCAAAAAGTTGCTTTATCTTGAATTTCTCAGGTGCTTTTCTTGTGAAAATGGAGGTTTCTAAAAAAAAAAAAAAAAACAAACAAAAAAAACCAAAACCAAAAGTAAACAAAAAAGAAAACCTGGGAAAGAAGAATCACTGATTTCCATTGTCATTCACATCTCATTATCCCATTTATGACTGGGTTTCCTTTGTGAAAGGGCACAATCTTACTCTTCCCTAAGCTGATGCCTTTCTGATTATTGTTATGCTTGCTGCCTCCCCTCACTTCTCCTGTGGAGCAACAGCATTGTGTTGTCTCATCATAACATGCTGTGCTTTTTAATATGCCACATTTTGAGTCAAACTCATGTTGCAAAGTCGTAATGCTGTGTACTGGCCCAGAAAAGTTTATCAGGATGTTCCAGTGTGCTTCCAGCCTAGTCTGTGATCTAGGACACCTACCTGGTTGGGGACCTCTGGGGGGAGAAAGGATTTTTCTTTTAGTCTTGGGGGAACCTAGGTGTTAAATACTGCCTGAAAGGAGCTGATTTAAATTGCTGATGTAAATATTAATTGGGCTTCTTTGGGTAGAACTCTGTTTTTCTCCTTAATGATACTAGGAATTTTAAAACTTGAAGTGAAGGAATAAAGGAAGCTTGATATCATCAGTTGAAAAGGTAGAGATTAGGAGCATGCCTTCCAGAGCCTTCTCATCTGTTTTGTGTTAAGCATGATCAGTACCTACATAATCTGTATGAAGAAATCTGATCAATTTGGAATTGTAGTAGAGGAGCTAACAAGGAACAAATTAAAATCCTGTATTCCCAATTGATTTACTTCTTCTCTTCAAAGCTTAACCAAAGCCTTTTGAGGTTTGCTGCAGATTGAACAGAACCCTACTAGATGTCAGTGATGAGGAATAATGGGATTAAGTGAGGAAAGTTTTGGTTAAATAGTAGGAAAAACCTTTACAACCATAAGATCAATTGGGCCACAGAGCTGGCTGCCAAGAGGTGTGGTGAAATCTTCACAGGAAATGTTCAAGTGAAGACTTGAACCTCAGCCATTTGCAGAGGGTTGGAGATGTTGGAGTTCAGCCACAGTGTGTGGGTGTCAACTCTGATCTTTAGGAATAGCATGAATTTACAGTGTTTCCTTTTATGGCTGAACAATTGCATGAAGACGTGCTGCTCTTCAGTTAGCGCAGTGCAAATTTGGCCCCCACTGCTTTCTGCTCCTAGTCCATCCTTCTAACCCGGGGGATAGAAAATTTTTGTATCCTTTATCCTGTCTGGACACTGTATCTGCTATGTTGTTTCATAGGTTGTAGCATGTTACCAAAAGTTTCGGAGAATATGTGGTAGGAATGAGACCTCTGAAGAAAACTAGCAAAACTGTCCTTGGTTTTGATGCTTCTGTAATGTTGGTTACTTTAATTATTCCAAGAAAACACGGGTGCTTTGGATTTCAATGTCAGATCTGACAATAAGAGAATTAAGTTGTCATTTACTTCTGTTTATTTGTCATATTGAAGAGACAGTTTTTTTGGTGCATTTAAAGACTTCTTAGATAATCTTCTATTATTGTTAGAGATAGAATGTTGGACTGGACTGGCCATCAGTCTGGCTCAGTAGGCATTTCATGTGTTTTTATATAAGACACATTTCTAACAAAATGGGGGAAGAGCTGGTATTTAGTCATTATATAACTACTGGGAAATCACGGATGTGATGGAAGTTCAAATACCAGAAGTGGGATATTTGCAAATACCAGCTGGGCAATTTAGAAGATGCAAGAAAAGGAGTTTATGAAACCAAGCTTGCTTGATATTGAACATACAATGCTCAGATAAAAGAAAAGCTGTCAGTACCAGTGCATGATAAATCAAAATACTTTTACACAAAAACAAGCAAATGGTTTGCATGAAGCCAAGAGAATATTCTTTCCCATGGGGAATGCACAGGAGGCTATATTCCCCCTGTTTCTTGAGATGATCTCCATGGTGATCTCCATTTTCCAGACCTATGAAACTGATGACCAGCACAGGAAAGATTTTGCTATAAATGAAGACTTTCAGTAGCTAGGGAGAGAAGACTGACTAAAGGAAAGTTAACTTCCTTGCTCAGCATTATAGCTTCAAAATATTATTTAGATGGTCTGGTGAGCTGAACACTAGAAAGCTGTTTTTGTCTTCATTCTCGCTTTATGGCCAAAACTTCTTGGGAAGAGTAAAAAGAATTCTGTATTTTCTAGTGCATCAGCAAAACAAATATATGAGTTTACTATTAATACTGGTGTGAGATGCATACAATTGAACTGGCAGATCTCAAGTGGAATTTATTACCCTTCCAGTAAGGAAAATCACCCTTGGAATTATGAGCTGATCAGAGAAGATTCTCAAGAGATGATTCACTGTCATCAGCAGAAAGCTAAAAGTAGAGTTACTTTCATGGCTAAACAGTTTCTACATATAGCCTCTATGGTAAATATTCAAGTGGAATTAATCCTCAATAGACCATATGAACACAGGCTACTAAGAGTATTTGTCTAGTCTTTTTTTCTCCTTTGTCTCCTAATGTTCTCAAAATTGTGGCAAAATATCTGTATGTATGTTAGACATTAGACCACAGAATCACAGAATGGTTAGGGTTGGAAAGGACCTTAAGATCATCTAGTTCCTGCCCCCTGCAAAAATATAGCAAATCAAAACAAGACTCTGTGCATATCCCTTGAACAGTATGCAAAATGGTGCAAGAAATTAGTTTATATCCTCTAACACAGCCTACTATTCTGTTTTAGACGTTGCTGAATGAGCTAGACCGAAGTATGGGACGATACAGAGATGAAGTAAATCTCAAAACAGCCATCATGTCCTTTATCAATGCTGTTCTGAATGCTGGTGCTGGTGAAGTGAGTCATCGTCCTGGAAGTTCCTTATGAAATGCTGCGCTTTTATTAATTTGCCTTGGAAATAGTAGATTAAGTCACGTATCTTGTGTTACTGAGAAGATATAGTTTGTGGAAAATAATGCTCAATTGTTAATATCAGTCATATAATGTCTTCCATATTATTTCATTCTCAGAGTCTTCTAATACAACATAAACTACTGAAATGATTGTTTTGGGGTCTTTTGTTGTTTCATTTAAAGAACTGCAAAGCATTTACCTCTTGATTTCAGCCTCTTGGAAAGCGTTTGGTTTATCTTCAGAAGTGTTTTGAAATTTTGTTTTGTTTCAAAACCATACTTGAAACATTTTGATTTAAAAATGTCGAAGGGAGACCTTTCAAAAAAGATAGTTTGTTGTTTTTAATTTCATTAACAAGACTTTATGTTGAGTCTGGAGGGTAGTTTAAACTGATATTGTTTCATTAACTTTTTTTATTGTTTCATTAATTATTTTTTTTTTTTTATTAAACCACAACAGACAAACAAGCCCATAAGAGCTCTGTCTGGCAGTACGTTTGTGCCTGTCCTGTAACATCCTGCTGAATAAGTTCAAAGTTTGCTAGAGTATGTGGTAATTTTATGGCAAGTGAACATAAAAGCTAGGAGAAAGAATGCAGTACTTTTCATCTGTAAGCAGCAGGTACACCTCTAATGGACTAGCAGGACAAACACTAATAACTTCTTTATGGAACAATATGGGGTGTGCTGTTCTGGCTGGGTATGCAGAACTCACTGTAAGTAAACGAGGACTGTATTTTTAAGTGAAATGGATATAAAGGCATTAGTTTTTTTTTTACTTTACTGGAATTAGTTACCCTGTGAATTTGGTGTCAGGATAGCGGATATTAAAAAGGGAAGAACTGAGGTTTTAAGTAATTTTTCTTTTTTATAATGTGATTAGTTAAAAGCTTTTGAAACCCAGTAACTTGTTTTCCCCCACTTCTTAAGGACAATTTGGAGTTCCGATTACACCTACGATATGAGTTTCTAATGCTGGGAATTCAACCTGTCATTGACAAGCTAAGAGGACATGAGAATGCCACACTGGACAGGTAAGACATGTTTTCTGAGAACAGTTATTGATCAATAGAAAGAGTTCTTAGAAACTCTCCTCCATTTGGGTTTCAGATTTAAGCATTAAGCTGTCTCTGTCACTTCCTAAAACTGACTTCCTTTAAAGATGCAAAGGAGATCTGTCCTTAAAATCAGCAGATGAAGTAGAAGCATACATACTGAATTGGCAGTGGCTGTGGCAAGGAGTTCCTGAATTGCTTTTCTTCAAAGGTGGGATGGCAATCAGAATGAAAAAAATACTCAACATTAAAAATTATTATTTATCCCCCCCCCCCCCCTTGAAGAAAAGCTCTAACAAAAGCCAGTTCTGGTAGGAGGAGGGAAGTTAGTAGTTAATTGACTTCACTGAGACTGAGTATGTGTGGTCAAAGCACAGGTTCTGAGTTTACAAGTTTTTTCTCTAATCTCAGTCTTTTTTGTGACCTAGCTGTATCACAACCTCCCAAACAGCATCACTAGCACAACTATGAGAGAGGGTGGGTGAAGGGGTAGAGATGCCAAGAGGGGAAGAGAGAAAAGTGAGGAGCACCTTCAAACAGCCCTCAACTGCACAAAATGTAACACTGAATGGCACCTTCAAATTACTGTGTTAAAAGTTATATGGATAACAAATGCTTTCTCCACAGTAATTCTTTATTTCAGCACAGTAATTGAAGCTGCTAATGACCTTAAATTAAACCCTTCACAAAGCCACATGCTGAAATAAACTTAGAGTAAACAATCTGAACAATTTGACTGAGACACTTCAAGAATGATGAACCAATGAGGAGCCTGGTAAACCACATTTGCTTAACAAAGTAAATTATTTGAAGGTGTAAGAGCAGGCAGCCATGGGAGTCTACCTTCTTTTGTGACCACATAAAGCTTTGTGGAGAGACACTAACCTGCTGATGTGCTGCTATCCTTTACTGTCTGCTACTCCAAAACCCTTCCTATAGAGCAAGACTGATTTGTAGGTATCTGATACCTGGGATTTCCTGGATTGAAATGTCAATTTTGCTGAAGTGCATGGTGAAGAATCTATGGATCAGGCAAGCTTTCAAGGAACTGTCTTCTCAAGCATTCATGGTCAGAAGCTGCTATAGGGTGATAGAGCTGCCCCTTAAGGGAAATGTAGTGTGCTTGAGATTCTGCATAAGCACCAGGTTAGCACCAGCTATGTGTCATAAACACTGGCTTCAAATCTTCAAGCAGGTGGAGGCATATACCTGTGTATTAATGTCACAGAGAAAGATTGCATGCATTTGTAGATGTCTGTAGTTTGCTGACACTGTCCCGCATGACATTCTTGTCTCTAAATTGGAGAGACATCAGTTTGATAGGTGGACCACTCTGCAGATAAAGAACTGGCTGGATGGCAACACACAAAGAGTTGTGGTCAATGGCTCAATGTCCAGCTGGAGACCAGTAACGAGTGGTGTCCCTCAGGGATCGATGTTGGGACGGGTCTTGTTCAACGTCATTGTTGGTGACGAAGATAGGCTGAGAAAATTGGGGCTGTTCAGCCTGGAGAAGAGAAGGCTGCGTGGAGACCTCATAGCAGCCTTCCAATACCTGAAGGGGGCCTATAGGGATGCTGGGGAGGGACTCTTCATTAGGGACTGTGGTGAGAGGACAAGGGGTAATGGGTTTAAACTTAAACAGGGGAGGTTTAGATTGGATCTGAGGAAGAAATTCTTTACTGTGAGGGTGGTGGGGCCCTGGAATGGGTTGCCCAGGGAAGTTGTGAATGCTTCATCCCTGGCGGCGTTCAAGGTGGGGTTGGACATAGCCTTGGATGGCATGGTTTAGTGGGAGGTGTCCCTGCCCATGGCGGGGGGGTTGGAACTCGATGATCTTGAGGTCCTTTCCAACCCTTACTATTCTATGATTCTATGACATAGACAGTGGGATTGAGTGCGCCCTCATCAGGTTTGCTGATGACACCAAGCTGTGTGGTTCGGTTGATAAGTTGGAGGGAAGGAATGCCATCCAGAGGGACCTTGACACGCTTGTGAGGTGGGCTGATGCCAACCTGATGAAGTTTAACCATGACAAGTGCAAGGTCCTGCACCTGGGTCGGAGCAATGCCAGGCACAGCTACAGGCTGGGCAGAGAAGAGATTCAGAACAGCCCTGCAGAGAAGGACTTGGGGGTGTTGGTCGATGAGAAAATGAACATGAGCCAGCAGTGTGCACTTGCAGCCCAGAAAGGCAACCGTATCCTGGGCTGCATCAAAAGGAGTGTGACCAGCAGGTCGAGGGAGGTGATCCTGCCCCCCTACTCTGCTCTTGTGAGACCTCACTTGGAGTATTGTGTGCAGTTCTGGTGTCCTCAACATAAAAAGGACATGGAACTGTTAGAACAAGTGCAGAGGAGGGCCACGAGGATGATCAGGGGACTGGAGCACCTCCCGTATGAAGACAGGCTGAGAAAATTGGGGCTGTTCAGCCTGGAGAAGAGAAGGCTGCGTGGAGACCTCATAGCAGCCTTCCAATACCTGAAGGGGGCCTATAGGGATGCTGGGGAGGGACTCTTCATTAGGGACTGTGGTGAGAGGACAAAGGGTAACGGGTTCAAACTCAAACAGGGGAAGTTTAGATTGGATATAAGGAAGAAATTCTTTACTGTAAGGGTGGTGAGGCACTGGAATGTGTTGCCCAGGGAATTTGTGAATGCTCCATCTCTGGTGGTGTTCAAGGCCAGGTTGGGCACAGAGCCTTGGATGGCATGGTTTAGTGGGAGTTGTCCCTGCCCATGGCAAGGGGGTTGGAACTAGGTGATCTTCAGGTCCTTTCCAACCCTAACTATTCTATGATTCTATGATTCTGTGTTACTTTTGATCTACAGCATAATAACCAAGAAGACAATCTGTCCTGTAGGCAATCTGTGTTCCTTCAGTCTGTAAACAGGAGGGGCTTAGGGGCACTTTTGGATCTTACAAGTTAGTCATGAGAATGATAACAGTGGTCTGAGACTATCCCAGATGCCTGGATTACACAGTTTATATGCCAAGTCTGTATACAGGGGGATGTGCCACAGCCTTTCTCCACATCATCTTCTGTGCTCTAGTCTCGGTGTAAGAGAAATCCAATTGCCATGGTCTTTCAGCAGGACCCCAAATCGCACAGAGGCATGCTGCTGTGCTCATCAGTAGGCAAATGTAGACAGTCATGAGCTCTGCTGTTCAACTAATCTATTGAATGCATCTCTGCTCCACCATGTAAAAGAAACAACTTGTTAGTGGTCTAATATTTGGTGAACAAGTACGGCATGGACTTTCTAGAAATGTATTGTCACTGCAGGTACAGCATTCACCACATATAGAATATTCCTTTCCTGTTTTAGATTTACTTTCAGCAGCCTTACCTCAAAACCGTGACCTAGCACAAGGGTTAAAAAGCATGTATAACTCAGCCAGCCATTCCTTTTGGCTTGTCACTGACCCCCCTGAGTTGCCTTGCATGCATACCTATCTCAGCACTTCATGTGGGAAGTGCTTGCTAGTTTCCAGGTGTTCTAACCGGAAACGAGGTGTTGTTTCTTCTGTAGTGATATGCTTAATTTCAGTCTGAATTGTGCTATGAACATTGGCAGGTTTTGTTTGGTTTGTTTTTCTGTTTTCTCTTAGGCATTTAGATTTCTTTGAGATGGTCAGGAATGAAGATGACCTGGAACTTGCCAAGCAGTTTGAACTGGTAAGTTTTTCTCTGGAGTACCTGAACTTGCCAAAGCTGAACATCCAGTTTGGATGCTAAGTGCAACTTCCCTTTGTGTTCCCTGAAAACAGTGATTGACTTTGGTACTGAGAGTGGCTGGTGCTTTTGTTTTAACTGTTTCTCATTTAACAAGCAGTGGGTTTGTGATGTGTGAATAATGAAAACAGTGATCACAGGCAGGGCTTCTGCCAAGTATCTTTGACAAAGACTTCTTTCTTTTGTTTGGTTGAAGGTTCAGGGGCGCAGAGGTTCTCAACCCTGCTCTCATGTTCACAATCCTGATGATCCAGATGCATTCTAGATTCAGACACCCCCTTTACAGGACTATGGGTGAAGCTTGGGCTCTTCTCTTATACTTCTCCCAAGATTACAGGAAACTGTCCTGAAGACTGTCACCTCAGAGCCTGGGGAGAGGATCAGTATTTTAGATTGGATGGATTTTAAACACAAGCCTAAAACAAGGGTGGCTTCCACAACCTCTAGAAACAATAAGAGGCTATACGGTCTAGAATAGTTAGATTCCTTTTTCTTCATGACCAGTTCTGGCCATACACAGTACAGAGCAACTAGCCCTTTCCTGCTCAGCTTTTACTATTTGTGCCACCACTTTCTAGGACCCAAATGTTTTGCTTGCTGCAGAGCAGTTCTTGGTGCCTTTGCCTGCCTCCTACCTTTCTAACCCTTTACTTTGGGGATCTTTTCCATCCTGGAGCGGTGATGGCAATGCTGGTCTCAAAGACCCATATGCCTGCTCCTCACCAGAGCTTGTAGCTGGACATTGCAGGAGACTCTGCAGGGGTCCAGTTGCTGGAAATTTGCCTGTGTCTGTATTGGTCATATCTTTCACAGTCAGGCTTTCACTATGCATGTTTTTTCTCTTGTTCTTTCACTACCTTCTCTTCAGATCCACATTGATACAAAAAGTGCCTCTCAGATGTTTGAGTTGATCAAGAAGAGATTGAAGCACACAGATGCCTATCCCTATTTGTTATCCATCCTCCAGCACTGTTTGCAGATGCCATGTGAGTACATAACAGCTCTCCAGAGCAAGGGGTGTTGAAGAAATAGGTGGAGCTTTGGTGTAGGTATAGGGTCAGAGATACCAGAACACACATCGCCCCCGTCTTTCACTCAGAACTTGGCAGTGGCAAAGGGCTGTGGTGTCTTACACTGACTCCATCCAGAAGATTTTTGTAGCAATACTTAAAGCAGCAGCTTGACCTCTGTGCACTTGCAAATAAAATGGAGTAACTGAGACATTCCAGTTAGTTACTGACAGAGCTTGTAATGATTTTAAATTAGAAGTTTTAAAAAAGAAAGGGCCCTTGTGCTGTGGAGCAGGGAATTCCCAGAAATAGATACCATTTTGAATATTAACAAAATGCAGTGAGGAATTTTTCTGGTGAAACAATGCAGTACTGAAAGCTGTTCTGTCACTGGGAAATTCCACAGTAAGTCTTCAGGCTTCTGTCTCATGGCAGTGCACCAGTGGAGGGCTCCTGAACTGAAAAAAAATATTGGCATTTGTTTTCAAAAGAAGTGATAGGAATCTTCTTGTTAACTGTAATAAAATAATCCAATTATGCTTCCAGAGTGTAGCAGCTGAGCAAAGGCATACCGAGATCACTAAAGAGCTGCCTTCCTTGGTCCTGTTAGGTATCAGGTACTGATCTTTATTGCAGCTGTACTTGAGCAGTCAGACTGTTTTAAAGAGTCTAGAGGTCTAGGTTGTGTAACTCAGGGAGCTTTGATGAACTTTGTTTCTCTGGCTCCATGGGATCAGTCCCTTGGTTCAATTTCTGCTTTCTCAGCACTTTTTGGTCATGTTTGTATCAATTTTTCATGCCATTTGAGTTTCACTGACCTTCAGATAACCAAGCATGCAGCAGAACATCTGACTGTTTTTACAGTGCTCAACCCCAATGTTACCTTGGTACCAAAAAAGCCCCCAACATCAAGCCTCAGAAAATACTGAGTAACAGCTATCACAAAGGAGTCTTTTCTGCAGATGTTTAAAGTGCAAGCTTGAGTTAATCTGTCAAAATGGTTGCACAGCCTGAATGTGCAAATGAGGTGTGGAGTTGCCTATGCCTGCTATGTGTTGTTCCAGTATGCCAGGGGTTTGTAAATAATCTGCTAGCAGCAGTTTGGGATTTGGCTTTGTTTTCTAACACTTACTACATACAGGATTGAGATGGAAGGTGGAAAGGAAGGAATGCCAGACTGTTGGCAGGTGTGTGCACTTTGACATAGAAATGAGAGTTCTCATGGGTTGGTCTCTTTTCATGCAGATAAGAGGAATGGAGGAAACTTCCAGCAATGGCAGCTGTTGGACAGAATACTACAACAAATTGTTCTTCAGGATGAGCGAGGAGATGATCCAGACATAGCTCCATTGGAAAACTTCAATGTCAAAAATATAATTAAAATGTAAGCTGCATTATTATTGTTTATTTCTGTTTTGCAGGTATATGATAAATATGCAGGTGCTTAAGAAATATATCTGAGGAGTTTCTTATTTTAACTTATAGCTCCTTGTTGTCTTGTTAGTATTCTAGTTGCCTTCGAATGACGTTGACTAGGTAGTATTTTCTAGTGTCTTCTAATTTTTATTAATTACTAAGCTGGTTAGAAGAGCGAAAGAAATACCCATGATTTTATAACAAGGCCTCCTCATGTGCCTTTTTCTATTCAGGATGTTGATGAAAGCTTTCATTGATATTCACAAAAAAAAAAAAAAGGAAAGTAAGTGGTCATCTCTCTTTAGATCTCATTCCTCACTAATGAGCACATGGTTTAGAAAGATTTCAAGTAGAGGAAAGCAGCCTCCACCTAGCACACAAAACCTTTTACCTCTTCATGAAATGTCTGTGTGCTCTTACCCACAGACTTGGCTGAGGGCATTACCATTATTTTTTTCTATAGGATGCATCATTTGAGAAGTTTAGCTACATGAGCTGGCTCTTATTTCAACTTCCTTGTTCTCAGTCCTTTTTCAGCCAAACTTCTGGACTCTTTATTCCATCCATATGCCTCTGCAGGTAATTTCTGGCCATTACCCTTCTGAATTATCCACTGAAAAGAGCATTTTATTGAACATAAGCCACATACGAAACCAAATTCTCCTGTACTAAAATTTTTACAGTCCTTCCTGTTACAGGCATGAGCCAAAATCAAAACTGATTTCTTGTCATGGAAAAATACACTGGTGTTGATCTCTTTCTGTCTATCTGGATATCAGACTTCACTGTAGACCTCGTTCCTGATCTTCCCTTTCTACTTTTATGGTTACTCCTCATTCTGCATATCTAATCAATCTCCAGCATGCCCTTCATATTTTCTGTCAGTAATAGGAAATAGTAATGTGAAATGCTCATATCTCAAGATGTTGCCTTGTTACTGATACATTACCCAATAGATATGTATCCTCCCTCCTTATAAGAAAGGAAAAATAGAGCCACAGAAAGTAGAAAAAAGATGGCCATTTGGTCTTGTATTAAGGGTGGGGTAATTTGTAACCCACAGCAGCTATGATTATTTTAGTGACGACTTCTCTCTTTCAAGATAAGTAGACTTGGCACTTTGAGGGCCTTACCTGAACACAGGAATGTATCAGGATTTTTTTCCCCAGGCATTCGTTTATCCCTTTTCAGCACTTGGAGCAACAAGCCATCACATTTATATTAGCTCTTGGCTACCATAAGGATCAGGATCTGGAATCAGGCTGAACACTTTGGGGATCCTGTACAAATATATAAATTCACCAGGTTGCCTTTTGCTGATCACTGCATAGAGTGGCCACTTGCCTTTTGGCCTGGGTAGTTCAGAACAAGATTAAATTATCTGATGTCATCTTTCAGGCTGGTGAATGAAAATGAAGTCAAGCAGTGGAGGGACCAGGCAGAGAAGTTTCGGAAAGGTGAGTGTGTCCTCTGTGCTTGGGGAGGCCAAAGAGGAGGGAAGACTGATGCCAGTTCCATCACAGAGCAACAGAGCTGGACACAACTTTTCCTTTTGTGGACAAACCCTGCCTTATTCCGTCCAATAATTTTGTCTCATGGTGATCAGTTCATGTGTTTCATAGGATGGAGCTTCCCTCAATCCACACATAAAGTGATTTTACACTCCAGGTGAAACTTTGGCATTGCTGTTTTGATCACTGAAGATCACTGTCAAGACAGACTCTGTTTTTTTTTCTTACTCTCATTGCACGTCCTCAGTTGAACTGACAGATTTGTCAGCTTTATTTCAGCATAACCTGCATCTCTCTGGGGACTGTTCATGTGCTGTACTTCATCATCCCACCTTGCCTGTTCCCCCTAGATCATGCTGAGCTGATGAGCAGGTTAGAGAAGAAGGAGAGGGAATGTGAGACAAAGACCCAGGAGAAAGATGAAATGATGAAGACGCTGAACAAAATGAAGGACAAACTGCAGAAGGAATCACTGGAGCTGCGCCAGACCCGGGACCAGATGAATGACCTGGTGGCTCAACTTAATGAGTTTTCGGTATGAGGCTGTGACTCTTCCCGTCCTTGTTTAAAGCCTGCTAACTAATGAATGACAAACAAAAGCACATTATGAGTTAAATACTTTCAGTGATCAATACAGAGAGAGTCTGTCTAGCCAGCGATGAGTACTTAGAAGCTGCTTGACTTTTACCTGAGACTGAAATCGCTGAGGTGGTGGTATAGAATGGATAGTGCATGGGCTATTCCATTTGTTCTCCTCAGCCACCTTCCTAGCAGAAGCTACTGAGGCACATGTGTCCTCCTTCAGCCATAATTTTTACTGTTGAGTGGAATGGCCCTGATTTTTATTTCAGTGCAATAGAGAGAAACCTCCCAGATACAAAAGTAAATTTAGTGAAGAATTCAGTGAAGACTGTCATGTTTCAAGAGTATCTGTACTGCCTTGGAGCCCTGCAGAAGTGACATTTGCAGGTGCTTCCTCCTGCTTGGTGTTCCTTCCATCCCTGCAGTGTGCCTGAACCTCAACTTGCCAGGACACAGCCCTGAGAAGTTAGGCACTGCAGAAAGCAGATTCATTCCCTCTTCCCCTCTCCTACTTTGTATTAGTGGAGCCTAATGACAGGCATTCCATATTTCAAACCCTAAAGTTTAAAACCCAGGAGTTCAAAAGTTCATAAGATTGAACTTTTCTTTTTATTCATACATAAGGAGAAAATAATACTTTTTGGCTTTTGATACTTTCTGTTTTTCTGAGCCATTTATGGTCCCTTTTTTCAAGTTCTTCTCCATAACTTCAAGGGCTTGAAACTTTCTCTTAAATGAAAGCCGAGATTCCTCCCTTTATTGCCTGACTTTGAGTGCAGGAGGCTTTAAAGAAAAGATCAGATATTTTGAGTCTCATAATAAAATCACATCAGCTGGCAACATGGAGTTACTGTGCCTTTTAAATGGTTTGCTTTCTTTTTCTATGTGTTTTTTGTTTTCCAGCAAGGGAGCAGCATTTCCTTCCCACCCCCACCTCCACCCCCTCCAGGTGGCCCATTAGCTTTGTCCTCTTCTCACATGTCTGAGAATCTGCCACCGCTGCCACCTCCTCTGCCTTTCTCTAGCTGCCCCCCTCCTCCTGCTCCACCACCACCTCCAGGAGGACCCCCTCCTCCACCAGGGGCACCGCCTTTCTTCAGCATGGGGATTCCACCCCCTTCAACAACCACCTTCAGCAGCAGTGGCACCAGCCTGAAGAAGAAATCTGTCCCACAGCCTTCGCACCCACTGAAGTCATTCAACTGGGCTAAGCTGAGTGAAGTAAGACATTGCAGCAATTAATTTCCTAAGTATAACTCAGTGTTCATTAATGCCGTGAAGTGCAACGTGACAGAAGCAAAGGATACTGTGACTTCCTGTGGGCTGAGGTCAGTAGGAGACAGTAACTGTCTTGAGGGAGTTCCCAGTGCAGCACATCTCCTGTGATGACCAAGGTTCTGGTTAGGTTGATCTGCAGTAGATCTTGGCATGCTGCCTGTTAGGCAAAGCTGTAGTGGAACTGAATATGTAAGCCAGAGCTAGACATCTCCAGGACTGGTGTGCCAGAGCTGCCTTCACTTGCATGTCAGGGAAAAGGACAGACAGAGCCAGTGTGGACAAAGCATGATGAGAACCAGCTCCTGAAACAGCTCCCCTCATGGGAGCTGTCACCAGGGAGAGAAAGGTAGCCATTTTTAGATGGCCACAGGGGAAGCTGCTCTTCTTGCATGGTTACAACTCTGTCTCTTGGTGATAAAACTCCAAATAGGCAATAAAAATGGAGGACTTGGTTTCTTCCTGTTGCATTCTTTTTCTGCTACCTTGGTTGCCTCTCCTTTCCCTCCACCTCTTTCTCTTCCTTCACTCTCTCTCACTTCTCTGCCATATCCACCCCCTCCCCTTGTCTTTAGGTCTCAATTTTTTTTTTTACTGTTTTAGAAAGGAAAAAAGTGTCTGTGTTGACTTTGGATTGCTGCCTAGAAACCCAGGTTCTCTTTTAGACTGAAACTCACCCAGGGCCCAACTCCGATGTTTGGAATGAGTGTCCAGGGACCTCTGGAATGCTGCAAGAATTCTCTCTCCTCCTCTCTGCTTTTCTTTAAAATAAAGTGAAGTGAAATATTTGCTGCACCATCTGTGCTTCTCTGTCAAGGCCACGTGGGGGGTGTGGCAGAGAATGTAAGGACAGGGATTTATTTTCCTTTGCAGAACGTGGGACTTAGTGCTCTGAAGAAAAGGAATAATAACTAATGTGTGTATATATATGAATGTATATGAAAAAGAGAATCACAGGTGTTTCTGTTTAGTGTACAGTAACTGTAGGCTTATCCTGCCCTCTGGTTAGGAGTGAAGGCAGCTGTGCTAATAAAATTGAAGACCTGGGTGGTGAGGTGGGTAAAAGATGCTATTTTGAGAAAGGCAAACTGGGTGGAAAAGAGGGCATAAGAGGGTGGGGCTTCATTTTGGAGTGTTTGCAGTGTTTTGACCTGGTAAGGTCTCTGCAAAACTGCAGAGCTTGTGTTGCAGACACAAATGGCTTGCCTTGTTATTTGGGTTGCACTTTGTTACAGTTATTTAATTCCACTGGCTGCTGGAGGAGGAGATACCTTTTGGCCATCTTCATCAGTTATCCTAGACTCCTGCTTCAGTAACAGGCACTTTCTGTTCACATGGCTATGAATCCTGTGAATGCAGTATCACAAGTAGGTCAGATGGCCTCATCTTGGCTTTCATTACCTTTGTAGCACTTACATGGTGTTCTCCTGAACTGTCAAAGTGGCCATACTTGAATGAATGAATGAAAACTCACAACAAGCATGCTGGCTGGGATTCTCTCTCCTAAGGTTTCTTCTAGTAAGTGAAGATGATGCCAGGACTGAGGCAGCCCATATGAGAGCAAATCACTTTCTGTCCATGCAGCCTGCCTCAAGAGAGTGAGAGAAAGCCAACAGAGGATGAATGTGATGAGCAGAGCTGGCCGAGAGAGATTTGTCTGCAATATACTCTCTCAGTAACGTAGTCAAGGCTGTTCTCCAGGGAAATTCATATGACACCTTTTTTCCCAATGCTAATACTGTCTTTGGAGGGGAAGGGCTGAGCTGTTGGGTGTTAGGAAAATGACCAAATATATTCAAACTCTTGGCAGTTGGTAGTTACGGGTTGCCCACAGTTCCCGTGGGTGCCATGAAAAAAGGTTTGACTGGAAAGTATTCATTCTTCCAACAAGGAAGCTCCAACAACCTGCTGATTTCCTTTGAGAATTAAAGATTTTGTACTAGCTTTGATGTGAGCTGATGATCAGTGGCAAAGCCATTTAGACGCATGGATGGGCTGAGTTCTGATGAAGTCCTTCCACATCACAGCTCCATTCATACAGTGTTGTAGCATCATCTGTGAATTCCATTCATACAGCACTACAGTAGTGCTGGTGCCAAGGTTCTCTGTTTTTTAAGAAAAAAGATATTGCAGTGTAACCACTGTAATGTCCTGGAAGGATTCCTTCCTTTGTTTCTGGACAGCAAGTGGAGTTTACTCTCTCACTCTGCATTTTACACAACACCCAAGGTGAAACAGGGACCAGACACTTACAGTTAATCCAAATGATGGGCTCGTTTCAAGCACACTGGAAGTATAGATTAATAATTATCTCTTTAATAAATATAAACGTATTGATTTAGAGCTATCAAAGTAAATCAAGTCAACCTTCAACTGTGCTGCTTGTTATCTCGTGGCTAGGGGAGCAGCTTCCCATTACAAGTCAGGCTGGTAATGTCTTGTCAGTGGTCTGAAAGGGGCTTTCTTTAGCCAACCCTAAACAGATCTGGCTGAAATTGCTTCACAAGAAAGGTACTTGTTCTACATACTACATAGGATTTTGAAACTTTATTTGGTCTGTACCAAACCAAATAAAGAAAAAACACGCAACAAAACATCACCAGAACAAAAAAACTCCAACAATCAAGTAAACAGAAAATGTTCATTTTGAAACTACTTAAAAACAAACAAACAAAAAACTAAACAAAAAAAACACAAACAAAATCCCTAAAAAACCTATATTTCTGTAATGTTATTGATGATTCTGATTTCTGGAAGTTTCTTCTTAAAAGCAGACAGAGCATTATGGCAAACAATGTTGAAAAACTGCTGCCAGAGATTCAAAATGAATGGAAAATTTTCTAAAAAATCTCAGTGTGAAGCTACTCATAGCATCTTTTGTGGTGCTTCATCCTACAGTGAGCTGAAAGAGCTGTCTCAATTAACAAACATGCCAGAAATACAATTTTTGTTCCAAGTGGATTTTTCTTACACTGAGGAAAGGATCTGATATCAAGAGAGAAATATGAAAAGCACTCTCTGAATCCCTTTTTCAGATTCATACTGGAATTATTAATTAAAATTTTAAGATGCTTCACTTTTTGATGGCTAATATTGTAGAAATATAACCTACTAATAAGCAGGGTTGCCTGCTCCAGTATTCACAGGACATTCATAGTTTCTGTGGTTTATCTGGGTCTGCAGGACAAACAGTAGGCTTTCCTAAAGTACAGTAAGTTTTCACTCATGCTGTGAGATTATTGAGGCATGATGAACTTCAGTGGCTTGCAGAGTATGGCTGTTTATCTTTGAGGATAAAGAAAATCATCTGTTAGATATAACAGAGGACAGCTACAATGTGATTTGTAGCTCCATGAAATACTGTCATTCTCTAATCTTGGTAGGTGTCAGCAAATTGGGCTTCCTTCCACAAAGGTGAAATGACAAAACTGCAGCAGCTACAGTGAGCCAAGTTGTTAAATGTTACATACCAAAAACCTCAGTTGAGTTTATCAGCTCAGCCTGATTGAGCAAATGCCTTGTCAATACTTGATCTGATAATAAGACAGTGTTTCCTTACCTAGTACGTACTACCATTCTGCTATAGGACACTGGGAAATGTAGTTCACAGGATTTGCTTCCCAAAGAGGGCCAAGAGTTTGCAAAGCAGGGGAACTACAGATCTTGGAAGACTTGTAGAATGAATAGATAAATGACTTTTTTATCTTCTTTTTTTTTCATTAGGAGACAGAAAAAACGAAAGAAGAAATAAATTATTTACTTTATTCTTCAATTATTCGTTAGGGACCATAAATATTTTTTATGATGCTGAGGGAATCATTTATTATAGCAACTGCATTATACAAGTCTGTTTCTCTTAAAATATTCAGTCTCCCTGGCTGATGACAAGGAACTATCAGCCAGTTAATCATAATGGAGTAGCAAGAGCTCAGTGTAGGTAATTATCTGGCAGCAGCATGAAAGTTTTAAAGGGCAGAGCTTAGGTAGAAATAGAAAGGACAGCTCCATTGCAAGTGTTTTGTGTAACAAAGGTTATTTATACCTCTGTCTGCCTTGTTTGTTCTTTGTCTGGATTAGCCCATTTGGGTTTCAAGCACTCAAATTGTGTTGTGCAGGTTGAAGTTCTGTTTGTGCACACCACTGGAATGGGTGCTGCTTTGGAATTTGTCTTTCTCTACAAGTAGCATATAAACCATCCTGTACAGGGCCAGATTCAACCTGGGTAGTAAAAAGAATCTGAATTGAGAATAATTTTCATTTGCTTGGGTTCTTTTTCTGGTAAAGTATGGATGAGAACTAATCTCCACAATCCTGTTGTAAGTCTCGAAACTGCCTGTTCTGACACCTCTGCAATTCATTCAGACTAACCCATTATGTAGCACGTTTTCACTGGTTTTGCAATTTGTGAGGAAACTTCACTCCCGTGAGGGATTTATAGCTGGACAGGTAGATGGGCAAGACTCTCATGAGTAGCTGTCTCCTGAGTCACATCCAACCTTCTGCCAAACACAGTGTGTAGTTTTTTGGCATCCTCAGGGCTCTGGCCTGATGGTGACTCTAAGGACTGCTCCTGAAGCCATGTCCACCGGCTCCTGTCAAGAAATATTCTTCCATTTCAGTGTTTGATGGGACAATCTGAAACAGTGAGCCACTCAGAGAACTGCTCTGCTGTTCAAATACATCCCCCAGGATTTATAATTAAAGGTGTATAAAGCCAGCCTGGAAATCGAATGTGAATGAACACTCTGCCTGGATGTTTTTGGCTAAGATTGGCAGTAGAGCCCAGGGTTAGGATAAAATGAAAATTAACTTTGTCTCCTATTCCTTTGGCTGAGATGAGCCTCCCAAACTTGTTCATCATGTTGCAGTCACAGGGTCATGATGTTTCTCCTGCTGTGGAAAGAAAATCCACACTTACTACAAGGAACAATACAATAATAGTGGTGAGACTGTTCAGGTATGGGTGCTGCTCCCATTTAGTGTATGCTGTCACTGCACATGGCCCTGCAGCACTGCAGACACCCATCTTTCCCCTCAGGCACTCAGTCTGCCTCTGGAGGGAGGGTGCTGGTTTTCTGCCACAGTGTCTGCCCTGCCAGGAATTTCCTCCAGAACACTTCACACTTCTATTTCCCCCTCATTTCATCCTCCCATCAGTTTTTTTTCTTGCTCCTTGAGCTTTGTGGCTTAGCACATTTCCCTCATTCCTTTGATGACTGTGAATGGGAAGTAAAGCCTGTTCCTAATTAGTTCTGATAATTAAGTGTTAACACAGTTTGCTGTGTAGCTACAAGTCAGGTACTCCAGAGCTGGAGCCTGTGTGAGGATTTCATTGCTATTGCTTGCTGTTCCTGGCTTTCTCTTCATCAGTGTTTTGCTGGCTTTTCATCTCCTGAGGTTTGCTTAGGTTTTTTTACAGTCCTTTTTGTCTGTTTCCTTTTTCTTTTAATCATTACCTTTCTTATTTTTCCAGTTAATAAAGTGCAATAAATGTGCACTTCAGTAACTACACAAACTGAAAGACAGTGTTGTCAAGTGTGAAGGGGAACTTTTCCTTTTCTAAATCAGTAATCACCCAAAGCTTGTCCCACACAGCATGCACCTTAACAGTAAGTAGGGAGGAGAAGGTAGTTCAATCTTTGTGTCCTCTTTGTTAGCAAGGACATCTGTCCTGAGAATGTCAGCAGGACATCCTAAGGCCTTCTCCTAGTTTAGGATGAGTGCTGATTAGCTAATTCGTGTACTGCAAGAGCTTATTTGGTACAGGGTTGGTGGACAGCAAAGTTGAAGGACTGTCTCCCTCCATACTAGAATTCCCTGGCATTCAGGATAATGTTATCGCCTGGGCTGTGAACATTTCCATTTAGTGTGGATAATGCTCTTTCAGAGATCTGGATATAGTTTGTGTCCATGGGAGTCAACAAAGAACTCATGTAGACAGGGGAGACCATGTAATAGGAAATCATGTAATAGGAAATAATTAGACTTCAAAGTCTCAGAGCCTTAAAAGTAAATTAAATAAAATCTTAAACCACTTTCACAGGCAGGCAGGATGAAAACCACACACCCTTTGGGCTTTACAACAGAACCTGGCAAAATCTGTAGAAAGGAAGATGTGTCTGGGTTTTGTCATGCATCAGTGCCCTTCCTAAGCTTTTTTCTCATAATAATAACACTTCAGTCAGCATGACCACAATGATTGTCATAGACAGATAGACTCTCTTGAAAGGGAATGTACTGTGGTATCACGGATATTGCATGAGATGTGGTCTGCTAGTCTTGGACTGTGCCCTTTCATCAGGGGCTTGCTCTGATGAAAAATACAAAACACTGAGTATGTTTAAAATTAAAAAAAAGACAACACTATTTTTTTTCCCTTTGACTCTTGGAACAAAATGTGCCCTCTAAAATGACAGCAGTATTACATAGGAATATGGCCAGTGAGCAGGAGGGAATGAGCTGTCCTAATGGGATTGGATGGTCTTAGCTAAAAGCTTTTGCTGTCTCATTAAAATATGACCTTTTCCTTCAGGAGAGGATCCATGGCACGATCTGGAATGAGATTGATGATTTAAAAGCGTTCAAGGTGCTGGATCTAGAAGATTTTGAAAAGATGTTCTCCGCATATCAGAGACACCAGGTAGGGGTGAACGCGTGCACAACTTGTCTTCCATTAATTTCTAGAGGAGGAAAGAACACATGACAGTGATCTGGGTCCTTGTCCACCTCCAGTCAGGCTGCATCATTTGCTGCTGTGCCACTGTTAAAAAAATCACAAAAGAACTGGGGAGCACATATAAGGAAGAGTATAACCCATTATCAACATACTTCATGCTAATGGGCAGCTCTCAAGAGACAACAGCTCCCAACAGATAATGCTCTATTTGATCTTAGCAGCCCCTGGCTTCCAAAAACTCCTGAGTTTTACGTTCATGCCTGATACCTA
The DNA here is from genome assembly GCA_039720435.1 of Amazona ochrocephala. Classification (NCBI taxonomy): domain Eukaryota; kingdom Metazoa; phylum Chordata; class Aves; order Psittaciformes; family Psittacidae; genus Amazona; species Amazona ochrocephala. The sequence continues at coordinate 107,010,474 of CM077878.1, forward strand.
TCTTTCTATTTCTCCTATTCATCCAGAGAAAAAAAATCTGTAGTTGCCCAAGTACTGAGCAAGGTGACTGAATTAGCTGTCTTTGGCTTTGTCTGTTTTTATTTAAACAGCCAACTGACCCTGCTGGCTAAGTGACAGAAACTGTCTGAATTACAGATTATAACACAAACAGCATATTTAAAAGCAGCCATTTATTAGAATATCTTTTTCCCCCTCCTCTTTTTCTTGGAAAGCAAGTCACCTTCAATCTGTCTGTCTCCATTGAATGAGATTTAGCAGGAGAGGGATTGTAATTTCACACTCTGAACTCCCCCAGCTTTCCTTTGCTTTTGGAATATCTTTGGAGAATTCAGTCTTTCGTAATCTGCAGAATTGGGTCATTGCTCTGAAGTTTTAGGAAAAGACACAGATGTGATTGCTATAAGCAGCCTTTATGATTAAGCATTACCATGACAATAACTACTTTGTTAACTTATTCAGTACCTTAAAATTAAAACCATCTTGTTGTTGGGCTTTTCATCTGTTCCCTTCTCTCTCTCCTTTTTCTATTTAATCCCATAAGCATAATTAATAACTCTTTGGATTTACTAGCTCACAGCCACATAAGTAAGCATCCCAACTTGAACTGTGAAGAATGTGATGTTGCCCGTTGCATGAGAGATTGCATTTCTCATTCTGCTCCTACAAAAAGCTGCTGCCATTTCAGTGGGTCCCTCTTTCTTCCTGAAACAGAACTTAGTTCTCAGAGGGAAGAAAGGCACATGAAACTTCAGTACTGTTACAAGGATGGATTTAGATGCTGCGCCAACAGCTTAGCTTAGCTATGGTGGAGAGCTGTCAGTTTTCTTTCAAGTAGCCAGACTGTCATCTGTGCATGTGAGTAGCCACTGCAGCGTCAAGTTGCCATTCCAGTGTTTCAGGTGCAAACAATGCAGCTTCCTCACTAGCTTCCTTTGGGCCCCAAAATCCAGCCAAAGCTGTCCTTGTCTGCTGACTCTCAGTTGGAATCATAATATTTATGGCAGCGTTACCAATCACTGAAAAGCAGCCTGGCCTATTCAACTGTAAACTAACCTGACCCTTACCCCTACCCACTGGAATGGAGCCATCATCTCAGAGTGACCTCCATGTGTCTCAGAACAGTTCTCTTCCATCCTCATTAAACACATCTTATGACAGTGGCTCCAGACACTAGAATATCACTTATGTAAGCTATTCATATTTTTGTGTAGTTAGGTATATTGCTGCTTTTCCAGCTTCTGTTGAGGATTTTGTTGGCTTGGATTTTTTGGTGGGTTTTTTCATGTGTATGTCTTCTCTCCCCACCTCCAGTATTCCATTATTATTACTTTACATGATAATTTCTTTTTCATCCATACTCACTCCATGTGAAGAGGATTCCAATCAACAAGCCCTTATCAATTTTCTCTATTTTTACTTTAAAAAGACCAAAATTGCTTTTGAATCAAAAGCTGATCAGAACTTCTGCAGTTGGTTCACACTTTATCTTTTCTCCTTTTTTATTTTTGGAAATACTCCACTCTGGCCAAGTATGTGTTTACCCTGGGTTTGTGAATTTTATACTTCACCTAAATATCTGTAAAGAAAAATGTCAGTGCAAAGCCCTGATCTTTTGCATTTGCAATGTTGACTGACTACAGATAAAGACATTTCTTTCTTTGCTGCTAATAATATGATCTTCATAATTTTTTCCATTTTAATTTACATTAAACAGCTTTTCTTTCTTCTTCATTTTGTTAATGACAAAGGATCTCTTCTCCTCTCTCAGGCCCAGTGTATTGTTTTTAGTGGTTATGAGGGAAAGCAGAATTGTCCAGTGTACAGAATGCTGGACCAGGAATTCTTACATTTGTCTTTTGAGCTTGCTCCAATCTTACTGTGTAATATTGACCTTTTGATTCAGTATATCTGATGTTTTCCTGGAGTATGGAATATGTTGTGAAATAGTTGGTGTCTGTCACCCAATAGTGCTGTAAGGCTGCTTTTGGTTACAGAGTGCTTTCAAAATACTTGGATATAAGTTGTTAAAGGATATAATATGTCATTGAAACAAGTCATTACTAACAGTGGCAAACTATGCCTGTGCATTGGGAGAGGAGGACTGACCCTCAAGTTTTAACCTTGGCAGTTCTTTCAGTATGGCTCCAGCCTAGGTTTGTAAAGGTATTTAAGCATTATACTAGTAAATATTTAAAGACCTAAGAGACTAATGTTTGAAGACTGAATTTATTCTTTTCAGAAAAGACCCAGAACTCTTAGTTCCCAGGCATATGCTGATAAAAAGTATGCAAAGAAATGCTGAAATACCTTTGAACCACCTGGGCCAGTATTACTTGCTAAGCATTTTATTCTCTTAGTGTGTGTCTAAATTCAGCTGCCTTGTTAAACTGGGTATCTTTCTACGTGACTAATTTTGGCATGTTTCCTTCTTTATCTGTGGCTGCTGCCTGCATAGGACCTGCTAACTAACCCCTCCTCCTGTAAGCAGGTGAGTATCACTGTCTGCTTCCTGATCTTCTTGCAGGGTGTGGGAAGGGGGAGTCCTGCGCTTTGCCATTATGGGGACATCACTCATCTCATGCTACTCTTTCATATGCTCTTGCACTTCTCCTTTCTGGGTGGGGAAAGTGGTACAAAAAGTTCTTTTCATTGTGTTAGCTCCGAAATAGAAAGTAGTTCCTGTTCTTTAACTATGGCCTTACTATGGTTTCTGCTGGTGTCTGTAGTCCACTTTTTGGTGATCCATAGGACAAAGACCAGGGACAAAGTATAATGTGAATGTGAAATCTTAACTAAAGTAATAGTCTCTTTAGTGGAGAACAAAAGGGGGTCTCAAGGAGCCTTCACTCCCACTGTTCCCATCTGTGGTCCATCTGCTTTGTACAGTATTGAAGTCTCCAGATGTATTCACTAGCCACAGACTTTCTGATAAAGGAAAATCTTTCTGTAAAACCGGTCTTAAGTTGGGCAGAAGGATTTGTGTCAGCTGAGGAGCAGAAGGCTTAGACTGCAGGAAACCCTCAGAAAGTTCAGCAAAAGGCTGAAATGGTGTTTAGATGACGTAGAAATATCAGACTGCCTACATCTCTTCAAACTGCCTACCTCTGTGCAAAACTCTTGGCAACACTTTTGGGAAGAGCAATGCTCCCAGAAGGGAGTTGTTCAGATGTCATCACAAGTGTCTCTGGTGGCTTAAGAAGGAAGTAGTCCTCACCATGAGTGCTCAGAGGGCTGTATTTGGAAAACCTAGTCACAGGATGTGGTTAATACCTGGCTCTGGGACATTTACTTTCTTTACTTTTTATCTTACTACTTTACTTTTCATCTACTTCCATGTGATGGCAATATGCACCATGAATAGGTGCACCAATAGGGTAGACATAGTTCCCTGAAGTATTGATAATTACTATAACCTAAGGTGCTGCCATGGTACCAGACCACAAGTTCTGTAGCTGACCAAAATTAAACTGTATTTGAAAGAGGGCAGCAAAGTTTTGAACACATTCCACATGTCTAGTCATTCCAGCACTGAAATTTTAGTTGATTTTTATTTTGCAATTAAAATCTCAAATCTGAAATACTCTTGGAAGCACATAACATAATGCTATCCCATATAGAAAGTTGGTAAAGAACAATGGAATAGAACTTAGGTATCTTGTCTGTCAGGTTGACAAGAGCTCCAACTACTCTTGCTTTGTATGCTTGGCCTACCTCACTAAAGCTAGTCACTACTGCCCCCTTGCTTCTCTTTTTCTGTGTCTAAGAAAATGCAGGCAGTCCATATGCAACCTGTTTTCCTTCAGCTAAGCTTGGAATCTGGCTCCGATAATACCTGAGGCTTCTTCATCTGCTTTTGCTTACACACAATTCTAAGTATCTATAAATATCTCTCTCCTCAATACAAGTTAAAGAGAATGTATTTTTAGATGAGAGTAGCCCACTCCTTATGACCAAGGAATGGGCCATGTCTGAATAGTTCACGTTATTAATACATGTTGAACCTTGTGGGTTGGGGAGTTGGAAATGCCATGGAGACTATTATACCAATCCCTGCTACATGGCTTCAGGGGAAGCTGTCTAAATCCCCACACCACAGCAACAGCCAAACCCTGAAACAACTTGGTTTTTGCCTTGGGATGGGTGCTGGTTAACACTAACCAGATGTCCTTGTTTGCAAACATTAACTACTGAGGAGGGACAGTGAAGCTTTTAAGCCAAGAGCACAGACCAACAAATATCTTTCTTACCTTCAGCAGCTGTCTATCTCCCTGTTCCCCCTGTCTTCCTCTCCACACACTGAGGAAACTCAGAACTTTGACATCTGTACATGTCAGATTATTCTGGTAGTGTTCTGCTTTTTGCTGTTGTTAGTTATTCTCTCAGAAATAATAAACTTACCCGCTACCCAATTTCTCCTTTTTTGGAGACACTTTTGAAGGGACCTTAAAGCTTATCCAGTTCCAACCCCCCTGCCATGGGCAGAGACACCTTCCACTAGACCAGCTTGCCCCAAGCCCCATTCAACCTGGCTTTGGACACTGCCAAGAATGGGGCAGCCACAAGTTCTCTGGGCAACCTGTTCCAGTATCTCACCACCCTCATAGTGAATAATTTCTTCCTTTTATCTAATCTAAATCTCCCCTCGTTCAGTTTAAAACCATTCCCCCTTGTCCTGTCACTACATGCCCTTGTATAAAGTCTCTCTTCAGATTTCTTGTAGCCCCCTTTTAGGCACTGGTAGCTTCTCTAAGGTCTCCCTAGAGCCTTCTCTAGGCTGAACAAGCCCAGCTCTCTCAGCCTGTCTCCATAGGAGAGGTGCTCCAGCCCTGTGAGCATCTTCATGGCCCTTCTCTAGACTTTCCCAAGTAGGTCCATGTCCCTCTTGTGTTGGGGGTCCCATAGCTGAATGCAGGACTCCAGGTTGGATCTCATGAGAGTGAAGTAGAGAGGGAGAATCACCTGTGTTGACCTGCTGGTCACAGTCCTTTTGATGCAGCCCACGGTACAGTTGGTTTCTGGGCTGCAGGGGCATACCACTGGGTTGTGTCGAGCTTTTTGTCAACCAACACACCCAAGTCTTTCTCCTCAAGGCTGCTCTCAATTCATTATTTGTGCAGCCTGTAGTTGTCATTGGGATTGCCCAAATCTAGTTGCAGGACCTTGTACTTGGCCTTTTCTGTCAAGCTAGACACTTTGGACACTTCATCCACTCAGTGGATAAAGAACTGGTTGGATGGCGACACGAAAAGAGTTGTAGTCAGTGGCTCAATGTCAGGCTGGAGACCAGTAATGAGTGGTGTCCCTCAGAGATCAGTGTTGGGACCGGTCTTGTTCAACATCTTTGTCAGTGACATGGATAGTAGGATTAAGTGTGCCCTCAGCAAGTTTGCCGATGACACCAAGCTGTGTGGTTCGGTTGATACGTTGGAGGGAAGGAATGCCATCCAGAGGGACCTTGACACGCTTGTGAGGTGGGCTGATGCCAACCTGATGAAGTTTAACCATGACAAGTGTAAGGTCCTATACCTGGGTCAGAGCAATGCCAGGCACAGCTACAGGTTGGGCACGGAAGAAATTCAGAGCAGCCCTGCGGAGAAGGACTTGGAGGTGCTGATCGATGAAAAAATGAACATGAGCCGGCAGTGTGCTCTTGCAGCGCAGAAAGCCAACTGTATCCTGGGCTGCATCAAAAGGAGCGTGACCAGCACCCTCTACTCTGCTCTCGTGAGACCTCACTTGGAGTATTGTGTGCAGTTCTGGTGTCCTCAACATAAAAAGGACATGGAACTGTTAGAACAAGTGCAGAGGAGGGCCACGAGGATGATCAGGGGACTGGAGCACCTCCCATATGAAGATAGGCTGAGAAAGTTGGGGCTGTTCAACCTGGAGAAGAGAAGGCTGCGTGGAGACCTCATAGCAGCCTTCCAATACCTGAAGGGGGCCTATAAGGATGCTGGGGAGGGACTCTTCATTAGGGACTGTAGTGAGAGGACAAGGGGTAATGGGTTTAAACTTAACCAGGGGAAGTTTAGATTGGATCTGAGGAAGAAATTCTTTACTGTAAGGGTGGTGAGGCACTGGAATGTGTTGCCCAGGGAAGTTGTGAATGCTTCATCCCTGGCGGTGTTCAGGGCGGGGTTGGACATAGCCTTGGATGGCATGGTTTAGTGGGAGGTGTCCCTGCCCATGGCAGGGGGGTTGGAACTCGATGATCTTGAGCTCCTTTCCAACCCTAACTATTCTATGATTCTATAATTCAGCAGAACTATCATGTTCATTTCTTCAGCTGATGCATTGTAGCTTCTTATAAATGCCATATAGTATTGGTGGTGGCTCACTGCAGAACATTTGGATGTGGTTGTATAAATCCTTTGAATATCCAGGAACAATACAGGCACATTGTAGCTGATTGTACTGGGAGCTTAAATGGCAACTAGCAACATGAATCTGCGATCTACATCTAACTTTCAAATACTTGGGTGTCAATATCTCTTGGAGTCTTGCTGATATAAGTAAACCTTGAGCTGTAGAAATTTGAGTCCTTGGAGAGAATTCTGGGAAGCACTACAATATGCTTGTCATGATCTTACACCTTTTCCTGGGTGTCCGCCTTTAACCACTCTTACAGACAGGATAGTGGGGTAGAGGGACCTTTTGATCTAACTCAGCATGCTTGCTGTTATGTCCTAAGAAAGAAGTCATGTTGCTAATTTGATAGATGCATTCAGAGCTAGATTATACTGATAAATCTCAAAATCTCCAGGCATGACAATATGGATATCATGGAAAGGTATTTTTTACCAGAAGGTAGGTGGGAAAATGAAAACCTGTCCTGTTTCCAGTTCCCTCTTTTCTGTTGGCAATTAGAGTGCTATTATCCAGGATTGACACCTTTATCATTACCTCTACTTCCCTTTAAGGAATGGTATTAAAAGACACTCAAACTAGCTACAAAAAGCCAATCTCTGGAAGTAAAATAAATTCCGTTGCTCTGAAGTGTAGGCAGGACAAGAAGACAGACACTTCTGGATGGTCAGGCTGGATGTGCAAATAGTTTCTCTCTGTGTGCTTTTACAAACATTTTGGATGGGATTTTCTTTTTTTTTTTTTCCCAGGTGATGAGTTTGCCAATGGGGATATGCAGAGAACGTTGAAAAAGAGTGGTTTCTGTATGATTAAAAGTATTAATTTTTTTAAAAAAGAAGCTAGTTCAGATGTAGATATTGACCATTTAGTAAGATATATTTAGTAAGATAAATGCCACCTTGACTTACTGTTGTATCTCTCATATAATATGGTTTGGGCTGGTCCAGTGTCGGCCTTAAGAGGTGATTGCAGGATTTTTCTTGGTTGTGCTGCAGCCTTTAAGAGTGCTGTGTAACCCTTACAGGAGACATCTGCTGAAGGATATATGCTGTGATACCAGTGGGCTTTACTGCAATGTGCCCAATTTTCTTGTTATGCCAGTTTTGTACATTAACATAATAACATAACTGTCGGTAGAGAGTCCAATAGGTCAGACTCAGATCCAGTATTTGTTATCAAAGATGGCCTCATAGGTGGCAATAAATGGCTTCTGTTTCTCTAGTAATACAGGATCTACCTACATGTTTTCTGCCCTTCTTCTCTCATTTTCTCACCATGTAGGTAGATTTTCCAAGGTTGGGATGGGTTTTGTTCATTACACTCAGCTAAGTCTATCAGTCTTGGGTGAAGCATAATACTGATTATTTTCCCTCGCTTTTGAATTATATGCAGAAAGAGATGGGTTCAACTGAAGACCTTTACCTCTCTACACGAAAAGTGAAAGAGCTCTCTGTGATTGATGGCAGGAGAGCCCAGAACTGTGTCATTCTCCTTTCCAAGTAAGTGTGCTAAGCCTTAGCTCATAAGGTATGCCATGGTCAATATAGAGGCAAGAGGGGATGGAATTACACAAATGGAAATGCTTCTTTTCCCAACTAGAACTGCTTTCTAATACCTGCAGAACTTCAGAGAAACCTCTCTTGCAGTGTCATAAAATCATGTCTTTCTCAAGTATTAGCTCATTTAATAAACATATGCAAACACACATTTTGTGCTTTGAACAGATAAGCATGAAGATTTGTCTGAAGACTCATTGCCAGAAAAATATCAGAACTCATAGGCGAATGAAGGCAGCTCTTTGGCAGTTCTTGCTTTTTACTCTTAAGTGTTATGCCCCCCCAATGTCATTTGTCTCTGTCATGTATGTTTTTTTCTAATACTCTGAGCACCTCACTGGAATACAGCAGAGTTGAGGGCGATGTTCGTCTTTGTCAGTTTTGACTTTTGATGGGAAAAGTGGTAAATGTAAGAAGATATGTTCAAGAATCAGGTCTCATATTTGTAAATAAGGTTTTGGAAGCCAGGAGTTGCCTTTGCATGCTCCTGCAATGACTAATACCTTCAAATGCTGTGACATCAGGGCCCTCTATATGCTTTTCATGTCTTTCTGCCAACATGAGTACTAGGCAGGACGTCTGTCACTAAATACCAGATTTGTGCAGGCAGTGATCCACCAGAGAGAGCTGCCTTTCCTACCAGAGGAACAGCAGGGCTGGAGACAGAACCTGGGAAAACTGTGGCAGCACTGAGCAGTACAACTGTGTCACTGATCAGTAGAAAATGCCGGTTCGTGTGGATGTGATTGCTTGTCTGCTCTAGCAAGCTAAAAGTTAAAAGCAAACTTGCAGCCAGACCACCAGGACTGGAATGAGTTCTTTCCATTGCTCAGTGAAACCCATGAAGGCTCTCATGCTACTTAGGTGGCATTAGCCTGCGTGTCAGCAGGAGCCCCACCATCCAAACCAGCAGCGGGGGAAGGCTTACATTTCTCTCTCTGCAACAGTTGCCAGTGCATGTCTTCCCCCGTGTTGGCAGCGGACTGCAGGCTGGGGCAGATGAATGGGGAGGCACTGGGGCAACAGGATTTTCATGATGTTTGACAGACCTGCTAAATTGTGTCTGAGGTTCACACTAACTCATGGGAGCAGATGGGACATTTCCTAGAGGTGGTAACATAATGTGTGCAGGTGGCTAGGCTGAGGAGGATTCAGGAACGTGGTCCATGACTTGGTATGACACTAGATATTTGTTAAAATCTTCCATCTTCAAAACAAAAGCAGTGTGGACAGCAGCAGTACATGTTTTTCACCATTCACCTCTTCTGCCATGCAAGTCTGGCCCATTCTTGCCTAAGAGGAATCCTCTCTAAATAGTGAGAGGGAAAGGACAGTCTCTGTGGTTTGCCTTCCCTTCTGCTGGCTCCAGCAAAGTGGCAGGAACTTGCACTTCAGGGTACACAGCATGTTTTCGCTCTGAGTATGCCATGAAGCCAGTCCACTTCAAGCTGCTAGTCTGGGCTCAAACCGGAGTTGAAAAGCTGTGGTTTGTGATTGCCAATTTCTCCACTAGAAAATATCCTGGTCTTACTGGTAGCAGGCATAATGTGGATGTTAGCGATTTGGGGAATGAGCTTGCTGTCCTTAAGAAGCATGCCGGTTTACATTGTGCCCTGTTAACTTCACTGCACTGTGCTATGGGAAACACCAGTCAGCATAGCTATCACTGCCTTACATCATTTAATGTTTGTAACAGAGAGTGTTACACCCAGCGTATAAGAAATATATCACAGTGTGGCCCAGGGTTGCTATTTCTTCCAAACTTACCTTTTAAACTTGGGAAGCAGAAATCTTTGGGAGCTAAAATGGCACCTCTACATTGATGCCTTTTTCTGCTCTTTGTGCTCATATGGTTCTATTATTAAAGAGAGCAATTGGGCTGCTTGGCTACAGATAATAATTGAAAGGGTTTTACAACCCCTTTGCAGTTCATTACCCCACTTCTTCCTCCTTCAAGTTAAACCCTGAAGGTGAGACGCTCCGAGCTAAATCAGCCCTGGCTCCTGCCATGCCCTTGCTGCTGCTGCAGCACACCTTACATGTATGTGCATGTGAGTGTGCACACATGTGCAGTTGAGAGAGGATTTAAACCCAGTGACAAACAAAGAGAGTTTCTGCAATCCTGAGCTGCAGCCCCAGCCTTCAGGTTGCCACAGTATCTGCCAACAGCTGTTTCCAATTGACTCTTACTGTGCATATATCCCTGTAGTTTATTCCCCCTTTGTTTACACTAAACTGTCATGTCCTTTAAAGTAAAATAGCTGCATGGGTTGGGTTTTCTTTCCCTCCACTACTCAAATGTTTTTGTTTTATTAACACTGTGTTAGAAGGGGTCAGGCAGAGCTCATATTTCATATGGTCCAACAAGCCAAAACCTAGCTAGAGTGAGAAATGGATGTCTCTTGCTTTCTTTTTGCAGAGAGACTGGAGCATGGTAGGCTGAGAAGAGATGGAAATTGAATTGCTAGTTAATTTTTGCTGACAGTTAACAGATTTGTAAGCCTTACTCCCCATTCTAATCTCTATTTTCATTTGAAAAAAAGCTGTATTTCAAGTAGTTGATAGCAGCATCTTTCAGATTTCCTGCAGTAGAAGGATTCAATTTTCCTTGTTTGATGGAGTCTGGCAGATCTAAAGAGAAGCTCTGTTCCCTAAGCCAACTGTAAAGGTTTGAATAAGCACAAGATCAGTTTATCTCACAATATTTCCGGTAGGCGATAATTCAAGTAGGACACGGAAGAATCTGTCTGTGGTGAGTCCAGGTAAACAGGTAAGACCAGCTTCAAATCTGGCTTTCTTAATGGTGTTCCAAACATACAGTTATTTCTGTCCACTGGAAATCTGCTGCCTCTCGTGGATTTCCTGATGCCGTTTCTACCAGGCTGGAGGTTTACTGTCAGACTTGCATGGTCTGGAAGAACCATCCCACGTCCCTGCTTTCGCCTAGAAGCTGGAAATTTCTCTGACCTTTTTCACCAGGATGGCTTCTTCCTGGCTCCATTACTTAAGTAATGGATAGTATTTTCACTATTCTAGTGTTTTTGTCATTCTGTATCTTCAAATGTTCTTGCAGAACATGTCTAAGATGTAGTGAAATGATCTGGAGGGGTGCAGTTCTGTGAGAGCCAGCGCCATTGCTGAGAAGAAAGCTCAATGTATACTCATGGAACTTTTTTGTGCAAGTTATTTGCATGAATTCCAGCAAAATCATTATGTCAGTGTTCTCCTGAGATGTGTTTGTTATTCCTGTAGCCCAGCTAGTCAGCAGTAATGCTCTCAAGAAGCTGGAAACAGTAGGAGTGCTAGCAAAATGTCATAAAACCAGTAGTAGCAAAAGGCCTCAGAAAACCATTTTTGTATGTCAGTAGATAGACCCTTTACCAAATGTGGTTTTCATAATTCAAACACATATCAATAAAGAAGAAGAAAAAGATTTGTGCAATGTATCCAACCGGAATACTAGAGACCAAGTATTTTTTCTCACTTAGCTGTGCCTCCTCAGTGCTTCTAAACATGCTCAGTTCAGGCATTGAGAGGAAAAGCTTAATGTCAAGCTTTTTGATGGCCATTTTTTTGATGGCCAATGTCAGTTTCAATGTACTGACAGTGCTGTGCCTTTCTGCCATGTGACAATACAGTGTTCACCCTTATTTCAAGGTAGATTCCAGGCAACATGATTTTGAGGTATAGATTGTATCTTGATACAGAAACAGCTCATTGGACTTACAAGTTCAGTTCCTCAGTGTGCTGTCTTGAAAAGCACTATACAATAAACAGTGTCTCCTCTGTTCCTCAAGCGATTTTTTGATTTTAAATGAAGGTCTATAGCAAATGGCTTTATCTGCTATTCTAACAAACCCCAAGGTTAAACTGAACACATCAGTCAGTACCATCCTGCCTTAGATCACAACTAGGAACTGATAGGTAGAGTTCTGGTAAAGGATAAACCACTGCCTCATCAATATGTTATTGTAATTTCAGAATTCCCAAGTTTGTCCCTGCTTTGCTCTGCCTGGCATAGAAAGACAGCCATCCCCAGACCCTTCTTGGTAGAAAATTGAACATATTTGGATACAAACTATCTTGGTCATTCATGAGCTTTCGCTGTAGGAAAAAAATCCTGTTTCTTTATGCACTTGGCAGAATACTTTCACGGGGAAGTGCTGAAAAGGCACGGTGGACTTCTTTTCCCAATGTGTCGCTATAATAGCGGAAGATGTACCTGGTAAAATGTCCCAGCTGTTGTCCCTCAAAGGTTAAGGCACTATGTTCTTCACAGGCAAGATGAGTTGGCAGCTGAGATAAGAGGATGTGAAAAGACTGACTGCATCTTTGTGCCTTCTTAGTGGATGCACAGTTAGACTAGCCTGACTACTGAATGCTTCTTAAAACAGGGAAACATCTTTTCCTGCCTTTATGGGATAGTGACAATGAGTATTCCCAAAACACAGATATTTAACAGCCTCCAGACTGGCAGTGGTACAGAGCCTTGGGAGAGCTCAGGAGTTAAAGAAGCCTTATGTCCCAGTCACAGAGTTTGAGATTGAAATAACTAGTAGCCTATATGAAATGGGTTATGGAGATGGAAAGTCCTGCAGTCAGTAAAAGCTAAGATCTGTGTGAGCTACACCAACTAGCTAAGTATCAGTTAATGCCTCTTGGTGTCACATCTACTACTGTTGACATCTTTTGGAAGCACTGTGGTTCAGTTCAGTTTGAATTAGAAAATGGCCTTGATACATGATAATCAGTTCTCTTCTCCAAGTTAAAAGGAAGAGTGGGATTGTGGTCCATGTGGTACGGGAGCTTAATGTAGCTGCAACAATGCTACAGGTTCTCTGGTAGTAGGCAAGCATGCTTCTTTCTCAAGAGCTAAGCAAGATTGAAGGAACAAGCCCATGAAGTAACTCACTTTTTCCTCTGAGGGGGAGATGGTTAGTGAGCGACAAGTATTCTGCTTTGATCCACAGGAAGAAGGAATGAAGAGGGGAGGTTACTGTGAGTTAATAGGTATATTTAAGGAGGAAAAATGAGCAAGCACTGGATGTCTGTAAGGGAAGTTGGTGTAAAACTGCAATGGCTCCCAGGCATGTTCAGAGTCAGGCTGCCAGCTTTCTCCAAGAGGATGAAACAATAAACCGCTTGATGTCTGCAAGTGAAGCTGGTGTTAAATCAGCCGTGGTGTCCTGTGGAGATTAGTGATGAATTACTTTGCAGAGTCAATAGAGATTATTTATGGAGCCAGAGGGGATAGAGAGAGGCAGACTAAGTACCATATCAGAAGTTATTTGGTACTTGTTGATCTTCAACATTGCTTGAAAATGACTCAAGCAGTTGGACTTCCATATGCTGCCACCAGATGTACGGGTGAGGGAAGGAGGGACTACTCTCAGTAAAGATCCTTTTCCTTCCTCATCTGACCAGCATCAGGCTGCTGTTGAGCAAAACCAGTCAATATCTGTGCTATGAATGAATGTGCTGCAGCTGAGGAAAGGGGCACTGCACTTCCTTCTGATCACGTTTACTCCCTGAGTTCTGATGACAGGATCCGTGAGTTGGTGAGGTGTCCTGCAGGGCGAATACAGCTTGAGTTGTATGCTGCTCTGAATTGAGTTGTCTCCAGCAGCTGGAGGAAAAGTGCCTGGATCTGTAAAGCCTGTAAGAAAGTCATTGCAGACTTTCCACTAGATACTGAAATGCAATTTCTGTAGTGTAAATTTTTGGGCCGTAATTCCACTTTAATTTGCTGTCTGTCCCATATGAATTTTAGGCTCCGAGCGATGCCTCTATTCAGTTCTAAATGGAAAGATTTTACACATCTGCTTCAGGTTCCTCTTTAATCAGTTCACCTGTTTCTATTCAAAAGCAGCACATCTGTTTCACGTTACTCCTGGCCATCTTTAAGATCTACTGCATGGCTGGGCATGAGTTTTGAAAATACAAGAAGAATCACTTGATTAATGATTCTTTAGCCAGTTATTCGGCCATTTTTTAAGTGGGAAGAGCCCTGTTTTGTGCTGTTGAAGCACAGCTCTTGAAATGCATCCTGCCTCAGAAGAGGAACAAGCCCACTTTGGAACAGTAAGATTATTTTGCTGTAAATCCTTCTGTACTTGTAATTGGATTGGTAATAATCTGGAATGCACACCTGCAGGCATTGTGACCCTGTTATAGGCCTGTGAGTGATTAAGTTAAAATGCTTCTCAGCATGGGGCTGGCAAACTTTCTGCTCCTCTCTGCTGTGGGCTGAACCATACTGCCAGAAGCTTTCCTGCTGATGGCAGGGGACAGACTCATGCAAGAAATCCAAGCGTTTGTGTGTCTGTCCTTGAGGCTCTCAATTATTTTTGAATGGAAGATGTTTTGAATTGTAGTTAGTGCTGATGAATGGCAGCAAACAGGGGAGCTTGGAATGTGATGTCCTTGAGCTCCTAGACAAAGCAGCGAATCAGCAATGATGTGTGTTGCACCTTCTGTTGACGTACCTCAAACCTGTCTGTTTGGTCCTGTTTACTGCCTCCCCAGACACACACACAGGTACTTGCACTGTGCAGTGGGGTGGTCAGTTTAGTAATTGCTCAAGTTATTGGCATGGGAAAAAAAACATTAAACTTGCTCTCCCTGTTTTTATCCTCAGCAAAAGTACCAACAAAATTTACCCACTCCCTGGTGTTCATGGGTTGGCTTCTTGCATCTGAGACTGTGTGTCTGTGTTACAAGACACAGCTAATCTGCAGACTCCAGGCTGTGGAAAATGTAAAGGTATTCTCTAAAGGAAAAATAACCAACAAAATGTAGTGCTTTGAAAACTGCAGGCACCAAATTGTCTGGGCATGTGTGTATGTGTCTGCCAGGCCCACACCCACTAATACGCTTCTCAGCCCTCATGTGGTCACAGTGTTTGATCAGTTCAGGGTCACACAGCCATAGACTTGACAATTTGTTACTATGAAAGCCAAAAGAAATCATTCAGTTTTGTGATTGAGATTGTAGAGCTTTATGCGGAACCCCATGTTCTGAGGTTTGTTGTTTTGATCCTCAGTCAAACTGGTCATCTAAAGTGAAAAGTTTCCAGGCTTTTCACTGTAAAGCATCTAATCCTCATATCTCATACACGTGGCCCAATCATGTAGCTTTTCTGGAAATATAGTAGCTTTATCTTAGCTGGTATCACTTTGGCCTCCTTGTCAAAAATAGACACAATGACCAGCTAGGAACAGAGCGAGAACAATTAGTTCGGAGGTGTAATATGTAAAAGCTTTTGAATGTCTGCTGATTCATATTTTAGTTTCCAGCTGTTGGTTATATTGAGCAATATTATAGAATCATAGAATCATAGAATAGTAAGGGTTGGAAAGGACCTCAAGATCATCGAGTTCCAACCCCCCTGCCATGGGCAGGGACACCTCCCACTAAACCATGCCATCCAAGGCTATGTCCAACCCCACCTTGAACGCCACCAGGGATGAAGCATTCACAACTTCCCTGGGCAACCCATTCCAGGGCCCCACCACCCTCACAGTAAAGAATTTCTTCCTCATATCCAATCTAAACCTCCCCTGTTTAAGTTTAAACCCATTACCCCTTGTCCTCTCACCACAGTCCCTAATGAAGAGTCCCTCCCCAGCATCCCTATAGGCCCCCTTCAGGTATTGGAAGGCTGCTATGAGGTCTCCACGCAGCCTTCTCTTCTCCAGGCTGAACAGCCCCAATTTTCGTAGCCTGTCTTCATACGAGAGGTGCTCCAGTTCCCTGATCATCTTCGTGGCCCTCCTCTGGACTTGTTCTAACACTTCCATGTCCTTTTTATGTTGAGGACACCAGAACTGCACGCAATACTCCAAGTGAGGTCTCACGAGAGCAGAGTAAAGGGGCAGGAGCACCTCCCTCGACCTGCTGGTCACACTCCTTTTGATGCAGCCCAGAATACGGTTGGCCTTCTGGGCTGCAAGCGCACACTGCTGGCTCATGTTCATTTTTTCATCAACCCACACCCCCAAGTCCTTCTCCGCAGG
Organism: Amazona ochrocephala; assembly: GCA_039720435.1. NCBI lineage: Eukaryota > Metazoa > Chordata > Aves > Psittaciformes > Psittacidae > Amazona > Amazona ochrocephala. The sequence goes on from CM077878.1 coordinate 107,026,432, forward strand.
GCTGCTCTCAATCTCCTCCCCACCCAATGTGTAGCTGTGCCTGGCATTGCTCCGACCCAGGTGGAGGACTTTGCATTTAGCATGGTTGAACTTCATCAGGTTGGCATCAGCCCACCTCACAAGCGTGTCAAGGTCCCTCTGGATGGCATTCCTTCCCTCCAATGTATCAACCGAACCACACAGCTTGGTGTCATTGGCAAACTTGCTGAGGGCGCACTCAATCCCACTGTCCATGTCACCCACAAAGAAAAAAATGTTTTCAGTCTCTTAGATTTAGTAATATTAGTCTGTAAAAATAAAACTTACTCTTTTGCTTTTACTTAGTTCCAAAAATATGATTCTATCCAAATGGCAATAGCAATGTGAAATTTCAACATGGATTTTCTTAGCACTGAAGACAACAAAATTCTGCCTCATGCATCAGCCCATCTCTCATTCACATTTGCATTTTCTCTTTCTGCTGTCAGTTAATTATACTGATTTTAGAAGGTCCATGGAGACTGCAGACTTCACTTCTCAAATATTTCTTTTCACACTTTCCTGGTTTAGTCACAAAATTGAGATTTTCTTGTGGATAGCCTTTCCTTTATGTTTCATTTGGTCCTCCTCTACTTTCCTGAAATGACTAATGAGGGTGTCACAGTTAGGGGTGGTGGGGTAGAATTTGTCAGTTGTGCATTCCTTCAATGATATCTGTGCTGAGAACCACCAAGTTAATTTCATATAATCTATCAAGGTACCTCTCATCTCTCAATAATCACAAATGTTGATGACTTTTGTCTGCCCTGGATTTCAAGTGGAGACTTTGAGAGGCTTTATTTTTTTTTGATTCTGTGTTTTGTTGTAACTGATGGTCCCTATTCATCGCACACAGATGGACAGGGGTAGGTGGGAAGGAGAGTGTAATTTAATAAGCTATTGTTTTCAGAGCACTTTCATATTGGATGAGAAACATGGATATGTAATGACTGTTAATTCCTTCTTCAGCTGTGACTGCTAACAGAGCAAACTTACCTAACAAAACCAGTCGTCTTACAAGAAACTCTGTTCTCAGATCTGCAAGAGAAAGAACAGTCCCATTACTTGTTACCTGGGCGATGCTTTAATATCCACAAGCCGGGGTATTACATGGGCTTACAGTCACTTGCAAGTCACATAGATTCAAGCGGTTTTACTATAGTTAAAGAACTTAACAAGGGAGTTATCTGATATGGGGGAAGTTGGAAGTTGATCTTTGAGGCTCTGATCATTCTTAATAATCTAATTTTTGGTATCTAATGTTTCATAGAATCATAGAATAGTTAGGGTTGGAAAGGGCATTAAGATCATCTAGTTCCAACCCCCTTGCCATAGGCAGGGACACCTCCCACTAAACCATGCCATCCAAGGCTATGTCCAACCCCACATTGAACACCACCAGGGATGGAGCATTCACAGCTTCCCTGGGCAACCCATTCCAGGGCCTCACCACCCTTACAGTAAAGAATTTCTTCCTTATATCTAATCTAAACTTCCCCTGGTTAAGTTTGAACCCGTTACCCCTTGTCCTATCACTACAGTCCCTCACGAAGAGTCCCTCCCCAGCATCCCTATAGGCCCCCATCAGATACTGGAAGGCTGCTATGAGGTCTCCATGCAGTGTTCTCTTTTGCAGGCTGAACAGCCCCAACTTTCTCAGCCTATCTTCATATGGGAGGTGCTCCAGTCCCCTGATCATCCTCGTGGCCCTCCTCTGGACTTGTTCCAACAGTTCCACGTCCTTTTTATGTTGAGGACACCAGAACTGCACACAATACTCCAAGTGAGGTCACATAAGAGCAGAGTAGAAGGGCAGGATCACCTCCTTTGACCTGCTGGTTCACGCTCCTTTTGATGCAGCCCAGGATACGGTTGGCTTTCTGGGCTGCAAGTGCACACTGCCGGCTCATGTTCCTTATCTGAAGAGGATAAAATATATGATCTATAAAATTTCTGCTTTGGAACTGATTAATTCATCTACTGAATATTCTAGAATAGCAGCTTCATACCAGAGCTTTCCATGGTTCTTTTGTAACTTTTAAGTGCTTCTTTTCGGGCTTCCTACTTTCTGAAATTGTCAGAGTCACTTAAGCTTTGCACTAATGGTCCAATGTTGATACTGTTGAAAGGCTGAAGCTGACTAATGAAGAAATCAGACAAGCAATCTTGAAGATGGATGAACAAGAAGATCTAGCAAAAGATATGCTTGAGCAGGTGAGAAAGTTTGCAATCAGATGTATCTTATTCTCAAGTCCCTCACTGCCCTTTTTTCACCTAAAGTGAATAGATGTACTGGCTCTGCTGGCATGTCTGCAGATCTGAACTTAGCCCCATCATGTCAGTGGAGCACATGAGAGCACAAGCAAAGTCTTTCTCCCAGTATTGTCAGATATATCTTCCTTGTGTAACTCTGTATCAGGTTGATTTCGTAAGTTTTCTCTTCTTGATGCAAAATATGCGTGGTTACTCTTGGTATGAAGTTTCCTTTCTTGTCCTATCTTCTCACCTGTGACTTGTCCATAACTTTCCCCATCTATTCTTTATACTGCTGATTATTTTTTATCATTCTTCTTTTTTCTTTTTCTTAATTCCCCTTCCCTATCTGCAGCTTTTCCATTGGGAAATGTCATGAACCAGGTCTTTTAAGTCAGTGGTTAGAGCTGAGACTAGAAGAGATCTTGCATTCTAACTAGAAGGGTTAGAAATGGAGTCATGGTCTCCTGTCCCGTGCAGCTGGTTCGCCTGACAAATGTGATTCCTTATTTCTGTGCAACCACAGTATTTAATCATGTACAAAAAAGATCTTCCATTTTAAATTTATAGCCTACTTGTTATCTGAATGCTCTAGAAGTCACTGCAAGCTTCTGATGCTCCACACCTTTGAATATCACGTTTTGGGAATAGGATAAAATATTAAAAAGCAAAGTGCCTGATATGCCTTGTGAGCAGTTTTTGTGGGTGTGTGCTGAGGCTGTGTGCATGGCAATATTTATAACCATATTTAAGCACAACTGCCACCAGATATGTCAAAAATCCATCAAACTATGCTTTTAACATCAGCATATGAATAGCAGTCAGTGTCAGACACATACCTAGTCACTTGGTTATTGTTTCATCAGAGTAGGGCAGACCCAAGAGAGAGATAGACGAGGCTTTGCGTGTACTCTAGGATAGGCACAATGGATACTTCACACTGAATAGGACACATCATGCTCTTTTTGCAGAAATCTAAACTCCAAGTAATGCTGTGGGAATCAAAGTTCTCTCAGTACTTCCCCTTGGATAAGTTGCAATAGCAGTTGGCCTTTAGGATGTAGAAGTGGGAAATTCCCCATAGAATTAAAAATTAATCTAATGGGGTCAGTGAGGGATAAAGACAGAATGGCAAGCAGAGGTTTAAAATAGGTCAGTTTTGTATCCACAGCTGTGCTATTTTGAAGTTATGGTCACATGGCTGTGTCAACCTAATGCTTCCCCATGGTAGCAGAGAAATCTGAGGGCCCTCTGTCTCTCCATCAGGGTGTTTTTTTGCTTCACTGTCCCTCTCTCTTTTTCCCTGGACCTCTTATCTCTGTGTTTGGTTTGTGTCTGTCACTCCAGCTGCTGAAGTTCGTCCCTGAAAAGAGCGATACCGACCTGTTGGAGGAGCATAAACACGAAATTGAGCGCATGGCCCGGGCAGATCGTTTCCTCTTTGAAATGAGCAGGTCTGTTTGATACATTATGGGAATGTGCACGAAAGGCTTCTTGGAAGCAGCTGTAATTGTTATTGAAAATGGATCATCTGGCACTGAAGGGGAATGTGCAAGAGATTGTGGGCCAGCATTGTACCCTGCATTTGACAGAAGCCCACAAATGTTACAAATATTTCCATTCATTACACAAACTTTTTATTGACGATAAGCACTTTCCATGCTGTCATTTAAGGACCCGTCCCCTGATGACAAGCAGAAATTTGCCTCCTCTGACTGAACTTGTTCACTAAAAGGAATTCAGATCCAACTATCAGATGTAGTATAGCCAGGGGTCAGGATTTCATATAGATCCCTTTTTCCATTCAGCTATCTCATCCTTTGATGTTTTTTCTTGTTCCAACTTTGCTGCACCCCTGATCAGGATTAACATCTTGTTCTGCTAATTGAGATACAGCTGGCATCTCCCATGAGTCTCGTATTTTGAGAGTAATGGGAATTTCTCCAGCTGCTTTTCAGTTGTTATCAAAATATGCCTTGAGTTCCCCCATTTTCATAACAAGGTTAATTATGTAGTGTCAGATGTTTGAACTATATCTGTAATCCCATGCATAGGCCTTGTGGGACTGAACATCCAACCATTAGATTACATAGGCAGTATACTGGCTATGTGCTTAGAAGTACAGTTCCAGTTCACTGTTGGCTTTCCTCTGCCCTTCATGCAGAATTGACCACTATCAGCAGCGGCTGCAAGCATTATTCTTTAAGAAGAAGTTTCCAGAGAGGCTGGCAGAAGCAAAACCGAAAGTGGAAGGTATGGTTAAAGCTTTTGCTAAGAGTTGGGTAAAGAGAGGCTTGTGTTCAAAGGACGTGCTGTTACATGTGTGGTATGATTGTGGAGCCAGTGAGTCTGAGGCTTGTCATGTGCTAAGAAATTAATTCTGTCTAACAGTCTTCTTTCACCCATTGAATTAATGAAGTCATCTTCATGACTGCTACACTGTAAATATGAACTGTCAGATGTGGCAATGTGCTGCCAGGCTGTCCTGAGCTGCCAAAAGGTTTCATGGCCTCTCTGTGCAGGTCAGCCTTCCCTTCTCACCCTCAAGTCCTTGCACCTTACCTCTCCTTGGGGAAGTCATAATAGATGCCTCAGGTCAGTGGTATTCTGGGAATGTGTAACTTACAAGGAGGGAGGTGTATGGCTTCTGCACCACATCCATGGTTATTGCAGGGAAGAGGTGAGTATATCCTGTTCTGCTCAAGTCTTTCCGCTGTTCTCGCTAGCTATGTTTTTAGAGTGTGAAGTCCAGGAGCACAGCCTTGCTCCTGGATTCAGATGAACGTCCTGCAGCCTAGATGTAGTGCATCTTCTTTCCCATTCTCCTGGTTCTGGGCATGTGGGTGCGGGAAGGACAATACACATACAGTCTGTGTTGCAGCATTTGCTGGGCAGTAGTCAGATGAGCATTTTTAGGTACTTTGAATTATAGGGCCCAGCATGTTAAAAACAGCCACTGTGTTCAATAACCTGTTGTTTTTATTTCCTCTTTTCAAGCCATTCTTCTGGCATCCAAAGAACTCATCCGAAGCAAGCGTTTGAGGCAACTCCTGGAGGTAGTTCTGGCCTTTGGGAATTTTATGAACAAGGGCCAAAGGGGAAGTGCTTATGGCTTCAAAGTCTCCAGCCTGAACAAAATTGCAGATACCAAATCCAGCATAGACAGGTATGCTAGAAGGCTGTGAATTAATTTGTTACTGTGCTGCTGCATTTCTTACCATAGTAATGAAAGAAGATGTTTTGTTTTTTTAGCTCTGTAGACCATTTAAAATAACATCAGATTTGGCATTTAAACAGTGTTTTACACTCTGAAAGATCCTGCAGCAGTTAAGACCAGCTATTAACACAGCACTCAAGTTCTGCTGTTTCTTTGGATATTGCACATCTGTTGCTGGATTGTGTTTCTGCAGCACTATGCAGAGATGACAAAAGTAGTATTTCACAAATAACTGAAATAAGTTTTCGGGGGAGGGAGGATTTCTATGGAATTTGCCCTTTATACCAAAGCTTTATGGCCATGGTTTTGCTAAAAAGAAAGCACAAAAAACTCTGACCACAGTTATATGTCTCCTGTAATGGACCCATAATGCATAGCTTAGGGAGACTGAGTTGTATCTAGAGCAGTTAAGGAAAATAGTTGCTTTTGGGAAGGAAAGTCGAGTTTACTATTTATGGACATGGACTACCCCATGTTTTGCCCCACATCCCCATACTGGTTGTGGAAATTAACCGAGCTATGACTGGTGAGACAGTACTATTTTGGGGCTCCAGCAGCATTAAGGTTTCCTTGTAGGTCTTCTATACTATTTCTTACTAGCACCTTCCTTGACTTGTGAGACCTGCTGAGACCATAGTTGTGGTGAAATGATTGAAGGCTGTGACAGAATGTGTGATGGCAGTAAGTAGCCATGGGAAATTCATCCTTACCTAACAGAGTTCTGTTTTGATTACCACGATATTTTTTCTGTATTCCAAGGCTAACACTTGTGTCACTAGTCTCGAACACTTTTTGCCTTAATGTAGCTTGGCTTGATTTTTCATATATTGAATGTCCTGTGCAAATTCTGTTCTCTCACCAGTTCCCAGCACTGCGCGAAGCAGTGGCCATCTGCTGTCTTGCCTGTCAGTTAACAATATAACACTCACCTCAAGCAGCTGTTATGGCTGGCTGTTCTCTCTACACACAAAATTCACTAATGTAAAATTCATCATTTACTTTACAAAATTTCTTAAACCTTCTCCTGCATCCCCCATACACCTCATTTCTAACCACTTCTACTTGAGCTGCCATTGTTCTTAGTGAGCCTGACCACTACTCGTAAGTATAGCTGTTTCATTACTGTAGTTTTCAGCTTCTTCAGTCCTCAAGAACCTTTTCCTCTTCTTAGTTAACTCTTAGGTTTTATTCACATAGCCTCTGAGAACAACTCACTTCTCCCTTATGAGTTAATGTCACGTTAGTACTATTAGTTGTTTATTCCCTGAAGTATCTGGGGCAAATATTATACTGTGTTACACAATTCTCCTTTCTGTTACACCATTGACACAGATGGATGGAAGCGTGCTGGGACTTCCAGAATAAATCAAGACACAATATATTGCATGAGGTTTTAGGAAGGATGTGTCATAAAGAGCTAATTCATTTCAGTCCATGATACTTTTCTTTCAGTTACAGAGCTGCTAACTGCTGATATATTGTTTGTTTTGATCATTCAAGCACATTTCCTACCCAAATATTTTTCACTGATTTGTCACAATCCTCCCACCATACTTTTCCTTCTTTCTCATTTCTCCCTTCTTTTTTTTTTTTTTTTCTTTAGAAACATTACACTTTTGCACTACTTAATTATGATCTTTGAAAAGAATTATCCAGATATCCTGGATATTCAGTCTGAGTTGCAGCATCTTCCAGAAGCAGCAAAAGTCAAGTAAGTCCAGTGCTGTTGCTTGCTCCCAGAGCTGGAGTTTCTAGTGATTTCTGTTAACTCAATGATCGTTAATTTTTTCATTGCTGTTTTCTAGACCCATGGCCAGCCTTACAGCTGAAATGCCTTTGCTCATATCTTTGATGTGATTAACAATTATTGTTAATAATCAACAATTATTAATTATTATTGATTAATTATTGTTAATAATTAATAAAATTATCAGAGACTTTTGGTCCAAAAACATCTGTGGATAATTAGGGAACTACTCCAGGTGATGAAAGACAAGTGAAAAAATAAATGTAGGTTCATACTTAGAGGAATTTATTAAGGCTTTAGTGGTGTTTTTGAGATGTAAACTACTACTCACCAAATACTTGGAGAAGATGCCTGCCTATTCACAAATGGGTACTACCTAGTTTGGGTTTTTTTTCTTTAAAGTCCTAGAACAAAACATGTTTCTATATGATGAGCAGAAATTCAGTAGAACACTTGTGTCTAGAGAAGCATGTATTAACAGAGTTCTATACCCAGTTACAATGCAAGCTTGCAAGGACTACCATATGGTAGAAATGCAGATGGAAAAAACGATGTTTGGACTCTGAGGAAGTAAAAAATCACAAGTAAGGGTACTGCTAATGGGATTTAGTAGTTAAGTAGTTCAAGAATCATACGTAAAGATAATCTGAGACCCCACTAATGTGTGTGGTAAAGCTGGGGTCCTTGCTTATGCTTATTATTGCAAGCTGGCCATGTGGCATACACTCCTTGCTGGAGGGTCAGGCTCAGCAGAGCAGGTGTTCTGACAGCAACCCCCTCTCTTCTTCCCACGAAAATCCTGATCTTCAGTATGACCACAGGCAAGCAGGGTCTGCCTCATCTTATATCTCATACAAACAGCAGTACAGATCATTAACCAGACCCCTTCCCCTCACTCCTAATCATTTGGCATGGCTGGTGCCAGAGGCCGGATACCAGACTTGATGGGCCAATGGTCTGTTCTGCTTCACAGTTCCTGTATTCTTGAGTAACACTGCTCTTTTTGTTCTGTCTGCCCTGTGTCTGTCTCCTGTGCAGCCTAGTAGAGCTGGAGAAGGAAGTCAACAACATAAAGAACGGATTGAAAGCTGTTGAAGCTGTAAGTATCTGAAAGTTTGCAAAGCGCCATACTTAAAATATCTCACTCAGAATCAGGAGCACTATATATTTTACGATAAGAGAAAGTGGCCTTTCTTTTTCCATTCCTTTCCATTCTGTTCCAGAATGCATTAACCAAGTGAAAAAAAAATAAAAAATAAAAGCTTCTCATGTGGAGCTCCTGCTGATGATCTTAGCAGAGTTAAGCCTAATGAAAAGCTTGTTTGATCTCAGCCTGGAAAGGAAAAGGACAGTTTGACAAATGGTATGGACTGAAAGAAGAAATAAAATTCTTGCTCCTTCTTACCGAGGGATGTCTGGCTGCTGAGCAGGTGTTTCACTTGGCTCTTGGAGTAGTAGTAAACAGGTAGTGCACTTCTAAATGCAACCCTAACCTATCCTAAGCACTCCTTGGTAAGGATAAACTAGTTAAAGATGAGGGAGCTGAGCTGATAAGGAAAGCAACAATGGTGGTATTTTCTGCTGTTAATGAAAGTCTTTTAAGCTGGACTTAGCTTGCCTGTGTTCTGTTTATACTTACATAGTGCAGAGCCTTACATCTGAACACGGAACAGTACAAATGGTGCATTGGCACAGTTGTGTGTACTGAATTACAAGGGTTAAAGCTGAGGGATGGGCCCAAATGCTCCCTGGAGCCGCAAGTTCATGTGTCAGGTGTGGTTCCCCTCCCTGGAAGCCTGCATTAATTAAGCTCTTGATTTTGTTCCTGGGGAAAGACTCCAGTCTAACTGAGACCGGAGAGCACACAGCATGCCACCGTGTTTGGTGGAAGGAGGTAGGAACTCTCATATTTGTCTCTTGCTCATGTTATTGACAAGTGTATGGCTTTGAACAACCCCATGCTTTCCCACCCTAACTAGTCTAATTCTGTGATTTGCCTCCTCTTTGTGAAATGGCAGCTACAAATAGCCACCATTCTTAGAAGGTCTGATGCGAGAAATGTCAAATTAGTGCTTGCACAGCAGTTGAAAAAGTAAACTTTAACACTAAAGTCATTCTGTTGTCTCTGACCCCTAACGTCTCCCATCATCTGCACAGATAAACACATTCTGACCCTAAGAACATCATTCTGTCTCTCTGCAAATATAGAAACAAATTCCTACATTTAGGTTGGTGCTGGCGTCTCTTGCCTGTTGGATATACTAAGGGAATCGTACTGCTGAGAGGCAAGGCAGAGGTCTGCAGAACTCTAGAAAGTACCTGATCTGTTTAACTTTCTTTGCCCTTTCACACAGGGTTTTATGAGACACACTTTTCAGAATCCCTTTGTCTTCAAGTGTTTCACCTGTCTTTCTCAACTCACGCCAGTTTAATGCTAGTTTAATGTTTTAGTGGTGCATTTGAGATGGGGAACATTCTGCACTGGGACTGCTGGTAAAGAATTAAGTTGTTGGGAATTGCATTGGGTGGTTTCTGCACAAGGATTACCTATGTACAAGGAACTAACACAGGACCCTCCAGTCCTCCTCATTCACTGTGGGACAGACAGTGATGACTTAATTTTCCTTTTATCTGGCCTGAGTTTGGTTGGGCTCTGGGGGTAGAGGAAGGGATATTTGGCCTGTCAGCAGCAACTGTCTCCAACAGTTAATCATATAATTAGCCAGTGATCTTCCCACAAAAAAAAAAAAAAAAAAAACAAAAAAAAAAAAACAAAAAAACAAAAAACAAAAAAAAAAAAAAAAAAAACACAAAAAACAAAAAAAAACTTTCTAAAGCTTATTTCTGGGTTGTTGAGGTAAGAGACAGCGCAGCAATGAGAAAAGATTCTTCTGCATCCATGGAGTGCAGTGCTTGAGAATTAAAAGCACCTGTAAGGGAAGGCTGACATGGAGTTCATGTCGTGAAGAGAGGCCAAGTTTTGATTGGGACCCACAATTCCCCCCCATTGAAATGTGAGTGCCTACTTCTGTTTTACTTTGTGTGACTGGGTTATTTGTTTTGCCTTTACAGCCAATTTTTCTTCTCTTTCCCAACATGGGTTCCATGGACAACTTTTCCTCCCCATTCAATCACCATCTTCCCGTCTCACTGTTCTCCCTGCCATGGTATTTTTCAACTGGAGCTGCCAGCACCTCCCAGTCTGCTTGCTCAATTCATGTTTTTTTGGCATGTAAAAAGCAGCACTATAGCAACAATAGAAGATCACTGTCAGGTGGAAGGTGGAGGAGGGGAAGGTGCGATTCTTGATTCCATTCCAGTGTGTTCTCACGACAGCCTTGGCTCCAGTGACTGAGAAGTTTTTTCAAGGCCCTTAAGAATAGAAAGCTAAAAATAGTTTCATAGTCAGATGTCCTTAAAGGTACTGTTAACACTTTGCCTTCCTGGGCTGGAAGCTTCTGTGTAAAAATAAGACACAGTCATTTTCAATAGGTGCATGCAGCTGTTGCCTTTGTGTAGGATGGTCCCAGAAGGGCAGTTAAGTAGTTCTTGGTCTTCTCCAAATCAGGAAGTGAATTCTGTCAGCAGAGCCCTTCTCTCACACAGCAAGAATATTATAACAACTGCTTAAGAAACCAGTGCTATGCCTGTATGTTCAATCTCCCTAGAGAACCAGCAGCCCAGCCCACAGGAGCTTCTCCTGTCTTCTGCAGTTATGCTGTTATGATTAGTATATACCATTTCTAGAAGATACAGATGAGTTTCTTATTCTCTGGAATCACTCTTGGGCAGATTACATAATCCTGCTGGTTACTTGTGTTTTGTTGTTTTTTATTTTGGAAGAATTATTCTGCAGGGGAGGACTGGATTTGAAACTGAAGGGCAGACCACCTAATCTTAGTTTGCTCTCCAGTAACATCCCAAGTGCCATGGCTTTCAACAATGTGTACGATGACAGAACTGTTTTACCCACCTGCTTGAGGAGAGGGGAAGAGAGGGTAGAGCGACTTTCAGCTAAAATTAACTTATAAATTACAGTGGGGAAAAAGTGGCTGAGAAAAAAAATTATGAATGATTCTTAGAAGCACGTGAAGTGACATTTCTTGTATGCATGAAGTCCAATTCAAACTAATTGTAATGTAGAGACAATTCATTGCAAAGCGATGTAAATGAGTCGTGCTCCCGGCACCGTCCCTTGTGATGTGTTTGGAAAACAAGTGGGAAAGATAATGTAATATAAAGCATGGGAAGTAACACTTCTTTAATATGGATTTTTCTCTGGCCATCTGCTCATTTCTTTTCTCTTCCCTTTTCTGCATTGTGATCTTTCCTTGTAGTGGTTACATTCTCTTTCGAACTCACATCAGACCAGGCAGATATACCACATTTGATTTTAGATTGTTAATGGCCAAAGATATTCTTTGCATTCAGAAGCACTGTGGAGCAAATCACAAGGAGCTTCTCCGCATAGATGCATACAAACCTATCCATTTGGCTCTGTGAGCCAGTATTTTGATGACTAGTAACACAGAGCACCAAACATGGATGTAGCTGGAGTTGCAGCCAGCACAAAAACATTTTTTTCCAAAGGGAACAGAGGGTCAGATTGCAAATTGACTTGCTGTTTCATATTGATTTTCCCTACAGAGGAAGTAAGGCTTTACCATTTCCACTGATCATAGAATCATAGAACAGCCAGGGTTGGAAAGGACATTAAGATCATCTAGTTCCAACCCCCCTGCCATGGGCAGGGACACCTCCCACTATACCGTGTCATCCAAGGCTATGTCCAACCCCGCCTTGAACACCACCAGGGATGAAGCATTCACAACTTCCCTGGGCAACCCATTCCAGTGCCTCGCCACCCTCACAGTAAAGAATTTCTTCCTCATATCCAATCTAAACTTCCCCTGGGTAAGTTTGAACCATTACCCCTTGTCCTATCACTACAGTCCCTCATGAAGAGTCCCTCCCCAGCATCCCTATAGGCCCCCTTCAGGTATTGGAAGGCTGCTATGAGGTCTCCACGCAGCCTTCTCTTCTCCAGGTTGAACAGCCCCAACTTTCTCAGCCTATCTTCATATGGGAGGTGCTCCAGTCCCCTGATCATCCTCGTGGCCCTCCTCTGCACTTGTTCTAACACTTCCATGTCCTTTTTATGTTGAGGACACCAGAACTGCACACAATACTCCAAGTGAGGTCTCACAAGAGCAGAGTAGAGGGTGCAGGATCACCTCCTTTGACCTGCTGGTCACAGTCCTTTTGATGCAGCCCAGGATACGGTTGGCTTTCTGGGCTGCAAGCGCACACTGCCAGCTCATGTTCATTTTCTCATCAACCAACTGATTATTCAGCTGAGAATAAAGATGAGGCCCAGATTATGATTTCCTTGTCCCCATGGGACTGTCGACAGCACGCAAGCCAAGCACAGACATGGGAGACTGCCATTCTTACTATAACTTGGTCATTTAGATGAGCTCTGTGGCTCTTTCTGTGCCACAAGTATGGTGAATAGAGTAAGGGAAAGACAGCACAAGTAATCCTGACTTAAAACTAAAAAACTTGAGTCAGAAAGAAAGAATCTTACAATTTATTTTTCTCTTCTTTCTGTAGGTAGTGGACAAATAGAGCTTAGTTTCCTGTGGTTTTATGTGGTGGTGTTTTTTTTTTTTTCTTCATAAATCTTCTTGTCATTATAGCCCCAGTTTATAAGTGTGAATTTTATGGTTCCAAGCTAATGCTTATTGGTTAGCAGGGTTCTAACAAATATTGCACCTGACATCTGTCTTCTTATTCTTCAGTGGGAGAACTAATTTTGATGTCTTTTTGCTGCCTACCTAGTGCTTTTCACAGAACTAAAGGGGAGATCCAGAGCTAGGAACTATATAGATTATTCACACATGTACACATTTCCCCAAGAATACAGCTTTTGAGTCACCATGGGAAGAGAAGGTGGAGGGAAACTCACTATTAAAAATTCCAAATTCACTTGCAACGCAATCTGAATTCTCTATTATTTGTCATTTTGCACAAGAAAAATAAAATGCAGCATTTAATATACTTGATGCTTAGATTATAAAGTTGCCTTAGAAATTCAACATATTGATGGCTTTTTTTGAGTGGTTGTTTGAGGATAAAGGGAATCAGAACTTCATCCCACCTTAACTTTCCATCTTGTACCGAAAAACCAAAACCTTTGACTAAGTGAGAAAATGGTTTCTAAGTAATAGCTCTGGATGAATGTGTGAGGAGTGGGAGCACAGCATGCTCTGCACTGAGTGAAACAGAATCATAGAATAGTTAGGGTTGGAAAGGACCTTAAGATTATCTTGTTCCAACACCCTACCATGGGCAGGGACACCTCCCACTAAACCATGCCATCCAAGGCAATGTCCAACCCTGCCTTGAACACCGCCAGGGATGGAGCATTCACAACTTCCCTGGGCAACCCATTCCAGTGCCTCACCACCCTTACAGTAAAGAATTTCTTCCTCAGATCAATCTAAACTTCCCCTGGTTAAGTTTAAACCCATTACCCCTTGTCCTCTCACTACAGTCCCTAATGAAGAGTCCCTCCCCAGCATCCCTATAGGCCCCCGTCAGATACTGGAAGGCTGCTATGAGGTCTCCACGCAGCCTTATCTTCTCCAGGCTGAACAGCCCCAACTTTCTCAACCTATCTTCATACGGGAGGTGCTCCAGTCCCCTGATCATCTTCGTGGCCCTCCTCTGCACTTGTTCTAACACTTCCATGTCCTTTTTATGTTGAGGACACCAGAACTGCACACAATACTCCAAGTGAGGTCTCACAAGAGCAGAGTAAAGGGGCAGGATCACCTCCCTTGACCTGCTGGTCACACTCCTTTTGATGCAGCTCAGGACACGGTTGCCTTTCTGGGCTGCGAGCACACACTGCCTGCTCATGTTCATTTTTTCATCAACCCACACCCCCAAGTCCTTCTCCGCAGGGCTGCTCTCAATCTCCTCCGGCCCAATGTGTAGCTGTGCCTGGGATTGCTCCGACCCAGGTGGAGGACTTTGCATTTAGCATGGTTAAACTTCATCAGGTTGGCATCAGCCTACTTCACAAGCATGTCAAGGTCCCTCTGGATGGCATTCCTTCTGTTACGTTAAAATGGAGGGGGGAAAATTACTGGCAGTTATCAGCCCAGGCAGCGTTCGCTATTTCAAACCTCACTGGATCCGGTCTCACTGATAGTGCTCCACCCTGCGCAATACAATCAATGGCAGCTATCAGCCCGGGCAGCGTTCGCTATTTCGAACCTCACTGGGTCCGGTCTCACTGATAGTGCACCACACTGTCAGTCGAATCGTGCTCCTGAACTCTCATGGCCACACTGAGAGATGGGGTCGCGTTCAGCGAGAGAATTACAATCGATTACCGAAACAGTGCAGTTTATTGATATACAGATACAGGTTCTTATGGATTGCCGGTGATAGATACTGTCTGCAAAAGCACGTGCGAATAATGATTACATGAATACAAGCGCTTGATAAAGTTAACACAGTATAGCTATAAAATATACAGATGACAGTAAAAGTAACTCTATAGAGATTCTAAGTTTTCCCAGGGAAGCACCGAATACAATGCAAGTCTTACCCACAGGCGTCCCTATGGGGAGGGAAGAGAGGTCCAGCCCGTCGACCGGTCCCAGGAGTCGGTTGATGTTATCTTCCTTGACTCGTCCACGATGGTATCTTCCCCAATATCCCCCTCTCTCTTGGGTCATTTTATATTATTTTTTGTCTTCAAGGTGGAGCTTGAGTGACTCTAGTCATACATACCATTATTATTACTCAGAGAGGGGTGATCTCATTTTGGAGGGGGGTCGCATTGGAGATGGGTGTATGTTTTAGCACGTAAATGCGTTATAATGACGTTATAATGAAGCAAAGTCCACACTGAGGACGGCATTCTGTCAAAAGATGACAGGCTGCTGGCCCAGGGTAAGAAGTGTACAGCTTATCGGATTTTGCAAGGTCTCCACCTCACTCTGCCACGCAGCTTATCAGCTTCTTGCACCATCTCATTCCCGTCAGTGTTGCCAGTTACACAGCTTATCAGCTTCTTGCACCATCTAGTTCCCATCTTTTCGCTGAAGTTAGGACAAAGCGTAACCGCGAGATCTCCACCTCGCTCTACCCTTCGTCTGTGTTGCCACAGGAACCGCTGTGGGGTGCACATTCCTGGCATACCAGGTGCAGCTGCATCTCGCCCTGAGAGGCCTTGAAAGTCCGTTTTTCCCTTATGTGTGGACAATGCTACATTTCAAATATAAGTTTAATTCCTAATTATCCCATATTTCCTAATTATTCCACACCTTCCCTCCAATATATCAACTGAACCACACAGCTTGGTGTCATCGGCAAACTTGCTGAGGGCACACTCGATCCCACTGTCTATGTCACCAACAAAGATGTTGAATAAGACTGGTCTCAACACCGATCCCTGAGGGACACCACTCATTACTGGTCTCCAGCTGGACATTGAGCACAACTCTTTGCATGTGGCCATCCAGCCAGTTCTTTATCCACTGAGTGGTCAACCTATCAAATTGATGTCTCTCCAATTTAGAGACAAGGATGTCATGTGAGACAATGTCAAAGGCTTTGCACAAGTCCAGGTAGATGACATCAACTGTTCTACTCCTGTCCATCAGTTCCATGGCCCCATCATAGAAGGTCACCAGATTGGTCAGGCAGAATTTCCCCTTAGTGAAGCCATGCTGGCTGTCACCAAGCACCTTTTTGGTTTTCATGTGCCTCAGCATGCCTTCCATACTCCCTTCCTTGTCAGCAAGGAATCTTTGATGCTTGCTTGTCTATATCTCTTACTTCTTCTCTTTCAGGAACTGGATTATCAGAAGAGACGCATGCGGGAATCAGGGGACAGGTTTGTTCCCGTCATGAGCGATTTCATCACTGTGGCCAGTTTTAGTTTCTCAGAGTTAGAAGACCTTCTCAACGAGGCTAGAGACAAGGTAAGAATACATTCTGAAGTGTCTGGGATTTCACTGGCTCAGTCAAAAGCCTGACCAAAACAGAAGCAGTAATGCCAGATGCTGAGACTGTAGTGAAAACTGTAATAGACACTGAAATTGGTTTAGGTTGAAGTTTCTTACTTTTCCTAATCTAGTCTGTAGCCATTTAGAATAAATTTTAGGATTAAAAGAATGCTCTTGCCCACTTCTTACTAATCTTTCTTAATATTATTCATGTGTGCCATAGAACTGCGATGGCAACATCTGTACCAGGCTGTCACACCATGTGGTTGTGTTGAAGGGACTGCTTTTAAGCAGTCTCTCAAAAAGAGTTCCTTTAGTGATAGTGACTTCACATCTTTTACCTTCTTCTTCTGACTTCATCCTACTGTGCTTATTCAGCTGGGGACATTTGTGTTTCATTTTCTTAAAAAATACACCGCTGGGTCGTTTGGTAACCCTGAATACCTGATCTTTTCCATGTATACTTCTGTTACTGCCTGTCTTTCATTGCAAGGATAGAAATCCCAAACATGCATGGTTTGTCTGACATTCTTGGTTCCTTCTTACACAGCCAGCACCACATGCATGTTACTCTTCAAGTGCTGCTCTGGTCGTTTTGTCCTTTCACTGTCTGCATCTCCATTACTGGATTTGTACAACTAAAGAGGTGCTTGTACTTTGCTGATGATTGGAGTCTGGCATTAATCCCTCTGTCTCTCAGCTGAATGAGGAAGAATTAATATGAAAAGATCATAAGCATATGAAAATGTTTAGAGAAGAGCAAGTTCTAAAGTAAATGATATGCAATGGCAAATCTGCCCTTCTTGGTTGGCATGTTAAAAGTGCTTGGCTTTATGAAGCAAATATGTTATTTGTTTTGGATTGAATTGTTTCCACAGCTGATGTCAGCCCTTATAGCATTAAGGGACCTATTGCATTATTAACAAAACCTGTGTTGTGCCAATGGATTGGTAAGCCTTAAATTTTGAAGGATAAGCAAAATAGAGGCTGAGGATCTGAACAGTAAGACTCCTCACTTATCCAGTCTCTCTGCAGTAATGTCATTCTGCATTTCCTTGCTATGGAGATAATGTTGATAATATGGACTGACTTGCACGAACTAAATATTTTATATTCTGTATCTTCACTAAATTTACTGAGAAAAGCTCTGTTTTCTTTAGTTTGAGGGCTTCTGTTTTATGACTGGGTAAATTTTTCAACTTCATTATAGTTATGTGCACATTTCTGAAAGTGAATTCACTCTGTCCTTCGTTTAGACTACCTGCTTTTGGTTTGGTATTAAGATCATGGTGGTCCTTTCTTTTGGCACTAGGACAAAAGCCCAGTGCAGATTCTTTAAAAGGTCAATCAGGGGTTAAGAACTAGCAAGTGGTACGTGTCCAGCACAGCAATGCAACTTTTCTTGATCAGGCAGTTGCAGGAAAAATGCCATTCTTTTCCTTTAATAGTAACCAGAGAATCTCCCTACAGACAGACCAATGTGTCTGGAAGTTGCTGCATGCTTTTTTAGACATAGCCAACATAAAGCACTCAACATAGAAAGATGTTTTATTTTAATGACTATAACATGCTTAGGAAACGTTTATTTACCTTCTCCTCACACACCCTTACTATGTTTGAACAAGTGCCATTCCAGCTTCTGCTCAACCTATGGCTTTGGTTCTTCCACTGGCAATAAAGCGTCTTCCACTGGCTGCTTTTGGGCTTCTAAAAGGGGACTCTCTGTCCTTACAAGTGCTCCAATACTGAGCCTCTCATGTTGGCCTCGTATTGTTTTTCCCCTCTCTTCTTCCTCTTTTTCCTCATTTTTTTTCCTTAAAAAAGAAAAAGAAAAAGAAAAGAAAGCTGGAAATTTTCAACAAACCAGATGTGCTTTATAAAGCCTATAACATCCTCCAACCTCAGTGGGCTCTCTGTGCTTGTTGAATCACAAGCTCTTTCTTACCATGGAAACCTACTATAACCCCAAATTAAAGGGAGAGAGGGACCAAGACATTTGATTATCCTGTACTTTTTTTATTTCTCAAAGCAGATTGAAAAAAAAAGGTAGTGAAAGAGGGAGGACTTTGAAAAATATCCTAATGAGCCCAGGAAGAATTGATCTGGTTCATAGATTTATTAATAATAATGAAGCTCTAGTTTTAACAGCTGGAGTTGGATATCATTCTAAATACAGATGTGGATAATTGATTGCCAGGAGGTAATCAGAGCCATGTTTCCTCGGCTGGGATTT
Source organism: Amazona ochrocephala (assembly GCA_039720435.1). Classification (NCBI taxonomy): domain Eukaryota; kingdom Metazoa; phylum Chordata; class Aves; order Psittaciformes; family Psittacidae; genus Amazona; species Amazona ochrocephala. The sequence continues at coordinate 107,044,926 of CM077878.1, forward strand.
AAAACAATACAACTTATCTTTTCAAACCTGGGAAGTTTTTTATTTTTTAAAATGACTTTAGTATTAACAAAAGTCATTTCTTCATTCCTTTTATTTATGGAGACAATCCACTACGAAGGTGTGATGCTGACCTTCTCGGTAGAGGATATTTTTCACAATCCCATGCAGTACTCTTTTTGGCCTTTTTGCTTAAACCAGGACCATTTACAGTTAGTGGCCATGGGGAGGAAGTGATATTTTAAACTTATAGGGCCAGGTTGTCAGATGCAGGCATCCATGTTTACAGAGGAAGCCTTGTAACTGTGCTTATCTTCATGCAGTAAACAGATGGCTTGGTTAAGAACTGATTGAAAACTTAGACTGACTCTTTAAACAGGCTCCCTAGTACAGCTGGTTCGTGTTCTTTTTGTGTTTTTCTCACTTTCAATGCCACTTTATAAGGGAATATATAGATTAGATCAAGGGATAATGTTTTCTGCCGTTTCCCATAAACTGGAAGGTGGGGCAGGAGAAAGTGAAATTCTGCCCTGGAATCCTTCATCAGTTTTTACATGTTTGAACAGATGACAAAAAAGTGAGGTTTTTTTTGTGTTGTTTTTTTTTTTTTTTTGCATCAGAAAGAACAAAATGGGGTTGAATTTTGTTTGTGAACATTTTTCCCTGTGTTTCCTGTGGGGAAGTAATGAAAATGCCCATGCAGAGGAACAGTGGCCTCCCACAGTATGAATTTTATTTTCCTACTTGAAAAAGGTAACATTTGCCCTATGTGAAGTTTTACAACATACTTAAATGTTGATAGGTATGAACTTAGATTGCTAGACTGCTTCGTAACTGTTCTACTTTGTGCTTGGTTTATAACAAACTTGGTTTTAAGACATTTTGGATATTCCTAGAAGAACAAAGTCTGCTCAATCAGGCATTGCCATTCCTGTGATCATAGAATCATAGAATGGTTTTGGCTGGAAGGTACCTTCCAAGTCCCTTCTGGGTCTAGTTCCGACCCGCCTGCCATGGGGAGGGACACTTTCCACTCGACCAGGTTGCTCAAAGCCCCGTCCAACCTGGCCTTAAACACTAAGCCTCTCTATAGAGGCACAATGGAGGCCACTGCCTGGGCAAGACTGATGAGGTGGGTAGGAAAAGTGTCCATCCCCAGTCTTTCTCATGACAGCTCCTCTCAAACAGGGTGTTCATCATCATCATGGAGAAAGGAGTTCAGACTCTGCACATGCATTTAATAAACTTAGCTCACATAGTAACTGCTTTGAAGAACAGAAAGGCAGTGAAAGCCAAAATCCATTTAAGAAAATAGTAATTAATGGCAGAATGCTATAAAGCACACAGAAATACTGTACTCCAAGTGCCAGTTACAGACTGTGCACTTCAGTCATTCATTTTGGGGGATTGGTATTTTCTGTCAGCCACTGAGGCTAATGAATAAGGAATGGATCAGGATGGAGACTGAGGAAGTCAAGACAATGTGTGTTACAAAGGGCATGAGCTGGCACCACAGCCAGCTATCAGGAACAGCCTTTTGTTAAATGAATTATCAGCTGTGTCTGGTAACTTAGAACTGCAGATGCTTCAGGCCAAGTTGGCATCTGACATATCAGAAATATTTATAGTACCTGTATCTCGATTTTGGGGCTGCCAGAGTCATTGGTGAACTCCTGGGAGAATTCTTTAAGAGCATGTAGGTACAAGGAGTGCTGAGCCCAGCCCTGCCTGAAATTGGCTGGGCTCTTTCCATTGACTGTTCTGAATCTGTCCCGTAAAGAAACAGACGTTTATTTGAACTGCCTCAGTATAGGATTGGAGTCTTCATAACAGCAAACTCAAGATTACTTCTCTGGGGAAGACAGTTCATGTTGCATGGCTACATGGTATAATTTATCATACATTGGCTCCTCTGGCAATAGCAGACAGCACAGACAGTTGGAAATTTTTATCATGGCTGTTTTTCCTGCTCCTCACAGAGGCCCATTCCTGCTGTTCTAGAGCTTGCCACTGTTTAACATTTCGTTGGCAAGCACAGCAGCAAGCGTGTGTGCTGCTGTCCCGTTTTCCCTCTTCCTGCTAAAATGGCTTTTTAAAATAAGCAACTGTCTAAACGATTTGCTTTGGCAAGAGGATGAATTCAGTGGAAAGTTTGGCCGAGGAAGCAGAGCTGGCACTGAGCTTGTGGACCTGTTATATCATGGAGCATGGGGGCCCTTATGGTGTGGAAATTAATGTTTTAATGAAAAGAAAAAAAAAAAAAGATATACAGTCCTGTATTACAGTGGAAAACCTGCTGAAACAGTTTTCCATCTTGCTTTTGCCCATGTCATCTGTCCCCAGATGACTTCAGGAACAATCAAGTTTCAGCCCTTGTTCTGCATTATTACAGCATGCCACAAAATTCTGGGAAGCGTTTTGCGTGCATGAGGTCTTAGCTACAGGTTTCACAGTTGTGGCAAGAGCAGGTACTGTTTGGCAGGGAATTTGCCCATGGAGAAGTGCAGTGATTAGCACAGGGTGACACAGATCCTGTGGCAGAGAGCAGAAGAGAGGGCTGGAGTCCAGAGCACCTAGGTCTGTGCTGCGCTGCCTCTTACACTCTGACTGAAGCATGCAGTGTGGTTTTAGCCACTATGAGTAGGTAGGAGCCTGGGCTTCATACCAGGGTTGGGAAGGCTGCCTCCAGCAGCTTGCTGACCCTCATCTAGGCACCAGTGCTTTGAAAAAGCACACATGATCGCAGAACAGAGCTGTGGGGAAATAGAAGCAATAAAAAAGAGGGGTCTGTTGCAATTTAAACAGTGAAAATACAGTGAGGGTCTGTTTACAGTAGTGCACTGAGTTGATGTAGTGCCCTACAGATGTGAGCAACTGATGTTTTTTGCTGTTTCTTCTACCAGATTAGTGGGCAACATTTTCCTTTCTGTAACAAATGGAGAAAGGAAGGCTTAGAGAAGGAGCATGAGTTCCCAAGCCACATTATATGCAGGGTTGGCAGCAGAGGCTGGAACTCCTGACTTGCCTTCCTCTGCTCAGTCAGCTTTTTTTTCCGGAGGGGGTAGAGAAAGAAGGAAAATGTTTACTTCAGTGAAGTGCAGATTTCTCTTTTGTAGTTATTTTAGTACATCTAGTGCTCAGAGTCTCGCTTTTCATCTTTCACTGCTTTACAGTAAGTGATTGTGAGCTAGTAAGCCATGTTACAGGGCACCAAAGACAGGCTGTTCTCAGCCTCTGATTTGCTGCTGCTTAGAGACCACAACACCTTACACTCATGAGTGTTTCTGGAAGGGTCTCAGGCTGCTGGGTCTTTCCAGCACAGCAACACTTGCTCCTTCGAGTGGCAGTGGGAAGGCAGTGGCAAAAGCCCCTCTGCCAGTGCAACAAGAACTAGCTGGTGTCGGTTGGTGGGTGACCGGCCATGTGCAGAGCATTTGCAGTCAGCACCACCCTCTAATGGGGAATTCCATATATGGAGAATCCAAGAGCCCCAGGCAAGGATGCCTTCCTTTTCAACCCCCACCCTCCCTAAGAGTCCAGGAAACGCCTGTGGACATTCTTGGGCTCAAACCAGCTCAGTTCCTGTGTGCCCCCTCCTTCACATTGGCTGTACACAGGAGGGATGCAGGGCATGGAGGCAGTGCATCACTAGGTGCAACAACCACCTCTTGTGGGCTGCTCCTGGGCTCCAATTCACAGGAGATTGACAAGTCTTCCTTCTGGCTGGCAGCTGTACTTGCAGCTCTTAATTTGCACGTTATCTTCAGTTGTCACAGGAGTTAACCACAAGTGGGAAGAGATTCAAGGTAGCACATCTCCTGTTAGCAATGAGCTTCAAGAGCTCAATGTGTTCAAGGTGGCAATGCCTGTGCTGAAGTCTTTCTCTTGCACTCCTGCTTCTCTGGCTTATTGGCACGCTGAGGCAGGCATGCCATGAATACATAGTACATGGAGACGATTTATCTTCTCCTGTGGTATTGAAAAGCTGGTGTTGGTTGGTTTGGATTACTGTGAGACCACTGCACTTTACTAATATTCAAGCAGCCTATGTGTATGTTATATACAGAGAAAATAAATATATACAGATGGGGATGGAGAGAGGGAGTAGGTGTACATACTTGCGTGTGTGTGTCTTCAGAGGTTGCAGAGAAAAGGAATTAAACCAGAGAAGTAATCTGTTGCTGTTTCCATACTCTGAAGTCCCTCCCTGACATGCTGCTATAGTGCTTCCTTCAGCTCCTGCCATGTTTGGTAGCTCAAAGCAACTTGCATTTCTTCCAACAGTTTTTCTTTTTTTCCTCCCAGATACTTTGAGTTTCTTTGTTTGTTTCTGGCTGAGAATGAAACCTTTTTAAGGAAAAAAGAATCAATTACTTCAAACTGCTTTGCGGGCCTGGCAGAGAAAGCAAAGAAGGGAAGATGTCAAATCTCTCAGGCTGTGCCAGAAGGAAGCTGCTTTCCTTGGAGATTTCTTCCCCCTGCAGTTGATTGGGAGGCATTGTTTATGCTTTACCTGGTACAGGGCCAGAGGGGTTCCTAAGACCTGCTTCCAAACTCATTTTGTGCTTGGGATTGGAGCCTGAACTGTTCTTACTGTCTTTTCCATTCTGCAAGATCACCCACCTAAAGAGAGGGAAGCTGGGCTGTGTTAGTATGAGCTGAGCACACACACAAGAGAGTTTGAAGGCAGTCTATAGCTTGGGAGGGTCTGGGTTTGGTAAATGTTGAGGTCTGTAAGGATGCTCTGCTGCTCAGTGCGGGTGTATGACATGTAGGCAGGGAATGCCAGGAGAGCTATGTACCAGGGCAGCAGTGCCAGGGGGGAGGTGTTGCTGGTGCTGCCTGTTGTGATATAAAGGTGTGTGAGAGAAGGTGTTTGGACAGTGAAGTTCTTAGATGTGTACAGTTGTATAGGACTTTGGACACGTGAGCATGCTGTTGGTGGACTATATGTGTCTGTGTTTGAGTGCATTTTGGTGAGTAGAAAGGCATGCTTGTGAGTGTGAGAGAGCAAAGAAGAGAGTACAACTACTGCAAGACTGATGTCCAAGAGCCAGGGGATGCTGTGAATTTACCATATTCCAATCAGGACAGCTCTGTGACTGAAGTCCTGCCAGTTGGCTGCCTTCACATGTGTTCTGCAGCCTCAATATTTGCCTTTTAAAATAAAAGCCATTTGTGATGTATGCATGCTCTTTTAAGTCTGCCTGGGAGCCCTGGCTGCTTTCCTTGCCCTGCTCTCATGTCATGTCTGTCCATAGTCTCCTCCCCCCAGCAACACCCTGACTCAGAGAACTCCAGGGTGATGGATGACACAGCAAAAGGCTCCTGAGAGGACAGAATGTAATGTTACTGAAAACAAACAAAAAAAAAAACCTCTAACTTCAGCCATTTAAAAAGTAATTTGAGGGGAATGTGAAAGGGGAAAGGATGGGCTAAAACTATTTATTTGGTAGTTAGGATGGGCTAAAAGTACTTTTTCCCCACTAGCTCACTGTCTTCCATGCCCCTGCTGTCCCACAGCTGCAGCTGAGATGTGGCTAGGCAGTCAGCTCCTGAACTTACTCCATCACCCTCAGGCACTGAACATGGGTTTTTTGTATAAGTGGACAGCTAGTGTTCTCCACCACCATTGGCCCGTGTTGCCCAAAGGATATCCAGGAATGCAGATTCTTCAGGGACACAGGCACCTGCCTTAAGGAAGGGCACTTCTGTTGATGGCAGGGGGGCAAGTTTCTGCTCTCACTGCATGCATGCTCAGAGGGTATTGAATTATATGTGTGGTTACTCATAAGCTTTCCTCGCTGTCTTCTCCAAACTGCTTGCCTAATTATTGTTCTTGTGTTTTCTGCCCCCTTGACAGTATGCCAAGGCACTGAAGCATTTTGGAGAGAGTGAGGGCAAAATGCAGCCAGATGAATTTTTTGGCATCTTCGACACTTTCTTACAGTCATTTGCAGAGGCCAAGCAAGATCTGGAGAATATGAGGAAGAAAAAGGAAGAAGAGGAGCGCAGGGCACGTATGGAGGCCATGGTGAGGACCTGGGCACAGGAAGGTTTTTCCTTCCATTGCCTTTTCATGTCTCAAGAGAGAAAGGTTAAGAAAGCCAGTTCTAATGCTCATGTCCTGTCACTGTTTTATGTCCCCCTCCATGCCACCTTTCTTTGGTATCATTACTTTCTCAAATGATGTCATTTTTCCTGCTGGCTGTGCTGCCAACTTTTAAGGGCTGTTTGGCTCCTCCATTACTCTTTTGGATTCAGATACCAAATCTAGCCCTGCCTGTTCTGGCCCAGCACTTTGCAGGACGGTGATGCCCCTGCCCAGTGCCAGACTACCCTGCTTTCATGCTGCAGGCTCTGTGCAAAAGCTCTGGGAGCCTGATCTCCCTTGGTCCTGACAGATGGCCAGCTTCCACTCAGACTTCGTCATCACCTGCTGCATGCCTGTCACCTGACAGTGCACAGTGATGCAGCAAATGCCCTGGCACCTGCTGCAGCCCACACGGGCAGTGTTTCTGGCCAGTCCTAGTGCCTTTATTACTGGGGCTGTGTCTGGCCTTGACATGGCGAGGGAGATTTTGTGCATTGTTGATTTTGCTCCTGGAAGACAGATGTGTGTCCCCAGGGGTTCCTGTGAACGAGCCTCTGCCTATAAATTCAGCCTTTCCGGAGGCCTCAGAACAGCTCAGCTGTCCCCTGCCTCTTTCCCCCCTGCTGTGGCCTCACTGTGGGGAGCTGCTGCTTTAAATGTTTGCTGCGTCAGAAGCACTGGTTTGTATCCTTTAGAAGAGGAGAGAGGTAAAATTCTGGGATGCCTGTGGCCTTGCTGTTGGACACAGGGCCAGGGTATCCAGTCCTAAGCTAGGACTTACATTTAAGCTTCCTTTAATGGCTGGACTTAATGATCTTAAAGGTCTTTTCCAATCTTGTTGATTCTATAATCAGCCAGCCTGGAAAGTGCAGGAGCCTGCTGTTAAAGTCCTTGGATGGTTTTGTAGGCCTAATATACCATGAGAAAGGTTGGAGTTTGCTTATGGAAAGAGTCTTCCTGCAACATGAAGGAGTGAGTGACCTGCTTCCTGACAGCCACATCCGACCCTTGCCATTTCCACTAATCTTGGAAATGAGCAGTGGAGGGGAAAATACGAAGCTCCTTGGAGCTACCCAACGGAGATCAAGGGCATCATGTTAACAGTTGGGCCTATCCAGTGATTTGTAAAGTCTACAGTCCTGTTTCATTGCTCTTTTTATTTATAAGCTATTTCTCTTTCTAGAGTTGAGACAATGTGCCTTCCTCTTCCCATCACTGCAACACACAGCCTCCATCCAAACATGAGCTGTTTAGTGGATAGGGATTTTGTTCATGTTTTGATACCTCACACAATTTTCATTCTCCAGGTTGTTTAGCTTGTGGTTTTCTGGGTTTTTTCCTTCCTTCTTTTCCTCTTTCTGTGGGACTGCAGCCTTTCTGCCTGTCAATGTAGCTAGCTATGCCCCAAGTGCAAAGCTATTTCCCTGTACTAGTGACTGTGGTTTGTACAGACACATTCAAACTAACTTTAAACTCACTAGGTCAGGTATTGTCAGCACAGTGGTGCTGCCACACTAAGGTCACTACAAGCCTGGCGCCAGAAGCTGGGTAATTACTTATGCCAGCACCACTTGTAAACTGTCGTTCGGCACAGCTACTTTGGCTGGCACTATCCTACTGTAAAATCAGTGCAAAACAGCAGCAGTATGCACATCCCATGTGTTTTTTTTGCTCCAGGTAACACTTTGTGAGGCAAACATACAATGCTACTCATTCCTCATCTCTCCCGCTCTTTGCTTATCTGCGCAAAAGAAGGGAAACCCAGCACAGTCGCCTGTTACCCCTGGCACAAGTGATGGTTTTGTGGATGATCTGGCATCTTGGTTAGCTAATCCTAAAGCTCTGTGTCTTTCTCCACAGCTAAAAGAGCAAAGGGAAAAAGAGAGGCGACAAAAGAAAGCAAAAGCTGGAAGCATCTCTGAAGAGAGTGGGGAGTTTGATGACCTGGTGTCAGCATTAAGGTCGGGTGAAGTCTTTGACAAAGACTTATCCAAGCTCAAGCGTAACCGCAAGCGCTCGGGGAACCAAGGCTTAGAGACAAGCCGGGAGCGGGTGGTGACAAAGCTAAATTATTAATTACAAGAGGAAGAAAAAAATAGTCAACCAAAAGAAGGTGACGAAAAAGTGCAAAACAAGGAAGATGAATGTGTGCGATGGCACCTGGCTGACATCTGCCCCAAAGGATTTCTTTGGTCTTTGGCTAGAGATGTTAACCTTTCCATGATCAGCTTTCCTCTCATCCCTCTTCTGTGCTCCTATTTTGAACCATTATAAAAGTGCCTCTGTGGAGCCAGCAGGGCCCGTGACTGGGCCTTGTAGAGCTGACAGATTTGCTTCTGGGAGTTTATTGTGTCATCAGAGGCCTCGTGGTGATGCCAGAAAATACTTGGGCCTTGCAGACTGCCTCACAGCTGGAGAAAGATAACTTTCTTTGTCCCAAAGTGAAAACTAGTCACCATCTCCATCTTGCTGATAACAAGATGAGCAACTTGTTTTCGGAACAGCTCTATAAACACCTGTCACATCTTCAAGATCAAGACTGGCCTCCAGGAGCTTATCAAGATATGGTTCTCAATGTTTCCAGTTCCTTTCCAGAATTGGATTTTATAAGCCGTTGATTAGCACAGGAAAAAATGCTTTTGATCTAACGTTCGGTGTGTTTCTGTGTGGCCTGCACTGTCCAAGGCAAGTGATGCTCAGAAGGAAGTAATCAAGTTGTGGAAGAGGTTAAAATTCAAGAATCAGGATCAACAAAATGCTTTGCAAAAGTCTTTTGGATTCTGATTTTCTAGAAGCAGTTTTCTGGAATTTATTGATGACTGAGCCTTGAAGCTATGAAATGCAAACATAGGAAAGAAGCTCTGGCTTCTCTTTAGAAAACTAAGCAACTGCCAGGTTGCGATTACAAGTAGATGACTGTGGAGCCTCTTGTCATTGCTGGAGGGTGGGAGGGAAAAAGCGGAACATTTTCTTACCTATTTGTGCAAGATTTCTTAGTGCAGCCCAGTGGAAATCAGAAGCTCCATAGTATCATCCACAGGTCACAAGCAGCAAAAAGCAAACAGTCACTGGCTGCAAGAAATGAGATTTCCACTTGATGCTAGCTGTAATTGCTGTTGACATGAACTCCTCTTTCTGTCTAACAGGCTGACCTTCACTCCACACACCCACTCCCACCTAAGAGAATCATGTAAGTCAGTAAGTTATGAATGGTGTCAAAGGAGAGCCATGGAGCCCACAGCCTGATTTATTTTGAAGAGATCAGTGGGAATGAATCAACAGAAGGTCCCATAATGAAAACTGAGAATGTTTCCAGGAGGACATAGAACTGTGTACACTCAGCAGGCTTTGGAGATGGGTTTTCATAAGAAAAAAAACAAATTTATATTTAAGCTACATGTATGAAGCACACAGTTGAAAGCAAAGAACACTAAGAGGCCTTAATTCTGAATTCTGTGTGACTATGGCTCTAGAAAAAGGGTTGGACTGTGCGGGCTGTTGTGGGCTGCTTTCCATATTAAAAAAAAAAAAAAATCTTTTCTTCCTTTTTAATTATTTTCCCTGGAGAAAGAAAAGAGTAAAAAAGAAATTGTGATGGATTCTTCCTCCTAGATAGGAAGAGAGAACATTTGAGAAGAGGGACCCACCATCTACAAACTTTGCATCAATAGTCAACAGCACAAAATGCCAAGGAATCGCAGGGAAGTGAAAAAAGCTCTATTTGTCACTTTAGTAATTTGGTTTGATTTTTCTCTGAATGTCACTTAACCTCAGGCTCTGCACCGAGTCTGCAGAACAGAACTTTCTCTGCCATGCACGCTGCCTGGTCAATATTACACACTACCAATATTGGAGAAGAGAACTGTGATGGTTTTCTGAACACTTTGAGAGTAAAATAATTATGTAAACTATGGAAAGAAGAAAAAAAAAAAAAGTCAGAATTGTTAAACTCTAATGTTTCATTGTTTACTGAATTTTGAGTCTCCCACCCCAGAATTTCCCTATTTACAACATTCCAGACTGCCGCGCCTCTGTATAATACTCATCTTAAAGAGCTGGTATCTTACAAGAGCTGGGTACATTCTCCTCCCTTACTATCCCACTCCCCTTCTGGGATTACCTATTAACAGCAGTGCCCATTGCAGCGGACACAAGCACCTTGTAGAAGAAAGACTGTATTTCATAAAGGTTTTTGAAAGTTTAAGAAACACACTCACTTTTTAAAGCATTTTTATTTGAAATTACAAAATGGATTTTTAGAAATGTCACTTGTAAGTTATATTAATAAGCTCCTTGCTGCTCCCTGAAGTAGACATGTTATATCCCAGCCCTTTTTGTTTGTCTCGTTTTAAAGCATGCCGTATAACCTATGCCACATAAGCCATATGAGAGGTGGTAATAAATGCCACATTGGTATACAGTTGAGTTTAGATTTGGATAATCCCTGAATTCCAAAGATTATGCTTTTAGGGATTAGAATACTGTAGGTTTTTTCCTGTCTTTGTTCTTCCTGGGTTTAGGACTCGCCCAGAAATTCAGGTGTAGTGCCAAGGTCAGCCCTGGTGCACGATGATGTGATTCATGGTTCTGTCCAACTTACGGCTGCTTGCTTGCTCACCAGGTACTTGTTTGGTAAGGCAGACTGTCAGCTTGGCAGAGCTGTCAAAGAACACCTCAGGACAAAAACCTTGAATATAAATACAGCATAATCCCCACCCCAGTATTTGTTAAATCAGGTTTATGCTGTGCTTTTTGAAACTGAAGTCACTTTGCCAGGCCACAGATGTAGCAAATCCAGACAGAATGATAAGCCCTCTCTGTTCATTTGTGTACACAGTTCAACTCTGATTTCAAGAGATCCTGTATGATGGTACTCAGTGCTCCAGCCCCACTGACAGTCAAAGAAAGCTGCTGTAGTTTTGTTACCTCCTTAACTCATATGCAAATAATAAGATTATGCAACTCCTCTAAATCAGTTGTGGGATGCTTATTGGGACAGACAGAAAGCTCAGAGTCATGCCCCTGATTCATTACAGCTCAACTTTCTCAGCACCCCAGTGCCCCAGACTCCAGTTTTGAATCGGTGATGGTGGCTAAAGGCTTCATTCAGTGTGTTGGGAAGTCCTCCCCCTGGCTCTTGGCTCTATGGTGAGTGTTCATAAAGAAGGTTTTGAAAAAGCTCATTTACACACTGAGGCAAGCAGTGATTTCATACAACTGGTGACAAGTGGAGAGGCCCATTGATAGGCCTACTGTATGAGATGAGGCTAGCCACACAGATGATAAGGAAAAAATTGGACCTGTTCTAGGGCCTGGTGTCATATACTTGCTGAAGCCAGTTTCATCCTTGCTTTTCAGCTTTTGGGTACAGTGAGTGCATCTACACTGTTCTTCATCAGCAGTTGTGGTACAGTTGCTGAGTGCTGAAGGAGAAAGGAAAATCTTATTTTCTTGTCCTCTACTGCTAGCAGAGCCTGAGCAGGTATAGCAAGCAGTCATGACTTTGTATAACAGAGGTGTAATCTCTTTACTGCACTGAGAGCGGGAGAAGAGCTAGGGTCTGCTGTTGTCCTTGCGTCTGCGCGTAGCGCCAGCATTTTAAGTGAAATCACTCTGCCTTTGGAAATAAGTGGAGGAGGAGGAGATCAGAGAAAAAAGGGTGTAACGGAGGGCTTGTTGTCCTTCCTGCAGAAATGTAGTCATTGCTAACTTTATGATGAAGTTCTTCTCACCTAGAAGAGGAGGTACTTTCTAACTTTCTAGACTTTGACCCTAGAGGTCTAGTGTTCATTCACTTGCCTCTGTGCCTCTGCATTGTTCTTAAGCAGGTTGCATTTGGATGATCCTGTAAAAGACTGAAGAACTCCCTCCTACTGCCTTTGATCTGGGTCACTCAGTTGGTCTTAAGTCTCTGGAAATGCTACAAGGTAAAGTGACTTTAGGGCAGGCCCTTCCATGCCCTGCTCACAGCTATCGTCCGGGCACTGTTTCCCTACAACAGCAGAAGTAGGACTAGTGTTCAGGGGTGGGAGACTCCCCACTTAGGAGACAGCCTGGGAGTCCTTCAGAAGCATTCCTGTAATGTGTTCACAATGTCTGAGGAAGGGAAAAGAATTGCAAAGGGCCCTGGTAGGAGACTGTGGAGCAGGTATTTCCATAATGATCAGCCCCATTGGCTGAGTCTTTCCTCTTCTTTAGGAAAGCTCACACTCTGAGCTGGGTTACATGGGAGAAGCTTGTGTCAGAAGTTTCCGTGAGGGGAAAGGAGATCAGTTGTACAGTTGATGATGTACATGATATATGCAGTTTTGTTTCTGGATTGGTTGTTTTGGATTTTTGTTTGTTTGGGGGTTAAATGATTTTTTTTTTTTTTTTTTTTTTTAAAAAGGAGTTTTAGGAATCTATAACGGGAACCTGTAAATCTGACACCTCTATTTATTTTGCCTTAGTTTGCTATATTTGTATGTATACACTGCCTTACAGCAAAGACTATTGAGACCATGCCAGGGCATTACACCGGCTAGATAGCTGACTTGGCTATTGTGCAGCAGCTGGGCTAGGCAAGGGGATGCATGTGAGCAGTCTTGGTGTGGGAAGGGAGGGCAAGAAACAGCTTTGGTTTTGCTTTGGGCATAATCACTCTTCACCCAATGATCCTGGTTCTTTCCATAATGCCATAGAAGCTTCGATAGAGGGGCAAAAGTGGTTCATGCCCTGTTAACTTCTCACCAGAGTTAACATGCTGGTGAGACAAACCGGGACAACTCTCCTTCCTTCACATAGGAGATTACTGGTTGTCTGCAGTCCAAACAGGTAGCCTCCACTGGCCACCTTCATTTCTCGTATCAGAGATTGAAGAGGCCAACCTGGGTAACATAATTTGACCAAATGAAAATATAGAATTTATATATGTATATATAAAAAGCTATCTACTACTCTAAGTAGTAGGCTTGATGACCAGTATCCCCTGAAGTTGGCCAGATTTTATTCACTGTGCCTGCTGAGAAGGATGCCAGTAGTCTAGCATGGTGTTTTGACACCTTGTTTCTTGAAGAGAGTCTGGATGCTTCCAAATCAGAGTCTTCTGTTCCAGGTGGTAACGTAGACTAGATCCACTGTAACCAGAGCAAGCTGGTCTGGGTTTACACCAGCAGAATTCAAAGCAGCATCTGGATCAAAACTTTCCTTTAAGCAATCCCATCCATTTACAAGATGTCCCACATTGCTCATAAAGGGTTTGGTCCTTTCAGCTGCCCATCACTAGGAGCTCTCACCCAACTGATCTAGAAAAGCCCCTATGACAAGCTGTTCCCCCCCCCCACACACACCTCCATGCTTGCTCTTAAAGAGGCTTTTTAAAAACCTTTGCAGTTTTTAGGAGAATTGTAAGGGGAAGGCAGGTACCTGAGCAGCTCTGTGCTCAACACCTCCCTTCCAAACCATCCCCATCTTCAGTCTTCTCCTCCCCTGCAAGCCTGCTCACCTTGAAACTCACAGGTCACTTTGGGAGGTGCCCCTGCCCACCAAGCTAGAAAGTGCAGTGCTGCTTACTGAAGTGGAAGGTTGTTCTGTGCTGCTGTAATGCCTTGGCATATCCTCATTTCTTAGTCAGTTTAAGACTATAAGTGAATTAAATGTACAAATCCTGTAGTGTCCTTTTTGTCTGTATCTTTTTATAAGAATATACTGTAATACTAAAAAACAAAAGAAAAAAAAATTAAAGATATATTGCCCCCACTACGTCTCAGTAGGTTTATTTTTTTTTTTAGTTGCATTTTCTATGCATTTTGCTGGAAAGACTTAAAGGTGAGCTGGAGTCTGGATGCAGTTTTTTGCTAAACTATAGGTCTTTCTCTTTGGTCAAGAGCACACAGCTCCTTAGATGACAATGTCACTGCATAGCTGGTGAGGAACTTCACAGGTTGTTCTGGGGGAACAAGCAACATGGTGGAACACAAGCACATCCTACCCGCACCTTGCAATGGTAAAAAGCTAACCATGGAGCCTCCAGGTTACCAGGTATCCAAGGGTCCTCTTAAAAGGACTGTAAAGCACTCCTTCATTGCTTTTTCAGAACAATGTAGGAGGTCACTTACAGAAAAAATAAATTAAATTGAGACAGTCTTGCTATCTAAGAGTTTATAATCCATGTCTGGTCCTAACTAGTCCAAAAGAGGAAGGGAGTGCACAGCTGCAGCACTCACTGTAAGCTCACTTGCTGTCAGGATATTGCTCAGTTAAGAGGTGACTCAAAGGAGGAGGGGGCAGGAGGGGTTTGCTTCAAAGGAAGGAGTTAAATAAGGCCAGCTGAAAAGAAGCCAAGAAAACCAGCGTGAGGAGTGAAGACTCCAGGGGTGTGGGAGGGAAGACATGAGAGAAGTTGGACACAGAAGAGCAGGGCAAGCAGGAGGCACGCAAAGGCTAGGGCTAATTTGTGGCTGAATCAAGGGATGTGGAGAGGAATTCCATGAAGCTCAGGGGCAGAACCTTGTTTTCATCTTAGATGCAATGTGTGCAGGTGTTTCATTTACGCATGGATTTCCCTGTCTCTATTAATGGAAATAGCATGCTGACAAAATTCATCCTTAAGCCACAACTTCTCATGTTTACCTTCAGCCCATCAAAGGGCAATGTTTTAACTGTGGGCTCCTGAGAAGCTCATGCCTAGCTTACAGTGGGAGCCTTGCTGGCTGTGCAGTACATTCCTGCAGTACCTGGGTTCCCAGGAACCACAAAGCAAGCCTCAGCAGGTTGGTTCTGGCTCTCAGGTGGGAAGGGCATTACGAACGAGCAGAAGTGATCAGGGGATAATTGCTTGCACAGGCTGAGGACCAATAGGCAGCAGATGGGAGTCTTAAGTGCTGAGTGGGAAAGTTCTTGGTTTATATTTATTAAAAAGGCTCTTAGTTTCCCTTTGGTTTAGACTTCACTAAAAGTCTGGTGATGAGGTTCTTGCTTTACAGAGGCAAACAAAGGTTTCTGAAATCCACTTGTGGAGATGAGACCAAACCATTGCTTTTCCTCTTTTTAGAGGTGAAACCCAGTGGCATTTGAATTCTGTCTGCTTTGAACAACAAGAGAGGTGTCCTGCCTGACTTCTATAAGCATTTTTCTGTTTTTAATGTTCTGATTGGTGCTGAAGCATACAGTGAAGGACTGGTGTTCTGCCCTGTGTGGTGGGTTCAGCACAGAAGTCTTCTTCTGTCTTCCCACTTGGCATCTTCTCTGTGGTCATTGTCATTGCTGCACAGAAGCAAGGTAAGTGCCTCATGGCTTTTTCTGAGCAAAAACTAGTGTTGGGGTTTAGCTGCCCTGAAAGACTGGGATTCAGGAGGAGGCTAAGGGGAGCTCTTTGCTGTTGTTGGGAAGGGCTGAGCATCTATTATTCATTGGTTTTCACTTTCTTTAATCTTTGACTTCTCTTTAAACAAAGATGACTTTTATCTCTGCCATAGCAGGCATGGAGCTTTCTGGGACAAATCTTCTTAGCCCTTTGGGGATTTCCACTGCTAGAAGTCCTGATTTCAGCAGTAGCAGTCATTTTTTTCCTTCTTAGTAGTTGGTGCAGTGCTGTGTTTTTAACTTTCAGCCTGAGAACAGCGCTGATAACACCGATGTTTTTAGTTGCTGCTCAGTAATGTTTACTCTGACCAAGGACTTTGTGAGTCTCATGCTCTGCCAGGGAGGAGGGGAAGCCAGGAGGAAGGAGAGACAGAACACCTGACCGAAACTAGCCAAAGGGGTATTCTGTATCGCAGCACATCATGCCAGTGTATAAACTGGGGGCAGTTACCCAGAAGGGTGAGATCACTGCTCGGGTCAGGCTGGGTATCGGTTGGTGGGTGGTGAGCAGTTATATTCTCTTCCCTTGTTATTTCCCTTATCATTATTATTGGTGGCAGCAGCAGTGGTTTGTGTTGTACCTTAGTTACTGGACTGTTCTTATCTCAGCCCGTGGGAGTTACGTTCTTTCAATTCTCCTCCCCATCTCTCCAGGAGGAGGGGGAGGAAGGGACGGGGGAGAGTGAGGGAGTGGCTGTGTGGTTCTGAGTTACTGGCTGGGCTTAAACCACAGCAGTTCTTTGCAGTGCCCAACATGGGGCACAAAGGGTTGAGACAACGACAGATCTGATCAGAATGTGTCTAATTGTATTTGTGATAAGCATTCATTTTTTTGGATTAATAGTCACTCATCACAATGCTGATTTATCGGCTCTCAAAGTTGTTGCTCTTGATCTCAGAGTTTCACGATGTCATACCTCACAGCCGGTATTTGCTATTTTAATGTTTATTGGCTGGGGGGCCTGGGCTAAGGTTCTTGTTTCACTGTACTCTACGGTAATGACTTGGAACACAATGGTCTCATTGACCATGAAACTGATCTGGCTAGTGTTCCCAGTGCTGTCATCAACTCTATACTTTAGGAGGTATATAATGAAAGTGTTTTGCAATTACACATCTCTTTTCCCTTCCTCGGATGGTCAACCTATGAAGAAGACATTCCCTTACATTCCCAGCTCCTCCACCAGACTATTTACAGCATCATTTGAGAGTTCTGAAAGTTTTGAATGGCCTTTGGATTCCCTTGAGACCTGCCTGCTGATTGTGATGGGGATCACCATGCTGGCACACATACAGAGTGTGTTTTACCCACGACTATTTTGTGTGATCTCCAAAGTTAAGCAGAGTCGAGTTTGGGCCTTGTCTAGGGTTAGACAATGATACAGGAGGACCAAGAGATTTTCCCTGAGGCTGTACAGTCATGAGTGGCAGGGTGTATGGGATAGTATTGACAATTATCTAGGCCAGGGGCCCCCTCCAGTGCTTTGCAACCTCACCACTGAACAAGCACAAGATCCTGAAAAACTAGTAAAACACTTAAATGAGGTGTGTTGTCATCCTGGTCATACCAGAGAGGGACAAATCATGGCAATGTGCTGGGGCTTGGCCTATGCTTACAGAGCCCTGTTCAACACTGTCCAGCACCTTCAAAGGGAAAAAAGTGTCTCTGGATCTGATGGCAAAGCAACAGACAATACAGCTACTCCAACTCCAAGCACAGCAACTACACCAACCCCAACGACAAATACAGCAGCTACCCAAACCCCAACAGCAACAGACAGCGCAGCTGCTGGTGCTATTCAAACCTAAGCACAGCGGCTGCAGCAACCCCGACAACAGATACTGCAGCCACTCCAACCACAGTGATAATCACTGCAGCTGAACCAGAGGACCAATTCCTGCCAATATTGGTTACCCCTATATGCAAGGGGAAAAGCGAAAAAGAGGCACAAAAAACAGCCCATACAGTGAAGAAAGATGAAGAACCAATGCAGTTACTACACGGGGCAGCATCTGATCAAGAGCTATTATTACATGAATCAGAGAAAGAAGAAGTGACTTCTTGACCCTGGACCTCAACTGTCCTACTGAATATGCAAAAAGATTTTAGCCGTGAACCAGGGGAGCACATCATCACCTGGTTGCTCCGATGCTGGAACAAAGGGGCTGAGGGTCACAAACTAGAAGGTAGGGAGGCTAAGCAGGTGGGATCACTTGCTAGGGAAGGGGGAATTGACACAGCAATTGCAAAAGAGAAATGGTCCCTCAGGATTTGGAGGTGGCTCTTGGCAGCTGTGAAAGAAAGGTTTCTGTACAAGGATGATGTTATGAGTTGTTTGGCCAACTGGACCACAATAAAGACATCAAGTCTCTGAGGGAATCAGCCATTTTTGAGATGATCCGTCACAGGCCAGATGCCAGGAATGCACCCACAGATCCAGATGAAGTCGAATGTACATGATTCATATAGCCTAAATTTACACAGTGCACCATCATCATGTGTGCACTTACTGGCAGCAATAACCTGGAATGACAGTACCACCAATAGTGGATGAAATGATTCATTAACTCCAAGAGTTCGAAGACAATCTCACCCCTTCCATGGTTTCAACGGTGGAAAAACTGTCCCAGGAGTTCAAACAATTGAGAGACGATCTATCTGATCTATCCAGGTCTCCACGAGTACCAACCCATGTCTCAGCTATTAGCAAAAGGCGTCCTACTGCTTGAGAGAGAAGATATAGGAGGTACACGCCACTGGCCACCCTACAGTTTTACCTGCAGGATCATGGAGAAGGCATGAGTAAGTGGGGTGGAAAACCTACTTCAGCTCTGGAGGAATGGGTGCATCAGTTGAAGAGGAGAACAAAGGTCAAGAATGATCATCCCATGAAAGCTGCAGCTTCAGTCTCTGGTGAGCAGGTTCGCAGATGGAGTGGAAGAGCTGATTTTACTGCAGCTCCTGTGATAAAGAAGACTAATCCCTTTCTATAAGTCTTGAGTGTCCAATGTTGTGATCAGTATTAGAGGGACCCTACCTCCAGCCAGGTGGAGGTAAGGGACAGTTGGATTTACTGGACTGTGGATCAGATGGCCTGGCACATCAGTTCCACAGAAGTATAAGGCTCTAGTAGATGCTGGTGCAGAGTGTACCCTGATGCCATCAAGCTGGCAAGGGGTGGAACCCATTTATATCTTTGGAGTGAAAGGAGGATGCCAAGAGTTGACTGTACTGGAGGCTGAAATCAGCCTGACTGGAAGGGAGTGGAAAAAGCATCCCATTGTGACTGGTACAGAGGCTCCATGCATAGCCTCTTGGCATAGACTACCTCAGGAGAGGGTACTTCAAAGGCCCAAAAGGGTACCAATGGGCTGTTGGTGTTGCTGCTTTGGAGACAGAGGAAATTGAGCAGCTGCCCACCTTGTGTGGTCTCTCAGAGGATCCTTCTGTTGTGGGGTTGCTGAAGGTCGAAGAACAACAAGTATCAATCACGACCACAACAGTGCACCGGTGGCAATATTTCACCAGCCAAGACTCCCTGATTCCCATCCATAAGCTGATCTGTAGACTGGAGAATCAACGAGTGATCAGTAGGACCCCCTCACCATTTAATAGCCCCATACAGCCAGTGCGAGAGTCTAACAGAGTGGAGACTAACAGTAGACTGTTGTGGCCTGAGTGAAGTCACACCACCATTGAGCGCTGCCATACCGGACATGCTAGAGCTTCAGTATGACCTGGAGTCAAACGGAGCCAAGTGGTATGCCACGGTTGGTATTGCCAATGCATTTTTCTCAATTCCTTTGGCAGCAGAGTGCAGGCTACAGTTTGCTTTTACTTGGGGGGGGGCGTCCAGTACACTTGAAAAGGGGCTGCCCCAGGGGTGGAAACGCAGCCCTACCATCTACCATGGAATAATCCAGACTGCACTGGAACAGGGGCAAGCTCCAGAACACCTGCAATACATTGATGACATTATCGTGTGGGGTAATACAGCGGAGGAAGGAAAATAATCCAAATCCTGATGAAAGCTGATTTTGCCATAAAACAGAGTAAGGTCAAGGGGCTTGCACAGCAGATTCAATTTTTGGGAACAAAATGGCAAGATGGATGTTGCCAGATCCTCACAGATGTGATCAACAAGATAACATCAATGTCTCCACCAACTAATAAGAAAGAAACACAAGGTTTCTTGGGTGTTGTGGGGTTCTGGAGGATGCGCATCCCAAATTACAGTTTGATTGTAAGCCCTCTCTATCACATGACCCAGAAGAAGAATGATTTCAAATGGGGCCCTGAGCAACAACAAGCCTTTGAACAGATTAAACGGGAGATAGTTCATGCAGTAGCCCTTGGACCAGCCCTCACCAAGTCAGATGTGAAAAATGTACTGTACACCGCAGCCGGGAAGAATAGTCTGGGATACAGAGGATCTGAGGCCAGCTCTACCCCAACTGAAAAAGAGATACTGGCAGCCTATGAAGGGGTTTGAGCTGCTTCAGAAGTGATTGGCACTGAAGCACAGCTCCTCCTGACGCCCTGGTTGCCTGTGCTGGGCTGGATGTTCAAAGGCAGGGTCTCCTCTACACATCATGCAGCTGGTGCTACATGGAGTAAGTGGGCTGCACTAATCACACAATGAGCTCAAATAGGAAATCCCAGTCATCCAGGAATTCTAGAAGCCATCATGGACTGGCCAGAGGGCAAAGATTTTGAAATGTCACCAGAGGAGGACGTGATGCATGCTGAAGAGGCCCCACCATATAATATAATAAACTGTCAGAAAGTGAAAAGCAATATGCCTTGCTTACTGATGGGTCCTGCTGTATTGTGGGAAAGCGTTGGAGATGGAAGGCAGCTGTATGGAGTCCTCGATGACAAGTTGCAGAAACTGCTGAAGGAGAGGGTGAATTGAGTCAGTTTGCGAGGTGAAAGCCATCCAGCTGGCCTTGGACATTGCTGAACGACAAAAGTGATCAGTACTTTATACTGACTCATGGATGGTGGCAAATGCCCTGTGGGGGTGGTTGCAGCAGTGGAAGCAGAGCAACTGCAAATGCAGAGATAAACCTATCTGGGCTGCTGCACTGCGGCAAGATATCGCTGCCTGGGTGCAGAACCTGGTGGTGAAGGTACGCCATGTAGATGCTCATGTACCCAAGGGTCAGGCCAGTGAGGAACACCTGAACAACCAAGCTGCTAAGATTGCAGTGGCTCAGATGGACTTAGATTGGCAATATAAAGGTGAATTATTTTTGGGCCAGTGGGTCCATGACACTTCAGGCCATCAGGGCAGAGATGCAATATACAGATAAGCTCGTGATCGAGAGGTGGACTTAACAGTGGACGCTATTGCCCAGGTTATTCATGACTGTGAAATTTGTGCTGCAATTAAGCAAGCCAAACTTTTAAAGCCTCTTTGGTATGGAGGACAATGGCTGAAGTACCAATATGGGGAGGCCTGGCAGATTGATTATATCACATTCCCACCAACCCACCAAGGCAAACACCGTGTGCTTACCATGATGGAGACAACCACAGCATGGCTGGAAACATACACCGTGCCCCACGCCACTGCCCGGAACACTAATCTGGACCTTGAGAAACAAATTCTGTGGCGACATTGCACCCCAGAGAGAACTGAGTCAGACAATGGGACTCGTTTGTGGAACAGCCTTATAGACACTTGGTCCAAAGAGCATGGCATTGAGTGGGTATATCACATCCCCTACCATGCACCAGCCTCTGGGAAAATTGAATGGTACAATGAGCTGTTAAAAACTGCACTGAGAGCAATGGGTGGTGGGACTTTCAAACATTGGGATACACATTTACCAAAGCCATCTGGTTGGTCAACAGCAGAGGATTTGCCAACAGGGCTGGTCTAGCCCAGTCAGAACTTTTACGTACTCTAGAAGGGGATAAAATTCCTGTGGTGCCCATAAAGACTCTGCTGGGGAAGACAGTCTGGGTAATTCCTGCTTCAGGTAAAGGCAAACCCACTTGTGGGATTGCTTTTGCTCAGCGACCCAGATGTACTTGGTGGGTAATGCGGGAAGATGGCGAAGTCCAATATGTACCTTAAGGGGATTTGATTTTAGGGGAAAACAGCCAATGAACTCAATTGTATGCTGTTTCCTGCTATGTAGCACTTTTTTAGCCCGCCATCTAGATGTCTTTAGGTCACCAGCGACTGGCCCTGACTTCCCTCCGACCATCATCCCAACAAAGAATGAACTTTGAGAAAACCAGACGAGCTCAGCAGTGACCAGGCAAGTTCCGCGGTGTTGTCAGCAGGCAATGATCCAACCCTGGGGACAGTTACCTTGAAGGGCTAGATCACTGCTCAGGTCAGGCTGGGTATACGATTGGTGGGTGGTGAGTGTTTGTATTCTCTTCCCTTGTTATTTCCCTTATCATTATTATTATTGGTGGCAGCAGTAGTGGTTTGTGTTATACCTTAGTTACTGGACTGTTCTTATTTCAACCTGTGGGAGTTACATTCTTCTGATTCTCCTCCCCATCCCTCTGGGAGCCAGGGGAAGAAAGAAGGGGGGAGTGAGCGAGTGGCTGCATGGTTCTGAGTTGCTGGCTGGTCTTAAACCACAGCACTAGGAAATAAAATAATTAAAGATTTCCCCCTCCCCTGCCCCTCAAAGCTTTATTTTTCAGTGTTATTGTGCTATACTTTTTCGTCTGATGTTTCTTTAGCTAATGGGTTTCTTGCCATCTTCTCTGAGACAGTCACTGTTTATCTCTACTCAGACTCTTATCAGGAGTAGGGTCCTTTTTTTTTTCTGCCTTTTTTTCCCTCTTTTTCCTTTTCCCCCTCTCCATCTTCTTTTATTTTTTTTTTTTCCCTTCTCCTTTTTTCCTAACCCTCCTCCTCTGTCTTGGCACAGATTATTTAGGGGATATGAGGGTGATGATGCCTGTGGAGGCACGTAATTCTGCTAAAATGTTGGATTTTATCCATTTTGTAGATCTGGTCTGTATGAGCACCAGCCTGGCAGATTGAATTTTGATATATGATAGTGATGTAAAGATGCATTAAGAAAGCAAAATCCTTGCTCATATGTGCCTTGTGAGGGAATAAAGCAGAGGAGGAATAAACCAGGGTAGGACATTAGTTTGGGGTGCTTGGTTTTAATCTTTTTGTTGTTTCCTGGCAAGGTATGTTTCTGCTGTTTTTTAGAATACCTAAAGTGTCTTTGAAAGGAAATGCAATTAGGATTCTTCCAGAGGGTTAACCTTTGCTTTCTAAGGACAAGTATTAGTCCTCCCAAAGCTGAGCTCCACTCTTCCTTCCTATGCTTAATTAATGAGGAGGAGTTGTCTGACTAAAAAATACCTTTCCAGCCATGATCAAAGAATGAAAAATGACACAGATGTATTGAGGACGAGTTCCAGCTCATTTATTACCTCTGGGTGGGATGCTGGCTGAGGGTGAGATGGGGACCCTTGGCTGTGGGTGGGAGGGAGAGCTGCAGGCAGCTTCCACTGCACAGGCTAAGGAAACCTATTCAGGGATGGGAACATTTGTAGGGTTACTTGGGGCAAGGAAGTACCAGACATCCCTTAGCAGCTGGTTTGCCTGGGGGAATGGAGCACCTTAATGTCTGGTTTCATCCCCAGCCTCTGCAGTCCCTTTTTCAGGTGAGCTGTTGCCTGCTCTGTTGGCCGGGGCTGCTGTATGGCGGTGGGGATGGGAGCTTAGAACATGCTGGGCTAAATTTTGCTGGCATATGCACTCATTTGTGTGCTATGCAGTCTCTTCCTAGAGACACAATGTCAGGTAGCTACTAGTATCTGTAGACTGCCCTTTTTTTTGTTTATATGGAGTTTTAAATGAGCAGTTATTTGTGCTGCTGCCTCTCTCCCTCCATGCCATCATTTCTTCCTGCTTGGTCTTGGAGAATCTTTGTGGGAGTTGGAGGGTTTGTGTTGAAGCTGGAGGCTTGCCTTGAGAGAGCTGCTGCAGCGTTCTTGCCATGGCAGCACTGAAGCTTGGAGTCCAGAGGGGTCTGAAATGCTGTGATTAATTTAATGCGTGCAGCCAGAGAGCGTTCTTTGCCTACCTTGTCTTAGATGTGGGGTGCAATGGTGTTGAGCCAATTCTTTGCAGTACTCATGAAAAGAGAATATGTTTCTAATTACATTAGCTAAGAAAAATAACCAGAAAATGGTGGTGAGGAGGGAATGCAGAAAAGGACTTCATAATTTATTGCATAGTATGAGATGTGGAAAAAGGCTTTTGTCTGGCTGAGATGTCTGTGATCAATGGTGGTTGGGTCTGTGGTGTTTACAGCAAGACTTTTGCTGTCCTCTCCCTTCATGGAGATACAACGGAAATGGCCCTTCAGAGCAGTTCCACCAAAAACAGAGGCAGCTGCTAAGCAGGGAAAGCACATAAAGTCATGCAGGGGTGGCAGGGGACTGGGGAGCAGGACTCACATTGGCCTTGGACACCCTTCCCATAGAGCGAGTGCATTGTGAACCATGTTGCTGCCTGTCCCTACAGAGAGAAGGGCTCCCTTCTCCCTGTGTTCCTTGCAGAGGTTTTATAAGATTGTGGGATTGTCAGATTTCTCAAGATAACAGGGTCTTGTGCCCAAGGGACCTGGGAAATAAGGATACTCTACTTCTCTGTAAGTAAAGGATCTACCTTGCCAGTGGGTCTGCAGGGGCAAAGCTTGTGTTCTATCATCCTCTGAAATAAAAGGAGTATTGTAAGAATCACTTTGGATACCCCACGAGAGATGTCCTGACTACTTCTCTGTGGTGAACCCATAGCTTATGCTCTGATTATCATACTCTGCCAGTGTTTTGCAATTTGTGGTTCCTGGAAAGCCAGTGGCCTGTGAAGTTTTCAGAAGGTGGTCTGTGGACAGTGGCTGAGGAAAGAAATAAAGATCAAAAGCTTTTGCACTCTCCATTGCCCATAGGGAGGAGTAAACAAAACAGGAAGAAAATAAATGTCCATCTACTTTAAACTTCAGCTATTTTTCATTTGGTTATGGGATTGTGGCAGTATTGTAAACGAACAAAGATGGATTACACATACCCCATCCCCCCAGGAAGGTTAGGTGGTCACCGGAGTCAAGAGACAAGAGATGGTGCTCTAGAGCATCTCTTTGCTACTTACTGTATGTTCCTGTGACTGAGAAAGGCCTGATGAAGGCCATGCCTTGCTGGCTGCTGTTTGTGTGTGATGGCCTTTGGGTGTGATGGGAGCTGCCATCTTAGCCCCTACAGTAACCAGAACAGTGGGGTATTAGAACTGAGCAAGAGATTCCTTGGGTAATACAGACTATGTTTGTGTCTCCAGGCAAGTCTGGATCTGCTCTTACTTTGCAGAAAGAGATGGTTAACCCCCAAGGGCAGATTTTTCCAGGGCTGTCCAATCCAGATCTTCCTTTTGGACTCCCAAGCAGGAAAATAACTCTTCAGAGCTATTAACTGCTACTAGCTATAAACTACCCTTTGCTTCTGCTTCCAGATCCCGTCAGCATATGAGCCCTTTTTACCTCACTCTTGTGCCCTTACAAGTCCTTTCTGTTGCCATGACCCTTTGCTTGCTCACCTTGGGAGGTTCTGCTGCTCCTTCTCTGTGGCACTAACAGCTGCTGGAGCTTGGGCACGTCAGGCTCCAGATAAAGCCCCTTGCAGAGGATTGCCTCTGGTACAAATGCTCACACAGCACACAAAGGTGCTGCTCTAAAGCAGTAGGAGTTGTTAGGAGGGCATTTCCTACCTTCCTGCTCTCCTTGTGTGATCTGCCTGTGGTGCAGTTGCTCACCTGGGGAGTGATGTTAAATGTGTAGTGTTGTCCTTTTACAATGGCAGTAACATCTTCCCTTGCTCTGGTCCCTGAAATGCAGGCTTCCCCCTAAGCAGAGAAGAGGCCCTTTCCACAGCTGGAGAGCTGAAGCTGCCTCTGCAGTCACAGGGAAGGACAGCCTTCCACCGCAGAAGCAGATCCAGCACTGAGGCAATATGACACTGGGACCAGAGCTAGCTGTGGCCTTTGGGATGCTGATCTTGTGCCAGCTCCTGGGGTGTCAGTGCTGCGATGCATGAGCAAGCATGTCTTGGGCTTGTACCAGGATCAATGAAAGAGACTCTTAAGTTGCAGCTTGTCCATTTGCTGTGATCTTGTCAGGCAGTTGTCAGTTCTCTGTTCCTGATTAATCTTCTCCTAGGGGGAAGCTGACCAGCACATCCCAAAGTAGGATGGGAGGAGGAAGGGGATAAATCAGATATTGAGGCAATCTTACTCTCTAAGTTTTAACCCATGCTGGTACCCTAATCCAAACAGGAGGGCAGCAGGAGTTTGGACAGAGATCAGTAAACCTGACTTAGTGCTGTGTGGAGCAGAACCAGTATAATTATGGGCAAATGGACGTAATCACAGAAATAGCTGAGCTCTGGTGAGAGACAGTTTCTCACAGGAGTGGTGGCCAGTTTGCTTCCCTTCTTCCTCCTGACCCACCTCTTCCCTCAGTTCTGCATTGAGCTTTGCCATTCCAGAATGTCTGCACCTCTCAGCTGTTAGAACAGGATCTGGGCTGGTAACCATGCACACAGAGGCAAGGAGGTGAAATCTTCATTTAATGTTTGGGAGAAACAACATTCTCTGTGGGAGAAGCCACATTTGGGTTACTAAAGCAACCCTGTCAGTCTGGTGGTAAACATTAGCTCTCTGGATGCAGGTCAGATGTGAGGAGCGCTCAGGCTTGCAAATCTGTCTCCAGCCGCTTTCTGGCAAGTACACAGAGCAATGGGAAGGCCAGGTTAGTGTCCCCATCTGCACACAATAATTTGAGTGACTCATTGCGCATGACATGGTGATCTGGCCCTCATCCCTGTGGTCAGGTCCTCCTGGATTGTAGTCCAAGCCTGTAGTGGTGGTACTGTCCTCCTCTTCCTGCCTTGATTGCAACAAGCTTCATGGGATGCCAGGGATTGTCTCTTTGCTCACAGCTTTGGAGAGCTCAGGATAGGGCATGGTCCTTGACCTGTCTTGATCCTTGACAGCTGGCACACAGGTACCCCCAACCTCACCAGCATTTTCATAGTTCTTGTTATTCAGCTGTCACCCCATCAGCCATCCCCATTTCTTCCACTGCTGGTTCTGGGTCTGGTTCACTCTTTGCAATCTTTTCCCATCTGCATGACCCTTCTGGTGCAGAGCAGCAAGGTTTGTGGTTAAACCTTACCATCCTTCCAATAGCCCTCACGGAGACACCTCAGCCATTCCTGGGAGCTTTGCTTCCCAAGTGCCTCTGAGGTGCTCCAGGCCCCAATATGTGTGTAGGGCTCCACCAGTGTCTGGACCAGTCCTTTGGTGATCTTCAGCTGCATGTGTGTTGGAGATGTTATGTCTGAGGGATGAGGCTAAATCTAGGCTGTGATGACACCCCTGAACAGCAGCTCTGGCACCAGCTGCTCTCAAGAGCTGAGGCACTAGTTTCTGAGCCCAGCTACTTGCTGATGGAAAGGCAGTCCCCATGCACGTGTGTCAGGCGGGGGAACAGGTGCCAAGAGCCTGTCTCAGAGCGAAATCCTTGCTGGTGCCACACAAGTTTGGAGGAACATTTGGGTTTTCCCCTCCCTTCTATAAATGGTTTTTGTGGAAACAGGTTTCTTAACTTAGGTTACAACAGCAAGGGATAAATGAGCTTCACTGTAAGGAAGATGCACAGAGTCATAGAATCATTTAGGTTGGAAAAGACCTTTGAGATTGTTAAGTCCAAGCAGGTAGGTTAGACAACAGGTAAGCCTAAGGAATGCCACCTGTTCTCATAAATTATGTTAAATGACTTCTCCTGGCCACACTCAAACTGGTGTCAGATGCCTGGTGGGGTGCCTGCTCCCTTGCAGCAGGGCAAGGGCTTTCCCAGGGCTGCTAGGGAAGGATGTGCAGTCACTGCTATTAAACCCCCCCCCCCCGTGTAGTAAGTGGTGGCACCTCTGCTTTTGGGTAAGATATTTGGTCTGAGCCTGGCTTCTCAGAGAGCTGCCTCCCTCATGGCTGAGGACACAGAGGTGTTTTGCCGGGCTCTCCTGCAGCTCAGCGAGGGTACAGGAGTCCAGAACATGGAGAGCCCTGTTCCCACTGCAGGCGGGAGCAGAGGAGTGCTCACTTGCTTGCTCTCTGCTCCAGCTGGGTTTAATTTTAGAAATACAGTGCTATCTTGGGGGATCTTTTTCCACAGAATGCAAGTCTTTAAGTAAATAAATAACAGCTTTGTGGAGGTGGAATGACCGCCTGCAACAGCACTACAATGCACGCAGTGAGAGAGATGTTTCACTTACATGTGAAGTACTTTTACAGATACAGTGAGTGTGCTACCTCCCTCCCCTCCTCCAGACCCCTCTGGAGCTGCCCAAATGCATTGATTAAAAAGAAATAAAACCACCTTGAAATGCCAGCCTTGGTGAAGTGGAAATGAAACCCCTCTAGCTGCTGGGATTCAGCGAGAGTTCTCTGGCATAGGCTTGCAAAAGCTGTAGTTTTCAGTGATGGGCTAACTGCATGTGGGACATCCCAGGGGGATGTGCTTGGAGGCATCCTCATTAAGCTGGGCAGGAAACAGCAGGCTATGAAGATGAGTGGGAGAAACTTGTGTTTAAATACACCTCCCAGTCTGGCTGACCAAGAGCCTTCTGTACACAGTGCGTTGCTGATGGCTGAATGTCCTGGGTGTGTTCCTTGGAGTGTGTTTGCTGCCTGGAAAATCCCGTTAATGCTATTTTACCAGAGCAAGAGCCCATATTCGCTTCTTAGGCACAGCAGCTCTGAGATGCCTGCATGGCATCTGTTGCGTAAGCTGCTGGTAACCCTTGACCCCTGAATCAGCAAAGTGAGTTCTAAAGCTCCCTGTCCAAGCAGGACCCTTACATGGTAGCCTTCTTCTGATGTAGGGACTTCAGGGATTCACTGTAATCTGCAATATGGCACAAACAGTGTCAGAATCACCCCAACTGCTGGCTACTTGCTTTGCTCCGCTCCCACTGTGCATTTCTGCTGCCACTGGGATGGGATGGTGGCTGAGATGACAGGGCACTGCATGTATAAGCTTATCAGGCCAGGCACACTCATCTTGGGTACATTATGAAATTGGTAGTAGCACTTCTGGGTGCCTCCTTAAAGCCAAAGGGGAGGCTAGGCTGTGCCTAATCGCAGAGGTATGAGTGAGTTTTGGCTATGGCTTTTGTAGAAAGGGGGCTTGGAATCAGTGTCGGGGGCTTGGAAAAAGCATCATGTAGCATCCTGGTGCCACATGCAGACAGCATGCTTGAAGAGGCTTTGTTCTTGACTTTATCTCAGAAGAAGACAAGCTTGTCCTTTTTCCTATAGCTCTTGGCAGGAGTGTTTCCACGCAAGGCTGTGATAGTTTTGTGTGTTTGTTCAGAGCTTGTTGTAGTATTTAATTCACTTCAGGTCCTGGGGATTGCCATATGCCCCTCAGCCTTGCTGGTGATTTCCCATCCTTGCATGCTGTGGGATGGGAGGAATTTCCACATGGTCTGGTTCTGCATGCTCCTCCTCTGCAAACTACCTGTCTAAGCTGTTTCCTGTCCTCATTGGCCTCAGCCTGCTTCTTCCACTGACACCACAGCCCTGCAGGGAATTTTGCTGTATTTTTTGTAAGCTCTAGTGAAGGCCCTCTCCTGTGGGGCCAGGCAAGCTCTGCCCATGTTCTCTATAAGTCTGGCATCAGGGCAGCCCTGGCAGCAGTTTGTCTTTTCCACTGATCCCAATTAAGATTCAGTCTTGGCAGGATGGAGTCTTTTGAGCTGCCAGCTGTAATAGGAGAGACAAGGCTTCAGGGGCAGCAGAAATTATTCCCTTCCCCCAGCTCGGCTCATTTCTTGGATCTGGGCTGAGGATAGCCCCGGGAGCTGATCTGCCAGAGCCAAGTAAGCCACGCAGAGCTAAAAAGTTTCCATTGAGCATCAGGCCCAGGGAGGGGAAGCACAGTTCTTGGAGGTGCACAGACTGTGGGTGGCAGCGGGGAGGTAGTGGGAGGGGAGGGGATGGGATGGGATGGAGAGAGGGTGCAGCTCCATGCGTCACTCAAGACAGCAGCAATTCCAGTCTTGCTGGAGCTGCATGTGGGGAGGCGTGAGTGCTGAAATGATCCCATTAATGAAACGGCAGTTCATTAAGGCCTTGCTGGGTGGCAGTAACAGCAGGTTGGAAACCCCTCTCTCCCAGGTCCACAGGGGCAGATGCTACCAGCAGGGTCTCTGCCTGGTGCAATGCTGCACATCTCTGCTGGTGCTGATTGAGCTTTGCCACAACTGGCCCAGGGCACTACTAATGGAGTGGCTATGTATCTGATGGCATGTGGAATCTTCCAAGGATAATATTAACACTACACAGTTGCCTGACTCTCCTGCTATCTCCTCCTCTGTTTCCTCCCCAGCCTCCTGTCACACCGCAGCCAAGCTACCCTTGGCATTGCAACTGGACACTCTGCTTTTGCTGGTCTTGCATCCTGCCAGCTGTGCACACTGGAAGTATCATGGGCAGGTGAAATTCCCAAAGACTGGAAAAAGGGAAATATAACCCCCATTTTCAAGAAGGGGAAAATGGATGACCTGGGGAACTACAGAGCAGTCAGTCTCACCTCTGTGCCTGGCAAAATCTTGGAGCAGATTCTTCTGGAAGGAATGCTGAGGCACATGAAAAACAACAAGGTGCTTGGTGAAAGCCAGCATGGCTTCACTAAGGGGAAATCCTGCCTGACCAATCTGGTGACCTTCTATGAAGGGGCTATGGAACTGATGGACCAGGGGTAGAGCAGTTGATATCATCTACCTGGACTTGTGCAAAGCGTTTGACACTGTCCTCACGCAACATCCTTCTCTCTAAGTTGGAGAGACATCAATTTGATAGGTGGACCACTCAGTGGATAAAGAACTGGCTGGATGGCTGCACGCAAAGAGTAGTGCTCAGTGGCTCAGTGTCCAGTTGGAGACCAGTAATGAGTGGTGTCCCTCAGGGGTCGGTGTTGGGACCGGTCTTGTTCAACATCTTTGTGGGTGACATGGACAGTGGGATTGAGTGCGCCCTCAGCAAGTTTGCCGATGACACCAAGCTGTGTGGTTCGGTTGATACATTGGAGGGAAGGAATGCCATCCAGAGGGACCTTGACACGCTTGTGAGGTGGGCTGATGCCAACCTGATGAAGTTTAACCATGCCAAGTGCAAGGTCCTACACCTGCGTCGGAGCAATCCCAGGCACAGCTACAGGTTGGGCAGGGAAGAGATTCAGAGCAGCCCTGCAGAGAAGGACTTGGGGGTGTTGGTCGATGAAAAAATGAACATGAGCCGGCAGTGTGCGCTTGCAGCCCAGAAGGCCAACCGTATCCTGGGCTGCATCAAAAGGAGTGTGACCAGCAGGTCGAGGGAGGTGATCCTGCCCCTTTACTCTGCTCTCGTGAGACCTCACTTGGAGTATTGTGTGCAGTTCTGGTGTCCTCAACATAAAAAGGACATGGAACTGTTGGAACAAATCCAGAGGAGGGCCATGAGGATGATCAGGGGACTGGAGCACCTCCCATATGAAGATAGGCTGAGAAAGTTGGGGCTGTTCAGCCAGGAGAAGAGAAGGCTGCGTGGAGACCTCATAGCAGCCTTCCAATACCTGAAGGGGGCCTATAGGGATGCTGGGGAGGGACTCTTCATTAGGGACTGTGGTGAGAGGACAAGGGGTAATGGGTTTAAACTTAAAGAGGGGAAGTTTAGATTGGATATAGGGAAGAAATTCTTTAAGGGTGGTGAGGCCCTGGAATGGGTTGCCCAGGGAAGCTGTGAATGCTCCATCCCTGGCGGCATTCAAGGCGGGGTTGGACATAGCCTTGGATGTCATGGTTTAGTGGGAGGTGTCCCTGCCTATGGCAAGGGGGTTGGAACTAGATGATCTTGAGGTCCTTTCCAACTTTAACTATTCTATGAATCTATGATTCTGTGAAAGGCCGTTGTATTTATTTTTTAAGGCTAAATCCATGCTGGAACAGCTTGGTAGTACTGAGAGTTTCTGGTTTTGAGCAGGCTCTCCGGAATTTGAAGATAACCTTTATCCCTCTCTGTTGATGGAGCTATTGGTGAAGCATTTGTCTCTATAATACCGTTGCTAATTTGGGCTTCTGGAAGAAACATTAGCAACAATGAAGTTTTACTCTGTGGAGCACATATTTTGTGGATAGTTCCTTAGAGAGCCAGGGGCACTAGGCAGGCTGCCTGAGGGGCATGGCTATGCCGTTGCAGTCAGGTTGTGCACATGAAGCTGCGCAGTGCTTGGTTTGTTGTGCTGCTCTGTTCAGAGCAAAGCTCAGCAGTGTCTCAGGGCACCCATCCCTTCCAGTACTCAGAACTTGTACTCAGCTGCACTTCACAACTGTTACTTTGGGTACCCTTTGCTCTCTAAAGGAGCAAAAGGCAAGTGCAAAACCAGAGATACTAAACTGAAAGCTTCCTAAACATGGCACTGGCAGTGTGGAGACAAGGGAAGGTAGAGACAGCTGGATCTGTGTCTTGGCTGCCACTGTTTTAAGCTTGTTGTGACCAAATTATTGCTCTTACAACAGAGTGCACCGAGCTTGCTCAAAACACTTCCAGCCCAGTCTGTGAAAAAAGATTTGGCTGCTCCAGCCTGTGCCTTTCCATGGAGTGTGCCAGATGTGTGAGGGGTTTGCCCACCATAGTTATGACTTTGCAGTGCTCCTTGGATCCACTGCTTTTGACACCTACATTGGGACTTTAACCTGAAGTCTCAAGAAATGAAAGTCTAGTCATGCCACTGCAACCAGCAACTCTTCCAACTGCTGGGTTGCCTGAAATGTTAAGCTTCTCTTGGAGCAAGGCTCTAGTAGGTGAAGTGAACTGTGTTTCCATGTAACTAATTAGGAGTGCTGTATCCTGGCCAAAGCACACACAATGTTATAGCTTTTCTTAGGCTCTTAGATGCCTGTGTAACTGCTGCTGAGGCAGCCAGAAGGTGCTGCAAGCTAGCAAATGGCCACAGAAGGGGTGGGATGAAGAGCCAGATTCTGTCCAGTCAAATCCCATGTAAAGCTGAGTAACGTCAGAGAATTACTACAGGTCACCAGTGGCTTAGAATAGCTAAAAATTCATTCCCTTTTTTAGTGCTCAGCTGTTGTTGCTTTTAGTCTGATTTTGAGTGGTTCCCACTGGGAAAAAGAAATTCCTTCCTAAAGTATTTCAAGCCATGTCTTCCTTCAAAGTCCCATTCTTTCTCCAGCAATTTCTGAGAGCACTGTTCTCTCTGACCTAGATTTAATCTCTTTAGCAATACTTAGTGACCAGCTTTTGCTGGCTTCTCCCTTCTATGCACATCCAGTTTTTTCCAGGGCAGTCCTAGGGTGGGGCAACTAGCCTCAGGATGTGGGCATGAAGGAAAGACAGGCTGAACTGCCACAGAAGACATAGGCTGGATTAGCAATGAACAAGCAGTAACTCACAAATGGGACATTAGCTTGGATAAGGCAGAATTTCCATTAGGCTAAAGCTATATTGTAACATTGTCAGGGCTGCCGGATTCTGCAGTATTGGCATTTGTGTGGTGTTTGGCAGCACAGTGCTAGAGATGCAACTCATGTTCTTACAGCTTCCTTCAGGAGAAGGGATGTGGTGGGCTCGGTGCTTTTATACTGTTTCTTTTGGTTAAACCTTCAAAAAACTGGCTCCAAATTAGGAAGCAGCTCCTAGAAAAAAAGGATGTAAACTTTGTGCTGTTATTCTGTCATTTGGAGGCTGTACCTGGAGAGACTCTGCCAGTAGAGCTGCTGTCTGCCCTCTTGAAAAGCACCGGCAAGTGCACTGTGCCTGGCTACACTTAACAGCTCATCAACTTCCTCAAGTAGAAACAGGCTTTCTTGGTAATAGGTGAGAGACTTCCGGGAAGCTCAGGTGGATCAGAAGGGGAATTTTCCTTAGACTTGTGATTGAGGGGTATGGACTTCCCTACAGGCACTTCCCCAGACCTCAGTTTCTGTGCACGGTCCTTCAACTGTTAAGAGTGAGGGCTCTGAAGACACCAGTACCTTATGTTACCCTGCAACACAAAGCAGTGCTGTTATATGCAGCCACTGACATGTAACAGGCATGTGGGAGAAGCTGGGATAATGATGAGGTAAATTATTATATTAAGCCTACAGGATTACTCAGTTTAAGACCAGCAGATAGACGGGAGCTTCACTCAATAAAAAAAGGGAAGTAATAGATTCTTTATAGTAATAAGTTATTGTGACTGATCCCCTGCTAATTGATGACTAATCATTGTAATTTATAAGGTCTGTCTTGTTGCCTGTCCTAACTATTCATAGAAGCTGTGGATTAAAACACAGATGTTCCTTTGAATGAACAAAACAGGAACCCAAAATAATACAAAACATACTCCATTACAATTAGTCTTTATTAAAAATGCAGTGGAGAAAAAAATAAAGCAAGCCTACAAAAAGTAGTCAGTTCATGAATATATATTACACCATTGTCCACCCAGCACCAGTGACACATACACTGCTGTCAGCTCATTTTTCTCACAAATGTTGATTGTTATCTATATCTTTATATATAGATAGTTATATCTATATAGATATATATGCAGTTTCAAGACTTGATAATGTAACACAACCATAAAATGGCACCAAAATCTGTTTGCCCAAAGATTTCTGCTGCTCTTAACCCAAGAAAGTAGTGAAATGTGCGTCAGTAGCAAAATGTGCGTGGCAGTCATGCATGCGCTCTGTAGTCCCTTGTGTAGCCTTGACTCACTCCTTTGGGTGAACTTCACAGCATGATCACAAACTTATCAGAAGCCAAAGTATCATATGTCCCAAAGCATCATTTTAATAATACTGAATATGTCTAGTTTCATTTTAGTTTTCAAAGCTAGCTAGAGACTGGGTGAGAGCATGGAGGGCAGGGTGGGTTGTGCATGGTGGGGGAAGTTAAGTGCTTGTGTGTAATCAGTTAAATTAGCAGGTTACACACGTGCTTCCTTTTTCTGGCAATCTGTTTCCATGCTGAGCTAGGGAAACTTTCGTGCTGTGGGCACAGCAGCTCTGCAGATGAACATAATCTCATGTATTTGCATGTCTGGGAGATTGTTGGTGCTCAGTACAGCAGTGCTAGGTACACTCCTGCCCCTACTATTAACTTACAGACAGATCAGTGCTGTCAAGGCAATCATGACTGTAACACTGGATGTAGGTGTAGAAACGTTAATGGAGTTTGAGCACTAAGCTTTCCAGACCCCTTCCACGCCCAGCTGTAGCTGCTGTATGTGTGCCTTATCTCACAGTGACAATGAAAAAAGAATCAATTAATCTATGATGGAAAAGGTGACTTCTGTGGTAGCTAGTGTATGAAATTTGTAGAGGATTTATCATAAAACCTATTGCCTCCTCATCTTAGACCTGTGCTTACTTTAAGTGAGTAGGATGTGCAACAGTATGTGTGCTTTACTGATGCTCACAGTAACTAAACCTTATTTCATGAGAAGCAGCTACCCACAAGGTTTAAGATGCTTTTTTTGGTAGCCTCTCTGATGTTACTAGAGCTGTCTTCAACTCTCTGTGCGTATGGAGAAGAGAGAACCCTGAATCATATGCAATTTCACATTAGCCATAAGCACTAGAAAACAAGTAAACTGAAATTGGAAACACCCAGATTAGAGAATTTAAATTAACATTTGAAAAGGATCTGTCAGTATTAACAACACTCTCGAGTGACCTCTCATCTAGGATAGTCAATTATCAAAGCTATTTAATGCTATGTGACAGTGGGCACTGTAACATTTATGTGGACAGCTAAATGCTCTGAGGCCAGAAGACTTCACAAAAGCAATTTGGAGAAACATGCAGGAAAACACTCTGGCCTAGCCAACACCAATTACGTTACCCTTCCAAGTGGCTATTAGTCTTAAAGTTTGTTTTATCTGTCAGGACAATGCAGGTTGCTCATTATTAGGAGCTGCACTGTAGGACTGAAAAATTTGGGGTCTTCTGGGGCTTGGTGTGACACCTATTTCTAAAGCCAGGGAGAGCTGATGCCTAATTCTGTGCATGACACAATTAAGTCCTTGAGCATGCAGACACAGGGCCTCTATGTGTGTGAGTGCTAAGGTCAAAATGCTGGAACATGCTTCTGACATTGTAAAACGCATTTTTTGGATCAGCAATATAATTCTTCCAAACCCAGAAATCCTTTGTTTCTACATCATCATGTTTTATACAGAGAAGAGAACTGAGTAGCTGCCATCTTTTTTGTTTTTTCTTTTGAAACTGGTAAGTGGATATTCTCATTTGCAGGCAGGGGAAGAAGTAGCAGTGCAAAGGGATGGGAGCTGCACATCTGAACCTGGCTGTTCCCCAGCTATAATCTCTGCTGTATGGTAAGGTTCCCAAGCTGTGTTCTTCTCACTGACACCTTCTAAATTCAATCAAAGAGATCAGGGGGAAAGACAGACACAACTCTGAAATGTTAATCCTTGACTTAAAAACAGTTGCCAAATAACAGCACTTTCAGCACTTGCTTCATTTCCAGAACTCACAGTTGCATGGTGTGATGACAGCAGCTGCAAATATTTCACAGTAAGAAGGAAAACCAAACCCAACTCTGTGGCATGACTGGGGATCTCTGCTCTAGCTCATGGTGAGGACACTGAAATTTAGGTACTGGCAGAGTGGAGAAGCTTGTTCTCTAAAAAAAACGTGGTTATCAACAGGGATAAGTGGCTCCAGTGGTCACCCAGCAGTAAGCTGTCAGTGTAAGGCAAAACTGGAGTTTCAGGGTTGCTGTAGGGTAAACCTGCTGAGGTCTCCAAGCCTACCAGCTAAGCAAAGGTAATTCTGTAAAAGGCCAAGCATGAGCAGTGGTCACATGGAAGTGTCTGGGTATGATCTAAACTCTTGAGAAGTCTCCCCTCTGGCCACCTGTCTTACTAAGCAACTTCACCTCTTCAATCACAATGTCATGAGTAACTGCTTTGCACATATCATACACAGTCAGGGCAGCCAGGCTGGCAGCTGTTAGAGCTTCCATCTCCACCCCTGTCCTCCCCCAGGTCTGACAGGCACTGCGAATCACCACTGCGTGTCTGTCCTCATCCAGGCTCAGAGACACCTCTACATGGTTGAGGGGGATGTTGTGACACAACGGGATCAACTGGCTCGTCAGCTTGGCTCCCTGAATTCCTGCAATCTGAGCAACTGCCACCACATTCCCCTTCTTCACCTGGTTCTGCCTAACCATCCCAAATGCCTTCTCGCCCAGGCGGACCACAGCAATAGCAACAGCACTTCTTCTTGAACATGGCTTCCCTCCAACATCAACCATTGTGGCCCGTCCTTCTTCATCAGTGTGAGTTAAGCTGTCAGAGGCACGAGATACCATAGTGCCCAATTCTGATCCTGGACTTGCCCCTTTGGACTGGTAGTCCACTGAAACTTGGCTTACAGGAGAAGCATCAAGGCACTTTGGGTCAAATGTGGAGCTTGAGTCCTTCTGGAAGACACATGAGCCTCTCAGATGGGGTCGTAGAATTCCTGTTGTTATATGGCACTGTTGCTCTGGGACAGATCTTGGCAGGCAGAGTTGTCCTGTAAGCTTGTTTTCCATTAATGCTTTTCTCATTTGTCTGGGGAATCTTGCTCTCAAAGTCAGCCAATGGCTGAATGTGTGACCCCACTGTTTTGAATTTGGGGAATTATGTAGGGCATCTTGGCATAGTGGGAACAGCATCAGTGCAGGTTCTAGAGGGGAAAACGCATGAATAACATGAGAATGCATATTACTAACTGGAAAGGCTAAGCTGAGTCTGCAGTACCTGAGAAACCTCTCAAAGCACTGCTTGGCACCTTCTGTACTGCAAAAACCTCACTAAGCCTCCAAACACCCCCTTCTCTCCTCAAGCCTTTCTCTCTCATCAGTTCCCTTCATTTGCTAGTTGTTATTACAAATCCAAAGACTCAAACCACTTATTTCAAGGTCTCTGATAAGAAGAAACAACTTGCTTTCAAAACTATGAACACTGAGAAACAGCAGCCAAGAAAGCTTATAGGAACATCCATTCCGAAGAACAGGAAGTCACAGCATCACAGCATCTCAGCATCCATTGGAGATTGTCCCAGCTGCAGTCTTCTTACAAAGGCCTGACAGGGTTAATAGGAAATTCCTGCACTCAGATTTTCAACTTTGCCTTTCCAAACACCTTCCTGCCAGCACAGGTAGCTACACTTCCTGCTTTCATCCCCTTTAGCAGGGAAGGGTCATGCCAGCACCTAAGGACAGCAGGAAGCAGAAGCACTGCAACTGCACTGTCTATGAGTTCAGAGGGTGGCTCTGTGACGTGAAGCTCTCTTATCGCTAACAGCTCCTACCATGTTAATGACAGCTGAAGTTTAAGCACTGGAAAAAACATGCTCCTCTCACTGACAGATTTTAAATCTACTCAGAAGTGTGTTCCAAGCTGAGCTGGCAGAGCTCCCAGATGGCAGAGAGGTAGTAAGCCCTCCTGCCCCTTTTCACCATTTAATGCCTTGGTTTCGGCATTTGCAGAGGGCTAAATGCCAAGTGTCAAGACAAGGAGCCTTTTTCACATATAAATAGTGATTTGTTTTGCAAGTAAAGAGAAAGCAGTATAGAGGTAAGCGGTTAAACACTAGTTTAATAGCCTCATTGGTAAGCATGTTTCTCTTTTTCTGGAGCTCCTGCTCTCTTTGGTCTGAGAAATTTGGAATTAGACCACACTTACAAGTATCCCCTTGCACTGTCCACGTGATAGTAACAGACACAGTATGGTCATTGGTTGTGCCACTGCGCCCTTTTCCTTTAAAAACAAACCAAGCAATCTCTATTTCTTGTTAGTCCCAGCCTCTGATGTGCTCAGCAGCTTTTTCATCCATAATACCCTCCAAATGTTGATCTGAAAGCTTAAATCAACCATAGATTTCATGGTATTTTAAAAAAAAAAAAAAAAAAAAAAAAATCACTGCAGTAATCTAAATTCAGGCAAAGTCCCTTTTTGACCTGCAAAAATCAGACTGCCTGATCAAGAGGATGCTGTGGATGAAGCAGTCCATAGACAGACAGGAACAGCCTCATGCTCGCAGGCCCTTGTTCTCATGGGGGACTTCAAACACCCTGATATCTGTTCAAGGGGTGGTATAGCCCAGCACAAGCAATCCAGAAGGTTCCTCGATTGTGCGGAAGACAACTTCCTTCTGCAAGTAATACAGAAGCCGACAAGAAGAGGTGCCATGCTTGACCTCATCCTCACCAACAGGGAAGGGCTGGTTGGGAATGTGACGCTCCAGGGCAGCCTTGGTTACAGGGATCATGAGATGGTTGAATTCGAGATCCTCAGGACGGTGAGAAGAGCGTGCAGCAAGCTCACTGCCCTGGACTTCAAGAGAGCAGACTTTGGCCTCTTCAGGAACCTCCTTAGTAAGGTTCCATGGGATATAGTCCTAGAGGGCAAGGGGGCCCAAGACTATTGGTTGATATTCAAGGATCACCTGCTGCAAGCTCAGGAGCGATACATCCCTACTAGAAGGAAGTGCTGCAGGAGGGCCAGGAGACCTCCTTGGATGGATAAGGAGCTGCTGAGCAAAATTCGAAGGAAAAAAGAGGCTTATAAAAGGTGGAAGCAAGGACAGGTGGCCTGGGAAGAATACAGGGATGTTGTCAGGGAAGTTAGGGATCAGGTTAGGAAAGCTAAGGACCACTTAGAATTAAACTTGGCTAGGGATGTGAAAGATAACAGGAAGGGATTCTATAGGTACACTGCAAATAAAAGACAGGTTAGGGACACCGTGGGCCCTCTCCAGAAGCTATGGGGAGAACTGGCCACCCTGGATTTGGAGAAGGCGGAGGTTCTTAACGACTTCTTTGCCTCAGTCTTCAACAGCAAATGCTCTGACCACACCACCCAAGTCTTGGAAGGCAGACGCAGGGACTGTGAGAATTAAGACCTTGGGCCCATTGTAGGAGAGGATCTGGTTCGAGACCATCTTAAGAACCTGAACGTACACAGGTCCATGGGCCCTGATGAAATCCATCCATGGGCCCTGAAGGAGCTGGCAAATGAATTTGCTAAGCCACTGTCCATCATATCTGAAATCTCATTGCAGTCAGGCGAAGTTCCTGATGACTGGAAAAAGGGAAATACAACCCCCATTTTCAAGAAGGGGAAAATGGATGACCTGGGGAATTACAGACCAGTCAGTCTCACCTCTGTGCCTGGCAAAATCTTGGAGCGAAATCTCCTGGAAGGCATGCTGAGGCACGTTAAGAACAACAAGGTGGTTGGTGACAGCCAGCATGGCTTCACTAAGGGGAAATCCTGCCTGACCAATCTGGTGGCCATCGATGATGCGGCTACAGGAGCAATGGACAGGGGTACAGCAGTTGACATCACCTACCTGAACTTGTGCAAAGCATTCGACACTGTCCTCACACAACATCCTTGTCTCTAAGTTAGAGAGACATCAATTTGATAGGTGGACCACTCGGTGGATAAAGAACTGGCTGGATGGAACACGAGAGTTGTGCTCAGTGTCCAGCTGGAGACCAGTAATGAGTGGTGTCCTTCAGGGATCGGTGTTCAGACTGGTCTTGTCCAACTTCTTTGTTGGTGACACGGACAGTGGGATTGAGTGCGCCCTCAGCAAGTCTGCCAATGACGCCAAGCTGTGTGGTTTGGTTGATATGCTGAAGGGAGGGAATGCCATGCAGAGGGACCCTGACACGCTTGTGAGG
Organism: Amazona ochrocephala; assembly: GCA_039720435.1. Lineage (NCBI taxonomy): Eukaryota > Metazoa > Chordata > Aves > Psittaciformes > Psittacidae > Amazona > Amazona ochrocephala. The sequence goes on from CM077878.1 coordinate 107,085,156, forward strand.
TGGGCTGATGCCAATCTGATGAGTTTAAGCATGCCAAGTGCAAGGTCCTACACCTGGGTTGGAGCAATGCCAGGCACAGCTACAGGTTGGGCGGGGAGGAGATTCAGAGCAGCCCTGCAGAGAAGGACTTGGGGGTGTGGGTTGATGAAAAAATGAACATGAGCCAGCAGTGTGCGCTCACAGCCCAGAAAGCCAACCGTATCCTGGGCTGCATCAAAAGGAGCGTGACCAGCAGGTCGAGGGAGGTGATCCTGCCCCTTTACTCTGCTCTCGTGAGACCTCACTTGGAGTATTGTGTGCAGTTCTGGTGTCCTCAACGTGAAAAGGACGTGGAACTGCTGGACCAAGTCCAGAGGAGGGCCACGAGGATGATCAGGGGACTGGAGCACCTCCCATATGAAGATAGGCTGAGAAAGTTGGGGTTTCAGCCTAGAGAAGAGAAGGCTGCGTGGAGACCTCATAGCAGCCTTCCAATACCTGAAGGGGGCCTATAGGGATGCTGGGGAGGGACTCTTCATTAGGGACTGTAGTGGTAGGACAAGGGGTAATGGGTTCAAACTTAAACAGGGGAAGTTAAGATTGGATATGAGGAAGAAATTCTTTACTGTAAGGGTGGTGAGGCCCTGGAATGGGTTGCCCAGGGAAGCTGTGATTGCTCCAGCCCTGGCGGCATTCAAGGCCAGGTTGGACAGAGCCCTGGGTGACACGGTTTAGTGTGAGGTGTCCCTGCCCATGGCAAGGGGGTTGGAACTAGATGATCTTGAGCTCCTTTCCAACCCTAACTATTCTATGGTTCCATGACTCTATGATTCTATTAAGCGAAATGGTATACAAACCATACAGCAAAGGATCAGACAACAGCAGTGCAGGGAAGAAGCCAGGTTTGGCTTACTGGGAGTAGCAAAACCAGTTAGTGATTTCCACAGCATTCATTAAGTTTCATTAAATTAATTCCATACACACACACACACACACTGACTGCTTGCACACCAGCATTATTTGAAGTTTGTAAGTAATTCAAAACACAATTGGGAAATCTCCTAATGAGTCCCCATGTGTCACAGTGGGATGGATACTCTCCGCTCATCTCCAGTCTGCAGCGAGTGCCAGCAGTTAGTCTCAAAGGGACATGGAACAGCTCAGGGAGGACCTGGACAGGCTGCCTCTTTCACGGTATGTCAGACAATGTTAAAGCACTTCTCAAAAGGAAACTGAATGGATCAGAGCTGTAGCCATACAAACATTGCTATGAATGCTAACTTTGTGGAGATTTTTTCAAATGCATCCTGAAAAATTATGAAGGTCCCAGTGAGCTGTCAAGAGTTTAATACAGGAAATGCTATTTTTAAAGATTAAATACTATCAGAAAAAAAAAGAAACAACCCCCCAAAAAAAAACCCAAAACCAGAACATTACTCCTCATGCAGAAAGTCAATACCCACTTAAAACAAAGGGTCCTCTTTCCCCTCTTCCTGGAACACAACACAGCAGTAGCCAGATACAAAAGAGCAAAAGCAAACAGAAGAACACAATCCGGCACCACTCAACATGGAAAACGTGATGGCCCTTTGAAGCAGGGCATCAAGGAGAAAACAGTCCCAGTGAAAACCTATGGTAGAAGACTGCTGTATTTCCTAATAAAGGCTACAGAAGTACAAGCACTAGTGTTTTGGATAAGGCTTGGTAGGAACATTAAACTTTTCTCCTCTTCTGCTTCAGCTTGTTAACCACAACTGCCTTTTATAGAAACCCGTTTCTTTGTCTAAACCTAAGCCAGAACCAAATACAAGTTAGACTTGAAAGCCCAATCCACTCTGCTCCTCCAAAGACGAAAAGCAAACAGAATCATTGTATGTTTATTACGTACTGATTTGTCACCCACCAATCAGGATCATTGGCCGGTTTTTCATCTGGGAAATGTTAAACATGCCTAGAAATAAAATAAGGAACACATAAAAATCCTAGCTTTTTAGGTTTGAAGTCATGCATCTGGTTTATATATTTTGTTTTCTGCTCTTCACAGTACAGCCTGCATGCTAGGAAAATCAAAGCTCAGTAAAGACTGAGGAAGCTGGATGAAGGGAAATCCAGCACGGTTATTATTTAAAACTATAGCTGCCACAGCCTCCAAGCATCCAGCTGCTATGGCTCTATTATGCTGTAGAACCCTTTCTCAGAAAGCTTTCCATGATCTGAATTATAGTCTCCCTACTACAGAATTCAGACAATTTGAGACTCTCTTGTTCTGTAACAACAGCATTTAACTGTATTACTTCTACAGATAATCTGTTAACAGTGCTCCAGTTCAGAGCTGTCCAATCACAGAAGGCCCCAGCGACAACACTGGGATTAACACAAATTGGAAGATGACAGACAATGCCAGGTAAATGCTGCTGATGGCAAAATGCCTTTACTAGAGGGGAAAACCACTCTTCTCCCCTAATCAGAAAGTCAGAAATGAATGGCCTGAAAGTAAAGGAACCAATCCTTCTACCCCTTCCCTTATGTTTACACGGCACTATTTTATCTGGGCAAACCAATAAATTTTGAAGTTAGTCAATGCTCAGATTTAAAAATTCCCTTTACATTTGTTTTACACATCATGCAGAAAGGGCAAAACCAACTGTTAGTAAACCGGCAGAATCTGCAAGAGAACTAAGGGGCCAAAGTGTATTTTTAGTGTAATCCTACAGCCAGTTCATATATGAGGTCAGCATTCCCAGCTGCAGCCAGATTACAAAAATATGGTTAAGTACAGATGTGACTGAAATACAGTTGCTATGAATATAAATTCAGAAAAGACTAATCTAACCTGAGGATGTGACTGCATCACCATGGATCTTGCGTCATGATCGTATGCAGAACAATAGATAAGTGGTTACGAATTTCTACACACTCAAAAAGGGATCTGTCATTTAATGACAAATTTAATTGGACTGACAGCTCAATTTCATTTTGGTACTTATTTTACAGCAAACTAATTTTGAGAAAAAGGGATCCAGCACAACTCCATCAATTTTTACTTTGTTTTATACTTTGCTGCTGTTGTGAGCAGTGGTATTTGCATCTCTTTAAAGACAAAAGTCAGTCCAAAAGACTTGTAGATGGTCCAGATTCTAGCTCATGTGAAAAATTAGAAGACTCAAAACTAACAGACTCTGGAGTACTTGCAGGACTGGTATGTTACCAGCTTTCTACACAACAATACTCTTATCAGATGGGAAAATACTTCCCTTAAATAATGTAGCTTCATTCAAGAAGCTTTCCTTTCCTTCTTTCTCCTGGCAAGTCAATGCATTCCACAGCAGTACCAGGACATTGCTTCTCTAGTCACTGCTGTTATTTCTCACGTACAACAAACATACCAGCATGCTGTTTCTTCTTCCTGCCCACTGCTGCTCCAATGACTTGAACCAACTCTTCCTCTGAGGCACCTGACCGTAGGTAATCTCTCAAGGACACTTCTGAATTCCCAAAAAGGCACACCTACAGCCAACCCAAGCAAACAAAGAGGAGAAATGAGAATAAAGTAAATAGCTTCTACAAGTATTTCATGCTAAACTCAAAGAGGTTTGAACAGACCCATCCTACTGAAGAAAAAGAACACTTATGGAGATTTTTTTCTTTATCTCTCTTTATGTACACACATAAATGGCCTGGGATATTTATGTAATGCAAGCTCACTGGGCCTTCAGGCTGCCTCGGTCATCTGACATTAGACAGCAGCACAGCTGTTGTCAATATCAGGTGACAACACGCAAATGCCAGTTTTTAATTGAAAACTTCAGTTTTCCCCCAGAATCTGCCAGCTTCAACGTGACAAGAAATAGTTATTCCCCTTCCTTTTCCTACAGCCGCTCCACAAATGTAAGGGCTGCTTTTGAATGAGAACAGTTGCAAGAAGATGTTTGGTGAAACACAACAGGATCCTTGTGGAATACAAAAGCCAGCCCTCACAGCTGCTTGGATCCTTTTTTTAGTGGGAAATCATCTGCTTATCACATGTTTAAGATGATTTTGAATCAAAGATTAAAATAAATGTTTATATTTACTGGCCTTGCAACCATGTTTTACAAGTGCCTGACCAATCTGGTGACCTTCTATGAAGGGGCTACAGAACTGATGGACAGGGGCAGAGCAGTTGATGTCATTTACCTGGACTTGTGTAAAGCCTTTGACACTGTCTCCCATGACATCCTTCTCTCTAAGTTGGAGAGACATCAGTTTGATAGGTGGACCACTCGGTGGATAAAGAACTGGCTGGATGGCCGCACGCAAAGAGTAGTGCTCAATGGCTCAATGTCCAGCTGGAGACCAGTAACAAGTGGTGTCCCTCAGGGATCAGTGTTGGGACTGGTCTTGTTCAACACCTTTGTGAGTGACATGGACAGTGGGATTGAGTGCGCCCTCAGCAAGTTTGCCGATGACACCAAGCTGTGTGGTTTGGTTGATACGTTGGAGGGAAGGAATGCCATCCAGAGGGACCTTGACACGCTTGTGAGGTGGGCTGATGCCAACCTGATGAAGTTTAAGCATGCCAAGTGCAAGGTCCTACACCTGGGTCAGAGCAACCCCAAGCACAGCTACAGGTTGGGCGGGGAGGAGATTCAGAGCAGCCCTGCGGAGAAGGACTTGGGGGTGTGGGTTGATGAAAAAATGAACATGAGCCAGCAGTGTGTGCTTGCAGCCCAGAAAGCCAACCGTACCCTGGGCTGCATCAAAAGGAGTGTGACCAGCAGGTCGAGGGAGGTGCTCGTGCTCCTGCCCCTTTACTCTGCTCTCGTGAGACCTCACTTGGAGTATTGTGTGCAGTTCTGGTGTCCTCAACATAAAAAGGACATGGAACTGTTAGAACAAATGCAGAGGAGGGCCACGAGGATGATCAGGGGACTGGAGCACCTCCCGTATGAAGATAGGCTGAGAAAGTTGGGGCTGTTCAGCCTGGAGAAGAGAAGGCTGCGTGGAGACCTCATAGCAGCCTTCCAATACCTGAAGGGGGCCTATAGGGATGCTGGGGAGGGACTCTTCATTAGGGACTGTGGTGAGAGGACAAGGGGTAATGGGTTTAAACTTAAACAGGGGAAGTTTAGATTGGATATAAGGAAGAAATTCTTTACTGTAAGGGTGGTGAGGCCCTGGAATGGGTTGCCCAGGGAAGTTGTGAATGCTTCATCCCTGGCGGCTTTCAAGGTGGGGTTGGACATAGCCTTGGATGGCATGGTTTAGTGGGAGGTGTCCCTGCCCATGGCAGGGGGGTTGGAACTCGATGATCTTGAGGTCCTTTCCAACCCTAACTATTCTATAATTCTATAAGTGACTTTAACTATGGTAGCAAAACAGAGAAACCAAAAAAAGGTGATGTAACATCTCCCTAACAGCTCAACAAGCTTGAACAAGAATACATACAGGATTACCAGCTAACTCCTGTTTATAATTAAGTATCTTTCTATCCTACTTTACATCCCAGCTACTTTGGAGGGAAGAATTTCAAAATTACTTTTGCCACATGAAAGCAAAGAGAATCCTGTTTCACTACCAACTTTTAGGTTCCCATCTGCTGTTATCCTCAGCCGATTGCAGGATCCGCAGAAGTGCTCTGACATGGAGGTGATAAAGCTGATTTGGCCCTGGAAATGTGGCACTTTATAACTCTACAGAAATACAGAAGAGGAAAAAAAAAAAAAAGTCAAACATCTACTCATTTTTAATGCTGCACTTGTCCAAAGACCAGAAGATGTTTTAACACAGATTTTCTTCAATTCTAAGGTTACAGAAGAATAAGAAATAAAGCAAAGTCAGCTTTGTCAGGGGTTCCTGTTTATTCTGCCTTTTCCTGGAAAATCACAAGCTTGTTAAATGTTTGCTCTTGTACTTATCAAATGACTGGTGATGCCAGTAGTAAGGCAACCACAAGCCATAGATTCATGTAGGCTAGAAACTCCCCATGTGACACTACACACTCTAAAGCAGTACTGTTATTTCATTGACCAACTGTTTCATCAGGCTTGTTGATGTGCAGACAGTTTCAAAAATTGTAAATACAGGAAACAGGCCTTACATTCTTTATATCTGACTGAGGCATGCAATAAACACATTGTATTTCTAAAGGTAAAGACTGTGATAAGTCAAATCACATGCAGGCAGCTTAACCAAAATCCTACATTTACTACACTGAGGATTTTTATTTTGCTTGTCAAACATAAATGCTAAATTTGGGAGAATTTGGGGATTAAGGGCAGGGAAAGAACGGAGACACATTTCACATGACCTTTGTCTAACCCCCACCTTGGCTGTGCTGGAAGTTTCACAGGACAATTTCTCCAATTCAGGCCACTGCTGTTTAACTGTATCAAGCATTTCTCTGTAGCTCACCATCTTCTTGAAGTTCCATTTATTGCCTAGAATTAACAAAACCAACATAACTTTAAATTGTGGTATAATTTTTTAGTTAGCAGAGAACCAAATTTACGTTCTCCACAAATCTCAGTTTTCCCTGTAGGTGTCCCAGCCCCCACTAATCCTGCCACCAATCCTTCTCCAGTTTATCCCAGGAAGACAGGTAAGCAGCAAAAGATACAACATAAAACTTAAAGCAATTCCTAATTCCCCAAAAGAGCTCATCAGAACTTCAAGAGACAAGTCAACAGTGTGAATAACCACCAACTAGATTCACCTGTGTCCAAGGCACACTGCCTGCCATGAAGAATCTCAAAGCAGGACTGCTTACCATCAAAGGGCATGTATTCTATGAACCGCACATCAAGGGGCAGATCCTTTGTGAAATCCACAAAGCCCAGCAGTTCATCTTCATTGAAGCCTCGCATCACCACACAGTTTACCTGCAGAAAAAGCAAACACCTGAAATTAGTGAGCAGAGTATGACTTTATTCCCTCCTAACACAAGGTTTCACAGTCCCTGTAGAAGGTAACATAGAAAAAACTTTTGGGGGCTTTTTTTGCAAGCAAAAACGATGAGAGAATTTGGCAGGATTGCAATGATATAGATGATCATTTCTGCCAAGCTTGCCTTTTAAGTTTTTGCATCCAGCAACATTAAAGTTTCTAGTTTTCTGTTTAGCAAGGTGACTAACAAGAGCTAGGCAACAAAGGCATAACCTTACTCATCTAGTGTATGGCAGTATTTACTGTCCAATATGACAATTTCACTCCCCATTCTTATGTTGTACAGCTTCTGCAAAAGCACTGGCAGGGGACCTTCTATAGCACTGTTTATGGCATAGGCAAATTCCCCAGATCCAGAAGTGTTCACAGTGCACTCCATAATCATAGGCTTCAAGACTGGTTCTGCCTTCCTCCAAAACAGGTTGAAACTGAGTTTTCTGCATATTCCTCATAAACAATACTTACACTGGAGCCTCGGCTCCTCTTTGCTTTATCTGTAGAAAAAGATAGCTATGCAGTTGCTGAAACACTCCCTGGTGGTAAGGCAGATTTGTATGTCTGAGCACCATGCATCATGATTCTTAAGATCTTTCAGGAAAGCCTAAAACCTAGTTTAATTTCAACTGTTTTTCATAGCTCTATTGCCTAAAGCACTCACACATAATAGATCTTCCCAAATACTGGAAAAACTGAAGGGAACCGCAGCTGTAGAACCTCAAACGGCTGAGTCATGGTGAAGTTTCACGCTATTGGTTTACCTGTACCACAGAGAAGGACTCCCTTTCCCTCTCCCTGACACTGGCACTCATCAGAGTCTGCTCTAAGCAGCTAAGGAGAAAAGCCAAGAGAAAATTGATGTCTTTTCTGCAGGGTAGTTTTCTACCTGTTAACTAACTTCCCTGGCCAAGTTCACAGCTGGGTAAGACAAGCACCCTCAGATATGCAATGAGATTATATGGATTTCTCTCATTGCCTCTGAACACAATCTTCAATCTACTACAGTTCTTTTCAGTTTTACTAAAAATTATTTATGGGAGAGAATAATAAATTCCTCATCAGGTGAACTGTGTCTTTTAATCACAATTGTGGTAAAACACAACAGAATAAATGAATACTGGCTTTACCTTAACAGGACGATAGCCAAGTTCAATGGCTTTGTGGATTCCTTCCATTACCTTGTGAAAGCCTAAGATATAAGAAGAATAAAAAAATATTTCTCCTGCTCAAACACAGAATGCAAAAAGAGGTTATTTATTAAGTACAAGACAAAAAAAGAAATAAACCCCAATCTGACTCAGCAAACAGGGCTGCAAGTGAGAAGAGCTGCAAGTAAAGAGGCTTAAACTCCACCAGTACCGCCCCTCAAAATGCCCAGCCTCACCCTACCATTTAGTGTGGCCTACACTTGTCAGCTCCTCCCGGCTACAGAGAGATAGTTAATTTAGGGCAAGTATCTTTACCCATACACATTCCTCTTAAATTTGGAAGAAAAATAAAGTAACAATGCAATTCTGGAATTCCAGAAACCTTTAGGAAAGCATCTTAATCATCTCACTCAAACCACACCTTCTGTCAATTTTAAACAAAGTTAAGACCTTTCATCAAGATATCAGTTTTAGATTTTACATATTATTCCTTCTCTGCCATACTCATCAGCTGGCAGAGAAACAATGTGATAGCAACAAAAATGAGATAGCAAGTTCCTGAGCTCTGGGTATGCATTTCTGGTGAGTGGGTGTGCTCAAATACTATCACCATGTTTGTGAATGAGTCTCCTATACTGCCAGGTACTAGACTTAAGCTCCCATCCTGTTCTGTGCACTAAACTCAGGCATGAGAAACCAAACACTGTATGAGACTGAGCTCCTTCTTCCAAAGCTGTAGTCTTCAACAGCAAATACGCTACACATGCTACCAAAAGGGCAATATTTACCAAAAGTCCATAGGCTCTTTACCAAGAATAAGAAATAATTTAATCATATTCTGTGCATACTTAGTATTAGATGTGTTCAAAATCAGAAACTAAAGGAAAGACACAAAAATTTCACTTAAATGCCATGTGGCTGGTAAAGGCATTATTACGCATGGCCATCAGAAAGCAGAAGAAACAGCTTTATGAGCCAGTCCTGATACTAGTCCTAGCTGCAAAAAGAGAGTGAAGAGCAAGGAGAAGACAGTGAAAAAACTCTTGCAAGCAACTGTTTGAAGTTACGACTTGTCACCCTTCTCCTTCACCACCTACTTGTTTTGCATGCGCCCAGGAAGTCTGCAGAACCAGTGGTATATTTCAGCAAGTTTGCAGGCTGAACGTGGCAAAAGAGATAATGACACACTGCTCTAAGCACATCCTAGAGTGACAAATGGAATCAAAAAGCTCTGCAATAGCTCAGAAAACCTTTTGTGTGACTTCAGGATTGCAAAAAGGTGAAACTTAACTAAAAAGGCCAGGAAGCAACCACTAGCAAGCAAAAGAACAAAATCTCTGCATGTCCGAATAGCATTAGTGTCATTTAGGTTGGAAAAGACCTTTAAAATCATTGAGTCCAACTGTTAACCCAAAACACTCACATGGCTGGGCTCAGCTCACTGTGAAGGTATGGAACAGGATTACAGCTTGCAATGCATCTAACTCAAGTGTCGTTCCCAGCCCTGCCTCTTACCTCCTGCCACACTAGTTCAAGAGTGTGGTTTAGAACAGCTATCAAAAATCACTACAAACAAAGTAAGCTGTTCTGATTAATAACTATAAGTTATTTCTACTAAAGGAATTTTGGGGCAGGGGTATATTTAAAATAAAGACTTGTTACAGTAAAAAAAAATGGAAATCTGTAGCTGCATTTCCTATTTTGACATTAACAGTCTTCTTTTTTTATAGAAAGCTGTTAGGAGTTTCTTTCTATTGTCATATTTATTGAAACACCCTCTCTAGATCAAAGTCCTTGTGTGGTAATGGAATAACAAAAAGAATAAACGCAATGTTTCAAAACATTAGAGCAGAAATCAATACTAGATGTCATTGTGTCAGCAAGTATGGTCAAGGGTCAGAACTTCTTTTTCTTTGATATTTAAAACTGACAACTTCTTTTCCCCCTAATGAAATATTTAAATACTTGCATCAGTTTAGGTTTCTTCTGAAATCATAACTTTAGCCAACTTTAAAGCACACATAACCTTAGACACATCCAGACCAACCCTATGTGGGACACCCCCCAGCATTCAATCTTTACAAGAAGAAAGCCAGTGTTTAATGATTTAATTACAGTACAATATTATCTGATTTTCCTTATAGTAAAAAAAAAAAAAAGAATGAACAGGATGTGAAAACAAGTTAGACTGGCTACCTGCAAGAAAGTACTTTTAATTTGTTCATCCCTTAGAACGTGGTAGATTGGGAGAAGTAGAAGTCCTCTAATTGCTTTCATACATCAGTGAAAGCACTGATCACCTCATAGTCAGTCCCTCTATCCCAATCATTTGGGAATGAAAGCAGATGTACTGCAGGTCACCTGCACCAAAGACACAAAATTCCTGCCTTCTAGGAAACTCATTCTAGGATTTTAAGAGAGGAGCAGAAAAATTCATTCCAAGTTTCTTGAGCTCCTGGTTAGCTCTATAACCAGATGCCACCTGTACTTTCCATAGAATTTACCAGCCTGTGGGACTCTAAGATCAAGAATCCTTCTCACCTTAATAGAGCTATATCTTGTCACATCTGGAACTGCCACAATAGACAGGATAGCACAGTAGGGCAGGCACTTCATTCTCTGCTCATTCCATACTTGGAAATCTTCCATTACATGAAAAACCCCCAAGCAGTGTTAAAAAAAAAAAATATATATATAATTTCAGCCCTTAATAAGAGAAAAATCCCAACTCAGCATCATTATTTTTAACTTCGGAAAAAAAAAAAACAAACCAAACCAAACAAAAAAAAAAATCTATGATTTGGAGACTTTATTCTCCTCCTCAAAAATACTGAATCATAGAAACTTCTGTTCATTCTCTATGCTGTTCAGCTGACCAATTTCTCTCTTTGTGGTAAAAACTATTTTTTTCTTTCCTTCAAAGGGGGAAGAGGGGAAGAGAACGTTTATAAAAATTAAAATTACCCTCATCCCCCAAAAACTTTCAGCTTATTTTTAAGCAGCACATTCCTAACAGCTTCCAATCAGATATGAAGAGCTGTGGCCATATAACTCAGGAAGCTGAAGGATCAGGTTTGTCCCTTCAGTAGCAAAGTAAGGGCTTTTTTCCAGTGAATGTCACAAACCAGGTAACAGTCAAATGCAGAGAACAGTAGGAAAGAGCACAGTCCATACCTGCTTGTGATTACATACTCCCTGGAAGCCAACTGTGCCATGGCACAATGAGATTAATGCAATAGCCTACACTGGAACGACAATGCTCCAGTCAGATTTATGAAAGGAACAGATTCTGGCACCATGATGTAAAAATCTGAAGAAGTGCTCTTAGTGAGACTGTAGACAAGGACACCTCTCTGCACCTGCCAGCAGGACTTGATAGTGATTCAAACGTTGAAATTACTTCTCACAGCACCCCAGATTTCTACAGCCCTTTCTCTACACTTATCTTACGTTGTTGCACCATCTAGTGGATACGCAAAGGTTTTGTCTGAACTAGACGTTCACAGAGTGCCAAAGTGACATTACGGTACAGAAACAGAACGACACAAGATCAAATCAGCTTTAGGTTGGAAGGAAGCTCAACCATGAAGCTGAACTTCACGACAAGCTTTATGATTCATTTAAACAAGAATCTGTAACACTGGGCACACCCAAGCATTTTTGAGACTTTGCTTGGAACTACTACTCAATTGGACAGAAATTACAAAGCCAATAGCCCCCCTCAATTGACCTCAGGCATGGTTTATGTTTATTCCTATTAAAAAGTTATGGAAGTAAACAACATCACTAATCAAAAGGGAGACCACTGCTAGTATCCCAAATACAGCTTCCAGAAACTGCCACTATCTACGATAAGTTCTCTTCTTGGGGCATCTTAGTTCCTGGCTGCTATAGGAATATATAACAGGAATATATGGTTTTTGAACAGTATGAAATAGCAGCAGCACATGAGACCAAAGCAAGATTTGGAAAGTTCTCTTGATGTCCATGACTAACCAGTAATCAGCCATCTACTGTCAACTGTAGTCACAGTCCCACCAACTGTGCTGAGCTGAGCATCTTCTACTTTATCAGCTCCAACTAAAGGCTCTCTATCTGCCTAAAGGTTGTAGAAAGAAGGAAAAAGAGTCACTGTCAATTAAGCTAGTACAGACTACATCTTCCAGCCTTGGAAGAACAGCAATTCACTCCCCTCCCAAAGTAACCAAGCTGAACAACATGCCAAACAACTCTTCACACTACTGCAAGTGTGAACACAGTTGCATTAGAAGCCAAGCTTGTACCTTTTCTCCGGGCAATGAACTCAAATTTAGCTGGGACCAAAGTATCCAGGCTAATGTTAATGGCATTCAGTCCCGCCTCCTTCAGTCGGGGCAGCAATTTGGTTAAGTTCATCCCGTTGGTTGTGACAGCAATGGTTTTCAGACCTTCTAATTTGCACAGTTGACCTAGGAAAAAAAAAGTAAATAGAACATTTTAAAAGACGTAATTCAACTATAAGTTACACAGAAAACCCAAAAGGAGACTTGTGAAACAAGAAAAATGTCATTGAGGGTGTGAGGAAAACACGGACACTTTGGTGCTTCAGCCTCCTTCCAGTTGTATTGGTTTAAGAGACCCATTTTAGCATAAAACCATTTCAGAAGGTATGAAAGACAGTAGGTTTTTGCAAGCAAAATCGGTTATAAAAAACACTGAATATGCATGCTGATTCTGTTCTCCATTTCTTAGAGTAAATAGCTATTTTATTGCTGGAAGAAAGCCTCTGATTTTATCTTTTCCCCAATCTAGCTTTGCAAACTGAATTCTGCATTTGCAATAATAATTACCAGCAAGCCACACCTTTCACACCTGACACCGGAACTTTTATCCTACTATACTTTACCAATAACCAGTTCTAACCCAGAGGTAGCTATTAGCAGTTGTGACTCTGAGTTGCTGAAAGAAATGCCACATATACTCCTAACAGAAAAAGGTCAACATATTGGACCATTACAGAGAATTCAAGGCAACAGCTTCCAAGGGACAAAACACTTGCACTTGACAACTGACCATTTCCATTACCCACAGTAGTAGCCCAGCCAACTGAAGTGTGCTTATGCAAGACACTAAAAAATGGCTAATGAAAGAAAACCACATAAGAAACAGTTAATATCATGTGATTAACATTAAGAAAATAGCTGCCTTCTCATAAGCCAAATGCAGAAACCCTCAGCATACCAGTTCTCCAGAGGGCACACTTTCAAACCTCCAGTTATCAGTACAATAACAAATAGTAGAAAACCCTCACAAACCACTTGCAGAAACAGAGCTGTGGCAAAGTAATTTGCTTATTTTCCCTTCCTCCCTTCTCTCATAGCCTCTACCCTAATTAGTCGAGAAACATTTGAAGAACCCTTACTCTTGAGGCAGCTTTAATTACAGCACAAATATTTCCTAGTCCTTTCTCTCCTCCCTATTCTACCTCTATTTGTTCATGTTGATAAGAGCTTTACTTCTGCTTTATCGCATTTCCCAGCTATTCTCAAAATATTCACCCTAAGATGGGCAAAAAACTCTAGAATGGGACAAGCTGGGTCACACCAAAGATACTGAAATTTACAGCAGCTTCGTTTTGCTACATGATTAAGAGCCCTGTGAAGACATTTGGAACCTGAAGTTGTAACAGAAGAGCAATAACCTCTTAGAGGATGAGTGCTACTACCACAAGTTTGTCAAAGATTATTTAACACTAGCTACCACTAGCAACCTACTCTTTGTGAGAGCACAAAGTACACATTGTGGTCAGAAGGCAGCATAGAACACCACTGCTTTTATTTACAGCCTCAGAATGCACAAAATGCTTAACCTTCTAACAACAGAGGCAAAAAAAAGACTAGTTGCCATACAGGCTTCATTACTAGAAATACAAAATACATAAAGGCATTGAGTAAAACCAAAGTCATGCTGCAGCCTAAAATAAGAGAAGTAAAAAAAGTAGCACTAAAATGGGAAAAATAAAAAAAAAAATGTAATTGATCAGGTCAGTTAGTGCAGGGAGCAGCTGTTATCAATGCACCTTATTCCTCTTCAGATGGGATGTGGCACTAGAAATACATTAATATGTGGAAACACCTGTAATAACAAATTGGATAGACTGTGAGAAATTAGAGATGAAGGCTTAACACTAACACCAACAAGTAAGAGGACCCGTTAGCACATTCTGCCTCATTTGTGCAAACTAACAAGTGGAGCATTTGAAGTTGCTTGGTTTCTTGACTCGTTGACCTCCAAGTTCAAAAGAGATTAGAGAGATTTCATAACTTTGTAACTCACCTTGTACCTGTATTAATTCTGTTTGCTGACCAATGGTCACTGCTTTAGCAACAATCAGCACAAGCAAAGACAGCCAATAAAAGTGTCGAGCAGGAAAGGAAACAGACCAGATGCTGTAATTCAACAGCATGAAGCTAACAGCTTCTATGTCAGGCTTAAGCAATCAAGTAAACCCTTTAACATTTACTTTTTTCATTTATGATCAGGAGCATCTTCTTAAACAGACAACCTTCTTACATGTTCCCCTCCAATCATTTTCTCAATTGCATTTCTCCTGATCAAATACAGATAAACTATGTGTATCTCATAATATATTAACAAGTCTATCCTACATCATTTCACTCTTGAAATGTGTATGTAGCTATAAACAGTCATCTAACCATCCATCCCCTACCCCACTGAAAATTATTTTATCAGTGGAGAAGTGTACTTCTCACATTACTAATAATAAACAGCCATCAGTTTATATCCAGTGATAATTTAAACTTTGAGTGTTCAAAGGAGATGGATTCTATATTCCACTATCAGTTGCTCCAGAAAAGTATCAAACATGCTCTCAGCAGTCACCAGGACACGATTTAGCTGTCAGTGAGTGTTAGTTGCCAAGTCATAGTTTATGTATGTGCATGTATGCTAGGGAGAGACTATTCATTAGGGACTGTAGTGAGAGGACAAGGGGTAACGGGTTCAAACTTAAACAGGGGAAGTTTAGATTGCATATGAGGAAGAAATTCTTTACTGTAAGAGTGGTGAGGCACTGGAATGGGTTGCCCAGAGTAGTTGTGAATGCTCCATCTCTGGTGGTGTTCTAGGCCAGGGTGGACAGAGCCTTGGATGGCATGGTTTAGTGGGAGGTGTCCCTGCCCATGGCAGAGGGGTTGGAACTTGATGATCTTGAGGTCCTTTCCAACCCTAACTATTCTATGATTCTATGTATTAAAAGATTTGAAATAATCTAAAGAACTGTAGCAGGTCTCTGAATAACATGGTCTCCTACAGCAGCTTTGAAACAACAATAAAGTTTTCACTTTAGTATTAGAAAAATACAGTGATGGTAATCCAGCATTAATATTTTTGAGCTTTATTGGTATTTCATAAACCATTTATGATTAAGAGAAAGGTTTGCTGAAAACAAACCTAACTTAAATCTCAACCCTATTCAGCACCCGAAATATTACAGCCAGCTTCTATAAATAATCTAGAAATCCAGATTAACTCTATGCCAGCCTGAATCAGTACATAATGCTAAAGATGGTTTCAATACAGATGCCTAACTCAAATTCTGCAGAAGACATTTTTGAGTTTGTTTTCCTTCAGTGAGTTTTCCCATAGTTGTTACATGGGATCTACGTAGTTTTAAGACTTTTATCTTGGTCCCAAGCTTATGCATCATAGTGTAACACCAAAGTCTGAGAAGATATAAAGTGTTTATAGACTTAAGCTGGCAATTTTCAATATTCCTTTTTAAAAAACAGCCTGGCTAATATAAATTCATGACAGAATGAACTAATGCAACAGCACAATCATCTTAACATCCATTACTTTGCCCCAAGATCACTACTCTCTTGTCATCCATTAAAGTTATCACTATGAATGTTACAAAGTTCAACTGTGAACAAGAACACCAAGTAATGAAAGCCCAGTGGTTCAAAAAAGATCCATCTCCCTCTTTCAGCCACAGAAATAAACCTTTAATAATTCAATTGTTGCTGTAAAGCAAGCAAACAAAAAAGCTTTCTATCCTTCCAGTATCAATACTTCAGAATTGCAGCGAAGTTGTAATTATTTTGAAGCAACCTGGCTACTCAACTTACACCCTCAATATCAGAGTAGCCACGCTGAGTACAAAAATACATCAGCTACTGCTAATGAATGATAAAGCTACACTCAATCCTAAATAAAAAAAAAAAGCTATCATGCCTGGGCATGGGCAAAATGCCCAAGAGAACTATATTCCAGAGTTCCAAAAAGATAAAGTTAGTGCAGTTTCCTCACAATCAAGGTTCAAGAAGTTCCTCACAATCAAGCCAGCTCACTCTAACCGTACCTTTCCCAGATATAAACAGGTCAGTTCTACTTACTACACCACTCTGCTGCCTCCTTTGGAAAAGACCACAAAAGTCTTCCAAATCCTGAACAAAACAAAGCAGGAGCAGAGGCCAACTGTTATCTCTGCACCAAAGCTCAGTGTATCAGTAGGCAGCCACTCTACTTTCAAGACCTTCATCTTCAATATTAATCATAGAATCATAGAATAGTTAGGGTTGGAAAGGACCTTAAGATCATCTAGTTCCAACCCCCCTGCCATAGGCAGGGATGCCTCCCACTATTGATCCAAAACCTGTTCTTATCTACTAATACAGTCCAGCAACCTGAAGAATAATTATACATTAAATGATGGTGCTTTTTCCCAACATTGCTCCTTTTGGAAAGCTTCTAGTTCTGTTCTAATGCTTAGAGGGAGTTTATATCTCTTCATATTGTAACAGCTGAACTTATCATAGTTGTAATATTCAGCGCCTGGTAGAATTATGCAGCATTGGGGTTAAATCAAGAATTGATACGACCAGGTTCTCACTGGGGAGGAACAGTCTATACATGCTTACAAAAAAAAAGAGGTTTTCTTTTGGGTTTTTTTTGAGGGTTATTTTTGTGTCTTTGTCTTTCGTGTCTTTGTTTTGTGTCCTTGATAACAGATGTCACTTGTTTATCTATTTAACTATGTTTATCTTATTTAACTATTCTATGATTCTATGATTCTATATAGCAAGTCATTTTGAAACGCGCTGTATTTATTGGGAACTCACCCACAATATCAACCACATCAGGACGGATAAGTGGCTCTCCTCCTGTCAGTCGGATCTTTTCTACACCTTCTTTCACAAACAGTTTGGCCAGAGTGATTATCTCCTGAGTAGTGAGTAGGTCTGATTTAGGGGTCAGCTGAACACCTTCCTCTGGCATACAATACTGACCTGAAACAAAGAATACAGAAATACATGGGGAAAAAATAACCAGCAGCAGTTAATCTAATATCGACGGGCAAAATGCACCAAGTGCAACTGTCTTTAATGTGACTTGGCTTTTCTTAAATACAGATAAGATCATACCCCAAATCTTAGAAGCAATCTCCTAACAATTTCCTGTTTTCCTTCAGAAGAAAATCCAGGACTCATTTGACAGGTCTCAAAACTACAACAGATCCACTTTGAAGGAAAAGCCGATCTTACTGCTATCTAACCTGCATTTAGCAACACCAAACTGACCTAGCAAGCACTGGGGCATTGCCACAGACTCTGCAGACATAATGTGTGAACACCTAGGTACAAGCTTTCATGCTTATCACACACGTTTGGTATAAGCATCCACAAGCACCATTATCCAAACCACACCAATTCCCGTGAAAGACCTGTCACTCCCACCTGTCTCTGGCCAACCCCCAGGCTTGCTCCTGCTTTCCCATCCCACCAGCAGCTCCGCCCCAAATCAGTCTACCCTTTACTGTTACTTTGTGAAGACAAGAAACAGCACACAGCCAACACAGCAGTAAGTACCCTAACTTGGTTTGTGGCCTTTGCACACCATTGTGTGCAAAGTCATTGTGCAAGCAAGCAGACACTTACACCTGAGGTTGCATTTCTCAGTCAAAGAAATTCGCAAGTAGTTGTGCTGACGCCCAAAGCTGTCTGTCAAAAAAGCAGAGAGGGGAGCAGCATGTTCCAGTAGAAAGCGTCCTCTTCCTGAGCTTTGCAATTCCTGTAATGAAAACAAGCAACTGCTAAGTATGTGAATAGTTATCCTGTCAACTTGCTGTATAAACATTAACTTTGAACACAACTGGCAATTATTATTCCATTTTTCCTCACGGGGACAGCTGCACAAGAGAAAAATGTAACTTATTTTATGTTCAAAACTGGCCACTTATTAAGTTTCACACTCTACTTAATTGCATGGAACTGTACCACACTTCTCCCTGGGCATTTTAAAATACACTTCTCTGCCACGTGTGCTACAGGTTTTTTGCACAGAATAGGAAGCAGCTTTTTTTCGATTGTGTGTCTCTTCACTTTTCAGAATCAATGAGACAGGACCACACAATCTCACTGAAGCCCTTAGATAAATGAAATCATATAGAAGGGTCCCCCCTTGTGTTTCAGTATGAGAGAATTAAAAGTTGATGGAACACTAGTGTCCCAACCAACTTGAATGTGCAAGACATAACATCTTGTTAACAGCAAACCCAAATTATTGCTGTGTACAATTATCTGTTTCAAGAACACTTCCAACATGGTCTTGCCCAAATCTATACAACAGAATACTGCCAAAAAGCTTTTCTCAGTTAAAAGATGACAAATAATAGAGGGCACAGCGTTACTCGAAGAGAAATGTATCATCCTGAACACTCCACCTGTTCAAGCCTGCATGAAAAGATTCAGAATTTTAATGATGTCTTTATTAACTGTCATGAAGTGAATATTAAAAGCAATTTCTGTCTACAATTTCTGGGTCTTTTAAAGCACAGAGTCATATATTCTAAAGCAACACAGTTTTCAGAAAGTACTGAGTATTTGCCTTCCACAATGAGGACTGATCACTTTAGGCATCAAATATCCCAAACCAGTAGCTGCTAATGGAAACAAATACATTTCAAGTTTATGCCAAGCATCTTTCAAACATCGCTACTGCCGACACCAGAACACTATAGTAAGGTCTAAGCTCAGGTAGTCCCACTGCCTTTAGCCCATGACTTTCAAATTACCATGTTATATCTCTATTTTTCTACACCTGCAAAGCACAGCTGAAAATACTCTGCCACTTTTGGAAATTATTTCAATACCTTCAGTGAAACATACAGCAGTTGAACCAATTCTTATCACAGTAGTGCAGAAAAGCAAAAGTTTACCAACAAACTTTAATTAGCTGGTGGATACTTGGTTCAGGTAGTAGATGCAAATGCCCACAAACAACATCATATAAAACCTGTCAAGTTTGGTGTCTTTTCATCATCACAGTTAAATTAGTATTTTATAGGAGGCCAATTTAATAACTCTGACAGAGGCCAGCTGCATAGCATCACAAAATGAAAAAGTGAAAACAGGACCAAAATAATTCAAAGAACTACCCTCATTTTGTCCTGTTAGTTAACCACATACAGACAGTAGCCAGCTATGAAAATTGGAAGTTAAAGGGTTCCTGAGCATACAGTGAACTTCATCTCCAGTGAAGGAGAAGATACAAACCTGTTCCTGGATACATGGTGTTCACAGGTTTAAAAGGAGGAAGGAGGGGGGAGGGTGAGAGAATCAGCTGCAGAATTGTGCTAAGTTGGATCCACGCTGGCTAGTCTTGATAGGCTACAGCAGGCAAAGGATTAAATACAGCTTTGACATAAAGTTAAGATGCAGAATAAGGAACCAGACAAAATTACACATTAGCTAGTATACAAACCACTTAACTGAGCAAAAGTCATTATTTTCATCTAGTGAAAAACAGAGCTGTGAAACCTCCAAACATACTAAAATTGGCATGTATAAGATGATGCCAAGAGACTGGGCAAAAAATCACACAGCTGCGGCCATCATCTCCCTGGCTCTGGTCATCACTAGTAACCACAGGGGCTAATCCTGCACAGTATTACAGAACAGCCCTTGAGAGAAGTCCAGAAACGGTCAGCTAAAATGATGAACAACTCCGATACGCTTTCTTAAAGCATTTTATTTTGGAAGCATTTGTAAGATAGATTTGGGGGTGGGTGGAAGTCAAAAAAAACACCCTCAGTGACTAGATCAGCCAGGCAAGCAAAGGTTACCTGGGGAGAGTTCCAACTTCAGCCATCAGGAGCTGCAGCTATTTTGATTCCAGCTGTGCTAACAGCACGGCTGCTGCTAAATTTATAAGCAGGAGCAGTCTTTCTTGGCAGCACAATCTTTCCACTAGCCTCTAAACAATCCACTACACTTCTTGATCTAAGCAACTTTGTGGTTAGATAAGAAGATCCCTAAAAACATCCCTTGCAGAGGGGTCAGAGAAGGTAAAGGAGACAAAGTGGCTGTTTCAAAGACCAGAAAACACCTGTTTACCCCTGATAAAACAGAAGTTCCATGAATTGCTTTTCTGCCACGAGAAAGCAATCTCTTTCAGTTTCTGTTTTGTAGTGGTGGCCACAGCAGCAGACAGATAAGGCCCTCCCCAGGCCTGGCCTTTCCTCCCTGCAGCACCAAAGGTGTCAGCAGCAACCCCTCCACAGCCACGCACACTGCTCACACCTACAGAGTTTCCTACATCTACATCTTCTCCAAAGTGCACAGGCAGCACAAGCCATCTAGGTTTTAATACAGCCTGTGCACCTGCACATTATGAGCTCTGCACAGCCTTAGTTTCCCCAAAAAACTAACTTCTAAATGCTGTCTTTATTGCGCTTACTGTGCGTTCACTATTTCTGTTTTAAACTGCACAGCTTTCTCACCTGGCTTAATTTCTGATGTTCTCCTTTCTTTTGTTTTGGAAAGGTGTTCACATTCAAGAGGGAAAGCACTCTCACACTTACTAAAATTAACTGAGCCTTTCTTGTAGAAGCACTCCTCTCTTTTTTTTCTCAGTATCTCATTTTTGCACCTTTTTCAGGGCCAGGCTTTCCTACCCACTCCTCCTGATGACAGAACAGTATGAATATCCTTGCCTCCCCGTTTTAGAGTGCGCCTTACAGGGAGGGAGTGAAGTGAGAAATACTGCCCTTCATTAATTTCTCAAAAGTGAACTGTGCAGAACAAGTATTAAAAGGCACTCAGCAGGCAGTTGGTGTCAATATACTTTAAAGTTCCTGCCAGAAATAACATTTGTTCTCCTGCTGCAAAATAGCCAGTGCTGGTATGGGAAAAACCAGAAACTTTTCCAGAGCTACTAGAGTTTCTTTCTGTCTTTTCCAGCTTCTTTTTGTGTACAAAGATGGGTTTGTCTGTGATGGAAAAACAACTGGAGAGGGAAATTTTTAAGCTTAGCTCAGTTTCTGTCCAGTTTGATGTCAGCAAAGAGGAATTAGGAGACACTCGAGTTCAGTAGCATCAGTCTGAGCTCCAGTGGGAGTGGATCCTGTGTTACCAAAACTGCCACTGCACCTAGCACTGACGCAATTCCACATGGAAGGCCAAATATCAGAGATGGAAACTCAGCTGTCTTTCTGGTAACTCAAGGGAAGGATGAAGCACTCCCTCAAGTAGCCGCATGAGTAGGATTTTCTGAAGGGGAAGAACAAGATGAGGATCTAGACTTGAAGCCTTCAGAGAGCTTTCAGAGCAGGAAGAAAGCAAAAGCTTCCTGACACAGTTACCAGGCTGAAGTGAAAGGGTTATTCAATTCCCTGCAGTTGGGAAAGATAGGTGGTTGTCGATATTTTAACCCACCAGTGCCCAAGCACAAAACTGTTTCACTTAAAAGGGATGGTTATAATCTCCAGTCTCCACACCCCTCTCTCCATAGTTGACAGGAGACACTTCTGCACATCAGAGGCAGAACCTGACACAGTGGGCTTTATCTCATCTGTGAAGAAACAGTTTCATTCTCTGGGATGTCAATCCCATATTCTATATTAGTAGTGAATGAATGAGAGCTTAGATGACTGCATCTAGCAGTTATATTTTGACAATCTGTCAGCCCTTCAGACCTGCCAATTCGCCTGTAATTTCCAGGAGAACTCTTCTAACAAAGCAGCAAAATTGGAAGCTGTCACCAGAGGCATTAATAGCCACCAGGAACACCACAAACTGACAGATACTGGAAATGCTCAGTTAAACACAAGGGGGAAGAGAACAGAGCTGTTATTTATTTATCAAACTGAAGATCGAGTACTATACTTTACCTTTCCACTTTCACCTTATCCCCAGCAACACTTGTGCACTGTGAAACAGTAATGCTTGCAAACACTTCTGCACAGGCCTCAAGGATCACCACAACATGTGTACTTAACGACACTGCCAGTGCTGCTCCCACAGCCACTGCCTCTTTCAGCTCCTGCAATCCTGTTGGGTTTGTGCACCAGCGCTGCCACCTTCATCACACTACCTAACACTGCTGTGCCAGTATTACGGACACCACTCAGCAAAAGCTCTTCTGTTTCATGCCTCACCTTTAATACTGTAATCTGTAGGGAAGTAGTGACATAATGTCCTTGTTCAGCCTGGAAATTAAGACAACCACAGAGGCTGAAATGGGTCTAAATAGGCCAAGTGCCAGTATGAGGTCTGAGCTGAGAGTCCAAAACAAATGTTTTTGTGAGGGCTCAGCAGCTGCTGCCCAACAGTTGACCCCACACAGTGTGCTAGAGTTTTGGTTACTGGCACAGAGAACACTGCTCACCTTGGACCAGCTACCCACAAAATGAAGCTCCACGACACAGAGTTTCAGACATGACTGGCCAAAAACAAGGGCCATATGAGGTCTTCCTAGACAAACTGCCTCTGCCTTTTATCCCAGCGGTGAAGACTTCATGGAGGCCATGTTAAATTTCAAGTGGTTCTGTTTGAATAAAAGGAGCTACATGAACAGATGGAGGAAGCTGAAATGAAGCTTTGTATCAGGATGGAAGACCTTTACTGGAAATGATACAACAAAAGCAGGAAAAAAACCTAAGTTCCTTACTATTACTGTTCTCGAGCCTCACTATCTTAAGACTCCTCTCATCTTCCTCCTTCGTCTCAAAAAGTTGGTGGTTTTGCATGCAAAGTTCCAGCTTACAATAAAAACAATAATAATTTAAAAAGTACAATGCACTTTTTCTATTTTACTGGAAAATACAGTGTTGTAGTAGAAATACGTAATCCTGTATGATTTTTTTAACTTGAGAACATAATTTGTACAAGTATCATCATGTGTACAAGGTAACAAAGGAAAGTCTGGTGCTATCCTGTCAACTGTGAATTAGTCAAGAAATGCCCAAACACAATCAACCAACCATGAAAACGCTGCTTTCATAGAGCCTGTTGCTACCTGCCATTATGTAGCCTTCGAAAAAGGGACTGCACTCCACCCTGCACACATCTCCAGACTGACAATTGTATCTTAAATACCAAGATACAAACAAGCTCAAACACTGCAAAACAATCCAATAGTAAGCTGATCCAAGTTCTAGGGTTTATTTGCAAACAACTTAGGATCAGCTTCCCAGACATATCTGATTTCACCTTCAAAACTGACACAAATTTTTACAGTCTCAGATTTGCCCAGTAAGGTTATCTGGTCAGTATAATTTCTATTCTATAAATACATCCATTTTTATCACATATTTCATATAGAGAATATTTTAAGAACTAAATGGACATTCAATACACAAATAAAGCTATTAAGTCTTTCTGCCAGAGGGAATCATTTACCAAGCATTCATATAAAGTGTTATTACAAATAGCAAATGCAGGAGGATACAGAATAGACAGTATACATACATTCTTCACTATCTCAAAAACCAGCACGCAGCAACAAGCTAAAAGAGTCATAAACTGAACATAAGCTCACCACACAACACCAACACAGTAGCTGTACCGACCCCCCTGTTTATAATCTCACCTAAAGACATATAATGGACACCAGCTTTCAGTCATCTCCTGAAGCTCCCGAATCACAGAGTCCTTCCTTCCATAGCTAGAAGGACCATTTTAAAATGGGATTAAACACAGAATCTCTTCTCCCCTTTGCACCCCTGAACCCAACTGAAATCTCATGAAACTAAACAGAATCCAGGAACACTTTCAGAACCAACCCAGAAGATGGTCAAGCAATATTCACACTTGCTTTGAATGTCTGAACATCCCATCATCTTAAAGTATGTTTCACTGCCCTATGGCTGTAACACTAATTGCTCCTCTCTAGAGACGGATGCTGGGAGAGATTGAGAACAGTGATGAGCAATGAGTATATTACCACTGTATAGTTACTAACTTTGCACTGTCTTTACTTTTGCATGAGCTTCCCGAGTTCTCATGCCCTGCAGGATATCACGAGTACTCCAGCACACCTGCCTCAGTTACTACGCCACACACAAATCACCCACCCCATTCTCCAACTGCTGTGGCTTTCATCCCCTAAGGGAACAGGGCTTTCAGAGATGATTGATGTAACCAAGCTCTCTCAAAAGTATTCCTGAACGTATGTTAGAACTACTCGGTTCATAAAAAGTAGTTAAATAAAAAAAAAAAAGTACATGGCTTAGAAAAAAGGAGAAGAAATTCAGTAGCCTTTCAAGACTCCTGAGGCAAGTAAGCATTCAATAAAGCAACGCACAACTCCATTTGGATCTCTGTAAATAAATGGTAGTGAATTCATTCAATTTTGGTGACACAAAGACTGTCACTAGTAGCTTTAGCTTATTGTCTGCTCGTTAAAGTCAGCCATGCAATTGCAAGTAAATCAATAAATCATGTCCCAGCTGGGATTACTCCGCCTATCATGCTCTATTTCTGATATACAGAACCTTTGCCGTTCTGTGCAGCTTTTTCTCCTGCATTTGGACACCAACAGATCAGATCCACCTGAGGATCAAAAGTGAAACTAGGAAAAGCTGGATCAGGACAACACCTGTGCTGATTTCACATCAGGGACAGAACAAACAGCTCGGTCACAAAGTTCCCATGACCACTCAAACAGAGCACAACGACCAAAAGCTGACAAACCGCTTGATTTTGAGCTAGGCAAGAACAAATGCTGTTGTGTAACCTCTTCTTCAAACCAGGCGAGCACACAGAACTGGTTCAGCCCAGAGCCTGAATGTCCTACTTACTGCCAAAGAAAAACGACATTTCACCAATGTAAGGCAATAGAATTACACATTACTACACGTTTTGTTGACTCCAGCCCCGCCCCATATAATCAAGTCACGTTCACCATACAAATCACCTATCGTTCTGGGACAGGTTGCAGAATTAAGCGTGCCTATTGGAAACTGCAGGTCGGTTTTGGCGCGCCCAGCCTGGCCGGCTGCCAGCTGAAGCCCCCCCCCGCGCTGCAGACCGCTATGGCAGGGGCACTCCGCTCGGGCACCCCGGCCAGGTCAACCCTCGGTTATCACAAGCACAAACGACGTCGTCTTAATTTTAACTGCAAGGCACCGGACGGGGACTCCAAACCTCCGGCAACGGCATGGCGCGCCTCCCCACGGCAGCAGCACCCTCCCGCACGCCCCGGCCACCACCTTTCCCCCAAGCCCCCTGCTCACTCCCGGCTGACCTCACCTGAGCCGCGGCGGCGCGAGCCCGCACTGGCGCCCCGGAGCTGCAGGCACGGAGCGGGCCCGCCCCGAGCGCCCCCCGCAGGAACACGGTGCCGCCGCGCCACCCCCACCCCGCCGCCGCCATGCGGCTCCGCCGGCCCCCAGCGCAAGAGGGACCTCGACCTCGCGACCCGCCTCACCGTCACTCAGGGGAGGGCGGCAGCCAATCAGAGCTGCCGCTGGTGCTGCGCGGTACGCCGGGAGTTGTAGTCCGCTCCCCCCAGCTGGGCGGGCGGGAAAGAGCCGTGGTGCACGTCCCTACGCTCTGCGGTAGGGACCCAGGGCAGCCGCTGAGAGCGCCATGCCCCTCAGGAGCAAGGGCAAAGCCTGCGCTGACAGCCTTTACTGTCTGCTTCCGCCACCCTTACCTCAGCCCACCAAGAGCCAGGTGTAGAGCTCGAGGCCTGGGGCCGGGAGGCCTTTATGGGAAAGGAGGGTGTTGGAGGGCTCACACAGTATGCGTCCCAGCAGGGACAAGCAGAGGATAAGGATGCACGGTTATCCTCAGCTGGGAACATTTCTGGTAGAAACAACAGCTTCAACCTCAGTCCTGCCCGAATCTCAAGTAAAACCTGTAAAGCGTTGTGAGAAGATGGCCACAGGAACTAAGTGGGGCATAAGGGGTCTTTACGGGGCATAAGAAAACAGTATTTAAGTTTTCCAATCCATTATATTTTCCCCCACACTCCCAGTGTTTCACAGACAAGGGGCCTTCTAGCAAAATGTTTGGTGGCCCACTGTCCTCTGCCTCTGGGCAATGGGTCTGCAGAGCATGGTTGCCCGTTGCTGAGCTGAACTTGAGGCACTTGTTCGAAACCTAATTCAGGCGTGAAAGGAGAGGTTGGGTGGCCAGAATTTTCCCGGATCCCTTTCCTGAATCATGTCAGCTACTCTTATGAAAAACATATCTTTCCCTAAGTGACTTTTACTGCTCTTAGCCTTAGAACTGTGCAGCTGTTGTATTGCTGTAGCTGTGAAACCCCATAGCTTTATACACGATGTTGCTTTTATGATAAGTCTTCCAGTTTCAATACTTTTCCATTACCAAATTGCTGTGTCAGGGGTATTTGCGTTTTCAGCTAGTGGTTGCAAAAACATTAATGATTCTCTGCACAGTCCTTTAGTGTTTGACCTGTGTATTACTTGTTGATGTATGAGTAACTGGGCCTTGTAATTGCTTCTGTCAGCCATTATTTCAGGACATAGTTATATGTGCTGAAATGTTTAGACAGGTTATACTTAAATCTTTGCTCTGTAGTAAAACACCTTCTTCTGTCCAATTCAGTCTTAAGAATTTAGACTTTAGACTTTATTCAGAATTTAGTCTGGATAGAAACTGACAGGAAAACCTAATGCAACTTTTTTTCCCCCTCTTTTTTATTTCTACCCCTTCCCCACCACCCCCCCCCAAAAAAAAAAAAAAAAAAATCGTATTACTCTCCTCCTTTGCTGTATTTTCATTGATGTCTTCCAGTTTTTTCTGCTTACAGCAGCAAGAAAAGAAAAGTGATCTTTTAATGTTACTAAGCTCATAGCGATGAAATTTTTGGCATTCTCTGAGCAGTATCTAGCAGCATGCAGAGTAATGGGCTGTAGAATACCAAGAAATCCAGCTGATCCTATATGCTAAATCTAGCGGGTCCCAAGAAGGAGCGTGAAGTTGATGACAGGTCTAGAACACGAGTGTAATAAGGAGCAGCTGAGGGAACACTTAGGAGCATGGTTTAGTTGTGGACTTGGCAGTGTTTGGTTAATGGCTTTACTTGATGATCTTAAAGGTCTTTTCCATCCTAAACAATTCTGTGATTCTACTCTTCCATATTTTGCACAGCTACACTACAGAAAGGAAATTAAGAAATGCATAAAAATAGAATCTGACATAAGTAGAAAAGAGGAAAAAAGGAAGGAAGTAAAGAAGAGAGGAAGAGGAGAAAGGCAGAAAAGAAGAGAAGGAGGGAAGGAGGGAAAGAAAGAGAGAGGAAAGTAAAGAAGAGCTGTGAGCTTGACCTTATCATTTATGTATGACCATACCTTTTTCTTTTGGCTTCCTTCCTTTGCATGAAATATCATCATCACCCTTCAGCATTACTCAATTGAGGAACAATAACACTTTGTGCCCTCCTGTTTTTGTCTAGAAATTCTGTGCAGGACAGCTACTGAGCTTTTGTTTATCTGGAGCAGGATTGCACAGTTTCACCCTTTATGCAATGTTCCAGGTAAACAGGCTGTTTATGGGCTGACCACAACTTTTCTGAGTGCTTAGTATGTTTAATTCCCGAGAACTGGGAAAAGAAGGAATATACTACACACAACAACCCTATCTAGTAAGGTTGACACAGACATAACCAAAGGAAGGTTTAAACAAAGTCAGGCATTGTCTTAGTTTAACTCTGGGGGCTTATTCTGCCCCAGGCAGCTACTCCAGGTTGTAGGTTTGGGGTTAATCTGTTAGCATGTCTACATTTTTTTTTCATATTTAACTGAATTCGAGGAAGCAGTAAAAGGAGTGCCTGAGTGTCAGTAAACACCAGGAGACTTCTTATTCCTTTCCTACAAATGACCTGGACTACCGATGCTCTCCCTTCTCCTTCCATGAGTAACTCCCATTCATTCCTCCTTTCCACACTAAAGAAATCCTGCTTAACTTTAGGAAGTTAACTGGTATGTGATGGCACTTTAGGTGTCAGCACCATTGACGTTACAGGCTTAAGGCACTGGATGAGTGGGTGATTCTCAGACCTGAGAATTCAGCTGTATTTTGGACAAAACAAATCAGTCCTTGGACTTTATCTACTCTAAGAGTAGATATTATACCTCCTCTTTTCCAATACAGCCGGACATTTGATCTTCTGAAATATTATGAAAATTTTCCATTTCATTTACTTTGAAGTGGGAAATTTCGTCAATAACAGCAAAAAAATCCTCCACATCCCAACAAAGCAATAAGCAAGATCACAGATTTTCAAAGCTGTTTTTGTGCTGGATGAGTTTGATGTGACTTGAAAATTGATTAAGTTCTGTCAAGGCTCTAAAGTATACCTGTTTTGTTCCTTTCAGGATTAGGTGGTAGTGTTTATGGCTGGGTTCTTAATCTGCCTAGGAAAGTTTTTTTTCTCCTTATTTCTTATTGTTGAAACAAGCCAACTTCCAGTTGTTAAACATTCCATCAAGGTAAGTGAAACTGTAAAAAAACAGCTCTCTGAGAAAGTTAATTTGTATCCAAAGAGTTATATCAAGTTAGAAAGTCACAAGGCAAAAAATGGAACAAAACAAAATAATAAAACCATCAGGGCATCTTTATGGGCTGTTGGCATTTTTGTTTTGTAGATGCATATATCAAAGACTGTGCTTTTTCAGCTACCGTTAAGTCATTTCTGGATTTAGTGTCCCACAGATATTTCTCTCTTTGTCATTTCAGATCCCCTAGGCACTTCAATTGTGTTCAGTTCTTGCAAATCACAGTAAAGAATTGTGATTAAGCATACAAAATCTCACTGAATATTTCCATCTTTCTCATCTTTGGCTGTCATCTTGTAAAAGAAAGACAAAAAGGAGCTGTTTGCAGATTCACTCTGTTCTTTCATCTCCTCTTCCCAGTGTTTTCTGCATTGTCAATTTCTAAGCTGTGTTTCCAAAAAAGGTGAAAATACGGCAGTGCCTTGGAAGAACTTTGAGTTTTTAGAGAGAGGATTATTACTGCCTCTGCATTCTTTAGTCACTTAGATGATGGAAAAGTGGGTTTGAGATGCTATTTTTAGAGAAGAGAATTCTGCCATTCACCTTCATGTCAGTGATTACAAATAGGTAAAATAATGTAACAGAAAATCAAGCCCTTGAGAGGCTGATCTGAACAGTGGTATCCTTCTTTCCCCTCAGTTATCTAAGGAGCATTGATTTAATTAGTCTTATCAAATCCTTACACTTCAATATAATAACCTAAGTTACATCCTTACAGCAGCTTAAGTCTGAACACTGCCTTAGGTATTAAAGTTAATCCTTTCTCAATACATTGGCTACTGGAAATCCCTTTCCTAATATGATCCCAAGATGTATTTGTCTTTTTGAAGACCATATCATACTGGTGGTAATAGGCAAGTATGACTAACAAGTAAACATACGATATTCTGTCATTTCATCACTAAGGAATGAGCAATAATGCGTGGTGTAAATACATGACCTTCCGTTTTGTGTGCTTTGATTTCGTCTCATTTCTCTTACTCAGGGCTCCATAGTAATCCAGTTTTTCCTGTCTGGTATTCAATACCTCCTCCGATTTGCTAATCGCTGCAAAATCTATGCAGCAAATTTCATCAGCACACCAGATTTATGAGCCAGCATCATTAGTAGAAATATTTGACAAGAAAATTCTGAAGACAGGTACTGAAATGCTTCACTAGCTATCTCTTTCTAGGCCTTCTCTTTCAGGAAAATATTATTTGTAATTTTTAGATAGTGCTTAACCAGCTGAGATTAAACTAATAAACCAGTTGTCTGAATCACACCACTAGTCCTTTCTTAAATAGAAAATATCCTATCCTGAAATATCATGGAACCATTCAAGACTAGAAGGGATAGCTTTTTAAATAACCTTGCCACCAGCCTAGGGTCAGTTATTTCTCTATTGAATGTGTGTACTTTCCATATCTATGCAGTCATTTATATAACAGTCTTGCCTTTACTGCAATTTCAAAAGGAGTATATATGCAGAACAGGGAACAAGATACTATTTATTGTTTGGTTATGTATCAATTATCTTTAGTTCATACCATCTCCATACATAGCAGCACCATTTTTTTCATTATTAGTTTGTATTTCTACAAATATGCAACATTTTACCTTTTTATTTTTTTTTTAAACTGCAAGTTCTGACACACATTTATGATTTCTTACTATTTTTGTACTTCCACTTTTTTATCTCCAGAGCATAACTTTTGTTTCTGCTTTCCTCCTCACCCCATTCTCATTCCTAATATTCTTCTTTAATTGATTCTTATCTCTGAATCCCATCCTTCCAGATTATTCCCCTTGACTGGGTTATAACTAAGAGGTGGGATTTATCAGCCCAGATGCAACTGTCGTCCAGGTAAGGGCTATTCAAACTCATCAGGATCAACCGTGTCCTGTGAGGTCCTGCAAGAGTAGGCACAGAAGGGAAATAAAAGCTCTCTTAATTCCCTGAATAAATTCCTTTCTCCTTTTTTCAGGATAAGAAGAAATTCTTTTCAGTATTTTATATGATTATGCTCTAACAAATTTCTTTACTCTCCTATTATTTTGTCCTATTAAATTAAAACTTGGAGCAGATTCTCCTGGAAGGCATGCTAAGGCACATGAAAAACAACGAGGTGCTTGGTTGGGGGAAGAAATTACGGACTCCACACAATTCAATGTGAATGAAGCAGAAGCCGTTTATTGCTTGCAAAGTTCGCCTTATATAACAAAACTCCACCCGTTCACGCGATCAGGCAAACTATGATTGGTTGCATGCACTTTTCACGTGCCCTTTTACAGATTCTGACTGGTCCTTCACATTTACGTCCGGTACAGCCCAGATCCGGGTCTCAAACCACGATGTCCTATATACTTGCTGCTTCAGCCGTTCCACTTCCTTCTTGCTGGGGCCCAAGATGACTGTCAGCACCCTCATAGAGGCCTGTATCATGGGCCTGGCTCATTGGGAATCCACTGTTAGTAAGACGCATGTGCACAGCTGGTGAAAGCCAGCATGGCTTCACAAAGGGGAAATCCTGCCTGACCAATTTGGTGGCCTTCTGTGACAGGGTTACGGAGCTGATGGACAGGGGTAGAGCAGTTGTTGTCATCTACCTGGACCTGTGCAAAGCATTTGACACTGTCCCACATGACATCCTTGTCTCTAAATTGGAGACACATCAGTTTGGCAGGTGGACCACTCGGTGGATAAAGAACTGGCTGGACGGCCACACGCAAAGAGTAGTGCTCAATGGCTGAATGTCCAGCTAGAGACCCGTAACGAGTGGTGTCCCTCAGGCATCGATGTTGGGACCGGTCTTGTTCAAGGTCTTTGTCTGTGACATGGACAGTGGGATTGAGTGTGCCCTCAGCAAGTTTGCTGATGACACCAAGCTGTGTGGTTCGGTTGATATATTGGAGGGAAGGAATGCCATGCAGTTCTGGTGTCCTCAACATAAAAAGGACATGGAACTGTTAGAACAAGTGCAGAGGAGGGCCACGAAGATGATCAGGGGACTGGAGCACCTCCCATTTGAAGATAGGCTGAGAAAATTGGGGCTGTTCAGCCTGCAGAAGAGAAGGCTGCGTGGAGACCTCATAGCAGCCTTCCAATACCTGAAGGGGGCCTATAGGGATGCTGGGGAGGGACTCTTTATTAGGGACTGTAGTGAGAGGACAAGGGGTAATGGGTTTAAACTTAAACAGGGGATGTTTAGATTGGATCTGAGGAAGAAATTCTTTACTGTGAGGGTGGTGGGGCCCTGGAATGGGTTGCCCAGGGAAGTTCTGAATGCTTCATCCCTGGGGGCGTTCAAGGTGGGGTTGGACATAGCCTTGGATGGCATGGTTTAGTGGGAGGTGTCCCTGCCCATGGCAGGGGGGTTGGAACTCGATGATCTTGAGGTCCTTTCCAACCCTTACTATTCTATGATTCTATGATTCTATGACCTTGACACGCTTGTGAGGTGGGCTGATGCCAACCTGATGATGTTTAACCATGCCAAGTGCAAGGTGCTACACCTGGGTCAGAGCAATGCCAGGCACAGCTACAGGTTGGGCAGAGAAGAGATTCAGAGCAGCCCTGCAGAGAAGGACTTGGGAGTGTTGGTCAATGAGCAAATGAACATGAGCAGGCAGTGTGTGCTTGCAGCCCAGAAAGCCAACCGTGTCCTGGGCTGCATCAAAAGGAGTGTGAACAGCAGGTCGAGGGAGGTGATCCTGCCCCTCTACTCTGCTCTCATGAGACCTCACTTGGAGTATTGTGTGCAGTTCTGGTGTCCTCAACATAAAAAGGACATGGAACTGTTGGAACAAGTCCAGAGGAGGGCCACAAGGATGATCAGG
Organism: Amazona ochrocephala; assembly: GCA_039720435.1. Lineage (NCBI taxonomy): Eukaryota > Metazoa > Chordata > Aves > Psittaciformes > Psittacidae > Amazona > Amazona ochrocephala. Next base: position 107,117,829 of record CM077878.1, read on the forward strand.
GGACTGGAGTACCTCCCATACGAAGATAGGCTGAGAAAGTTTGGTCTGTTCAGCCTGGAGAAGAGAAGGCTGCTTGAAGACCTCATAGCAGCCTTCCAGTATCTGAAGGGGGCCTATAGGGATGCTGGGAATGGACTCTTCATTAGGGACTGTGGTGAGAGGACAAAGGGTAATGGGTTCAAACTTAACCAGGGGAAGTTTAGATTGGATATGAGGAAGAAGTTCTTTACTGTGAGGGTGGAGAGGCCCTGGAATGTGTTGCCCAGGGAAGCTGTGAATGCTCCATTGCTGGTGGTGTTCAAGGAGGGGTTGGACATAGCCTTGGGTGACACGGTTTAGTGTGACATGTCTGTGCCCATGGCAGGGGGGTTGGAACTAGATGATCTGAAGGTCCTTTCCAACCCTAACTATTCTATGATTCTATGATTCTAAATGTGAATTCTGTTTCTCTGGGGTGAAATGGCAAACCATTCCTGAGTTATACAGCAACGTCTAGCCATACAGCAGAATCAGCTGTGTATGTTTTTGTCGTGGTTTAAGCCTAGTCAGCCACATTCTCTCTTGCTCCCTGCCTTTCCTCCCCACCGCTGCTCCCGGAGGGATGGGGAGGAGAATCAAAACAATGTAACTCCCACAGGCTGAGATAAGAACAGTCCAATAACTAAGGTATAACACAAAACCACTTCTGCTACCACCAATAATAAGAATGATAAAGGAAATAACAAGGGAAGGGAATACAACCGCTCATCACCCGCCGACCGATACCCAGCCTGACCGAGCAGTTTCCTTCTGGGTGACTGCCCTCAGTTTATATACTGGGCATGACATGCTGTGGTATGGAATACCTCTTTGGTTAGTTTGGGTCAGGTGTCCTGTCTCTGCTTCCTCCCGGCTTCCCCTCTTCCCTGGCAAAACATGAGACTCAGAAAGTCCTTGGTCAGGGTAAACATTACTGAGCAGCAACTAAAAACATCAGTGTTATCAGTGCTGTTCCCAGGCTGAAAGTCAAAAACACAGCAGTGCACCAGCTACTAAGAAGGAGAAAAATGACTGCTACTGCTGAACACACGACAGTTCTGAATAGTGGGGAAGAGTGTGTGTAGAAAGGCAGGTCTTGACACCATAAACACTTCAATACCTTTTCGGGCACCCTCACTAAATGTTTAAGTGTTTAACTTCCCCTTGAGATACTTTTGCCTTTTGGATTTGCTTGGCTGTACTTCTTTGTTCATGCATGCAAAATTTTACTCAGACTTATGTGAGATCTCCCCACCGATCAGAGGACACGTGTGAAGGAGTTCGCTGTATGCCGAGAAAGCACAAGTCCAGCTGTGATAATGCTGGCGTTTCAACTTTTTTTGCAGGACCTTTGATAATGATGCAGAAAGAAAAGTCTATACAGTTCACAAGTTTCTCAAAGTGGTTTTGTGCAATGACATAAGTGAATCTTGAATCTACATTGCAAAAAGACAAGAAAGCTGACATGTCTAAAATGCCATCTCAAAGAAAAAGAACCCCCCCCCAACTGTTCTCTGTTCTCTAAAGTAGGTACTGCATCTTTATCAAAGGCATTTTTCTGAACTCTGCCAGAGATGAACACTAACAAAGAAAAACATCAACTTTCTGTTCTTTGGCCAAGTAACTATTAATGGTAAAATGATCACTCAATCATGAAGACCTTTCCATTATAAGTCAAGCATCTTTCTGACTGTAAGTCTATGCAAGGCCACCAAGTTCATAAAAGACCTATTTTGTAAATGTCAAATTCTACTTCTTTAATGCCAAGGTTTCAGGGGAACGTATCAAGAGCAATGAAGGTATTAATATATCTTGATATATTTCCAGCCTGCTCTGTGGAGTTGGCTAAATAATGGGTTATTTGATTTTGTTCAGTGGCTGTTAGACATGTCCCAAAAAAGAAAGGCATGTTGGCTTAGATTAACAGAGAAATTAATATCTGTTTAAAGAAAATAGACAAAATACCATTTTGTATAGTGTAAGAATGTTTCTTTTGACGCCCCTCCTAAGGGAACTGTTTCATTTCTGTATTTGTTTTTCCATTTAAACTTGAAAAATAGGGGTGTTCGATTTTATTCAAAAATATGTTTGTCATGTTTTTGAGAGGTTGCAGAAAAAAAAAAGACAATTTGGAAAGCTTAATATTTTTTACCCCCTTTTTGAGGAGTGGAAACTGATAAATTTGATCCAAAGAAAAATGTTCTTCTAGTTTCCACAAAGCAGCACAGTTTGTTACAGTTATTCATCAACATTTCTTTTAAAATGCAGCTGTAATTCTTACTGTAAAATAAGTATTTTTTTATTTATTGTGCTTGGTTTTAGATTCTTTTTTTTTTTCTTTGTTGGGGTGATAAAACAAATTTGCGATTTAACAGACAAATAACTTCAGCACATGCTCTGATCCAGAACAAAGAAATATGCATTACGAACTTGGCTCAGATGAGCAATCTTATACTTAGAAATGAGCCTGAGACAGCTGAGCTCTTTCCACTGAGGCAGTTCACATAATTTAAGCACTAATGCACCATCCTGTAACAGATCAGTGAGACAAGGCAAAAGATGCAGAAGAGTTGGAACAGATCTGGAGAACCATAGATCAGATGATAAGTAGATTTGTAGTAGTAGCCCATAAATGGGCTAACTATTATTATTAGTTAGTTAATTCAGTCCTAGCTGAACTAAAAAGGTGCTTTTTGAAGTGAAAAAATAAACCCCATGTGTTTGCAGCTAGGTGGTGCCATAGGCTTATGCAATCCCAACCAAATTAGTAATGCTTTGTAAGGGGTCTTCCATTCTACACGATACTTTATAAATGCAGGCTGTGATCTAGAAGTAAGAAACTGCTTCAGAGAGTATGTTTTCCTGTCTGTTGTACTGCAGGAATACTAGTCACTTCAGAATTATTTCCTGTCCCATGACACCCCCAAATCAAATAGAAATTACAGCAAGGCACCTCCTTGGAGCAGCAGCATTGAGGTAATAATGGGAAACTTCAGTGGCAGAGGAAGAGATGTGTTTCCTGAGAAATACGGAAACTCAATACGAGCTCTAAATCAAATTCATGCTTACAAGTACTAGACATGAAATAAGATCTACCAAAAAAATGTGCCAGATTGTCTCACTTGAACTGGAGTAGAGCAGTGTGAAATCCCAGGAGAAGTTACAGACACTGATAATTTGCTTTAATGCTTGGGGTCTTTAGCTAGTTCTGCACATAGACTCATAGAATCATAGAATAGTTAGGGTTGGAAAGGACCTCAAGATCATCTAGTTCCAACCCCCCTGCCATGGGCAGGGACACCTCCCACTAAACCATGCCATCCAAGGCTATGTCCAACCCCACCTTGAACGCCCCCAGGGATGAAGCATTCAGAACTTCCCTGGGCAACCCATTCCAGTGCCTCACCACCCTTACAGTAAAGAATTTCTTCCTCATATCCAATCTAAACTTCCCCTGGTTAAGTTTGAACCCATTACCTCTTGTCCTCTCACTACAGTCCCGAATGAAGAGTCCCTCCCCAGTATCCTTATAGGCCCCCTTCAGGTATTAGAAGGCTGCTATGAGGTCTCCACGCAGCCTTCTCTTCTGCAGGCTGAACAGCCCCAACTTTCTCAGCCTATCTTCAAATGGGAGGTGCTCCAGTCCCCTGATCATCCTCGTGGCCCTCCTCTGCACTTGTTCCAACAGTTCCATGTCCTTTTTATGTTGAGGACACCAGAGCTGAACACAGAACTCCAAGTGAGGTCTCACGGGAGCAGAGTAAAGGGGCAGGAGCACCTCCCTTGACCTGCTGGTCACACTCCTTTTGATGCAGCCCAGGATATGGTTGGCTTTCTGTGCTGCAAGCACACACTGCCTGCTCATGTTCATTTTTTCACCAACCAACACCCCCAAGTCCTTCTCCACAGGGCTGCTCTGAATCTCTTCTCTGCCCAACCTGTAGCTGTGCCTGGGATTGCTCTGACCCAGGTGTAGGACTTTGCATTTGGCATGGTTAAACTTCATCAGGTTGGCATCAGCCCACCTCACAAGTGTGTCAAGGTCCCTCTGGATGGCACCCCTTCCCTCCAACTTATCAACCGAACCACACAGCTTGGTGTCATCGGCAAACTTGCTGAGGGCACCCTCAATCCCACTGTCCATGTCACCCACAAAATGTTGAACAAGACCGGTCCCAACACCGATCCCTGGGGGACACCACTCGTTACTGGTCTCCAGCTGGACATTGAGCCATTGAGCACTACTCTTTGCATGCAGCCATCTAGCCAGTTCTTCATCCATTTTGTGGTCCACCTATCAAATTGATGTCTCTCCAACTTAGAGAGAAGAATGTTGCGTGAGGACAGTGTCAAAGGCTTTACATAAGTCCAGGTAGATGACATAAACTGCTCTACCCCTGTCCATCAGTTCTGTGGCCCCTTCATAGAAGGCCACCAGATTGGTCAGGCAGGATTTCCCCTTTGTGAAGCCATGCTGGGTGTCACCAAGCACGTTGTTGTTTTTCATGTGCCTCAGTATGCCTCCCAGGAGAATCTGCTCCAAGATTTTGCCAGGCACAGAGGTGAGGCTGACTGGTCTGTAATTCCCTGGGTCATCCATTTTCCCCTTCTTAAAAATGAGGGTTATATTTCCCTTTTTCCAGTCGTCGGGAACTTCACCTGACTGCCATGGTTTGTCAAATATGATGGACAGTGGCTTAGCAACTTCATTTGCCAGCTCCTTCAGGACCCGTGGATGGATTTCATCCAGTCCCATGGACTTGTATACATTCAGGTTCCTAAGATCGTCTTGAACCACATCCTCTCCTACAGTGGGCCCATGGGATACAGCCCTACAGGGCAGGGGGGCCCAAGACTGTTGGTTGATATTCAAGGATCACCTGCTGCAGGCTCAGGAGCGATGCATCTCAACTAGAAGGAAGTTTAGCAGGAGGGTCAGGAGACTTCCTTGGATGGATAAGGACCTGCTGAGGAAAATTCAAAGGAAAAAAAAGGCTTATAAAAGGTGGACACAAGGTCATGTGACTTGGGAAGAATACAGGGATGTTGTCCAGGAAGCCAGGGACCAGGTTAGGAAAGCTAAGGCCCACTTGGAATTAAACTTGGCTAGGGATGTTAAGGATAACAGGAAGGGATTTTATAGGTACATTGCAAATAAAAGGCAGGCTGGGGACACCGTGGGCCCTCTCCAGAAGCTATCGGGAGAACTGGCTACCATGGACTTAGAGAAGGCTGAGGTTTTTAATGACTTCTTTGCCTCAGTCTTCACCAGCAAACACTCCAACCACACCACTCAAGTCTTGGAAGGCAGATGCAGGGACAGTGAGAATGAAGACTCTGGGCATGCTCTAGTGAACCCCCTCCTGAATAATACATTCAAATTTTGTTCTTTACCCTTAATAGTTATCCAATTCTTCCAGATACTTTTCCTTGACTCCCCTAAACTCCTCAAAAACAGCAAGTATTTCGTTACAAAACTCCCACAGAAATGTTATGTAGCTAGGGGAAACAGCAAGCTAAGTGCATTTATAAGGTTTATTTTCCAGATGGTGTACTTTCATACTGCTCCCGAGTTTTACAGTACTATTGTAGCTGAAACTTTTCTGTGCTTCCTACCAATTCAGATTTTGAGGTTAACTTCTAATTTTTAAATTAGTATGTAGCACAGTATAAATGACACAGAGTACAAATGCATCATCACTACATGAATGTGCTTGATGGAGCATTTGAACTATGTAGCTCACCAGCTTGAATACAATAGCACAATCTGAAGACAACACAATTATTAGAAGGTGGAGTTGAGCTGAAACAAGACGTGGTTTTCTTAAATCTCTTTCCATATAACATCTCTCTAGAAGTCAGTTTCATCTTCTCTGTTACTCTGGAGATTACTGCAGTTCATGTAGTTGGTCACAGTCCCTTTGGAAGCTGTTCATTAACGGACCAGGAATGAGACTCAATTTGAATAGAGATTTGTCTGAAGTTCAGGTGCCAAAGGTTCAATGAGCTATTGAGACCATCTGTCTTAAAGTGGCAAGTGTCTTCAAGAGGCAAAATTATGCCCCTGTTTGGGCCACAAAAAGGACTGTTAGTGTCTAACTCTGAAATCACCAAGTATATTAAAATTTGGGGCTTCTCCCTGCGCTAAAAGTGTCTCACACTCGAATTTCTTTGCTAGGGTGCCTTTTCACAGAATCATAGAATCATAGAATAGTTAGGGTTGGAAAAGACCTTAAGACCATCTAGTTCCAACACCCCTGCCATGGGCAGGGACACCTCCCAGCAAACCATGCCACCCAATGTGGGTGTAAAGGACCATGATGTGATGGATTTCTGAGCTAGACTAGCTGCTGGGAAAGCTTTGAGATAGCAGAGGAATGTTGCTGGGAAAGTTTTGGGACTATTGCAGAGAAAGGTAGGCAAGATAAGAAGGAAGAAAGAAGCGAGAAGCAAGCATCCAATAAAGGCAATCAGTGGGCAAGATATCAACCAATGAAGAAGTGAAGATACCCACGTGGGTGGTGTAATCTAACCAGTTGTATTAGCCGCTCATACATGCGGGTACTTCGTATAGCATATATCAACCCTGGACCTTCGGGTAATAAACGATTTTGTTTCCTAACCAGAAACGGGGTCCGTGACTTATTCTCCACAAGCCAAGGCTCTATCCAACCTGGCCTTGAACACCACCAGCAATGGAACATTCACAGCTTCCCTGGGCAACCCATTCCAGGGCCTCACCACCCTTACAGTAAAGAATTTCTTCCTCAGATCCAATCTAAACTTCCCCTGGTTAAGTTTGAACCCATTACCTCTTGTCCTATCACTACAGTCCCTAATGAAGAGTCCTTCCCCAGCACCCCTATAGGCCCCCCTTCAGATATTGGAAGGCTGCTATGAGGTCTCCACGCAGCCTTCTCTTCTGCAGGCTGAACAGCCCCAACTTTCTCAGCCTATCTTCATACGGGAGGTGCTCCAGTCCACTGATCGTCCTCGTGGCCCTCCTCTGCACTTGTTCCAACAGTTCCATGTCCTTTTTATGTTGAGGACACCAGAACTGCACACAATACTCCAAGTGAGGTCTCACGGGAGCAGAGTAGGGGGGCAGGATCACCTCCCTCGACCTGCTGTTCACACTCCTTTTGATGCAGCCCAGGATACGGTTGGCTTTCTGGGCTGCAAGCACACACTGCCGGCTCATGTTCATTTTCTCATCGACCAACACTCCCAAGTCCTTCTCTGCAGGGCTGCTCTGAATCTCTTCTCTGCCCAACCTGTAGCTGTGCCTGGGATTGCTCTGACCCAGGTGTAGGACTTTGCATTTGGCATGGTTAAACTTCATCAGGTTGGCATCAGCCCACCTCACAAGTGTGTCAAGGTCCCTCTGCATGGCATTCCTTCCCTCCAACTTATCAACAGAACCACACAGCTTGGTGTCATGGGCAAACTTGCTGAGGGTGCACTCAATCCCACTGTCCATGTCACAGACAAAGACCTTGAACAAGACCAGTCCGAACACCGATCCCTGGGGGACACCACTCGTTACTGGTCTCCAGCTGGACATTGAGCCATTGAGCACAACTCTTTGCGTGTGGCCGTCCAGCCAGTTCTTTATCCACCGAGTGGTGCATCTATCAAATTGATGTCTCTCCAATTTAGAGACTAGGACGTCATGTGGGACATTGTGGAATGCTGTGCACAGCTCCAGGTAGATGACATCAACTGCTCTACCTCCTGTCCATCAGTTCCATAGCCCCATCATAGAAGGCCACCAGATTGGTCAGGCAGGATTTCCCCTTTGTGAAGCCATGCTGGGTGTCACCAAGCACGTTGTTGTTTTTCATGTGCCTCAGCATGCCTTCCAGGAGAATCTGCTCCAAGATTTTGCCAGGCACAGAGGTGAGGCTGACTGGTCTGTAATTCCCTGGGTCATCCATTTTCCCCTTCTTGAAAATGGGGGTTATATTTCCCTTTTTCCAGTCATCTGGAACTTCACCTGACTGCCATGATTTTTCAAATATGATGGACAGTGGCTTAGCAACTTCATTTGCCAGCTCCTTCAGGACCCACAGACGGATTTCATCCGGTCCCATGGACTTGTATACATTCAGGTTCCTAAGATGGTCTCGAACCAGATCCTCTCCTACAGTGGGCCCAGGGTCTTCATTCTCACTGTCCCTGCGTCTGCCTTCCAAGACTTGAGTGGTGTGGTCAGAGCATTTGCTGTTGAAGACTGAGGCAAAGAAGTCATTAAGAATCTCATACTTCTCCTAATCCAGGGTAGCCAGTTCTCCCGATAGCTTCTGGAGAGGGCCCACGTTGTCCCCAGCCTGCCTTTTATTTGCAATGTACCTATAAAATCCCTTCCTGTTATCTTTCACATCCCTAGCCAAGTTTAATTCCAAGTGGGCCTTAGCTTTCCTAACCTGGTCCCTAGCTTCCTGGACAACATCCCTGTATTCTTCCCAGGCCACCTGTCCTTGCTTCCACCTTTTATAAGCTTCTTTTTTCCTTTGAATTTTCCTCAGCAGCTCCTTATCCATCCAAGGAAGTCTCCTGGCCCTCCTGCTGAACTTCCTTCTAGTTGAGATGCAACACTCCTGAGCTTGCAGCAGGTGATCCTTGAATATCAACCAACAGTCTTGGGCCCCCTTGCCCTCTAGGGCTGTATCCCATGGAACCGTACTAAGCAGGTTCCTGAAGAGGCCAAAGCCTGCTCTCTTGAAGTCCGGGGCAGTGAGCTTGCTGCATGCTCTTCTCACTGTCCTTAGGATCTCGAGTTTGACCATCTCATGATTGCTGCAATTAAGGCTGCCCTGGAGCATCACATTTCCAACCAGCCCTTCCCTGTTGGTGAGGATGAGGTCAAGCATGGCACCTCTCCTTGTCGGCTCCTCTATTACTTGCAGAAGGAAGTTGTCTTCCACACAATCGAGGAACTTCCTGGATTGCTTTTCATTCTCTTCTTATGATGGAAAGCTCTGTTCTTTCCTCCTCTTTCTACTACTTCTGCCTTCCTCCCTCCTTCTTCTTGAGACACCACACCACGTGGAACTCTATCACCAGTAGATAACCAATTTGTCTTACTGCAGGTGATCCATTCCTTAGTGTTCACTCTTTACAGTTCCATAAGTACAACATTTGTATCTTTCAGTTATAAGGCTGTTGTGTTTATTCTGTGCTCTTTACTTATTTGTGCCTTGATTATGTAGTTCCTTCATATAGTGACATTTGCAGTGAAAATGTGCACTGATGAATTGTATGGAAAATTGTTACCTACTGCTTATCTGTACTATCTCTTGCTTATTTTTATGCCTTTACAAGTCAAAACTCCCTGAGTGTAAAGGAATTACTAATGCCATTAGAAACTCCATTATTATTATCACAGGGAACCTGAGCCAGACCAGAGAGTTATAGAAATGAGGAAGGTTTCCATTTGTGCTTCTAATCACACTTGCAAGCTAGTGTGTGACAATCTGGTACCTTGATGCCTTACTCAATGAAGGAGAAATCCAGTGGGATTTTTACTTAGACTCTGGAGATGTTGCACATACAAACCTGAGAATGCAGTCCTTCACATGGTGCAGTCGAATGGGGTATGCATCTGTGGGCTATGACAGGCTGCCCTGCCTGCCTCTTTCTGTAAATGCTATGCAAGTTTCCATCTTTATGGTGGCCGGCTAATGAAAGTGTCAGAGCACATAATAAGCCCTTCTTGGAGTCTCTTTGTCACTGTGTAGCCAGTTACTCCTCAGAGAATAATGCTCTGGTTTTCAGCAGAGCTTCTCTTATGCCATCATCTTATAGCCAGGTGTTGGCCACATGCTGGGTCATTTGTTATGCCTGGTCTTGCATAATGCAGCGCTTTGCACAGGCTTTTGCCAGCTGATTTGAAAGAGTTAATTGTACATGTACAGCTGTAAATACAGAGTAAGTCAGTTCATAGTGCTGGAGGACAAATAGACTTACGATGGTCATTCTGTTTTGTTCTGGTTTTTTTTTTCTCTTTAAAAAAAAAAAAAAAAAAAGGTACGTATCAGGGAAGTCTGCTGTCAACATGCCCTGTAAATGATCCTCCTTGCTGCTCTTTGTATTATATTAATTTTAACTCATTTTTAGTGGAGCTAGCCAAATGCATTGAGCCATTTCAGCGTTAGAGTAGCCCATACCCATTTCCCTGCTGTAGTGCAAATTGCTGGGATATCTAAATATTACAAAGCTTTCAGAGCTAACATTCAGATACCTAACATCAGATATGCTATAGATAATAATCCAAACACTAATTGGAAAATAGATCTCTTATATAAAGCCAGGTAAGTTTATGTAACTGAATGCCAGAGATTCGTTTTCCCTAGTAGAAGAGCTTCAAAACATGACAGATGTAACTTGTCTTGCGCCATGCAGCATTTAGGAGTACTGCGCACTGTGCAGCAGAAGCGGAATTTGGAGTCAAGAGTTCATTTGTATTACATCTTGTCTGCTGTAATACAGAGGCAGCTGTCAGATGGCCAAAGAACTGTTACAAAAAGGTAAACTAACTGAAGGCAAGTCCCTCCCTCCAGCTGTATTTCTAGGTTGCAGGAATACAGTAAGAACAGGGAGCATCCAGATATAACACATGGTGTCATACCTGTAATGCCCTCCTTCACCTACAAGGGCAAATATGTGAAGTCAGCAATGATGGAGTCATTGAAGACTTCGGAGAGTGGCTGCTAAGTAGGTAAACTTAGATGAAGCAATTTTGTGTCAATAGTCATTCAAAAGACCAACAAAACTCAGCAAAAGGCAGTTCCTGTTTGAAGGAGGGTATGCAAAAACACAAAACCAAACCAAAGCCTACCCATAGACACAGATACAGAAAAAATAGTTGCTTGCATGATAGATTTGAAAAGTGATAACTGTTTAATTTGTACAGACATCCAGTTTTTCTGCCACTTCTTAAAATCTTTCTGGAACAGTATCAAATGTTCTTCTGCCTTTCTTTGGTATTTCCCCTTCCTTCTTAGGGTTTCCAATGAACTATGCAAAACCTTCAGAAGTTTTATATAATTGGGGCTGTTCAGCCTGGAGAAGAGAAGGCTGCGTGGAGACCCCATAGCAGCCTTCCAATACCTGAAGGGGGCCTATAGGGATGCTGGGGAGGGACTCTTCATTAGGGACTGTGGTGAGAGGACAAGGGGTAATGGGTTTAAACTTAACCAGGGGAAGTTTAGATTGGATATGAGGAAGAAATTCTTTACTATGAGGGTGGTGGGGCCCTGGAATGGGTTGCCCAGGGAGGTTATGGATGCTTCATCCCTGGCGGCGTTCAAGGTGGGGTTGGACATAGCCTTGGATGGCATGGCTTAGTGGGAGGTGTCCCTGCCCATGGCAGGGGGGTTGGAACTCGATGATCTTGAGGTCCTTTCCAACCCTTACTATTCTATGATTCTATATACACATTTTGTAAATGCATTCAGATTTTCCCTCTCTACATATTTTATTAATTTAAACTTTTCTCTCTACCGCTTCAGTGCAAGACCTTTCTCTATTATCATGTGAGAGCTGAAAACTTGTCTGTATCTTTACATCCTATCAGCTGAAAAACATTGCCCAACTTCCTCACCTGCCTGGCTTTTAATTTCTCCATTCTTCTACCCAATTTAAACTCATACAGCACTTAGAGATCACATTTACATCAAAGACACTCCACAGAATACCTCTGTATGGTGTTCATGTTCTGTACATTCATCGAATCCTCGCCCACTCCGTTTGGAACATATGCTATTGAGTTTCTCCTTCCTTTCAAAACACCAGGAGTTAAAGAAAGAGAACCTGCTTTTAAAAGCACAAATGTTTGTGTGTGTTCAGCAAGACACTTTGCATTATTTGGATGGTTTCTCCTGTTTATCAGGAAGGCTTGCATCAACTACAAATGAAAACAACATCAAGCTCCAATGGACTGAGATAGTGACAAAAATTGAAAGAGAGCTAGAAACCTTTTAAAGACAGTAATAAATGAAGTGATGCTTCTATCTCCTATCATTTGAATGACTCTGCTAGAAGTCTAACATATTTTTTGTGCCCAAGTCCTGATCAGAATTTTGGCTTAAAGAGAAAAGCAACAGTCAGGTTTTGAATGCTGGGGTTTTTTAGTTTCTTCCCCCAGTACAGACTACATGAAAGCCGTTTCCACCATCTTATTTTTGTATATGACCTTCTCTTCTGCCCCCACATATGCATCATGTTATATTAAATTCCCTGGGACCTGTACACCCGGGAAGTGCAATAATAGGTCAATGCTTTATTTATAAACTTGGCAAATGCATATACCATTATATTATCTCAGCTGGGCTAGTTCATTTCATTTCACCTCATTTCTTGTATAACTGAAGTGTTTTTTCCATCTACCCTCCAATTCTGGCAGCTGCCTCTAATCACATTCTCTTTTGCTGTAATTCTCCTATGGGTATATACATCGGAGTCTATAATAAGCTTATCAGCAGCAGTTGTTTGTGTTCCTATTACCATTCACTAACTGACAGCATTTTACTTTTTAAAAAGATGACTGGTCAGTGTGGCTTCAGCTTTGTACAGCATGGGGAAGTTTGCAAGTTATGGTATCTTCTGTCTTTGTCTTGCAGCACTTCATTATCTGAGTCCAGGAATTTCTGTTATGGTTGTCTGCCATACCTCAGTTGTGATCTGTATTTTTGTTTCATATATAGTACTTTCATAGCTTCTGCAGTTGGAAACAATCCATTAGCTGTTTTAACCTTCCCCTTCTTTAGATCACCATTATTGTCTCCATTTTAGAGGTGGAGAACTGAGGCAGAGTGGAGAGTAGAGGAATGTCCCTACAAACTCAGAGGGGAAAAAAAAGGGGGGGGGGGAGGGGAAAGATGAGGGTGTCGGGCAAAGAAGATTCAAAATGCTTTGATCATGCTCCTGTTTTCTTCATAATGCAAACATGGGCCATCAAGAAGGCAGTACGCAATTTGCTGACATTTAAATGAATGTTTTCAGTGAGCTGTCACCACTAATGAGATGATCAGTGAAAGAGACAGCAGAAACGAAAATTGGAGATGCAGGAAAGAGAAAGCCTGCTAATAGCCAGGCTTTTGATTTAATAGAAGAATGGCAGAAGAAGCATGTCAAGCAGCTGACATGACAGAAAACAAGAAGTGCAAGGCAGAACACAATACTTTGAATATATAAAGGCAATCTGCAAGTTAAGAATTAGAAGAAAAGAAAATACTCCGCCTTGATAGTCAGAAACGGGATATACAATAGTTTCTTACATAAAATTGTAAGTTTGGAATATTTCCTTATTTCCATGTTAATACACCTGATATTTTCTCCAGAGAAATGGCTGACACCTGGAAAGATATACAGCAGAGAATATATTTCACCTTTGAGAATTCTATGAGTTGCCATCAGCTGACTTAAAATTCCCCTGCCAAAGAACACTCACTTAACAAATCCAAATGAGTATCTATAGAGTCACTTGTTGGATATTTAACTTACACTGTTATTTGTCACTACAATATTCAGGCTGGGACTGCATGATGAAATCGGCTGAGAAAATTGGGGCTGTTCAGCCTGCAGAAGAGAAGGCTGCGTGGAGACCCCATAGCAGCCTTCCAATACCTGAAGGGGGCCTATAGAGATGCTGGGGAGGGACTCTTCATTAGGGACTGTGGTGAGAGGACAAGGGGTAATGGGTTTAAACTTAACCAGGGGAAGTTTAGATTGGATATGAGGAAGAAATTCTGTACTGTAAGGGTGGTGAGGCCCTGGAATGGGTTGCCCTGGGAAGTTGTGAATGCTTCATCCCTGGCGGCGTTCAAGGCGGGGTTGGACATAGCCTTGGATGGCATGGTTTAGTGGGAGGTGTCCCTGCCCATGGCAGGGGGGTTGGAACTCGATGATCTTGAGGTCCTTTCCAACCCTAACTATTCTATGATTCTATGATTCTATATTAGCCTGGTTTCCCTAATCCATGCAATTTAAAGTAAGAAATAAATTGAAAGAAAGCAGCAGAGAAATATTTTAGCTGGGTACCATTTATTCTGTTCTATGCTAATCAATCCCCGCCTTTGTTAAGGCACTTTGTAAGTCACTTAAGTGACTCGTTTTTAACACTGTGCTGTTAAACTCGTGCTGCATAGTGCTTTGTGTGACCAGGCTCTAGCTTGTGTTAGTCATTGAATCCCATGGTTTAGAAGAGACTGAAATTCAGCAATGCTGTCTCCCTGAAATAAACACTTATTAATGTATCCAAATATGCAATAAGAGAGAGAACAAACTTGATTCTAGTGCAAATTCAATGAGGTCAATGGAATAACTCCTGTGCAAAACCACCATGCAGCCGGAACAGGACCCCAGAGTACTAATAATTATTATTTCCTCATCAGATCGAAGTTCTGGGTACATTGCGCTGCTACTTGCTGACCACTTGGTCCAGACTCCTCTTTAGGGTAAGTCCAGTGATTTCAGCAGGATTTAACACAAGTTGCAATGGTAGGAATGCATGCTTACTGAGTAATACACAGCAACCTGCAAAACTGGAGACCCCTGTGTTAAGTTATAAAGATAGTTTGCAAAGGCTTCAGTGGGCATATTCATTTGAATTGGGAGAATTCACAGAACCCCTTTTCCAAAAACGAAAGAAAGCATTCCCTAGACTTCCCATTATAGGCACTGATTCAGGAAGACATTTAATGCATGTTAAGGATTTAAGCTTCTTCACTGAAGTCAACAGGCTTTCCATAATAATTAAGCTATAGACATGTTTATTAGTTATTTCCTAATCAGATCTATTTTACCCACAATATGTGCTTGCCTTCTGCATTGTACTCTTTAATCTGCTTGTATATGAGAACAAAACCAATATATTTGGTAAAACACTTGAATGCTTGTTCTTTTTCCACTCCTATAACTAAGTCAAGATCACAACTAAATGTTTCATGACGTATCACTCAAAAAACCAACCCAAACTCACCATTGGCACTATTCATTTATTCCAGAGTAAAACTGAAGACAACTGCAAAGACAGCCTCCCTTTATTTGTATGTTATTGAAATGGTTGAAATTATGTCAATAAAGATTTAAATATAACTTGAAAGGTCTTGCATCTTGGCTTGTACCTTGAGATTCATGTGCTTTATCAAATATTACATCAGGTTGTACTGCTTATTGTTGTTAGAAAGAACTCATGGGATTCTTTTTAGTATATCTTGAAGGAGGGGCAAGGGGGAAGCGGCAAATAAACTTTCCAACCTCTAACTCTCTTATGTACAAGACCAACTAGCTGTATTAGTCTGCCTTACAGGATGCAACTACATACAGTGAATCTAAATATCTGCTAAAACCAGAGCAAACTTTCTCATTTTCCCTTGATGTATACACAATTGTTATTCATTTGAAAGTTCATATCTCTCTGCATTATTTTTTTTTTTAAAGGATGAATACAAATTCAAATCTGAAGATTCCCTCATAGTTGTTATTTTCTCAGCCTGAGATTGTTCTATTTCACTTCCTTTAGGCTCTTAACCACAACTACCTTGTTTGTTCTAAGATTATCAGAGGTTTTGTGATTGCAATATTTTAATTAAATATCATGTCTGTCATAAATAACAAAAAAAGGATTTGACTCATTTCATCTGCCTGTATTAAGCAGAACTGCAAACAGAATGGACTGATTTTTGTAAAGGAGGAAGAAGGCAACAGAAGAATTAGAACAGAGATGGAAAAAGAGCACTTCTTACATTAAAGAGATATATTCCAAATTTGTGTTACTGCCAAGAGCCACAAGGCACATGAACAGGATAACCTGGTCTTAGTTTGGATGTCTTTCATTTCCCTCACCAAAGTAAAGGAAACGCATAAGCTGGTTCATGGTCTGATGATGCACTCTATGCCTCTTTTTTGTAGTTGTATGATTTCATGCATGTTGAAGACCTCTGTGCTACTTACATATTTGTCCTGCTAAGAGGTCCCAGTTACATACTTGAGGGATTGTGTGAAGGCGTCCCTGTTCTCTGTACAGCAGACAAACCTGCTGCATAATCTACATACAAACAGAAAACTAGGATCAGAACTTTTATCCCTTATCTCTAAAGTGTAGCAGCCCTTACAGTCAGAATTAAGCGACAGCTTTGATGGCCAGAGTTAAAAGTGTTCTTGGTGCCAGAGGCTAGGAGGAAATATCACTTGTAATTGAAAAGATCACATCATTCCACAGCCATGGGGAAAAAGCCCCCTAAAGTTGTTTTGGCCTGTGCAATGCATGAAGAAAAACACACATTTGTTCTAGATTCTAACCAGGATGTCCATTTTCTCCAAAACCTATCACAGAATTTCAAAAATCATGCATTTGTGTCTTTAGGTCCCGAGTTACCCTAAACACGGGGACTTTTGCTGTCAGGCTAAGATATAAAGAGTAGATGTTGAAGACAGGATGATAGTCTGAGAAGCACAAGAAAACCAGCAGGCTTTGCTCTATGTGAATTATAGTGCTATATCTATCCCCACATTTTATCATCTTTCACATATTGTGAATAAAGCAGGACTGACCTTGAGAAATGCCTGTTTATCCTGCAAGATAACAATGCTTTGAATTCCTATACAGACTCACATCTAAGGAATTCAAGAGCTTTACAAATGTTAATCCATTAAGTTTCAATGTAAGGCATTCCCCTAAGACAGGTGTTTTTAATTACTTCCATTTTACAGAGCAGAAGCAGGCAAGGCATAGGGAGATCTCACCACATTGTTTGCAGGATAACTTAGTAAATTGGAGCCCAATCAGGGAGAGAAACCGAGTTTTGACACTCAGGTCTCTTTCCGCTTCAATGCCTTCAATAATTTTTATTTTTGAAAAAAGAAGAGAGCCAAGAGGGAAGTTTTAGTAAGGGGATGAACTGGTTAGATTTTGGCATGAGATTACACCATAGAAGAACCGGACATAATCTTTGCTACATGGATCAACAGTCAGACTGCTGCCCTGAATATCATTAAGCCCCGGGGGGGGGGGGGGGGGGGGAAGAGGAGAAGAAAAAAAATGAAAACAAAAAAGCAGTATTTACCAGATTTCCCTAAAGGATAATGTAGGAATAAGTCTCATTTCTTCACCTGAAGCAAGTAGCAGTGTGGAGACAGCCCATTTACCTGATATCAAGAAACACCATAATCTCTCTTCGTTCTGCTGTTCCTAAGCAATCTTTTTTTGATGCAGTTGTAAGCCAACATGATCCCACTCTTACAGTCCCACTCTCTCCATTCTATTCTTAGGAGTTTCATATATTCCAGAGGAGGCAAAAAGTATCACGAAGCAACACGTAATGCTATTTATACTTTTACAAGAAGAAAGAAAAAATAGTTTTGATAAAGAAATGGGTCTTGGTTATCCCTCTTCTACTAGAGCGATTTAGGGTTCCTTTTCTCCAGTGTTTTTTTTTCATAATCTTATGGAAAAGTAGATGCTCACATGTATACAAACAACCTTCTTTTCTCCCTCACAGAGGAAGAAATTGCCCTTCAGTGCACTTATTTGAACATTCATAAATTCATCTTTCCCCCCCGAGCTCCTCACTCAGTTCTGTGTGATGCATGCTGCTTATTTGAAATTATTGGAAACTGATTAGCAAAGTACTCAAGTTATAGTTACAAGGAGAGGGCAATATATCAATAATAGGGATATGCACAAGTCTTCCTCACATAACCCCTGAGCAGGCATGGATAGTTATGGTTAGAATGGGTAGGAGTACTTCTACCCATGTGAGCATATGAGTAGAGCATCCCTGTCCCATGTTCAGTGATCTGATCCTAGCAAGGACGTTCAGCGTTAAAACACACCTCTTGATAATGTTATTCTTTGCAATAATTCTGAATAATCTTATCCTTTATTATATCTAACATCTTAAATCTTATTATCTTCCTCAAGTAGCTTTTCTGTGGTTGAATCACAAAACACTGCATAGCTGCAATCACTTTTTTTTCGTTTAGGTCTGCATCATCATGTCTTTCTCAGCCCTTTTAAACATTTCTACTACACAGAATTTCTCTTTGAAATTAAGTCTGGCACTCTGGTTTGCACAGCACTGCTGTCTCTCTGAGGTATTTGCCATCAATCTGGACACCATAGTCTTAATAAGATAGATATGTTCCATCTCTCATATCTCATTCTTTTTTTTAATATGGTGAAGATCACTCTGCATATAGCAACATTTAAATGCAGTAACATTTGTTAAAATTACTTTCTGGAAATGCAAATCTCTGATCACTTGGGAATCCAGGGATGCCTTGTTGTGTATTATCATAGAATCATAGAATAGTTAGGGTTGGAAAGGACCTCAAGATCATCTAGTTCCAACCCCCCTGCCATGGGCAGGGACACCTCACACTAAACCATGCCATCCAAGGCTATGTCCAACCCCGCCTTGAATGTCGCCAGGGATGGAGCATTCACAACTTCCCTGGGCAACACATTCCAGGGCCTCACCACCCTTACAGTAAAGAATTTCTTCCTCAGATCCAATCTAAACTTCCCTTCGTTAAGTTTGAACCCGTTACCCCTTGTCCTCTCACCACAGTCCCTACTGAAGGGTCCCTCCCCAGCATCCCTATAGGCCCCCTTCAGGTATTGGAAGGCTGCTATGAGGTCTCCACGCAGCCTTCTCTTCTCCAGGCTGAACAGCCCCAATTTTCTCAGCCTATCTTCATACGGGAGGTGCTCCAGTCCCCTGATCATCCTCATGGCCCTCCTCTGCACTTGTTCTAACAGTTCCATGTCCTTTTTATGTTGAGGACACCAGAACTGCACACAATACTCCAAGTGAGGTCTCACGAGAGCAGAGTAGAGGCGCAGGATCACCTCCCTCGACCTGCTGGTCACACTCCTTTTGATGCAACCCAGGATACGGTTGGCTTTCTGGGCTGCAAGCGCACACTGCCTGCTCATGTTCATTTCTCATCGACCAACACCCCCAAGTCCTTCACTGCAGGGCTGCTCTGAATCTCTTCCCTGCCCAACCTGTAGCTGTGCCTGGGATTGCTCCGACCCAGGTGTAGGACCTTGCACTTGGCATGCCGGAGAATAAACACATCATTGAGACCTATTCGCTCCAGGAACAAATAACCCTTAAGAGAAGTCGTACCAATGCTTTTATAATGCAGCAGCTCTGGCAGAATTGGCTATCAGTGCTCACCTTTACTCTACCTACCTTTTCCAGCCTATGCATCTTTGGTCTTCCTTGCCACAGACTTGAGTTAGTACCAGAGCCACTATTTAAATATTTTTACATTAGCAATGGCAGATACCAAGCAGCACAGCATTTGGATGTTCCTGGGCAAAGAATGACCAACAGCATTTCATCTGGTAACCCGAATCCAATGTACGCTAACTATGCTTTCCTTTACACTGAACTATATTGTCTGTCACTGTGTGATGCATTTGCCAAGTGGCTCCAAACATGCTTACATATTAGGCTATGCACCATCTGATAGGCACATCGATCACTTATCTGACATAGGTCTTCCCTGCTGGCTTTAGAGGACTTTTGGCCCACAAATGCAGTTTTGGAAAATTGTGCATATATACTGATCGTAACTTTAACCTTTATCAGGTGAACTATGGATATCTATTTTTGCTGGTGTTACTGAATTCATTGTAGATCTCTCCAGTAGCTGATAGCTTGCCTGCTAGTTGCCGTGCATAATTTTGATGATCAGTTCAACCCAGGTCTGCAATGTCACAGGGCTGATGAGAATAATAGCACACAATCAAGAAACCAAAGTGTGCTGTAATAGACACTAGAAGACTGAACAGAAATTCTTTGTACTGCCATCATTCTGCCACATTCTAACTTTGCACTGCAAAGTCGCAATCTTAATAAAATCCTTTTCACTTTTTATAGTGTGTAGATCTAATTTACAATCAAGAGGGAAGTGTACTTGTTGCTTTCCTAACAATGGCATTTAAATCAGAGAGCCTGTGCTTTATTTTGAACTACAAAAAAATCACAGGGCAACAGTCTGAGCCTGGGGAGCTCTAGAGAGGCCTTTGGAGATGGGGTGGACATAGATGTGACAATTGGTTTCCATTTATTTATTTGCCCTCCTTACTGAACTCTGTCCTGTGTTATTTTCTTATACTCTCTGTTTCTACATGAGTTGCCTTTCCTTTCACCTCAGTTTCTTTCTGAATTTTAATTTGGACCTTTTATATATTTGGGGCTCTCTTTTATATGTTTGCTCAACACTTGGCACAGCAAAGCTCTGATCTCAGCTGGGAAAAAAATGTTAAGTGTTGCCTGCAAGATGCAGAGTTTAGAAAGAAGCCCCTTGTAGTCTAGCTTTATGCCATACAAAACAATGCCCTTAGAAAAGCATTTAATAGACTGCAAAATTATCACTGTTAGCCAAGCTATTTGCACTTAGGTCGACAAGAATAAGGATTTGAATGGTACGTATCTGACTACGGCAGCTGCACTCCATCTTCTTTGCTTCTCTGCTGAAGAGAGACACTTGTGGGAGTAAGCAGCATTTCCATATTGTAAACACTCAATTTTTAGTATGTGCCATTAGCCATGCAAGGAAAATGGAGGCATCAATTCGTGTTTGGCTTTGTATCCCATTAATCACAAGGCTAGTCCTCCATTTTTACTTCCCCTTCCTCCCCCCCAGTTAGGAGGGGTCTGTTCTACCACAGTCTGTGAACAGCTGCAAAAGGCAAATGATCACATTCCTGTATTCCTCCAGCCTGCCTGGTACCTGTCACTGTAATTTGATAGTGGTGATGAATGTTGGGCAGTGACACATGCAAAGCTTTTAAGAGACTGAACTTTTGTGACCGAGGCCAAGAGCTCCCTGCCCACCGGGGTTGGAATAGGTGAAACTTTTCCCCTGTAGCACTCCTTATCGGCTCTTCTCTTGTTATTGCTGTCAGCTCATCCCCAAAACAGATCGCGTGAAGATGCAGTTTTCCCTGTGAGCCACTAGATGGCCCGAGATCTCCTTGGTTCAACATTTCTTCTGACAACCAAAACTGTTACTAGGAAGACGAAAAGAACCGCGTCCCAGCTAAACCAGGAGAGCAGTAACATGTTCGCTTGTGGGGAATATTTTTGCGATTAAAGTAATATCTGCTTTATAAATGTATTCAGTTCAAGCGCTGAAAAGGAAAGCAGTATACATATTAGGGAATTTATCAATATCCCTGTTGAAAGATGGCTCCTCCAGGCCATGATGGTAAAAGCCAACAAATTAATGTTACAGAGATGGAAATCTCTCAGTTGCCCCAAATAACAGTCAGTTCTGCAAAAACTTAACATTTCTTGCAAAGGTATCCTCAGAAGTGCAGAGCACTTAATATAGTTGAGCTATGGTGTTACTGCACAGTGGTATAAGCTAAAGTAATGCCACTAATGTCAGTGGAGTTATTCTAGTTTGCATCAGTGTGAAATGAAAGCAGAAGCCCTCAAGGCATGGGGCACATTTACCCAGATACAGCAAAGTTCTTAAATACATACTAGCCTTTAATTCCTTGCAGGGAAGCTGCTTGCTGACTATGGCAGGAGTACCCTTCTACTTATGCATGCATGAGCTGTGCTCTGGTGTGACCAAGCCCTCAGTGCACAGTAGCACAGATTGTGAAACGGCTGTGATTCACTGAGCAGGCCTTGCCTTGCCAAACCTAGATAATCAGTAGCTACCATACAGCATGCTTGTCCTGCAACTGAGACATAACTGAGTTATGTATCTTCTTTTTTAAACATGATTTCATTCTTGATCTGCTCAATGGGTACCTTGGGGTACATTTTAGTGAGGTAAAGACACCAGCAATTTCTCAAGACACTTAAAGATTGTAAATAAATATTTGTTATATGTGTTTTCATCTCAGGCTTGAGGATTCTGTCTGAACTATTGTGAGCTGGCTGAGATTCCTTGACATCCCTTGGCACTCTATTTAATGAGGGAGAATTCATCTTTTTTAATACAGGTGCTTCTACCTTAGCATTTCAACTTAGGGAAGACTGTTTTTTAAAAAGTGGGGCTTGCAATGATCAATTGTTCTACTCGAAGATACCCAGCACATTGGTACTAGAGGTGGAGAAATAGAAAAAATATCTGAATGCCTACCTTTTTGCTTTGAGTGACCCATCTACATTAGTACACCTGCAAAGCATCACCTCACTTTACTCTCTGGGTTCTCTGAAGAGCTTGGGGGATCCCCACTACAGAAGAAAACTCTTCTGAAAAAATTGGTAAATCTGCTCTCAACTGAACAATTTTTTCTCATTTCTACAAAAGCAATCATCATATTAAATCAGCTTTGCCTCATATGGCAAAAAAGGATATTGAGACAGGCTTACCTGTGCCAAGTTTTTAGGTACCACTTCTTCTGATATTAGAATGCGTTTGTTCGAGGCTGTAGCTTCAGGGGATTGTAAGAGCTCACTTTTCCTGGGAACTTCAACAATAAATCACTAAGCAAGTGGTTCTCAAAATTAGCTAGCACAGGGACAAAACTCAGCCAGGTGCAATGTTTTGTATAATTACTGTAATCAGGCTTACACTTGTGAGTTTATACATTATGTATCCACCCACCTGGATTCTGCTCAAGGCATGACCTTTCTGAGTGTGAAGGGTGAAAACAGCTTCATGACCTGAAGACCGTATTTTTCTCAGCAAGACTCAGAATGTGCTGTCCCTTTGAGAAATGTTATATTGAAATTCAACTTCACAGAAAATAATCAGCTTATTTAGAAGTCACTTTGGGTGCATAGATGTTGTCTATTTCCTGGAGAGTTCTTCAGTCCTTAACATGAATGCACTGAAGAGTTTGCTAAATTGAGGCCTACTTGTGATAAATAGACTGGTTAAACTAATTCATAGAATCATTTAGGTTAGAAGAGACCCTTAGGATCAAGTCCAACTGTTAACTTAACACTGCCAATTCCACCACTAAACCATCTCCCTAAGCACCACATCTATACCTCCAAGTTAAATGCCTCCAGGGATGGTGACTCAATCACTTTTTTTGGCAGCCTCTTCCAATGTTTTATAACCCTTTCAGAGAAGGATTTTTTTCACAATACCCAATCCAAACCTCCTCTGGTGCCACTTGAGTCCATTTCATCTTGTCCTACTACTTGTTACCAGGGAGAAGAGACCAACACCCATCTCTCTCCATCCTCCTTTCATGTAGTTGTAAGAAATAATAAAGTATCCCCTAAGCCTCCCTTTCCCCAGGCTAAAAAACTTCAGTTCCCTCAACTGGTCCTTGTAAGATGCTCCACTACCTCCATTACTGTTCTTTGGATGTATTCATTTCCTTATGCTCACTCATGGATTTAAACCAAACTGTAACTCTTCTTCGCTCAACTTTTCCCTCCAGCTAGTGTATTTCCCTCTCATTTTTTTTTTTCTCTTCCTAAGTTACTCACCTCCCCTAAGCTTAAAGGAGCTACAGGTCAGAGCAATTTGTGTTCAGACAGCAGCGCCACAAAGAAGGCATTGCTCTGCAAGTAGAGCCATTAGCAAGAACCACAGATAGGGTCTTAAGCCCCTGACACCTGCTACCTTTTAGCTAAAGGATTACCTCTGTTCATAAACACTGCAGTAAAGTCTTAGCAGCTTAACCAAGAAAGGTAAAAAAAGGCTTAACTTTTTCCAGACCTCCTCACTGACATGGCACTGTAGAAAATCATATTACCATCCTTTGTATAAGCCACTTTATAAAGTCTAATGCTGTTTGCAGAGGACCATGTAAAGTATTTCATAGTTCTGATGAGCACAGACCCTGTTAGCTCAGCTGTTCCCTCTTCAGGATTTTGTTTGACTATAGACATTTGGTTTTATAAGAGTAAAAGAAAAAAAAGGGGGGGGAGGGAAGGTGTAGTGGGGGTTTCAGAGTTAGGGAGTGCTTTCTGTGTTAAAAGGACAGATACTACAGGCAAAAATTAGGTAAGTTTTGCTTGATATCTTTTACCACTAAGAAAGAAAGGGTAGATTTTTATTATAGCTCTTTCTTTGTGAAATGAGTAGTCAGTGTTTATAGATCCTTCACTTTGAGAGAAGGAGCTAGAACCTTTGATTCTTATAGGTTTTAATACCAGAATAGTTTCTCTGTGTGCTTTTTTGTGTCCCAGAAAGTTTGGGCTTCCAGTTCAATGTGATACAATGCCAGAATCACTGTGTTGTCCTGTGATCTGATTTTCTTTTCAAAGGCTTCACTCATGCTTCAGAAAACAGCCTTTTTTTGCATCGGCATTTAACTTATCCTGGAGTGTACTGTTTTGTCTTCCCTGGCTGAGGTCTATTCAGGTAGAAACTTTTCTCAGCTACAGATAGCTGCATTTTTTACATGCAACTATGCTTCCTTTAGGATGCATTGGTAAATCTTGAATTTTGGCAGTCAGAGGGTTGGTTCCCTTACCTGAAAAAAAGCCTGGAGTAGGCACTGAACTGATGCAGTTGTATTGTCCACAGTAATATATGCTGCATAAAGTATTTTGTCCATGCCTTTCGTTTAACCAAGCATAGCACAGCCCTGATCCCTTCTGGGTGGCAAAAGCATGGAGGAGAGAGCAATGCTGCCTTTCTTTCTGGTCACTACAAAAGGGATGCGTTTAATCTTTTAACAAGTGTAGGAAAAGTAATCTTGGATGTTTGGGAAGTGGGGTACTAAATAGTCTCGCAAAGGAGTGATTTTAAAATGAGTACAAGAGCACAGGATGAGGATAAATACATTAAGAGAGAACACTTTAGCAGAACAGGAAGAGATGAGAGCTGTTAGGTTATGGGATGGTTACCAAGGGCTGTGATGGAAGCCTTGTTACACAGGCCATTTGGAAAAGCAGACTAGGTAGAGTGCTATTGAGCATTTTCCAAAGAGCCATCCTGTCTCTGCAGGAAACCTTACTGTTACGTGGTTAATTGCCTGATTTCCTAAACATGTCATGTGGCTGTTTTTAACACTGCCTTTAGCAAGACTTCTGGTTATTGGATTTTCTTAGAAAATAACAGGTTATTGGTAATCAATGACCTCATGCCCATTCTGTGGCCATGAAAGCAGTGTTGGATTTTTTGAGTCATGTAATGTGTAAGAGATTCATGACTTTCCCTGGCTGCAGTAGACCATGGCACTCTCTTTGAAGGGCTTGTGTCTCACTGTCTTCTACTTATACTTGAGGTAAAATAAAGCACGCTAGCAGAAACACTTGGTACCACTTCCCTCATCTTTATGGCATTTGAGCCACCATCTGCAGCTGCCTGGGCCTAGTGGAGCTGCCATGAGCAGAAGAGCTGGGTGTGTTACATAGTTAAGCCGCCAATGGAGAAGAGAGCAGTGGAGCTGCTTTAGTTCTGCAAGACTTGCTCTGCCTCTCCTCAGCAAGGGGTGGCACATGATGCAAGCATCATGATTCCAGTACTGCAGTTAAATATTTAAATTTCATTTACTAGAGCAACAGAGAAAGCTGCAGTTATGTTTTATAGGGAAAATTATTTTCCAGCATGCAGCTTAATTTTTAATTTGTTGGACTTTTTCCTACCTCTTCCCCTCCCTTAGCCATTGTACCTCTTGAACCTCCATTTTTAGTTCCCTTTTAATTTGCTTGAGTGACAGAGCAAAAAGAGGAGAGCTGGAGGTAAAAAACATCTCACTGAACATTTTTTGCTTCTCTGTGGAAGTTAGGTTTGGTTTTACCTAAGTTCTCTGCTTCAGACCCTACACCTTTAGAGGGCCCCCGCTATTAAGATATATCCACTCTGCTACACAGATCCTCTTAACATGTATGGTCTCAGGTTCCTTGTGGACTAAGCAGCATTACCTCCCAAGTGCCTGGTAACAGTCTTGAATACAGTCAATAAATTAAAAACATTACAAATGGACCAATTTCTGAGCTATTTAAAATATATGCTGCTGGTGCCTTGTCTGGCAATATATACACACAGAAAGCAGGATTTATGATGGTTTCCTATGTACCTTAAATATCATGAAAACCAGTCAATTTCATTTTGTTACAGCATAAATCTATCTTGGCAGCTCCTGCTACAGCCTAGTTCCCTTTGCAACACAGGGAACTGAAAATGGTACAGCCTGTTTACAAAATGGATTAATAAGAGCTTCTGGTAAGGACAATGGTTCTTAGGATTTTTTTTAAATGTCAGTAGGTGATACAGAGTTTTAGCATTCAGTCACTGTGAATTAAGGTACTGTCTAAGGAGATCTAAATGGATGGTCTCATCTCTCTGTCTACATATCCTAATGTGCATGATCTGGCTTCTTATGCTAGTCCCTCACAATGGTATCCGAGCAGTGCTCTGCAGGAGTGAGTGTGCTATACAATATACAATATGTGCTGCTCCTGCCTGAAACTAAATTAATTTGACCATATCTTTCCTTTCTTTCTTTCTCTGCCTTCCCTGAGACAATCCTGTAAAGCAGTTTTGTAGGCTACAGCATGCAGTAGGCAAGAGGGAAAGGCACCGTTTGGGTGCTACCTAGGAATCATCTAGATAAGGAAAATTTAGTTAGCACCAGAAAAAATTTCTGTCTAGTGAACTGTGGATTCAGCAGTCTCCGGGCACAGGCTACTGAATGTCTTAGCTCTGTGCAGCCCTCACAAGATCACCCCCAATGGAACTGCAGAAACATTGGTTACTCCTTTTCTTTTTGCCTTTTTGTGATCTTCATAAAAATGAGTTCTGCGCCCAGGTGGTGAGCACAAGGCAAGTTCACAGTAGTGTTTACAGGACTACACTCACAACAGTTTTTCTGGCAGTGATAATTATGTATTTATATTTCACAGCTGCGGGAATTCTTCTGGAGAGTCACTGTCAGAGAGCTGTAAGTCTCTTCAGGGTAAAGCTCTAGGGAGCAGCTTCCACTGGGTTGTTACACAGATCCTCCAGAAGGCTGTAAATCACTTGTTGAGCAGACCTGAATAGGCTTCTGCATAAACCAGAGGTGTCAGCCAAAGAGAAAGTTTTGAGTCTGCAGTATGATGGATCCATGCTGCGCTGCAGCAAGATGTAGCAGAAGACAGTGTCCCTGGATTGAAGCCACTTCTCTGGCTTCATCATATATGGTTCCTAGATGTTTTCATTTTATAGCCACTCTTTGCTGCCTGACTGGACAGATGGCTGAGTCTGGTCTTCATTAACAGATCTTTGCTGTCATCTGTTAGGTGAATCTAGAAGAGGACCCAATCTACGTGTTAAGAAAGTCCTCACATACCCATCTGGAGGCATGCCAGCTAGATGATCTGTCTGAAAGGAGGAAGACCATTGCCTGATCATTGTGGCAGTCCTTTTAACACTGTTGTCTGTGAAACAAAATTCTGCAGTGAGTAGTGTGTCTGAATGATGGGCAGGCGTAAACAGTTTGTCTTTCAGGACAGCATTATCCTATATTCAGAACCAGTAATAAAGCCATAAATGTTTCTATGTCTCTCAATTTATGTAGGCTATCAAATCAGCATATGGATGCCCTCATTATCTGTGTAAATATCCCTTTTTTTCTTCAGTGCTGATAAAATCTTGTTTCATGGGTTTTCACGAAGCAACAGATTTCACAGATTAACTTTAGTTTGTTTTAAAACCTTTTTCTACATCATGCATTATTTTCAATAAGAATGTTTCCCTTTATTAATCAAAAGTCCAGAGCATCTTCCAGGAACTACTGGTATGTGAGCAAATTCACAGAATCCTCCTCCATCGTAGGTTCTTGGTTTAGGCAGTGAAGTGCTAGCATGTTGATCTAATGCCTGTGCATTCTGTGAAATGAGTTCCTAGGAGGCTTTCAGTTGAGGCAGGAGAGCTCTGAGAAAAACATCAGGGCTTCAGTCCTCTAGTAAATCCGGGTACTTCATATGTTCCTGGGTTTATATAAAGGTAAATTATTGAACTTTTTCCACATGACCAAAACTTCACTGCATTTTAAATGCAGATTCATTTTCATTTCTCTCTAGGAACAAGATGCTTCAATATTTCTAAATCTGAACACTTTGTTGCAATGACTCAGATGTGTCCTTCCTTAAATTGTATTTACTATGGGTGTTGTAGTGATGAAGGTATTTCCTAGAGTGGGAAGAGAATGTATGTCTCACACATCTATTTGTTCTCGTTATCTAGATACATCGCTGGCTTTCAGTTGCTGCTTTTTTTTGTCCCCAAATCATGTTGTTTGAAAATTTATTCTCAGATCTTCTCAATACTTCTTTTTTTCCAAGCAAGTGTCCACTGTAATTCACACTAATTGTCACCCCTGTTGTCAGATTCAGCACTGATGATTAAGTGGTCATGAATGACTCTCAGCCTTTGTGATGGTCATAGAGGGTCTGGTTCAGATGTGTTGACAGGGCAGCAAAAGACAAAGTATGCCTGAGTGGTCAAACTGAATAGCGTATTCAGACCCAGAGATTTAGGTGGCTTGTCAGGAAGAAAAACTCGCAGAAAGAAGCAAATGATTGCTGTGATAAGTGAACTACTAGTAAAATAGAGAAAATACAAATAAAAGCACAAAAATGATTCAAGGATTGAAGGATGAGACACGAGAAGCTAAATCTTGTATAGTCTAGAAGAGAAAATACTGCTAAAGAGACATCAGTCTATATATGCCTTCAATCAGAACCATGAATATTTGCACTAGAAAATCATTAAGGAGAGGTTAATGGAAAACACGTTAGCTATGGGAAAATACTGGAGTGGAGTTGATAGAATGGATAGCCCTGATACCTACAGGCTTTAGCATGTGAAAACTCTCAAATCCCTTCTTCCCACTCCCAATGAAGCATAAAGAAAATTCAAGTGTGTCAAGTATTTAAGCTGAACTTGAAGGTGCACTGCATGTAAGTTCTTTTAAGATTCAGTGGTCCATAAAACAAACTGATAGTTTTCCCAAATCCTGTGAGACTGCATAACTTGGAGTCCTGTGGAATCAGCACATCAGAAAACTGGGCCTGTATCTCAGCCATCCTCTAATGTAAAATCAAATTCACTTTCTTATTTCGAGTAAGGCTGTTGAAGAAGCTGATCTATACAGGTTTGAGGATATTAAAGCTGGAAGGGGTTATTGCTAGGTCCAGCTGTCTTCACCTTTTGTACAGCACAAGCTGTAGCATTCACTATTTCAATTCTGTAGCAATTTTGTAACTCCTGCTTGAGATATAAAACATTTCAATGGCACAAAATAATTTTAGAAACATCATTGTGGGTGGAGGCAGCATCCATCCATGACTCGGAAATCAGGGCTGTCATAAGAAAGGAGGGACAGGTGGATTTTCTGCTAAAGCGATGACGTCTAGTACTGTTACCAGGCCTGTCACACCTCTCAGTTCTTTTGACTTTTCTCCTTACTTATAATTTCTTCCTTCTTGCAGCCATTTTTCTGGTCATGACTAATGCATAAATGTGCTCTGTTTTATTTTCTTTATTTACAGTATTCCTCCCCTGGTTACATTATCTGTGGTTTAGGATACTGTACTGCTAAAAGTCTCATGATAAAGATAATGCTTCTGAAAGACTTCTCTGGCTTCTTCTCTGACTGTTCCTCTTGTTTCCGCAAGCTTCCAGTATTTTGTGTTTGAATAATTTGGTAATGGCTCTCAAATTTCTAACTAGGCTTTATTACAAAATGGATCAGCCTATTAACTCCCCTATGGGTTAAACTTTAGCCAAAACCTAGCATAAAACCTGCCAATTGCATATCCATATAGTAGTTCATTGTTTTCTGCAATGTGGGAGTTGATAGCTTGTAACTAGAAGAAGGAAACGCACTTCCTTTGTTTTGTCTGACTTGGCTTTTATGGATATAAACTTTTCAGGCTTACAGTGAGGCTTCTTCAGAAATAGTTACCTTTTATTTGGTAAGCAGTTCCATCTCCTTTTTTCTCTTAGCGCATACTTAAAAAAATTAGTTCTAGGTTTTCTCCAGTGTTGGTGCTGCACTTGGATGCTCAACACATGCACCACAGGTGTTAAAGGTACCACCCCTCAACAACTGCTCTGGTTCTACTGAAACATTACTTCCAGTAAAGAAATGCAAATTTTTAGATTTTTAGAATCTCTGATGGAATGACATTTCCCTGGCTTTCAATTTTGTCCAAAGACTCAGCAACAAGTTTTAGTGCATTGCATGCCAAGTGCAAAAGCTTATATGTGATTTGATAGGCAGCAGGATAAATCCCCAAACTTCTTAGAATAGAGATATATTCTGTACTAATTTTAAATTAAAAGAAAGAAATCACACTTTGGTTGGTGTTGGCTTTCCTCCTTCTCTTCCTACCTGATAGAACTTTATTTGGCAATGCTCTTGAGCTTAAGGTTTGCCTTTTCTTGTTGGATTGCTGCATTATGCTGAATTTCTAAGTTCTGAAGTACTCATATTCTGTCTTCAAACTGTTAATTTTGCACAATTTGAATCTGGGAAAAGAAAAAAAAAGTATCTTCTGTCCTCCTATCAAAGTATCATATAACATAAATCCATGTTCTGTCTTCCTAAAGAGAATACAGTGTTTATTGCACACTAACCTTTTCTATATTACTATTGACTATATTACTATGGATTGAGGCATTGTTAGAATTGTATTTTTTTCCTAAAATACTTCATTTACCTCTGCTGACCAAGTATGGTACTTTATACACATTGGCTTACCTAATGAATTTACTATGGTTAAATAGAGAAAAGTAATAGATTTCAAGAGACGGAAACAATTTTCAGTAATAGAAGAAAACACAAATGTTTTCAAATATTTCTGTTTGAGTTTTGGGGCAAATATGCATTTACAAGGTTTAATCATATAGGATGTTCCTGAAAAAGTTTTTTTTCATTACTTCTAATACATAAGGATATTAAATCCTTAAATTACAGAAGAGAGGTATCAGGAGGAGCTAACTAGATAAGTACTTTCCATCTGCATTTGAGCACAGTTGAGTCACTCCTGGAATGTGGTATCCTGATTTGATATTTGAAGGTGAACAACGACATTGATAAATAAGAGAATGCAGTATTTCTGCTTCTACATCAGATATCTTTGCACAACAATGTGTATTGCAGCTCCACGTACTCTGGTCCAGAGCTCTAGAGGTATGCCAGTGCCTTAACTCATTATAATTATTATCTTCCAAGTAACTTAAGTTCATTTACATCACCTGTACTTTGTCTGTGGCTTTGTAACACGAGCAGTGATTGCAAGGGAATTTTTTTTTTTCTTTTAGTCCTTTTAGTTCATGCTATCATGGAATATCTATCTACAATTTTGAGGAAGAATTCCATCATCCCTTTCAACAAGGGATTTCTCCATTAAAAAAAAAAAAAAGAAAAGAAAAAAGAAAAAAGAAAAAAGGATTTCACTACTTTATCTCAAGGAATAAAATCTGGAACCTCTGGGAAAAGTTTATTTTTTATGCAATTCAGCTGCTGCAGTGGAACATGGCATGCTTAGCCAGGATGTTCTAAACATATTTGTGTCTTTCTTCTTTGAGACTTTCTCATCAAATTATAAGGTCTAAGACATTTGTCTTACAGACACATGTCAAGTTTCTTGAATTCTGGGAGAACTAAATTTGTTTTCCAGTCTTGACTGTAGCGAGGTAAAGTCACTGTATCAAGTCTGGGTATAGTATAAGGGAAAATCAGGCTGGTTGTTAAAGAAGAAACTGGAGTAGAGACTTCTGTGTGGAGAAAGGTTAAACACAGTAGGATTTTCAGCTTGGAGAAAAGATGTTCAAAGAGGAATTTGATACAGCTCAATACATTCAAAACTGAAAAATTTGCTACTTCAGATGGTTGCAGGAGCCCAAAGTAGAAGTGGGTTCAGAAAAAGAAAACCTGGCATATTCATGAAAGACAAATCCACTGAGGGCTATGAAGTGTGAAGAAGCAGGTATAGTCTCTAGCTCAGGACATCTGTAAACTAGTGATTGCTAAAAACTTGGATGTTATAATAAGGAAGTGTCACTGTAGACTTGCCTTGCTCTCATATTTT
Source organism: Amazona ochrocephala (assembly GCA_039720435.1). Lineage (NCBI taxonomy): Eukaryota > Metazoa > Chordata > Aves > Psittaciformes > Psittacidae > Amazona > Amazona ochrocephala. Next base: position 107,149,823 of record CM077878.1, read on the forward strand.
TCCCCAAATTTGTACTATTGGCTAGTGATAGGTTCTGGTTCAGCTTGGTTATTCTGGTGTTTTTATTTTCTGAAACAGTAAAAGAAATGTGGTTTTTTTACAGGCTCATTCAGTCTAGCTGGGGTAATGCAGTGCTGTGGTTTAACAGCAGGAAATACTCTATGCTTTTCTGAATAGAGAGCAGGATTGACAAGGTTTTCTGAAATATAAACCTAGTGAAAGCTTTTTTTTTATTTATTAAATAAGTTAACCGACCAAGTAAAAAGCATGAGTGAAATGCAGCACCAGAAGGAGCAGCAAGTCCAGCACCTTGCAGGGGAAGCTTCATGATGAGAATATAATACAGCATATAAGATGAGAGAGATAGAGAGGAAATGCTGTATTGAACAGTCTGACTGGTGATGCTCTGAAATGGACAAGGGAACACAAGCATTTTGCACAGGAAGATGTGGGATTTGAACCCTGCTCTGCTTGCCCCTAAAAGACTGATTTCTCTAAAGCTTAAGAAAATCTTGCTTATGGTTTAGACACATGGACATCTTATTCTAGGGTAACATGCAAAAGCACAGTAGTTGAGCTGTGGAAAACACTTGTGGTTTTATTTTTAGCCAATGGCAGTTGAGAATTACCTCAGGTTATCTTGCTTCCTATTAGAGTTGTCAATGGTTTAGATGTATGTACATAGCTAACAAGTTATTGTGCATCAACTAGTCTGCCATAGTTGCCTCTGTGCAGCCTCTTAGCCTGAAGCAGATGCAAAATAATTCAACTTAGCTGACGTCTCAGTGAAATATAGCTAAAATAACTCTCAATCCAACACCAGAAGATAACATCGTATGGATGTTCCATCCTGTTCCATATTCCACCCGTAACACTGTCATGTTCCACTCACAGCCTGGTGCTGGGCAACAAATCTCACAAGAACAGAGACACAGCTACTGAGAGAATTACCTTTCCCATCAATATGGTGGTTAAGGAATGGGATTCAGTTGTCCAGATTATGTGGCCTGCACTCATATAAAATGCTGGGATCTATAGGACTGCGATGAGGGTTATAGGATCAGAAGATCCTGGAAAAGAGGCCTGTCTGTGCAAATAGCTTTTATCAGAAATTCTTTGGAGCATGTCTGCATGTGCTAAGGGACTGCAATTGTACCTCTAAGCTTGGACTGATGTGAAGCAGCAAGCTTGTGCTTTTTTAGCTGACTGGTCAAAGACACCTCCTTTTTCTTTCAGCTGTAAGGTACTTCAGAGCAGGATGGTTGATTTCTTTGCTCTCTTTTTAGCTATTACTGACCTAAAGGAAACTATTAGAAGTACATCCAGATGTCATGGTGATAAGTGCCTAATGATTATGTTCTTTGTGAAGCTTTTAAAGTATATTAACCAGAAACTTGTTTAAGCAATGAAACCCACATTACACATGCACATTTATGTGCAGAAAGTAATGAGTAGATGAAGAAACGTATCTGCAAGAACAGAACTTCTTGTTTTTAAAATAAATTTCTACGTTCTTCTTGTACAGTCTCTTGTTCACCACAGCTGAACAACTTGTTCCAACTCAGGTTATAAAATAAGTGTTTGCAAATGGTGACAGCACATGACAGCAGTGTTTGGGGTGATATACTACCTATGGCAAAGGATGATCTATTTAGGAGCTTTTCAGATAAACTAGATATATGTAAGTGTTGCACATATACTTGTGATCAGAATGCTTACTTAAAAAGGAAACACCTCCCCCCAAAAAAAAACGAACCAAAAAACCCATAAATCTGTTGAGGTTTTTTGAATGTAATGTTCATGTGAGGCGTCAGAGTTCTTGGACAGGACAGTCGGTTCTTATTCAGACAATAAAAGGAGTCGCAGTTTCAAAGGTCTTTGTAATCTTCACTGGATTAGGTGATACATCCCCAAATTGCTCTTCTGATGAAGTCTTGTACCCACCTATGAAGAGTTTAAATTACTGAACTGCTTGACTGAAAATAGGGTCCTGAACTCACATACTGTACTGACTATGTGCTCATCTCTCTGCATGTCCGTTTAGACATATGAACGTGTTCATATGTCTCTACATGTATCAAGAGGCTTCACTTTTCATAAAACATTAAATATTTGCTGAGCCTGAAAGTAACAACATTTAATTCTACAGACCATTATCTGAGTGATTTATGGAGGTACAGAGGTTCAGGTCCTTGATCTTGTTTGTACACCATATTGGGGAAAATACAGTGGTTAGGCTGAGGGTTTTCCAAAGGAATAGAACATTCTTTGAGACTGCTTTTCCTTTCTATGTGCTGCTGTTCACTATAATATAAATTTGTCTCATTCCTATAAACCCTTTACATCTGGTATCTCTAAACAACTTATGTTTCTGACTGGCAACTAGTAAATGTTGCATCTTTACAGCAGCTTGAAAACATATCCCCCTTCAGCATTAATACAATTAATTTTTAATAAAAGATTATGGTCCTGGTTTCAGTTTAAACCACAACAATTATACATGTTACTCAGGGAAGAAAGATACCCCTACATACAGACACAAGCAGCCACCCACCCATTTTTTAAATTGCTGGGATTTCTCTGGGAATAATTTTGCAATGTGTGTGTGGGAATCTGTGAAACACTGTCAGCCTAAGAGGAGCTGAAAGTGAGACCATCTCCTGCCAGAGTCTGGGGAATAGCAGCAGCTGCCTTTAGAATTATGCTGTGCCTCCACTGCAGATTGCAAGCGGGAATGACAAGAACCACTCCAGGCATCCTTCACTGCCGCCTTTCAAGTTTCTGGGTATACTGTATTGCTTGAAGGATAGCTGATGTGATTCTTACTAAAGCTTTTTTTTTTTTTTTCCCCTTCTTAAACTTCCTGGAAACTGCAGAGTCCTCAGTCTTTTGGTACCTATTTGACACAAAGGTCAGGTTACAACCTCTGCCTCTTTAAACTGTCATGCTGGGATGGAAAGATATAACAGGGGAACAATTATTGTAGGCATGCTCCACTTTTTCACGTGTGGCTTGCCACTCTTAGTGACAGGATAGTGAAATTGAGGTACACATGGCAATCTTCATGCTTGAAAGAGGCTTAAATTGCACTTACGCTTACCAGAAATCTCCATCAGGTATCCAGAGCAGCGAAGCAGACAACTAGTAAATAATTAACAGGGTTACTTGCTGCATTATTTCATTTTCCAGGAACTAACTGATAAAACTAGACAAAACATGTAAACAGCCTTGTAATGACTAGAAATGTACATAAAAAAATTCAAGTTGAAGTACTCAGGCTGCAAAAGAAGTTGAGCAGTTCCTAGTGCAACTTTCACATGATACATTCTTCTTCTGGAAGAAAATAAGAAAAATTTCAGTATTATACAGTTCTACTCCCACAGCTTATTTCTACCTTTTTATTAAGAAATTAGTTAGCCTTCCGGATTGCTCTCCAGTACTCAAAGTGCATTTTCTCTATCAACTGAGAAAAAATTGTGAGTTCAATTCCCATAGGAACATTAACACGGCCTTTTGAGCCCTTCTACAAGCCCCATTCTAAACTCTTAGTGTCTTAGTTTATCTGTCATTAATTGTGAATAACCCTGCTGACCATCATTTGTAGAACATTCTGTGATCAGTGTGTGAGCAAAGTTAAAGAAGCGCAATGCATTATATGTGTCAAGCAGTGCTTCAGTGAAAATTTGCAGAAACCATATTTCAGGACATATGAAGGTTTCCTGTAAGGTCACATCAAACCAACTCAAGCCAAAAAGTCTAAAGACAGGGATTTGGAGATGAAATGTCTTTAGACAAATATGGCTGTGGGTATCTGTTATTGCAGATTGTGCAGTCCTCCACCTGTAAAGTAAGAATAGTAATACACTCAGTCCAACATTAAATTAACGTTGCCTATGTTCAAAGTACTTGAGTACTACAGAAAAACCACCTGATGAAGTAATATACTACTACTTTCTGGGCATGAAAGGAGGGCAGAGGGGGAGTGAGGAAATAAACAAATGCAGACTAGGTAGCTGCTTGTTAGTCATGAGATTAATCTCGTATAATTTGAATCTTCTAATAGTTCTGGGTCTAGGCTAGTCATCCAGGGCAGGAGTCATCTAACCAGCTGTTAACTCCTACACTGTGCTATCAAAGGAGCATTGGCTGACTAGCTCAGAAGTGCACACCTACACTGTAGACTTCTAAAGGCAGACGAGGTAAATCTCAGAGCTAGTCTTCCTAGGAATCAGTGCAACGAAAGAAGTACATTTTCAGGTAGCTTTCTTGGCAACTTCCAACCTGTTCCCACTGCTTTTTTCCTCAAACTAAAGTTTTCAAAACAATGTTCTACAAGAAACATCCCAACGTGTCTAAAAATGCCTTCTTAGAAAATCTTTTTTGGAAATCTTTCCTGGTTGAAACTTTAAATGATGAGCTTATAATCATGGAATTAAGGTTAGAAGAGCCTTTGTGAGATCTCTAGTCTGACCTCCTGCTTAAAGAGAGTCAGCCATCAGATCAGGCTGGTTTTCTCAGGGTTTTATTCAGTGTGGTATTGAACATCTCCAAGGACAATTATTGCATAACCTCTTCCCTGATTGGCTGTTCTCATGGTGAAAAACCTCTTTCTTATATCCAGTCTGGACCTATCTTAGTTCAATTTGTACCTCTTGTCTCTCATCCTCTCACCATGCACCACTGTGAAAAGTCTGGCTCTTTTCTTGATAACCTACTTATAGATACTAGGAAGCTACTGTTACCTGGCCACAAAGTAATCTCTTCTCTGGGCTGAACAAACCCCTTTCCCTCTGATGGTCCTCACAGGACAAGTGCTCCTGCTTCTGAACATCTTGGTGGACCCAGTGAACTTACTTCAGTTTGTTGATATCTGTCCTGTTCAGAAAAATTGAATGAAATTGCAAACCAGGTCTTAGCACCAAACAAACCTAATTCTATAAGCGATGGCCAGACATGCTTCTTTTTGCTTCATGTCAGCTAGGGATTCCATTGCATGTCTGTGAGAACATAACATCTTTCAAAACAATAGAACTTCACAAAGAAGAAATGGGATTTTTTTTCCATGCAAAACAGAAATCTGGTGTGAATTATGGCAGTTAGTAATGTAGAGTGGCATAGGAGATAAAAAGGGTACACAAACACACATGAAAAAGTGATGACTACAACATCTAACAGAAAACACCAAAACAACATTATATATAGAATAAATTTTCTTTTCCGATAAAGGATTCTTTTTCCTGTTGGGGAAATGCATTTTCTCTGGTCAACTCCTTGGTGCTTGTTAATGACCACAGGTAATCACACAGCTGCCTTTTTGCTGGGTTAGAGTCCCGGTACATTAAGCAGTGCTTCACTACTCTGTATTGGACATTCCTACCTGAGAAGTGCTAGTGCTGCTTTCTTCCCTAGGCTATCTTCAGAGATTTGTCAGCCAAATTGTGAACAAGCTTGACACCATTTAGTTAGTAAGTTATGAAATCGTAGTCCTGTGTGTCTGCTGATACATCACTCAAGCCTTTGAAAGTTATCAATGGGATGTCTCCAGACACGTATGACTGGAAAGAAACATTGTTATTGGATTAGAAAGGTCCCAGCTTGGCTATTGATCTGTCCACCAAACTGGTGAAATTCCCGTTAGTGTTTGATGGTATCATCCAGTTGATATCTAAGAGGCCAAACTTTTCAGTGTAATAAATATAAAAGTGTTATCAGAAAGGTAACATACCATGCATACATGTAATCCTAGACATAACCTGTTAAGATTTCTCCTTCTATCCTTATTTTGTCCTAGACCCCAGGTTATCACTACTTAGTAATGGCTGATTGCCATGACACTTCTTCATCCATCTCTCCATCCATCCTCTTCTCTGTCTAATCAGAGTGGGAAGGCATCTGTGACTTAGTTACCTTTCCCTCAGAGCAAAAGATATGTTCCATTACCCTTACACTGAAATCAAATCCTTGAGTAAGTCATGTCACTTTCTTGGTATCTCTCAGAGTTACCCAGGTTTACTGGGAATCAAATAATCTCCCTTCTCATTAAAATGAACGGTTTGAGTATTCATTTTAATGTGTGTCTCTGTCTCTGAAAAAAAGTATCATAGCAGAGCAGGTGATTTTTATCATACACAGGCAGCTTGTTATGCAGGTGACCTTCAGTCTAAATGACAGAAACAAGGTCAAGGTTACCTGGGCCATATGGTAGATCACAGCATGTAGATCAGAGCCTATAGGTCAGACAGAATTTACCAGAGGTTTGTTATGGCTATTCTACTGGAGAACCTACCCTCTATGATGAAGACTCAAGGGAGACAAGCTAGATGGGCCATATCAGTGCTCTGGCTGGGGCCACTGTGTGTTGATGACCCCTTTTTCCCGTAATAATATTTTCTGCTGGGAAATGGCCAATCTCTGAGCATGGGTTAACACACAGATGCCTTCCTCAGTCGTTTGGCATTGCCTGGGCAAATGAAATGATCTGGGACAGCATCTGAGATAGGCCAGGTATGTTAAAGAGCATGTCAGGTTACTTTTAATCATATGAAGAGTCAGGCTTGGGAACTCTCAAGTTTTGTGTTAACCCTTGTTACTACAGTAGCTGTTGTTACGCACAGAATATTTCAAGGGTTGGAAAATCATTGTATTTCTTGCCTTCTACATTGTATTATTATGGAGCAGGCCAAAGGAGAGAGAGGAGCAGAAAGGTAGGGCTAGCCAATACTTGGATATTATACCTTGCAATTTAGCTTAAATTGGCAATTTACCAACATGAATACCCCCAAGTGGGCCTTAGCGCTGGAGTGGGTAGTTTAATTAGCACTGTGCTCCCATTTATAATTAGATTTCTGTTAGTTCAGTTTGAAGCATGATTTCATAATACAAATTAAAAAAAAAAAAATCCTGTGGGGATATTCCCGGTAAATTAATACTGTGGACTTTGATGAACTGGTGCTTTTAATAGACTGTGGTATTTGGAAAGAACCTAAATCAAAGCAATAACATTGCCATCCCATAAAAGTCAATGCCACATGATAATAAATCCACATGCAAGAGAGAAGAAGAGTTTTAGGATTATCAAAGGAGAATCTGGACTGTGTGCTTCTCTATTTCAGTTTGGAAAGCCTGAAAAATTTATATGTACTGGAAGGAAACATTGTCCCTGCCCACGGCAGGGGGCTGGAACTAGGTGATCTTAAGGTCCTTTCCAACCCTAACTATTCTGTGATTCTATGATTCTATTCTATATCTGATCGGGAAACATTTTAATGTTTTCTCTCTTTTGGTTGTTTTCACTCTTGAGCAGATTTCGAAGTGTTAATGGTCACATGGCATTTCATTGGGTAAATTATTCTGTATTTCATTTTCTGGAGAAGAAGAAAAACAGAAGGTCAAGGAGAAGGTCAAGTATAGGGGGGCAGGGTCTATTGTGTATTTTCATTAGCCATTAACACTTACCTGGCATTTTTGTAAAGCATTTGTAGATATGCCATAAGGAAAACACACATAAATGACCAAGACAATGGGAGACTGAGCATTTTCTCTCCCTTGCATGCATCAGTAAAATAATCTTAGTTTAAAGGAGCAGCGGGAACCATTGCTTGCTATGACATTGTCGTGGTTTAAGCTATAAACTCACACAGCTGCTCTCTCACTCACTCCCCACTCTTTCTTCCCTCTGCTCCTGGAGGGATGGGAAGGAGAATCGAAAGAATGCAACTCCCACAGGTTGAGATAAGAACAGTTTAGTAACTAAGGTATAACACAAACCACTACTGCTACCACCAATAATAATAATAACAAGGCAGATACAAGGAAAAGGAGAATACAATAGCTCACCATCAAATATCAAGCCCGACCACCCAGTGCACCCCCACCAGTAACAATAATGGCAAGGCAAATACAAGGGAAGGATACAATTGCTCACCACCCGAGGACCGAGCTGTGAACTAAAACAAAAACTCTTCCGGGTTCCGGCCCCCCAGTTTTTTTTTTTTTTTTTTTACATCCTGGACATGACGTGCTGTGTTATGGAATAACCTCTTTGGTCAGTTTGGATCAGGTGTCCTGTCTCTGCTCCCCCCCGGCTTCCCCGCTTCCCTGGTAGAGCATGAGACTCAGCAAGTCCTTGGCCAGCCTAAACATCACCAAGCAGTAACTGAAAGCACTGGTGTTATCAGCACTGTTCCCAGGCCCAAAATCAAAAATAGCGTTGCACCAGCTACCAAGAAGGAGAAAAATGACTGCTGCTGCTGAACCCAGGACAGATATGAAGAACAGAAGACTGAATAGCCCTTGCAGATTACATGGTGGCAAATACTGGCATAAATGCTAACTAGTTTTTAAGAAATAGTAATGCAAATATTGAGTTATTAAAAATAATACTTGCTCTCTCTGTAAAAAAGCCCCTCTCCATTGTTTCTTTCTTTCGTACTGAATAATTAGACTAAATATGTATTCCCAGCGCCACAATACATATTTGACCCATACCTGCTAAACTGATGATGTTATAATGAACATAACCATTTCAAAAACATCACTACTTTCTGCAGCCACACAAGGGCTGGCATGCAGTTCAAAAGCCTTTGATAAATGTTAGAGAGAACTTAAAATTTGCAGGAGCTGTTCTTAATTATGTTACAACCTCTGTCATATTTATGACAGCAAATGGTACTGGCCCATGCAGGCTTGAAACTGAGTGGCAGATCCTCAGCTGGCATAAATTCTGACTCATACCTGCAAAAATATCTGTATCATAGCTGTTCTATTATCTTCCTCCCCTTTTCTGACCTGACTGCTGGACTCTAAAATGTATTTAAATCTATAAGTTCAATTTCATGTATGTCTGCTACAGTAAGTCCATGCAGACCAGGTAAATTAAGCTTCCAGCTCAGTGCCCAAATCCCCACTTACATAGGTCTAATTAATAGATAAATTGCAAAAATTGAAAGTATATTATGAATATCTCATCTGATCTTCTGCCTGTAATTGGTCTTAATGATTTCTGGAGATTACTGTTTATTTCCCAAATGTTTTGAAATTTTAACTCCCTTTTTCATCAACAGTCTTCACACAACCCCCTACAGAAACAGGTAGAATTTCTTATGTTTAAATACTACATAAGCCTTTTTGTAATATTTCTTTCTTATATTTCTCTCTGTTTTTTTTTTTTTTTTATATAATGTCTTGGGAAATCATGACAAGAAGTTTAAGAAAAGAGTTCCAATAAAATTCAACCTGTATTAAGATAACCTATTGTTTAAAATACTCTTCTGAATTATATACTCCCTCTTTCACTGTAGTCCCTTTTTCTGATCTAAGAAGATACTTAAGCTACTAAGCAGTAGTCATTCTTTTAGACGAGCTCTTGGAATCTTTTTTAAAAGAGCATGTTTTTATTTCTGTAACCATTCTCAGGGTTACTCCCTGAGCTTTCTCCAATTCTTCTGGGTCCTACATCTTTACAAACCCCAGAGCTGAACATGGTCTTGAAGGCAGTGCTGTAAGGCTGCTTGGTGTAGATGGAGGCAATGCAATTGCAGTAATCCTGTTTGACTTGTTTATATATACAACTGTCTAATTACCCATTTTATTCAATCTTATTTCACTTCCCTAGCATTTGCATTATCTGAAAACCTGAAGATTAATAATTTTGTGTTTACTGCTGAGCCACCAGTTAAAAAAATATTAATTACTACATTAGTGCGTACCTCATCTCCAACAGTGTCCAGCAAAAAATGTTTAAGGAAAACTTACAAGGAACAGGTTATGTATAAAATGGTTCTTCCCTCAATTTACTCCCATCTCTGTAATCATGCGACATTCAGAGTCTGCAACTACATCAGGCAGATAACTTAAGGAAAAAAAATATGTCCTTACTGGATGGCACTGGTTGCTGATCTTTTCTAGAAATGTAATTAACAAATCCCTTTTGAAGCTTGGCAATTAGCCAGTTTGTAATTCCTGTAATGCATGCCTTCTCGATTGTATTTAGCAGTAATTTGATTTTAAAACTTCCATGTCATATCATGCCTTTTGGAATAAAATTAAAATACGTCTTATCTACTGTATTTCTGTGGTTTTAATTATTTCAAAGTAAGTTCTGATGTTATATTTGTTATGAGCTTTCACTGCAAGAATGAAGACCTTGGGCCCATTGTAGGAGAGGATCTGGTTCAAGACCAACTTTAGAACCTGAACACACACAGGTCCATCCATCCGTGGGTCCTGAAGGAGCTGGCAAATGAAGTTGCCAAGCCACTGTCCATCATACTTGAAAAATCATGTGACTCAGGTGAAGTTCCTGATGATTGGAAAAATGGAAATATAACCCCCATTTTCAAGAAGGAGAAAATGGATGACCCAGGGAATTACAGACGAGTCAGCCTCATCTCTGTGCCTGGCAAAATCTTGGAGTAGATCTTCCTGGAAGGCACAGTAAGGCAGACGAAAAACAAAGAGGTGGTTGGTGACAGCCAGCATGGCTTCACTAAGGGGAAATCCTGCCTGACCAATCTGGTGGCCTTCTATGATGGAGCTACGGAACTGATGGACAGATGACAGCAGTTGATGTCATCTACCTGGACCTATGCAAAGCGTTTGACACTGTCCCACACAACATCCTTGTCTCTAAGTTGGAGAGGCATCAATTTGATAGGTGGACCACTCGGTGGATAAAGAACTGGCTGGATGGCCGCACGCAAAGAGTTGTGCTCAATGGCTCAATGTCCAGCTGGAGAACTGTAACGACTGGTGTCCCTCAGGGATGGGTGTTGGGACTGGTCTTGTTCAACATCTTTGTGGGTGACATGGACAGTGGGATTGAGTGCGCCCTCAGCAAGTTTGCTGATGACACCAAGCTGTGTGGTTCGGTTGATACGTTGGAGGGAAGGAATGCCATGCAGAGGGACCTTGACACGCTTGTGAGGTGGGCTGATGCCAACCTGATGAAGTTTAACCATGCCATGTGCAAGGTCCTCCACCTGGGTCAGAGCAATGCCAGGCACAGCTACAGGTTGAGCAGAGAAGAGATTCAGAGCAGCCCTGCAGAGAAGGACTTGGGAGTGGTGGTCGATAGAAAAATGAACATGAGCCGGCAGTGTGCGCTTGCAGCCCAGAAAGGCAACCGTATCCTGGGCTGCATCAAAAGGAGTGTGACCAGCAGGTCGAGGGAGGTGATCCTGCCCCTCTACTCTGCTCTCGTGAGACCTCACTTGGAGTACTGTGTTCAGCTCTGGTGTCCTCATCATAAAAAGGACATGGAACTGTTGGAGCAAGTGCAAAGGAGGGCCACGAGGACGATCAGGGGCCTGGAGCACCTCCCATATGAAGATAGGCTGAGCAAGTTGGGGCTGTTCAGCCTGGAGAAGAGAAGGCTGCGTGGAGACCTCATAGCAGCCTTCCAGTATCGGAAGAGGGCCTAAAAAGGTGCTGGGAATGGACTCTTCATTAGGGACTGTGGTGAGAGGACGAAGGGTAATGGGTTCAAACTTAACCAGGGGAAGTTTAGATTGGATATAAGGAAGAAGTTCTTTACTGTAAGGGTGGTGAGGCCCTGGAATGGGTTGCCCAGGGAAGTTGTGAATGCTCCATCGCTGGTGGTGTTCAAGGAAGGGTTGGACAGAGCCTTGGATGGCATGGTTTAGTGGGTGTTGTCCCTGCCCATGGAGGGAGATTGGAGCTAGATGATCTTAGGGTCCTTTCCAACCCTAACTGTTCTATGATTCTATTCTATGATTCTGTCTTGACAGGATCTGCTTTTTATATGCCCATGTTGCTTGGAGTAAATTATATTTCCTTTAATTTTCCTTTAGTCTAGATCTATATCAATCTTTTATCAGGCTGTGTTTATGATCAGTGTCAGACTGACAATGACTCGGATAATTTTGTTATGCATCCTCTGGAAATTTTCTGGTCGTACAAGAGTGACAGAAAATCAGCATTTATGTCAAAGAGAACTTCTTAGTTTTCAAAACCTGTCCATACTAACTATATAGTTTTGCTGATTTAATATTTTTAGTAATAGTAGCTCCCCTACATCCTTTTGCATTGCTGGCAGAAAGGAAGGTATTGAAAGACCATCTGGTCCTTAGAATAAATTACCTGTTTTTTTGAAGAAGTGAATACAAATACTTTCTGAATCCACGTCTCTTGTGCCTTTTTATCAATAGTTTTATTGGTAGGAATAATCCAGAATCACATTAATGTTCTTTTTGTTGTGAAATATTTTTTCATACCTGCAAAATTTCTCAGGCTACAGATTATTCCCTTGATATCCTTTTCCTGCCCTTTTCAATTTTCTGTAATTGCTAATATCTGAGCCTGATTAATTGCTATCAGCTTTTTGGTTATATATATATTTTTTTTTTTTTTTTTTTTTTTTGTCTAGTATCCCCTTTCTCTAAATCAGAATACTTTTTATGTATTTTAATCTGTGGTCAGCAGAAACACCACCATGACAGAGACTAGGAGTTCAGGAAAACTGTTGGGTTAGATTTTGATGATTATTAGCTGTACAAATGAGGATGCTGCTCAAATTGCCCCAAAAGAATAGCATCTCATCCTTTTCTCCTTGTGATGCTTGTGTTTTAATCTTTTAACTACAAAGAGTCATGTGGAACAATATGCCCAGAAAGTCATAATATTATTTTATGGAGTCATCCAAAAAACATGTCTTGGTATTTCAAAATGTATAACAACTGAGCTTTTTCAGGACCCTGGAATAAATTCACTCACTTAGAACTCAGTGGATTAATCTTTTCTGAAAACTAATTAACTTTCTGCAAACTGACCAATCAGGTCAATTCTATTAAGGCACCTTTACTTTTAGTGCTAAGGTAGAAAAAGAAATTATATGGTGTTCTGCTGTATGACCATATTAGAAATTAATAAATAATGCAACTGCTAGCATCAAGACTATATGTATAATATGTATAACGCCATTGTCATGTTTACTGCTCTGTGTCAATACAAATTTTACTTAACAATCCCTCATAAATACTGGTGAAATATTTGTATTCTGTTGCTTTTCAGCAGGGGTAGAGCAGTTGATGTCATCTACCTGGACTTGTGCAAAGCGTTTGACACTGTCTCACATGACATCCTTGTCTCTAAGTTGGAGAGACATCAATTTGATAGGTGGACCACTCGGTGGATAAAGAACTAGCTGGATGGCCACAAGCAGAGACTTGTGCCCAATGGCTGAATGTCCAGCTGGAGACCAGTAATGAGTGGTGTCCCTCAGGGATTTGTGTTGGGACCGGTCTTGTTCAACATCTTTGTTGGTGACACGGACAGTGGGATTGAGTGCGCCCTCAGCAAGTTTGCTGATGACACCCAGCTGTGTGGTTCGGTTGATACGCTGGAGGGAAGGAATGCCATCCAGAGGGACCTTGACATGCTTGTAAGGTGGGCCGATGCCAACCTGGTGAAGTTCAGCCATGACAAGTGCAAGGTCCTCCACCTGGGTCGGAGCAATGCCAGGCGCAGCTACAGGTGGCAGAGAAGAGATTCAGAGCAGCCCTGCAGTGGAGGACTTGGGAGTGTTGGTCAATGAAAAATGAGCATGAGCCGGCAGTGTGCGCTTGCAGCCCAGAAAGGCAACCGTATCCTGGGCTGCATCAAAAGGAGCATGACCAGCATGTCGAGGGAGGTGTTCCTGCGCCTCTACTCTGCTCTTGTGAGACCTCACTTTGAGTGTTGTGTGCAATTCTGGTGTCCTCAACATAAAAAGGACATGGAACTGTTGGAGCAAGTGCAAAGGAGGGCCACGAGGACGATCAGGGGCCTGGAGCACCTCCCATTTGAAGATAGGCTGAGAAAATTGGGGCCGTTCAGCCTGGAGAAGAGAAGGCTGCATGGAGACCTCATTGCAGCCTTCCGATATCTGAAGGGGGCCTATAGGGGTGCTGCGGGGGAACTGTTCATTAGGGACTGTAGTGATAGGACAGCTGGTAATGTGTTCAAACTTAACCAGGGGAAGTTTAGATTGGATATGAGGAAGAAATTCTTTACTGTGAGGGTGGTGAGGCCCTGGAATGGGTTGCCCAGGGAAGCTGTGAATGTTCCATTGCTGGTGGTATTCAAGGCGGGGTTGGACAGAGCCTTGGGTGGCATGGTTTAGTGGGAGGTGTCCCTGCCCATGGCAGAGGGGTTGGAACTAGATGATCTTAAGGTCCTTTCCAACCCTAACGATTCTATGATTCTATGATTTGAATGTTAGTTCTCAATGAATATCTTTTGTAATATCCTTTGCCACATTTCACAAGTGGCGAAACTGGGAAGGCTCCAAGTTACAAGTGATAATAATGTGCTTTGAAATTAAACTTAGATGTTGCCTTCCAGTTACACAGTGGTGCATAATGATGGTAGGAATGATGTCAGTTTTTCAGGTGAGTGGAAAGAGGTTCAAACAGTGACATTCGGAGGCACACTGTAGGTCTGAAGAGGTTCCAGGCAGAGGATGAACCTCCATTCAAATAATGTGTGGACAATGTACTTAAATATAGCTACTCCAAATGGCAGAAGTTTATCTTGTCAAAAAAATCATATCTTCTGGAAAGAGATAATCTTTTTCTGGAGACAACAATTCACAATGTTGACAAAAATGTCATTGACATGTTGAGCATTTTTTTGACAGATTATTTTCATCTGTGTTTTCTACTCATGTTTAGTCTAATGCAGTTCTTTCTGGCAGTTTCCCTCTATATTTCTGCAAATTAAACTTAAAAATATCAAGACTGTGCTGAAGTTGAACACAATGAAAGAATGTGAGGGAAGCAGGTAACACAATTTAGGGACCAAAGATTTGCTTCCTAGAAGAAAGAAAAAAGGGAAAAACAAGGAAATGTATTTCAGCCAAACCCATTTCTCTGTCCTTGATATGAATCCAGAGGAATGTTGCAGATCTGTAATTGATAATCCATCAGGGATCAGTTTTGGGACCGGCCTTCTTCAACATCTTTGTCGGTGGCATGGACAGTGGGATTCAGTGCACCCTTAGCAAGTTTGCTGATGACACCAAGCTGTGTGGTTTGGTTGATACGCTGGAGGGAAGGAATGCCATCCAGAGGGACCTTGACACGCTTGTGAGGTGGGCTGATGCCGACCTGATGAAGTTTAACCACGACAACGGTAAGGTCCTCCACCTGGGTCAGAGCAATCCCAGGCACAGCTACAGATTGGGCAGAGAAGAGATTGAGAGCAGTCCTGTGGAGAAGGACTTGGGGGTGTGGGTCAATGAGCAAATGAACATGAGCAGGCAGTGTGTGCTTGCAGCACAGAAAGCCAACTGTATCCTGGGCTGCATCAAAAGGAGTGTGACCAGCAGGTTGACGGAGGTGATCCTGCCCCTCTGCTCTTGTGAGACCTCACTTGGAGTATTGTGTTCAGCTCTGTTGTCCTCAACATAAAAAGGACATGGAACTGTTGGAACAAGTGCAGAGGAGGGCCACAAGGATGATCAGGGGACTGGAGCACCTCCCATATGAAGATAGGCTGAGCAAGTTGGGGCTGTTCAGCCTGGAGAAGAGAAGGCTGCGTGAAGACCTCATAGCAGCCTTGCAGTGTCTGAAGGGGGCCTATAGGTATGTTGGGGATGGGCTCTTCATTAGAGACTGTAGTGAGAGGACAAAGGGTAACGGGTTCAAACTTAACCAGGGGAAGTTTAGATTGGATATAAGGAAGAAGTTCTTTACTGTAAGGGTGGTGAGGCCCTGGAATGGGTTGCCCAGGGAAGTTGTGAATGCTCCATTGCTGGTGGTGTTCAAGGCGGGGTTGGACAGAGCCTTGGGTGACACGGTTTAGTGTGACATGTCTGTGCCCATGGCAGGGGGGTTGGAACTAGATGATCTTAAGGTCCTTTCCAACCCTAACTATTCTATGATTCTATAATCAATACCTGCAGTGCATTCCTGTAGAGAGTTGCGTGGCTGAGAACAGTCATGTGAGTAATCCAGACGGTTGCTTGGCAATCCTGAGGCAGTGAACCAAAGGCTGTGAGGCCTTGCCTGAAGGTTACTAGAGTTCGCGTACATGCAGAAGGTTGAGAAAGTTGGCACAGAAAGTTGCTGAGTGAGATGTGCAAGAAGGAACTGATAACTGCATCCTTGGAACATATGCTGTAATAGTTAACCAATCATTAAGCTGTTACTAACACTTAGCTGAGAGACATTAACCAATCAGATATTACCAAATATTCAAGTATCTTGAAACTCTCTATAATAGACAACACTTGTGTTACAATAAACTGTCAACACTTTGATTACATTAATCTGTGTGTTGCCTGTTAATCTCCCGCATATTCCCTCAGTGCTTGTGAATGGTTCACAGTCTATTCCATATCCTGAAACATAAATATGAAATTCAGGCATTGTGAATGGTTCAGAAACTTTGGGGACGGATTATTGGTGGGGTGAAGAAAGGGGCTTGAGCAGTGAGATAGATATATATATATATATATATATATGCATTGTGGTAGAATCAGTATGCCTTTTCCTCAAGGGTTAGCAATTAGAAGAGTAAGGTAAAATAATGCAATATGATCGGAAATGAAACCAGAAACTCTCCAGGTGTTTGGTATAATCCAGACACTTCCAAACCATTCTAAGAGACTTCCTGTGAATACTTGACTGCTCTTTGTCTTGCTTTTCCATTGGAAATACATACTTTACAACATGTATGATGCAGGGTCTGCTGTGAAGCAGGCATGCAGTTTTAAGAAGGGTGGGTGATCTGCAGCAGGGACTTTATTCCTGTCCACTTCCAGCTTTTACTGCGCATGACTGGTTCAAATGGAGAATAGATTTAATGAGTAAAAGCTACCACTTTTCTCTCCTTTAAATTTCTGTCTGTTACCACCATTGTATTTGTCTGTGAGTGCGGACAAGTCACACCTTTATCTTGCATGATCAGTGTCTGAGGACTAGCTTAGGACAGTCTCACTGATGTAAAAAGAAAATAATCAGGTCTTCTGTTTGTCGTATGAGAATTTATTTGCATTCATTCATTCTCTTTAAGGCTGACAAGAGTTTTCATTCCCCTAGCAACTCTAGTGGGCCGGGATGTGGCAATAAAGCAGTAAAGTATCTCATTATATTAGAATCATAGAATTGAATAAAATCATAGAATCACAGAATTTATTCTTTATTATTTGTTATAATAAATTCTATGATTCTATGAAAGCAGTAAAGTGTCTCATTATTTGTACAGCCTATTGAGTTATCCCTTTAGAAAAGACTATAGTAGGTCAGCAAACTACATTCATATTCTTCATAAATCTTTCAGTATCTGAAACCTTTCCATCTTCAGAAGGAGAGATCAAAATTTAAAGACATTTGTTAAAATCAAATTCCGAAGTACTTTATTTCAGAAATGCTGTAAATTGATATTCCTAAAATAAAATCTGCTTCTCCAAATTTTTGAAACCCCTTGACCCCAACTAGGGCTATTTCTAGCCAATTTCATAGTGCTCAAACATAAAGTTTACATAAAGTACATACTGCTGTACTTCCAGGGTAATTTCTCCCCAAGCTGTTGTGGTCACATAGCCAGGGCCATGTGAGGTAACTAGCCCTAGGCCACCAGCCAGGCTGAGCAAGGAAACACTGGATTCCTTGCAATTCATTCTGGATGGTGGCTTTCAGGGTGATCAGGAACCCATCCCAGACTCAGATTCTGAACACTGTGGCAGCAAGACTGGGAACCCTGTCCAGTAAATACTTTGCTAATGAAAGCAAGTTTTCTGAGCATAGAAGGTGGGCAGCAACCCTGGGAGGCAGATATCCTGGAATTTTAAAAGCCCTGGGGATCTGAGCTGTGTGGTAGACCTTCAGGGAGCATCTGAGAAGCTGGGTGGATGAGAGGAGAGGAGAGGCAGAGAACTGGTGAGTTTTGTCAGCAGACTTGTTCGAATTGGTACATTTTTGCAAAACATTGAAATTACGATGGATTGGCATTTTTCTAACAGCAGTGGATTTTTTTGAAGCATTTCTGACCATTACTAACCATGATACCTCAGGTTCATCGTGGTAGTCCAGGAGGCTCGAAAGATCAGCTTGTTGCTTTTATAAGAGAGCTTTACACATCTTGCTTGAATTGGCACGACCTTTTTTACTTGAACTTGTTACACTGCAGATCCTATGGGTACTATTTGTGCCTCCCTGTGGCTGTTCTGCCACGTGCTATTTTTCACAGGACTTTGCATTAAAGCAATAGCCTCCATGTGTCTGCTTTGGGGGTTTATGAACCATCTTGCAGCTGTGACTACGCAGCTGTGACTACACAGCTGTGCAGAGAAGTTCACATTTTTAACACATCTCCCCAGATAGAGAGCTGATCTTCTAATGGCTGGTGCACACAGAATAAAAAGAGAAGATACTGCTTAAAGTTGAGTGAGGGCCAGCAGAGGGAGAAGTATTAAAGAAATTAGGGAGAAAGTGGAATTTTGTTTTCCAAATGCAGATTGACATATTCACATTCTCTTCATTTCAGACAAAAAACCCTAAAACAGTCATTAACTCAACCTTAGGTAAAGTGCATGATTTATGCCAGGACTTAAAGCTGATCTGTGGAAGAAGACAGTATTCTTTGGTAGCCCCAAAACATACATCACACTAGTGCCAAAAAGGTAAACATGCTCCTTTTTGAGCTTTCTGCTTTTGTTTTCATTAAAAGAAGATCAATACAGTGACCTGCAGTCCAAGTTCTCTTCCTAATTCTTCTTAGCTGTTTCTGAAGTGTCATGTCCATTTTGAAGCCAAATGCCAAAGATTTTTTGCTCTTTTTTTAGGAGATTAAAGGAGAGAGAGCAGAAAAAAGTGAGATGTCTCCATCAGTGACACAAACAAGGACACACACACAAATCTGAAAAATTTTCACAAGTGAGAATTCGCAGCCACAACTCTGTCACAGCATAGAGATGCCGCTTGTTCTAAAGTGTGGCTCAGACCAGCTTTACACAGTGAGCAAACACCACCAACCATGATGAGGTAGCAAGACAAAGTTAGCAAGGAAGATGCTAAAAGGACTGAACGGAAAGAAATAAGCTGCTCTGTTGCAATTGCATTTCTGCTTCTGGTTAAAGATAGCAAATAAGGAAACAATAGCTCATCCTGACTGCTTTTGTAGCATACAGAAGGCGATTTTGGGGATCTTCACAAAATTGTATAGGTATCACTTGAAACCATCTTCAAGTGTACAGTGCACTTCGCTGTACACTGTATGATAGACCAACAGACATCCAATATCACTGAATAACACCAATTTCAGTGAAATCATTTAACAATAATGTTTCAACCATGAAACATAAAAATAAAAAAAAAAAGGAATGCTTACTCCTTTTAGTGCAATGTTTTTGAAAACCCTAAAGAAAATGTGAATTCCAGAAAAATAAATTAGTATCTTAAGTGAGTTTAATCAGATAGTCCATTTGGATTTGCTTTACTCTTACAAATAGGTAGCTGAGAAGAAGGCATTTTTCTGAAGACCATATTAATTAAATAAGCATTAATGAAATTTTGGGTAAGATAAAATGCGATTCCAACACTGGTATTTTTCCAGTGCAAGCACAAAAGCATAATATAAAATACATACAAGGAGTATAATGGAGCAGTAATTTTAGATGAATAACATACTCAAGATCATAGGATTTCCTCAAGCTGAGGTGACTAGCTCGAGAGAGGATGCCTTCAACACCTGATCGGGGGGAAGCTCAGCATCCAGGAGCTTCAACTCGGAGCACCAACAGCGACCGAGGGAGCCTCAAGTCCTTGACCGTACTTGCCCAGGAGCCGGCAGCTTAGCTGACGCAAGCAGCTGAGTCACAGGGGTCAGAGCAAGGAGGGGCGGCACCAGCCCTGAGTGGTTAAAAACCTGCGCCAGGGAGCATGGTGAACAGGGTGGATTTGAGGCAGTTTGCGCGGCAGTACACGCGAGCAGGCGAGCGGGATGGTGAGCACTCGCCGTATGACTAGGGTGCCGTCTGGGAGCTCTGCTCTGGCTGCCCCAGCAGTGGCCAGTGTAGGTACCCACAGAGCCTATGAGAGGGGAGACTGCAGTGCAGAGCTCGGGATGTAGAGAGCGCCTGCACTGCTCTCCTGAGGGGAGGGTGCACAATGGGCAGGCCTGCACTCTGTTCTCCCTGGTGGAGGTCCTCCTGCAGCAGGTGGCTGAGCTGCAGGAAGCTGTTACTAGGCTGAAAGGTGTCAGGAAAGCTGAGGGGAAGCAGCACTGCTTGCTCCAGGCCCAGACTGTGCCGGGGCCTCAAGCATCCACCGTCATTCATGCAGGAAAGGAGGCCGCTAACCCAGGAAGCTGCGAAACAGTAGCAGAAAAAAAAAAACAACAAAAAAAGGAGGAAGAGGAAAATCAAAAGCAAGGGGCTTCCTCCTACATCTGTTGTCCCCACCCAGAACCGCTTTGCTGTCCTGCAGGGAGCTGATGAGGAAACACACACCAGAAACAACTGGCTGATGCGCTGGTAAAGACGATCACTACTGGTGCTGCCAGGAAAAAGCGGTGGGAAGTAGTAGTAGGGAACTCCACGCTGAAAGGCACAGAGGCACCCATCTGCCAGCCTGACCCAGGCTCAAGGGAGGTGTGTTGCCTACCAGGGGCTCGGATCAGGGGTGTTGCAGAGAAGCTGTCTGCTCTAGCCGGTCCCACTGACTATTACCCATTTCTAGTGATCCATGTGAGTGCTACTGATACAGATAGCAGTAGCCCGGAGACCATAAAGAAGGACTACAGAGCTCTGGGAGAGGTGGTTAGGGGCTCTGGAGCGCAGATCGTCTTTTTGTCAATTCTCCAGGATACAGGGCAGGACCTTGAAAAAGCTAGGAGGATTGGGCAGGTTAATAAATGGTTAGAAGGGTGGTGCTATAGTCAGGGGTTTGGGTACCTTGACCATGGGACTCAATTTGGTAGGCCAGGTCTACTGAGGACTGGTGAAGCAGGTCTGACAAAGAAAGGGAAGAGTGGATTTGGTAGGAGGCTTGCCAGACTGGTCAAGGATACTTTAAACTAGATGTGTTGGGGGAGGGGGGCATCATTCCATCTCAACGCACCCAGCCAGTTGCCAGCACCTATAATAAACGTACAGAGCGATGTAGAGATGTTCCAGCTACTCCAGCCAATGAGCCAGCTTCAATTGGAGCTTGGCTCAGATGCCCCTATACAAATGCCCATAGCATGGGGAACAAACAAGAGGAATTAGAGATGTGTGCACGTCTACGGGGGTATGATGTCATAGGCATCACAGAAACATTGTGGGATGGCTCCTATGACTGGTGTGTTGCAATGGAAGGTTACCGGCTCTTTAGGAAAGACAGGCCGGGTAGGCAGGGAGGGGGAGTTGCTATTTATGATAGGGATAGGCTGGAGAGTATGGAAGTCTGTCTGGTGACAGGTGAGCAGTCGACAGAGTGTTTGTGGGTCAGGGTTAAACGGAGAACAGCGATGGGTGACATTATTGTGGGGATCTGTTACAGACCGCCTGACTAAGGGAACTCTGTGGATGAAGCGCTCTATAGACAGATAGGAGCAGCCTCACGCTCGCAGGCCCTTGTTCTCATGGGAGACTTCAACCACCCTGATATCTGTTGGAGGGATGGTACGGCCCGGCACAAGCAATCCAGGAAGTTGCTCAATTGTGTGGAAGACAACATTCTTCAGCAAGTAGCAGAGGAGCCGACAAGGAGAGGTGCCATGCTTGACCTCATCCTCACCAACAGGGAAGGGCTGGTTGGAAATGTAACGCTCCAGGGCAGCCTTGATTGCAGCGATCATGAGATGGCTGATTTCGAGATCCTCAGGACAGTAAGAAGAGCGTGCAGCAAGCTCACTGCCCTGGACTTCAAGAGAGCAGAATTTGGCCTCTTCAAGAATCTGCTTAGTAAGGTTCCATGTGATATAGCCCTAGAGGGCAAGGGGGCCCAAGACTGTTGGTTGATATTCAAGGATCTCCTAATGCAAGCTCAGGAGTGTGGCATCCCAACTAGAAGGAAGTTCAGCAGGAGGGCTAGGAGACCTCCTTGGATGGATAAGGACCTGCTGAGGAATCTTCAAAGGAAAAAAGAGTCTTATGAAAGGTGGAAGCAAGGACAGGTGGCCTGGGAAGAATACAGGGATGTTGTCCGGGACGCTAGGGATCGGGTCAGGAAAGCTAAGGCCCACTTAGAATTAAACTTGGCTAGGGATGTTAAGGATAAAAGGAAGGGATTCTATAGGTACATTGCAAATAAAAGGCAGCCTAGGGACAACATCGGCCCTCTCCAGAAGCTATCGGGAGAACTGGCTACCCTGGATTAGGAGAAGTATGAGATTCTTAATGACTTCTTTGCCTCAGTCTTCAACAGCAAATGCTCTGACCATACCACTCAAGTCTTGGAAGGCAGACGCAGGGACTGTGAGAATGAAGACCCTGGGCCCACGGTAGAGAGAATCTGGTTCGAGACTATCTTAGGAACCTGAACTCATGCAAGTCCATGGGACCGGATGAAATCCATCCGCAGGTCCTGAAGGAGCTGGAAAATGAAGTTGCTAAGCCACTGTCCATCATATTTGAAAAATCATGGCAGTCAGGTGAAATTCCCGATGACTGGAAAAAGGGAAATATAACCCCCATTTTCAAGAAGGGGAAAATGGATGACCTGGGGAACTACAGACCAGTCAGTCTCACCTCTGTGCCTGGCAATGTCTTGGAGCGAATTCTCCTGGAAGGCATGCTAAGGCACATGAAAACCAACAAGGTGCTTGGGGACAGCCAGCATGGCTTCACTAAGGGGAAATCCTGCCTGACCAATCTGGTGACCTTCTATGAAGGGCCTACGGAACTGATGGACAGGGGTAGAACAGTTGATGTCATCTACCTGGACCTATGCAAAGCGTTTGACACTGTCCCACACGACATCCTGGTCTCTAAGTTGGAGAGACATCAATTTGATAGGTGGACCACTGGGTGGATAAAGAACTGGCTGGATGGCCGCACGCAAAGAGTAGTGCTCAGTGGCTCAATGTCCAGCTGGAGACCAGTAACGAGTGGTGTCCTTCAGGGATCGGTGTTGGGACCGGTCTTGTTCAACATCTTTGTGAGTGATATGGACAGTGGGATTGAGTGCGCCCTCAGGAAGGTTGCTGATGACACCAAGCTGTGTGGTTCGGTTGATACGTTGGAGGAAAGGAATGCCATGCAGAGGGACCTTGACACGCTTGTGAGGTGGGCTGATGTCAACCTGATGAAGTTTAACCATGCCATGTGCAAGGTCCTCCACCTGGGTCGGAGCAATCCCAGGCACAGCTACAGGTTGGGCGGGGAGGAGATTGAGAGCAGCCCTGTGGAGAAGGACTTGGGGGTGTTGGTTGAAGAGAAAAAATGAACATGAGCAGGCAGTGTGTGCTTGCAGCCCAGAAAGCCAACCGTATCCTGGGCTGCATCAAAAGGAGCGTGACCAGCAGGTCGAGGGAGGTGATCCTGCCCCTCTACTCTGCTCTCGTGAGACCTCACTTGGAGTACTGTGTTCAGCTCTGTTGTCCTCAACATAAAAATGACATGGAACTGTTGGAACAAGTGCAGAGGAGGGCCATGAGGATGATCAGGGGACTGGAGCACCTCCCATATGAAGATAGGCTGTGAAAGTTGGGGCTGTTCAGCCTGGAAAAGAGAAGGCTGCATGGAGACCTCATAGCAACCTTCCAGTATCTGAAGGGGGCCTATAAGGATGCTGGGGAGGGACTCTTCATGAGGGGCTGTAGTGAGAAGACAACTGGTAATGGGTTGAAACTTAACCAGGGGAAGTTTAGATTGGATATAAAGAAGAAATTCTTTACTGTAAGGGTGGTGAGGCACTGGAATGGATTGCCCAGGGAATTTGTGAATGCTCTATTGCTGGCGGTGTTCGAGGCCAGGTTGGACATAGCCTTGGATGGCACGGTTTAGTGTGACGTGTCTGTGCCCATGGCAGGGGGGTTGGAACTAGATGATCTTAAGGTCCTTTGCAACCCCAGCTATTCTATGATTCTATAATTTTGTGAGAATGCACAAACACAGAAAGAAGAAAAAGGAGTTGAATATAAATTACTGAAGTCACTCAGCTGCTTCATTTATTGGGAAAGACTGTTAATTTGTTTTCAGTTACATTTTGCAATCCTGGTAAATAGACAAATATATATTTTTATCACTTTCTTTCTGTTCAAGAGTAGATTTTATCCTACAAGTCTCTTTTGCATTGTTCTTTTTTCCAATTTTGATTATTTCTTTTTCTTTCAGCTGACAGAAGAAAACGATGTTGAAGAGCTAGTTTTGTTTTTTAATTTAAAGTTGTTTATATATGGTAGTATTTTATGCCTCCTTTATACCTAAGTTCCGTAGTTCAACAAGAACTGCTAAATTGTCTATACCACCTGCATACCTTACTTTGGATGTTGCTAGTTCCACTATAATAAGTGCCAGAGCTGGAGTTATTGGCTTCTCTAGTGAGTCTACAGGCACTTTTCTTGCTTCCCATAGCACATGGATGAGTATGCCTATCAGATGGGTTGTAGGGCAATTGCCATATTTTCAAACAGTATTATCTGAAAACAGGATCTTTGTTACTGGCAACTTTAGCTTCCTGAGGTCATACTTGTGTGTCATGCATCGTATCTAATCCCAGGGCCACTTCTGTACTGACTAAAAAAAGTGAAAAGAAATCCCTCACATCTTCATTACTATGTGAAAGTGTACTGGAAAATATTATAAATGCCAGTCAGCGGTCAGATATAGTAAGAAATAATCTACAGTTTAGCACATGGGCAGAAAATAGCATGCAAACAAAATTATCTGGAAAGTAAGGTTTCAAATCCATGCTGCTCAAGTGAAGACAGATAAGTGAAAAAGAAGCAAGGTGAAAGAATCCTAGAGGTGGCCACAGAAAACAAATTTAATTACTTCATAATGAAACACGAAGGCCTTAAGAATCAATGGGTTTGGAGTAAAAGGGAGAAGGAAAGGGTAAACTGAATTTTCAGATCAATCCTTGCCTGCTGTTTGCAGCACAGCACTTGTGAAACAAGTCCCATCTTTTTTTTCTATTCTAAAATTGGGAATATCAGAAAAGGATCAGCAGACTGGAAAAAGGAAGAATAAGCAGAGACATTAAATCACTTGAAGTCTGGCAATCCTCTTATCCCTTATTCTCTCTTAAATCTATGATTTAGTTAAATTTTCCTATCCACAGATATACAGGCAGCTTGATGTTAAGTGCCTAACAAGACACAAAAACTGCTAGGAGCCTGTGTCACCCTCAGCAGTAATGTTGTTCTCAAACAGCAGTTTCTTCATTGTTCATTGGCTGTTTTACTATTAAAAAGGTGTGTGTAAGCCCTTGACCTCTGGGACTTTGCTCTGAAAGCTGCAGGCTTTAAGTCACAGAATCACAGAATAGTTAGGGCTGGAAAGGACCTCAAGATCATCGAGTTCCAACCCCCCTGCCATGGGCAGGGACACCTCCCGCTAAACCATGCCATCCAAGGCTATGTCCAACCCCACCTTGAACGCCCTTCACGCTCTCTAGAAAGGGAGCCTTGCCAGAGGATGAAATGCCAGGGTTATCCCCTGCCCTCATAGCTTCCACCCTGCTGGTGGGAACTCCATCTTCTCTGTGGTTCTTAGCCTCCTATTGGGGGAGGAATTATACCAGTGCAGCAGCGCTGTGGACCTGTGCAAAACAATCCCTTTATTATTAGAGACTGCTCTGGTAATTATTTGATTAGTATTTGTGAAGCATTCTGAGGGCTTTGGGTGGAGATCTTTGCGACGTCTGTAAAGAGGCTAAACACACACACACACTGTTTTCACAATTAGCTCTACTTTATTCACTCAAACATGGTAATATATAGCATACAGAGATGGGTCTGAGCCATGAAGCCAAACAGCAACTACATAATTCTCAGTGACTTTTTTCAGTGACTATAAATCCCATTCTGTATACAATCACTCCCCAGGCTGCCTCCCAGCCCAGCCTTGCACCCAAACACTCCCTGACTTACTCAAGACCCAGGTGCGCTATCAGTAATTCTTATTCTTCTTCCTCTTTAATTATCCACATAGTGGGAACAAGATGGCTTGCAGTTCCCACATCTTCCACTTTTTTGTTTTGCACGATACTTAGGCTTTGGTTCTTCGCAAGTTGTCAACATGTCTCTAGATGGCATGCAGGAAAAGCAAAGCAAAGTGATGATGTCCAGGCTCCAAAGACAAGATCTCACCAATGCATTGGCTAGATGTACTGGGAATCTTGGGAACCCGGAGATAGATGCTGTTACTTCCAAAAACACAGCCCTTGGCTTTCCTTATCCCCTTCTCTGCTTGAGGAGTCTTAAATCACACAAGAGCAGTTTCTTGACATTAGCATTTAAAGATGGAAAGCTCAAATACAATAGTTACTTATTATATTATTATCACTTATAATAGTTACTTATGCTAACTTTTACTTTTTTATTACTGTGAGGGTGATGAAACCTGCTTTAGATAACCCTGCTTGAGCAAGGGATTTGAACTAAATTGTCTCTCATGCCAACCACAGGCTGTTTGGCCTACCCTTCCCTTCTGGATGGCCCTCTTATAACAGAGGAGGCCATCCCTCACATCAAGGTCTGGCATGGCATGTGTCCTCACTGCTCAACGCCTTCTGGGTTGCAGCCAACAGAGTAGCTAAAGGTTCTTCTTGGTGGCAAACACAGGGGACAACCCAGTCTTGCCGTTGACTATGGTAAGAGGAATTTGGCCAACCTCAGCCCTTGCACCTCGTTGTCAATGCAGAGTTTCACCTGCCTCACCCAGCAACAAGTCGCTATCATGACAAAGCTTTCACAGATTTACATTAGCAATATAACTACTACAGGGTGCAGCAGCACTTTAAAGTTGTTTGTGGCAGTGAAGAACCAGCCAAAGAAATTTCCTACCAGTCATGTTCTCCCACACTCTTAATTCATTCCATTACCTGGTTTATAACACTATCATTGTGATGTACAGTTATTAGGATTTTTCTAGCTTCTGCCTTAGCATTTTCTAGCAGCTGCTACAAATTTGTATGCTCTAACATCTCTTACAAGTGACAAATCCATGCCAATAGGGGTTGGAGTTATACTATGATACATGGTGCAGTTTCTTATCAGCAACTGGCTAGTAAATACGGGTGGTTTATACACAAAATCACTCCCTCTAATGCTAGCTACACTGCAAGCACACATATTTGAGTCATCGAACATGGTCTGGTTATAGAGACTTTTCAGTTGCCCCCAAGTGATGTTTTACAAATCATGCCTTTTTCTCTTCCTCTGTCTCATTCTGCTCGGGGTCTTCAAGGTCAGCTCCTGCATCTGAGGCATTGGATTCTTTAACTTGTCTGTTCAGCTTGACAAACTCTGCAGGCAGCCACCGTGGACCTGTAGGTAGGAGGACACAAATATACCCCCTCTCCTAGGTTATTAGCTCCCTTCACATTTCCGCTAGCAGAAAGAATCACGATACCACACTTTAGCATGTTCTGAAGTTGGACTATCGGCACCAGAATGTCGTTGTACTGCAGTGACAGGAGTATTCATGGAAGATTGAGTGCAATTTAAAAAATTCAGTGTATAGATGGCATTGTCTAATTCCTCTTGAGGGACCGTATTCCCCCTTTTTTGTTTTTGTAGCATGGATTTCAGAACAGCGCGAGTTCATTTCACAGTCCCCTGGCCTGTAGGGGAGTGGGGAATACCAGTGATGTGTGACACCCCATTGCTGTAGAAATCGTGATAATGCTAATGAATTATATGCAGGGCAGTTACCCATTTTCAACTGGGAAGAAACTCCTAAGGCAGCAAATGAACATGTTAAGTGTTGGATAATATCATGAGCCTTCTCTCCTTTATGGGCAGAAACTGAAATCATATGTGAAAATGTGTCAACAGGCACATGCACATATTTTAAGGCACCAAAAGAAGCAATGTGTGTAACATCTGTTTGCCAAATCTCATTTGCCTTTAAGCCACGAGGATTTCCACCTATGGCAAATGAGGATTGAGCTGCTGACTGGCAGTCAGGGCAAGACCTGACAATTTGCTTTGCTTGAGAAGAAGACAGGTTAAACTGTTTCTCTATAGCAGAGACATTCTGATGAAAATTGGAATCTGAAGCAGCTGCAGAAGTAAGTGGCACCGTGTTAACAGTCAAGGAGTCTGCTATGTCATTACTGCAGTTAAAGGGCCAGGCAGGTTGGAATGCGATCTAATATGTCCAATAAAAACAGAATAATTCCTACTTTCCAAACAAAGTTTTTGCTTCAGCAAAATGTCAAAAAGTGCACAGTTATCGATTTCTTTTAACACACTAAAAGGAAGACATGGTAACAATTGAACAACATACTCTGAGTCACAAACAATATTTAAGGATTCTGCAGGGAACAACTATAGCGCATGTAAGACTGAAGCAGTTTCAACAAGCTGCGTAGAGCCATTCACATGTATAACAGAGGATTGCCAGGAATCATTTCCAAACCAAACTACAGCAGCTTTGCCAGTTTTTTCAAAGCCATCAACAAAAATGGTTTTAGCATCCTGAATGGGTTGCGTTTCAATTACATACCGTTCCCGTAGATCAGAATCTGAAAAAGCTTTTAGCAATTTATGTTTTGGAGTACCATAAAAAATTTTGTCTGTAAAGTCTGCTAACGCTATTTGGAAAGAAACAGACTGAGCAAAAAGGAACTGAAAGTCTGTTACAGTTAATGGTAAATACAATTCTGCAGGGTCGTTGACTGTTAAATTTTGAACCCTTGTACGGCCTTTGGTGATTAAGTCAACAATCATATCTAATGGTTCTGTCACAGTCTTTCTCTGGGTATGTGGTAAAAAAACCCATTCCAAAAAGTAAACAGAGTTACTGCTGATTTGACATATAACTCCTAATGACCTCTGTTGCATATTAACAATGAGCACAGAAATTGGCAAGTGTAAATGCATGATACCTGCCTGTAGCATCTCAATTGTTTGAGTCACTATATTTGAAGTGTCAACAGCTTTAGGGGTAAGCTGACAAGGAGAATTCAAATCTGAGTCCCCTCATAATAAATCAGAGTGGTCCAAATTCGGCATTAGTAATACCCAACATAGGGCACACCCAATTAAGCTGAAAGCTTCTGTGAATCATTCAAATTTGTAATTCTGTTTGCCAGTTTTAGCTCCTGAGGCTTTACTTTTCTTTCAGTTACCACCCACCCCAAATATTTCCATGGTGGCATTCTTTGTATTTTTTCCTGGGCAATTTGTAGTCCAAAACAACAAAATTTTCTGTTAAATGATTAACAGTAGTTTCTAAATATTGTTCCATTTCCGCACAGACCAAAATGTCATCCATATAATGATAAATTATTGATTTAGGAAACGCACTCCTAGTTGGTGATAGAACTGTGTAAACAACTAGCTGACAGATTGTTGGACTGTTCATCATTCCTTGTGGAGAAACAGTCCATTGATATCTTTGCATGGGAGCAGCACAGTTGACTGAAGGCACAGAAAAAGCAAAATGATCACAATCTGCAGGATGCTCAGGAATTGTAAAAAAACAGTCCTGCAAATCAATAATGCAAAGAAACCAGTCAGCTGGAATCATAGTAGGATTAGGCAAACTTGGTTGTAAAGCCTCCATGGGTTGCATTGCATTATTAATTGTATGCACATCTTGCAAAAGTCGCCATTTCCCTGATTTCGTTGGAATAACAAAAATGGGTGTGTTCCAGGGGCTAGTAGATGGAACAATATGTCCTGCTTTCAATTGCTCTTCAACCAATAAATGTGCTTGCTCCAATTTTTTACCTTTTAAAGGCCACTGATCAATCCAAACAGTTTTTTCTGTTAACCATGAAAGTTTGAGCAGGGGCTACAGATAAACCATTAGGATAAATTTGCCCCATCTGTGGTAAGTAATAAATTCTATCACATTTGCAAATCTCGCCCCCACAGATTCATAGAAACTGGCAGAATATATGATTGAAAATGAACTACAGCACCATCTGGTGCAATAGCTTTGAGGATTCGACTACTTTTAAAAGGAAATTGTATACCTCCTATTCCAACTGCTGTTGTTAAAGCCTTTTCAAAGGGCCAATCAGTCAGCCATTGAGACTGTGAAATAATTGAAACATCTGCCCCAGTGTCTATTAACCCACTAAAGACTCTATTTGCAAATTCAAGAAAGGTTGTTTCTGAGTAATATCCTGGGTCCAATAAACCTCAGCTTTCCCAGAGCTTTCAAATCCAGAGGTATTCCTTGTGTTAATTTCTACTTTTGGCATCCAGTATGGAATCAAAACAAGTTGTGCTAATTTTTGACCTTTTGGAATTTTGCAACTGCTGTTTAAGGCAGATGCTAGAATTTTTATTTCTACTGTATAATCCGAATCTATTACTCCTGGATGAGCTTTTACTCCTTGGAGTACACTTGAGCATCCTAACAAAAGACCCATAAACCCATTTGGTTAAGGTCCCCAAACATTGGTGGCTAGCTAGAGTTTCAACAGTGGAGCAATCTAATTCAGTGTTGGTGCTTGTTGCCAAATCCAACCCGGTGCTGCCTGTTGTGGCAGCTGCAAGGTCGGAGATGGAGCATTTGCTGCAAAAACCCTGTTGTTTTGAGGGGCACTGGGTTTTGCTGCGCCCTGCTTGGAGTTCCCCAACAAAGGATTTCCATCCTTATAAAATTTAAATTTGCACTGATTGCTCCAGTGATATCCTTTCTTGCATCTGGAACAGAATTGAAATGGTGTTTTTTGTCTCTGCTTTTGTTTATTTTTGGGACACATTTTACTAGTATGTCCTTCCTGTCCACAGTTAAAACATTTTTGCTGACGCATATTAAGTTTTGATAATGCAGCAGCCAACACACAAGCCTTATGAGCCTCCATACTGATATTCTGACATGTTTTAATAAACTCTGTAAAAAAAAGTCTGTAAATTTTTCCCTGACTGGGTCTAAAGCACCTTTGCAATCTCCATGTGCATTTCCATATGCTAGCTGAAATAAAAGCACACAAGCAGACTCAGGATTATCAATCTGCCTCTGTATAGCATTGTTTAATTGGTGTATAAAAGACATGTAGAGTTCTTGATACCCTTGATGAACGCTTGTGAATGAAGTAGATTTCTTTCCTGATTCAGGTACTAGCCTCTAGGCTTGTACACCCATATGGGCAGCTTGCTGGAATACAAGAGGGTTTAAATTAATTTGATCATGAGGTTGCAACCATTGCCCAGAGCCTGTTAACATGTCAGCATCTATTGGTATTCCTCTTTGAACATTATTTAATACCTGTAAAGCCACTAAGTTATTATATTCCAATCTCCACACCAAGTATTAAGCAAGTGTCAAAATTGTTCTCATTAAATTGTTCCAATCCCATGGTACCACAGATCCTGAACTAGCCATCATTTCTAGCAAGCTTAATGTATAAGGACTTTGAATTCCATTTTCCCCATTTTCCATCACTGATTTTTTCAATTCCTTAAATACTGTGTATGGAATATTTTCATGTACCAGTTGTTGTCCCTGACCACCTGTTCTATAAAATACAGGAAAAGCGAAAGCCATGTCTCCACTAAAATCACCATCCTTTATCACTTTCCCCATACATTTTTGTATAAATGTTTTAGTAGCCTCCTGGTTAACTAATGGCTGGTCAAATGGTTCTTTGTCGAGATCAGTCAAGAGAAGTGCAATAGGTTGAGGAGTATGAAGGGTATTCAATGTGAATGCCTTTAACGGTGTCAAAGGTGGGTATAAATTTTGCTTCTTTTCTGAATCTGCAGAGACAGGATCAAAAGGGTTATCAGGCTTCTCAGAAAAGATATTTGCATTGTTCTGTCCTTGCTCTTTCAAATTGTCAGTATTTTGATAATTTGTTTTATCGTGTTTCTGAATTACATCCTCAGCAGGTTGTAAATTAGATAATGCAGAATAGACAAAATGCCATGTCACTATTAAATCGACAGGAACCTCCATACCAAGGTGATTCTGAGTTTGTAAATGTTCTTCCACTCTCTCCCATATCCGAGTATGAAATGACCCTGTTGCTGGAAACTAGTTGCAGTTTGTTTTCAGCCCTAACAAAATATTCATTACTTGCTTTTCAGAAAAATGATATCCAGAGGATTTTAAAATTTGCTGTAAAACTTTCAAATATAATTCCTGTTCGGCTGATTGTATTTGACCCATTTTTCTAACACAATCCCGTAATTCCCCGTTCAATGGGTATTACTGACCTTTAACAGGCAAATGTCGGTACCAGAAATTCCCCATTGGATCTCATGGACACCACTATGTCGAGCAATTTAGCCACCATGCAGAGAGGACACCATTTGTGGCATCTGTAAAGAACAAGGCTACACATACACATACACATACACACATACACATACACATACACACATACACACACACACACACACACACACACACATTTTCACAACTAGCTCTACTTTATTCACTCAAGCACAACTAGCTCTACTTTATTCACTCAAGCTTGGTAATATATAGCATACAGATATGGGTCTGAGCCATGAAGCCAAACAGCAACTACATCATTCTCAGTGACTGTTTTCAGACACTATAAATCCCATTCTATAAATGATCACTCCCCAGGCTGCTTCCAAGCCCAGCCTTGCACCCAAACACTCCCTGGCTAACTCAAGACCCAGGTGCACTATCAGCAATTCTTCTTCTTCTCCTTTAATTATCCGCATAGTGGGAACAAGATGGCTTGCAGTTCCCACAATCTTCGCAGAAGTAATGCAGATTGCCCTGCGCTGTCTGTGACTCATGATCTGCCAAATAATCTTCAGCTGTCTCCTGTGGTCTGTGAGGAGTTTGTTCTGAAATAGCCACTTTACCCAAACTGAGGTGGGGTGAAGGCAGAATGAAATCATACCAACGGAGCAGGGATGTTCAAGAGAAAGCCTTGTCATTGTGGTTGAAATGGTCATGTTCAGTAGCCCTGAGAGACAGATGCACAGCACCACCATGTCAAGAAAATCACAGTGGATGGTGCCTGCTGGTGCTGCCTTTATTGTTTATAAGGACACTGTCTGCTTGTGTTCATGTTCTTGTCTCCCAAGTTTGTTCTGGCTTATGACTCCCTTTTTAAAATTAACATTAAAGAAGCACAGAAAGGAAATGTCACACTCCCATACACACACACACACACACAAGCAAAAGAACACCCGACAGAACATACTACATAGAGTGTCAGCTCTTACTTGTCAGTTTCCTGGCTTTGTGTCAGTTGCAATAAGACCTCCAGATAGCATAAAAATGTGAACTTCTAATCTTTCTTTACGTGTGTGTCTTGTTTTCATACTTATATAAATATGATTTGGACCAAAAAGCAATCTATTACTTATGGCAGTGATAAATAAACATGAACAGATGTTTTCCAGAATAGGCATGCAAAATCAGTTGACTTCCTAAAATATTAGGTATCTGCAACTGTTAAAAAACAAGTAGAGGGTTGCATGTGGACATAGAATCATAGAATAGAATCATAGAAGAGTTAGGGTTGGAAAGGACCTCAAGATCATCGAGTTCCAACCCCCCCGCCATGGGCAGGGACACCTCCCACTAAACCATGCCATCCAAGGCTATGTCCAACCCCACCTTGAACGCCGCCAGGGATGAAGCATTCACAACTTCCCTGGGCAACCCATTCCAGGGCCTCACCACCCTCACAGTAAAGAATTTCTTCCTCAGATCCAATCTAAACTTCCCCTGGTTAAGTTTAAACCCATTACCCCTTGTTCTCTCACCACAGTCCCTAATGAAGAGTCCCTCCCCAGCATCCCTATAGGCCCCCTTCAGGTATTGGAAGGCTGCTATGAGGTCTCCATACAGCCTTCTCTTCTCCAGGCTGAACAGCCCCAACTTGCTCAGCCTATCTTCACACGGGAGGTGCTCCAGTCCCCTGATCATC
Organism: Amazona ochrocephala; assembly: GCA_039720435.1. NCBI lineage: Eukaryota > Metazoa > Chordata > Aves > Psittaciformes > Psittacidae > Amazona > Amazona ochrocephala. The sequence goes on from CM077878.1 coordinate 107,183,797, forward strand.
CTCGTGGCCCTCCTCTGCACTTGCTCCAACAGTTCCATGTCATTTTTATGTTGAGGACACCAGAACTGCACACAATACTCCAAGTGAGGTCTCACAAGAGCAGAATAGAGGGGCAGGAACACCTCCCTCGACCTGCTGGTCACACTCCTTTTGATGCAGCCCAGGGTACGGTTGCCTTTCTGGGCTGCAAGCACACACTGCTGGCTCGTGTTCATTTTTTCATCAACCCACACCCCCAAGTCATTCTCTGCAGGGCTGCTCTCAATCTCCTCCCCGCCCAACCTGTAGCTGTGCCTGGCATTGCTCCGACCCAGGTGGAGGACCTTGCACTTGGCATGGTTAAACTTCATCAGGTTGGCATCAGCCCACCTCACAAGCGTGTCAAGGTCCCTCTGCATGGCATTCCTTCCCTCCAACGTATCAACCGAACCACACAGCTTGGTGTCATCGGCAAACTTGTTGAGGGCGCACTCAATCCCACTGTCCGTGTCACCAACAAAGATGTTGAACAAGACCGGTCCCAACACCGATCCCTGGAGGACACCACTCGTTACTGGTCTCCAGCTGGACATTGAGCCACTGAGCACTACTCTTTGCGTGCGGCCATCCAGCCAGTTCTTTATCCACCGAGTGGTCCACCTATCAAATTGATGTCTCTCCAACTTAGAGAGAAGGATGTCATGTGAGACAGTGTCAAAGGCTTTACACAAGTCCAGGTAGATGACATCAACTGCTCTGCCCCTGTCCATCAGTTCCGTAGCCCCTTCATAGAAGGTCACCAGATTGGTCAGGCAGGATTTCCCCTTAGTGAAGCCATGCTGGCTGTCCCCAAGCACCTTGTTGGTTTTCATGTGCCTTAGCATGCCTTCCAGGAGAATCCGCTCCAAGATTTTGCCAGGCACAGAGGTGAGACTGACTGGTCTGTAATTCCCTGGCTCATCCATTTTTCCCCTTCTTGAAAATGGGGGTTATATTTCCCTTTTTCCAGTCATCGGGAACTTCACCTGACTGCCATGATTTTTCAAATATGATGGACAGTGGCTTAGCAACTTCATTTTCCAGCTCCTTCAGGACTCGCGGATGGATTTCATCAGGTCCCATGGACTTGTATACATTCAGGTTCCTAAGGTGGTCCCGAACAAGATCCTCCCCCACAGTGGGCCCAGGGTCCCCACCCTCACCGTCCCCGCGTCTGCCTTCCAAGACTTGGGTGGTGTGGTCAGAGCATTTGCCCGTAAAGACTGAGGCAAAGAAGTCATTAAGAACCTCAGCCTTCTCCAAATCCAGCGTAGCCAGTTCTCCCGATAGCTTCTGGAGAGGGCCCAAGGTGTCCCTAACCTGTCTTTTATTTGCAATGTACCTATAAAACCCCTTCCTGTTATCCTTAACATCCCTAGCCAAGTTTAATTCTAAGTGGGCCTTAGCTTTCCTAACCTGGTCCCTAGCTTCCCGGACAACATCCCTGTATTCTTCCCAGGCCGCGCGGAGCTCCCAGACCGAGCCTTGCCCGTACGGCGAGTGTTCACCATCCCGCTCACCTGCCCGCGCGAACTGCCGTGCAAACTGCCTCAAGCCTGCCCTGTTCGCCGCACTCTGGGTCGCTCGCGCTCCCTGGGGCAGGTTTTTAACCAGTCAGCTCTGCCGCCGGCCCTCCTGGCGCTGCCCCCTCTGAGTCAGCCGCTCGCCTCCGCGGAGCTGCAGGCTCATGGGCAGGCCTTGTCGAGGACTTGAGGCTCCCTTGGGGCAAGTTGCTGCTCCAAGGTGAAGCTCGTAGACGCCGAGCCTCCCCCCCCCGCCCCATCAGGCACTGCAGGCCTCCTCTCGTGAGACAGTCACCTCAGCAATGGGCCAGAAATGGCTGATGATGCCTGGGTTGAATCTGCCACCGGTCCTCCTGGCGCCGCCCCCTCTGATCTTCTCCTTTGCTGTGTCATTAAACTGATAAAATTGTTCATGCTTAGGCATGTAATGCACATGTTCAATTGAACACATGTAAAGCACATGTTAATGTGTTGTAAGTTAAAAGACATTAGAAAACAGAACTATTTATGTCAGTTTAAATCTGTCTTTGGGCATAAATATAGAAGGTGGAAGCTAAATAGCTCTAATTAACATTTGATGAACTCAAAGTGACATTTTCCAGTTATTCATAGTCTCTCTGTGTGGGCTTAGAGCACTGGGCAGGCTTTCCTGTTAGCTTTGTGACACAGAAACTGACATATGAGAATAGTGATGAGAATGGCTACAGAACAAGCATGGATAAACTAGTGGCAAAGTGGAGAATGGAATTCAAGTCTCTTCATTTGCAGGCTTAGTGTCTGATTTCTACTTTGTGTTCACTTAACAGACATAAAATATGTGCAATTGGAATAAGACCAATGGTTTGGCTGCTGAAGGAGTGGTTTCTGCCAGTAGAGGACATAAAGTTACAGCCCAGGATGTTATGGCTCAGTCTGTAATAAGATCCTAAGACCCAGCAAGAGATTCAAGTGTGTTCTTCAAAGAACATTGAGTTGAGCAGATGTGCATCTTGAGAAAGAAGGTAACAGCTGTTTTGCATTCTCTCACTTCTTCAGAGAGGACACTAAGTTAACTCTTTCTGGTTACTTGACGGAGTTGCCAACACCAAAGTTTTGTAGAGAGAAGTCTTCAGAGGCCCATTTGCATTGGTCAAGACTTAACTATTTATCATGGCTGCACTGGCATTGCTGCAAATGGGCTCCATATGTTCCACAGGAACTCTGTGTTCTGGCGAAGGAGTTTAGGGGCCAGTCTATTAATTCTGGAAAAAAAAAAAAAAAAAAAAAAAAGTGATCTTTGATTAAGAACAGATTTAGTCCTGGGATGAGAAAACTGCTGAAAGATGCTGTAGGAGCAGAGCACCTACCATTTTTTATGTAAATTCTGTAAACCTCATGTATTCCACCTTGTGAAAGGCAGACTGTACAGTTCCTGTGGGGTGCTTCTATGACCACGCAGAACAAGTATTTCCTGAAGGACTTACACGCTAAAGGAACGATAAAGATCCAGATTCTGCCTATTAGAGTGGGCATGGTTAATTCTGCATTAAATCCAAATCTTTAGGGCAAGCCTTGTGAGTCTGCAGTGTCTAGTGCAAATGCCTCAATTGAGCTTTCTTTTTTGTTTCTCTGATTCAGTGAATGCAATTTTGTTTTTTTTTCAAAGGCTGGCCTAGTGAATTATGAAAGTCATATTATTAGTGCGTCCAATAGAGTTGCTCCTTCAGTTCAAGGGGTGACAATTTATGCCTTTTATGCGAGATTTTGTATCTTGCTGATGACTTCACAGAATCACAGAATAGTAAGGGCTGGAAAGGACCTCAAGATCATCGAGTTCCAACCCCCCCGCCATGGGCAGGGACACCTCCCACTAAACCATGCCATCTAAGGCTATGTCCAACCCCACCTTGAACGCCGCCAGGGATGAAGCATTCACAACTTCCCTGGGCAACCCATTCCAGGGCCCCACCACCCTCACAGTATAGAACTTCTTCCTCAGATCCAATCTAAACCTCCCCTGTTTAAGTTTAAACCCATTACCCCTTGTTCTCTCACCACAGTCCCTCATGAAGAGTCCCTCCCCAGCATCCCTATAGTCCCCCTTCAGGTATTGGAAGGCTGCTATGAGGTCTCCACGCAGTCTTCTCTTCTCCAGGCTGAACAGCCCCAACTTGCTCAGCCTATCTTCATACGAGAGGTGCTCCAGTCCCCTGATCATTTTCGTGGCCCTCCTCTGGACCTGTTCTAACAGTTCCATGTCCTTTTTATGTTGAGGACACCAGAACTGCACACAATACTCCAAGTGAGGTCTCACGAGAGCAGAGTAGAGGGGCAGGATCACCTCCCTCGACCTGCTGGTCACACTCCTTTTGTGAGGTATCATATACACTGTACTGCAAATGTGATGAACAGGAGTAATAATGACCTTTATTTCCTATTCCAAATATTATAATCTTGGTCAGAGTTTTGTTTCAAAACTAGCTGGTGACTCACTGCAGGGGTTGCTATTACATACCAAAAGGGGTTAGACAGCTTATGTCTAAACTGTGGGATGTAGCAATACTTCCCAGGTCCTAGGTTTCTTCACATCTTTCTTTTGAAAAAAAAAAAACAAAACAAAAAACAAAACAAAACAAAACAAAAAAAAAAAAAAAAAAAAAAAAAAACCAACAACAAAAACCAAAACCAAACTTTGTATGGGCATGAAGATAGCACGGATACCCCTGCAAAACTTCCAGTCTGTGCAGTCAGAGGACATTCCAATGAAGGACTTTTTGATAAAGTGTAATCGGTGTGAGATTATAAATTTTGCCTTGAAGGATTTTCTAGTGTTTGCCTTCATATGGCAATTTTCAAAGTGGTAGCAGTTTTCAATTACTCCAAACTCAGTCAGGAAGGTCTCAGTCAAGAATTCATAATAAATGAAAATAATCTACTAATTTCATCCCCTTTTATTAACTCATGAGCTCAGCTGACATTTATTCTGAAATGCAAGTTCTAATGTAACAGGAAAACCAGTCTGTGATAAGCATGTTGTAATAATTTTGGTAAGGACATTTGCATCCAAAGGATTAAAAGATTTGGTAATAATTTAGTCAGATACAAGAGATAGTACCTGGAAAGTGATCCAGCCAGTCAATACTCTGATGGAAAGGGAGGAAGGAAGCTGAAAAAAAAGCTTGCAATTCCTGTTATTTGCATTTGTCCAGAGTTAATAGTTATTTGAAAGTAGATTGCTTTGAATCAGTGCATTCCACATTGATGGCTCTGGAGCTTATTATCTCTGAGGCTTGGGAACACTTGTACTTCAGGAAGAGGACCAGTATTAGAGATTAGAAGTGTTTCATTGATTTTACTATGGAAAGTTAAACTGAGTTCAGGCAGGGGTGGAATATTAGTAAAACATTGATTAAATGCTTCAGTGACACACAGTGAAGGGAGTTTGCACATTTATAATTCTTACATGTTTCATTTCAAATGCAGTACAAAATCAAAGTGATTGGTACACACCACTGTTTAAATTTATGGGTTGAGTTACAAGCCTCAGAACGTCAATCTGCATGAAGTTCTGACCTTGTGTTTCTTCTGCTGGTTTCATGTTTGCTGCTTGGGCTCTTCCTTCTTTCATCATTGTTTGAAGTCTTACCACTACATCTTTAATTACATAGATTGATTACACTGTCCTCAATGGAGGTAAATCATTTCACTTCATCTTTGAAAAACATGATTATTACATTTTCTGAGGAAAAAAATAATTACTAGTCTTCTATTTACATCTGAAATTCCCATCTCGTTATTCACACTGTCTTGAAACAATAAATTGCAAGTTAGGAATTTAATGCACCACCAATGCCCGTGAGAGATACTCAGCTGACATCTTCAGTTCTTTCTTCAGAAAACACACACTGTAAGCAGTGTCAGGGCAGGCTTTTCTTACGTCTTTTCTTATAGCTTTTACTAATACATTTCTGATTTGGAAGCAGGATCTACAAGAAAACTTGAAGCTTCTTACTCCTTATGTTGGTGTTAAGATTGTGAAATACATGTGAAATAGGAACACCACTGTGCTTGGTACTCTCTAATGTGACCAGATAGTGAAAACCCAATGCTTATCCCAAAAGAGATAATGACAAATAAAGGGTGGGAAGCACAAACCCAAGAAATACCGTACTCTTAATCCTTATAACTGGCTCTGAACATTTTTGCCACACTGTGTTTCCTTAGTCAACGTTTTAACCACTCACCATATAGCACTCCACCTCTGGAACTTGAATGTCATCTACCTGGACGTGTGTAAAGCCTTTGACACTGTCTCACATGACATCCTTCTCTCTAAGTTGGAGAGACATCAATTTGATAGGTGGACCACTCGGTGGATAAAGAACTGGCTGGATGGCCGCACGCAAAGAGTAGTGCTCAGTGGCTCAATGTCCAGCTGGAGACCAGTAATGAGTGGTGTCCTTCAGGGATTGGTGTTGGGACCGGTCTTATTCAACACCCTTGTCAGTGACGTGGACAGTGGAATTGAGTGCGCCCTCAACAAGTTTGCCGATGACACCAAGCTGTGTGGTTTAGTTGATACGTTGGAGGGAAGGAATGCCATGCAGAGGGACCTTGACACGCTTGTGAGGTGGGCTGATGCCAACCTGATGAAGTTCAACCATGCCAAGTGCAAGGTGCTACACCTGGGTCGGAGCAATGCCAGGCACAGCTACAGGTTGGGCAGAGAAGAGATTAAGAGCAGCCCTGCGGAGAAGGACTTGGGGGTGTGGGTTGATGAAAAAATGAACACGAGCCGGCAGTGTGTGCTTGCAGCCCAGAAAGCCAACCGTATCCTGGGCTGCATCAAAAGGAGTGTGACCAGCAGGTCGAGGGAGGTGATCCTGCCCCTTTACTCTGCTCTTGTGAGACCTCACTTGGAGTATTGTGTGCAGTTCTGGTGTCCTCAACATAAAAAGGACATGGAACTGTTAGAACAAGTGCAGAGGAGGGCCACGAGGATGATCAGGGGACTGGAGCACCTCCCGTATGAAGATAGGCTGAGAACATTGGAGCTGTTCAGCCTACAGAAGAGAAGGCTGCGTGGAGACCTCATAGCAGCCTTCCAATACCTGAAGGGGGCCTATAGGGATGCTGGGGAGGGACTCTTCATTAGGGACTGTGGTGAGAGAACAAGGGGTAATGGGTTTAAACTTAACCAGGGGAAGTTTAGATTGGATCTGAGGAAGAAATTCTTTACTGTGAGGGTGGTGAGGCCCTGGAATGGGTTGCCCAGGGAAGTTGTGAATGCTTCATCCCTGGCGGCGTTCAAGGTGGGGTTGGACATAGCCTTGGATGGCATGGTTTAGTGGGAGGTGTCCCTGCCCATGGCAGGGGGGTTGGAACTTGATGATCTTAAGGTCCTTTCCAACCCTAACTATTTTATGATTCTATGACAAGGGGTAATGGGTTCAAACTTAAACAGGGGAAGTTTAGATTGGATATGAGGAAGGAATTCTTTACTGTAAGGGTAGTGAGGCCCTGGAATGGGGTGCACAGGGAAGTTGTGAATGCTCCATCCCTGACGGCGTTCAAGGTGGGGTTGGACATTGCCTTGGATGGCATGGTTTAGTGGGAGGTGTCCCTGCCCATGGTGGGGGGGTTGGAACTAGATGATCTTAAGGTCCTTTCCAACCCTAACTATTCTATGATTCTATGATTCTATGTTGATAGCACTGCTCCCTCATCACACACACTATTTGCCTCTTCTATCACTTTTCAGTACTGTTTACTTGAAGAGCTTCAAAACTGCTGATGATGTCAATAGCTGCTTCAGCTGCATTTAACAAAGAAATCCATGGAACAAAGTAGATCTGTACCAGTTTCCTTATTGTAAATACAATTTTCTATAGCAATAAAACTGTCGTCCTTTCCTTTAGGTAAATTATGCATTACAGGTCAACCTTGCAAAAAAATGGGTTGTGGGATTGCAGCACAGGATTGCATTGACTCTGAAGCTCTACACGTTTGGAACTATGACAGAAAATCATCCAATTCTCGTGATATGGTGAAAAGGATGCTTGCAATTTCTCTAACAAAAAAGCTGTCAAATAAGTACAGGTAATATAGAATGGCAAGCTATGCCACCAGGTGTTACCTATTTGCTTTTGGATTACCGGTTTTCAAATAGTATTATTAGCTGTATAGCACTTTAGATTCATATAGAGTGAAATTCTTTCCATTGTCATAACATTAGGCTTAAAAAATTATTCATACTGTCACAGAAAATAGAGGCAAACAAATCCATTTAGTTATAGTCAATTATTTATACTCTCATCTGACTCTCTCTGTCCTGATCTCCTTGTTCAGTCTTTCACTGTATCATGCGAATGAATCTGTGTGCTCTTTGAGACAGGGAGTATCAGCCAAAGCCAATGTTGGCATGACTCTACTGGTCCCAATGATGTTGTATGATCTGAGAATCTGAGGGAGGGATCTTATTATAACTGCTTGAAACAGTCTGCAGTACTTCAAGGTAGATGATTACTTTGTCATTGAAAAGGTTGAGTATTAATGTAAAGTCAGCAAGGGGATAGGGTTAGTAATATATTGTAAACATTTATATGGAGGCCAATGAGTTACTAATAGCAGGATATCTTTTCGAATTATTATGCTTACAGCCTCAAACTACCATTTGCCATCCAAACCCCAAGTATCCTAACATGCAAGCAGAACCTCCATTCTTTTTCCATAATGGTCTCTGTTTTCACCAATGTCCTGAATGACACAAAATTAACTCAAAATTTAGGTATTTTCAATTTCTGAGGTGAGCTGGAGGTGTGGCTGAAAGTTGAGTCAGCTTTTGATGTCTTATTATTCAGACTCTCTTCTTTAATTCTCAGAGATGAAGCTTTCCAGAATCCCCGTCTCATTGATTTCTGTATCTGTCTTACAGAAGGGGAAACAAACCTAGTGGGAAACTAGGAGGTTTATCTAAAATCTCAGAGAGAAGGTCATGTGGAGAGAATATTGTCTTTCTTGGCTTATTTGGTTTTTTGGTTGGTTGTTTGGTTTTGGGTTTTTTTTGTTTTTTTTTTTTTTTTTGTAATTTCAGCACTGCAAAATATGTTTTCTGCTTTCAGTGACTTTCTTCAGAGTTTCAGATATTTTAAGATCTTAGTGCACAGACACTCTTTTTGCCATTTCATCCATCCTGGCTAGTTATTCCTCTCCCAGAAATCTAATGGATACCAGTGTAGTTTTTGGGAATTGAATTTATCTACTATTTCTGACTTAATATCATCAATAAGTACTTTCAAATTTTAACAACTCTGATATTTGAAGAGGCTGAAATTGAAGAAGATATTTAAAGAGAAATTGTTTGATTATCTGCAATGTATTGCAAACTAATCTGCTAGCCAGGTTGTTTTCAGCTGGATGTACAAGAAGTTGCCATCCTTTTGGAATCATCCTTCTAGATTCTTCCAATTTAGTCTTAAATTTATTCTCCTCTTTGTTGACTGATATTGGAGCTAAGGAAGACAATTTAGTGAAATTCTTGGTTCTTTTCTTGCCTGTTATTAACTTGTGGAATACTCCCAGTCAAGACTGAATTTGATTGCATTTGAAAGTACAGCCCAATGGAAGTGCTTCTTCAAGCAAATGTTGGAGGCAGTAGGTTAGTTTTTTAGCACTTGGAACTCCTCAGGTTCGACTGAGTGAGGCTGAGGTGAATAAGCCAGAAAGGCAAACATGGGAAAGTGAGGTACTGACTGACAATTCCAAATTGTGATGAAACTCTCTTGGTCAGACAAAACATAGATGAAGAGGAATAGTCATTAAGAGAGAAGAAACAGGACAGGCCATACTTACTGGTCCTGCCTTACCTCATATATTTTGAAGTGAAACAGCAGCAAATCCACTGATGTCAGGAATTTCTTTTAGCACCAAATCAGTTTATGGGGACAAGTACATGCAGGATGAGAGTAAATACACCAATTCTCTTTCTTTAAACTGAGCACATTAAACTTTTTCAATAAATTCTCCATACTTTGAAGAACCACACCTTAAATATAGAGTAGTTTGAAACTTCCAAGCAATGCCAGCCTGTCCTTAGTAAGATTTAGTTAAAGGGACATCACGTAGGTAGGCACCTGACCTGGTGGTTAGAGAGAGTCGCGTGTTGTGTACTCACTACCCACAGCAATAAGACTAGTGCGAGGTACTTCTCCAAAGGACTTATTTCAGAAACAAGACAAGTTTGAGAACTAATAGACGTCTCTATAAGGATTCCAGGAAGAGTTTGGACCCAAGTGCAAATTCAGTAGTTCTACTAGTCTAGGCTTTAGACAGGAGATAAACCCTGTGCTTTGAGGCTCCTGGCCTGAATCTTTGGAAGGTGGGTGGCCTAGAAAGTGTTAGTAATAGGTGAAATGCTGAAAGGTTTTTTTTATGTTCCCATTGAATTTTGGACCTTAGCATCTTTAAGGGTCTGGCCAATTATTAGGTAATTTGCATGCGCAAATGCCTATTTTCTAAAATGCAAATAGATGGCTTTTTTATGTGTATATTATCTCCTTATTAATGAAAGCACAGAACTCAAAAAATGCTTTGAAAGGTTAAAGTTGGTCCAGACAAAGGAGAAACTTTGAATTACTAACTCCAGACATGAGACATGCTCTGAGGGAGAGGGATTTCACTGTATGATTTATAGGCAAGAAAATGAAAAGAGAGGCTAAAAAAGCAATAAGAAATCTTGGCTAAATTCCTGCTGAAAACTTTGAAACTATACTCTCTGTCTTCATATTGCAAAACAAAACCAACCTAACCATTTAACAGATGATCCCCTTGCTATAAAATGTTGCCATTTTGGCTCATGTATTTGGCTTGGAGATGGGAACAGCTGGAGCAAAGCAAACAGAAAAACCCCTGAGTGCTCTCCTCTTCTCTTTGCTCACGGGCACTGAGCTTTAATTAACTTCATCATCCTCTTATTAAAATCAAACTCTTCTAATGGGGCTACCCCTCTTCCCCTGACTTTTTATTCACACTGTGTAGATTCCAAGGAATTTTTCTCTTGGAGACTAAAATTACCTGGATATCTCTCAAAGCATTCCTACTGTCCTTCAGACTAAGATTGACTCTGAGAAAGCCAATACTGAGATTACATAGAGAAAGAAGCAAAGTCTTAAAAAGTTGTCATGAATAGGAATGTTTCTCATCTTTAGATAATATTCCTCTGTTAATTATATGGGAACATTATTTACAGTGTCTACAGGCCAAGGAATGGTGGTTTGGGAGCACAGAAGAGCATGAGAGGCAAAAGCAAACCACAAGTTTATCTTAGAATCATAGAATCATAGAATAGTAAGGGTTGGAAAGGACCTTAAGATTATCTAGTTCCAACCCCCCTGCCATGGGCAGGGACACCTCCCACTAAACCATGCCATCCAAGGCTATGTCCAACCCCACCTTGAACGCCGCCAGGGATGAAGCATTCACAGCTTCCCTGAGCAACCCATTCCAGGGCCTCACCACCCTTACAGTAAAGAACTTCTTCCTCATATCCAATCTAAACTTCCCCTGTTATAAGTTTGAACCCATTACCCCTTGTCCTCTCACTACAGTCCCTAATGAAGAGTCCCTCCCCAGCATCCCTATAGGCCCCCTTCAGGTATTGGAAGGCTGCTACGAGGTCTCCACGCAGCCTTCTCTTCTGCAGGCTGAGCAGCCCCAATTTTCTCAGCCTACCTTCATACTCTGTGAAGGGAAGCACCATTTCTCCCAGGCTGTGTTAGTGATATGCTTGCAAAGACCTCAGGCATACCTGTGGATGATGTGTGCTACTGTTCCATGCCTTATTGCTCTCAAAGTGAGGACACCCGAAAGAGACCTCCATATTACATCCAAACAAAACCTACCAGATATTAAACGACATTATGAGCAGCATTGACCATTTGCACTGAGATTTATACAGACAGTATGAGCTCTCAAAATCCAAATTGACATACAAGCTACCAATCATCTGCAGGGTGATAAGCTCAGTAGATATGCATATTTCTGTGTCATGGGAGAACTCAGAAAGGAAATAGTCACATTTGGGTTTTTTATTTATTGTTTAGAATTTCTTCTACTCCTTTTTACTGCATGAATACAAATTCCCTGTTTGTGGTCTCCTAGCTGCAAGTAAACATTTTTCATTCTCCTCTTGTATTTCCTCACTCTTTTAGGCTTTCGTTTATTTGGAAAAAACAGTGTTTCAGCACTAAAATTCTGTCAAGTCTGTGCCTTTCATGACTTCTGCTCCTTCTTACCTAAGCATTACTTGGTCTCCACCTGAGATTTGTATGACACATCAGAGTCAGGATTAAAAAGGAAACCTTCACCTTTCCTGGGTGATGCTTTCTCTATGGATACCTCGTGCCTGACTGTCTACATGATGCTAATCTGATAAACCATGACCATTAAAAATAAGCTTAGGCATAGTTCCATGCAGGATAAAAAATTAAATGAGATGAAACTATTCTGATTTTAAAGCTGTTGATGTAAAAGAAAATAAACCATAGGAAGGCTTTGTACTGTAAAAAAAAATGGACTTATAGAATCATAGAATCATAGAATAGTTAGGGTTGGAAAGGACCTTAAGATCATCGAGTTCCAACCCCCCTGCCATGGGCAGGGACACCTCCCACTAAACCATGCCATCCAAGGCTCTGTCCAACCCCGCCTTGAGCACCGCCAGCAATGGAGCATTCACAACTTCCCTGAGCAACACATTCCAGGGCCCCACCACCCTTACAGTAAAGAATTTCTTCCTCATATCCAATCTAAACGTCCCCATTATACCTTGTCCTTTAGAACTACAGTCCCTAACGAAGAGTCCCTCCCCAGCATCCCTATAGTCCCCCTTCAGGTATTGGAAGGCTGCTATGAGGTCTCCATGCAGCCTTCTCTTCTCCAGGCTGAACAGCCCCAACTTTCTCAGCCTATCTTCACACGGGAGGTGCTCCAGTCCCCTGGTCATCCTCATGGCCCTCCTCTGCACTTGTTCTAACAGGTCCATGTCCTTTTTATGTTGAGGACACCAAAATTGCACACAGTACTCCAAGTGAGGTCTCACGAGAGCAGAGTAGAGGGGCAGGATCACCTCCCTCGACCTGCTGGTCACGCTCCTTTTGATGCAGCCCAGGATACGGTTGCCTTTCTGGGCTGCAAACACACACTGCCTGCTCATGTTCATTTTTTCATGGACCAACACCCCAAGCAAGTCCTTCTCCGCAGGGCTGCTCTGAATTTCTTCTCTGCCCAACCTGGAGCTGTGCCTGGCATTGCTCCGACCCAGGTGGAGGACTTTGCATTTAGCATGGTTGAACTTCATCAGGTTGGCATCAGCCCACCTCACAAGCGTGTCAAGGTCCCTCTGCATGGCATTCCTTCCCTCCAACGTATCAACCGAACCACACAGCTTGGTGTCATCAGCAAACTTGCTGAGGGCGCACTCAATCCCACTGTCCATGTCACCCACAAAGATGTTGAACAAGACCGGTCCCAACACCGATCCCTGGAGGACACCACTCGTTACTGGTCTCCAGCTGGACACTGAGCCACTGAGCACTACTCTTTGCGTGCAGCCATCCAGCCAGTTCTTTATCCACCCAGTGGTCCACCTATCAAATTGATGTCTCTCCAACTTAGAGACCAGGATGTCGTGTGGGACAGTGTCAAACGCTTTGCATAGGTCCAGGTAGATGACATCAACTGTTCTACCCCTGTCCATCAGTTCCGTAGGCCCTTCATAGAAGGTCACCAGATTGGTCAGGCAGGATTTCCCCTTAGTGAAGCCATGCTGGCTGTCCCCAAGCACCTTGTTGGTTTTCATGTGCCTTAGCATGCCTTCCAGGAGAATTCGCTCCAAGACATTGCCAGGCACAGAGGTGAGACTGACTGGTCTGTAGTTCCCCAGGTCATCCATTTTCCCCTTCTTGAAAATGGGGGTTATATTTCCCTTTTTCCAGTCATCGGGAACTTCACCTGACTGCCATGATTTTTCAAATATGATGGACAGTGGCTTAGCAACTTCATTTTCCAGCTCCTTCAGGACCTGCGGATGGATTTCATCCGGTCCCATGGACTTGCATGAGTTCAGGTTCCTAAGATAGTCTCGAACCAGATTCTCTCTACCGTGGGCCCAGGGTCTTCATTCTCACAGTCCCTGCGTCTGCCTTCCAAGACTTGAGTGGTATGGTCAGAGCATTTGCTGTTGAAGACTGAGGCAAAGAAGTCATTAAGAATCTCATACTTCTCCTAATCCAGGGTAGCCAGTTCTCCCGATAGCTTCTGGAGAGGGCCGATGTTGTCCCTAGGCTGCCTTTTATTTGCAATGTACCTATAGAATCCCTTCCTTTTATCCTTAACATCCCTAGCCAAGTTTAATTCTAAGTGGGCCTTAGCTTTCCTGACCCGATCCCTAGCGTCCCGGACAACATCCCTGTATTCTTCCCAGGCCACCTGTCCTTGCTTCCACCTTTCATAAGACTCTTTTTTCCTTTGAAGATTCCTCAGCAGGTCCTTATCCATCCAAGGAGGTCTCGTGGACCTCCTGCTGAACTTCCTTCTAGTTGGGATGCCACACTCCTGAGCTTGCATTAGGAGATCCTTGAATATCAACCAACAGTCTTGGGCCCCCTTGCCCTCTAGGGCTATATCACATGGAACCTTACTAAGCAGATTCTTGAAGAGGCCAAATTCTGCTCTCTTGAAGTCCAGGGCAGTGAGCTTGCTGCACGCTCTTCTTACTGTCCTGAGGATCTCGAAATCAGCCATCTCATGATCGCTGCAATCAAGGCTGCCCTGGAGCGTTACATTTCCAACCAGCCCTTCCCTGTTGGTGAGGACGAGGTCAAGCATGGCACCTCTCCTTGTCGGCTCCTCTGCTACTTGCTGAAGAATGTTGTCTTCCACACAATTGAGCAACTTCCTGGATTGCTTGTGCCGGGCCGTACCATCCCTCCAACAGATATCAGGGTGGTTGAAGTCTCCCATGAGAACAAGGGCCTGCGAGCGTGAGGCTGCTCCTATCTGTCTATAGAGCGCTTCATCCACAGAGTTCCCTTAGTCAGGCGGTCTGTAACAGATCCCCACAATAATGTCACCCATCGCTGTTCTCCGTTTAACCCTGACCCACAAACACTCTGTCGACTGCTCACCTGTCACCAGACAGACTTCCATACTCTCCAGCCTATCCCTATCATAAATAGCAACTCCCCCTCCCTGCCTACCCGGCCTGTCTTTCCTAAAGAGCCGGTAACCTTCCATTGCAACACACCAGTCATAGGAGCCATCCCACAATGTTTCTGTGATGCCTATGACATCATACCCCCGTAGACGTGCACACATCTCTAATTCCTCTTGTTTGTTCCCCATGCTATGGGCATTTGTATAGGGGCATCTGAGCCAAGCTCCAATTGAAGCTGGCTCATTGGCTGGAGTAGCTGGAACATCTCTACATCGCTCTGTACGTTTATTATAGGTGCTGGCAACTGGCTGGGTGCGTTGAGATGGAATGATGCCCCCCTCCCCCAACACATCTAGTTTAAAGTATCCTTGACCAGTCTGGCAAGCCTCCTACCAAATCCACTCTTCCCTTTCTTTGTCAGACCTGCTTCACCAGTCCTCAGTAGACCTGGCCTACCAAATTGAGTCCCATGGTCAAGGTACCCAAACCCCTGACTATAGCACCACCCTTCTAACCATTTATTAACCTGCCCAATCCTCCTAGCTTTTTCAAGGTCCTGCCCTGTATCCTGGAGAATTGACAAAAAGACGATCTGCGCTCCAGAGCCCCTAACCACCTCTCCCAGAGCTCTGTAGTCCTTCTTTATGGTCTCCGGGCTACTGCTATCTGTATCAGTAGCACTCACATGGATCACTAGAAATGGGTAATAGTCAGTGGGACCGGCTAGAGCAGACAGCTTCTCTGCAACACCCCTGATCCGAGCCCCTGGTAGGCAACACACCTCCCTTGAGCCTGGGTCAGGCTGGCAGATGGGTGCCTCTGTGCCTTTCAGCGTGGAGTTCCCTACTACTACTTCCCACCGCTTTTTCCTGGCAGCACCAGTAGTGATCGTCTTTACCAGCGCATCAGCCAGTTGTTTCTGGTGTGTGTTTCCTCATCAGCTCCCTGCAGGACAGCAAAGCGGTTCTGGGTGGGGACAACAGATGTAGGAGGAAGCCCCTTGCTTTTGATTTTCCTCTTCCTCCTTTTTTTGTTGTTTTTTTTTTTTCTGCTACTGTTTCGCAGCTTCCTGGGTTAGCGGCCTCCTTTCCTGCATGAATGACGGTGGATGCTTGAGGCCCCGGCACAGTCTGGGCCTGGAGCAAGCAGTGCTGCTTCCCCTCAGCTTCCCTGACACCTTTCAGCCTAGTAACAGCTTCCTGCAGCTCAGCCACCTGCTGCAGGAGGACCTCCACCAGGGAGAACAGAGTGCAGGCCTGCCCATTGTGCACCCTCCCCTCAGGAGAGCAGTGCAGGCGCTCTCTACATCCCGAGCTCTGCACTGCAGTCTCCCCTCTCATAGGCTCTGTGGGTACCTACACTGGCCACTGCTGGGGCAGCCAGAGCAGAGCTCCCAGACGGCACCCTAGTCATACGGCGAGTGCTCACCATCCCGCTCGCCTGCTCGCGTGTACTGCCGCGCAAACTGCCTCAAATCCACCCTGTTCACCATGCTCCCTGGCGCAGGTTTTTAACCACTCAGGGCTGGTGCCGCCCCTCCTTGCTCTGACCCCTGTGACTCAGCTGCTTGCGTCAGCTAAGCTGCCGGCTCCTGGGCAAGTACGGTCAAGGACTTGAGGCTCCCTCGGTCGCTGTTGGTGCTCCGAGTTGAAGCTCCTGGATGCTGAGCTTCCCCCCGATCAGGTGTTGAAGGCGTCCTCTCTCGAGCTAGTCACCTCAGCTTGAGGAAATCCTATGATCTTGAGTATGTTATTCATCTAAAATTACTGCTCCATTATACTCCTTGTATGTATTCTATATTATGCTTTTGTGCTTGCACTGGAAAAATACCAGTGTTGGAATCGCATTTTATCTTACCCAAAATTTCATTAATGCTTATTTAATTAATATGGTCTTCAGAAAAATGCCTTCTTCTCAGCTACCTATTTTTAAGAGTAAAGCAAATCCAAATGGACTATCTGATTAAACTCACTTAAGATACTAATTTATTTTTCTGGAATTCACATTTTCTTTAGGGTTTTCAAAAACATTGCACTAAAAGGAGTAAGCATTCCTTTTTTTTTTTATTTTTATGTTTCATGGTTGAAACATTATTGTTAAATGATTTCACTGAAATTGGTGTTATTCAGTGATATTGGATGTCTGTTGGTCTATCATACAGTGTACAGCGAAGTGCACTGTACACTTGAAGATGGTTTCAAGTGATACCTATACAATTTTGTGAAGATCCCCAAAATCGCCTTCTGTATGCTACAAAAGCAGTCAGGATGAGCTATTGTTTCCTTATTTGCTATCTTTAACCAGAAGCAGAAATGCAATTGCAACAGAGCAGCTTATTTCTTTCCGTTCAGTCCTTTTAGCATCTTCCTTGCTAACTTTGTCTTGCTACCTCATCATGGTTGGTGGTGTTTGCTCACTGTGTAAAGCTGGTCTGAGCCACACTTTAGAACAAGCGGCATCTCTATGCTGTGACAGAGTTGTGGCTGCGAATTCTCACTTGTGAAAATTTTTCAGATTTGTGTGTGTGTCCTTGTTTGTGTCACTGATGGAGACATCTCACTTTTTTCTGCTCTCTCTCCTTTAATCTCCTAAAAAAAGAGCAAAAAATCTTTGGCATTTGGCTTCAAAATGGACATGACACTTCAGAAACAGCTAAGAAGAATTAGGAAGAGAACTTGGACTGCAGGTCACTGTATTGATCTTCTTTTAATGAAAACAAAAGCAGAAAGCTCAAAAAGGAGCATGTTTACCTTTTTGGCACTAGTGTGATGTATGTTTTGGGGCTACCAAAGAATACTGTCTTCTTCCACAGATCAGCTTTAAGTCCTGGCATAAATCATGCACTTTACCTAAGGTTGAGTTAATGACTGTTTTAGGGTTTTTTGTCTGAAATGAAGAGAATGTGAATATGTCAATCTGCATTTGGAAAACAAAATTCCACTTTCTCCCTAATTTCTTTAATACTTCTCCCTCTGCTGGCCCTCACTCAACTTTAAGCAGTATCTTCTCTTTTTATTCTGTGTGCACCAGCCATTAGAAGATCAGCTCTCTATCTGGGGAGATGTGTTAAAAATGTGAACTTCTCTGCACAGCTGTGTAGTCACAGCTGCGTAGTCACAGCTGCAAGATGGTTCATAAACCCCCAAAGCAGACACATGGAGGCTATTGCTTTAATGCAAAGTCCTGTGAAAAATAGCACGTGGCAGAACAGCCACAGGGAGGCACAAATAGTACCCATAGGATCTGCAGTGTAACAAGTTCAAGTAAAAAAGGTCGTGCCAATTCAAGCAAGATGTGTAAAGCTCTCTTATAAAAGCAACAAGCTGATCTTTCGAGCCTCCTGGACTACCACGATGAACCTGAGGTATCATGGTTAGTAATGGTCAGAAATGCTTCAAAAAAATCCACTGCTGTTAGAAAAATGCCAATCCATCGTAATTTCAATGTTTTGCAAAAATGTACCAATTCGAACAAGTCTGCTGACAAAACTCACCAGTTCTCTGCCTCTCCTCTCCTCTCATCCACCCAGCTTCTCAGATGCTCCCTGAAGGTCTACCACACAGCTCAGATCCCCAGGGCTTTTAAAATTCCAGGATATCTGCCTCCCAGGGTTGCTGCCCACCTTCTATGCTCAGAAAACTTGCTTTCATTAGCAAAGTATTTACTGGACAGGGTTCCCAGTCTTGCTGCCACAGTGTTCAGAATCTGAGTCTGGGATGGGTTCCTGATCACCCTGAAAGCCACCATCCAGAATGAATTGCAAGGAATCCAGTGTTTCCTTGCTCAGCCTGGCTGGTGGCCTAGGGCTAGTTACCTCACATGGCCCTGGCTATGTGACCACAACAGCTTGGGGAGAAATTACCCTGGAAGTACAGCAGTATGTACTTTATGTAAACTTTATGTTTGAGCACTATGAAATTGGCTAGAAATAGCCCTAGTTGGGGTCAAGGGGTTTCAAAAATTTGGAGAAGCAGATTTTATTTTAGGAATATCAATTTACAGCATTTCTGAAATAAAGTACTTCGGAATTTGATTTTAACAAATGTCTTTAAATTTTGATCTCTCCTTCTGAAGATGGAAAGGTTTCAGATACTGAAAGATTTATGAAGAATATGAATGTAGTTTGCTGACCTACTATAGTCTTTTCTAAAGGGATAACTCAATAGGCTGTACAAATAATGAGACACTTTACTGCTTTCATAGAATCATAGAATTTATTATAACAAATAATAAAGAATAAATTCTGTGATTCTATGATTTTATTCAATTCTATGATTCTAATATAATGAGATACTTTACTGCTTTATTGCCACATCCCGGCCCACTAGAGTTGCTAGGGGAATGAAAACTCTTGTCAGCCTTAAAGAGAATGAATGAATGCAAATAAATTCTCATACGACAAACAGAAGACCTGATTATTTTCTTTTTACATCAGTGAGACTGTCCTAAGCTAGTCCTCAGACACTGATCATGCAAGATAAAGGTGTGACTTGTCCGCACTCACAGACAAATACAATGGTGGTAACAGACAGAAATTTAAAGGAGAGAAAAGTGGTAGCTTTTACTCATTAAATCTATTCTCCATTTGAACCAGTCATGCGCAGTAAAAGCTGGAAGTGGACAGGAATAAAGTCCCTGCTGCAGATCACCCACCCTTCTTAAAACTGCATGCCTGCTTCACAGCAGACCCTGCATCATACATGTTGTAAAGTATGTATTTCCAATGGAAAAGCAAGACAAAGAGCAGTCAAGTATTCACAGGAAGTCTCTTAGAATGGTTTGGAAGTGTCTGGATTATACCAAACACCTGGAGAGTTTCTGGTTTCATTTCCGATCATATTGCATTATTTTACCTTACTCTTCTAATTGCTAACCCTTGAGGAAAAGGCATACTGATTCTACCACAATGCATATATATATATATATATATATCTCTATCTCACTGCTCAAGCCCCTTTCTTCACCCCACCAATAATCCGTCCCCAAAGTTTCTGAACCATTCACAATGCCTGAATTTCATATTTATGTTTCAGGATATGGAATAGACTGTGAACCATTCACAAGCACTGAGGGAATATGCGGGAGATTAACAGGCAACACACAGATTAATGTAATCAAAGTGTTGACAGTTTATTGTAACACAAGTGTTGTCTATTATAGAGAGTTTCAAGATACTTGAATATTTGGTAATATCTGATTGGTTAATGTCTCTCAGCTAAGTGTTAGTAACAGCTTAATGATTGGTTAACTATTACAGCATATGTTCCAAGGATGCAGTTATCAGTTCCTTCTTGCACATCTCACTCAGCAACTTTCTGTGCCAACTTTCTCAACCTTCTGCATGTACGCGAACTCTAGTAACCTTCAGGCAAGGCCTCACAGCCTTTGGTTCACTGCCTCAGGATTGCCAAGCAACCGTCTGGATTACTCACATGACTGTTCTCAGCCACGCAACTCTCTACAGGAATGCACTGCAGGTATTGATTATAGAATCATAGAATAGTTAGGGTTGGAAAGGACCTTAAGATCATCTAGTTCCAACCCCCCTGCCATGGGCACAGACATGTCACACTAAACCGTGTCACCCAAGGCTCTGTCCAACCCCGCCTTGAACACCACCAGCAATGGAGCATTCACAACTTCCCTGGGCAACCCATTCCAGGGCCTCACCACCCTTACAGTAAAGAACTTCTTCCTTATATCCAATCTAAACTTCCCCTGGTTAAGTTTGAACCCGTTACCCTTTGTCCTCTCACTACAGTCTCTAATGAAGAGCCCATCCCCAACATACCTATAGGCCCCCTTCAGACACTGCAAGGCTGCTATGAGGTCTTCACGCAGCCTTCTCTTCTCCAGGCTGAACAGCCCCAACTTGCTCAGCCTATCTTCATATGGGAGGTGCTCCAGTCCCCTGATCATCCTTGTGGCCCTCCTCTGCACTTGTTCCAACAGTTCCATGTCCTTTTTATGTTGAGGACAACAGAGCTGAACACAATACTCCAAGTGAGGTCTCACAAGAGCAGAGGGGCAGGATCACCTCCGTCAACCTGCTGGTCACACTCCTTTTGATGCAGCCCAGGATACAGTTGGCTTTCTGTGCTGCAAGCACACACTGCCTGCTCATGTTCATTTGCTCATTGACCCACACCCCCAAGTCCTTCTCCACAGGACTGCTCTCAATCTCTTCTCTGCCCAATCTGTAGCTGTGCCTGGGATTGCTCTGACCCAGGTGGAGGACCTTACCGTTGTCGTGGTTAAACTTCATCAGGTCGGCATCAGCCCACCTCACAAGCGTGTCAAGGTCCCTCTGGATGGCATTCCTTCCCTCCAGCGTATCAACCAAACCACACAGCTTGGTGTCATCAGCAAACTTGCTAAGGGTGCACTGAATCCCACTGTCCATGCCACCGACAAAGATGTTGAAGAAGGCCGGTCCCAAAACTGATCCCTGATGGATTATCAATTACAGATCTGCAACATTCCTCTGGATTCATATCAAGGACAGAGAAATGGGTTTGGCTGAAATACATTTCCTTGTTTTTCCCTTTTTTCTTTCTTCTAGGAAGCAAATCTTTGGTCCCTAAATTGTGTTACCTGCTTCCCTCACATTCTTTCATTGTGTTCAACTTCAGCACAGTCTTGATATTTTTAAGTTTAATTTGCAGAAATATAGAGGGAAACTGCCAGAAAGAACTGCATTAGACTAAACATGAGTAGAAAACACAGATGAAAATAATCTGTCAAAAAAATGCTCAACATGTCAATGACATTTTTGTCAACATTGTGAATTGTTGTCTCCAGAAAAAGATTATCTCTTTCCAGAAGATATGATTTTTTTGACAAGATAAACTTCTGCCATTTGGAGTAGCTATATTTAAGTACATTGTCCACACATTATTTGAATGGAGGTTCATCCTCTGCCTGGAACCTCTTCAGACCTACAGTGTGCCTCCGAATGTCACTGTTTGAACCTCTTTCCACTCACCTGAAAAACTGACATCATTCCTACCATCATTATGCACCACTGTGTAACTGGAAGGCAACATCTAAGTTTAATTTCAAAGCACATTATTATCACTTGTAACTTGGAGCCTTCCCAGTTTCGCCACTTGTGAAATGTGGCAAAGGATATTACAAAAGATATTCATTGAGAACTAACATTCAAATCATAGAATCATAGAATCGTTAGGGTTGGAAAGGACCTTAAGATCATCTAGTTCCAACCCCTCTGCCATGGGCAGGGACACCTCCCACTAAACCATGCCACCCAAGGCTCTGTCCAACCCCGCCTTGAATACCACCAGCAATGGAACATTCACAGCTTCCCTGGGCAACCCATTCCAGGGCCTCACCACCCTCACAGTAAAGAATTTCTTCCTCATATCCAATCTAAACTTCCCCTGGTTAAGTTTGAACACATTACCAGCTGTCCTATCACTACAGTCCCTAATGAACAGTTCCCCCGCAGCACCCCTATAGGCCCCCTTCAGATATCGGAAGGCTGCAATGAGGTCTCCATGCAGCCTTCTCTTCTCCAGGCTGAACGGCCCCAATTTTCTCAGCCTATCTTCAAATGGGAGGTGCTCCAGGCCCCTGATCGTCCTCGTGGCCCTCCTTTGCACTTGCTCCAACAGTTCCATGTCCTTTTTATGTTGAGGACACCAGAATTGCACACAACACTCAAAGTGAGGTCTCACAAGAGCAGAGTAGAGGCGCAGGAACACCTCCCTCGACATGCTGGTCATGCTCCTTTTGATGCAGCCCAGGATACGGTTGCCTTTCTGGGCTGCAAGCGCACACTGCCGGCTCATGCTCATTTTTCATTGACCAACACTCCCAAGTCCTCCACTGCAGGGCTGCTCTGAATCTCTTCTCTGCCACCTGTAGCTGCGCCTGGCATTGCTCCGACCCAGGTGGAGGACCTTGCACTTGTCATGGCTGAACTTCACCAGGTTGGCATCGGCCCACCTTACAAGCATGTCAAGGTCCCTCTGGATGGCATTCCTTCCCTCCAGCGTATCAACCGAACCACACAGCTGGGTGTCATCAGCAAACTTGCTGAGGGCGCACTCAATCCCACTGTCCGTGTCACCAACAAAGATGTTGAACAAGACCGGTCCCAACACAAATCCCTGAGGGACACCACTCATTACTGGTCTCCAGCTGGACATTCAGCCATTGGGCACAAGTCTCTGCTTGTGGCCATCCAGCTAGTTCTTTATCCACCGAGTGGTCCACCTATCAAATTGATGTCTCTCCAACTTAGAGACAAGGATGTCATGTGAGACAGTGTCAAACGCTTTGCACAAGTCCAGGTAGATGACATCAACTGCTCTACCCCTGCTGAAAAGCAACAGAATACAAATATTTCACCAGTATTTATGAGGGATTGTTAAGTAAAATTTGTATTGACACAGAGCAGTAAACATGACAATGGCGTTATACATATTATACATATAGTCTTGATGCTAGCAGTTGCATTATTTATTAATTTCTAATATGGTCATACAGCAGAACACCATATAATTTCTTTTTCTACCTTAGCACTAAAAGTAAAGGTGCCTTAATAGAATTGACCTGATTGGTCAGTTTGCAGAAAGTTAATTAGTTTTCAGAAAAGATTAATCCACTGAGTTCTAAGTGAGTGAATTTATTCCAGGGTCCTGAAAAAGCTCAGTTGTTATACATTTTGAAATACCAAGACATGTTTTTTGGATGACTCCATAAAATAATATTATGACTTTCTGGGCATATTGTTCCACATGACTCTTTGTAGTTAAAAGATTAAAACACAAGCATCACAAGGAGAAAAGGATGAGATGCTATTCTTTTGGGGCAATTTGAGCAGCATCCTCATTTGTACAGCTAATAATCATCAAAATCTAACCCAACAGTTTTCCTGAACTCCTAGTCTCTGTCATGGTGGTGTTTCTGCTGACCACAGATTAAAATACATAAAAAGTATTCTGATTTAGAGAAAGGGGATACTAGACAAAAAAAAAAAAAAAAAAAAAAAAAATATATATATAACCAAAAAGCTGATAGCAATTAATCAGGCTCAGATATTAGCAATTACAGAAAATTGAAAAGGGCAGGAAAAGGATATCAAGGGAATAATCTGTAGCCTGAGAAATTTTGCAGGTATGAAAAAATATTTCACAACAAAAAGAACATTAATGTGATTCTGGATTATTCCTACCAATAAAACTATTGATAAAAAGGCACAAGAGACGTGGATTCAGAAAGTATTTGTATTCACTTCTTCAAAAAAACAGGTAATTTATTCTAAGGACCAGATGGTCTTTCAATACCTTCCTTTCTGCCAGCAATGCAAAAGGATGTAGGGGAGCTACTATTACTAAAAATATTAAATCAGCAAAACTATATAGTTAGTATGGACAGGTTTTGAAAACTAAGAAGTTCTCTTTGACATAAATGCTGATTTTCTGTCACTCTTGTACGACCAGAAAATTTCCAGAGGATGCATAACAAAATTATCCGAGTCATTGTCAGTCTGACACTGATCATAAACACAGCCTGATAAAAGATTGATATAGATCTAGACTAAAGGAAAATTAAAGGAAATATAATTTACTCCAAGCAACATGGGCATATAAAAAGCAGATCCTGTCAAGACAGAATCATAGAATAGAATCATAGAACAGTTAGGGTTGGAAAGGACCCTAAGATCATCTAGCTCCAATCTCCCTCCATGGGCAGGGACAACACCCACTAAACCATGCCATCCAAGGCTCTGTCCAACCCTTCCTTGAACACCACCAGCGATGGAGCATTCACAACTTCCCTGGGCAACCCATTCCAGGGCCTCACCACCCTTACAGTAAAGAACTTCTTCCTTATATCCAATCTAAACTTCCCCTGGTTAAGTTTGAACCCATTACCCTTCGTCCTCTCACCACAGTCCCTAATGAAGAGTCCATTCCCAGCACCTTTTTAGGCCCTCTTCCGATACTGGAAGGCTGCTATGAGGTCTCCACGCAGCCTTCTCTTCTCCAGGCTGAACAGCCCCAACTTGCTCAGCCTATCTTCATATGGGAGGTGCTCCAGGCCCCTGATCGTCCTCGTGGCCCTCCTTTGCACTTGCTCCAACAGTTCCATGTCCTTTTTATGATGAGGACACCAGAGCTGAACACAGTACTCCAAGTGAGGTCTCACGAGAGCAGAGTAGAGGGGCAGGATCACCTCCCTCGACCTGCTGGTCACACTCCTTTTGATGCAGCCCAGGATACGGTTGCCTTTCTGGGCTGCAAGCGCACACTGCCGGCTCATGTTCATTTTTCTATCGACCACCACTCCCAAGTCCTTCTCTGCAGGGCTGCTCTGAATCTCTTCTCTGCTCAACCTGTAGCTGTGCCTGGCATTGCTCTGACCCAGGTGGAGGACCTTGCACATGGCATGGTTAAACTTCATCAGGTTGGCATCAGCCCACCTCACAAGCGTGTCAAGGTCCCTCTGCATGGCATTCCTTCCCTCCAACGTATCAACCGAACCACACAGCTTGGTGTCATCAGCAAACTTGCTGAGGGCGCACTCAATCCCACTGTCCATGTCACCCACAAAGATGTTGAACAAGACCAGTCCCAACACCCATCCCTGAGGGACACCAGTCGTTACAGTTCTCCAGCTGGACATTGAGCCATTGAGCACAACTCTTTGCGTGCGGCCATCCAGCCAGTTCTTTATCCACCGAGTGGTCCACCTATCAAATTGATGCCTCTCCAACTTAGAGACAAGGATGTTGTGTGGGACAGTGTCAAACGCTTTGCATAGGTCCAGGTAGATGACATCAACTGCTGTCATCTGTCCATCAGTTCCGTAGCTCCATCATAGAAGGCCACCAGATTGGTCAGGCAGGATTTCCCCTTAGTGAAGCCATGCTGGCTGTCACCAACCACCTCTTTGTTTTTCGTCTGCCTTACTGTGCCTTCCAGGAAGATCTACTCCAAGATTTTGCCAGGCACAGAGATGAGGCTGACTCGTCTGTAATTCCCTGGGTCATCCATTTTCTCCTTCTTGAAAATGGGGGTTATATTTCCATTTTTCCAATCATCAGGAACTTCACCTGAGTCACATGATTTTTCAAGTATGATGGACAGTGGCTTGGCAACTTCATTTGCCAGCTCCTTCAGGACCCACGGATGGATGGACCTGTGTGTGTTCAGGTTCTAAAGTTGGTCTTGAACCAGATCCTCTCCTACAATGGGCCCAAGGTCTTCATTCTTGCAGTGAAAGCTCATAACAAATATAACATCAGAACTTACTTTGAAATAATTAAAACCACAGAAATACAGTAGATAAGACGTATTTTAATTTTATTCCAAAAGGCATGATATGACATGGAAGTTTTAAAATCAAATTACTGCTAAATACAATCGAGAAGGCATGCATTACAGGAATTACAAACTGGCTAATTGCCAAGCTTCAAAAGGGATTTGTTAATTACATTTCTAGAAAAGATCAGCAACCAGTGCCATCCAGTAAGGACATATTTTTTTTCCTTAAGTTATCTGCCTGATGTAGTTGCAGACTCTGAATGTCGCATGATTACAGAGATGGGAGTAAATTGAGGGAAGAACCATTTTATACATAACCTGTTCCTTGTAAGTTTTCCTTAAACATTTTTTGCTGGACACTGTTGGAGATGAGGTACGCACTAATGTAGTAATTAATATTTTTTTAACTGGTGGCTCAGCAGTAAACACAAAATTATTAATCTTCAGGTTTTCAGATAATGCAAATGCTAGGGAAGTGAAATAAGATTGAATAAAATGGGTAATTAGACAGTTGTATATATAAACAAGTCAAACAGGATTACTGCAATTGCATTGCCTCCATCTACACCAAGCAGCCTTACAGCACTGCCTTCAAGACCATGTTCAGCTCTGGGGTTTGTAAAGATGTAGGACCCAGAAGAATTGGAGAAAGCTCAGGGAGTAACCCTGAGAATGGTTACAGAAATAAAAACATGCTCTTTAAAAAAGATTCCAAGAGCTCGTCTAAAAGAATGACTACTGCTTAGTAGCTTAAGTATCTTCTTAGATCAGAAAAAGGGACTACAGTGAAAGAGGGAGTATATAATTCAGAAGAGTATTTTAAACAATAGGTTATCTTAATACAGGTTGAATTTTATTGGAACTCTTTTCTTAAACTTCTTGTCATGATTTCCCAAGACATTATATAAAAAAAAAAAAAAAACAGAGAGAAATATAAGAAAGAAATATTACAAAAAGGCTTATGTAGTATTTAAACATAAGAAATTCTACCTGTTTCTGTAGGGGGTTGTGTGAAGACTGTTGATGAAAAAGGGAGTTAAAATTTCAAAACATTTGGGAAATAAACAGTAATCTCCAGAAATCATTAAGACCAATTACAGGCAGAAGATCAGATGAGATATTCATAATATACTTTCAATTTTTGCAATTTATCTATTAATTAGACCTATGTAAGTGGGGATTTGGGCACTGAGCTGGAAGCTTAATTTACCTGGTCTGCATGGACTAGAAATGGGTAATAGTCATTGGGGCTGACCAGAGCAGGCAGCTTCTCCGCAACATCCCTGCTCAGAGCCTCTGGTAGACAACACACCCTCTACACCACTAGCTCTGCAGTGCAGCCTCCCCTCTCATTGGCTCTGTTTGGGCGCCTACACTGGCCACCTCCGGGGCAGCCAGAGCAGAGCTCCCAGACGGAGCCCTGGCCATACGACGAGTGCTCACTGCCCCGCTCGCCTGCCCGTGCGAACTGCCTCGAACCCGCCCGTGTCGCTCACGCTCCCTGGCGCAGGTTTTTAATCAGTCAGGGTGTTGCCGCTCCTCCTGGCACCGCCCACTCTTAGTCGGCTGCTCGGCTGCTCGCTTCCACTGAGCTGCAGGCTCCTGGGCAGGCCTTGTCGAGGACTTCAGGCTCTTTCGGTGCCTCTTTCTGCTCCGAGGTGAAGCTCCTGGACGCCGAGTCTCCCCCCGATCAGGCGCTGCAGACGTCCCCCCTCGACTGAAGCTTGTGCAGAAGCATCCAATGAGACTGAGAAAGCTGTTGTTTCAGATGCAGCCTCTATTGACTGCAGTCTGAGACTTAACCCTGTGACTCCTTTGGCAGTTTGCTCCCTTTTATTTAAGTATCAGTGTCATGGATACTGATTGCTGAAAATTACCATACTCAGTCTGAACACAGCCTGACCTTAACTTACTATTTGGTGCAGCTGGGTGAAGGGAAGTAGTGGTGATTGTGTTATAGTTTACATTTCCCCTACTCCTGAGCTAGTCAAGGCAGAAAAATCACTATTCAGGGAAAATAATTTCTGATTTAGAGATCAGCTGGAGTAGTCTGTGGGTGAAAGATAACAGAATTTGCAGCCCCTTCATACTTTCACTAACTGCCCCAGCTCAGACCATCACTCGTGTTCTCTATCAGAAATTCCCAATATGGGAAATCTGTATCAGCTCTTTTTTGTTGTACCTAACACCTTTGTGTTGTTCAAGTTGTAAACCCTAAGA
The DNA here is from genome assembly GCA_039720435.1 of Amazona ochrocephala. Taxonomy (NCBI): domain Eukaryota; kingdom Metazoa; phylum Chordata; class Aves; order Psittaciformes; family Psittacidae; genus Amazona; species Amazona ochrocephala. Next base: position 107,212,044 of record CM077878.1, read on the forward strand.
GTCTTGTCAGGTATGGTATGAAACTCAGTCTTATGTCTGTACTGCAAGTGAAGATGTAATTGCAAAGTGGGTAGGATTTTCCAGTCCGTTCTACCCTGACTCTCAAGATCTGTACAGAAGCCATACCTCCTGGGACAACCAGCTTTGAAGTGTTTAACCATCAGTCTATTTGATAATTTCACTTACATCTGCATCATTTAGCAACTGTGTTTTTTCTTTGACAACATAGTTTGCGGACCTTTATAGGGCTGACTTCTTGTCATGGGTTCAGCAGCAGAAGTCATTTTTCTCCTTCTTGGTAGCTGGTGCAGCTCTGTGTTTTTGATTTTGGGCCTGGGAACAGCACTGATAGCACCAGTGTTTTCAGTTAGTGCTTGGTGATGTTTAGGCTGGCCAAGCACTTTGTGAGCCTCATGCTCTGCTAGGGAGGAGGGGAAGCCAGGAGGAAGGAGAGACAGGACACCTGACCCAGACTAACCAAAGAGGTTATTCCATACCACAGCACGTCATGTCCAGGATGTAGAACAGAGGGCAAAGACCTGGAAGGGTGGTGGGGGTGCGCCAGTGGGGGTGCACTGCTTGATACTGGGTGGTGAGCAACTGTATCCTTCCTTTGTATTTGCCTTGTCATTATTGTTACTGGTGGGGGTGCACTGGGTGGTCGGGCTTGATATTTGATGGTGAGCTATTGTATTCTCCTTTTCCTTGTATCTGCCTTGTCATTATTATTATTGGTGGTAGCAGTAGTGGTTTGTGTTATACCTTAGTTACTAAACTGTTCTTACCTCAACCTGTGGGAGTTGCATTCTTTCGATTCTCCTTCCCATCCCTCCAGGAGCAGAGGGAAGAAAGAGTGGGGAGTGAGTGAGAGAGCGACTGTATGGGTTTAGAAGCTTAAACCACGACAGTTCTTTTTGGCGCCCAACGTGGGGCACGAAGGGTTGAGATAACGACAGGATTAATAGCCACTTGTCACAATGCTGATTTATTGGCTCTCAAAGTTGTTGCTCTGGTTTTCATGGTTTCAGTCTGTTGTACCTTACTTACAGCCGGTACTTGTTATCTTAGCATTCAGATCTGAGTTTTGGGTTAAGGTTCTTGTTTCAGTGTGCTTGATTAGAATGGCTTGTGATACGGGTGGGCTGCAGAAGCAGGGAGGGGCGGACAGGGACATGGATGTGGACGTGGACTTGTACCTGGCAGCTCGGCTGCTCTTTACCGTCCAGGCCCTCATTTTCACCTCCGTCTTTGAGACGCTGTGCGAAGCCGAGGAGGGGCGGCCCCGGGAGCCGCCGGCGGCCGAAAGGGCCCGGGAGACCGGCGCGGGGGATCAAGAGGCCGGGAAGGGGGAAACGGGAGAGAAGCCGAGCCCCGCAGCTACCGAGTTACGAGGGGGGGCGGCGGCCGATCCCAGCCGCACGGCGGCCGAGAGCATTCCCCAGCAGCCGCCCGCAGAGCCCCGCGAGCCCGAGCCCCAGGAGGATGCAGGAGACCACGCAGCACTTCCCAGCAAGGCAGAGGAGGAAGATCTGGACTCAGACAAAGAGCAGCTGGTGGTGAGAGAGCCGGCAAGCACAGCAGCTACACCAGCCCCAGTGGCAAGTACAGCAGCCTCATTTGAGAGTTCTGAAGGGATTGAATGGCCTTTGGGTACCCTTGAGACCTGCCTGCTGATTGTGATGGGGATCAGCATGTTGGCATGCATACAGAGTGTGTTTTACCCACAACCATTTTCTCTGGTCCCAAGAGTTAAGCAGAGTGGGGTGTGGGCCTTGCCTGTGGCTAGACTGCGATGCAGGGTGACCAAGAGATTTTCCCCAAGGATGGACAGTCATGAGTGGCAGGGTGTGTGGGACAGTATGGGCAAGTATCTAGTCCTCTGGGCCCCTCCAGTGCTTTGGAAGCATTGGAGATGGAAGGCAGCTGTATGGAGTCCCCAACGACAAGCTGCAGAAACTGCTGGAGGGGAGAGTGAATCATTTTGAGCCTGGTGGACCTACGACACTTCAGGCCATCAGGGCAGAGATGCAACATACAGATGGACTCATGATCAAGGAGTGGACTTAGCAATGGACACTATTGCCCAGGTTATTCATGAGTGTGAACACTGCACACAGTCTCTTGCTCTGAAAGACTGTTACGAAAGATGGAGTCCGACTTCATGGACCAGATGGACTCAGCAGCTTTATAGGGATTGGTCCATGCACTAAGGGATGATCTCTCTCCCTCTGTGTGCGTGTGTGGATATATATATATACACATGTTATGGTATATTGAAAATGTGGGATCTGAGCATGACGTGAATGGTATGGAATAAGGGGTGGAATGTCATGGGTTCAGCAGCAGAAGTCATTTTTCTCCTTCTTGGTAGCTGGTGCAGCTCTGTGTTTTTGATTTTGGGCCTGGGAACAGCACTGATAGCACCAGTGTTTTCAGTTAGTGCTTGGTGATGTTTAGGCTGGCCAAGCACTTTGTGAGCCTCATGCTCTGCTAGGGAGGAGGGGAAGCCAGGAGGAAGGAGAGACAGGACACCTGACCCAGACTAACCAAAGAGGTTATTCCATACCACAGCACGTCATGTCCAGGATGTAGAACAGAGGGCAAAGACCTGGAAGGGTGGTGGGGGTGCGCCAGTGGGGGTGCACTGCTTGATACTGGGTGGTGAGCAACTGTATCCTTCCTTTGTATTTGCCTTGTCATTATTGTTACTGGTGGGGGTGCACTGGGTGGTCGGGCTTGATATTTGATGGTGAGCTATTGTATTCTCCTTTTCCTTGTATCTGCCTTGTCATTATTATTATTGGTGGTAGCAGTAGTGGTTTGTGTTATACCTTAGTTACTAAACTGTTCTTACCTCAACCTGTGGGAGTTGCATTCTTTCGATTCTCCTTCCCATCCCTCCAGGAGCAGAGGGAAGAAAGAGTGGGGAGTGAGTGAGAGAGCGACTGTATGGGTTTAGAAGCTTAAACCACGACACTTCTTAATGAACAAAATAAATGTTTTAGAACTTTAAGAGTCATGGGGCCAACAGTTTACTTTTTTTTGCAGTGTGGAATTGTGGGTGTATTACTGAAAGCAATTCATTGTTTGGATTTGGCACAAAGTGAGCTGATTTGATTTGTTTCTATTGCTGCATGCTACAGGCAAAGAATAAAATTGAAAAAAAAGAACATATTGTGCCTGGGATGGGATAATGTATTTAAATAAGAGACCAACCCCTCATCTGATTAAAGCTGACACAGTTCCAAGCAGGTGTTATCTCAAAAATGGGAAGTTATCGTAGTTTGCTGCTTCTTACTCTCTTCTAAAAAAAACAAAACAAAACAAAGAAAAATAATATTACCATCTAAATATAAATTTCCTTTTTTTTTTTTTTTTTTTTTTTGGTCTGTGGGTTTGGGTTTTTTGTTTGCACTCAAAGGCTGCCAAAATACAGTTGCTTAGGAAATGTCAGTCTAATTAAAATTTTAATTCTAAACCTTTTGAGATCTGTTGGGAGAGAGAACTGTTTCTAGAAGACCCCTACAACAGCAAATGGTGGCTCTTTCATGATGTTATAAAACTTAATGAAACTGAATTTGGGTGGATAGTATGGGACTTTCTCCCTGCTCAACTGAAACCTGCAATTTCTTTGCCACTCTAAAACATCATGATCTAGGATTGTGAAAGAGGCAAAGAGGTTTGGAAAATAAAAATAACTTTGCTTGCTTGGCTGGCCACTCGTCAGAAATGGAAAACTAGTGGAACAAATATGGTGACAGGCAGGAGTATTCCTGAAAACAACTGTGAGCAGCAACCCAAAACCTTTGAGGTATGAAGACAGCTGAAAGATGCCTTTTCTTTGTGGCTTTATTGTTTTGACTGACACTGTTGAAAGGTCTAGCTTAGCCCATTTAATAGTCCATTATTGTCAAAATTATTATTATGACAGTAATTTCTCAAGTGTGGACAAGGTGCACAGGAACAGATGGTGTACATCTCAAAATTCTTACAAGCTAAGTGTGAATATGCTCTTGTAAATCATGTCAATAATAAGCCACAATCTTTTTAGAGCAGTGACTAGCACCTGTTATTGAGTGTACTGCTTAATTCTGCCTGGGCTACTTGATTTACTGCCACAATAGCTGTAAGAAGATTTACATTAGAGCAAAACCAAAAGTTTTCTAGAGGCTTAGAAGCTGGATTCAAGCCTTCACCTATTATTAGTCCAGAACGCAAGCAAACTTTTGTCAGTACAATTTGACGAGTTGAGCTAATTGAAAGGACTTCAAAACTTTCAGAGCAAACTCAACAGTTTCCCCAATCCATGGCCAAGCTTCACCAACAAATGAATAAAACTCGTAGGAGAGTTTCAGAACCTGTCTGGATCTTTTGGAAGCTGATGAGTTGCTCTAGAAAGTCCCCTACTGCTTCCTGTTCCCCTTCTTCTCTCACTTTCTTTACCCCTTCCATGCCCCTTTTCTGTTTTTTAATTTTTTATTTATTTTATTTTTTTTTTTTAATCCAAAGCAGTATAATGACATCTAATGGTTTTTGAAGGCAGCTTGCTTTGGATTCATCTCACTTCTGAGTAAGTTATTTGACTATCTGATAGAAAAGGCAGACACTTGCAGTACCATTCTACACCCTTTAGAGAAGCATATATAGTAAAAATATACTTAATCTAGAGGCCCTTCACTGAGTTTGATGACATCCTTTCTCATCAATTTCAACCTTTACAGATGTTTTCCTTTTTCTTCCACTTAAAAAATAGGAAGTACTTGAAAGCCTGTGTATTTTCTAATTTAGATTCCAGTTATTGTTTGGAATTGTCTTTTTTCAGCCAATAAAACATCCCACAGGGGCTTTTTAATTTTTATGCTGAAAATCAATAATGTCAAACTTATTTTGAAAATCCATTTGAATTGTGTTTACCAAAATATGCACAAAGGCTCTGCTCAAACACATAAGCTGTGCTTTGAAATTGTGCTCAGACTCAGAAGAGAGCTTTAAAAGGTATCACTGTGGAGAATGTAGATCTGCAGGTAAAGGTATTAGATAAGTGTCTAAAGAGGCAGATTCAGTATCTAGGAGGTTGCTTCATTTGTCAGCTGAAGGAGTGCAATCGATGACAGACTTAAGACTCATTATTACAACTCCAGGACTGATCAAAACATGTGAAGGGATAAAGGTTACTTCAAAGGTACTTTTTCACCGACTTGAATCTAGTTTTGGAGAGACCAGAATGGAGAGTTGATGGCATAGGTGACTGCTATGAACTTCTCCACTACACTGTATGTCTTATTTAAGCTTTTTTGTTTGGTTAGTCAAACTGAATGAATTCTGTTAAAGGTACGCCCACGTATTATTTTACCCCATATAGGTTTTAATCACATATATTTTAATAGTAGTTCAAACATAAATAAAACTGACAAACCTAACATGCAGTATGTCTTTATGGCAATTGAATGTGAAAAAAAAGTGACACCCTCTTTCATTCAAGCCTTTGATCTATTCCCCATTTCCATATCTCTTTTACTCATTTCAGGAAATATTTAATACATGTATCATTTTTTAAAAAAAAAGTGACTCCAAGAGGAAGGAAATTATCTATTATATGAAGTCACTGACAAACACTCAGTTTACATCTACTTTATATTGAAATGCAAACAGAACTCAGAACAAGGCTGTTCCAAGAGATAAAATCTTCATACCAGAAGATTGAAGTCTGCATATTAAGTCACAGTTGTCAATATGCCAGCTAATTTTCTTGCTGTCCAGCCTAATCCTCAGTCAACATAGTGGCCATTCACCATTTTCATTCTGCTAAGATTTGAGGACCTGCTTCTCAAAGTTCCCTGAAATAAATGGGTCTGAGATCACTAATCTGGATGAGTTACTGTCATCTAGATCTCAGACCCTGTAAGTCTGATGTTTCTGCAGGAAATATGTTCTATAAAGAAATGAAGTACAAGTGTTAGGGCTGGCTTTAATCTCACTGTCTGAATTCACAGTGCAGGAGATCTAGGTGAATCAGAAGTAGCCCTCCCCCTCTAATTAATGTATACAAGGCAATTGTGGCATTGGGGGTGAACATAAATCTTAAACTATTCTGTCTATATTGTGTCTATTCTGGAACAAAGTGTCTAGAAATCAAATAGCAAAGTAGTTGAAGATTGAGAAGAACTTCAGTCCTGACTCCCAGCCTCCTGCTTAGAATAGGAGATCACACAGATTTCATTTCGCAAAAACTTCAGATGCACCTGCGTTTGACAAATTTCTTTTCCCCTACTCTTTTCTCCATTATGAGTGGAAGGAAAAGTCTATTTGACTAATTGAACAGAAATTAGTTGTGAAACATCCTCTTTTCCAGTCACCATATTCTGGAGTACTATGTATGCAGAGACGCCATAGTGATCAAAAGAGTAGTCTTCTGAACCACTGTTAAAAATTAGTAATTTCTAATGGGAAATTAGACTCTAGGGCTATTGATTAGATCACAGTTTTTTTATGAAATGGCTCCACCAGATATATTTTTTTAACTAGGAAAAAGAACCCCAATTGCTCAGCCAAACTCTCTTTTTTTACTACTTTCAAATACCAGCAGTTTTGAACTTTGTGTAAATTTGTTTAAAGATCATGAGGGTCCAATGTCTTTTCCATAATGCATTTCCCTGAAATATGGGACAGGTCAGTCATGGCGTGTTCTTGGCATGGTCTTTTAGTTGGTGCTGCCCCCTGATGCCTGTGTGTGGTAACTATCCTACGATGTGCTGTAACCTGGAAATGTTAACAAATTAATACAATTAACTCCTCAATAGTTTTCGGTGTTACAGCTGCAGCTGCACAGCTGGATGGCTGAATATACTTCACCACCTATTGTGGCAGCATTGCAGATATGTGGTGTTTGGGCTATAACTTAGCTTACAGAATACCACTCACGTTCAAACGAGGTTTTTATGCAATCTCTGGCTTTAATGATGGTTATATATATATATATATATATATATATATATAACTGCATCTAATAGATAGAGTGAAGTATTTCCAATCTGCTATTTATTTCCAAGGAGAAGCAGCCAGCCAAATAGGATGAGAGCAATTTGACAACTGCTGTTGAGCAATAAATATTAGTCCCAAAATGTCATGTTTCTTTGCATGCTTCTGTGGAAGAAGCAGTCAATATTTTCATCAGGAAGCTGGTTTTAAGTCCTTTTCAGCAGTAAGAGTTTCCCTAGGGTATTTGGCACCTGTGAACAAAAATTAAGCAGCCCATCCAGAGAACATGCACAGAGGTTTCCAGACATATTTTTCCAGCTTATAGGAGAGAAACAGGTTTGGCTTGTTAGCCAGTGTTCAAAATGCTAAGGGAAAACACTGGGTAGAAATGAAGCAAAGGAGGAAAACTCAGTGCCTTAGGAGAATCAAGACTTATTTATTTTTCCTGACACAAACCAGTGATTTAAACAGTACTGTAGATACACAACTTGAATCGTGATGCTAGAGGTGTGATAGCAGCCTTATAATTGTTTATCGATTACTTGAAAAATGCTGCTCAGTGTCTGATGAAGGTCTTTGGAGAGTTTGTTTTTAATTTATTGCAGTTCTCAGTTTGATTTGAGAGTATGCTATTATACTCAAACATATTTTCTCTTACCTACCACCTTTTGTCTACCTGGATACTGCCTTACAAGGTTGAGTAATCTGAGCAAACTGCCTGCATAAGCATCCTCACTTATATACATCCTTTATCACCACCTGTCTTGCTGCTCCTCATTTATGAATTATACCCACAAAAATGATTAGTTGCAACCCAGCTATCCACCACATGAGGGTACATTATCTTTGGAGGATCCCAACTAGAAGGAAGTTCAGCAGGAGGGCCAGGAGACCTCCTTGGATGGATAAGGAGCTGCTGAGCAAAATTCGAAAGAAAAAAGAGGCTTATAAAAGGTGGAAGCAAGGTCAGGCGGCCTGGGGAGAATACAGGGATGTTGTCTGGGAAGCTAGGGACCAGGTTAGGAAAGCTAAGGCCCACTTAGAATTAAACTTGGCTAGGGATGTTAAGGATAACAGGAAGGGATTTTATAGGTACATTGCCGATAAGAGACAGGTTAGGGACACCTTGGGCCCTCTCCAGAAGCTATCGGGAGAACTGGCTACCCTGGATTTGGAGAAGGCTGAGGTTCTTAATGACTTCTTTGCCTCAGTCTTTACGGGCAAATGCTCTGACCACACCACCCAAGTCTTGGAAGGCAGACGCGGGGACGGTGAGGGTGGGGACCCTGGGCCCACTGTGGGGGAGGCTCTTGTTCGGGACCACCTTAGGAACCTGAATGTATACAAGTCCATGGGACCGGATGAAATCCATCCAAGGGTCCTGAAGGAGCTGGCAAATGAAGTTGCTAAGCCACTGTCCATCAAATTTGAAAAATCATGGCAGTCAGGTGAAGTTCCCGATGACTGGAAAAAGGGAAATATAACCCCCATTTTTAAGAAGGGGAAAATGGATGACCCAGGGAATTACAGACCAGTCAGTCTCACCTCTGTGCCTGGCAAAATCTTGGAGCAGATTATCCTGGAAGGCATGCTAAGGCACATGAAAACCAACAAGGTGCTTGGTGACAGCCAGCATGGCTTCACTAAGGGGAAATCCTGCCTAACCAATCTGGTGACCTTCTGTGAAGGGGCTACGGAACTGATGGACAGGGGCAGAGCAGTTGATGTCATCTACCTGGACTTGTGTAAAGCCTTTGACACTGTCTCCCATGACATCCTTCTCTCTAAGTTGGAGAGACATCAATTTGATAGGTGGACCACTGGGTGGATAAAGAACTGGCTGGATGGCCGCACGCAAAGAGTAGTGCTCAGTGGCTCAGTGTCCAGCTGGAGACCGGTAACGAGTGGTGTCCCCCAGGGATCGGTGTTGGGACCGGTCTTGTTCAACATCTTTGTGGGTGACATGGACAGTGGGATTGAGTGCGCCCTCAGCAAGTTTGCCGATGACACCAAGCTGTGTGGTTCGGTTGATACATTGGAGGGAAGGAATGCCATGCAGAGGGACCTTGACACGCTTGTGAGGTGGGCTGATGCCAACCTGATGAAGTTCAACCATGCTAAATGCAAAGTCCTCCACCTGGGTCGGAGCAATGCCAGGCACAGCTACAGGTTGGGCGGGGAGGAGATTGAGAGCAGCCCTGCGGAGAAGGACTTGGGGGTGTGGGTTGATGAAAAAATGAACATGAGCCGGCAGTGTGCGCTTGCAGCCCAGAAGGCCAACCGTATTCTGGGCTGCATCAAAAGGAGTGTGACCAGCAGGTCGAGGGAGGTGCTCCTGCCCCTCTACTCTGCTCTCGTGAGACCTCACTTGGAGTATTGTGTGCAGTTCTGGTGTCCTCAACATAAAAAGGACATGGAACTGTTAGAACAAGTGCAGAGGAGGGCCACGAAAATGATCAGGGGACTGGAGCACCTCCCATATGAAGATAGGCTGAGCAAGTTGGGGCTGTTCAGCCTGGAGAAGAGAAGGCTGCGTGGAGACCTCATAGCAGCCTTCCAATACCTGAAGGGGGCCTATAGGGATGCTGGGGAGGGACTCTTCATTAGGGACTGTGGTGAGAGGACAAGGGGTAATGGGTTTAAACTTAAACAGGGGAGGTTTAGATTGGATCTGAGGAAGAAATTCTTTACTGTGAGGGTGGTGGGGCCCTGGAATGGGTTGCCCAGGGAAGTTGTGAATGCTTCATCCCTGGTGGCGTTCAAGGTGGGGTTGGACATAGCCTTGGATGGCATGGTTTAGTGGGAGGTGTCCCTGCCCATGGCGGGGGGGTTGGAACTCGATGATCTTGAGGTCCTTTCCAGCCCTTACTATTCTGTGATTCTGTGATTCTGTGACTCTGAGAAAACAAATGGATATAGTTACAGGAAAGAGCACATGACTGAAGGAACATCAACAAATTTTAGCTCTCCTGTTTAACCTGTGCTAATGCTATAGAAAGCTTAGGAATTTAAACATAATTTTAAAACCTCTTATGTTTCATTGCTACCCTACTGTCAATCATTTTCCTTCACATTATTGAACTGTTTGACATATCAAGTAGCAAGGTTGGTTTACTTTTCTTAGGTACTTCAGTATAATATGCACAACCTGTACAATGCCTGCTGAAAAGTTGAGAAGGGAAAAAAGAGGGATTAACATCAAATGAGCTGATGAGTTAGGACACTGTTCTCTCCACGCTCAATGAGACTGAGCTGCAGAGTAGCTAAAAGCAACAGTTTTGCCAGCTTGTACTTAACAAGAAACCTGGCTCACACTCTATCCCAGCCTTTTCACTTTCTTAGAGTACTGTTGGAGCTTGAACATGAAAGCAGGCACCTCTTAAATGATCTCTTTAAACAGACAACTAGCACAAATTAACCTCAAGGGTGGTGAGGCCCTGGAATGGGTTGCCCAGGGAAGTTGTGAATGCTCCATTGCTGGCGATATTCAAGGCCAGGTTGGACAGAGCCTTGGATGACACAGTTTAGTGTGAGGTGTTCCTGCCCATGGCAGGGGGGTTGGAACTAGATGATCTTGGGGTCCTTTCCATCCCTAACTATTCTATGATTCTATGAAAGCAACAGTACAATAAGCAAGCCATCTGTTTCAGAGACTGTGTTCCTTGTCAACTACTGGCATTGTGGGTTGCAAAATGTGTAGTGGAGGAAACAGGGATAATATTTGTTGCCCAGAAAAGCCAGGTTTCTTGAGGTACTTAGGTGCCAGTAAGACTTTCAGAAATAGATCTTTATTTTCCACTGGAACTAGAAGTGATGAATGGAGGTGCAAATATTGCAACCGTGGGCACCAAAATATATTTTTAAAATATGAACATTTGTTCTGTAGGAGTGTCAAGAAGCTGTTTTCCAATGTGAAATGCACCACTAATTGAATCAATATCTCATATAAAGGCACTTGTATTAAAGCTTGTCTATTTCCCATGCTCCACTCATACATAGGGACATCTGAGAAATAGAATCATAAAATCATAGAATGGTTTGAGATGGAAGAAGGCTTTAAAGGTCATCTAGTCCAGCACCTCTGCAATGAGTAAGTTGCTCAGAACCCTGTCCAACTTGACTGCTAATGTTTCCAGGGCTGCAGCATCTAGCACGTCTGTGGGCAACCTGTTCAAATGTTTCATCACCCTCATCATAAAATAATTCTTCCTTATATCTAACCTAAATCTACACTTTTTAGTTTAAAGCCATTACCTATTGTCCTATTGCAACAGGCCATGTGTCGTGGTTTAAGCCTCTATAAACTCACGCAGTCACTCTCTCACTCACTCCCCACTCTTTCTTCCCCCAGTCCTGGGGGAATGGGGAGGAGAATCAAAAGAATACAACTCCCAGATGTTGAGATAAGAACAGTTTAGTAACTAAGGTATAACACACATCACTACTGCTACCACTACTACTAATAATAATAATGACAAGGCAAATACAAGGAAAGAATACAATAGCTCACCATCAGTCCCAACCCGAGCAAGCAGTGCAACCCCCACAGTGCACCCCCCACCCTTCTGGGTCTCTGCTCTCCTTTTTTACATCCTGGACATGACGTGCTGTGGTATGGAATAACCTGTTTGGACAGTTTGGGTCGGGTGTCCTGTCTCCTTCCTCCCGGCTTCCCCTTCTCCCTGGCAGAGCATGAGACTCAACAAGTCCTTGGTCAGACCAAAACATCACCAAGCAGTAACTGAAAACACTGGTGTTATCAGCACTGTTCCCAGGCCCAAAGTCAAAAACACAGCGTTGCACCAGCTACTAAGAAGGAGAAAAAATGACTGCTACTGCTGAACCCAGGACACCATGTTAAAAATTCTGTCCCCATCTTTCTTATAAGCCCCCTTTAAGTACTGAAACTGCAAGTAGGGCTATATAGACAAAGACATGATTATTAGAGTGAGGGAAATAGAAGGCTAACCTCTAATTTTGCAATCAGGTAGGGAGACAGGATGTAGTATTATTTTGTCTATCTTCTGCTGCTATTGGGTTTCCTATGGCCTCAGAGGTATTCTCATGGGTGTCAGAACTGAACTGTGCATGAAGATCAGCAGATGCCATATGTTTAAAAATTGCATAAACTTGTACATTTACCTAAATACATATGGTTTTCAGTTTCTCCTAGTTTTCTTCAAAGAGCACATGTAGTGCTACTATAAGGAAGCCATTTTAATAGCCATCAAGGTCTTAAGTGATTATGGTCAGAATCTATAAAGTTTGAGGAACTAGGAACATGTTTCTGTTGCCCAGTTCAAGGTCTGACCATCTGGATCTGTTGGCTGTCTTCGTGAAAATCCATTATGGCAGAGCCCAGATGTTTGTTATCCAATTGTTTCACTGTCTGACTAAAATGACTAAGCCTAAATCTATCTACGGGGATGCTAGAGACAGGAAGGCAAGCAACGTTTTGATGGTCATGTCACATTTGTATGCATGACAGTCTGTGCTCCTGAAAGTCAAGTTGGTTCATAGCCTGAGGGCATTTCTGAAGTCCTTTGATTCTTGACACACAATTTTTGTCTAATTCCAGAAAGGAATTTTTTTATCTGTGATTGTGAAAGGGACCATGTACCTCACTCTCTGGTCATTTTACTGATCCAATTACCTCATTCTGTATTGGAAAGCATATAGGAATCATAAAACCCCAACTGGTCCAGAGCAGATTAGACCTCTCCTGAAGCTGTATAACTCGTTAGAAGTATGCTTGCTAAGCACTTCATGCTTCACATTGGCTCCACACACAAGATAAGCTGAAGATATTGAACCTGTTTAAGGCATCATTATAAAGCCATATAGAAGACCAATTCTCATTTAGGAATAAGAAAACTTATTGGCTACATCCTACCAGAACTGTAGTGGTGTGGTGGTATCAGGGACTGGAGGACCAGGCTCTTCCTATGTGTCTAGCATTCAAAATAGTATCAAACTTATAATCGAGCTGGCAAAAGTTAAGTAGCTCTGTATACTTAATACTCTTCTCTCCTGCAAATCCTATTTCAGTTAGAGATTCACTTTGTAGCATAATTTGCTTTGTTTCTTTGAGCCTCAGTTTCTTCACTGGTAAATGGGCCAGATTTATTTTTCGTGTGTTCTAAGTAGTCTTATTTAAAAATAAGCTTTTCAAAAACAAAAATCAAAATATGGCAGTTGTTTCCATACAGGCAGGAAAAGAAAGAGAGAGAGCTGAGATGCTTTAGTTTTTCTTTCACTCTCTGCTGATGCAGGGTGAGTTGCCACATGACATGGATTGAACCACACAGCTTGGTGTCATCGGCAAACTTGCTGAGGGCGCACTCAATCCCACTGTCCATGTCACCCACAAAGATGTTGAACAAGACCGGTCCCAACACCGATCCCTGGGGGACACCACTCGTTACCGGTCTCCAGCTGGACACTGAGCCACTGAGCACTACTCTTTGCGTGCGGCCATCCAGCCAGTTCTTTATCCACCCAGTGGTCCACCTATCAAATTGATGTCTCTCCAACTTAGAGAGAAGGATGTCATGGGAGACAGTGTCAAAGGCTTTACACAAGTCCAGGTAGATGACATCAACTGCATTGGAGGGAAGGAATGCCATCCAGAAGGACCTTGACACGCTTGTGAGGTGGGCTGATGCCAACCTGATGAAGTTCAACCATGCTAAGTGCAAAGTCCTCCACCTGGGTCGGAGCAATGCCAGGCACAGCTACAGGTTCGGCGGGGAGGAGATTGAGAGCAGCCCTGCAGAGAAGGACTTGGGGGTGTGGGTTGATGAAAGAATGAACATGAGCCGGCAGTGTGCGCTTGCAGCCCAGAGGGCCAACCGTATTCTGGGCTGCATCAAAAGGAGCATGACCAGCAGGTCGAGGGAGGTGATCCTGCGCCTCTACTCTGCTCTCGTGAGACCTCACTTGGAGTATTGTGTGCAGTTCTGGTGTCCTCAACATAAAAAGGACATGGAAGTGTTAGAACAAGTCCAGAGGAGGGCCATGAGGATGATCAGGGGACTGGAGCACCTCTCGTATGAAGATAGGCTGAGCAAGTTGGGGCTGTTCAGCCTGGAGAAGAGAAGGCTGCGTGGAGACCTCATAGCAGCCTTCCAATACCTGAAGGGGGCCTATAGGGATGCTGGGGAGGGACTCTTCATTAGGGACTGTGGTGAGAGGACAAGGGGTAATGGGTTCAAACTTAAACAGGGGAAGTTTAGATTGGATCTGAGGAAGAAATTCTTTACTGTGAGGGTGGTGGGGCCCTGGAATGGGTTGCCCAGGGAAGTTGTGAATGCTTCATCCCTGGCGGCGTTCAAGGTGGGGTTGGACATAGCCTTGGATGGCATGGTTTAGTGTGAGGTGTCCCTGCCCATGGCGGGGGGGTTGGAACTTGATGATCTTGAGGTCCTTTCCAGCCCTTACTATTCTGTGATTCTGTGATTCTGTGATTCTGTGACTGTGATTCAGAAGAGGTCTCAGTTGACCCCATAAAACTGAAAAAAAAAACCCACCAGAACCCATGTGAGTTTGATCCAGGAATTGCTGCATCAAATTCTATGACATATATTATGCAGGGAATTAAATGAATCATAGAGTCATATCATAGAATCATAGAAGAGTTTGGGTTCGAGAGGAACTTAAAGATCATCCAGTTCCAACCCTACTGCTACAGGCAGGGACACTTTCCACTACACCAGGTTGCTCAAGCCTCCATCCAACCTGTCACAGAACACTTTCAGGAATGGGGCCTGAATAATCACGTTAGTTCTGTTTGACCTGAATGCACGGTTCAGTCATCCTCGGATTTAGATTTTATATACTCTTTTGTGCTCTATAACGCTATTGATTTTCCCACTGAAAAATATCTGCATAAATATCATCTACATAATAAAATAGATAATGGGAGGACAGTATTACTTCCTCCTCCTGCCCAACCACACATATTACTACTTTCAAGAAGGCCTTCTAGAGTCTCTCTAGCGGAAGAGGGAACCTCATGTTTGTGTTTCTGACTTACTTCTGATTTGCTTCTGCGTTTTTATTTGGTTGAAACTACAGTAAGGAGGCATATATCGCAGAGAATGTCATGTTAAAAAGTTGTTGTAAGATTAGAAAAGGTCCATCAGCTACTAAAGCTAATATGTTCACCCAGTTTGAATTCAGTAAAATAACCTTTTTCTCATTAAGTGTAGCATTATAATGAATTAAATTCATAACGGACATTGCCTCTGACCTTAATGGCAATAAATTGCTCAGAAGAGTCAGACCTTCAAGCTATAAGAACCACATATTGTAGTTAATTAAGGCACATTAGTAGCACTTTTATTAATCAGAAATGATAGTATCATCCTTGAAACCTCTCGTTTAATATTTCTATATTAAACTTTCAACTAGTAATGAATCAACCTTCCAAATAAATACAGCCTAAGATAATTCCATAAAAATGGTGTGTGTTAATATTCAGTGCATTGACTAAATCTTATAACTGATGATCTTTTAACTGATCTGCATCTTCAGAAATATATTGTAAGGAAAAATGAAAAACAAATCTTGAAATATTTGGCCCAAACTAAAGAATGGATCCAAAATAACTCCTTGCAACATTCTAACCTTAGCTCCAGGAGGCTCCTCTGTATCCTACTGAACCCAGTAAAATCTCTACATGCTCACAACAAAGAGCATCTCTTTGAATCTCTTGGGCATGCAACCTCAGGGAAATGAAAGCTAAGGAAGTTTCTTTAAGTGGAGACTCTATTCTGTTAAGAAAGGGGCTTCTTTAATAGGCAAGAACTAGAATAACAGAATATAAATTCTTTGTTTTCAAAGTTTCTTCCAAAGCCTGCATAAAGGCTTGAAAAAGCTTCTGAAAACATCATAAAACTTTTCATTTCAGAAAGATTAAACCTGGGATCCCAAGGCATCCTATTTTAGATACTTTAAGCAATGTGGCACCTAAGCATCCAACTGTGGAGAAGGAAGGTGAAGAATACTACAAACAGGTGAAGAGTCTTTGGCTTGGTGTCTTTTTAAGTTAAAATACTGGGTGTTCTGGAATGTCAAAATGGAATCTATCTCACCTTTATTGTGCTTTTTGGCTCTGAAATTAATCCTTTGTTACTGTTGTCTTTGCAGGAAAATTCGGGTTTGTGTATAGCTGGACTTCTATATGGGCCTGGAGCATTTTCATTGCTGGTACTTCTCCCAGGGAGGAATGCACTAGTAACAGTGGAGCCAGGCTTCTGGCAAGGTGTAATTCGATTTGTCATGAGGATAATTTCACTCTTTAAAAATTCTTATTGAAAGAATTAGCATCATAGTATATAAGAAATGACAAAAATACATTAAAGACGCTGTTCACTTGAGGATGTTCTTGAACATCCTGTGTTTTTTCTGCAGTTCAACCATTTGAATTATGCCAGCTTGCAATTCAGAAGGAACCATATTGCTTTCATGTCATATGAGTCATGTATTGGGCTTTCACTTTATGATCAGTTTAACTGTAATTCATTTCAGATGTAAATGATTGTAGAAAGTGCATTTTGATATTTTCTTTTTGTACAAGCATTCAGATATTAATGTTAGAGAAACTCAATCATGGAAGTGTTCATGGGGAATTATCACAGAAGACAAGTGCTTTGGTATGAACTTACAGGCACTACACTGAAAATCATGATTTCCCAAAAACCCTCCAGTTACATCCTAAAATCTTTTAACACTTCAGCTTTTGCCAGAATAATTTTCTGACATAAAGGCTTTCTTTTTTGGAATGGGTAATAGATTTAGGTTTTCTCTTCTTAATCTTCAGTGGTCTGGTAAACTTTGTAAGTTATTCTACCTTTTTTTGTCTGACCCAACTGTTTTATACAGAATGGTATAGCTTCAGCAAGAGATATTGAGAGGTCATGCATTTCCTTGGCTCCTTTTCTTGTCCTCAGACTCCTTACTCAGCTTCAAGAAGAATACATGGTTTAGTAAAAGGGCACTTCCTGAGCTGTGGAAGGACCTAACTTCATAAACTTCAGCCAGAGGATTTTAGACATCCAGGGATGCTTAAAATGGCAGTCAAGTTGCCTAGCCTAAAATTTAATCTTACCAACAGATATTTCTTGAAATTTACCTTTTTGTCCTTTCAAAGACGCCTAGAACAGTTTTTCTTAAATAATTCAGTTTCTTGGTGAAAATAGTAAGACAAAAATAATAATCTGTCAGCACAGGTCCTTGTGACCAGCTATTTACATTGACTGTGTAGTCAGTTTGACTCAACAATTTCCTCATCCTGATTTGAAGGAGGGACTGCTTCTGTGCAGAGAAGCGTCTTAATCCTGAAGTGCTCCAGTGTGATGGGTTATTAGACACTCTGATGTCAAGTGCTCTGAACCTCTCCTTCAAACTCCTGTACTGGAAATACCTAACTTTTCACTGAAACAGGACCCAAACCACCTGTGATAACTACTGGTCTGCTCAGTCATTTATACACTGCCATTAACACAGCACTTTATATTATTGATATTAAATGGGAAGGTTTCAGTTGGATGAAAGGAGAAAGTGGGACTTCAAACTTCATAGGGTGGCGTATAGGGCATTTTCCTCTATGGTGGATGTTGTTGATTTCTCATTTTAAGTTAAAGACTGGATTTAGACCCTGGGCTCCGTAAGAGAGTTTACAGCTCTCAAGCACAGGTCAGGGAAAGTACTGCCTTTCAGCCAGGTTTTAAAACCTCTTTGAAATTCAGCATCCAAATAACTTCTTCCCTAATAACTTTCCTCAGCTGAGTTCTGCCTTTCCTCACCTGAGCTATCAACTTCCTTGAATTAAATTTCAGGTATCTTTCCTTCCCTGTGTATTTAAGTTTTTTTTGCTTTGATCTACACCTGAATGGCAAGCCATCTACAAACTACTGTTGGAGGAGTAAATATTGTTTCATGGAGATTCCCCTGTGGAAATCTTGGGGTGCTTTTATTAGTGACTGTAGTATGATCCCTCACCTGTGACCACATTGCCATGGTGTTTCATTGTTTTTAGCTTCAGCAGTCCCATGAGATGCAGTAGTATGGAAAGGTTCACTGGATAATGTGGGAGGCACTGTTCCATCACCTCCATATTTCCCCATTGTTTTACAATAAAGGATAAAGCATTACAATGTGTCATGCTATTACATTGTCATGTTTTCACTGGTGCTATCATTGCACAGTCCATAAATTCTTGCAATGAAAAAAGTCTACTAAATTGTCTATGCAGACAATGTTGAATTCAATGTGTTACTTTCCACTTGATCTCAATTAGCAGCAGCTAAATGGTTGGAACCAATTCTGCATCTTCATTTGCACTGCCTAATAGCCTGATTTATATCAGTAGCACCAGCGCAGAATTTTAGCTAATTGGGATTTCAGTAGCTAAATGTCATTTCATTGTCCTAGCAAAACAAACATGTGTATATGAGTTTTTAAGTAAAACTGTAAGAGTTTGAAATGATACTTAGTTTATCAAGTAGCAAAACTATTTTCTATTACAATTCACCATTCACAATGATACACAAAACACTAATGTATTCTTTGGGGAGGGGATGCCTGTAGCCACAATAGTGATAGGAATGCTGTAAACACTGCGTATAAACTCACTTGATAGTGGCTTCATAATAAAACTGTTTATTATATAATTCTGCTGTACTGTGGAGGTGAAAACATTTGTGAGCAAAATTAATAAAATAGTGTTTGTTTTATTGCTACGGTATTGCCTAAAGGCTTATGTTATGATTGGAGCCTGGTTTTTACTGTCACTTGGCATTGTTAGTTCCAGTCATTCTAGAGTGATGAGTCATGCCCTTGAAAATTATGAGATAGTGTTTAAAAAAATAATTTTTAATACCATAATAATAATGTGCCTTAGGGCTTTATCATTTTACTTCCATTTTTTGAGATTAGAGAGGATGACAGTCCAACATTATTCTGCCATCAAAAAAACAAACCTTGCGTTATCAGGGTAAAAGGGTGATATATTCCCTGGCTGTGGGAGATGGGGGTTTTGAAGAAAATATCAAATTATGTGAGGTCTTTTTGATAGTATGAGAAGTATAAGCATATACTTACCCATAACCTAGAGAATGTAGGATTGAGAAAACAGCATCTGAGGTGTGGTTGAAGTATGCAAGCAGGCGGGGTGAGGAAGGAGGACAGTGGACCAAAAAGGACAAAACTCCCCGACTGTGTAAATG